>CM077644.1:225158294-226473711 GCA_039707465.1 Rhabdophis nuchalis
ACTTTAATTGTTGAAGTCCATTTAAATTCAAGAAGGGAGATATACATCAACTACTTCACCATTGGAGTTACTTTTCTTTTCTTTTCTCTTTTCTTTTCCTTTCTTCTTTTTACAAGAATAATCAATTTATATACTCAGCAGGGCAAAAGCTTCCCTTTTCTTTGTTCAATGTGAAAATCTGACCACTACTGCAGGAGAAGGATGTCTTTTTTTTAAAAGAAGGGAGGTAGAAGTTCTCACCACTACGGCAAGTACCCAGCTGAGCTTTTTTAAAACACGCAAGAAAAAGGACATTTTCCTCCTCAATTTCTTTTTTTCTTTTAAATTTGAGTGAAAAGCCCACCTCTTTCACTAGGAATAAATATTCCTGCAAGAGAACAGAGCATCCCATTTATCCCAGTACTTGAGGAACTGGGAATGTATAAAGCCTCTAGCATGCCCAATTCTTAGCTATCCAAGCTGTGTAGAAAGAATCCCTTTAAGTAAATGCACTCCTAATTTTTGAGTTGGAATTTCCACTAACTCAAAGAAAACCCACTCAATTTAGCTCAGGATCTAGTTCCATGGATGTTAATTTTATGTTAATTTTAAAACATTATCTTTCGTGTTTATCCTAGCCCTGCTCACCTTTTCTGATTGTGGCCCTACCTTCTTTGGGGCATTTAATGTCCTGATTCCAAGTTCCCCCAAAAACATTGTGTCAGTTTATTGAAGATTGTGCCCTGCCCTGTGGCACATGGATCAAGTTAGGATCTTTGGTAGTATCTGTAGGATTTCCTACCACACACTTTGCAAAAGGTCCTGATTGCTAACCATTAACTTAGAATTTTTCCTCAATTTCAGTCTCCTTCTAGTGTTCTCCAAAATGACTTCTATGTTGGCAAGAAGTTTCGAACCATACACATACTCAATGCACACGCACTATAAAAGAATGTATAAAATGGATTTCAGGAGGCTAATGCTAGTTCTCCCATTCCATCCTTCTCTCAGGTAGTACAGACAGGAAGCAAACTCAGGAGTGCTAGGTCTATCATTATTGTAAGTTTACATTATCAACTTTTTGCAAGTCTGAAAGTACTTCTCTCCCCTCTCGTCTTTACAGTCCAAGAAACTAGGGACAGTCCCTTATTTCCCATGTCATCACATCTTCTATGGGCTCAACTGACTCTCATCTGAGCAGTCTACAATTTTTTTCACTGTCTTTTTCAGATTAACAGAGTTGGAAGGGACCTTGTAGGTCAACTAGTTCAACCCCTCACCCAAACAGGAATGGCAGTCAAATCCCTTCTTGAAAGCCTCCAGTGATGAAGCTCCCACTACTTCTGAAAGCAAGCTATTCCTTTGGTTGATTGTTCTCACTGTCAGAAAATGTCTCCTTATTTCTAGGTTGAATCTCACCTTGAAATCTCTCCTTGAAATCTCTCCTTGATCAGTTTCCATCTGTTATTCCTTCTCTGGCCTTTGGGTGCTTTGGAAAATAGCTTGACCACCCCCTCCTTTCAGGCACTCAAATATTGGAACATTACTATCATGTCTCCCCCAGGTCCTTCTCTTCTCTTCACTAAACTAGCCATGCCCAGTTCCTATAACCATTCTTCAGTCTCCAGTCCCCTAATCATCGTGGTTGCTCTTCTCTGCAATTTTACCTAGAGTCTCAACATCTTTTTAATATTTTTTAAATAGTTTTTTTTTATAGCGTGGTGACCAAAACTGGATGCAGTGGCCTTACTAAGGCTTACTAAGTCTTCAAGATGATTTCAATAAACCATCGTATTTCCTACAGATTAGTCTTTGCTTTGTACATGATTGGTGCCATGTACTTGAACCTGTTTTTTCTTGGAGCTTGGCAATTGCTGCTGCTTGTGGATATCAGTCTATAGGACATGTGCAACATTCCTCAACCAAGGAGGACCCTGATTGGGTCTAACTTTTCAAGGTGCTTAACTCTTTATATAGAGGCATTAGTAGATACATAGTTCTAAACCATGTAGGGCTGCCATGGAAAAATATAACTACCATTAGATGGCAGGAAAGAGACACAGAAACCCAAAGCTATTGCTGTCATCTCTCTGGAAATCTCAATTTTGCACCCCAAAATTCATAATTCTAAACCCATCCATTCCAAATAAGTGCAAAATAAGAAGCAACCCCAGAACTTTTTTTTTCATTATTATTTTTTTTCAGACACAAGGGAATCTTCTCTTTTTCAAAGGGTTAGTCCCCATTCTTATTTCAGTAGTTTGCCTAAAACTAGAAAATATCTACCTTAATTTTTTTTGCTGGTTTTTAAACCAACTGATGCCAGTGCAATTCCCAATGATACTCAATTCAAAGGTGAACAGAACTGCAGATCAAATCCTTAATGAAAAGAAATGATAATAAGTTGCAGAGATGTTTCAAAAAAGTTGCAGAGATATTTTTACAGAGATGGAAGCTTGTTTCATTTAGAGGTAAGCACTTTTAAAAAAAAAACATACAAGCTGTTCTGTTAGCAAGCCAGAAAGTTCATTTCATAGTTCCATGAAAAGGGGAAAAACAGGGGTTACGGTTACTCCTTACCCTAATTAATTACTCCTACTTGATTTAAAAAAAACCTTATGTTGGATAATTTGCACAACGAACCGTTCCACACAAGTGAGATTTCTAATATTGCTTCTCAATAGCCATCTGGAATGTTTGTCTGCTGGTGACTATTTTATTCATTTATTTTCAGGATTTCCCCCCCTCCCTTTTCTAATAGAAGCTCATCAGAAGAAGAATAACAGGCATTCAGAATTCAGATAACTACTGATCCAAGACCAAAAATATTAACATGACTAAGACATTAAAATAACACACTAAAATAGCTGCTGTGATAGAGATTCAGAGCACTGGGTGCCAAATAGGATCATCATGAAAACATCCCAATCTTTTCAATGAGTTAGAAGATTTTTTGTTTACTGAATTCCAGGAACAGTTTAACGCAGAGGAAAAAATGCAGTAAATAAAAATGGATAATGAAATCTCACGAACTCAAGCATATTTATTCCAAGGACTAGTCTAATGATCCATCATGATTTGCAGAGACAGCTTTTTTCTCCAGGGGGTAATAATAGCTTTCCCTCCCCACCTCTTTTTTCTTCAATACGTTCTGAAGCAGGGGTGGGTTCTGGCCAGCTTTACTGCTGGCTTGCTCGTGCGCGCGCATGCGCATTTCAATTAAAACTGTTCTGCATACGCACAGAACTTAAAAACAAGATGGCGGTGCCAATGGTGCTAACTGGGGAACCGGTTCAGGGGCGTGGCAGGCCTGGATCGCTGCCAGTTCCAGCAACTCAGGTCACCACCATACCACTACCAGTTCGGTTGAATTGGGCCAAACTGGTAGGAACCCACCTCTGTACTGAAGGTTAGAGGAGATGAGGAGAAGCTTTTTAAACCAGAATGATTAGGGGGCTGGAACACCTTCCTTACCATCTGAGGCTGCAGTGGCTGGGCCTCTTCACTCTTGAACGACGGCGCCTAAGAGGTGACCTGATTGAAGTCTATAAAATCACGCATGGTGTGGACAAAGTAGAAAAGGAAATACCGTTTTCCCTATCGCACAACACTAGAACTAGGGGGCACTCCATGAAACTTTTGGAAGCTAGACCTCAAACAAATAAGAGGAAGTACTTTTTAACCCAGAGGATCACTGGTCTATGGAACTCCCTGCCAGAAGAAGTGGTGACAGCTGTCAGCCTCGACACCTTTAAGAAAGGATTAGACGAGTTCATGGAGAACAAGGGTATCCATGGCTATCATTATGGATGCCCAAGGACACCCTTCGGGCTGGAGAGATCGGCAGGATATCTCTCAATGCCATTTGCAGGGAATCACAAGCAGGTGAAGACATCTGCTTGGGAATACCCTGAAGCAAATGGGGAGCCACTGTGCGAGACAGAATGCTGGACTGGATGGGCTGTGGCCTGTTCCAGCAAGGCTGTTCTTATGTTCTAAATTACAATGTACAGTATTTAGGTTTGGAAGAAAAGGCTCATAGCTGGAATGCAAGAGCTTGCTATTTGTTTTTTGACAGCTATTTTTAAAATTGTACCCAGTGCAACAATGCAATATGAGCATTCATTTGTGGTGAAACTTTAGTACTGACCTGATATTGGGCAGAAATAAGAAAAGCCAAATTTTGAAATGCAAAGTTGATAAAGATAAAAACTTCCTTTAATTAAACTCCTATTCTGAGGATACATTATGGACTATTGGCATTTGTGGGGTGTTCTTTCTGGCATCTCAGTTCAGTTGGGATATTTACTGGTGGTCTCCAATCCAAGGATTAATCTCTTCAGTGTTGCTTGGATTTTGAAATCAGCCAAAGCTAATCAGGTGTTACCTGATTGTTGGGGGAATCCATAACCATTTGAATCAGGATTTTTCAAACATGGCAACTTTAAGATACATAGATTTCAGATTGCCCAGAATTCTGCTGGTTGGAGATTTCTGAAAATTGAAGTCTACACATCTTAAAGTTGTAATATCTGTTGGAAAAGAAACCCACTGATCTAAATATTCCAAGAACAAGAGAAATTGACTTTCCTAATGTTTTTATATATTGCATGTACCTTTAATTGTTTAGCTAATATTACTGCCTAACATTAAACTCAATTATAAATGTCATTTCTGAGATTATCTTAAATCTCACTTTCTTCTTTGGGAATGGGAGCCAGGCCAATTCTTCAAGATGGATGCCTCTTTGTAGCTAAGAGGCCTTCCATTGTTTCAACAGCCATCAATGATCCATTAGGCGTTCTTTGGGATAGGACTGAATCAACTGGATTTCACTCAGATTTTCTTCAGTTTTCTTTTCCGTGATTTCCTTTTATTCTATTCCCCTCAGAAAGATTTCACTGATCATTACAAGGAAATGATTCCAGAGTCTAAACACGGTATAGCCTTCACTGAAACCACATGAGGCTGCATTTGATTATAAGCTGGGTGTAAGGATTTAGTCATGTGGGAGCCATGTTGACTATTCATGTCCAGTAAAAACAAAAACATGTTTGGTGCTGATTGGAAATAATGGCTCTTCCTCAGACCATTGTTCCAACAACTTCCCGATCCTCCTTCGATCAGCTGCTTTCCACATGTGCCTGGATTTCAACCCTCCAGAATTTCTAACTATCCTGGCTTCTAAGGAGCAATGCCAGCTTGCCACTGTCTTAAGCAGTGTCGGTCCTTACCTAACAGCATTCTCACAGCATCCTACAAATAAAGCCTTGGGAGGAAAGTCCCTGAAGAAATGAATGGGCACAGAATTACCCTCATTCACACATTCTAGTGGACATTAGACAACCCATAAACCACTGTGTCATCATTTTAAATGTAAAACCTTATCTAACATAATATAATATATTATAATAATATGTTATATATAATATATATTATATAATACCTTATCTATCTAGCAAGGGATGCAGTGGCTCATTGGCTAAGATGCTGAGCTTGTCAATCAGAAAGGTCGGCAGTTTGAATCCCTAGCACCACATAACGGAAGGAGCTCCCGTTACTTGTCCCAGCTTCTGCCAACCTAGCAGTTCGAAAGCACATAAAAAATGCAAGTAGAATGGCAGGGTGTGCTGGTTGATGGTTAATTGTGACAGTGTGGCTGAAATTGCCATAATTTTGCCAAATTTCAATCTTACAAGAGTAGTCATTGGTTCTGGGCCCTGGACACATTCTTAAGTTCATCTGTTTGAGGTACATTGATTCAAAAATTGTTGTCCTATAATGCACCGTTTTGCACCGCTGAAAGCTACAGACAGACAAATGGGACACTTTTAGAGATATATCGTAGACCGTATATGCACACCTACTGTTATTGGGAAGGAGAAACATCTGAGAAGACAGAGGTCATCTGGTGGGAGGTACAATGAAAGGCATCAACAGGTCGTTCTTTCAGGACAAACATAACCCATCTCCTGCGTGGTTGTTCTTTCTTCCCGCTTAAAGAAAGAGAAAGGAAAGGACATGCTACCAATAGGAAACATATTCCCCAGGTTAATTATATTTATCAGCTGCCTGTTGAATGATGGAAAATTACATGCCAGACTTACCTAAAATGATGTAGGGGCAGTTAGTCTCAGAACAGCCCAATGGTCACTTCCCTTATTTATCTCTACAATTATAAAGAACTGAGCTCAACTCTCCTGAACTGTTCAATTTGCTTGAGAAGTTGGTAATTCATCTTGAGATCTTATTATATGGTTTTCTTTTTAACACGAGAATATGAAAGCTTGCATGTACTTGCTTGAAATATCCTGGGAGGGACATCATACAAGAGTTGAAAAAACCCCACAAGGCTTAGGAAGATCATAAAATTTGGCCATTTCTAATTTCTAAACTTGATATTTCTGCTTTTTCAGTCTCACCTTACTTAATTGGTAGTACCTGAGAGGAAACGGTACATTGTCAGCCACTTTCAGAACAGACCAATTTGTTGGATAAGGTTAGGTAATATAAAACCAATTTGCTCCATGATTCTATTGTTTGGATACTGAACCAAAAGGCAAACATTCCTCCTCCTTCCCCCTCCTCCTCTGTTTCTTGAGGTTAAGCTAGGACATTCCTCCCCCCCCCCCAACCCCTGGGAGTATTATTTGGAAATCAGTTCAAAATATCAAGCTCAAAGAATAGAATCCAAGTCTAAAGTTTATTACCAGAGGAGTTATATTCTATGGAACAGAACCCAAGGTGGGCTTCAAAAATTTCAGCAACGGGCCCTCTGCCTGGTTGCTGGGTGGGTGTCGCCATGGTGGGCGTGGCCTAGTCGGTCTCCTGCACCATTGACTGGGGGGGGCATTTTTGCCTTCCCCAGGCTCCAGAGGCTTTCCTTGAGCCTCTGGGAGGGTGAAAACTGCCTCTCCTGGGCTGCGGAGGCCCTGTAGAGGTGAGAATGGTTCCGTTTTCGGCCTTCTGGAACTTCTAGAAGGCCCATTTCCCCCCCTCCCTGAGCTCCAAGTGGGCTTTGCACTTACCTCACATCCAAAACAGGCCGCGTGGAGATTCCTGGGAGGTGGGGTGGAATGGGCGGGGCCAGCCAGGGCTGGGATTTGGAGGTTCTCCGAACCGGTCAAAACATTAGCTACAGGTTCTTCCAAACCCGGGGAAAACCTGTAGCAGCCTAGCCCTGAACAGAAATAGAAGAAGGCAGATCTTCTTTCTTCCTGGAAGCTCTTCTATCCTCAAGGAGTAGATTTTGGGGGAGGGAGAAAGAAAGCAACAAAAAAGTGGTATTGTGAATGTAATTCTCATAACTGGAGGGGAGGAATCAGCATACAGGGAAGAAGTCCAGAAGGTATCCGCATGGTGCTCAAGAAACAACTTACATCTAAATACTATCAAGACAAAGGAGATGGTGCTAGATTTCCGGAAGCACAGAGAGGAACCTGCCCCACTGTATATTGATGGGGGCTGTGTGGAGAGGGTTTCCTCTTTTAAATTCTTAGGAATGCTTATTAGCCAAGATCTCACCTGGAAAAACAACACATCTCTGGTGATTGGAAAAGCCCAACAGAGACTTCATTTCCTTAGAGTCCTGCAGAAAAATCAGGTTGAACAATGGCTGATGACCTCTTTATACAATACAATACAATAGCAGAGTTGGAAGGGACCTTGTAGGTCTTCTAGTCCAACTCCCTGCGTGGGCAGGAACCTTATACCATTTCAGACAAATGGCTATCTAACATCTTTTTAAAGACTTCCAGGGTTGGGGCATTCACAACTTCTGGAGGCAAGCTGTTCCAGAGGTTAATTGTTCTAACTTTAATATTGGGTTTTTTAGCATGGGTTAATGAATTTAATTATATTTTAATTAATATTTATTGTATTTTGTGTTTTTAAGATGCCTGTGCGCCGCCCTGGGTCCTAACAAGGAGAAGGGCGGGGTATAAATTTAATAAAATAAATAAAATAAATAACTGTCAGGAAATTTCTCCTTAGTTCTAAGTTGCTTCTCTCCTTGATTAGTTTCCACCCATTGCTTCTTGTCCTGCCCCCAGGTGCCTTGGAGAACAGTTTGACTCCCTCTTCTTTGTGGCACCCTCTGAGATATCGGAACACTGCTATCATGTCTCCCCTGGTGCTTCTCTTCATCAAACTAGACATACCCAGTTCCTGCAACCGTTCTTCATATGTTTTAGCCTCCAGTTCCCTAATCATCTTGGTTGCTCTTCTCTGCACTCTTTCCAGAGTCTTCACGTCTTTTCTACATCGTGGCGACCAAAACTGTATGCAGTATTCCAATGTGGCCTTACCAAGGCACTATACAGTGGCATTAACACTTCACATGATCTAGATTCTATCCCTCTGTTTATGCAGCCTAGAACTGTGTTGGCTTTTTTGGCAGCTGCTGCACACTGCTGGCTCATATTTAAATGGTTGTCCACTAGGATTCCAAGATCCCTCTCACAGTTGCTACTATTGAGCAAGGTACCACCTATACTGTACCTGTGCATTCTTTCTATCGGTCCACCATAGAAAGTGTCCTCACGTATTGTATCACAGTGTGGTATGCTGGTTTAACAGTCTTGCTGCTTTAGCAGAGTAAGGAAGATTCTCATAGAAGATTCACACCCTGGTTGGTATCTCTTTGCACTTCTACCATCAGGCAGTAGATATCAAAGTATAGCCAGCCGAACAGACAGGTTTAAAGATAGCTTCTATCCTTGGGCTGTGAGACTTTTAAATTCAACCACAATCACTCCATGCACATGCTAGTTTTTTCTTTTTTCTTTTCTCTCTCTCTCTATTTTTTGGTTCTGTTATAATTTTGCACCAGTGAAGTTAAAACCAATTTCATTGTAATTTTAGTACAATGGCAATAAACATAGTGATGATGATTATTAATTGGCGGCTTATTCATGAAATATTCCATTCAAATTTGCATGCCCAAAGGAAGCGAGCGTTGTTTTTTTCTCCATAGCACCTGAGGGTAGGACAAGAAGCAATGGGTGGAAGCTCATCAGAAGGAAATCCAACATGGAAATAAAGAGGAATTTCCTGATGGTGACAAGTAATAAGCAGTGGAACAGGAGTTGTGGAACAGGAGTTCCTGGAGTTATGGGTGCTCCATCGCTGGTGGCTTTCAAGAGAAGATTGCACAACTGTTTGTTTCTTGCCTTGTCCTCTCGTACTTTGGGAACTAAATGGACTCCCTCTTCTTTGTGGCAGCCCTTCATATATTAGAACACTGCTATCATATCAATCCTAGTCCTGGTAGGTCCTCAAATATTGGAACACTGCTATCATGTCACCCCATGTCCTTCTTTTCTCTAGATGAGCCATACCCAATTCCTGCAGCCATTCTTCATAAGTTTTAGTTTCCAGGGCCCTTAATCATCTTAGCTGCTCTTTTCTAGCACAGTCCTACACATTTGCATTTGGAAATCTCTATGAAACTATCAGTGTTTATTAGTACTCAGAAAATGCTTACGAGATTGGTAATCACAGCACCAGATTGCTCTCTGATGCCCTTTGGGAAATGGGCATCCCTGCATTATAAACCTATAGGCAGCTTCCCACAAGAGTGTGTCTGAAAGCTTTTGTAAATGCTGAGATGCCACAGGAAGGGAACATATCATTCTGAGCAGCCAGAATGATATGATATATGATATGATATGCAAGGGAACTTTCAGTATCGCAGCTGTAGCAGATGAAAGCGAATGGAGGAGAAAGTGCACACGCTTAGTGCACCGTAATTGGATGTGCAAGTACACAGCCTCGGGCACAAATACATGCACAAATCCCCGTGGGAATTGCTTCAGCATCTGGCAAAAGGAGCAGTTGGCAGCTGCAGAGGGACACCGTGGGTTGAAGGATTGGCTGGTTTCCAGGCTTCTACAGCTTTCAGATCCTTTCTTCTGCTTCTTTAAATAGTTTCCGTGGGTCTCACTTCTGGACTGCACCTCTGTTTGACCTGCCCTCTGTAAGCCTGCCTGTCTAGGTATCTTCCCCAGGTATCTAAACTTTGTCACCAGTATAAGGTCTAAATAAAGGTTAAATAAACAATAGTTTTCATTCAATCAACTGCAAGGCTGAGATCAGAAATGCCCAACCCAAGCCCCAGGATGGTGTAAGTCCCCAAAAGATTTGCCTGCAGCACTGGAGACAGGGGTGGGATTGAAAATTTTTAGCAACCGGTTCTCTACCCAGTTGCTGGGTGGGAGTGGCCATGGGTGGCGTAGCCTACTTAGCCTCCAAATGGCAGGGGGGCATTTTTTTCCCTCCCCAGGGTCCAGAGGCTTTTTTCAAGCCTCTGGGAGGGCAAAAATTGCTTCCCCCGGGCTCTGGAGGCCCCCTGGAGGCTGGAAATGGGCGTGTTTCTGGACTTCCAGAACTTTCCATAAGCCTGGTTTTTGTCCTCCCAGAGCCTCTGCGTGGGCCCTATACTTACTTGGCATGATGAATGGACTGCGTGGAGACTCTTGGGAGGGGGAGGGTGGGCGGGGCCAGCTGGTCCTTGCAACAACCAGTTCGTTGAACCAGATGCAAATTAGCATCTGGTTCGCCCGAACCGGTACAAACCAGCTGAATCCCACTCCTGACCAAAGACCTGTTATTAATGGCTATTTTTAATGCAACCCAATTGTCAGATGCTACATCTTTTCTATCCTGCTCTATGGGGTAGAGAGTTGGTCTCTGACAGAAAGCCACTGGAAGAGACTAGAAGCATTTGAAATGTGGATTTACAGAAGGCTGTTACGTCCTGTATCTGACTTAGATCAGCTAAGAGCAAGAAGGTTCTCCAGTTTGCTATGACTGACCAGCCAGTAGTCAAATTATATCTCTCCTCTCTTGTTCTCCAAAGACAATGTCAGCCAGTGTTTCTCCACCTTGGCAGCCTGAAGACGCGTGGACTTCGGTTTCTAGAATTCCTCAGGCAGCAGGCAGCATTCAGAGAAAAAGAAAATGTAAGTTACCTAAAAGAGAAACAGAGATCTTTTTACACTCACATCTGTCCAGTGGTCTGGGAAGTCTTCCAAAATTGAATTCCTGCTTCAGTCCCCACACAGCTGTGCAGTTCATTGCCCTGGGCATGATTTTATGTAATATATAAGTCATAGAAAGCACATTCTGCAATCTGAATACCTATGTAAATGATATGTATATAACGTAAACCGATCTAAACGTTCTTTAGTTTGCATGACTTATTCTACATTGTCTCTGGCTTTTAAAATTATTATTATTCTACTAAACATGTTATGCAGGGAGAAAAGCATGAAGCCCTACAATGGCACAGAATTCCTATCTTGAGTTCTGGAAATATTACAGGTATTCGCAAGTTGATAGCACTTCATTAATTTTATGAGTTATTGATGAGTATTTTCCAGCAGAAGCCCCTAACTGTATAGACTCGGAATGGCTGAATTAAAACAACAATGAAAATCCATCCGTGCTTCTGTAGAACTGCAATTTCCTCTTTGGCTCCAGGCCCACGGAGATGTAACTGCACAATACCTTTGTGTATTTATAGTGCAAGGAATTTTTTCAGGAAGGGCCTTTGATTCACTTGCCATTTAGGTTTGATTATTTTGCTCTGGCTTCTCGGATGCCTTTTCTTCCTTTTTGTTTGTTGATGTATTTCTGATGTGGATTGTGGGCCTTTTGAATCAATCTTGGAGACTAAACCGATCACCCTCTGCAATTTTCTCTACAACACATTCAGAAGTGGTTTGCCATTGCCTTTGTTAGCAACTCTGGGTTCAGAACCAGTATAGGGCTCTGGTTCCTTTACCAGTGTTAGATAATACATGCGGAATAGTGTAATGCAGGGGTCCCCAACCCCCGGTCCGCAGACCGGTGCCGGTCCGTGGCTTGGTAGGAACCGGGCCGCAGGGCCAGAGAGGAGAAGGAGGGAGGAGAGAGAGAAATAGATATAAAGAGAGAGAAAAAGAGGGAAAGAAAGAAAGAAAGAAAGAAAGAGAGAAAGGGAAAGAGAGAGAAAGAGGGAAAGAAAGAAAAAGAAAGAGAGAAAGAAAGAAAGAAAGAGAAAGAAATAGAGAAAGAAAGAAAAAAAGAGAAAGAGGGAGAGAAAGAGACAGAGAAAGAAAGAGAGAAAAAGAAAAAAAGAAAGAAAGAAAGAACTTATGACCACAATTGAGCCCAAAAGTTTGGTTGTTAACCAAGATCATTGTTAAGTGAGTTTCACATTTTCCAAGTTGGCCACGGCCACCCAGTCACATAACTGCTGAGGCACTCAGCCGGTCCCCAAAACTTTCTTGAAAATGAAACCGGTCCCTGGTGCAAAAAAGGTTGGGGACCCCTGGTGTAATGCACCGGACAGTAAAGAGATACGTTGCTGTAAACCACAAACAAACTCTAAAACAGTGATAGTAAGAAAATAAATAGTCTTTACTTTGTAGCAACTAAAATGCTTCTTCCGACTAACTCTCAAACAAATAATAACAGTCCTTCACCAAACAAAGTTTATCTCACAGTGATGCAAAACAATACTCCTTCTTCTTCTCCAATGGCAATCAGGTAAACACAGGATCACAAGGAATCGAACAGGGAATGAGCTTCTGCTTCTGAGCTTCCTTTATAATAGAGCTGTATAATTACAGCCAACCAGATTATAAGTCAGTTCTTAAAGCTACACAATTCCTTAAGAACATAGGCTCATATATATTGTCAACCCAATATATCCTAACAGCCTTCTTTTTCCTGGGGCTGAGAGTGGGGGATTGGACCAAGGTCACACTATAAAAAAGATTGGAGACTCTAGAAAGAGTGCAGAGAAGTGCAACAAAAATGATTAGGAGACTGGAGAGTAAAACATATGAAGAACGGTTATAGGAACTGGGCATGGTTAATCTAGTGAAGAGAAGGACCAGGGGAGACATGATAGCAGTGTTCCAATATTTGAAGGGCTGCCACAGAGAGGAAGGGGTAAATCTATTTTCCAAAGCACCTGAAGGCCACACAAGGAATAATGTTTGGAAACTGATCAAGGAGAGATTCAACCAGAAAATGAGGAGAAATTTTCTGACAATGAGAACAATCGACCAGTGGAACAGCTTGCCTTCAGAAGTGGTGGGACCTTCATCATTGGAAGCTTTCAAGAAGAGATTGGACTGCCAACTGTCAGAAACGGTGTGGGGTCTGCTTGGATGGGGTTGAACTAGATGACCTACAAGGTCCCTTCCAACTCTGTTAATCTGTATATGTATCACCCAGCTGGCTTTGTGCTTAAGGCAGGATTAGAACTCAGGTTTCCTGGCTCCTAAGCCAGCCTTCATTCCAAATAGTCCGCGACTTACAGCCATAACTGATCCCAACATTTCTGTTGCTAAGGAAGACAGATGCTGAGTGAATTTTGCCGCATTCTATGATTTTTCTTGCCACTGTTGTTAAGTGAATCACCACAGTTGTTAAATTAATAAAATGGTTGTTAAGTGAACCGGGCTTCCCCATGTCTTTGCTTGTCAGAAGGTGATCACATGATCACAGGACATTGCAATCATAGTTGCCAAGCCCCTGGATTTTGATCATGTGACCATGGGGTTGCTGTAACAGCCATAAGTGTGAAAAACAGTCATAAGTCACTTTTTCAGTGCTGTTATAACTTCCAACGGTCACTAAATGAACTGTTGTAACTCGAGAACTACCTGTAATAAACCAAACTACTGGTTCTCCATTTATGACTTTCTGTTTGTTTTACCTTGCTTGAAAAGGACTTTTGCAGTTGTTTATACATAGTGAACTGCTCTTTAGAAAGCTGAAGCAGAATCATTTTAATATGTCCTCTCTTAACAACTGGAAGTTTAGCATAGTTTAATTTAGCATCTGGCTGACCAGTTGCACCATTCCATGGTCACATAATGTCATCTACAATGCTTTTTTTGCTGGAAACGGACTTTTTCTACAGATTTCCAGCAAACAATGCCCTTAGGAATGTATTGATCTACTTAATGACCATGGCATTCACTTAATGACCACTGCGTTCGTTTAACAACTGCAAGGTTCACTTAATGACCACTGCAGAAAAGGTTATCAAATCAAACCAGTCGGATGGGTGCCTTGGCTTATGACCATTATGACCATGAAAATCCCAGGCTCCACTACAGTTGAAAGTTAAGAACTAGATACATAAAATATCGTCAAGATAATATAAGGTAGCAGAACAGCATAAAACTTTTTAATCTAATTATTTGGTCCTGACTCTGAACTTCCAAGGGGATGCAGTAGGTGGTTAACCAATCTGAGCAGAGACAGAGGAAATGGGTCAGTCGGTGGGGTTGCTTTGATTTAACACATTCCAGAACTTTCCTTCCTGTTTCTGAATCCGTGGCATAGAATGCAAAAGATCTGAGGTGTTTCAAACCTACACTTTTCCATTTCAGATCGTCAACGATACATTTTGTGCCAGAATGAAACCTAATCATCACCTCTGCACCTTCTGCTGTAATTTTTATCACCCGAAATAAACTGATAATCGCATTATAGCTAATCCTGTTTACTTTAGTTGCATAATGTCCTTGTCATGACCTCTTTCCTCCATGCTGTTTATTTCTTGAACACAGTATTTTTTATTACAGGTCAGTGACCCAGACGAATTAAAACCTACAAGAATATGATCTTCTATAGATCGGACTTGTTTTGATTCTGCCATTTCTCACACCATTATAATTCTATCCATTTCCTCCCCCCCTCAATGTTGGTATTTTGGCTGCTCCGTGTTCTTTATCTTGTTGTAATTCCATCTGCTCTCTCTTTCATTTCTGTTTGCTTACTGTAGTGCCAGCTGTTTAAAAAAAAACAACCAGCAGCAGTAAAACCTCAAATTACCTTTTGAGAAGACAAAAAATATTCCCTCTAAAGTGGTAAAAACTTGAAAGATTCCTAGGGTTGTTCTAAATTGGTGTTTCTCAACCTTGTTCATTTTAAATGTGTGAACTTCTCCTCAGTGAAATCAAGTTTGACACCCCTCCCTCAGTGGTGGGTTTCAAATTTTTTTAGAACCTCTTCTGTAGGTGTAGCCTGCTTTGTGGGAGTGACTTGCTGGCCATATGACTGAGTGGGAGTGGCTTGGCAGTCATGTGACCAGGTAGGAGTGGCTGGCCAGCCATGTGACTGGGTGGGAGTGGCTTGGCAGTCATGTGACCGGGTGGGCATGGCCAACTTGTAAAATGTGGTGAAACTCATTTAACAACGTTCTTGCTTAGGAACCAAAACGTTGGCTTAGGAACTCTGGCATTGAAGCACGCAAGTCTTCAAGCTCTCAAGTTACAAGACCCTTCCACCCCTAACCCTTTAGGGAAAAAAACCCCAGGGGTGTTCAAACTTGACAGCTTTAAGACTTGTGGACTTCAACTCCCAGAATTCCTCCTCTAACTCTTCATCTTGATGATGGGCGGATGGGTGGGGAGAGGGAGCTGGAACCGGTTCTAAACGGCACTGTAGATTTGTGGAACCTCTTCTATAGAACTGGCAGGAACCCACCCCTGCCCTGCCTTAGATGTGTTTGTTCTGCATCTTTTTATTACAAGGTTACAGAGAACCTTCTTAAAAGGTCACAATCGGAGCTTCAGTCAATAAACACAAAACTCCTATTTCATGCAGGAAAGCCACAGATGGTTGCAATTTCCCCTCCAGTTTTCTTTAGAGGTTAATTGGGTTTGTTTTGGAGATTGATATCTCCCACCCATCCTTTAAACATCTATCCAGGGGTGGGCTTCAAAATTTTTTGCAAGGGGTTCTCTGCCCAGTTGCTGGGTGGGCGTGGCCACGGTGGGCATGGCCTAGTCGGCTTCCTGCACCACGGCGGAGGGGACATTTTTGCCCTCCCCAAGCTCCAGAAGCTTTTCTCAAGGCTCCAGGAGGGCGAAAATGGCCTCCCCGGGCTCCAGAGGTCCTCTGGAGGCCAGAAACAGGCCCATTTCTGGCCTTACCGAACTTCCGGTAGGCCTGTTTTTCACCCTCCCCGAGCCTCCGCAAGCACCCTGCACTTATCTGCATCCAAAAGCGGCCACTTGGGGACTCCTGGAAGGGGAGGAATGGGCAGGGCCAGCCAGAAGTGGGATTTGGAAGTTCTCTGAACTGCACAGAATCTTAGCTAGAGGTTCTCCCGAACCCCTGCGAACCCCCAGCCACCCACCCCTGGTCTCTCCCCTTTCCTTGCTGATTTTCCTTTATAATGCTATAGCCCAGGAATGTCCAACTCAATGCTGTCGGGGGAATTCCGGTAGTTGAAGTCCACAAGTCTTAAAGTTGCCAAGGTTTGTGTGCCTTTATTGCTTTTCTATTCTTAGGAAACAGACACATACATTTTATCATGGTCTGAGGTTTTTTGTTTGTTTACATCTCAATAACCTGGTATTTTATCAGGGGTATGTAGACTTTTTATATTCACTGTATGATGGACTGATAAATATATAAATAGCTCTAGGTAGCAACTAAGCTTTATGCTTCAACTGCAGAAGTCTGTATTGTTTGCTTACTTTAAATTTAAAGAGCAAAGGTTAACTTGGCTACCAGCCATACCACACTTAAAAATAGCAGGTTTGTGTGCATCATTTTTCGCTATGTAAAATGGTCAAGGACATTTCCCTGCTGTTTTCTGTAATTCAGAGATGTGCCTTGCTGATCTGAGCTTGGAAGCAGCCAGTACTAAAGGCTTTTTGCTCTCTGGGTTAACTTTTCTGTGCCTAAATACATAATTGCTTTAAGAGAGAAGAACTGCCTCTTTTTGTGTGCTTTTATTGATTGCTCAAATCAATGCTATTGGTGGGAAAGGAAGCAACATGGGATGAAGAGTTAAATACTAGTGTTTCCCCCCCAAATAAGACCAAGTCTTATTTTCTTAGGAGCTCCAAAATAAGCACTAGGGCTTATTTGGGGGTGGGGCTGAGATAAGAGGGTGTGGAGTGCATGGGGCAGCTCCACCACACCACACCTTGACTCATGGCCACAGCACTCCGAGAAACCAGACATAATGGGCAGCCAGCCAGCTGTGCAGGGTCTTAAGTAGGACTTATTTTGGGGTAGGACTTCTATTAGGCACACGTGTAGAAACAGGATAGGTCCTATTTTCAAGATAGGTCTTATTATTGGGAAATCAGGGTATATACCATGTTTCCCCAAAAATAAGACAGGGTCTTATTTTCTTTTGATCCCCAAAGCCATATTTCAGGGAGGTCTTATTATTTTTGAGGTGCAGGAGGCAGCGAGCATGGTTACCTCATGGCTGCTACTGTGTTGCAATATTTTCAGGGAGGGCTTATTTTCAGGGGAGGGCTTATTTTAGCTCATGCGCTAAAAAGCCCGATTGGGCTTATTATCCAGGGAAGTCTTATTTTCAGGGAAACAGGGTAGGTATTGTTCTACTTAAGACTATGTTTGGGACCAGAGTTTCTGTGTTTCTGAGTTTCTGTGGATAAAAAAGGCAGCTGTTAAGTGACTCATGACCAATTTTATGACCTTTTTGCCATTGTTAAGTGAATCACTGCAATTGTTAAGTGAATCATGCGGTCATTAAGTGAATCTGGCTTACGCCATTGAATTCCCTGGCTGGTTGCAAATGGTGACCATGTTCCCCTGAGATGCTGGAACTGTGATAAATATATGGCAGTTGTCAAGCACCTTAATTTTGATCATGTAACCATGGAGATCCTGCAATGTTTGTAAGTGTGAGGATGAGCTGTAAGCAGGGGTGAAACCCAACAGGTTCTGACAGGTTCTGGAGAACCAGTAGCAGAAATGTTGAGTAGTTTGGAGAACCAACAAATATCACCTCTGACAGGCCCCAGAGTGGAGTGGGAATGGGGATTTTGCAGTATCCTTCCCCTGGAGGTGGGTGAGGATGAAGATTTTACAGTAACCTTCCCCGGCCACACCCACCAAGTAGTGCCCACAGAACCGGTAGTAAAAAAAAAATTGCATTTCACCACTGGTTGTAAGTTACTTCTTTCAGAGCCATTGTAACCTTGAATGGTTGTTAAATGAATGTTTATAAGGTACGGACTCACTATATTGGCTTGGATTCTCTGATAATGATGCCCCCACCAAAGAAGAGCTTCCTTTCCATAAAATCATAGTTTTGCGGCTGAAATAGTTACAGGGCGGAGAGAAGGCAAGACGATTTTCTTCTGTGAGATTTCCTGCCCTAGTTTTGCATCCCAGCTGCTAATCTTTGCCAATAACAAGGGGGATTGTGTGGTAGGACAGCAAGCTAATCACACACTTCAGTGTGGTTGGCCCTCTTGAACCATTTGGCAAAACAGAAATGGAACAAACAAGGAAATTTGTCCTTGCTGCAAAATGCATGGAGTTGACAACTAATTTTACGGTTGCGTTGCCCAATTCTCAGAGCTGAATTCCTGATTCATCTGGAGGGCACCAGGTTAGCAGAGGCTTATCTAGAAAAAAACTCACTGGAGGCATTGGGCACGTCAAATACATTTATTTATTTTTATTTTATTTATTTTATTAAATTTATACCCCGCCCTTCTCCTTGTTAGGACCCAGGGCGGCACACAGGGATGTTAAAATACATACAAAATATATAAAATATATGAAATTTAAAATACTTATTCTAATAAATAAACGTTGAAATCGTTCAGCCTGACAAGCTTGGGGCCAACCTTCTCCATAATTTGATGATTCAGACGTCAACAAAGGTATGTGAAGGGTAGAAGTTGTACATCCCAGCTTAGATTATTTTAGTGCTTAGATTCTTACAATATCTCTTGGCAACTGGCAGCAACTGGCCAACTTTTTTTTACCTGGGTTTGGAAACTAAGGTGGATTTGCTCTGGTTTACTCTTGGATGGGAACCAACAGAAGCTGTAGACCAGACCACGGTGCTCATACTGTCTATTTAAAGAAGAAGGCAATGTTAAACCACTTCCATACTATCACCAAGAACAATTGCATGGCATATGTACATAGATACCTTCATAGATTTGCAGGGAGGAGATCAGATAACAAGACAGCATGTCACAACATTACAGTACAAACTCCATTTCAAGTGTGGGCATGTTTGAAAGGTAAAATGAACTCATAACACATTTCATTATTTTGATATCTTCGTGGTTCAGTTCAGTTCAAATGAGTATAAAGATTTGCTGCAGGCTCAAGCTCTCTACAAGAATCTGAGCTACTAATGGTCAAGGGAAATTAGGGGAGTTAAGAAAGAATTGAAGGTGGGCTAGACTTACCGTATTTTTCGGCGTATAAGATGTACCGGAATATAAGACGCACCAAGGTTTTGAAGTGGCAAATAAAAAAAAAGTTTTTGCACTCTGAAAACCTCCCCAAAAGGGCCTGTTTTTTGTGAAAACAGCCCTAGTTTTTGTCAAAAAAGGTCATGAATAGCCTTTAGGAGGCTTGTAGAGTGTTCCTGGGGGCTGCCGGGGGGGGGGCAAAATTGAACAAAAACCAGCCTGTTTTTTGCTCATTTCTGCCCTCCCCAGCACCCAGGAGCTCTCTGAAATTTTTTATTTATTTTATTTATTTTATTAAATTTATACCCCGCCCTTCTCCTTGTTAGGACCCAGGGCGGCGCACAGGCATCTTAAAAATACAAAATACAATAAATGTCAATTAAAATATAATTAAATTCATTAACCCGTGCTAAAAAACCCAATATTAAGAACCATACCAAATTACAAATTTCCTTAAAAAGTCAGAAACGGGGGGCTATCCTAGGCCGGCTTGTTGGAATAAGTACGTCTTAAGACGTTGGCGGAAGAGGCGGAGGTCCAAGATTGTGCGAAGGTCGGGGGGTAGGTCGTTCCAGAGGGCCGGGCCCGCCACAGAGAAGGCCCTTCCTCTGGGTGTCGCCAACCGGCATTGCCCGGCCGACGGCACCCGAAGAAGACCCTCTCTGTGGGAGCGGATCGGGCGAAGGGATGTATGGGGCAGGAGGCGGTCTCGTATATAGCTAGGCCCCGAGCCATGGAGCGATTTAAAGATGGTCATCAGTATCTTGAAGCGCACTCGAAAGGCCACAGGCAGCCAGTGCAGCTCCCGCAGGAGAGGTGTTACTTGGGTTTGCCTTGGGGCACCCATAATCACCCGCGTGGCCGCATTCTGTACTAACTGTAGCTTTCGAGTGCACCTCAAGGGAAGCCCCATGTAGAGAGCGTTACAGTAATCCAGCCGGGACGTCACAAGTGCTTGAGTGACTGTGCGAAGGGCTCCCCGGTCCAGTAAGGGGCGCAACTGGCGTATCAGGCATACCTGATAGAACGCCCCCCTGGCCACGGCTGCCACATGGTCCTCCATGGACAGCCGGGAATCCAGGAGGATGCCCAAGTTGCGCGCCCTCTCCACGGGGGCCAGTTGTTCGCCCCCAATGGCCAGAGTTGGACTTATCTGGCTGAACCGGGGTGCCGGAAACCACAGCCACTCGGTCTTGGACGGGTTGAGCTTGAGTTTGTTACTACCCATCCAGATCCGTACGGCCTCCAGACACCGGGACAGCACCTCGACGGCATCGTTGCGGTGGTTTGGGGTGGATATGTACAACTGAGTGTCATCAGCGTACAGATGGTATTCCACCCCAAAACCACGGATGATCTCGCCCAGCGGCTTCATGTAGGTGTTGAACAGGAGTGGCGAGAGGACCGACCCCTGAGGGACCCCACATGTGAGGGGCCTCGGGGACGACCTCTGCCCTCCTGTCAACACCCATTGCGACCGACCAGAGAGGTAGGATGAGAACCACCGTAAAACGGTGCCTCTCAACCCCAACCCCCCCAATCGGTGCAATAAGATACCATGGTCGATGGTATCGAAAGCCGCTGAGAGATCTAATAGGACAAGGATAGAGGAACAGCCTCTATCCCGTGCCCTCCAGAGATCATCCACCAACGCGACCAATGCCGTCTCAGTGCTGTGCCCGGGCCGGAAGCCGGACTGAAAGCCTCCTAAAAGCTGGACTGAAAGCCTCCTAAAAGCTCTGCACGGCCATTTTGATGAAGGGGGCAGGGTTTCAGGAGGCAAAAAATGCTATATTCGGTGTATAAGATGCACCCAGATTTTCAGCCTCTTTTTTGAGAGAAAAAGGTGCATCTTATACTCTGAAAAATACGGTAGATCTCTTGCAGGCATGCAAATAGTCATGGCTTATGTTGTGTTTGACCCTTACCTTGGACTTACCCTGGCCATCTCCTACAATTTTATGTCCATGTGCATTTGATACAATACATTTCAAGCTAATCTTAGTTGCTAAATAGCATGTCTAATTTTACATTGGCCAGATAATATGAAAAATATTAATGCACACAAGTTCCAATAAACCATGGTTTGTTTTAACAAATCAAACACATTCCTAGAGGTTCAAAAAATCTAACTAGTAGACATGACAGCATAATCAAAGCTCCATCCTTTAGAAAAAAGCTTACAACCATTCATTTATTGACTAGTCATACAACAGCAGTGAAAAAAGTGACTTTAGACAGTTTTTACACTTAGGACTGTTGTAGCATCTCCACAGTTACCTGATCAAATTCTGAGTGATTGGCAACCGGCATTTATTTACAATAGTTGCAGCATCCCAAGGTCCTGGAATTGTCTTTGCAACCTTTTTAGAGATCTTCTGACAAGCACAGTCAAGCCAAGTCAAAAGAGGAAGCCAGATTTTCTTATCAACTGCATGATTCACTTAACAACTCTGGTGATTTGCTTAACAGCCATTGTCAAAAAGGCCATAAAATGAGGCACAACTCATTTAACATCTGTCTTGCTTAGCAACATAAATGTTGGGTTGTATTATGGTTGCACATTGAGGAGGAGAGGTGGGTTCCTACCTATTCGGTCTGGTTCGGCCAAATAGGTAGCAACTCCATGGACACGTGACCGTAACCAGTTCCATGATCGGTGGCATCATCTTGATTTTCTGTTCTGAACATGTGCAGAACAATCTTCATTTAAAAATGTAATTTTTATGGGATTGGAGGAGACTACAGATGAAACAATCACAATGACAAATACCATTCTTTGGAGCTCCCGGGAGTATGAAAGAGAGTGTCACCAAGATCCTACTGGATCTGATTGAGAAGACAAGACACCTAGACTGAAGAATGCTTTGGGGTTGGAACTTCCCATCTCATCATTGCTGCCTCAAGACTTGGTGGAAACACAGACTTATTCAAGCATCTTCTTATATTCTTTACCATCCATCTTTCCATTGTTGTTCTGATTGCCACGATCATTTAGTAACCTTTTTCAAGGAAATCATTCTAGATTGGGGCCATCTGGGGTAGCAACTGCCCTCTTTGATTCCTTCACACACATCTGCCACTATGCACCAGGACTGCTCCAGACAAATGAAATCTTATCTAGCCTATTTCATTAATAGCATTCCTTTATAATTCTGAAAATAATAATGATGAGGCCTGTATAACAGCTGCCGCACATTTCTTTTAAAAGCAAAACAAAAATTATGTAATGGGAACTTTCCCAAAATCAACCAGCTAATTCTGCTGCACAGTAAGAGTCACTTGAAGTCTTTATGTAGAACAATAAAACACCTGCAAACAGAAAAAAAATATAAAATTAAAAAATAAAAATGTAATTTTTATTCATTTTTAAATGTGCACATGCACAGATCACTTTAAATTGGCCATGTGGGCGTGCAAATTTTTTTTACTACCAAACCAGTAGTAATGGTGGCCAGAACCCAACCATGTTGAGGAGTTCATGTGTGCGACAATACATGTAAAAAGGGGGCAGATATTTGTACTGTGGTAGCTACCATTTTGACTTTTTTTGGACTTGTATACACATCTGCCATTATTAAATAAGGGCAATGAGCTATAAATGTTAATAGCCCATTCTTAGCAGGTGAATCTACACACGATGCTAATAAAGTCAAAGTCCAAGAAAACGCCTAGCGTCAGGTGTGAATCTAACCAAGAATAATGTTGACACTGAATTCCAGAAGCTGAACGTAAATGATACTCATGCAGTTGTGTACATGTGGCCTTCCCACAAAGACAGAGCAAACCGTCCATTCTTTTGTCTCATTCCTGTCCTGTAATTTAGCAAAGCAAACGTGAACTGGCAACTTTAAACTGTATTTCTGGTCTTTAAACACACCCAAACACACCCACACAATATGCCTTTGGGAGTGAGTCACTAGTCCTGAGCGTAAGATTCAGAGGTGACCACAAGGTTGATGCAGCATCTACCCAGCAATTTTAACACTGCTATTCAAGCCCTTTCATTTGCCATTCCTTCTGCCAAGGAAGGTTTTTACAAGAGCACCTCTGATGACGGTTGACAACTTTGGGGCTTATAAAATACAATATTTACTGCACAGCACTGAGTAAATCAGTGTTTTTCAAACTTGGGGGCTTTAAAGATGTAGACTTGTTTATATGTTTATTTTATTTATTTATTTATTTATGTGTCAACAAGTACAAGGAAACAAGTATGAAAACACATGAAAAAAATGGCACAAATAAATGGATATAAATAAGCAAGACATAGCCATAAGCACATAAGAATATAAATAGGACAGGGATGGTAGGCATGCTGGTGCTCTTTTGCACTCCCCCTTAGGGACCTCTTAAGAAATGCGTAAGGTCCACAGTAGATCGCTTACGGTAAAAGGTATGGGGGTTAGAGGAACTAACAACAGGATCAGGAAGGGTGTCCCACACATTTACTACTCTATTGTTGAAATTGGTTTTCCTGCAAACAGGACTTCAAGAACTCTGACTAGAGGTTATGGACCGTGATGGCGAACCTATAGCAGGGGTGCCACAGGTTGCACGCGGAACCATTTCTTAGGGCCTGCGAGGCGTTGCCCTGTCAGCTCCAGCGCACATGTGTGTGCTGGCCAGCTGATTTAGGCCTTCTTTTGAGGCCATTTTTCACCCTCTGGAGGCTTCAGGGAAGCTCCTGAAGTCTCTGGAGGTGGGGAGGGGAGGCTGTTTTCACCCTCCCCAGGCTCCTAGAAAACCTGTAGAATCTGGGGAGGGTGAAAAAAGTGCACCAAAAGCAGGAGGTCACGCACATAGCATTATGGGTGTGGCACGCTCATGCCCAACCCCCCTGCGCTCCCCCCACTTTTGGCACACGAGCCAAAAAAGTTTAGTCATCACTGTTCTAGGAGAGGTAACCCCAAGCTTTGGAGGTTATCACAGGAGGGAAGACCACCGTAATGGTTCATTCCAACAAGGATCAAAGAAGAAGCAATACCATTTCCTTCTACTATCCTCGACAAAGGGAAGGTGTCTCTCCTCTCATTGATCAAAGGAATCATTTTACATCAATAACTTCACTTACCATTACGGAAGTGTTCAAATTAGCCCTTTCTAAACTGTATTCTTTAAACCTTTGGGCTAGTGGTAGCCTGGCTTAGCCTCCCACACAATGATCCATACACATTATGCCCAATCATAAGGTTCAACGATGAACATAGACTGAAAGACTGTGAGAGGCTATAGCCTAACCACAGGGTCTCTAACCTGGATCAACACATTTGGCATGCCATGAAATAAATGTAGCTAATAATAAAACTTCAGTTTACCTCTCAAACCTGGCTATTTCCAAAATAACTGATATGATGGTGTCAACTACTCTAAGATTTTGAATGTATCTGGAATCTATGTAACTGATTCTGCTTGAGACTTCTGGAGCATATTTACAATACAATAGCAGAGTTGGAAGGGACCTTGGAGGTCATCTAGTCCAACTCCCTGCCTAGACAGGAAACCCTATACCATTTCAGACAAATGGCTATCCAACATCTTGAAGACTTGCAGTGTTGGGGCATTCACAACTTAATTGTTCTAACTGTCAGGAAATCTCTCCTCAGTTCTAAGTTGCTTCTCTCCTTGATTAGTTTCCACCCATTGCTTCTTGTTCTGCCCTCAGGTGCTTTGGAGAATAGTTTGACTCCCTCTTCTTTGTGGCAACCCCTGAGATATTGCAAGACTGCTATCATGTCTCCCCTGGTCCTTCTTTTTATTAAACTAGACATACCCAGTTCCTGCAACCGTTCCTCATATGCTTTAGTCTCCAGTCCCCTAATCATCTTTGTTGCTCTTCTCTGCACTCTTTCTAGAGTCTCCACATCTTTTCTACATTGTGGTGACCCAAACTGAATGCAGTATTCCAAGTGTGGCCTTACCAAGGCATTATAAAGTGGTATTAATACTTCACGTGATCTTGATTCTATCCCTCTGTTTATGCAGGCTAGAACTGTGTTGGCTTTTTTGGCAGCTGCTGCACACTGCTGGCTCATATTTAAATGGTTGTCCACTAGGAGTCCAAGATCCCTTTCACAGTTGCTGCTCTACTCTATTTTACAGAGAGGAAAGGAAATGAGCTTAGGTGGAGCTGATACTAATGTAGGTATCATCAAACATGTTAGCATTCATGAGTACCAACCTCCTCCACTAATAATCTACATTAGGAAGACTTTCTAGAAGGACGTGGTGGCTCAGTGGCCAAGAGGCTGAGCTTGCTGATCCAAAAGGTTGGCAGTTTGGCGGTTTGAATCCCTAGCACGGTGTAATGGAGTGAGCTCCTGTTACTTGTCGCAGCTTCTGCTAACCTCGCAGTTTGAAAGCACGTAAAAATGCAAGTAGAAAAATAGGGACCACCTTTGGTGGGGAAGATGACAGCATTCCTTCAGCATTTAATCCTGCCAGCCACATGACCACAGAGACGTCTTTGGATAGCGCTGGCTCTTAGGCTTTGAAACAGAGATGAGCATCCCCCCTAGAGCCAGGAATGACTAGCACATATGTGCGAGGGGAATTTTTATCTTTACCTTTACTATGATTTTCAGTCAATTATAGCAAATACAAACCACACTATAATGTTAAAAAAGTGAATTCTACCTTCTGTTTTCCTCATCCAGATAAATGATTGTGCCCCTTATTAGACTGTCTATATGTGCCCTGATTCCTAAAGAGAATATATTTCACCTGTTTCACAATGATAGAAATGTGCGCAAAGAAACAAAAACCTATGGCTGATTGTTATGCTTGGAAGTACATTCAAAAATAGTTCCCATAATTTCCATCGCAAACTGTATTTCAGTACTGAACTCTTCCAGAGGTGAGAGGTGGATGAGTTTCTTTCTTGAGAAATTAGAATCTCAGTTCAGCAAGGATTACATCTCATTTAGCAAAAGTCAAATCCCTTGTTGAATCTGTTTGGGCTTCCAAGTTAAGTAGTGTCAGATTTCGCTGGCACAAGGAAACTGGCAAGGGTAGGTTGAGAAAGATTGAAGATGGCAACCACAACCATGGTTATGTACACAACCATGCCTACTTGTATACATTGCCATGCCCATGAAAAGGGCTTTGACTAACTTTTTTGCTGTCCCTTTAGATATCCCTAAAGTAACAACATCCTGGAAGAAAGCAATAGCAAACCGTTTCGGAGTTAACCTTAAATCGTCTTTTGCTTTTACCCAAAGGAAGAGTCATACTAAAATAAAAACACCAAATATTTCCGATTCATATGCTTAGTGTTCATGACAGTACAAAGTAAACACTGGTATTTTTCAAACTTGGCATCTTTAAGATGCGTGGACCCCCAAAACTGAAGTCAGGTTGATCCAGCACTTCTTGAAGGAATTGGTTTGGAGGAGAAGATGGAGAAGATGAGACGAGGCACTCAACATTTCTAACTCAGTCATGGGGTAGTCTGGTTGTGGCTTAATGTGTGGAGTGAAACCAGCCACTGTAATTTGTCAGCCCAGGTTTATGGTATAGCACAGTGTTTCTCAACCAACCTTGGCAATTTGAAGATCAATGGACTTCAACTCATGCTGGCTGTGGAATTCTGGGAGTTGAAGTCCACACCTCTCTAAGCTGACATGGTTGAGAAACATTGCTATAATACAGGGGTGGGCAGCAATGGTCCCTTTGTAACTTATGGACTTCAATTCCCAGAAGTTAAAGTTCCCAAGTGGTAAAGGGGCCATAGTTGCCCACCCATGGTATAGCATGAAGTAAGAACCCAGTCAGGTCTGGTTTATTCAGTAAATAGTTAAACACAACTTGGCTTAGTGTGGTGCACATGCTAACTCATAGAATTGTTGTGCGGTAAATAGAAGTGTTGAAATCAGTATGTTTAGATTTTAGAATAATTGAGAAATGCAACATTTCTGATTCTTTTATCTCTCCCATGGGGGAATGAGAATGTGAAAGTTGCTTCATAATAACCACTGGTATCAATGTAAGCAATGTTAGGATTTGTTAACATTCGAAATATAGAGGGGAAGAGAATTGAAAATGACAGTCATGTCTAAAAATAACATGCAGAAGATAGCTTATTTTAGGGAATTGGCCACTCTGTCATTCTGCTTTCACACATATTTCGATATATTTTAATTTCCTAACCCTGGGACCTAGTAAAGCCACAATTCTGTCGTGTGCACAGGTAATCCTCTACTACAGGGGTCCCCAACCTTTTTTGCACCAGGGACCGGTTTCATTTTAAAGAAAATTCTGCGGACCAGCTGGCTTACAGGAGGAGGGGGGAGGGGGAACAGGCAGCGCACGCGCACGCGGGCGGGGGGGGGGGGAGTCGGCTCACTTGGCCGTCTAGGGCAGTGGTGAGCAAACTTATTAGTCAATAGAACCAAATATCAACAGTACCACTACTGAAATTTCTTTTGAGAGCCAAAAGGTGTGGCCTGTTTTGTTTTGTCATGTGACCCGGTGGGCATGGCCAACTTGGAAAATGTGGTGAAACTCACTTAACAGTCTTGCTTAGCAACCAAAATTTTGTGCTCAATTGTGGTCCTAAGTTCGTTCGTTCTTTCTTTCTTTCTTTCTTTCTTTCTTTCTTTCTTTCTTTCTTTCTTTCTTTCTTTCTTTCTTTCTTTCTTTCTTCCATTTCTGGCTGGTCTTTGGTCTTCTGAAGATGGTAAAAATGGATTTATGGGCACTCGTTATATATAAAGGCAGCCCATGACTCTTTGGGATGCTGATTTGAATCCAGGAAATGACTCAGAGGATGTGATTCCTTTGAAATGACCACTGGAAGAAAAATAGATCTTTAACCTGGTTAACCAAACAGGTAGCTTGAGGTGGAAGGAAATAGGAAAATAGATTTCTGCCTTTCCTTTCCTTTCCTTCCTTCCATTGCCTCCCTTCCCTTCCTCCCTTCTTTCCTTCCCTCCCTCCTACCCTCCATCCCTCTTTCTTTTTCTTTCTTTCTTTCCTTCCTCCCTTCTTTCACCCCTCCCTTCCTCCCCTCTCCCCCTTCTTTCCTTCACTCTCTCCCTCCCTCCCTTCATCTTTCTTTTTCTATTTTTCTTTCTTTCTCTTTCTCTGTTTTTTTGTCTCTCTCTCTCTCTGTATCTGTCTCTCTCCTCCCTCCACCCATCTCTGTCACTCTGTGTGTGTGTGTGTGTGTGTGTTTGTGTGTGTGTTTCCCTCTTCCTCTCTTTCTGCCTCTCTAAGTCTGCCTCTCTGTGTGTCTGTCATTCTCTCCCTCCCTCCCCCCGGGGAAGCAGCAGAGGAGTCAGCATGTTGGCTGCCGAGGTTATCCCGCAGCGGGCGGGCGAAGGACCCGAGCTCCGTCCGGGAGCCTCACAGGGCTGGAAGGGAGGTGGGCGTGTGGTGCCCGGATGGCTTTGGCCGCACCTTAAGGTAGCCGCAGCTTGAGTCCTTCGCCCGCCCGCTGCGGGATAACCTCCCCAGCCGAAATACCGGCCCCTCCAGGAAGCCCCGGAAAGTGCATTGAGCCGTCGGAAGGAGCTGGTGGAGGCGCGCTCGGACATCCTCTGCCCAGGGGACTGGTCCCTCCTCCTCGCTGGCCCTGCGGCCCGGTTCCTATGAAGCCACGGACCGGCACCGGTCCGCGGACCGGGGGTTGGGGACCCCTGCTCTACTACTATAATTGAGCCTGGAAGTACAGTCATAAGTCAATACTGGCCATTAAGTGGGCCATCATGAGACTGACCCAATTTTAGGACATTGTTGTGGCAGTCTAAAATGAATATGGCTGTTGTAAAGCAAACATAGTAGTCATTGAGCAAACTCTCTACAATGGGCATTTTTTTGTAGGAAGCTGGAAATAAACATCATAACATAAGGTCGCGTGAACTCTAAATGAATTGTAAATGAGGGCTGATTGACAGGTGCCCAAAATGTGATCAAATAACCATGATTATGGTTATAATCATAATGGCGCAGTGGTTAGAGTGGAGTACTGCAGGCTACTTCTGCTGACTCCTGGCTGCCCGCAGTTTGGCAGATTGAATCTCACCAGGCTCAAGGATGGCTCAGCCTTCCATCCTTCCGAGGTGGGTCAAATGAGGACCCAGATTGTTGGGAGAAATATGCTGACTCTGTAAACTGCTGCAAAAGCACTGTGAAGTGGTATACTATATAAGTCTAAGTGCTGTTGCTATTGCTATTTGGGAAGGAGCTGTGAGAACATTGAAACTTCATCATAAGTACCTTTTTTGGGTCCGTCCTAACTTTGAATAGTCACTAATTAACTGGTCATTAAGCAAGGAGTACCTGATCATGATAGCCTTGTAAAACTGATGTAAAACAATGTGAAGTCATAATGAGTGTGATGTCACTTGTCCTTGGTATATACCCATATCTACCGATCGGACAGTTACAGGTGTCATTGTACCACGAGAAAAGAGTGAATATTCTTGTGGTTTACGACCTTCTCAAACATCTGTTCCACAGAGACTCATGCAAGAAACCCTTGTGTGCAGCTAAAGGAAGCACGGGGCATGATACGGCACTAATTCGCTATTTGAGCTGTGGTGGTGCAGTGGTTAGAGTACAGTATTGCAGGCTAACTGTTCACTGCCAGGAGTTCGATCCTGACTGGCTGAAGGTTGACTCAGCTTTCCATCCTTCCGAGGTTGGTAAAATGAGGACCCAGATTGTTGGGGACAATATTCTGACTCTGAAAACCCTTAGTGAGGGCTATAAAGCACTGTGAAGTGGTGTATTAGTCTAATTGTTATTGCTATTAGAAGGGGATTTTAGCAATCTGAATCTGACCGTTCCTTCCCCTAGAAGGGGAAGAGTGATTTTTTTTTTAAAAAATGCAACCAGTCCAGGCACACACCAAATTTAATTAGAATGAAAACACAAGTATAGCCCCCATAAAGCTCTGAAAAGATTCTCAATAAGGAAGGAAAATATTTTTCCCCTCCTTTTGTTGCTTTTTAAAAAGAGTATCAGTCTGTCTGTCTGTCTGTCTGTCTGTCTGTCTGTCTGTCTCTCTCTCTCTCTCTCTCTCTCTCTCTCTCTCTCTGAGCCAGTGAGAACAAATTTAATTTATTCTTTCTGAAATATGCCTTTCCTTCTGGGTCATCTGTTTCTTTTCCTAAATCAAAATAATTCTTCTGACAAAATGTTGCCTTTGGTAACACTGATCTTTTACTGGGATTTTTGAACATATTTCTTTAGTTGGCATTTCATTAAGCTAAGGGGTTGTTGTTGTTTTGCAATTATTCGGTGATCCATTTAATCTTCCAACACTTTCATCGCTGCCATTTTGTTTGCAATTGCACTAGTGCTGGACAACTCTTCCAAACGATGTTGGAAATGTTTCCTTTATATCATCAAATACATGTCAAAGAAATGTCACCAGTCAGTTATCCATCGGGGCCCATAAAACAGTTTGGGGATGGAACATGGCAACAAAAACTGTGATTTGGATAGATACCTTTGTTCTGTTTATTAATCTGACTGATTAATCAGTACTCCTCATTACCACTCAGAAACTACCCACAAATATCATTTCCACACACTGTTCCTCATAATTTCTGTTTTATCTATTCATTTTATTTACATTTTGCTGTTATTCTTTTTTATAAATAACTCATGGCGTCAAACATACCTAATACTCCTTCTTCCCCCAATTGTACCCATAACAACAACCCTGTGTGTTAGGTCAGTCTGAGGGAGAATGACTGACCAAAGTCACCCTTAGGCTTTCAGGCCTAAGGCAGGACTAGTACTCACAGACTCCTGGTTTCTAGCATGGTGCATTAACCACTAGACCAAATTAGCTTTTTCTTCCTGGTGTATTATGACTGTCACATCACGTGGCATCACCTCAAAAACTAGGATAAGATTTAGTTGGGAGTTGAATGGGAGACCATGAAGAAATTTCTGGGCCATAAGCTATACAGGAAAGTCAAAAATATACCCCAGAAGAAAGCTGCTGTGAGGTCTATAAAAGCAGCAAACAGGGGTCTCCTCTTATAGCCATATTCATTCAAGATGGTGGCGTGCTTAGGCGCTGCGGCTTTGAGCTCCTGGTGTCACAGTAGAGTTAGGCAAAAACTAGTCTATACCTGCAGGGAGGTATTAAGTTATTATTAAAGATTGGATCTTCTACTCGACTCAATATTACCAGCGACTTCCAGCAGTCATACAGAGTGACATAGTAAGACTGCCAGGCTCTCCATGGATCGTTGTTTGGCCTAGGAGGCAGCGAAGAGAGCCGAAGCAGAAGCAGGGATGCAGAGCAGGTTTGCTAGTTCGATTACGGAAGCAGCCTCACAGACCAGCATTACCAAGCATTTCCTAACCAACTCTAGATCTTTTGTCCACAAAACCGATGAACTAGAGCTATGGATGGCAGCGAATAAGCTCATTCGTGACTGCTGTGTGATGATCATCACAGAGACCTGGCTTCATCCACTTGTACCGGATGCGTCTGTGGAGCTAACTAACCACACCACACACTGCTTTGACAGAAACAACTCTGGTAAAAGCAAAGGTGGAGGACTGTGTATTTACACCCATGATAACTGGTGTACTAACAGTAGAGTTGCTTATACACACTGTTCTGCAGACGTGGAATTCTCAACTGTCATTTGTCGGCCATTTTATCTGCCTGGAGAGATTTCTGTTACAGTTGTCCCTGCTGTCTGTATTCCACCTGATGCAAATGTTAGCACAACGCTCAAACCAATTTCATTGTAATTTTTTATTTTATTACAATGACAATAAAGATTATTATTATATTTGGCAATTAGATGGTTCAAGACCAAGCAGTTATCAATGTTATCAGTTATCAACAAAACCCTAGAAGAAAGCAATACTAAACTATTTTTTAATTATTCCCAAGAAAATATTTGTTCATTTGGTCACCAGGAGTTGGAGACAAGTTGATAGAAATTTTATTTTACTTTATATCAGGGTTCAACCTGTTTTTTCATGCTGAACACCTCTGAACTCTAGTACTAAAAAAATTCAATTAAGAGGATTATTGTCAAGTGACAATAATCATAGGGAACTATTGTTGCCTCTAACTCTTGCTGACGCTTATTGATCCATGACATTACAATTTACCAACTGACTTTTCTGTTCCTTTGAACTTGTGTTTGCTTATCAGCCACAAAAAGAAAATCCACTCATTCTGATACAGACCGAGTTAATGTATCAGGCAGTGGGAGGCTGTGTCAGAAGGTAAGGAAACAAAATGTTCAAGTGTAGGCTTAACTGGGAACATTTCTAACTGAAATCAATTAAAAATCAACTAACAAAAGCTTACTTAAGGAAGATATTGTCTTATCTGCAGACTGTCCTGTCCTGTAAGATCAAAAGACAGGTTATCTAGATATTTTGCACTCATGCAAGTTAAAAATTACCTGAAGAAATGCTTGGAGACCTGTAATTATTAACACACTTGCAAGCACAAAAATATTTTATCTGTTGTAATCGAGTGTTCTTTAATTGTGAAAGGCATTAGGTCAATGGTGGGTTCTGGGCAGTACGGCCTGGTAGGGGTGTACCGGGGGCAACTGGGAGCAGCGGCCACTGTACCGGAATGATGGTTTGTTGGGCCCACTCACCCGCCCACGTTCCTTCCCACTTTTTGAGGGAAATGGGCCAATTGTGCATGCACACACAGCATATGGAGCCTGAGCGACCACCCCGAGCAGCTGGGGCATTGCAGGGCAGTGGTGTGTGCATGCGTGCTCAGCATGCATGCCCGAGGTGGATGTCCAGCCCCGTCGCAGCATACCAGTTGCAACGAGATCTAGAATCCACCACTGCATTAGGTTATATATTGGTAGGGAGCAAGACATAGAGAATAGAATAGAATAGAATAGAATAGAATAGAATAGAATAGAATTCTTTATTGGCCAATTGTGATTGGACACATAAGGAATTTGTCTTTGATGCATATGCTTTCAGTGTACATAAAAAGACACAATATATTCATCAAGAATCACAAGGTACCACACTTGATGATAGTCATAGGATACAAATAAGCAATCAATATAAATTGTAAGGATACAAGCAACAAAGTTACAGTCTTACAGTCATAAGTGGGAGGAGATGAGTGATAGGAACGATTAGAAGATTAATAGTAATAGTAATGCACACTTAGTAAATAGTTTGACAGTGTTGAGACAATTATTGGTTTAGCAGAGTAATGACATTTGGGGAAAACTGTTCTTGTGTCTAGTTGTCTTGGTGTGCAGTGCCCTGTAGCGTTTTGAGGGTAGAAATTAAAACAATTATGTCCAGGAGAGTTCCAATCATATTGTGATAGCTGCCATATTGATACCACTAACCCATAGACACCTCTGGTTTCACAAATATTAAGGCTACAGAGGAACACAACAAACTTTAGAGAGGGAGTCATTAAATTTCCTTTTACGGGGAGGAGGAAGATAAACTGGGAATAATTTGCTAAGGCCCATATACCAAGAATTATCTTGGTATATAGTTGGTGATAGTGAAATTAATACTTGTCTCAAGGAGCATTTACCTCCTGAATCATCGCAGTTATAGAAAAGAGAAATAATTTACATATTCAGATTATAATCAATATATAACTATATCTGCTGATGCTCCAAAAAAAAAAAAAAAAACCTAGACACTTCTGGCCCTTAAAAATGTTTATGGCACAAGGTTTTGTGAACTATGCCCCAGCAAGAATAAACCAGTACTCAGGGCGGAGAATGGATGTAAAATATATCACGATTTCACTTGCAGAAAGCTTACGCAGACTTTTGCCCTTTCTACACTTTGCATTTTTCAGGGCTATTGCTGAATGTTCCTGCTTTTGTCCTGCTTATCTTTCAGTATATAAAAAGAAATCCACGACATGTCTTTTTTTCAAAAACAAACAGGATGAAAGTTATGTACAGGGCCAATTCACACTTTCTTTTTCGCCTATCGCCAGTGCAGGCCACTCACTGCTTCCTGTGTATAGGAAGGGTGGGTGTTGCCTTCTTCCCACCATACATGCACTCCTTGACTGTGTTTTCCCAACTTGGATTCAAAGCTGCTGTTTTCTAGCTTGAGACATGGGGAGCCCTCCAGAGTGCCCGGTCACTAGGACTATCTTCCATTCTATCTGTTGGAAGAAATGTCCATCTGGCTTCAGTTTAGTTGTGGGATTTAAATAATTTAACAACCAGTTCTCTGCCCTAATGACCAGCTGGGTAGATGGGGCTTGGTGGTCATGTGACTGGTTGAGTGTGGCCAATTCAACATCCTCATGTCAATGGGTGCTTTGCCTTTGCTGTTATAATGCAATAAGGGTTAACGGGAGAGATGGTTTCTGTAAGCAGGGCAATAAAGATTAGGCTACAAACAACACCAGAAGGTTTCCTTCCTGCCTTCCTTACAGGATTAGCCCTGCAAAGTGGAAAAAAACAAAAGGAGATTTCGTCCAACAACCGGTTCTCTGAACTGCTTAGAAAGTTAGCAACCGGTTCTCCTGAATAGATGCGAACTGGCTGAATCCCACCACTGGTTCAGTTCCAGTTTCTTCAGTTCCAAGAAAAAGACACTGGAAACATGGAGGCTGCTTGGAAAATAATTTTAATGGTGGACAAGACCACATGGCTTGAAGTCCTGAAGGAAAAGGTAATCACATGCTTCAAGATATTTGGGTGAAGAAGAAAAAGAAGGGCTTGCTGGGAGTTCCTGATGTTTTTTTTATACTCTCTTTTCGGCCCCACCTCTCTGTTTCCTGTTCCTGTGTAAGAAATATATTCTGATTCGTTGTCAGACTTCCATGGGGCCATGCAGGGGCAACTCTCTAGGCTGTGTTTTGAGTCCAAGTTTGGATGAGCATTGCTTCCTCCCAGGTGCCCCGTGTTGACATGGGTAAAGGGCTAATACTACCATACCTCAATCCCATCACCCTGGAGCTGAAGGGGGAGTCAGGCATTTTAATGGCCCATTGACAAAAGTGGGGGCTATTAAGAGTGAGTCTGTCTCCTGCCTAAAAACACGTTTCTCCATTTCTTATCCAGGGAAATATAATATTCTGCCTTTTCAATATTTCCTAGGATATTTCTAGGAGAGAGGTGAGTGCTAACTTCCTACAATGCAATGGCTTCTAGGCCTAGTTCCAGCTGGCTATACTAGCATAGCCCTTCCCCACTGGGCTGGGAATTGTCTGGTGCCCCTTTTGCTCTAAGCTCCCTGTTGCTATCTTCTCTGCTGGTTGGAATTTGCCATTTTTAAAAATAATCATGAGGTTCTTCCAATGATAGACAATTACATCATCTACATGAGAGCCAATTTGGACTAGTGGTGAAGGTGCTGGTCTAGAAACTAGGAGATTGTGAATTCTAGTTCCACCTTAACATATGACGAGCCGGACACATGTCCTTCCTTCCTTCTCCCACACTGCCCACCTCCACTTGGTGTCCATCAGTTTCTGAGAGGTGTACGCGCAGGGATATAAGATGCCCTCTGCGTCTTTCCGAAGGAGGACTGCTGCGATGACCACATCACTGGTGTCGGCTTGGATCACAAATGGCTGCTCTGGTTTCTTTATTGGTTTGAGTAAAGGAATGCCTCAGAGTTCAATTTGTAATGGATGCATTACTTTGACTCTGACAACATGAAAGGCAACTGGGTGACCAGTCACTTTTTCTCAGCCCAACTCACCTCGCAGAATTCTTGTGGTGGGGGAAATAGGAGGAGGAATATTAGGTATGTTATTTATAAAAATAATAATAGCATGAAATAACTAAATAACTAAATCTATATAAATAAAAATGTAACTACAAGTTTGTTCAAAACAGGTAATCTCTGAAAGTACTGCACCGATCGCTTCCAAATTTTCACACAACATTCCTTTCAAGTACGGCACCAACGATATATATAGATTGTGTAGATGACACACCTGTGCCAGGTAGATGCAATGGAAATGTAAAAAATTGTTAAAAAGGTAGGTAGATGGATACACAGACAGCAGTGGGCCACAGGTATTATGTCATCCTTTATGGCATAAAATACTCTGTCCATAAGATTCAAGGAGAAATATAGTAGGTAGGTAGGTGGGCGGCTATAGGGATAGAGAGAGGGAGGAAGAAATGCAGTAGGTAGTGACCAGTAAGAGAGAGAAATACAGTAGGTAGATAGATAGTCTGGCCATTTAATCAGACTGGGCCACAGCAACGCGTGGCCAGGAACGGCTAGTAACTAAATAACTAAATAACTAAATAACTAAATAACTAAATAACAACTAAACAAACCAATCAATCAATCAATCAATCAATCAATGTGACAGTGATTTATCATGTTTTTGCATGTACTTCTGGTTTCTGGCAAAAAACATCCCATAGCAAGAAATAGGTTCCCTTAATAACCCCGGCATTTACTCTAAGATTGCTGGAAGAAAGGTCCTATCATGGTCAGATCACTTGCTACTCCGGCTTGACTTTCCCACCGCTACACCCCACCGCGGGGAGGCGGAACCAGAGATCCCAAGATGGTTCCGCCCCAGGCGCCTGATGGACCCGGAGAGGTTCCAGAGGGAGCTTGGGCCACTACCTGCAACGTTGACCCGCATCTTGACTGAGGACCTAGTGGCCGCATGGAACAGTGCGGCCATGGGGGCCTTGGACCGAGTCGCGCCCTTGCGGCCTCTCAGGCGGCGCCAATCCACCCAGGCTCCTTGGTTTTCCGAGGAGCTGAGGGTGATGAAGCGCCGCAAGAGACGCCTAGAGAGCAGGTGGAGGTCCACACGGTCCGAATCTGACCAAACACAGGTAAGAGCCCACTTAAGGACTTACCTAGTGGCGATGAGAGCGGCCAAACGTAACTATTGTACTGCCCTCATCGCATCCACAGATAACCGCCCTGCCGCCCTGGTTGGGTTGACCCGCTCCCTCCTACAACAGAGGCCGCGGGAAGCCCCTCTGCAGGGCAGAGCAGAGGAATTTGGAGAGTATCTGCAGGACAAAATCGTTCAGATCCAGAGCGAGTTGATATCCACTGAAAATAGTCTGGGGGGATTATCCGAGGCAGGTCTTGAGACAGTTTTATGGGAGGAGTTTGACTCTGTTACTCCTGACGATATGGACAGGTTGACGAGGCGACTGAGGGCCACCACATGTTTATTAATCATTTTAGTTGCTCTTTTTTGCACTTTTTGCAAAGTTTCAAACTCTTTTTTGTAATGTGGTGACCAAAACTGGATGCAGTACTCCAGGTGTGGCCTTCTAGGCCACATTGAACACCAGGCCAGCTCCACTGCCAACCCATTGCAGTCTGGACTAGAACTTCTGAGGTTGTCTTAAGGAACAGATGGGAGCAGCATGGGAGACACACACACACTCCATTAAGTGCCTAGGGATATTCTAAGAATGCTCTGGTCCCCACACACAAGTTTTTCTGCGCTAAAAGCCTCCACCCAGAATTTGAATAGTAAGAAAAAGATCAGCCCCCATCTCTCATTAGGCAGCTGGTGAGACCAGGTTGAAAACTTAATTTTATGTTATTAAATTTATATTAAAATTAATTACATTAGCAAGGTTACTGTGTAATCATGTATTTCGTAAGGCAAACATGGCACGGGAGGCAGAGAGATAAAGCACATCCAACAGGATTATTTTCAGCATTTTTGCATTTCAGTTGAAGAAATAATTACTTTCTTAAATTCTGACCATCTGAGATTTCCGTTAAAACATCTGCTGAAATGAATGTCTGCGTATCCCGTCAATGAAGGGTACTGCTAATCTGGTAAATGATAATAAATGTAAAACCATGCACTAATATCAGGGCTAATGACCGCCTTAAAAGAAAGTTAATTACTAAATGCACCGTCTCTGCTTACCATAGAAGCTTTTGCTCTGGGTCCAATTATCTGGATTGATTGTTTCTGCAAGACAAGATGGGGAAGGCTCAGTTGTAAAGCAATCAGAATTTATAAAGGGGCATAATCCTATTTTTTTCTCCTTAAAGCAAATCCTTAAATCTTACCTCCATGGATTTTTTTTGACTACAGTAAATGGCCAGTCTGAAAGCCTTCCTCCACTGTATCCTATTCCAACCAATTACTAATTAGTAGCTTTCCCAATTCTGTAAAACCTGTACAAGCTTTCGTCACCTTAAATCTACCAGAATCTGCATCCATTGATTTACTCCAATAATTGCCCATTATAGAATTCCATGGGCCAGAATCAGCACCCTCTCCTCACCAGCCTCTTCTTCTATGTCCTTTTGGTTTTTATATTTTGCCAGATTAAAAAAAAAAAGATGTTAAAGTGAAAACAGGGAAAAGTGTTTCTTTTTAAAACCATTAGCCCTCTTAGAATAATTATTTTTTTGTATGGCATCTGTGTGCTTTCCGATTCAGTAAAGTGACTTAATTTTATCTGTCTGTTCACAACAACAGTGCTGTTTGGAGACAAAGTTCTTATCGTCTACAGCAAAAAATCTCTAGAAAAATAATTAGATTTCAAAGTAATTCTATCACTGCTTTTTTTTCCCAATCACTGGGTTGAATGGATTATACGAACCACTCAGCAGCATTCAGAAGGACCATAAACCGTTTCATCTCCTCTGAATTGTATAGTATCTATATCACCTTGATAGTAACTCTATCACCTTTGGGTGATACTGAGAAGTCACAAGTTCAGGATTCATGACATTCATGTTTCTTGATGACTTTATACATCGATTTTCTGAGATAAAAAGAAACAGAACGTTGCTTCACAGTGGATGCCCTTACATATCTGTTTGAGCATGATGCAATTATAAATATGTTAAAAATCAAGTACTATTTTAAATCAGAGAAGCCATGTCTTGGAGTGAAGGCACAGAGTTTTGCAGAATAAAAACTGAGGATAAAACGGGGGAGGTAATCCAGAGATAAAAGAAGATAAAGTCTCAGAGACAAAAAAAAAAGCTCTTTTATGAACTGTTTGCAGTCCTAACCATGTCAATCTAATCAAGATTGCCAGAGATTGTAGATTTCTAAAAGTATTAAATCATCAATGTACTGCAAGAGATCTCTGAAACAATGGCTTCACTGCTCCTTTAGACTGCTCCCCCCTCTTTTCTGGCTTTGTTTTAATAGAATCCTTTTGATGTTCTTGGTGCCAAATACGCCGCCCCCTATTTTGTATCTCCACTTGAACCTTCTGAAGGAAAGGGTGGGATAGAAAAATAACAAACACCACTTGCTCTTCTGTTAAACTTCTGTCCCACTAGAATAATATGGTGCTTTCTTTTCTTCAGTAAATACCATAATGATTTTTGTGTGTGTGTGGTCACTAAAATGCCTCACTCTTTCAAATAATTTTAATTTAATTTAATTTGTCAAGCATGTATAAGATAACAGATATAATACAATACAATAGCAGAGTTGGTAGGGACCTTGGAGGTCTTCTAGTCCAAACCCCTGGGCAGGAACCTTATACCATTTCAGACAAATGGCTATCCAACATCTTCTTAAAGACTTCCAGGGTTGGAGCATTCACAACTTCTGGAGGCAAGCTGTTCCACTAGTTAATTGTTCTAACTGTCAGGAAATTTCTCCTCAGTTCTAAGTTGCTTCTCTCCTTGATTAGTTTCCACCCATTGCTTCTTGTCCTGCCCCCAGGTGCCTTGGGGAATAGTTTGACTCCCTCTTCTTTGTGGCACCCTCTGAGATATCGGAACACTGCTATCATGTCTCCCCTAGTCCTTCTCTTCGTCAAACTAGACATACCCAGTTCCTGCAACCGTTCCTCATATGTTTTAGCCTCCAGTCCCCTAATCATCTTGGTTGCTCTTCTCTGCACACTTTCCAGAGTCTCCACGTCTTTTCTACATCGTGACGATGTATATATAAATATATAAGCGATGTATATATAAGTATAAACATGATTATGAATACAGGAAATAGATATGAATAAGTGGGGATAGTAGGACAGGGACGGTAGGCACGCTGGTGCGCTTATGCACGCCCCCTTTATGGACCTCTTAAGAATGAGGTGAAGTCCACTATAGACAGTTTAAGGTTGAAGCTCTGAGGGTTTGAGGATGTAACAACGGAGTCAGGTAGTGAATTCCAGGCATTTGACCACTCTGTTGCTGAAGTCGTATTTTCTGCAATTGAGTTTGGAGCGATTTACGGTACGTTTGTATCTATTGTGAGCTCATGTATTGTTGCGGTTGAAGCTGAAGTAGTCATTGACAGGTAGGACATTGTAGCAGATAATATTTTGTCTCCATTTTTTAAAAATACAACTTTACACATATTATTGAAACAAAGTGTTGACCAGATCTTCCCTTTTACACCCTCTTCTTTACCCAATCCATTTTACATCACAGTTTGGTTTTCACTTTCAGCCAAATTATTTTCTTCCATTATTTTCCAATTTTTTAATACTCATTTTTTCTTAATACATAAACAATATCTTCAATTTCCTCGTCAAAATTTGCACCAAATTATCATTTTATATTTCCCCATTGGTCTATTTTACTGTAAGCAATATATATCCTCTAGTTACGTTTTGACGTAGAGAGCATTTTTTTCAATTTTTTCTACAATTAACAAATATACTACACGTTCTTTATTTCTTAATTAGTTGCATAACAATACCAATCACACTACTATTCCCTTTAATCTACTAGTACTACTCTTCCCACTTCTTCCTCTTTTATCCATTTTCTCTTGGGGTCTCACGAATTTTTCTCCTCCTCCTTTCTCCTAACTTCTTCTTCTTCTTTTTCCTGTTTTTATGGTTATAGTATCTTTTCTTCAGTGTATTCATTTTTATTATTCTGGTATCTTTCCCCAGGGTTTTCCCTTTTCTCTCCCCTTTGTTACTATCTTGTGGTTTCTTTTTGGGGGGATCTCCCCTTTTGTCTTTGTAGGAGATAATTTTGTGTGCTATTGTCAAATCGGACCGAAAGCGACGTAGTTCTAAGTTGTCTAAGCCCAAAATTTCAAGCCTGGTGGTTTAAGGCAGGGGTCTGCAAAGTTGGCTCTTTTAAGACTGGTGGACTTCAACTCCGGGAGTTGAAGTCCACCAGTCTTAAAAGAGCCAACTTTGCAGACCCCTGGTTTAAGGTATTCTGTTGTGAGTAGAGGAGTTGAGGACCCTTCTCATGAAATATTTCTGGACTCTCACAATTGTATTAATGTCTGATATACATTGTGGGGCTCCAGACATTAACTGAAAAGCAACTGAAAGGCTGCATTTGCTCCTCTGAGGTCAAAGCCCCGATTCACTCAGCTTTCTTGAGAAGAGAATGGCAGCCTGTCCCTTCCATCCAGCTTGCTCCAGACCTAACTCATGGAGGTGGGATAGAAACAGTTACTTCTGGAGTTGCATGCATGTCAATCGCAGTCCTAATGAACATTCACTTGGGGACAAGCAAGAAGGAAAAGCAGTCCTAAGTGAGGCTGGCAAATTGACAGAGAACACTGGAGACAATAAAGGACAGAACAGATAAGCTGGGTGAGGCAGAGCTGTAAAGAAAGGTGAAGGCTTGATAATAAATCATTCAGTGCCTCTTATTTCAGCTATTTGACCAAGGAAAACAAATGTGCAATACAAGTTTCTTGTATTGAAATACAAACTTAACCATTGTTCTCACCAGATGGAAGACTTTGGTCCTCTAGATACAAATCAGTGCTTAATATCATTTATTAAAAATAAATTGTGTACTGTGCACCATTTGTAGTCTCACTTATCCTACAGGTTTCCAGGTCCTTCTTTAAGAAGTCTTGAACCTGGCAGAAGCTTCTCAGGCATTTAATAGCAATAGCAGTAACACTTAGTCTTACCGTATTTTTCGGAGTATAAGACGCTCTGAAGCATAAGACACACCTAGCTTTTGGGGAGGAAAACAAGGGGGGGGGGGAAATCTGCTTCTGCCTCCCAGCAATTTCTCTCCTTGCAACAAACAGCAAACAGTACAGACAATACGCACTGTTTGTAGTGTTACATTTCAGACTATACTTGTACAGATGCTGTTAAAATTGGTGTGCTTTCTGGAAGTATAGTTATTCTCTGCTATTTAAAAGAAGATACAATAGCACTGGGCCTCTTCAGATCAAGCATTTATTTTAAAAAGCTCCTTCGTTTTGTTAAGCTGTCTTGAACAATAATAAAGCGGTCTTTAAAAAATAAGTCTAATAATTTGAACATTCTATAGGCATTTATAGTTATTGACTTACCTTCTTGCAGCAAACAGCAAATAGCCTGATTAGCACAAGAAAAAAAAATCTGCTTCTGCCTCCCAGCAATTTGTCTCATGGAGCAAACAGCAACTTTCACTTTCATCATCTGTTTCAGGCTGCAGGGATTGCTATAGCCCAGGGGTCTGCAAAGTTGGCTCTTTTAAGACTGGCGGACTTCAACTCCCAGAGTTCCCAGAGCATAGCTGGCTGGGGAATTCTGGGAGTTGAAGTCCTCCAGTCTTAAAAGAGCCAACTTTGCAGACCCCTGGGCTATAGCCTATTGCAGCCTCCACAAGCCCTATTTTCCTGTTTGCTGCAAGGAGGTAAATTGCTGGGAGGCAGAGGCCAAAGGGTGGGGGACAGTGAGTGAGTGGGGCTACATTCAAAATCAAACAGATTTTCACCCTCTTTTGGGGGGGGGGGAGGTGTGTCTTATACTCTGCAAAATACAGTATATACCGCTTCACAGTGCTTTTAGAAGTCCTCTCTAAGCAGTTTACAGAGTCAGCCTATTGCCCCCAACAATCTGGGTCCTCATTTTATCCACATTGGAAAGATGGAAGGCTGAGTCAACCTCGAGCCTGGTGGGTTTTGAACTGCCAAATAGCAGTCAGCCTGCAGTCGGCAGAAGCAGCCTGCAGTACTGCACTCTAACCACTGCGCCACCGTGGCTCAATAATATTAGGTCTAAGACAAAAACTAGATTAAGCTCCAAAAAGTCCTTTTTTCCTATTAGTAACATATTATGGTTGGCTAGATTATTTAATGATACACTCAAATGTTTGCTTACGTAGGAAATCTACTGGTTTATTTCCAAGATTACAGCAACAGTGAATGAGAAGTGTAACAGTATCATAGATCCATACCATTAGTAGGGACCCCACAGTTTGTCTCCAACTTCAATGTCCAGAGTCACTGGTTTGAGATAAGCAGCTATACAAAGTAAAAAAAACTAAAGGAAAATGTTTTTTTAATAAAGGATGATTAAAAGTTAGAATAAGAAATAGAAATAAGAGAAAAGGGGAATATTAGTGTATATACTTTTATATAATAAAATAAGAGCTATAATAAGAGAAAACATGGAATAATTGAATGACAGATTGCAACTTTATATAAATATGTATTACTATTAGAAATATATAAACTGGTTGAAAGTAATAACTATGACTAATGCTATTAGTTTTATTTGTATTAGAATGTATGATACCCGGGTGCCACACTGTTCCCGCATTGATAAGTTTGTAAAAAATAAAAATAAAAAACAAATACTAAAAAAACTAAAGGAGATCCAATAATAGAATATAATCTACAATGCAATTAATAGGGAAGATATATAGAGCGCAATACGGATATTCCTTGACTGTAGTAAACGAGGCTAGAGTTCTCTGCCTTCTTTTCCAACTAAGGCAGTGTTTTTCAACCTTGGCAACTTGAAGATATCCGGACTTCAATTCCCAGAATTCCCCAGCCAACATTCGCTGGCTGGGGAATTCTGGGAGTAGAAGTCCAAGTTGCCAAGGTTGAGAAACACTGAACTAAGGAGACAATCAACCCCAACTGATTTTCAGAAGACACAGGTTAGCGAAGCAGACATTTTCTCCTCCAGCTGAAGTAATTTGGATGGATGGATAGATGGAAGGATGGATGGATGGATGGATGGATGGGTGGGTGGATGGATGGATGGATGGATGGATAAACAGATAGATGGATGGATGTATACATCAGTGTAGATAGCAGAGGGAATAGCCTTGAAGAACAGGAGGAAGGGTTGCTACCTAACCCGAAATCAAGACAGCAGTAAACATCTCAGATAAGTTCCTCCCTAGCTCACATGAAGATAAAATGAGGGAGGGGGTGGAAGGTATTAATACATTGCAAAACGTATTAATATAGCTTTACAATAATGGCACAGGTTTCCTAATCTAATACTTTGAAGGATGGACAATCAAGAGGAGAGCTGTACTTGCCTCTCAGATCTACCCTATTTCTAATTCATGTTCTTTGAATACAGGCATCTATTTCCAGAGGAAGTGTCTTTATTTACTTAATTATTATCCAGAGAGGAAATTCTGGGGGTGGAACAGGGACTTGAAATTCTCTTGAAAACCAAACTGGTGATCTTATCTCTGCCTTTGGCAGCCCACGGTGACAGCAGATGAACAAATTGTTCTATGCCGTTTAAAAAGGTTCACGTTAATGGTAGAATTCTCTGGAGTAACTGCAGTCTCGAGGAGCTGCAGCACGACAACACTTCTTGTTTCCAACACACTTCTGCACCCCTTGGGCAAAGCTGTTTCCTTGTGAATGAAGCACAACACATGCACCATCCAGGATCAGATTTGCTGAACTGTAAGTCTCTTTTCAAATGGTAGTTTAAACAGCACATTTTTTAAAAGGATGTATTAAAAATTAAAGAGTTTATCAAACTGCTACCACCAGCTACCGGTAATACTTTCCTTTTCTGGTGTTAAATAACTTACCTGTAAGAATCTAGTTGCCCAGGATGTATGTGTATGTATATGTATATGTATATGTATATGTATATGTATATGTATATGTATATGTATATGTATATGTATATGTATATGTATATGTATATATCAGAGGTGGGTTCCTACCAGTTCGGACCGGTTTGGCAGAGTAGATAGTAACTCAGCCTGCCATGCCTCCGAACCGGTTCTATTGCTGGCACCATAGGCGCCAGCATCTTGTTTTTTTGTTATACACTTTTGTACTATGGCGCATGCGCCCATCTCCCCCTGAAGTGCATCCCTGAGTGAACCGGCAATAGCAGAATCGAGGACCCACTCCTGGTGTGTGTGTGTGTGTGTGTGTGTGTGTGTATGCGTATGTATGTTTTGCTTGCAGAAAAGTTTTGATGAGAGCTGTAATTTTAGAAATACATTGATATTAGATATCCTTATCTTATTTTGGATAACCAGGAAGAGGTTGTTTTTTTTTAACATTTGAGTTTTCCTTTTCAAAGGAAAGTGTTAATGAAAGGAGACTTGTTATCTTCTTCTGTGAATATTTTATTTGTTCCATTTATATTCCATTTTTCCTCCAGAAGTTCAAGAAAGCATCATAGCAATTCTGTCATCACAATAACACAACCACAAGGTAAATTAGTATAATAGACAATGAACGGACCAAAATGAGCCCATGGAGCGTCAGGGCTGGGTAGAGATTCAAACTATGAGAAAACACTTGGTTGACTTTCTTTCTGCTTATAAAATCAGATTAGTCCTGCTTACTACTTGGTTGGTTCACAACACCGAAGTTCCATTAATTTTATTAATTGGTATTATTTTTCTCAGATAAAAGGTTACAATACTTATGAATGTTCAAAGGTCATATGTCAGACAAGTAAGGAAGCACTTAGGAAAAAATGGCCACCAAATGGAACATATAATTTATACTATAAGTTGTTGGTGGGTGTAGTGGCCTGCCTGCGGTCAGTGGAGCTGGCAGCAGAGTCAGACAGTGAGAGGTTGAAGATGAACATGGGCCAGTCCTAGAGGCTGGGGAAGGCTTGGATGAGGGCTCTGCGTCGGAGGCAGAGATGGGGCCAAGGCTGACTGGCAGTTCTCAGCTGCCTTCAGAGCTACACAGCAGTGAGGCAGAGGAACAGTTGGAGCCTGTTCCCAGTGTGTGCATGCACATAACTGCCAGAAGAAAAGAACAGCTCAGAAATCAGGGTCGACTTGGGAGTAAAGCCACAGGTGGATGGTGAATGTCCCCTCCCATAGGAAATAAAAGAGGAGCGAAAGGGGAGTGGCCTTTTGCAGGAAACAATCCATTGGTTCATTCATTCATTCGTTTCAGGAGTGTGAAGATCTGTCCATGAATCTCAGAGACTCTGTGCCAAGTCTTTCCTTGTACTGCACGGTATTTGGAAAATATTTACATGGAATCTTTCCAAACTAGATAAGGACTGTGGTCATAAATTCACCTTTGAAAGGCTGTTTACTAGGCCTTTGCTGAGTGTGAATGAGAGGAATTCATGTTTGTTTAATAAAAGGTGTTTTGCTGGGACCAGGAATCTGCTTCATGCTTTTTGGGTAAGCCTAGATAAGAACAGCGGGGGCTGAATTTTGGTAAAACCCTTTGCGCATAGAATTACTCTAAAATATTTCTTTTTCCTTTATTTTGGGTTTTTTTTTTTTTTAAAAAGGATATTTTGTTTTAAATTAGGAGATTTGAGGATGATTCCGCAGTCGAAACTAGGTGGAGAAGCTGGAGAGGGACTCTCTATAAACTGTATGGCAGATATCTTTGGCTCCTCCATTACAATTCTTTTTCTGTGAAATCCCTATAAAAACTAAGGTTCCCTTCAGAAAACCCAGAATTGGGAGAAAATGTCCAGGAGTGCCAACTTAGCAGTCTGAACAGGAAGATCATCCACATAAATACAACCTTGTTAGATATTTGGGGGGTGGGTGGGGAGCTAAGCATATTATTTGAAGATGAAAGGGGCCTTAAACCCCCTTCTTTGACACTATGGGCTCCTGACTCCAAAACTGCTGAATTGCACTCTTGATGGCAAGGACAGAGTGGGTTTGTAGCTCTCAATTCGTTTCCACAGGACTTGTGGGCACAAAGACTTTCTAGACCTTAAAGTCCTTTGTGTCTTTAAAAGGCTTACAGGAAACACGGGAGCAAGGCTGGGGCAGGGATTGTTACCGAAGAATAGGTTTCCTATATTATCTCAAGGAAAGCAGCTTTCAAATAAAGACTACGGAAGTGGGGTACAATTATGGAGCGGAAAGGTCCCACACCATGAAAGCATCCGCTCCTTCCACACTGCCTCCCCCACTGCTCATCAATCATCCAGGCTCTTTCTTTGATTAAAGCCAAGGCAAAATATCTCCAGGGAAATCTTGAAATGCAAAACACCTTTCTTTCTTTCTTTCTTTCTTTCTTTCTTTCTTTCTTTCTTTCTTTCTTTCTTTCTTTCTTTCTTTCTCTCTCTCTCTCTCTCTCTCTCTCTCTCTCTCTCTCTCTCTCTCTCTCTCTCTCTCTCTCTTTTTCTTTCTTTTGTGAGGTTCAATGAAAAAATTTCCTCTCATTTATTACAGCAGCGTTTCTTAACTTTCAGAACTTTAAAATGTGTGGACTTCAACTCCCAGAATTCCCCAGACAGCATGCTGGGGAATTCTGGGAATTGATTAACAGATTAACAAAGTTGAACTGCCAAACTGCAGCTAGCAGTCGGCTGAAGTAGCTTGCAGTACTGCACTCTAACCACTGTGCCACCTCGGCTCTTATAACAAAGATTGTCCAAAAAAAGAATTAGTTGCAAAATGATTACAGGACAGCAATCAAACTCAATCTCAAACATCATGGGTGCAGATTGATCACTGACTGGGGATATGAGAGCGTGCACTACTTTCTAAAAAATCTGTCATGGTTGGGATGGGAGATCAGCTGTTTTAGTCCAATGAAGTCCTCTGTACTATTTATTACAATCACATGAGTCATAAAAAGAGAAAACTGCCTTTACAATGTAAAGTCTCCTCCTTGGGAATTATGTTTAAAAGATTAACAAATCATCAACCTGCTCCCCCAATGTATATATCACACCAAAGTACCACCTTGAACACATCATCCCAAAGGTGCTTTTCCAAGAGGCAACTGGACTTTCTTGGTTTTTTTCTTTGAAGACGTTTTGCTTCTCATCCAAGAAGCTTCTTCATCCCTTCTTCTCATCCAAGGAGCTGAAGAAGCTTCTTGGATGAGAAGTGAAACTTCTTCAAAGAAAAACCAAGGAAGTCCCGTTGCCTCTTGAAAAAGCACCTTTGGGACAACCACGACCTGGATGACTGAGAATCTCCATTGACATCTTGACAATCAATTTCCCCATTATCAAAAACAGTCAGTGCATGCAGTTTCCAATATTGCCCTAAGCTAAGCCATAGTTTGTTTTGGTCACGAATTTACCAAGATGAAGTCCCCACTCATCCTGTGACATGTATGAAAGTCTGAATGTGTAAACATGTTTGCTAACCTGGAGAAACTCTCCTAAACTTATTTCACGGTAAGATTAAAAGTTATTCATCCAGTTATGACTGGGAGTTCTGCTATATCAGTGATGGCGAACCTTTTCTGCACCAAGTGCCCAAACTGGAGCACATATACGTGCACCAGAGCACTGGAAACCTGAAGATTAGCTGGCCATCGCACACATGCCTGTTTTTTGGGCATTTTCAGGCAGTTTTTTGGGCTGTTTTCCAGCGTCGGGCGCCCGCATAGACCAGCTGGCTAGTGTGCTGGAAGCCAAAAGAGCAGCTGGTGACAATGCATGTGCCCACCAAGAGGGTTCTGTGTGCCACCTCTGGCACGTGTGCCATAGGTTCGCCATCATGGCCCTATATAATTACCGTATTTTTCAGTATAAGACGCACCTTTCCCCCCTAAAAGAGGGTGAAAATTTGGGTGCGTCTTATACCCTGAATGTAGCCCCACCCACCCACCGACCCCAACCCTTTGGCCTCTGCCTCCCAGCAATTTACCTCTTTGCAGAAAAGGAGGGCTTGCGGAGGCTTCAATAAACTATAGCAATCCCTGCAGCCTGTAACAGCTAATGATTGGGAGAAATTGAAAGTGAAACTTGCTGTTTGCTCCAGGTGGCAAATTGCTGGGAGGCAGATTTTTTTTTCTTGTGCTAATCAGGCTGTTTGCTGCAAGGAGGTAAGTCAACATCTATAAATGCCTATAGAATGTTCAAATTATTAGACTTATTTTTTTAAAGACTGCTTTATTATTATTATAGACAGCTTAACAAAATGAAGAAGCTTTTTAAAATAAATGCTTGATCTGAAGAGGCCCAGTGCTATTGTTTTAAAAAATGATACTCTTTTAAATAGCAGTCTCCAAGAAGTGCAAAAGGGTCCTACTATTTACTCCTTTGACAGTCATCATTTTAGACTTGGGCAGAAGGTCATCCAGGATCTTCCAGGAAGGAGACGTTTCTGCATGTAGTAACTGTGTTGTGAGTAAAACTGCAAATAATAAAGGCGTCAGTCATGCCTTGAAATATGAGATAATAAAATATGATAGAGAGATGATTCTGTTTATGCTTCCTTACTTGGGAGCAGTCTACTTAGGTCTCAGAAATTAATTTTTAAAAAAATATTTATTTAAATGACATTTCGTGAGAAATTCAATAAATGTGTGACATTATAAGAAAGTGAAAGTTCTGTTTGTGTTAAGGAATTTGTCCATATTCATCTTTGTTCCTTATGCCTACATTATAAGCACCTTGTCTGGTAATCTGTCCACATTGCATACATCGATTGTGATCTGGTGCAGTGAACACACAGCTACGACTATAATGTGATCTTCTCGGGTTTTGGAAGGAATGTTTTAAGAATCTAGCCAACTGTCAGTTATGTTACAGCATGTTGAGTGAGCCCAATCTACCATGGTTTATTCAGTAAATCAGTGTTAATTAAACAATCATTTAGCATGTTGCATGAGATACTGGTGATATTGTATGGATAGAATTCAATTGATAAATGCTTTGTATGTCTAGCGTGCATCTTAGAACAATTTGCTCAAAACTGAGATCCACTAATTTTAAATCGTGGAAGATTGCTCCAGGAAGCTAAACAGGCTTGACACTTTTAATGCTGACTTGATACTTAAAACTAGTGACTCATATAGCCAGCCTTGAAACAGCCTCGTGAGAAATAGCAAGGATAATAATTAGAATTACCTTAATCTGATCTCTCACCATTCCTATTTAAAGCGATCTAAGAAAATTTGCATTTGGGTTATCTTTTGAAGTACAAAGGATCTCTGCTGAAATTCTCATGGATGGAGCGTGATGCTCTTGCTTTACTCCAAGGGGGAGGGGCAAGAAATATGACTCTCCTATGTTACATCCTCCTGCGGTCTTTATGGAACTTCTGCAGCCATCAGCTTAGCTTCCAAAGCTATCATTAAATCTCAGAGAAGACATCACGAAGAAGCCCTGTGGGCCTTTTTCAGATTGGGAGACATCAGAAGAGAGATACCACAGAAAGGTCCATGAAAAAAAAAAATCAAGCGGATGTTCAGGACAGTGCAACCAAAGTTGTCCTCTATTTTTACATGTGTCCATGGAGACACATACCTGAAAAAGGCAGAGGGTTCATTGTAAGCTCCCCTGCCATCTTGCCTTGCTTGATTCTCTCTCTCTCCCTGAAGAGATAGTAGCAGAACCCTTGGTAAGGCAAAAACTTGGAATACTCCATCCAGTTTTGGTCCCCACGATGTAAAAAAAGATATTGAGACTTTAGAAAGAGGAAAGAGAAGAGCAACAAAGATGATTAGGGGACTGGAAGCTAAAACATATAAAGAACAATCCCTGGCATTGGGTACGTCTAGTTTAATGAAAAGAAGGACTAGGGGTGACATGATAGTAGTGTTCCAATATCTCAGGGCAGTGGTGAAATTTGTGTTTTTTTTTAACTACCGGTTCTGTGGGCATGGCTTGGTGGGCATGGTAGGGGAAGAATACTGCAAAATGTCCATTCCCACCCCACTCTGGGACCAACCAGAGTGGTTCTTCAAACTACTCAAAATTTCTGCTACTGGTTTTCCAGAACCTGTCAGAACCTGCTGAATTTCACCCCTGTCTCAGGGGCTGCCACAAAGAAGAGGGTATCAACTTATTCTCCAAAGTGCCTGAGGGCAGGGCAAGAAACTAATTAAGGAGAGAAGCAACCTAGGACTAAAGAGAAATTTCCTGACAGGACAATTAATCAGTGGAAGGACTTGTCTCCAGAAGCTGTAAATTCTGCAACCCTGGAAGTTTTCAAGAAGAAATTGGACAACCATTTCTCTGAAATGGTGTATATAGGATTTCCTGCCCCCAGCAGGAGGTTTTGTCTAGAAGACTTCCAAGGTCCCTTCCAACTCGGTTTTCTCTAACATCCCCTCCGTAAAAGAAATCCGAATCAAAATCCTCAAGTGCCCCTCCCCTTTAGGCGAGGGGATCAGAGGAATCCCCTCATTTGGAGGGTTAAAAAAAAGCTTTGGGGATCTGGCAGGGCCAAGGGAGAAGAGCCTTGAGGTTCGCGTTGGATAGAGGCGGAGCTTCCCCACTTGGAGAGCTTTGACAGGTCCCTGCCCGCTGCGCTCTCAGCTTCATCCAGACCAGGGATCAGCCAGAGGAGGAGGTCGGGAGCGATGCCCGGACGGGGGGACGAAGAAGCCGTCTCGGGAAGCCACTTCGGAGCAGGCAAGGTATCCTTGGCGCGACAAATCTGCGGAGTAGCTTGAATGGGCAGGGGGTTGGACTAGATGACCTTCAAGGTCCCCACCAATTCTCGTTAAAGCAACAGGGCCGGGCAGGCTGCCTCCGGACGCCCCAAGCCTCTCCACCGAGCAGCGTCTCGGCGGCCTGTCGGCTCGCGGCTCCTCCTCCCCGGGGCCGCAGTCAGAAGTCAATCCCTTTCCATAGGCTGCCGCCGCCGCCGCCGCTCTCGACTGCGCCTTTTGCTCGCCTAGCCGCCAGGCCTCTCTCTCTCTCTCTGGCGGAGCTCCCCGCTGGAAGGCGATCCAGCAGCCCCGGGTAGTGGCCTTCGCGGTGGCCCCCTTTCCTGGAGCCCTCCCGCGACTTGGCTGGCCTTTTAGGAACAGGATTCCCGATCCCTGCACGCTTTCCATCCCCCCCCCCCTTCCCTCCCCTCCTTCCCAGGCTTCCTGTTGGGGCTACGTAATCCCGCCACCCGCAGCAAAGCCGAGGCCCGGCCCGCCTGGCATTTGCGCTGCTGTTATGGACAAGCACGGCGGGAGGATAAAGGAGAAGCGGCGTTATAAGGTGAGAGTGAGGTGGGAGGGGGAGGCGGAGGTCTGGGGTTAAGAAGGGGCCGAGGGAGGATTTAAAGGGGACGCAGATTTGGGGTGGGAAAGCCTGGGAATCGCTTGGTTTTCGTCGTTGTCGTTGTTGGTGTGTGTGTGTGTGTGTGTGTGTGTGTGTTTGCGCGGGGGGCAAAAAAACAACCACCACCAACCTCCCGTGCAATAGAGGCCACGGGTTCTTCCTCCCCGGAGTAAAACCCTACGCAGGACTTGGAGCTGATGTGGAAGGAGCGCTCGGCTGCGAAACGTACCCCGTTGGAAACCTTCCTGCGATCTGGGCAGCGCTTCCAGGGGAAACCTGGTGAGGTTCCATTGATTCGCTCGGATCCCTTTTGCCCCGGGAAAGCTTTTGGAAGCAAAGGGTCCTTCGCTGGCGCGCCGGGAGCCCCGAGGTCAAACTTTTCCTTCGTTCCCAGAGAGAGAGAGAGAGAGAGAGAGAGAGATTTCTCTCGCCAGCCTGGACCTCAGAGCGGCCTCCTCTCCGCCCCCTCTGCGCCTGCTTTCTTAGAAGAGAAAAGTCACTCCCACGCGGTCCCAAATATTGTCCCCGCTGTCCCGGCCAGCTCAGGCGCGATCCCCCGGTTTTTCCGCCCCCCCCCCTTTAAATGTCGCGCCGCCTGGGACATCTCTAAAGGAAGGGCTGGCGGTCGGCGCAGCTCCCTCCAGGTTCCTTGTTTTTTTTTTTTTTAAACGGCGTTTCTGGGACGATTTCTGTGCGGCGGTGGAGTCCATAAACGCGCTCGGTCCCCCTGGGAAGGGAGATCCGAGCGGAGAAGTGAAAAGTTGGGGAAGAAAGGAGCGAAGGTTGCGAATGAAACCGGCTGGTTTCGATACCGATTATTTTTGTGTGCTTGCTTTCGAGGTAACCGCGGCGATGAATGCGGAGAGGAATTGTTTCTTTCTAGGACGCGTTGTTTATGTATATGTAGGTTATGTATATGTGTGTGTGTGTATCTGCCTCTCTCTCTATATATATGTATCTATCTCTTATCTATCTATCTCTACATCTGTATCTCTAGCTCTATCAATCTCTCTATATATCTATATCTATATCTATCTATCTCTTATCTCTCTATCTCTTTCTCTATCTCTTATCTCTATCTCTCTATCTCTATCTCTAATCTATCTATCTATCTATCTATCTATCTATCTATCTATCTATCTATCTATCTATCTATCTATCTATCTATCTATCTATCTCTAATCTATCTGTCTATCTATCTTTCTATCTATCTATATCTATATATATATCTCTCTATCTCTAATCTGTCTGTCTGTCTGTCTGTCTGTCTGTCTGTCTGTCTGTCTGTCTGTCTGTCTGTCTGTCTATCTATCTATCTATCTATCTATCTATCTATCTATCTATCTATCTATCTATCTATCTATCTATTCTCTTGTGATCTTGGGCATATGGGAAATCTGTGTCTTTTAGGGGGTCGCGGGGTGAGCGTGGGACTGCGTGACACTACAAAGTGGGAGGAAGGGAAGAGTGACTCAGATGGCTCCCCTCCTCCTTTCTCCCCCATTTCGAGAACTGGCCTGATAGTGGCTGTAGTGAAAGTTATTTGTCTGTGCTCACTGACTGTAGCAAAAGCTGGAGCACTGGATTCCGAGATAGTTTTAAAAGTTCTCTCTCTCTCTCTCTCTCTCTCTCTCTGAAATATATATTTAGTTATTTTTAAAGGGTGGGGAAAATTCTGGCGGATCTCAGCATCAAAACGAATCCTTACTTGGCATACACCTTGCTGGTGTGTACAAATATAAATAAAGGCTTATAGGACTAGTCTGTTGCAATCAGAATCATACTTTGAGCTATGCCTTTTCTCATGATTTATTGAATAAATAAAGAAAACAAAACGTTCTTAAAGATCCATCTCATCCTGGCCACCCCTTTTCTTGAACTGTTGCCATCTGGCAGATGGGACAAGGCAATAAAAATAAGGACAAATAGGCTGAAAAATAGCTTCTATCCCAGAACAGTAACTATGTTGAATTCTACTATATAGTGCAGGGGTCTGCAAAGTTGGCTCTTTTAAGACTGATGGACTTCAACTCCAAGAATTCCCCAGCCAGCTTTGCTGGCTGGGGAATTCTGGGAGTTGAAGTTCATCAGTCTTAAAAGAGCCAACTTTGCAGACCCCTGGTATAGTGCAATATTAATGCGGTATTGGGGGTTTTCAATTCAATTGTGTAGAATGTCAAGAATGTTTGTTTTTTTATAGTTTCCTTACGTATAATGTACACTGAAGATGGCATTTAATTTTGTTGTACAAGGTGCAATGACAATGAAGTAAACTTAAACTTAAATTGCAACTAGCGAAGTTCATGCATTTGGGATTGTAAATTGTGGCTCACAGAACAAAACAGCTAGGTTCAAATAAGAGGCTAAGCCCAAGGCACAAAAGGCTATCATTATTGTTACATAGTAGAGAGCAGAATTTAAATTGATTGCACTCACAGTACACTCTTTGTTTCTGCATTATTATTTTTTTAAATCCAGGCTTAATGAAAGTAGCCACTGTCTGAAATTGGCTTCAAGATAAACTAATGGTTAACTTTTAGAATGGCCCTCTGATCAATAATTCATTAAGCTGCAATAAGTGTAGAAGGTTCTCTTTGACATAAATAAACAACTAGCTTGGGTGTCTTCTCATTTTCTTGATTTGCAACGTAATTCGGAGGATTAAAATCTATAACAAGAGCTGCAAAGGAACTCCATCTTGGCGTTGAACAAATCAGCAAATTTAAAGCAGCCCAACAGCAACTCCAATGAGAATGAGAATGTGAAACAGCTGGCAGTAATTTTTAAAAGCTTGCACTGAAGTTGCACCATTCAGTGTCTGCTTGGAAGCAGGTGGGGGGAAAAAGAAGCGGGTAACAACCGCCCAGAGAAGGAAGCTGTTTCAAAGTCTCCCTTGTTCCTAAAGAACAGAAGACCTCTCAGAGCCTGAATTGAAAGGGGAACTTGGAAAGATGACCCATATTTGCAGGAACATTTAGATCGAAAAGGTAATTCCCACGAAACTTTGATTCCAGACCTGCTAAAACAGGAGCAGTCAATCCTCTGTCCTATAACGCATATGGATACCTTCCTTGATATTTGTTACTGGTAGGTTGTTTGCTGCACTTGACTCTTAGGATGCTTATAAATTTTTTAAAATGAAAAGCTGGGTAATTCAAGCATTGACTATAATTTCTAGTCATGCTCCTGGTTCCTGTTGGGATACTTAGAAAATAGATTGGAAGGAGGCATACTAAAATAAGAACTAGTAGCATTTATTGGAAGCTCCTTAAAGTAGCTGCAGCTTTTTTTGGCGGGCGGGGTGGGGTGGGGGGACATGTGTGGCTTTGTGGCACCAATCCTGGGAAAACCTGGATTGTTTTTTTAATATATATTTTGAATCGTATCGTTTTACATGATCCTAATTGACCTTTGTAATTTGGGGCAATAAGGAACATCCTAGAAGGCTAAAGATGGATTATTTTGTGGCTGGCCATGCTTAGCCAACCATTTTGTGAGAATGCCTGCAACATTCAGAAATTTCTTGTGGATTGAGCATCTTGGTTTTGCATTAGGAAAATGTGGATTGGAGGTGTTGCCACCATTTAAACCATAGTGTATGCTGCATGAAACCTTGAATACATTTTTTTTCTAAATTGTCCAAGAAAAACATTTCCTAATTTTTAAAGAAATCAAATGTTGTTCTCAGAAAATTAAGCAATTGCCTAGAATAGATTGGACTGATACTGTATTCTACTCTTCCAAATTAATATTTGAAATTAAATGACTCATAGCCATCCTATAGACGTAGAAAGAGTTCATTCCTATTTATGTAGTCTTTCTATAATCATCCGAAGACATTTTTATTAAAATACTGATGATTTTGTAATACTTTCTTGTTTTGCTTGCTAGAGAGGTTCTGATTCTTTAATGAGCTTGTTTAAGTTAGATTTCCATATGCAGAGCCAGGGTGGATTTGATTTAAATCATGATTTAAATCACTAGTTAAAAAGTTTGATTTAAGTCATAGTTTTCTATATAAAGACTAATTCTTGCTGGTATAACTTATAATATGCAAGTAGATGAAGATTTTTAGAATAACAACTTTTCATATTAGTTTTTTTATCCCCAGTTTAATAGGTTAATCATTCATATTTGGACAACTTTTCTGTTGTACTTAGGAAAGAGAAAAATAATAATTACCTTAATAATAACAATTTAAATAGATTTATTCAACTGAAACAATAACATTACAGTATATGTTATTTGCTTAAACAAACATCCATGTTTGTTAACTAATTTGGCTAAACAATATATATATATATTAAGAAACTTAGACTTTCATTTTGTAGTACTGCTTGTCTGCTTGCTCGTTCCTTGTCACACTTAGTTTCAATTTCTTCTTGTGCAGATCTATTCCACTCCAAACAATCAGAAAAATATTGTTTCTATTCTATTCACTGAACGTCTTGAAACTTAGCCTGAAGTTGATTCTGTATTCATAGGTTTGTAGGAGTTAGGATTAAGGTCTTTTTTTCAACTCTGTTCATGTTATAACATTTTTGCTGTGAAGAAGAGGTATGTGATCTCTACTGAGTGAAATTCAGTTTTGAGAACTGCAAAAGTAAACCAAGCATCTGTGATAATATCTTGTAGGCAGAGAAACTGCCCAATAATCTTACAAAAACCTCTGGAAGAGCATGACATTGTGAATGGATTAATGGGATTTATTTACCAAAAAAATTAAACATATACAGCCTTATTCTACATAATTAAAAACTAATCTTTATTTCATGATGGAATAACCTTTGGATGGTAATATATTTTCCTCAAAAAGCATTTTATATAAAAAAAACCGATTTAAATTAAAAAAATCCAATTTAAATAAAAAAAAATCCGATTTTTTTGATTTTTTTAAAAAAAATCATTGATTTTTATCCACCCTGTGCAGAGCAGTGGATTATGTCAAATAAGATTATTGGTAAATCCTATCTGAATCCTATTCAATATGATTCATTTCAATATTTTGGAATATATTAAGATAATAGTTGCATTTTCCTTTTTTTTTCTTTCTGAAATGCAAACTAAAAATATGCTACCTTGGGAAGATTCCCCCTCCCCCCACCAAATACTATTGATTGCTCCCCCTTTTTTCTCTTGAGAATGATACTTTCTATAACTTCATCTTCATTGGTATACTTTAATCTGTCTATCGTCTCTCTTCTGTCTCCAAGTACAAGATTGAAAATATCAACACTGCAAACACCATCATAATTCTCAGCAAAGACTAATGCCCTAGAGATGTTAAATAAAATTTGTAGGAATTACCTTATATGTAAATTGTCTCAAAGTTAAACTTGACCCTTACTAATGTCATGGGTTGGCCATATAGTCTTCTTGACAGCAGCATGTGGAAATGGTTAACACTTTTATTTTTAAAGCATATTGGTACCAATCCTCTAACAATTGTAAAATATGGCAGAAAAGTGGAATGGATTCAGATCGAAAACATTATGAGGCACTGGTGAGGGATGGACAAAGCAGAAGATTAAAGGACATCTAGAAATGAAAATCAAAGCTGGAAAAATCTATTCTGCATGCTGCACCTTTTCCTTTAACCATGCCTGGTGCCCCCATTACTTCAAAGTTCCGATAATATTGGCTGGTGTTCCTTATTGATTTTTCATGAGAAAAATCTCTGTTTGGACATTTTGTTTAAATACTCTGGGACTTTTAAACATACATTTCCTCAGCTTTGTTCTGATTTTTAATTTTACAGGAAATTCTGTGTTTTCTTGCACGTCTGCTTGCAGACTTGCTAAGATATCCATATGTCCCTTCGCAGTTCTGCCATATGTGGCAAACTATTTTGAACCGAGCCAATCATCTATTTAGTTCAGTATTTTTCACATTAACTGGTAGAGTCTCAAGCAGACGATTAAAACTGAGAGCTTTTGGAAAGCATGTGCCACTGCTTAGTCATCCTTTAGGTATAAATCTTAAGAACACTTATTTAGTGAATTATACAGCATCGATCATATAACACTACTTTTATATGCCTGGTAATTTATAAAAGCATACAGTGTAAACCAAAACGCCAATTCTTTTAAAAAAACAGTCTTGTTTTTGGTTTTAAATCATTTTCCCATCATTTTTAGTCTATTGATTTCTATAATGTATATCAGGCTGGCATTTTTAATATTCTCTTGCACTCTGTAGAATTGAATGTACTGGATAGATTGACACTGAAAATTAAACAGAAAGAGGATGTAGAATATTATCAAACATGGAATTTATTTTGCCAATGGTTGGGAAAAAGCGGCATAGATTAAGAATGCAATCTGTATTGTTAAGCAAATTCAATACTCAGACAATATGATGTTTATTAAGCACTAAGAAATGTATTTAATAGAAAATCAATTTAAAAAAGAAGAATTGGAATGTAATGGAAAGTTAATAAGCCAGGCAGCTTCATTCCTTCTCATGGTCTCTAGCCACACCATTGTTAGGCTGCTGCTAAGAATTCTTTTTGTACAAAATTACTTTGTGTCCTTTTTGCAGAGAAATACACAACAAAATATTTTTTTAATGAATTCCACATTTTCTTTCCCTCCAGTGACCTTTCCGTGAACCTTTTAACTCTCTTACTAATTTGTACAGGGCAAAGAATACTTTTAGTGCTAAGGAGAAAAAAAGTGTATTGAACTTACAATTTGTACTCGCTGCAGAATGGCCTGGTGTTTGGGGGTGGGGGAAGGGAGTCATTTGTTTTTCCCACTAATAAGCCTAACTCTAGTGATTTGCTCCAACTGGATTTTAAATTGCAGGTTTCCAGTTGCATCTATCCCGGTGTTCTTTGGAATGTGTTGGATTTCATCTGGGAATAAATAGCCAGCACATCTGGAGCATGCTAGCGTAGTTTGGGGAATGGTGAATTTGGTTCTCTGCCCAAGGAAACTTAATCCACGGTAAAATGGGCAGCCTTGACAGCTCTGTGATTCAGACACCCTTTTCAGTTAATATTAACATTTGTTCTTTCCAGCGAAGACAAAACAATGGGATTTAAACAGAAACTGTAACAATGACTTGGTCAAAGGATTCCATTCGGCAATGGGCAACTACAGCTTATGTTGTCTTGGCCCTAATATGGGAACCCTTTTCAAAGAATTTCAGAAGTCGCGTGAGAGTTTGGAGGTGGGAAAGAACTGGAGGTTCAAATGTGAAAAGGGAGATAAATGTTCCAGTCAATTGCAACTGGGCATAGTCTTCTCTTCCTTCAGTCCTGCCTATCATCCTATAACGCAGTGGTGAAATTCAATTTTTTTTACTACTGGTTCTGTGGGCGTGGCTTGGTGGGCATAGCAGGGGAAGGATACTGTAAAATCCCTTTCCTTCCCACTCCAGGGGAAGGATACTGCAAAATCTCCATTCCCTCCCCACTCCAGGGGAAGGATACTGTGTTATCTCCATTTCCTCCCCACTCCAGGGGAAGGATACTGCAAAATCTCCATTCCCTCCCCACTCCAGGGGAAGGATACTGCAAAATCCCTTTTTCTCCCCACTCCAGGGGAAGGATACTGCAAAATCCCCATTTGTTCCCCACTCCAGGGGAAGGATACTGTGTTATCTCCATTTCCTCCCCACTCCAGGGGAAGGATACTGCAAAATCTCCATTCCCTCCCCACTCCAGGGGAAGGATACTGCAAAATCCCTTTTCCTCCCCACTCCAGGGGAAGGATACTGCAAAATCTCCATTCCTTCCCCACTCCAGGGGAAGGATACTGCAAAATCTCTGTTCCCTCCCCACTCCAGGGGAAGGATACTGTAAAACCTCCGTTCCCACCCCCCTACTGGTTTGCCAGAACCTGCAGGATTCACCCCTGCTATAATGGTATGTGGAATGACATGGTATTCACCCTTGTACCGTTGCTTTACTTCTACAGCTGTATGAAAAAGACCTGCACGCTTTGCGGTTTATGGCATTTTTTGAATAGGCCATTGATTTTATGATATTTTATGCTAACTGCTATGCAAATATTGTTATATTTAAATAAACACTGGTGGTTTTTAAGTGAAAAGCATAAGCTTTTTGCAATTTGGTGCTGTTTGGATGGGGATTGTGAATTTTCTTGCATGCTTACAATGCATGCTTACAATGACTATGGAAACTATGATACATGCCCAGTGGCATACATATTGCAATTATCAAGGCTGATGCTAGTGTTTCATTAACATTTTTATTGTTTATGGCCCTGAAAAGGACCATTTAGGTAACCAAACATGGTTACTAATATGAAATTGGCCAGCCCTTATTGCTTATCACCAGGCGGCATCGCTTCGGCATAGACTGTATAAGGCTTTGCACGTGATCTTTGGTGACAATGTGGTGCCAGGCTGCAATAATGGATTCAATCAGCTCCTGCTTGGTCTTCAGATGCTTCTTGCTTATTTCATAACCAATCTTGGTCCACAAGTTCTCAACTGGGTTTAAATCTGGGCTCTGAGCTAGCCAATCCAGGAGTCAAACACCATGGTTCTTCATCCACTGCTGGATGGACTTGGCTCAATGACAAGTTGTCATCCTGGAAGTGAAACTCCTTCCCTACAAGTTGCTGAGCTGAAGGAAGCATGGTTTTTTCCAGGACTTCAATATACTGCTTGGAATTCATGATTCCCTGCACGATTTCTATCCGACCAATACCAGAAGCAGCGATACAGCCCCAGATCATCGCGTGCAATGGATGCTTCACAGATAGATTCAGGCAGTACCGCTTAAATTCTTCAGCTGGAAATCTTCTGACATACTAATTACATTATTCCCAGTCAAGTAGAATTGCTCTCGTCACTGAAGATGACCTTGGCCCACTGTTCATTGGTCCACTTGGCATACTTCTTGGCCCACACATGTCGACGAGAGCGGTGAGTGTTTGCGAACAAAGGTTTACTTTGAGCCCTGCAGCCTTTGACCCTTCTGGCAAGCAGTCTGTGACACACTGTGCTTGTGCACACTTTTACATCACACGTTTCACTCCAAATTCTTGTAATCTGAGGTGAGGTGAGCTTCCTGTCAGCCGTCAAAATGCGTTGCAGAGCCTGATCTTGCCGTTTTGTCGACTTTCTTAGTCTTCCAGAGCGGAACCTGTCATCAACTGAACCACTTATTTAGTATTTTTCAACCACTCTGCACTGTGGTACGATGGCATTTCACTCTTTTGGCTATTTCTGCACAGGAGTAACCCTCTTCATGAAGCACAACGATGCGATGCCGCTGCTCAGTACTGGTGAAAGCAAAGGCCTTCATCCTGGCCCACAGCCAGAGCTAAATTAAATTTCTTGATGCTTTTCATGCCTATTTGTAGTCAGAGAGTATGGCAACATCGATTGGTTCAAAGATTTAGCCTCTGTGCATTTTGATTGGTCAGCCAAAGCTTGCTGCTGATTGGCTACTTTCGATCCTAACATTCTCGAAAATTCAAGCTGTGTGTGTTTTAGCACATAAACTCACTCAAAACTTTAAAAAGACTTTGGTTATATTAATAAAAATTATGCATCTCAATCCGGCTACAGAAATTTTCATCAAAGTACTAATTTTGTGTGGTTTCTATGAGTGAAAAGTTGATTAAATATGTAAGTACAGCTTAAAACTGAAAGTGTGCAGGACTTTTTCACACAGCTGTATGCTATGTATCAGACTTGTTTCCAAGGTTCTTATCTATCCCAGTGTGACTGTGGCTTCACAAAGCAGTGTTGTATAAAAGCTCTGTTTACAGGCTACCATCTGTCGTCCCCCCCACTCCACAAGGCATATAAATATGGTTAGAGCTTCTTGTTTGAACTCTGCTAAAGGGCTAACACATCCCTTGAAAAAATGGTCCTCAATAAAAATCACAAAAAGAATTGCCCATTTGCATTTTATGCGGGGTCCAAGCATTGCAAAAAAGAAAAAGAAAAGCTATAAATATATATTTACAGATAAACCCTCTGATATTATTAAAGGTTATTTCGTATGTATGCCTTTAAATCAGTATTGACTTCTAGTTGACTGCCTGGATTAAGTCTCTGCAGTTTCCTTACCAAGATTTCAGAAGAGGTTTGTGTTAGTTTCTCAGAGGAGCTGAGAATAGAGGGAGTCCAACCAGGTTTGCTCAATAACAACAGCCTTTTATTTTAGGCAGAGTAAAACGAACAGCAAGAACAAGTACAGAAAATAGGCGGTAGACAGGGGCTCCCGCGCTTTGACAGCTCTTTATATTGGAGCTGTCAAACGGGGGAACCAATCAGGCTGCGGCAAGAGCCGGCTTCCCGCCAGGCACGCCTCAGCCAATCAGGCGCGTCTGTCGGTTAGCCTACTTGCTACAGCCTGTCTCCATGGCTTCCCGGAGGCAGCCTGGAAGACCTGCAGCCGGTCGTAACTCGAGACCGGTCGCAGGTCGAGGATATAACAGTTTGCATCCTTCCTAAAATTGAAAAAAAAAAGGGATTGGCCTAAGGTTTGTTTGTGCCCAAGGTAGGATTAGAACAGGGGTCTCAAACTCAATTTACCTGGGGGCCACTGGAGGCAGAGGCTGGGTGAGGCTGGGCCGCATAAGAGATTCCGTATATTAATACTAATATTAATACTAATATTATACTTTCATATCACGGCGGGGGCCACAAGATACCGTCCTGCTGGCCGCAATGGGCCTGTGGGCCGCAAGAATGAGACCTCTGGATTAGAACATGGTCTCTCATTTAATAGCCTGTTTCCTTAACTACCGTGCACCACAGTAACTCTCAAAGATGAAATACCTGTCTAAAAAAAGTCTTCACTATGTACATAAACTACTGGGGCACTTGATTTTTGTAGTGGCTTAATGTGATTACTCTTACTCTAATGTGTTTGCATTACTCTAATGTGTTTCCTTCTTTATCTGTTTTATACACACACATATACCATAAATTAAACATGGGTTTAAATTGCACAAGGGGGCACAATAATTATGAATGGCTAAGGTTTTGTTTGAGAGTACTCTGTCAACCCACCTAGTGGGACCAGGTTTTGAGTTGATTGCTTTGAAGAATGGCTTCAGGACCAAAGTCTTTAGCAGTATTGTTGATGTTGCTTGGGATTGTGGGACAGAAGCAATTTCTCATTGCAACATGGAGGAATTGAGAAGAGACCATGTTGAGAATAAGCACGGGTACCAGGGGTGAAATTCAGCAGGTTCTGGAGAACCGGTAGCAGAAATTTTGAGTAGTTCAGAAAACCAGTAGTGGAAATTTTGAGTAGTTTGGAGAACAGGCAAATGCCATCTCTGGCTGGCCCCAGAGTGGGGTGGAAATGGAGATTTTGCAGTATCCTTCCTCTGCCACGCCCACCAAGCCACACCACGACCTTCAAGCCACGTAGTAATTTTTTTAAATTTTTACCACTGACGGACATACATGCTTAGGTTATATTTAGAAACTGGCAGAGTAGAACTCCACATTTTAGCTCTTGGTGGTGAATTTTATTTTCTTAGTGCTGGCGGTAGTGAAAAAGACCAATATACTGGATCAAAAATGAATCTGGTTTAAATAGCATGCTAAGCCATCATTTTCTTAAGCCATCATTTTGAAATACAGTGCAAGGGATTGGGCTAAGCTAGGCCAAACCAACCATATATTAGTGCTCATGGGAACCAAACTGCTGGGGTTAGAAAACCATGGTTTTGTGGTTGTTTGCTCTATCTCTCTCTTGGCTACTGTCTAGTGGTTTTCTGTTTTTGTTTTTCAGACCAGATCTGGTAACCTTACTTTTAGTGCAATCACATCCTACAAATTGCAGTATAAAGCAATGTTTCTCAACCTTACCTTTAAGATGTGGCTGCGTGATAGTTGGAGAATTTGGGGGATTGAAGTCTAACCTTCTTACAGTCGCTAAGGTTGAGAAACTATACATTCAGGAAAAATGGTTTCCAAAGTAAATGATATTAGACTTGCAGCCTGTTCTAATTCTCTACTTTCTCAAAGTTCTTTAATTCTCAAAGTTTGCCTCTTATTGGGGTTGCTATTACCAGAAAGTACAATTTATTTTACTAGAAGCACTCTGCTACTTCTCCTTAACATGGAGCTACAGCCCTATTGTATAACATATTTTTCCCCAGTAGACAGAAAGTTGGCTGCTGTTGATAGTTGGATTATAAATAACTTAGGTGGGGGGGAGGAGAGGAGAAAACACTGATATCCAAATTAAGATATAGGAGTGCGTTTTAAGAAAAAGAAAGCATTGACAACTATGGAACAAGCATGCCTGTTTTCTAACCACACGTGATTTATTTTAAATATTTTTCCACAAAGGCCACTTATACGGTATCTTGCCTATCTTTTTGTTTATGGGAATAACCCTAGTGAAGGACAATTTTGCCAGCCTCTGAGGATTGTTGGTAAAACTTACGTTGTGGGCTAGGGGGAAACATGATAATGAGTACTTTTGTCTTGAGGCTGGGAATTTTTCCTTTCAAAGCCAGTGCTGTGGTATTTTGGGAGTATTTTGTAGAGGAGTGGCATAATAATGCAGTGGTGTGAATACTGAATGCCACGCTTTCCCTTGGAAGGGTGCTTTTCCTTCCTCTCTTGCCAAGTTTGCAACATTGACTAAAGTCAGTGGGAAGCAACAAGTAGGTGATTATTCATCTCATTTAAAAATAGCTCAACGTATTAACAGGGGCCTCCATTTTAATAGAAGTAGCACTTTAGTATTAATACATTTCTCCTATCACTTGTCAAACACCGAATAATAGATTTGCAATAAAGTACACATACAATTGTTTATTAATGTACTGAATGTATACAAAATGAAGATGACTATCTACAGATGGATCCAGATTTGGAGTCCTTTCATATGCTTATTTGATACTGAGTTATTGTGAGCTGAATGGCACTTGCCACTAGGTAAAGATCCTGGCAAGTCTAACTTCTAAAATCTAATGTAGCCTCTCCAGCCGTAGATTTTAGCCGTAGATTTTAGCAGGATGGAAGTAGAGCTGTTTTGGCCCCAAGGCAAACATTTAGAAGAGGTCACCGAGTCCAACATTAGTCATAATTTAAAGAGCTAAGTGTGAGAAAATAGGCCTGTTGTAGTAAATCACCATTACTGTGGAACCAGTGGGCATTTAGAAAATTTTACTACTGAGATACAAAAGTCGGCGGTAGGTATAAAAAGCTTGACTTCCCCTGGTTTACACCATCAGAAGTGGCAGTTTATACTTTTTATTGTGCTTATTTGCTTTTTTGTTAGCTTTTTAAAATAACACTAAATCTGGATATATGTGGATTTGACTATGAACTACTCTACCTTACAAAATATATATACTGTAGTGGGATGCAGAATTAAGAAAATAACACTAAATAATTGTTATTTTGCATTTCCAACGCTACTTAACTTTCTGCCTTTCTGCTATTGTAAGCGTTAGTATCTGTTTAAAAACAGTGTGATGAGATGGTTACCAAACCCCTTCTGAAAGATGTTGGCCTAGTTAGAAAACAGCAAAATACAGTATAAGAACAGGAAGGAATCTATAGCAATTACGTCTGTCATCACACAGTGATGTGTAGATATAGCTGCTAAATCACCTTAAGAGGAGGCAAAATTGGAACTAGACCAACAATGGAGAAAAATTGTCCTCTTTAAAGAGCAATTCATTTGGCTATAGCAATTAATTTAACTGTAGCAGAATGAGTCATATCTTATTGCTTCCACAGTTATGACTTGTGGATCTGCTGGGTATACAATGCCTGTTCTGAAAGGTAGGGAACATCTGTTTCAGTGGTGGGATATGATGGCGTACTGATGCCTGTTGGGAGCACCATGTACCTTTCTGGTACGGTGCTCCGGAGAGCCCACCCTCCCTCCCTCCCTCCTTACCTGTATTTGAGCTGATCAGGGCTTTTGCGCATGGAGCATACAGTGCCTGAGTGATGCTCTGTTGAGCAGCTGGAGTGTCGCAGGTAGTAAGTACGCATGTGTGCGCTGCGCATGTGCATGTGGTGGACGCCCACCCCATTGCACCATACCGGTTGCACTGGGATCTAGAACCCACCACTGATCTGTTTGCACATATATATATTGCATTCTAACCACTACATGACCTTGGCTTTGATGATGATATAATGATAACATCATTATCATTTGCACATACAGTCTTCCCGGTGTGGCATCTTCCAGATGCTTAGCTGCATCTTCTATTATTTCTAATCAACACTCGGGAATTCACACGGGTGGCTGTTGTCCAGCACATCCGAAATGGGAATGTGAAGAACGTCTTAATAGAAATATCAGAAATAAAAAGAAAAGTTTCAAATAAATAATGGATTGTACTAGGATTGACTGAATAATGCTTTCATGGTAGAACAATGTTTGGGAAATCCCAAATGATTTTAGACATTTGAATGAAAATGCCAATCCAGCGGAAGTGAACACCTGTACCTCAGGGTTTTACTGTGAAGTCTTTGATGCTCCCTGAGCTTGGTTGTTTGCTTGTGGATATTTCAACACCCAGCTAGGTAATATCAGTGCTAGAGAGGGAGGGGGGGTTGTTTGCTGGACGTTTTTCCTGCCATAGTTTGCCCTGACAGTGTTGGTGGAGATGTGGTTTTCTTCATGGTAGTTTCTTGATTAGAGTATTATTTTCTGTTTGATTTGTTTGTCTGGTGTTAATCCCTGCTTATCAGGTTTTTGGGTATTGAAAATGATGTGCCCTGTTCTTCTGTATGTTTCCTAGCTTTTTTATTTTCTCATTTGAATGATGTGTATATGTGTTTATTTCTATATGTCTATTGATGGCTGGTTTGTCTGAGTTTCAAGCTTCCAGGAATTGCCTAACGGATACGCACAGAGATTAACACACACATGCACTGCTGAAGATCAAGGAGCACTCCCATGCTGTGAACCTGCTCTTCAAAGCAATGCAGTGCAATTGTCCAAAACAAACAGCATTTATAGTCAAGGCAGACAAAGCATTCCAAAATGTTGTACAGTATATGGATAAAAACAGAAATTCCTGTTGCAGATCCTGTTGGGTTAATTTGGGAATGCCCTCAATAGATTTGTTAGAGTAGAACACTATCTCTTACATAAATGGAAGCTGGGGGAAAATAGCTAAGGACAATGATATCAGGCTTGTATTGTTCTGAATAAAACTCTTTTGAGTGGATTAGTAAATTGTTTGGGAATAAGGTGAAGGTTGACTATGAAGTGTTAGTGATATGAAGGACCTTCTGTACTTCTTTGAAGAAGATAAATCATTTATCCAGCTGAATTATCAGTAGTGAGGAAGGCTATTGCCACACTGATTGATTTATTGAATTACAGATAGACATCTGGGATAACTTCTCTTTGTCCTCTCTTATCAGCACACCCCAGGCAAAGTTTTCTAAACTTTTACTGATTTTTTTTTTTGAGCTAAAATAGTATTCCTCATCCTTAAATCTTCTCCTTTTGTTGATTGTCCCATGTTGGCTGAAGATAATGGCAAGTTTGGTTAACTAACTTTTTTGGGAGAATTCTAGACCACCAAATTGAGAGGTGTGTTTGAAAATATTTTTTTATCTAATGTTTTTGATTAAAGCAAAGGGGAGAAAGGTACTTTTTGATTGTAATAGCTAGTGTGGCTTTGAGCTTTTTCTTTAATACATTTCTGATTTTCTTTTAGGAAGTGTGTTTGTATGCATTATGCAGCTGGATTGTAGAAAGAAACAAATATCTGAACTGATCAGAAATTTGGCAGTCTTCCGCCAGCTTTTGTCAAATTGGAATTCTTTGCATAGTTCACATGCCGAATAAAATTATACACAATCATATTCCCAAAACAAATCCCATAGCTCCTTTAAGCATTTTATTCAACAATTTGTTTGAGTCTTAATTATGGTTGATCTGCGGTAAATATATATACTTTGTAGCATCTCTACAGAAAATCTGGCTTTTAGGTGTACATGTGATTATATCAAGGTGATATGGATAAGAAAATCCTTAAAAACAACATTGAATTTCTAACTCTTAGAAGATTAGCACATTAAGGGGAAGCTTGCTTATTTATTTATTTATTTATTTATTTATTTATTTATTTATTTATTTATTTATTTATTTATTTATTTATTTATTTATTTAATTCGATTTATATACCGCCCCTTCTCCGTCGGAATGGACCCAGGGCGGTGCACAGAAAACTAAAAGCCAATAAATAGAATATAATACAATAAATATAGATAAAAGAAATTAAATTAGGGACCTGTGCTAAAATTCCCACTAAAAACCCAAAGTCCATTTGCGAATGCGGCAGGAGATATATAACAATCCGATCTCAGTGTTAAGCAAGACCAGCTTGCTGAAAAAAGTAAGTCTTGAGTGAACAGCGAAAGAGGGGAAGGTCCGTGATAGTGCGAAGTTCGGGGAGGAGATTCGCCTCGAGTCCCTTTGGGGAGAGAGAGCGGGTTATAAATAAAATTTATTATTATTTATTATTATTGTTCTAGAGGGCCGGCCCTGCCACAGAGAAGGCCCTAACCCTGGGCAACGCTAGCCGGCATTGACCGGCGGTCAGTACCCTCAGTAGGCCCTCTCTGTGGGAGCGTATAGGCCGCAGAGAGGTATGTGGCAGGAGACGGTCCCGTAAGTAACTAGGACCCGAGCCATGGAGCGATTTGAAGATGGTAACTAGCACCTTGAAGCGCATCCGGAAGACTACCGGTAGCCAGTGCAGCTCGCGCAGGAGCGGTGTTACATGGGAGTAACAAGAAGCTCCCAAGATCCCCCGCGCGGCCGCATTCTGCACCAACTGGAGCCTCTGGGTAATGACAGCAGGTTGGAAATGTCATTCTAAGATAAACATGATCTTTTCCTTAGCGGTATTGAAATACATCCTTTGAGCACAGGAAAAAATATATTTTTCCAAAGTTGCTGATTATTGTCAAAAATCATTGAAATAGGATCCCACTATTATTAAACAATGAGCTCCTGAGAATTGTAATGTAAGCCCTAAAATAAGACTAGCATGGATCAAGGACATCAGAAAAAAAAATCCATGCCATGCTGAACCTCTAAATTGTTAATCAAATTAAATTAAACCTGAGGTTGATGCTCACAATAAAGTAAAAACAAATCTCCAAATCTTGCATTATAGATTAAGGTAAAATGTAAATGAATTTAGTCCCTTTCTCACTTCTCAAGATATTTTCCTTTGTTCTGTCAGTAATAACACAACTCCATATTATCTATAGTGAGTCACTAAATTATAGAGATAACATCTTTAGCAATAATATGTGCAAACTGAACATTTAAAAAGAACAAAACAGTATAGAATATTAGATCCATAGCTTAAATTGTCTCTTGCACTGGCAGTACATCAGAATACTACTGATATTCCAGTTTTTTTAAAAAGACTTTCTTTTTTAACTAGACGGAACACACATGCAATAATGTCTTGTGAATGGAAGATTGTGGTCATGAAACACCCAGTTAGCTGAAACGTTGAAACTATGAGAATCATTTACAGGAACTAAATTGATTGCCTAGTCTTTTACGGATTCCTGAAAGCACAAATCTATACATTCCCCTTAAATTATGCTTAAAATCAGCAGCATCTCCTAAACCTTGACAGTGATGCTTACTGACTCTCAACTTGAAGGCCTGGATCAATTGCCCTAAACCATAATTTCCATGTAACTTTATTGGGTATGTCAGTAATGCAGTGGTTTCAAAATATAATGTGTTGCTCTTCCCAGGAATTGGAGAGAATTTACCAGGACAGGAGGAGAAGAAGAAAGTAAGTTCCAGGAAGTGAGAGCTTCTTTTGTCTCAACGGGAAAATGATATAGCATTAACTTAATTGCTTGGCTGTCCATTGGCCTTTACAAAGGCAGAGAATGTTCTCGGACTTCTGACCACAGTATCTTTTTCTTCACCTGCCTCCTTTTATTCACTTGGTGTTTGGCTCGTGTTCCTTCCCTCTTTTGCCCCATCACTTTTCCGTGCATCAATGTTGCACAGGCTATATAAAACGCGATCAAGTTTGTTGCGATTTGCTTTAGCATGTTGTGATTGTTATGCATGTGTTGATTTATGACATTAGAACGACCACGGATCTCCGCTCCTTCCGCCAGAAACTCAAAACCCACTTGTTTCATCTAGCCGGCCTGGCCTAATTCCAGCTTTCCCACCTCAGTTTGTATTTTTAAATTTTGTGATTTGGTTTTAAGGTTAAGTTTTTAATTTTTATAAATTTGTACAGGGCTTTATTTAATTCGATTTTAGTTATATGTATTATTGATTGTATGGTTTTAATTTGTACCTGTACACCGCCCCGAGTCCCTCCGGGGAGAGGGGGCGGTCTAGAAGTCAAATAAATAAATAAATAAATAAATAAATTTAGAGAATGCATAGCCTAAAATAAGTGTGAATGATAGGATGTTCTGCATAAATGCAGAGTTGAAATTTGGTTGCTGGAAATGAGAAAAGTGATGCATGATAGATGTTAAAGCACCATGGTACAAATTGGATGGTTAGTGTAGTGATGGCTAATCAATGACATTTGTGTCAAAATTGACATGCCATGATGTTTCAGATGACATGCAAGCACTCATCAACACGTGACAACTATTCCCAAAAGCATGACCCCATCCCTTCTCGCACGGTTTTTGGAGACTGTGGAGGATGGAATTTGGTATCTTGCCTCTGGATGATGGAAGGATGGAATTTGGTATCTTGTGGCCTCTGGAGCCTCTAAAACTTGTGTGAGAATGGAGTGTGCTTTCACACAGTTTTCAGTCACTGCCGAGACTATGGAAGAGCTTTCTCCATAGCCACATCAAGAATAAAGGTCTCATGTAACTTTGATCAGCCTCATGTAGGTCACAGGGCCATGTCAACAGAAAGAGAACATTGCCTGAAGGTGAAGTGGAGTGAGGCAGCTCTGGGCCCACAAGGACAATTGCACCATTCCCCAAGGCTCATGTGCCTTGGGAAATGACATGAAGTGGTGTTTTTGAGTGGCAAAGGTGATCTTAGGGCTGAAGTTAAGGCCCAAGCCTTGGCTGTGCCACTATTCAAGGGGCCTAGAATGGGGAAAGATGGAGAATTGCTTCTCTTTGTTTTGGAGGAGGTGATATGCCAGCAGTGTCAGAGTGGGATCCTGCTAGTTTAACATTTGGTTTGGTGATTGCATGCTTTGCGCCCATGTGCATGCTCCGCATGTGTGCACAGTTTTAACGAAACTTACCTTCCACATTATTTCTGGGGAGGAACACAGCTGAGGCGCAGCAAATAAACCGCAGGGGCAAGCGGGCAGTCCTAACTTATCATCGGAGTGAACCAGTTCACTACCCAGCTGATCATCAGAGCTAACGTTTCGCCTGAATCGGTCCAAACCAGCTGAATCCCACCCCTGGAATTTTCTGAATTTTTGACATGCCAACTCCAGATGGTTTATCATCACTAGTATAGACCATAGAGACTATAGAAGTATGGTATGATCGAAGTATAGTCTGAATGCAAAGTGGCAAGTTAGGAAAGGACTATGTTGAGATAGTTTGATTATATGACCGAGAATCAAATTGCAGTACGAATATATCATCATCATCATCATCTTTATTGTCATTGTAATAAGATTGTAATAAAATTACAATGAGATTGGTTAAATTAGATACATGAAGAAAGAGTAAGGACGGTTCATGATGAAAGGCAAGACTGAGAAAATTGGATTTGGATGGAATTAGACAGATTCTCAAAAAAGAGAAAAATCAGGAAATGAAAGAACAAATACATGAAGTGGTAGTTTGACATGATGAAAACAAGGATGGCTCACAAATTATATATATATATATATATATGAATGTTGCTGTTGTAACTAATCTTACCTATGATTCCTTTTTCTTATCCTAGGCCCTTAATTATATCTAATTATTTCTTACTTCATTTCTGTGCTTTGCATAACTGGTTACAATAAATGGGAAGATATTTAATGTACATATGCTAATTCATCTGGTAGAAAATATGTTCTTTCTGTATATTAGAGTCTAAGCATGCATAGATGTGTGTGTGTTTGTGTGACTGTGTCTGTTGTTGTGTCAGTGTGGGTGTAATTGACTTTCAGTTGATTGAGCGGCAGTTGTGTGTTAATGCGTAAGGATATATTTAATATAGGAATAGGACACACTGCCTGGGATCAATGCAAGCTGTTCAGGATTGTAGGCGAATTGCACTGGAAATGGCTTTTGGATTCTTATGCTCGTACTTCAGTCGATGTTCATAGAATTCAAGGACATTCACTTTTAGCAAGGGCATGGGCGCAACTGCACTCTCAATAACACACTTGGCAAATGGATAGTTTGCCAGAGTATTCAATGCACTCCTTCTCATAAGCTGTTTGCAAATGGTACTTCAGTCTGATATATTTTTCCTGGTGGTAAATGCATTTCGGAAGTGTGGCTCCATTTTGGTCATTGAGCTATATTAGCATTTATTCTTCTACACCATATCATTATAACAGTTGCATTTATTATTCAGGAGTCAGGGCAGAAAAAAAAATGTGTTGACTGTTAAGTGCTGCTCAGGACAATATTCACAACAGAAAACATGCCCTAAGAATCGCATTAGCCATTAAGAACACAGTATTGTTTTCTTTTACCATTTTAATCAAAATCTGGAGGGCTTGACTCAGATGCCAACTGTGAATCTCTTTTTAAAACAGTGAATCTTCAGAAACTTGGTTTTAGAGCTATGGCATGCAATTCTAACTATGTTTCCTTGGAATAAGCCTGAATTTGGTAGCAATCTCTGAATAGCTTTCCATTGTTGCTGTACAGGAAAACCATACTTATAAAGATGTTAGGTTTACCAGTATTACTATTGTGAATTACGTAATTGTAAGCTTCCTTTTGGGGCAAAATTTCATTCTTTTTGCAGATGTGATATCTTGTCCCTGCCTCTGAATTCTGGTTTTTTTTTAGAATTTTATTTTATTTTGACCCACTAGTTACATTGCCTGCATATGAAGGATGGACAATGGACTGAAATATGTCCATAAAAAACAACTAGGAGCCACCTCTTCATAACTCAGGTTGGGTAGAGGCAAAAACAGTTGAAAATTGTTAGAAAGCTTAATTTTCATGTATTCTGCAAAATGCTCTTGAAAAGTCTTTTTCTCTTTGTTGTTGTTGTTGTTTGGAATTGTAATCTAGCACACACCTGAAGAGAGTTACGTCAGGATGGTGAATTTTGAAATGATCTACCAATGATTCTGCTTAAGTTTAGAGATGGTACTCAGCTGGTTCCCTCCAGTTTGGGCAAACGGCTAGCGGTAGCTGCGGAAGGCTCCACCCACCCCCGCCCCAACGTAATGTGCGAGCACTGTGCATGCACAAATGGAGGTGCGCATGCACAGACACAGCACGTGCACTCACATTTGCATACCAGTAGGGATGGTAAGTGAATCCCACCACTGGTTCAGTTCATATCTGGCATTTAATATGGTGATAGGAAAGAACCACTTCACAGTTTGCCAAGTGTAGTCTATAAACCAGAGATTTGCACTGATTTCTTTGAACAAATCTGTATTCACCGTGGTATAGAATAACGTAACGTGAACCAAGCCACCACAACAATGTTATCAGATTAAATTTGAATTTCTTTTACGTTCCTGTGGCAAGATCGGCAAGTTTTATATATATTAAAAAAAAAATGCAGAAATCTCTTTGATTTTTTCACGAGGAAGGTGCCAAATTACTTAGAGATGAAATGTTAGAAGGCTAAGCGGTATTGATATGGTATTTTTCCCCTTTTGCATTTCTGAGAGGATTTTGTGGGGCTTTTAAAAACTGGGTTATCTTGTTTTAGGATCTCCGCTACGTATTTTAAGTCTTTCCCATTTTAAAATAACAGGAAACCACATTTCAACAGAGCGGTTCTGAAAGCTGTAACAGCTCTTGTCTAGAACTTAAGACAAGGCAAACTCTCCCAGTTTGTGGGTTTATTTCAGAAGCCATAGTTGGGCTTTATATATCATGCTTTTCACAGGGATGAATAACAGATCCGGTACCTTCACCCTTTCAAGTAGCCAGAGAGATATTTTTATTGCAATAATAACAAACCCACAACTGTCTTCAGTCTTCTCGGTTGCGAGAGTTCCTTTTCTTGCTATAAAAAGTTCACAAAAGGAATATTTGTTTAGCTGAAGTTTGGTTTTTCTTTGCTTAGAAATGACTAGTTTTCTGTGAGTGGGAATGCCTATCCATATTTGGATTTTGAAAATGGAAGTTAAATATTCTTAGATCTTTGTTTGATGTGACTGGGACTGCCCAAGAGGCTGAGTCCAACAAACCATAATTTATCCTTAGATATCAACCTTGTCACCAAATATGGTAACATGTTCATAAGTAATTGCCTCCTGATCTCAAGCTTGTTTTTTTTTTTTCATGGAAAATCCCACATCTTTCTTTTTCCCAGAAATAACAATGCAACAAGATGTTCTAGAGGAACAGCTAGGAACACCACAACATAGAAGAGGATGGGAAAAATAGGCAAAAGCAGATGTGGCAAAACCACTAGCTAATAACCGGTTGTTGCCACGTATTTATTTATTGTAATCCTGTATTAGACAGGAAAAGCCCTGATTTTGGTGACAATTAAATTAGTTACAAATGTTTTCCCTGTGCCCCCAGAAGCGTCAAGGAAAGTGATACCACCTTGTTGTTTTGCTAGCTGATCCATGATAATTTGTTATGCTTTTTTCTGATCTTGATTTAGAAGTGGCTTCTTTTCTGCAATATTTGCACTAAGCTGTTCGACGTAGTTCTTTTCTCATATGTAATCTGCATGAAGTATGTCGTGTCGGTCTCGTAGAGTTGCAGTCAGGCCAAGCTGCATTAATGGTTTATGGATCATGGGCTTACATTTGTCCTCAAAAATAATCAAAGCCTTGTTGAAAATGTCCGAACCAAACGTAAATTCTAATGTTGGATTTTCCCCCTTACCAGAGGCAGCCCCCTTGTGGAGTGCTATGAAGCTGTTACCATGACAACTCCACTGCGCTGCACAGTAGAAGTCAATTTATGGCAGTACTGTAGAAGCCGTTTTAAGGCACAACAAGCTGTATCTTAACAGAACCAACATCACGAGGGGTGTTAGGGGTGTTTTACCTCCACAGTATTTGTTTCCAATGAATAGGTCATCTATGTACCAAATTTGGTTGAAATTGCTCGAGGCGTTTCAGAGTTATTTAGTATTTAGTATTTATTAGATTTGTATACCGCACCTTCTCCCTTTCGGGACTCAGGGTGGTGTACAGGCAGCGATAGAAATCAATAATACAAAACATAAAATATATTAAAATATATTGCATAATTAGCCTGTCCTTAAAACCCCTGCTAAAAACCCCTACTAAAACAGTTTAAAACTACGACAGGCCGGCCGCACGAAATAAATAGGTCTTCAAGGCCCGATGGAAGAGGCGTAGGTCTGTGGTCGTCTATAGGTCAGGGGGTAGGTCATTCCAGAGGGCAGGGGCTGCCACAGAGAAGGCTCTCCCCCTGGGGGTCGCCAGCCGACATTGCCTGGCCGACGGCACCCTGAGGATGTCTTCTCTGTGGGAGCGCACTGGTCGGTGGGAGGTGTTTGGCAGCAGGAGGTGGTATTGGAAATAGCCAGGTCCCTTGCCATGGAGCACTTTGAAGATGGTCACTAATATCTTGAAGCGCACCCGGAAAGCCACAGGCAGCCAGTGCAGCTCATGCAGGAGAGGTGTCACATGGGAGCGCCTAGATGCTCCCAAAATCCCCGGCTGCATTCTGAACCAACTGGAGCCTCCGGGTGCACCTCAAGGGAAACCCCATGTAGAGCATGTTGCAATAGTCCAGGCGGGAGATGACGAGGGCTTGAGTGACGGTGCGTAAAGCGTCACGATCCAGAAAGGGGCGCAACTGGCGTATCAGGCGAACCTGATAAAAAGCCCCCCTGGCCACGGCTGGAACACACCCAGCCACTTATATGTCTATAGATTACTTGATTTAGAAAATAAGTGTAATGTACAGTAATGGTTAGAGTTTTGGACTAGGTTTGTGAAAATTCAAGCTTGTATCCATTCAGAGTATTCTTGATCAGGGTTTGTCTTTCTCAACTCAAGAAGAGTAAATTCTAAGGAAGGCTTCTTCACCTCTTGGAAGTAAGTGGGATATAAATCTAATAAATAAATGTAGCAAATTTTTCCGAAGTCTCCCTTTAAATAACTTTTAAAGTTCCTTTATATATCTTATTCAGACTTACCATATTTTTTGGAGTATAAGATGCACTTTTTTCCCTCAAAAAAGAGGCTGAAAATCTGGGTGCATCTTACACAATGAATACAGCATTTTTTGCCTCCCGAAACCCCACCCCTTCACCAAAATGGCCGTGCAGAGCATCTAGGAAGGGGGCTAGGGAAGGGCAGAAATGAGCAAAAAGTAGCCCTTTTTTTTGCTCAATTTTACTCTCCCCAGCCCCCAGGAACATTCTATAAGCTTCCTAAAGGCTATCCATGACCTTTTTGTTTATGAAAAATGGGCTCACTTTCACGAAAAACGGGCTGGTTTTTGCTCATTTTTGCCCCCCCCAACCCCCGGAGCAACCCTGCAAGCTCCCTAAAGGTTATTAATGCCTTTTTGGGGGGGAAAACAAGCCCATTTTTGCAAAAAACTGGCCACTTTTGGGAGATTTGCAGAGTGCAAAAACTTTCTTTTTATTTTCTTCTTCAAAACCTTGTTGTAGCTTATACTCTGGTGCATCTTATACTCTAAAAAATACAGTAACTCTTAAAGCTTCGCTAAATTTGTATCTGATTTTTTCCTTATGGAGCAAAAAAACTGGCCTACAAGGTGATCTTCATTGCCACCACCATTTTGTCCTTGCAATGAGTCTGTGAAATGGTCAAAACTGAGAATGGTAATTCTACCTCTATTGCACTTTTTTTCCTTAAAAAAAATCTCACTGCAGGAGATAAGCCATGGGATCTGCAATATAGGAAATATATTGTTTGGGGGGTAAAATCATTTTTTTTGGAGGAAAATGCTAATCTAAATTGAACAGTGTCATCTTGGATATAAATTCTAATGCTATGACATTGGCTGCCTTGATCTGTACAGCGTTTTTGCAATAAATCTTCCAATGTCCAGTATTTTTGCATTTTTAGTGCATAAAATTTTCATAGTCATGCTTCCCTGTTATTCATTATCCTCCGGGCTGCTTTCCAGCCATTTGGCCATGTTTTTAAAACACAGACAAGTTATTGCAAATCAGTAATGTAACGCTGTAGTTCTGATGAATTTCAAGCTACCGTATTTTTCGGAGTATAAGATGCACCTTTTTTCCTCTAAAAAGAGGCTGAAAATCTGGGTGCGTCTTATACATTAAACAATACAGTATTTTTTGCCTCCTGAAACCCCGCCCCTTCACCAAAATGGCCATGCGCATACCCTTATGGAGGCTTCCAGAGAGCTCCTGGGGGATGGGGAGGGCAGAAATGAGCAAAAGACAGGGCGTTTATGGCCCCCCCAGCCCCTAGCAGCACTCTAAAAACCTCCATAAGGCTATGCATACTATTTTTGACCAAACAACGGCCCATTTTCACGAAAAAATGGGCCATTTCCCCTTGTTTTGCCCCCCCTCCCGGAGCACTTTGCAAGTCCCCCCCAACACCATTCATACCTTTTATTTGGGGAAAAAAGGGCCCATTTTCACAAAAAACGGGCCGTTTGGGAGAGGTTTGCAAAATGGAAAAAAAATTTTTTTCCCTTTTGGAAAGCTGTTTAGTTAGAGTGATTACGATGAGAATTATGTTGGTCAAGTAATGTGCCTGCAGAAACAAAGATTTGTTCCAAAGGAGGTCAGTGATTTCCTTCTCCAGCACATGGGTAAATACACCTGGAAACATCTACCTACCTACCTACCTACCTACCTAACTACCTACCTACCTACTCTCTCTCTCTCTCCCTACCTATCTACTGTATTTCTCTCTCTCTCTCTATTTTTCTCTCTATTTTGCTCTCTCTATCCCTCTACCTACCTACCTACCTACCTACCTACCTACCTACCTACCTACCTACTCCCTCTCTCTCTCTACCTACCTACTGTATTTCTCTCTCTTTCTCTCCCTATCAATCCCTATCTACCTACCTACTTTTAAAAAAAACAATTGCCTCTTCAAAACCTGGGTGCGTCTTATACTCCGAAAAATATGGTAGGTTTTATCTCAAGTTCATCAAGAATGTAAATTTTGGATTTTCCAAAAATTGTTATTCCTTTTTTTAAAAGTAAAAAAAGTAAAGCATATTTTATTTAAACTGTAGAATGGTCTGCATATCTTATGTGCACTTAAACTGTATTGGGATTCCATCTCCCAGACAATGTCACCTGGGAGTGTTAAGAGAAGAGGAGTAAATTAATTATAATTGTATTCCATCCCTTGAGAGTTTGCCTTCAGTACTATCTAAGATTGTTACAGTGTGAATAAATGTGGCATAAATTACAATTTAGAGGATAAACGTAGGCCATGATTTTGTGCAGCTTAGTCTTCAAAGGGGGCCACCATGCTCATTTTTATTTTTAATGTCTTATTTTCACTGCTGTTTTGTTTAATATCTGAAAGTTGAGTCTAAAGAAAATTAACTTTCACTTTTACTAATTGCTTAGCTATGCTGCCTGCTGCAATTGAAAACTCTCCCTGGCAGTAGAAACTACAAGCACTGGAAGTGTCCAATCTTGCAAAATTTATAGAGTGGCTTTTCAAAATTAATTTCTTTGAAATATTTCCAAAGTAATGTCTCATTCATCAAATTGTTAGGAACTTTTTTTTAGTCCTTCCTTAGAATTATGACAGTCTCCAGATAACGATAAGTTTAATTTGGGTACAGTGAAAAGACATGCTTAATTTTCTGAGTAATAAGTTGGATATGGCGGTTAATTATAATTCTGATTTGTTGATATAAGGAAAGCATTAGTGATAAATATATATATGTGTGTATGTGCACATGCCTTTGAGTTAAGTATTCACTCTTGATGACTGCCTGGACAAATCCTGCACCTTCCTTGGCAACATTTTGGAAGTGGTACCCATTGCTTCCTTCCTATGGCCCAGAGAGAATGAGTGGTCCAAAATCACTCGGTTGGTTTTATGCCTAAGGCACAACTAGAATTCACCATCTCCCATTTTTATTTTGGTACCGTTACCATTGTTGGATTCTGCAACCCAACTAGACAGACACAGACTTCAGAAGATACCGTATTTTTTGGAGTATAAGATGCACCTTTTTTCCTCTAAAAAGAGGCTGAAAATCTTATACATCGAATACAGCATTTTTTTGCCTCCTGAAACCCCGCCCCTTCACCAAAATGGCCACGCGCATACCCTTCTGGAGGCTTTTGGAGAGCTCCTGGGGGCTGGGGAGGGTAGAAATGAGCAAAGAACAGGGCGCTTTTGCACCCCCAGCCCCCAGCAGCACTCTATAAGCCTCCATAAGGCTGTGCATGCAATTTTTTTGACAAAAAACAGCCCCTTTTCATGAAAAAACGAGCCATTTTTTCCTCATTTTGCCCCCCCCCCCCCGAGCACTCTGCAAGCCCCCCCAAGGCTATTCATACCTTTTATTTTAAAAAAAACAACGGGCTGTTTGGGGCACGTTTGCAAAGTGCAAAAAGGTTTTTTTTTCCTTTTGGAAAGCTGGCTTATGAGTTAGAGTGTCTGATGAGAATTACGTTGGTCAAATACTGTGCCTGTAGAAACAAAGATTTGTTCCAAAGGTGGTCAGTGATTTCCTTCTCCAGCACATGGATAAATACACCTGGAAACATCTACCTACCTACCTACCTACCTACCCCCTCTCTCTCTCTACCTACCTATCTACTGTATTTCTCAATCTCTATTTCTCTCTCTCTATCCCTCTACCTACCTATCTATACTTTCTCTCTTCCTACCTATCTACTGTATTTCTCTCCCCCCTCTATATACCTACCTACCTACTCTCTCTCTATCCCTACCTATTTACTGTATTTCTCTCTCTCTCTATTTCTCTCTATCCCTCTCCCTCCCTACCTATCTACACTCTCTCTCCCTACCTACCTACTGTATTTCCCCCTCTAGATACCTATCTATCTACCTATCTACCTACCTACTGTATTTCTCTCTCTTTCTCTCCCTATCTCTCTATCTACCTACCTACCTACTTAAAAAAAAAAAGCCTCTTCAAAACCTGGGTGCGTCTTATACTCCAGTGCGCCTTATACTCTGAAAAACATGGTAATTCAAACTGCAGAAAAAGACAATTACTACCAACCTGCCTTCCATTGAGGACCTGTACACTGCACGAGTGAAAATATTTACAGACCCCTTGTATCCTGGACATAAATTGTTTCAACTCCTACCCTCACAATGACATTATAGAGCACTGCACACCAAGACAATTAGACACAGCAACAGTTTCCCCCTGAACGCCATCACTCTGCTAAACAAATAATTCCCTCACCGCTGTCAAATATTCACTAAGTTTGCATTACTATTACTATTAGTACCTACCTTCTTCTCATTGTTCCTATAACCCATCTCCTCTCACTTATGACTGCAACTTTGTTGCTTGTATCCTTACAATTTATATTGATATTGATTGTTTCCTGATTGCCTATTACTATTATTAAGTGTTGTACCTTAGGATTCTTGACAAACGTATCTTGTCTTTTTATGTACACTGAGAGCTTATGCACCAAAGACAAATTCCTTGTGTGTGTCCAATCATACTTGGCCAATAAAGAATTCTATTCTACTCTGTTCTGTTCTGTTCTGTTCTGTTCTGTTCTATTCTATTCTATTCTATTCCATTCCATTCCATTCCATTCCATTCCATTCCATTCCATTCCATCAAACTGACTCTCTCAGAAAGTGATTACTGGAGCTAGTACTTCAACCAGCTACTGGAACATTTTTTTTCATTTAATACTTATAAACCGCTCCCTCTCCCCATGGGGACTCGGGGCGGTGCACAGGTAGAATAAAAACAGTAAAAAACATACAAACAACAATAAAATATACAAACAATTTTAAAAGCCAGATTAAACTCAACCTGTGCTAAAATTCCCATTAAACTAACTGAACTAAAATCTACCCAGTAAAACCCTATATCAGAACCTTTCAAAAGCAGGATGAAATCAGCTCCAAAAGAACTAGGGGGCACTTGTTTGCCAGGAATTTGGTAGCTTTGAAAAAGGAAATGCTTGAATCAAGGATCTTGGAATTCATCTTGAAACTCATGTATGTACCAAGAAGGTTGAGAAAGTTTGGAAGAAGAAATAGTCTTCTAAAGAAGAAATAGTCTTCTAAAGAAGACTAAACTATGCAGGAATTTAGTAGAGTCTTACCGTTGACTCTTCTGCCCACCAAGTGCAGACCAGAAGTCATCAAGTATCTTGTCAACTGAGATCTAATACATCTGGAAGTTATGAGATAAGGGAAAGTTCACATAACTCCTTTTTGGAATATCGAAGTTTCCTTGTACAGCACAGCAGCTAAAAAGCACCAGTTTGGGGAAGGGGAAGAAATTCAATTGCTGAACCAAAATATTGTATTATTAATAATTGCAATGTTAATTAATTATCAGGCCTATTCAGAAAGGCTCATTAATATTTCCAAACAGGTCATAGAATTTCCCCCCGGAATTCTTTCTTTTCTTGGCAGTCATTTAGTAAGTGTTTTGTCCCCAAGTTTTAGTTCAAGAAAAGATCTTCAGGGTGTTAGGAATTGTGAGGGGAATACAGTACTGGGTAATAGACGTGTCTTAAACTATTGACAAAGCTATGCTTTGTCCTATTGCCAAATCCTTCAGTTTGTTTCATCTCTCTGACCCACTTGGATTATTAGATAGAAAGAAAGAGTCTAGAATTGCCCCACAATTATGAATGTCTTACTGAAATAAGACAGGCACAAGGACTATAGACAATCTGCTATCTCCTTTCTGTCTCTTCCCCAATCTTAGTAGCCGTTGTTTGCATATCCGTCCCTCTGCCCCAGGGACCATAGATTGATTTCCTATCATTGCTATGATTAGTTCTTATCAATTCTTTGTCGGATACAAGTCCTATGACGCGGATTAGTTATCTCAGTACATAGGAAGCCAGATGGAAGATAAAGAAGACATTGGTCAAACAAGAAATTGCTGAGTAAAATGTTACATCTGGGTTAACTTTAAAATTAAAAGGTAAAATTATTACTACTGTTTTCTGCCCACCAAGTGCAGACCAGAAGTCTGTTTTCACGAAAAAAAGACAAGGTCTTATTTTCTTTTGCCCCCTGAAATAAGCACTTGGCCTTATTTTCGGGGAGATCTTATTATTTTTGAGGTATAGGAGGTGGTAAGCTTGGTCACCTCATGGCTGCTGCTATGTTGCAATATTTTGGGGAGGGCTTATTTTCGGGGGAGGGCTTTTTTTAGCGCATGCACTCAAAAGCCTGATTGGGCTTATTATCTAGGGAGGGCTTATTTTTGGGAAAACAGGTACTACTATTATTTTGTTTTCTTTGGAGGCAAATTTCGTTTCTTCAACATCTAGGGATCCAGTTTAGCTAAGTTTATTTCTTAAAGCTTTACATTTATCAACAGGGTGAATTCTCTTTGATTTAAAAAAAAGTAGAATCACAGAATGTATGTCTGAAAGACTCTATACTATAGTTTCACTAATCCAGAGATGGGGGATCATGGCTGGCTCAGCAATTCTGGGAGTTGAAGTCCACAAGTCATCAAAGGGCCATCACTGTCCACCCCTGCCAGTCCAATCCCTTGTTCACTGCAGGAATCCATTAAACATTCTCAAATGGTAGGTATCCTGCCCATTAAAAAAACCCCAAAGAGAAGATTAAATGACTCCTTAATGTCTCATATTGTGGAAAATTTTTGCATTGGCAGAACAGTATTCTAAGTGTCAGTTTTTATATATGACTTGCAAAATGGCAAGTGTGAAGTCAGCATTCCTCAACAGCTGATTTTTGCATTAAACAACTGTGTCAGGGTTGCTTTTTCAACACAATATAGAAAGCAAGCCAATTTGGTTTCTGAGTTGTGATTTATGGCTGGTATCAATGTGTGAAACCAAACATTTATTTTTAGTGATCTGAATTTGAGAATTTTTAAGAGTGGTTAACGTGTTTTAGTGTGGGATTGCTTTTAGTGTTTGATTTTGGTTTTGTAGTTGACAACCGCTTTAATATGAGCCAGCACCATGCTGCAGCAGCCAAAAAAGCCAATGCAGTCCTAGACTGTATCAACAAAGGGATACCCAAAGGTGCTTTTTTCAAGAGGCAACTGGACTTTCTTGGTTAACTAGTAAGTCCACTTGCCTCTTGAAAAAAAGCACCCTTGAGACAACCATGACCTGGATGACTGAGAATCTCCATAGACATTCAACAAAGGCATCAAGATAGAAGGCAGTGATGGCGACCCTTTTTCACCTCGGGTGCCAAAAGCACATGTGGGCGTGCTATTGTGTGCACACGCAAGCCCACCCCATAATTGAATGTCCTCCATGCCTCCTGCATGATGCCCCCCCCCCACTTTTTTGGAGTCTGTGGAGGGCAAAAAACAGCCTTCCCAAACCCCCAAGAAGCCCTCCAGAGGCCAGAAATGGCCTGTTTTCCCACTTCCAGTGGCCCGGTAGGTCCGTTTTTCACCTTCCCCAGGCTCCAGAGGGCTTTCTAGGAGCCTGTGGAGAGCGAAAAAAAGATAACATTAAGTATTAGTACTGCATTATAATGCTTTGATAAGATTTAGATTTAGATTTAGATTTATTAAATTTTTAGACTACTCTTCTCCCTTGCGGGACTCAGGGCGGTGTACAGGCAATAATAAAACAATAAGATAGAGCATAAAATCCAATTAAAATACAATTAAAAATATATTAAATGGATTGGCCTGATCTAAATCCAGTTTAAAACCCTTACTAAAACCAATTTAAAAACTAAAGCAATTTAAAAAACTACGCCATAAGACCCCATTTGGAACCCCAGTTTTGTCACAACAATTCAAAAAAAGATATTGAGATTCTAGAACAGTGATGGTGAACCTTTTTTGGCTCGCGTGCCAAAAGCGGGGGGAGCGCAGGGGGGAGGTCGTACCCGGGCATGCCACACATGAGCGCGCTTTCCCCCTCTAGTTTGCTTGTAGGATCATTTTTTGCCCTCCGGAGCCTTCAGCCCTCTAGAGCCTTCAGGGAAGCCTCCGGAGGGTGAAAAGCGGTCTCAAAAGAAGGTTGAAGTCAGCTGGACATGCGTGCTGGAGCTGACAGGGCAACGGCTCACGTGCCCTAACAAATGACTCCGCGTGCCACCTGTGGCACCCGTGCCATAGGTTCGCATCACGGCTCTAGAAAGAGTTCAGAGAAGAAGAACAATGATGGTTAGGGCTAAAACATACAAATAATGGTTGCTGGAATTGGTATGTCTAGTAGTCTAACAAGAGAAGAAGTAGGGGTGACACGTTAACAGGGTTCCTATATTTGAGGGGCTGTCACAGATAAGAGAGAAGGGAGAGGAGAGGACACAACTGATTTGCTAAAGCACCTGAAGGTAGGACAAGAAGCAATGTATGGAAAATAATCAAGGAGAGAACAAACATAGAACTAAGGAGAAATTTCCTGACAGTGAGACCAATTAATTTTTGAAATAGCTTGTTTTCAGAAGTTATAGATAGTCCCTCACTGGAAGTTTTTAAGAAGAAATTGGATTTATCCAAAATGGAATAGAGTTTTCTGCTGGAACAGGGGGTTGGATTAGAAGACCTCCATGGTCCCTTCCAACTTCAATTGTGTTATTCTGTTCTGTTATTTTGTTATTCTGTTTCATATTCCATTGTTAATTGGAATTTAATTATATGTTTGCTGTGTTAAGAGTTGCCATGTTGAAAGAGTTTTTCAACCTAAAAATAGCTTATAAGTAATTTAAAGTAAATATAAATCGGTGGGTGGAAAAATTGGAGGTTGTTTTGCAGTTCACACATGGCAATCCTAGGCTGGACTCAGCCATAAATGTCACATCTGGACAACAAAAAGCCAGATGATGTGAAATGGCAGCAAGGTTTAGAGTTCCATCCTGTGGTCATCCTGGTTTCTGTGGTTAGATGTGACAGTGCTAATGAAGACTTTTCACTTCTCTCTTTGCAGAAGATTAAGTTAAGAAATGTTGACCCATACATTCTTGCCCAAACTGAACCATTGAGATTAACAGATTAAGAAAGATTGAATTTGGGATGACATGGGAAGTGGGCTTAATTAGATAATGTTTGCATTGTAAAGAGTCAAAATATATTTAGGGAAGACTTGATGGTGAATTTTAAAACGTTAAAAACTGGGATGTCAACACAAAAATGAAATTTAAGAAATCTTAAAAGTTGTCTTGCACTCCCTGGTTGTGTGTATCCGTGTACGGCTCCATCATGGCATTGCCTACATTTGAAGGGTTTTCACTGGCACTGCTAGCCGAAAGCAGTGATTTTCAACATTGGCAACTTTAAGATGGATAAATTTCAATTCCCAGAATTCCCTAGCAGCAGCATTCCAGAGATTGAGATCCATCCAAAATTGCCAAAATTGCTAAACTGTGTTTAGAAACGCACTGGCCTAAAGTAAATTCCATTGGAAACCTTTTCTCACAATTATAAGACATTGCAATGCAGTTTTAACTTTTTCTCCTTACATTTCCCCCCTTCAAATTGTAACCTTAAATTGGTCAAACTAAATAAAGGCACAATTTTGGAATAAAGTATAGATTAAGTTTGTTGTAATAAAGAATGAAAGCCGAAGGCTGTAAACACACGGTTGGTAGGGTTTGCGTATAAGAAAACAAGTCCATTTTCTATTTATGTATCTTGAGCGTTACTGTCAGCCAAATTGGCAATTTGCTTTGCTTTCCCAGAAATATGTAGTACTTCTGGCGTGGACTTGTAATTAAGGGGAAAATTTGGAAGCTTTTTATCTTGGCAACAGCTACAGGATGTGTAATATGAGGCCGGCATCTCTTGAGCATTGCTTTCCTTTTCCTTCGGAAAGTGAGTACCGGTTATGTATATAACTTATACTCTATAAGGATGATCAATGTCCCAATGTATCTTTCAAGAGATAGTTTACCGAGCACCGATGTTCTTAAATGTAAATATGAAGCACTAAATTTCTCTTTCTTTAATAGGACTTTGGAGCCGGTCCTAACATTGCTGTGAAAAATGATGATCTTTATTAACTTCAGGATCGGACCTTTTGTTTTTAATTCCAAAATAAAATAAATTTGGTTTACTGAGTTAGGGTTTTCTTGTTCCATACAAGTAGCCAACATTTTTAGCACATTTTGGCCATGCCAGGAAATCATCCAAAATCCTATTTTACATCGGTCTGTCCTATGCAAACTAGGATCTGTGATATAGAGCAGGGGTCTCGAACCTTGGCAACTTTAAGACTTGTGGACTTTTCTAAAGAGCTTTGCTGGCTGAGGAATTCTGGGAGTTGAAGTCCACAAGTCTTAAAGTTGCCAAGGTTGGAGACCAGTGGTGGGATTCAATTTTTTTTTTACTACCGGTTCTATGGGCGTGGCTTGGTGGGCATGGCAGGGGAAGGTTACTGCAAAATCTCCATTCCTTCCTGATCATCTGGGACTCAGGAAGCAGAAAATAAATGGAGACGGGGCCAATCAGAGTTGGTATTTACCGACCCTACAAGCAAACCAGAAGTCAGTTCCTGAACTTCTGGTTTGCCCGTAGGGCGGTTTTTTGCTGCAAGCTCCTGAAGCCTCCATAGGGCTTCCTTGTGTGTGTGTGTGTTTGTCTCTGTGTGTGTGTCTGTGTGTGTAAGGCTGTTTTTGCCCTCCCCAGGCTCCTATAAAGCTTCTGGAGCCTGGGGACTGAGAAAAATAGCCTCAAAAAAAGGCTAAAGTCAGCTGGCCAGCACATGCATGCGCACTGGCCAGTTGACAGGGCAACGCCTTGCGTGCCCTGACAAATGGCTCCGCATGCCACTTGTGGCACGTGTGACATAGGTTCGCCATCCCGGGCTTATCTTCTGATTTTGCTAGGGATTTTCAAAAGGTCCTCTTTTGTTTCTTGGAGTTTTTGTCCTTTATGCTTAGGATTTTCAGCCTGGGACATTTTTTTTCTTTCCTCTGACATTTTCATCCCCTTAAAATGCTATGTGAACATTTATTTATTGTGAAGACTTGACAGTTGCTGTTTTCTTTTTCTTTTGCTCTTACTGCAACTTTTCTAGCATACGCAATCATTAAATATTGAAAATAATTTCCATGAGCTGAGTCTGTGGAATCTATATCTTCCAGCTTTTGATTTCAAGGAAGTGTGTGGGTGACTCCTGACATTCCAGAAACAAAACAAAAGTATCTGACTTGATATAAGGTAGATTCTGGTGGTTTCCATGGTTTTTTACTTAAGGAAAAAAAACCCTGTTCATATTCTATTAGTTCCCAATCAGATCTTCATGGACTCACAACTTTTATTGGACATTTATCCAGTGGGAATAACTTGGAGCCAGGTTATTTGAAGGGCCATCTTATCCCAATTACATTATTTATTTGTTTGTTTGTTTATTTATTTATTTATTGCCTTTATTACTTTTATCAATAACTCAAGGGTGAACATACCGAATATTCCTTCCTCAGTGATTGGCTTTCATGACTATGGCAGGGCTAGAACTCACAGTCTTATGCTTTCTAGCCTAATGCCTTAACCACTAGGTCAAGCTGGCTGTTAGATTAAATTGATTGAGAAGGTAAAGTATCAGTGGTGGAGCTCCTCTATTAAGGAAGTCCACTTAATGGGAGCATGAAGAAGAACTTCTTGCCTGTGGTGACTCCTTGCCTTGTGCAACATCATCTCCACAGAGATAAGATTCCCTGCTCTCCCCACCCCCCACCCCCTTTCAAAATCCCATGAAGACATGGTTTTGCCATTCGGCCTGAGGATTCCAGGGTGATATGGAGCCCATCATATGGCTTGTTTGATTGTTATTGCCAGAGGGATGAGGGTATTTGGCAGTGGTGAAATTCAATTTTTTTTACTACCAGGGCATGGCTTGGTGAGTGTGGCAGGGGAAGGATCCTGCAAAATCTCCATTTCCTTCCCACTCCTGGGGAAAGAATATTGCAGAATCTCCGTTCCCACCCCACTCTGGGGCCAGCCAGAGGTTGTATTTGCCGGTTCTCCGAACTACTCAAAATTTCCGCTACCGGTTTTCCAGAACCTGTCAGAACCTGCTGAATTTCACCCCTGGTAGTTGGGCTTTTACTTCTGTAAGCTATCTGGGAGAAACTGTGAGTAAATTGGTGGCATATAACCTTTGTAAATAAATCAATTATCGCTTCACCTCTGAATCAGGTATATTAAAAACAGTTGCCCATCACATTCTTAACCATTGGCCGTGCAAACCTGAACTGCTAGATATTGGAATTCAGTAACCTCTAGAGCTCAACGCCCGCGGGCCAGATCCAATCCATGGGGTGCTTAGATCTGGCCTATGGGGCCGACCTGCAAAACAACAAAGGACTGGCCCATGGTGCTTCTGTCAGCGAAAATGGAGCTCAGGGGGGTTGCGTTTTTGCTAGCATAGGGTTGCAGAAAGCCATTTCAGCCAAAAATGGAGCTTGGGGGGGGGGCACCCACAGCGCTCCTGAGCTCCATCTTCACTGGCCGTGGGTTACAGGAAGCCATAGCAGCCGAAAACAGAACTCGGGAGCACATTTTCATTGGCAGAGTGCTCGGGCCACCACAATTGCCCCAACATGAGTGATGTTATTCTGGCTCTCCGAGATCATATACAACTGTGATGTGGCCCTCAATGTAATCAAGTTTGACACCTCTGATCTAGAGAGTCTACAAATTCCTAGAACTAGTTTAGTCTAGTTCAGATTCCTACCAGTTTCAACTGGAATGATTTGAAGTAGGCCAGCTTTAACTGAACTAGCTAGGGATGTAAAATTCAGGATTCCCAAAAGTGATGCTTCCAAAAATTTTATCACATTTGTTGCATGTGTAAGCTGTCATTTGTAAAAGTGACAGATGATGGCCGTCTTTGATTGTGGCAAAAACAAACATTCTTTGATTAAACAAGGCGGCAGAGCTGTTTATGTAGAGCCGGCTTTGAGCCTTGTAATCTCATGTATTTTTCTAAACTTACATGCCAACATGGTCTTATATAAATATGATTATGTACAACCCTCTACCGGTAATTATCTGCCTGGGGAATGCACTGTGTTTGTGATTTGAAAAAGACGAGGATACTTTTTTTAAGAAAAAAAATGTAGTTTTTTTCTAATTTGGCATCATTCACCCTTGGTTAATCAAAACTAAACAAAAGATCTTGTGAGCATAAAACTGGCCGAGAAAGTTTACAAATTTGGAAGCCTCCAGTGTTCTTCTTTAACAGCACATGTAACCTTTGGAAAGTCCACAATTCTCAGCTCGGATTGAGAATTAGGCAAGCATTCTTTGATTCCAATCAAATTCTCATCTCCAGTGCTGGGGAATTTGTGCCTCTCCAGAGGTTGAGAAGGTACAACGTGGAGTCTCTCTAGCCTCTCTATGGCAGTGTTTCTCAGGGAATTCTGGGAGTTGAAGTCTACATATCTTCAAACTGGTGATCTAATCCAACCCCCTGCTCAAGCAGATATGGAACAGATATGGAGTCAGATAAAAGTTAGGTGGTAGGAGGAGCATTTTAAGTTTCTGAGTAGAAAGATGAATTTTATTTTCACTCAGAAAATAAACTGAGGTACATTCTGGTCTTGAAGGAAGTGACTCGGCAGTAAACTTATTTGGCTTATATCTGAGCCAAAGCCAATATGAGCCATGGGAACGGATTGTCCACATCTTATGAAACACAACATTAGTCTCTCTATATCCTGTAGAACTTTGATTATTATTGCTTGTTATTTCTTAGACCCCCCCTCCCTCCCCTACACACACACCACTCTGCATGTTAATTTTCCTTGTTAACATTCAGAATTAAAAGGGAAATTGCTATGAATTTCCCCCTAATATTTGCTGTCATGAATGAGTCAGCACTGGGTTGAGGCAATGCTAATGCTTAAAATAATTTTTACACAATTCATCATCTTAGCTGTTTTTCCTTTTCAGGTTTAACTCCCATTAAAGGCTATTGGCAGTGATTATAATCTTGCCATATGCAATAAGAACACAGATTCTACTCAAATAGAACAGGAAAAAGGCTCTTTTTCTTCCCCTACCACCACATAGCCTTTTTGCCCTGAACTCTGGATAAAATTTTAAAATACTAGAAAGCATTAACCACCACCCCCGCTCAAGAAATAATTTCTCTAAAAATGCAGTGAGGCAAGATCCCTTAATGTTGTTTTTATTCCAGAAAGATCCCCAATACTTTGTATGCTAAGGGGAAAATCAAAAGAAGCTTGTCTCTTGACTGGCAAGCCGTCAATTTTCAGAACTGAAAATCTATTAAGAGGGTAAAAATGGAAGTCTCCACTTTATAAGAAGTACAAAAGGCTGCTAGCCTAATTGCTCCGAAATTAAGACGGAGTGGGCAATGTCAAATGGGAACATTTTTATGCAATGAACACGCTTGTTATTTCCTGTTTTCCTTGGCTCTTTTTCTAAAAAAATGTGAACAGATGGAGGAGTCTAAGGTCAGAAGACAATGCGGTTTTATTATCATGTTTGGAGTTTCTTCCATCTTTAACTTTCTTCCCTGCAATTTTTAAAACTTGGAAATATTGAGAAACTGGCTTTCTAAAAGCTTTGCATCCAACAATTCCATTTTAACAAAAAATTAAAAGAATGTTAAGTAAATCCAATTAGTAAACTAATTGAAATTAGTAAACTAATTGAAACTGAAATTGTAATTAAAGTCAAACCAAACTAAAACTAAGTTATCGTTTTACATTTAGTGGCAATAGCAATAGCACTTAGACTTATATACCGCTTCATAGTGCTTTTACAGTCCTCTCTAACCAGTTTACAGAGTCAGCTTATTTGCCCCAACAATCTGGGTCCCTTATTTTACCCACCTTGGAAGGATGGAAGGCTGAGTCAACCTTTAGCCAGGTGAGATTCGATCTGCCAAACTGATGGCAGCCGGTGATCAGCAGAAGTAGCCTGCAGTACTGCATTCTAACCACTGCGCCACCGTGGCTCTACGTGATGCGCTGATGAGCAAATCAGGATATACATAATGCATTTTCTTGAAATAGCAAAGTGAATTTAGGGTGATATAAAACGAATATTCCATCCATTTCAATTCTCTCCGGTCTTTACTTTTTCCTCCATGGTTCAGTCCTTCTCCTAAGTTACCTTCTTCTGAGTCTCTGCAGGGTAGCTATGAAGATAGTTCAATTTTTCTTCTGCCATTTTCTCTTAGTTTCTCAAAATTAAAATGTACACATTTCCTCTCAACCTTTCCTGTTGCCCTTGCAGTAACCTTATGAGAATGGTAGAGGGTTGTGGTGGGGCTCGGTAGCACTTCATGTTCAAAGAGAAAAGATGCTTTGGAATGTGATTTAAGGGTCTTCTTTGTTGACAGTCTGTCAACCCTGAAGCTGACCTGACCGAAGCCATCTTGGAGATTCAGTGTTGCCACACTGGAACTGACAGATAGGGAGGGGGGGGGGGTTTAGAGATAGCTGGCATTTTGTAGACAAAACAAAATGCTTTCTCTTGGGAACCAAGGACATTCTCACACCTGGTCAAAGGAAGGAGCAGTGATATCACCAAGCAACCAGGCGGCACTTTGATTGGACCATGTGACTGATTGTTTGGGGTGGAGGAACATTTTTTAATTAGGTGAAAACTGCAGGAACCTTTGGAGTCGGTTTTCACCAGAACTTCAGACAAATGGTTATCCAACATCTTATTTTTTTTTTTATATTGAAAAAGTTTTATTGGTTTTTACAATTTTTTCAGTAGGGTAGGGTAAGGGATACAAAGAAATTTTTAGAGCTTTCGTGTCGAAGTCATTGGCCCTTCCGGGGCTTCATAATAAATTGGTAACAAAAAGCATTTTCCATAAAACTACAAGGTGAAAACAAGTACATATTTCTAAATTCTCAGTTCAATGCTGTCAGTCATTTGCAAAAATCCAGATACACATGTTATACAATATTACTCAAAAATCAAGGCAAAGTTATTTTTTGGATCTAAGTCTCTTGGCAATTGTGTCTTCTATCTCTCCTTCCAGGCCCCCAGCGGGTGGGGCCGTGGCCCCCCCTGCCCCCTTTGGATCTTCCCCCAGGAAAGAGGAATGTTTTTTTAAAAAGGCTTCCACCTCAGCAACTGTTTTAATCCTCACTCTTCCTCCTTCCCAGAACACCAGCATCCCTTCGGGCATTGCCCACTTGAACCAGATCCCGTGATCAAACAATTTTTTGGATAAGAAGGAGTACCTCCTTCTCATCTCCCTAATCTTTTTTGGGATCTGCTTCAAGATGACAACCTCCTTTTGTTGGTAAATTAACGGTCCCCCTCTTTGCGCCTTCAAAATTTCCTCTCTGGTTGACCTTCTAACAAATTTAACATGTATCTCTCTGGGTACTTCATTTATCCTGGCATATGCAGAATTTATTCTGTAAACTAGGTCAATGTCCCCTCTGATCTCATCCTTAGGTTTATGTAAATAATCTGCTAAAATTGTGCTCATGAGTTCAGGGAGACATTCACCAGGTTCCTCAGAAATGTTCTGAAATCTTAAAAAATATGTCATCCTTTCAAAATCAATCCTAGACACATGCCCAGTTAATTCTACAACCTCACTGGTAACCTTTTTAAACTCTCCCTTTGCCCCCGCCAGCCCCCCTTCCAACTCTTCAGTCTTCTGTGTGTTCTCCTGCACTTGCTTCCGTGTTTCCAGAAGTTCCTTCTTAAAGTTACTATTTTCTTCTCTCTGGGCCTTGATTTCTTGCACCAAAGTTTGTATCACAGATTCCAGAGAAGCCATCCTTTGTTCTAAACCTGCCAGTTCCAATTTTTGTGCCATGGTTAGCTGTTAAAGTCAGTGCCACTAAAATGGCGTTTTTTGGGTGGGGTCGTTGAGGCAAATCAGGAGATGAAAGTTCAAAAAAAAGTTCAGGAACCAGAAGAGAAACACTTTTCCAAATCAATAAGTATAATAGCGAAGGCACTCCAGAAAAGGAATCACTTAATCCAAAAAAAAAAATTCTTCATTAATAGCAAGAGGAAGTCCAAATCACAAAAAGATGCTGGTAATTTTCCATAAGTAAGATAGTCATTCAGGAACAAAGGGGAGCCATCTTCCACCGCCCAAGCTCAGAGCCAGAAGGGGAGAGTGGTAAAAGAAAAATTGTTTCAAGCCAGCCAGACCTAGATACATTGTTAAAAGACAAGCCGCAGATCACTTTCCCTTGTTTCAAAACAGTCCGGGTTAAGGATATCCGCTTCCTTGCAACGAGGAGCCATTTCCAAGCGCCGCTTTAAGTCCAAGGGGGGGTTCAACAAGCAAACACCCCCCTCCAAGTTCTTTCAGCCCAGGCTGACAGCAAAAAATTGTTTAAAATCACTCACTCTCCACATCGCAGCCAAAGCCCCGGGGAGCCTTCTGATTCAAACGGCCAGCTCTCTCCATGTTCACGAAGCGATACCGTCCACCATTGGCGAAGGGGAAACCCCCCGCAGCATGTCCTCCTCCACCTAAGCCGAAGACAAGGGTCGCTTCCCCGCTGCCACGGGGGGAGAGTGACCCAGGCAAGCCGGCTTTACGGGAGACCCCCAAGAAGGGGCGTAGGAAAAGAAACAAAGCGGCGAGCGAGCCCTAGGCTCGCCCGTCGCCGCTGGAAGCCGGAACCGGAAGTCTAATAAGATCCAACATCTTATTAAAAACTTCCAGTGTTGGAGCATTCACAACCTCTGGAGGCAAATTGTTCCACTGATTAATTGTTCTAATTGTCAGGAAATTTCTCCTTAATTCTAAATTGTTTTTTTCCCTTAATTAGTTTCTACCCATTGCTTCTTGTTCTGCCCTCAGGTGCTTCGGAGAATAGCTTGACCCCCTCTTCTTTGTAGTAGCCCCTGAGATATTGGAATACTGCTATCATGTCACCTGTAGTCCTTCTTTTAATTAAACTAAACATACCCAGTTCCTGCAACCATCCTTCATGTGTTTTAGCCTCCAGTCCCTTAATCATCTTTGTTGCTCTTCTCTGCACTCTTTCTAGAGTCTCCACATTTTTTTTACATCGTGGTGGCCAAAACTGGATGCAGTATTCCAAGTGTGGCCTTACCAAAGCATTATAAAGTGGTATTAATATATCACGTGATCTTGATTCTATTCCTCTGTTTATGCAGCCTAGAACTGTGTATCATATGACCAAATAAAACTATTCCTTGGAGAATCTACCTGCCTCGGATGGGCAATACATAAATGTAATAAATAAATAGTGGGACTAAATCAATTTGGGGGAGTGTATTTTTCCCATTTTTCCCAATGTTTTTGAATTATTAGTCAAATGTCTAAATTTAATTTTGGTAAATACTGCATATTATAAATGCTTATTTTTTTTTTAAAAAAAAAGGAGTCACAAGGAATTTAATTTGGGCCGCCTGTTCCTAATGGAGCAGAGAGCTTGTTTCAACATGCTATGCTGAGATCAAACCTAAATATTAGACATATCCCCAGTCCAGTTTCTCTTTCTGCTTTTCATGTAAACCACAACATTTGCAGCTTGAAGGATCATGTATTGTAGCTAAATGCTCTGAGTCACAAGAAGAGAGGGAATGGACTTGAACTTGAACGTTTTCCCCCCCTCTGGTAGCCAATCATGACATAATTTATAGAACACCCACATGATTTATGTTGCCTCTTTTTCTTCTGATAACATGTTCAAATTTCAAACTTAAAAAGCCGAGCCTGCAGCCAAAAGCCCAGTCTGTAAAAAATGCTGGGAAACCCCAGGTGTCTAAAAAATTCATGATGCTAAGTATGTGTCAAAACAGGAAGGAAGGAAGGAAAGAAGGAATGGAGAGAGAGCGAGAGAGAGAGAGAAAAAGAAAGAAAGAAAGGAAAGGAAAGGAAAGGAAGGAAGGAAGGAAAGGAAGGAAGGAAAGGAAGGGAGAGAGAGAGAGAGAGAGAGAAAAAGAAAGAAAGAAAGGAAAGGAAAGGAAAGGAAAGGAAGGAAAGAAAGAAAGAAAAAGAAAGAAAGAAAGAAAGAGAGAAAATCGAGCTTGATCATGTACTGACCAAGTGTCTGAGAAAAGTACTTCTTTTTTACATTTTTTACAATTGTATCAAATTGATGCTTGGACAGCGAGGCACCTGGGTGTCATACATTCTAATACAAATAAAACTAAGAAAGTTAATCATAATGGTTATATTCAGTCAACGTATGTATTTCTAGTAATAATGCACGTTTATATTAGGTTACAATTTATCATTGTTCAATTGTTCCACATTTTCTCTTGTTATTACTTCCATTTTATTATATAAAAATGTATACACTAATAATAATAATAATCTTCATTGTCATTGTACTAAAATTACAATGAAATTGGTTTCCCCCCTTCCCTTATTTCTATCACTTATTCTAGCTTTTAATCATGTCACCCTTTATTAAAAGACTTTCTTTCCTATCTAACTTCTAATCATGTCACCTATCTAGAGGGAAAAAGCAATAAGCACAGAAAGAGAGAGAGAAAAGGAGAAAAACGAAGTATAAGAGCAACAAAAAAGAAAATTCAAAAAAAGTACTTCTTGTAAAGCGTAAGAAACTTGTTGAGCTTAAAGCTATACCAGAAGATCTTACTGTACAGGAAGCCCTCGACTTACGACCACGATTGAGCCCCAAATTTCTGTTGCTAAGCGAGACCGTGGTTTAGTGAAGTTTGCTCCATGTTACGACTTTCCTTGCTGCAGTTGTAGAAGTGAACCTCTGCAGTTGTTAAGTTAGTCACACTGTTGCTAAGTGAATCTGGCTTCCCCATTGATTTCGCTTGTTGGAAGGTCACAGAAGGGGACTCACATCGCCCTGGGACACTGCAGCCGTCATAAATATGAGTCAGTTTCCAAGCTGTTGAATGGTGATGATGTGACCGTGGGGATGCTGTAATGGTCATAAGTGTGAAAAGTGGTCCTAAGTCACTTTTTTCAGTGCTGTTGTAACTTGGAATGGTCACTAAATGAACTTTCGTATGTTGAGGGCTACCTGTACTATTCCCCCAATCCATGAGGCCTATTTTTGCATCATCTCTCTCCTTTGTAATCCTTATTTTGCTGAAATTTGTCCTCCAATTTTTTCCAGGGAAGGTGAGATCTATTTTTCTATTTAAATTATTCAAATTGCTTTAGATTCCCCCCCCCCCCGCCCCGCCCATTGCTATTTTGCAGCTATTTCAGTGATGCCTCTGTACCAGAGGTGGGTTGCTTACTGGTTTGTACCAGTTCGGGTGAACCGGTAGTGGAAATTGGTACTTGCTCACCAAACTGGTTGGGACAGCAGGCTGAACACGCCCCCCAACCAGTTCCCCGGTTGCCGCAGCTTTTGCCAGCTTGGTTTTTAATCATTTTTTTAATGTCCTGCACATGCACAGAACAATTTACTGTACATTGCACACAAAGCGAGCGCATGCACACAAAATGCACGTGCAGCAAACTGGCACCAATCCTGGCAGCAACCCACCCCTTCTCTCTACAGATTTTACTTGCAGATTTCTGCATCATTATTGAGCTTTCCTGAGTTTTCCACTCCCTAAACTGAAAAAGCTGCAGGAGGGGAAGACGGTTTAAGATTTAATTTAGACTTGAGGAATCAGGGACTCTGTGATGAGTGGAAAGATGGGCATTTGCCCACTGTTCTTAGCTATCTTGTGATAAGATAAGTGCCAGGATGTTGCATCCCAACCATGAAAACAGTTTTTCTTCTTAAATAGACAAACACTTTTTCATTAATTGAAAGAGGAGTCCCTTTTGATTTATGGCCAAAAGCACCTACTATATTTTGGGTCAGTGCCACAGTCCAACTTCCCAATCTGCCAAGGATATCATCTGGCTTAATTTTTGCATGTTTCTAAGGGTTAAAATCGTTAAAGGTAAAGATGGGAGCGTTTTGTTTTCCAATAGCTTTCTGCTTCCGTTCCACCCTTAAAAACCCTCAAACCCTCCACCCGAGCTAATTTTTCTCCTTGTGAAAGTTGGTTAGTTTGCTGCCAGGTTTTTGTGATGCTATCTTGGAATATTTTGGGTGTGGTAGAGGAGATGCCGCTTGGAGACATCAAGCCGCTGCCTTATGTTAAGATTTAAGAGAAGACTAAAGTGCGATTCAGTTTTACAGACAAAATTGTGGGTTTGATGCTGCCAAAACGGTAGCTCAGTTTTCCAACAATTTACAGCAATTAGATTCTGCTAATATCTAGCGTTTATCCCACTCTCTGTCTGGAGCAGAAGAAATGGAAATGTGCAAAATGGATGCTCACTTGGGATTACTAAGCGATACAAGCCAAATATGCAAAGAGGTCTAATTAAATCTGACAAAAGTCTCTTGCAATACAGATAAATATGTGCACTTTTCTGTAATCTTACAATACAATACAATAGCAGAGTTGGAAGGGACCTTGTAGGTCTTCTAGTCCAACCCCCTGCGTGGGCAGGAACCTTATACCATTTCAGACAAATGGCTGTCTAACATCTTTTTAAAGACTTCCAGGGTTGGGGCATTCACCCTGGAAGTCTTTAAAAAGATGTTAGACAGCCATCTTCTGTGTAGGTAGTGGATCAAATTTTTCAACTTTCAAACATTTAAAGGGGCTCAAAATTATGACATGCCTTGGGGATTTTAAAGATATTTTGGTTACTTTAACATAATTTAGATGTGCTTGGTAAGTAACTACATACATATCAGTGGTGGGATACGATCGGTACAGGCATACCAGTGCCTGCTGGGAGCACCAGGTACCTTTCCAGTACGGTGCTCTGGAGGGCCCACCCGCCCTCCTTACCTGTATTTGAGCCAATCGGGGCTTCTGCATACATGCACAGAGCATATGGCGCCTGCACAACACTCCGCTGAGCAGCCGGAGAGTCGCAGAGCGTCGCGGGCGGTAAGTATGCATGCACATGCTGCACACGTGCTGTGCATGTGGTGGACGCCCGGCTCTGTTGCACTATACTGGTTTCCCAGGGATCCGGAACCCACCACTGATATATATCATAACATTTTAACGTTTTGTTTGTTTCATGCATATATATGTGCATATGCATATGTTGCATTTGACTTACAAAAAAGTGGTTCACAGCATTCCAGTGGAAAAAGAAATTCCATTAACTATTAGGAAAAGGGAAGGAGACTAGGAATTATAAGGCACAACATCAAAGGATTGTGCCAAACTTACAGCCGTAGTTCTGATAGTTCTTGCTTTTAGGTGAATTCTGCATGGTTGCAGCCTCCCTCTGGCACATAAGCAGTGTTTGCAATCTCCTGTCAGCTTCCCATTGACTTTGAATGTGGGAAGTGAGCAGTGAAGGTTTCAAATGGCGATCCGCATTGTTGTAATTACAAGCTAACTACTGAGCACTCCAGTAGTGACCACGTGACCATGGGGACACCATAAGAGCTGCAACTAGATGCACCCATCGTAACGACCAGCCAGTCAACATCATTGTGACATTATTCTTCCCATCTTTCCTATCTCCCTTTCTACTTATGACTATAATTTTGTTGTATCATTACAATTTATATTGTTTTATTTAGTTCCCTAGTATGGTTCATGTTGATTGCTTATTTAATATCCTATTATTAGCAGTACATGTTGTACCTTATGATTGATGATGAATGTATTTTTATAATGACTATAATCATGATTTATCACTTATAGCTTTTATGTACACTGAGAGCTTATGCAACAAGGACAAATTCCTTGTGTGTCCAATCACATTTGGCCAATAAAGAATTCTATTATCCTCTCCTCTCCTCTCCTCTCCTCTCCTCTCCTCTCCTCTCCTCTCCTCTCCTCTCCTCTCCTCTCCTCTCCTCTCCTCTCCTCTCCTCTCCTCTCCTCTCCTCTCCTCTCCTCTCCTCCACTCCACTCCACTCCACTCCATTTCACTCCACTCCACTCTACTCTTTGAAGGGTCTTTGAACAAGTAGACATTAAACAAAGACTTTCTGTTATGCAGGCCTCTTTCCTTCCCTCCTTCCCTCCCACTTCGCCAAGTTCTTAGCTGTTGATATTTTTTGCCTGAATTAAGCACAGACTCACACTGTATCATTGTAATACTAATTTTCCATGCATCTGCTCTACAAAAGAAACATTTGAAGTGATAAGATTTCTTTTGTGCTGATAGTAAGAACTTTTTCCAAAGTTGTTTCATTCTACAAATAAGGTTAATGAAATGCAATGTATAACATCGAACACTCTCTAGTCTCTATCATGCCCAAATATTCAAGTCAATGTATCTTATTGAGGAGATAAGCAATAATGATATAAAAATATTTCTTTTTATTATTAGAACTTGCCTGCATCAAAGACAAAGGCTGCTTGAAGTGACCTGTTTTCCCTAGTGAATTGCAGAAGAATGTGGATTAACCAAATTCCGTGCTACCTACTGATGGTAGCACATTTGTTTATTCTGAACCGGTTTGTCTACAGCCAAGAAAAAGGTTGGTGTGATTTGATGTTTCTTTGCTCTTTACCTGCTATATATTGTGACTTCCCAACAAGTTCTCTGTCTCAATTGGGGTATGTATGGCTTCCAAATCTTACTGAATTACAACTCTCAGTATCTTTTATCAATGATGGGAATGGTAACCCAACCACATCTGGAGAACCACAACTTCTCCTCTCTTGTATTGCAATATATTGCTTGATGCACATATTGGGCCACCTTGGCAGCATTCAAATGCATGGACTTGAAAATCTAGAATCTTCAGCAATGGCCGCATTTGAATTCCAAGAACTTGAAAGAGGGAACACCTGGACAAACAAAATAACATATTCAAATCTATTTATTTAAAAATGCAGGTTTGCAAGTCTCCTAACATTTTCATAGGACCTTCTTTGGATAGTTCTTTCAATGCCTATTTTCTCATGAAGCACAATATTATGCTGTCTATGGAACAGAGCACTGATGTAAAGCATGAGAGGATGAAAGTGGTGGAAAGGACCAAGAATGCTAAGACCTTCAATGACTCTTATTCTGTATTTTCCCCACACCGGTTGTTTTACAGGCTATGTAGTATTTATAATAATTGTAGTTGTAATTAAAAATATATTAAATAGATTGGTCTGATCTAAATCCTGTTACAAAACCCTTACTAAAACCAATTTAAAAACTAAAACAATTTAAAAAACTACGCCAGGCCAGCCGCACGAAACAGATAGGTCTTTAAGGCCCGACGGAACTGGCGCAGGTCCGTGGTTGTCCGTAGGTCAGGGGGTAGGTCTTATGGTATACCAGACCATAAGACGCACATTAGCTTTAGAGGAGGAAAACAAGAAAAAAAAATCTGCCTCTGCCTCCCAACATCCATCCAGTATTCATCCAGCTAGCGTCCTTGCAGCAAGCAGCAAACAGCCTGGTCAGCTTCAGCACGATATCACTGCCCCAGCATGTGGCTCATCAGGACTCCGCTCTGTTGCGCTCACCATTGTTCAGCTGAGTGACAGCTGGATTCCGGCCTCCTAAAGCCCCAACGGTCAACGGGCTGGCCGACCGGAAACGCCGCCATTTCTGCCTCCTGCATGTCTGCTGCCTCCACCGTGGAATGCTGGAGTCTTTGCCACCAAGCAGCTGATCAGCGGTTAGATCAGCCTCCCGGAATACTGATGATCAGCTGTTCCAGGGAATCGCTGCCACCGTTCGCTGTTGCTACCTGTCACCCATATTTGCTCCATAAGACACACAGACCTTTCCACCCACTTTTATTTGAGGGGGGGGAGTGTGCCTTATGCAGCAAAAAATACGAGTATATGCTTTATGAGGAGGTTCTGAACACAAGTTTACAGCCATGTAACACTAGCATGTCTGGTCCATTCTGCACAAGGGATATTTTAATCCCATGAGGAAATGCACACCCGGAACAACATCATGAATAGATCAGGTTTCTGCTGAAAATTTGACCAGGCTGTATTGTCTGCCTCAAAGTCACCGAGCCATACTCTTAATTGCCAATGACTCATTGTGGTGGCCCGGATTAGATCTCTAGTGATGCGGTCAGGCAATAAGTTAGAGGAAACATTTTAATAGCTTCCTTTTGAACTTTTATACTGAGTTATAATCCACAGTTTGGGGGAAATCCATACTATGAAATGTTTGGCTAAAGCCAGCATCTGCTTGTACAGACTGTCCTTTGAGAAGATTGGCCATCATTGTCTTAGTAAATGAATTCAGTCTTCTGTTATACATGGGTTGTGATATAATATCCATCATGCTTTACTGTGGTCTTCTTAAATTCGCAGCTTCTAGGAATTGGAACTTAACTCCCAGAATTCCTAGCTATTGGCCATACTGTTTAAACTAGGAATATCCAGTCTTGGCAATTTTAAGATCTATGGACTTCAGGCATGGGTGGGTTCTGAATTATTTTACTGCCAGTTCGCTCAGGGATGTACTTTGGGAATGTGCGCACTTTGTGCACATGCACAGTAATGAAAAAATTGCTTTTGCACATGCGCAGAAGCAAAAAACAAGATGGCGGTGCTGTAGGATAGAACTGGTGTCAGCTTTCCAAATATCATCCAGAATTAAATCAGAGTCCAAGCCAGAGCTATTCTCAAAGTTCCAATTTAATAAGAGAGACATGTTGGTACAATCTATGGAAACCCAAATCTGAAGCTTCCCGGGTTTCCACCCAGTTGAAAGCTCAAAACCTTGGCCCCACACCTACAAGTTCATCACATGGTCCACTCTTCCACTGCCACCCTGGCAATGCCACCCATCCACTTCCAGTCAGGTGCACAGGTGCAATGACAAAAGATGACCTTGGGCTTCTAGAAAGGAATGTTTTATTTTGACAACAACTCTTTACTATTCCCCCCTCCCTATTTATTCCCCACTAATGAAACAGCATAGTAAAATAAGAGAGAGTGTGGCAGGCCAAAGATCCTAAAAGGAACCTGACTGCAGGCCTGACAACTGGTTTGGAGGCGTGGGCAGCTGAGTTATTACCTACTCGGCCGAACCGGTAGGAACCCACCTCTAACCTCAGGCACTTGGCAACTGGCATGTATTTATGACAGTTGCGCTTTCCTAGGGTCATGTGAACACCATTGGTAACTTTCTTTACTGTCTGCTGACAAGCAAAGTCAATGGGAGAAGCCAGATTCTCTTTTTGCCCGCATGATTTACTTAGCAACTGCAATGTTCCATTAGTTGATTGTTCTCAATGACAGAAAATTCCTCCTTATTTCTTGGTTGAATCTCTCCTTGATCAGTTTCCATCCATTATTCCTTCAGGTGCTTTGGAAAATAGCTTGGTCCCCCTCCTCTGTGGCAGCCTCTCAAATATTGGAAGACTGCTATCCTGTCTCCCCTGGTCCTTCTCTTCACTAGACTAGCCATGCCCAGTTCCTGCAACTGTTCTTCATATGTTTTAGCTTCCCGTCTCCTAATCATCTTTGACGCCACAGTTGTTTTGCTTAGCAACTGTAGCAAAAGTCATCAAATGGGGCAAAACTCACTTAACAACTGCCTTGCTTAACAACAGAAATGTTGGGCTCCATTATGGTTGTCAAGCAGTGTGAGTTCTGCATCCCGTCGCAACCAGTACACTGCAATGGGGCCGGCCATCCACCTTGGGCATGCACGCTGCGCACGCATGCGCACCCACCACCCTGCAACACTCCAGTTGCTTGGCGGAGGTTGCGCAGGCACCGTATGCTGCGTGCGTGTGTTCAAATGACCCGGTTGGCTTAAAAACAGGTAAGGAACATGCAGGGGGGAGAGGGCTACCAAAACATTGTTTTGGTATGTTGGCCGCTGCTCCCAGCTGCCACCGGTACGCCAGTACTCGGACGTATCAGCCGGAACCCACCACTGTTGTCAAGGATTACCAGAACAGTTAATTGAATTCGTGCAAAGAAAAATTCACAACTGAATGCTTTTCATGAACTTTGCTTTTAATACTATCACGGCGATAAATTGCAAGGGAATGGCTGTTTTCTCATTCTTCCCCCCCCCCCCCCCCCCCCGCTTTTCTGAACAAAATAAATGTCATAACTTCTCTGGCTCATTCCCTGCTTTGTTTGACATTTGCATGTTGCCCTGCATTCCAGAGGGCAATGCCTATCCACAGAATGAATGTGTACTTTGCGTTGGCTACACACTTTCTCAGGCAATAACATTAGGAGGCTCTCTCCATCCATGCTTTGCATAGTCCAGAACTCGATTAATGGATCTTGAGATACACACACTAACTTTACTGTGCTTTGCAATCTTATTTAGAACAGGAAAAGGGACACTGCTGGCTGCTAAGAATTCCTGACAAGTCTACATTTGTTATGGGATTTGGAATCCACCAGCATCTGAACTGGAAGGCCCAGCAGAGATTATATTACCTTAGACTTCTCAGGAAAGAACAACTGAATGAAAAATTGCTAGTGACCTCCTATTGCTGCACTATAGAGAGTATTTTAACTTACCACACCTCAGTGGTGGGATTCAATGTTTTACTATCGGTTCTGTGGGCGTGGCTCAGTGGGTGTGGCTTGGTGGGCATGGCTTGATGGGCGGGGCAGGGATAGGATACGCAAAATCCCCATTTCCTCCCGATCAGCCAGGACTCAGGAGGCAGGGAATAGATGGGGGCATGGCCAGCCAGAGATGATATTTGCCAGTTCTACCAACTACTCAAAATTTTTACTACCGGTTCTCCAGAACTGGTCAGAACCGGCTGAATCCCACCTTTGCCACACCTGTGTATGGTTTGCCAATTGCACAGTGGCAGATAGGACAGCATTCCAGAGGGTTAACATCATATCAGAGGATCATTGGTTGCCCTCTCTCCTCTTTAGAAGAGTTTTATAGCTCCCGCTGCCTTAAGAAAGTTCAAAACATTCTTAAAGATCCATCTCATCTCCTTTTTTGAACTATTACCATCTGGCAGACGGTACAGGACAATAAAAACAAGGACAAATAGGCTGAAAAACAGCTTCTATCCCAGAGCAATAACTATATTGAATTCCACTGTATAGTGCAGAGGTTCCCAAACTTGGCAACTTTAAGACTTGTGGACTTCAACTCCCAGAATTCTCCAGCCAGCATAGCTGGCTGGAGAATTCTGGGAATTGAAGTCCACAAGTCTTAAAGTTGCCAAATTTGGGAACCTCTGGTATAGTGTAATATTAATGCAATATCAGAGCTTTTCAATTCAATTGTATAGAGTGTGAAGGATGTATACTTGCATTTTATTTTTATAGTTCTAATGTACACTGAAGATGGCATTTACTTTCATTGTACAAGGTACAGTGACCATACAGTAAACTAAAAATACTAAAAAACAAACCCTGAAACGTGTTAACACAGCAGCTAGGAAGCCAGTTTTCCTCTTACTGTTCCTTGAAATGCACAAAACATGTACATTTTAATAATATTTTTCCAACCTTCATATGTAATTTTCATAGGAGAAGTGGTCTGAAGTGGCTGATAGTCTCTTGGTGCATTAAAGTCAGGAGTCTTACTTTATTGAAAAGAAAATTTCACTCAGTGAAATGCCAAATTTTGGACATTAATTTTGCTCAGGGTTACAATTGTGAAGGAAAAATAACATTATTTTTGGCATGTTCCTGGAACTGGAAGAGAAGTCCACACCCCTCTCCCAAGTGAATTTCCTGCTTGAATACATCTTTTCTTAGCCTGGTTGATTTTGTTTTTGCATCAGTTTCTTCTCAAGTTTTAAAAATAAAATTAAAAGGGAGGGGATCATGGAGATTTTTGGGGAGGGGAAAGTAATTATTTTGTTACATGAAGGCCAGTGGCCAGCACATTATATCTTCCTATATTTTAAAACGAAAGTTTCCTTTGAAATGAGCTTGAGTGCAGACGACATTTTATGAAATATCTATGTAGCTTTCTTGGCAACAGTATGGAAATGGGTTATTATGGCCTATTGCTTGAGTCCTTTATGCTTTGGTTTTCTTGATCTCCCAACTGCAACATGAGTTACAGCCTGTCGAATTGTGGCACATTATCTCCTGCAATTTCAACCAGCAGGTTGATGTTCAGTAGGGCGTTGTCGTGGCCTAGCGGTGAAGCTAATCGCCTCTCGTTTGGAAGGTTGAGAGTTCAATCCTAGGTAGCAGCAGATGTTTCTCTCTCCCCGGGCGCAAAGAAAAAAATATCTGCCGAGAACTCCACGTGGCGTCAGGAAGGGCATCTGGCCAGTAAACGCTCTGCAGCATCCAGTTGCTCCGACTCTACCCCATATTAGTTACAGGATGAGAGTCGTAAAAAGGGAATGTATGTTGATGTTCATTGATTGGTAGAAGAAACAAGCATTGATGTTGATGACTCAAAAGAGCAGGGAGATAATGAAAAACTCAACCATCTCTTGCCAGAAAACCTTTTCAAAACCTCTTGTTTTTCAAAGTAACTTTCTATGCTAGTTTGGAATTATGACAAATGAAATTCATATAGTACAAGTAGTCCTCAACCTACAGCAGTTCATTTAGTAACCGTTTGATGTTACAGCGGCACTGAAAAATGTGACCTATGACCGTTTTTCAAAATTACAACTGTTGCAACACCCCTATGATCATGTGATCAAAATTCAGATGCTTGGCAACTGTTTCATACTTATGACCATTGCAGTGTCCTGGGATCATGTGATCACCTTTCACAAGCGAAGTCAATGGGGTAACCAGATTCCATTAATAATTATGCTACTAATTTAACAACCACAGTGATTCACTTAACAACTGTAGCTATAGCTAACTGTAGACTATAAAATGTCCCCTACCCCATGTTGCAGGAGGCCAACTAGGCCACACCCACCATGGCCACGCCCACCCAGCAACCAGGCAGAGAATCCCTTGTTAAAATTTTTGAAGCCTACCCCTGATTGTAATTAATAATTTTGACTCCACTCATGTGAATAGAGTAGAGTAGAGTAGAGTAGAGTAGAGTAGAGTAGAGTAGAGTAGAGTAGAGTAGAATAGAATAGAATAGAATAGAATAGAATAGAATAGAATTCTTTATTGGCCAAGTGTGATTGGACACACAAGGAATTTGTCTTTGGTGCATATGCTCTCAGTGCACATAAAAAGTCATGAAGGAATACATTGGTCAAGAATCATAAGGTACCACACTTAATGATAGTCACAGGGTACAAATAAGCAATCAGGAAACAATATCACTATAAATCATAAGGATACAAGCAACAAAGTTACAGTCCTGCAGTCATAAGTGGGAGGAGATGGGTGATAGGACCAATGAGAAGACTAGTAATAAATAATAATAATTTATTAATTTATAGACAGCCCCCTCTCCCCCATGGGGACTCGGAGCGGTGCACAGGAAATTAAAAATCCAATAAATACATCAATGTACAAATACAAAATGTTAAAACCGAATTAAATTACCCCTGTGCTAAAATCACTATTAAAACCCTTAAAACCCGAACAATTACCCCTAAAAATTCTTATGCAATTTCACTCTATTACTATTACTAATAGTAATAGAAATGCAGTCTTAGTGAATGGTTTGACTGTGGTGAGGGAATTATTTGTTTAGCAGAGGAACCTGGGAAAACAGCCCCATCTTAACTGCCTTTCTACTTGCCTTTATTAACATGAAATATGCAAGACTTTCTGACATTCAGAGAGTTCACATAAAGTTGATCATAAAATACTTCCTGTGTTTTACTTTTATGTAACTGTGTGTGGTTTATGGTTCCGTGGTTTGTGGCTTGTGCCGCAACAAGATCATCAGCCAGAGTGCTTGCTTTCTTGTGATAGCATGTTTTGATTCTTCTATTTTTATTTTTCTGGGTTTTTAAAAAAAAATATTGCTTAGAGTAGATTGTTGTATCTTCTTTATATCTAATTTCACAGTAGGCTTTCCACCTGTGAACCTATTCCTTCCTTTCCCCTAAGAGTGCATGGCTGGGGGATCTCTCTTCATTTTCTCCCTATACAGTAGATCAGGGGTCTCCAACCTTTGCAACTTTAAGTCTGAAGGACTTCAGCTCCCAGAATTCTGGGAGAATTCTGGGAGCTGAAGTTCTTCAGACCTAAAGTTGCAAAGGTTGGAGACCCCTGCAGTAGATCCTCTGGTCACGCATGTTTCTGACCACAACAAAATCAGTGTGTTTTTTTTGTAAGCGCCAAGTTTCCTGTTGTTTGCTTACAAACAACAACATGTGGCCACTGCATTAATTTTGGTTAGGTTCGGGTCACAACCAAATCAGGTTGCGACCAAAGTTATGGAACAAATTATGGTTGTGACCAGTGGATTGGGGTGTCAAATTCAGTTTCATTCAGGGCTGCATCAAGATTGTGTTTCATTTTTGGGACTTGGGGGCGTGGCCAGGGAGGGAATGGTCAGCTCGATGTCATTCATTTCGGGGGCACCTGTGGTGGCCCAGGCGGGGCTGGGGGGGGGAGCCTCCTGCAGCCCTCTGCCAGCAAAAATGGGAAGGTTGAATGCACCCCCCCCCCCAAGCTCCATTTTCACTGGCAGAAGCACTGTGGGCCGGTCCTTTGCTGTTTCCAAGGCAGCCCCACGGGCCAGATCTAAGCACCCCGTGACCCAAATCCGGCTCGTGGGCCTTGAGTTTGACACTCTTGCCCTATACCAACCCTGTGATGTGGGTTGAATTGAGGGAAGGTGCTGTGGCCTAGAGGTAAAACTCTTGCCTCACAAGCTGGAGGTTATGAGTTCGATCCTAGGTAGAGGCACATGTCGGGTCTCCTGCTTGGGCAGAGGTTTGGACTAGATCAGTGGTTCCCAAAGTGGTTCCAAAGCCACCATTACTACTGTTTTGGCACCTGACAAAATTTGCGTTTTCATAATTTTCAGAGCATCGATTTTTGTAGTGGATGTTCATGAACATTTTTATTGTGGTTCCAGGTTCTTCATATTCGGCTCAGAACTTGACATGCATAACACACAATCTTGATAATGTTGTCTGCACTTGGACTACGGATGCTGGAGACGATTCAAAACTTACTTATAAATTCTGTCACAACATCAGGTAACAATACTGATAATTTGTGCAAAATCTTTCCCAATTTTTTTTTAACTCTGCTGTACTATATGTATATCTGGAGTTGGTTTAAGAAAGGGCTCTTTAGAGACAGAGCACCCATGGAGTCTATAGAAGTTTGCTTTGGCCTTGTAAATAAACCCATTCATGTTTGGCCGCTGCCAATGGTCACTACAAATATCTCTCAGGTATGATAGTGAAGTAGAAAGGACCACATTCTTCACATGGTATCACCACTTTTGGGCTCCATTTTTGTTTGCAATGGCCTCCTGCAATCCTCTGCCAGCGAAATCTGAGCTCCGGAAGGCACCTTGGGCCAGTCCTTCACTGTTTCCAGAGTGGCCCTGTGGGCCAGATCTAAGCAACCTATGGGTTGGATCTGGCCCATGGGCCCTGAGTTTGACAACCCTGCCCTAAAGCTATCCTGGGTGAGTTGCTCACTGGAAATCTTCAATGTTGGGAAGATGATGTTAAAAAATGCAATAGGTTAAGTTAGAAATAGTGTGACTTAAAAATTTAGAACCAATGTTAACTTGAGGAAGTTCTTAAGAAGATGGCTCTACAAAGAAAACAATCCTTTTGGTTCATTGCTCGCTTGCCATTTTAAGAATTAAATCAGTTTAGCCCTTGTCTTTTTAAAACTGTATTGTATCAGCCTTCATCCAGGCAAAATAATTCACATTATAATTCAGGATCTGCATGTTTTTAAATAAGAATTTTGATGGAAATGAAAGGAATGACATCATCTGGCAAATCCTTGGGAGTTTCATAGAATGTCTGAAGCATAGGGAGCTGACTAACTACCCAAGATATTGCCTGTTATCAAGAAGTACAACGAAGACATTTGGTAATAATTTCTGAGTTCTGAAGAAACCAATAGGTTGGCTTATTAAAAAAAAAAAAAAGTCCATACTCTGGCTCCTTTACAAACCATAGCAAGATTTTTTTTGCCAACCACAAAAAATGAGGATTCAGAAGGAAACGGTGTTCTGCTTTTCCCAAGAATCCCGTGATAGACATCACCAGACAGAAGCATTTGAAATTCTTCCAAGTGACTGTCAGTCTGAATATTTCTGTCAAAGAGCACTTGACATAACACATAAAACATTTTGTTCTGTGAAAGTTTTCTCAATATCTAACAGGAAGTTGCCATGCAGCAAGCATTGTTATATTCTTTCATTAAAATACTTGGTTCTGGAAAATTCCATTGTACATCTCTGGATAGACAACGGTGGTGAAGAAATGTTATTCCAGCCACTCAATAAGATATAAAACCAAGGCTAATGTATGTTTGTCAAAGTTTGCCCAAAGTTATTTTTTCCCCCTGCCAACATCCCAAATATTTGATTGTCTATTACTTGGTATTAAACCACTGTTAGGCCTTCAAAAATTTTTTTCCTTTGGTCTCGTTGCTAAGTGGTTTTTAGCAAGAGAAAACTTGCTTATAATTTGGCAGATTTGAGGGTAAGACAACATATCTTTCCCAAAGAGCATGAATCATAAATCACCTTTTCTGTTTTTCTGGTTTTTTTTCTGTTTTTCTTTCAATTGTGGCTTTTTCTTACGCAAATTATTAGAATTTTAATCAAGATTGGGCTTGTCACATTTTTTTTCTAAGTAGGAAGAAAATAATGAAGTCACTCATTCACCCTATTTTTTTAAAAAGATATTTTTTTGTAAAGCACTATGAAGCAGTTGCTATTTTATCCTGAATTTCTATTTTTGACACCATAATGGTGGTTTGATTTTATTTTTAGAGTTGTACCGTAAACAGTGGTGGGATTCAAATAATTTAACAACCTGTTTTCTGCCCTAATGACCAGCCCGGTAGGTGGGGCTCGGTGGTCATGTGACTTGGTGGGTGTAGCCAACTCAACATCACTCATATCGATGGGCACTTCGCCTTATCTGTTAACCAGAGGGTTAACCAGAGAGGCAGTTCCTGTAAGCAGGGCATAAAGATTAGGCTAGAACCAACACCGGAACGTTTCCTTCCTGCCTTCCTTCAAGAATTAGCCCCGTAAAGAGGAAAAAAACAAATGGAGATTTATTCCAAAAACCAGTTCTCTGAACTGCTTAGATATTACATTCTAACCATGGTGCCACCAATTAATAGTGTAACTTTTTAATTGAACTTTTTTCTAAAAAAATTGTTGAGTATTATAGAACTGCATCCACATATTTATATGTAGGGTTGAAATTGTAATTTGGCTCAGGTTTTCATTTTTTTTCACCCATTTCAGTCTATTTCTACTCCAGGTTGCTGTTACACTGTATTAAATATATCATGCACTTGGAGTAATTTAATAGCCAGCAAGTCTTTTGGACATAAAATGGTTTGGTCTTTTTTGTAACTTTGGCCTTCTTGTTATACATGTGTTTGAGGAGCACCAAAACAGAAAAAAATATATCCTGCTTTCTCTAGAGAGCCTCTTTCCTGCTTTTTGGCTTATGACTAGCTCGGCGTTGCCTGGGTATTTATTTATATGGGGGAAATATCGAGACCAAACTTAATTTCTATTGTTGGCTTTTCCCCCTTACCAGAGCACTGCCCTGAATTCTCCATGTATTTCCTTTTCTAGATCGAAGTATGTTTTGTGCAATCCATAATGTGCAATCCCTTGTGGAGTACTGTGCAATCCCTTGTGGAGTACTGTGAAGCCGTTACCATGGCAACTGCATTGTGCTGTACAATAGAAACCATTTATGGCAGTACAGTAGAAGCCATTTCCTGGCACAACAGGCTGAATCTTAACAGAACACCACCAACCCAGGGGTGTTACGGGTGTCTAACTCCCACAGTATTTTTTTTCCAGAGAGTAAGTCATCTGTGTACCAAGTTTGGTTGAAATTGCTCAAGGCGTTCCAGAGTTATGCTAGAACACACACACACACACACACACACACACATACACACACACGAGATTAGAGAATACCCTAGTAAATTAATTTATTATTTAATTTAACCTTAGACAGAGATTTCAGTCTTCAACCAAGATATTGCGAATTCCTCTGACCTTTGTCATTTAAAATGATTTCCAATGGCTAAGCTGAACTTTCTCTCTCTCTTTCTGCAGTTCTGCCAAGCCGCAATGTTCATCAACCAAAGAAAAAAAGGGAACATTTCAATTGATTGTCTTTGACCATGTGGAGATTGAGATAACCACCTTCAATTCAGCTGAGGAAGGGAAAAATCCCCTAGCTACAAACAAATTTATGCTTTCTGAAAAAGACATTTGTAAGTATATCTTCTCTATATTCAGAAATAGAAAGTTTGGAATTTAGTGGCTGAGTTTGGGGTAATGCTAAAAATCAGTCCAGGAAGGCTTCAGGCTTACATTAAACCTCTTATGCAATCTAAAGTAAAACACTGCCCTGAATTCTTCATGTATTTCCTTTTCTAGATCGAAGTATGTTTTGTGCAATCCATAACGTGCAGCTTGTCCTGAAATTTATAATAAATACAGAGAAAATGGACTTGCTCAATTTGGGATTATTGTGTTTTAAACCCCTATTGCAGGGATGTCAAACTTGATTTCATGGAGGGCCGCTTCAGGTTTCTGTTTGACCTTGGGGGGATGGGGTGGGTGTGGCCAGCTTGATATCACTTGTGTCAGGGGTGCCTATGGTGGCCCAAGGGCTCTGCCACTGAAAACCGGCTCCCGAGCTCTGTTTTCAGCTGGGACGGCATCCTGCAACAACTCTGCCAGTGAAAACGGAGCTCGGGGGCCCCACCTATGTCCCTCCTGAGCTCCATTTTTACTGGCAGACGCACCACAGGCCAGTCCTTCACTGTTTCCAGCGTGGCCCCATGGGCCAGATCTAGGGGCACACACTCGTGCACACACACACACCAGATCTGGCCCCTGTTCCTTGAGTTCGACACCCCTGCTCTATTGCATCAATTCATCTATCATTATTTTTCTTTCCTTCTGCTGCACATTAATAAAATGGAGGTGGGGGGAAGCATTTCCAGTGAAGTTAATTGTTTTTTTTAAATAACTTTGACGTGAAGTAATCCAGATAAAATTGTTGAGAAAGAGAGAGTAAGGACTTTCTAATTTGAGACTCTGGATTCCACGTGAGATTTGCTATGCTTTCCCCACTGACAATCAAGGCAGTTGAATACGAGGTATTACATGTTATGACTCCTTTAGTGTTCAGGACACTAAATGAGACTATTTTTGGCCAATAACAAAATATCTATTTCTGATCTGCTGGTTCTTTCTGTGTGTCATATAGGACGACATCTAAGGTGATGCATGAACGAAATTAGTTCATATAATTTCTACATATAACATAGCACGTTGTATGATTTCTGTGTGTACATATGTACTGATATTTTTCACAATACATATATCCTGTTTTCAAGTTTTGGAAGTTTTTAATTTTTTGGTATAAATTCTCCTTGTTTTTCCTGTTTATAAAATGTAAACAGAGTGTTCTCCATTTTGAGAAGGCAGTGGTAGAGGATAGATTAGAAATGATGTTCTGTTTTGGAATTCAGCCAGACAGTAATTTCCCACAGTATTTCATAATAATTTGGCTGTTTTTATCTTAGGAAACGTTCCAATTTTATAAGAATGTGAAATTCTCTTGCAGTTTAAAATAGTAAGATTTGATGTACAGTTTTTTTCACGAGAGCATGACTCCTGAATTAAAGTCTTTGATGTGAAGCCCTGACTACAGTTATGATCTTTCAGTGCAATCTAGTTAAAGTTAAAAACAGAAGTACATATAAGATTGTTTCAAAATAATATAGTTTTCTTTTTAGTCTGTGATTAGAGCAGGGGTCCCCAACCTTTTTTGCACCAGGGACCGGTTTCATTTTAAAGAAAATACTGTGGACCAGCCGGCGTAGAGGGGGAGGGGGGGAAGGGGGAACAGGCGGCGCATGCGCATGCGGGGGGGGAGAGTTGGCTCACTCGCCCCTCTAGGGCCCCCAATGGTGCGAGCGGCCATGCCTGCACTTTCCCGTCCCTGCCGCGCCCTCTTCCCAGGGGGCTGCTTCCTCCTCCTCCTCTCCGGCCCTGCGGCCCAGTTCCTATCAAGCCACGGACCGGCAACGGTCCACGGACCGGGGGTTGGGGACCCCTGGGTTAGATAATACACTGGTAAATTCAATTTCCAGTAAAGCCATTTACACTCAGCAATAGCAATAGCAATTTCACTTATATACCACTTCACAGTGCTTTACAGCCCTGTCTAAGCAATTTACAGAGTCAGTGTATTTCCCCCAACAATCTGAGTCCTCATTTTACTGACCTTTGAAGGATGGAAGGCTGAGTCAACCTTGAGCCAGTGGGAATCGAACTGCCTAACTGCAGTCAGCTGGGAGTCAGCAGAAGTAGCCTGCAGTACTGGATTCTAACCACTACGCCACCATGCCTCATAACAATATTATCAATTCTACTTTTTCATGTTATAAATTTGCCTTTGATGAAATCAGTACTGTAAAAGAAAGTTTGGTAAGATAGTTATTTTCACTGGGTTTTAAAAATATCCTTGATGTAGGAGAAAAGCGGATTAGTGACTACTTCATAAGGGAAGTGACTATCTGTTAAAAACACTTATAGACAGTAATTCTGAGTCCAATTAACCTTCTTTCTTCCATCCAGTACTTGTTCCACAGACGCCTCAAATTCACGGAGTGTCTAGAGATTATATAGCTGACACAGCAATTCTGGAATGGTATGATGGCGGATCTGTCTTTCAATACCAAATTGATTCTAGTTGGCAAATTCAGATTCTGCGTAAAGATCCAATAGAGGAAATAGCACTAGTAAGTTGTCTGTCTTTACACTTCTCTATTTGTGTGTGTGTGTGTGTGTTTGTGCAACCTGATGGTCTCTAGCAAAAGGGAATGGTTGACCCCATTCTCAACTGACAGTTGTAATCAAAGACACTGATCTTGAACATCTTGAGCTGGACAATCATTACAGTCATCAATAAAAGCAAGCTTAATCATTTAATCATTAAAGAAGCTGATGATAAAAAGCGAAGCGGTTAAGAAGGACATTGCAAAGCAATTACTGTGATCCACTATAAGCCAGCAAACCAGTGAAATGCAATTAGCTTTGAAATATTGGGAAATTATAGTGAGACACATGCACAATGATTGCAATGGTCTTCTGCAATCTTGTGTCCTTCAGAGGTCCTGGTGATGACTTCTGCCATCATCAAGCAGAGGTCTATGGCCATGATGGCGAACCTATGGCACATGTGGGCATGCGTGCCATTGCTAATTGTTCTTTGTGCATGCCAGACTGTCGGAAACCCAAAGTCCAGCTGGCTGGGGCGTGTGCATGCACCAACCAACTGGACTTTGGGTTTCCGGCACATGCGAATACCAGCTGACCAGGGTGCATGCACACCAGCCAGCTAGTCTTCGTGTTTCTGGTGCTCTGGCACTCCGGTGCACATATGCATGTGTATGCGTGTTCCGGTTTGGGCACTCAGTGCCGAAAAGGTTCGTCAACACTGGTCTATGGAGATCTCAGTTATCCAAATCATGATTCTCCCAAACGTGCTTTTTCCCCAAAAAAAGCAAATGGATTGTTTTTTTCCCTTGAAGATGTTTCACTTCTTATCCAAGAAACTTCTTCAGCTTTACAGAAGAGATTAAGAAGGAAATTGCAAAAGGCTGGAAAAGCTTCTTGGATGAGAAGCGAAATGCCTTCAAAGAAAGAAGTCCAGTTGCCTTTTGAGAAAAAAACAAAACACTTTTGGAACATTAAACAGAAGCTTCCATCATGCGAACCATGTTACTCTGGGTTGTTACATAACTCACAGTAAAACAAGCCATGTCTTAGCATGATGTGTCAGAATAAAGAACCTCTTTAAAATAATTTCCTTATCTCTTAGTTTAACTTGCAGCAAAGAAATCTGCAAGAATAAAAAGGATGAGGAATATGTTTGCATAAGTTAGCAATCTGAAAATGAGAGGTTCAGTGGTGAGGGGCAGTGTATTTTGTTTAAACTATTTAATTTTCTTTAGAAATTACAAAAGAAATGACAAGTACACCAACTTGGATAATTATGGGAATTTTAGCACAGGTTTATTATTTAATTTCTTTTTAACTTTGTATATTTGTTATTTATTACTGTTTAGATTTTAATGTCCTGTGCACCGCCCAGAGTCCATCTCGACGGAGATTGGTGCGGTTTATAAATCGAAATAAATAAATAAATAAATCCCCCCCCCCCCAGTTAAACTTAAAAGAACAACAACACATAAACAACCACAAAAAGAAAGAAAGGTTTGGAGGGAAATTGTCAAACTAAGAAAGAGGGAGAAGGGAAAGAATATCTTATGTATTATATTTATCAAATTCACTGGTTTACTAAGAATTATTACATTCTAGTATAAAATGGTTAGTACAAAATATTATAGAACATCACAAAATCTCTGCATAATAATACATACTTCTTCGTCCTTTGACTAACAGAAAATGCTACCTTATCCCAAAAGGAGGGATCATGCCTTTCCAAAAATTGTTCCTAAACATCTGGAATCATATTAATATTCTAAGCCAATGTGATTCTTTTAATTACTCCCCACCTCCCAGGATCAATACAATTGGGGTGGGAAAAGATGGGGAAATCGGCATGATACAATGAACATTAATATAGTTTTCTTTTTGTCTAAGTTCTGGTCTTGCGCGTGATTAGTATGTTTGGTAAACAATATAAATTTGGAACAAATCTTACGTTTTCAGGAGACTTATAACACCTCAATTGGCAACAAAGATACTCTCCTTCGCTGGGAATGGACATCAGATCTGCCTTTTAATTGCACCATTCACTACTTTAGGATTCGCTGTTTTCTTAATGAGAACAATTTTGCTGGAAGGAAGATGTGGAGTGAATGGAGCCCACTTGTAAACGTTACAGGTAAGATGATGGGATTGTGCCCACCTTTTGGAATAAGAAGAGTCCCTTATCAAATGTGTCCAGGGGTGGGCGTCAAAAATTGCAGCAAGGGTGCACTGCCCCATTGCTGGGCGGGCGTGGCCATAGTGGGCATGGCCTAGTCAGCCTCCTGCATCATGGGGGGCTGGGGAGGGGCTGTTTTTCATCCTCCCCAGGCTCGGAAGGCTTTCCTCGAGCCTCTGGGAGGGTGGAAACTGCTTCCCCCGAGCTCTGGAGGCCCTCCAGAGGCAGGAAACAGTCCTGTTTCCAGCCGGTTTTCCTGGGGGGCAGATTTATTGTGAATCAGCAGTCAATAGCTACTAATATCAATGGCTGTTTATGACATCCTCAATCATAAGCAGCAGGTTACAGATACTAGTTTCATCAGTAGAAGGGATTCTTGGATTGGATTATATGCTTAGTTTTCTTCTTAAATGTCAATTTTAATAGCACATAACAACAACCATCCATAGTTCTCCTAGAAACACTGTTGCTGAGTTAGAAAACATATGACCCTCAACTTATTGCTAAGGTTTTCCAGGGGCCCTAAAAAGAACGACTAATATAGGTATTCCTTGACTTTTGAGGGAAAAAAACCACTTTTGGGACATTAAACAGAAGCTTCCATCATGCGAACCATGTTACTCTGGGTTGTTATATAACTCACAGTAAAACAAGCCATGGCTTAGCATGATGTGTCAGAATAAAGAACCTCTTTAAAATAATTTCCTTATCTCTTAGTTTAACTTGCAGCAAAGAAATCTGCAAGAATAAAAAGGATGAGGAATATGTTTGCATAAGTTAGCAATCTTAAAATGAGAGGTTCAGTGGTGAGGGGCAGCATATTTTGTTTAAACTATTTAATTTTCTTTAGAAATTACAAAAGAAATGACAAGTAAGTACACCAACTTTCCTATGACTGGTCACTTAATGAGAACTCGAAGTTACAATGGAACTCACCAGAACTATTTACCACCTGTTTTCAGAGTTTCAATGGCCACACACATACATTCACAGTGATGTGATCGTATTTTGGGTGGTGGACAGCCAGTTTATCTTTACAGCCATTTTCAACATCCCCCCGTCATGTGACCATGAATTGTGTCATTTCTCTTTTGCCGGTTTCTGAATATTACTTCTGGTTTCTGGCAAAAAAATACTCATAGGGGGAAATGGATTCACTTAGCAACTGCCATGTTTGTTTAATAATCACTATGTTCAATGTTCATTGTTCAAGAACAATGCAGTGGTGGGTTGCTCCCAGTTTGGCCTGGTTTGGTTGAATCAGTAGTGGCGGTGGCGGGAGGCCCCACCCACCCGCCTGGACTCTTCTGCACATGCGCAGAAGTGTTGCTTGCGCAGTTGCGTGCCCAAACTGGTAGTAAAATTTTTTGCAACCCACCACTGGAACAGTGATCGTAAAGTTATGATCATTGTAAAAATCCCATCATGCCGCAACTTATGTCCACAGCAATGTACGACCATAAATGCCATGCCTCGCTACCTGTAGCGAGACATGCTAAGGGTTGAAGATAACGGGAGTGCCATCAGTTGTCTTCTCTTGTAGTATAGCCATATGTCTCTGTGATTCTGTTTATGTTGAAAAATGAGCAGTGTTTTTCTATAACGCCTGGAGCCTCCTTTCGGTGTTTACAAGATGTATTCATAACAGGTGGTACAATCAGCAGCTGTTTTTGTTGCCTTATTGAGTTGCTGAGCCTGGATCCCAGTATGGCACCTATGGGGTCCCTTGGTGCCTATCAAGTCAATGCTCCATCTGATTTTATTTTGGGTTGCTGTTGTTGTTTTAAACTATTTTAATTTAGAGAGAGGGAGGTGAACAATGAATGGAGAAGGGCCAGAACCAATCATCTTTTCTGTTTCCAAGTGGTCTAATGGCCCCCACACTTACCTGGAGACATTCCAAGAAGATAAGAATGATAGAGAGTTGTCAATCAGTGATCTGCTTAGAAATAGGCCCATCTGCTAGAAACAATCCAACTGTAAGGTGAAGAAGTAGAGAGCATCTTGAGAGGTTAAAGGGAATGAATGGATATGATTTCATGTATCTTCTGGCATTTTGTGAAACAGCTGTTCCAATGGTGGGTTTCAATTTATTTTAATACCAGTTTGCTTGTGTGTGCTCATGCAATGCTTCTGCGCATGCGCAGAAACATCCGGGTAGGTGGGTGGGTGGAGCCTTCCGCCACTGGTGCTACCTGTTTGCCTGATCTGGGGTGAACCAGCAGAAACCCACCTCTGAGCTGTTCTCAAAATGTGGGTCTGTGGGACAAGAATGTTGGAAATCTTTAGAGTAAAAGAATGCAAGAGACTAACAGAGTTGGAAGGGACCCTGGAGGTCTTCTAGTCCAACCTTCTGCTTAAGCAGGAGATCCTATACCATTTCATGTAAATAGTTGTCCAATCTCTTCTTAAAACCCTCCAGTGTTGGAGCACCCTCAACCTTTGGTGTCAAGTTGTTCCACTGATTAGTTGTTCTCACTGACAGGAAATTTTCCTTAATTCCAGGGTTAAACTTTGTGAGTTTAGTTTGCTTTCACATCCAGAATCGCTACCTCTATTTTTCTGAGTTTTTTTTTCAGGACATGTAATTTTAATTAATACTGTTAGTTTAAGTGTACCTTCTCAAAGGCACCTGGGTTCTGTTGTGCTTCCCGTTCATTGTGGTGGAGATTATAGCTCAGTGGCTTTAATTCCACAGAGGCTGGGCCTCTAAATGGATTGTTGTGTGTAGCTGTTCTGCTGAGTAATCAATGTTGCCAATTCTTTCCTTTCTCAGTCTTGTCTTTCTGTTGCAGGAAGTCCTCCAAACAAAATCCCCAGAATGTACCCTTTAGATAAAGTGGTGGCGGTAGGTTCCAACGTGACTTTCTGCTGTGTATATAAACCTGAATACACTTTCATCAGTATTCATTATGCTTCGTGCGCCACTCTGAAGTGTGAAGTTGCCCCACTCACCAACTCGAGCACGACCATCGCTGTGCAAAATGTTATTACTGGCTTCAATTCTGATATTAATGGTTGGTGTGAAGTACGTAAGAAAGGAGCATCCAAGATCAATCTCACTGGAACGGTTTTATTTGTGGGATGTAAGTGCTAATTTTCCCCCCCTTATATTTTATGGTTTATCTATTCTGTGTACCCTCTTTCCCCAAAAATAAGACCTCCCCAGATAATAAGTCCAATTGGACTTTTGAGTGTATGCACTAAAATAAGCCCTCCCCTGAAAATAAGTACTCATATTTATATTATATTTATTAAATTTCTATCCCGCCCTATCTCCCACAAAGGGACTCAGGGCGACGCACAGGAACTTAAAATCCAAAAATACAAACAATAAAAATTCTACAAAATTTAAAACTACAATTAAACAGTTTAACCCGTGCTAAAAAGAGAAAACAATTAATTTAAAACCCAGCTCTAATAAAATATGGTTGTAGCAGCTATGCCAGGCTGGCTATATGGAAGAAATAGGTTTTTAAAGTCCGGCGGAAGAGGCGAAGGTCGGTGATAGTCTGGAGGTCTGGGGGGAGGTCATTCAAAGAGCGGGACCTGCCACAGAGAAGGGTCTAAGACCTGAGGTTGTTGATCAAAAAGGTCAGCAGTTTGGCGGTTTGAATCCCTAGTGCCACATAATGGAGTGAGCTCCCGTTACTTGTCCCAGCTTCTGCCAACCTAGCAGTTCAAAAGCATGTAAAATGCAAGTAGACGATTTAAGATTTATTGCATTTATATTCCACCCTATCTCCCTTTCGGGACTCAGGGCGGTGTACAGCCAACAGTAAAAATGAGTAATATAAAAGTTAAGATCAAATGTTAAGATATAATTAAATAAATTGGCCTGCCAAATTAAAGCCCCCTACTAAAATCAATTTAAATAGGTACCACCTTTGGTGGGGAGGTAACAGCGTTCCATGCACCTTTGATGTTTAGTCATGCCAGCCATATGACCATGGAGAAGTCTTCGGACAGCGCTGGCTCTTTGGCTTTGAAACGGAGATGAGCACCGCCCCCTAGAGTCGGGAACAACTAGCACATATGTGCGAGGGGAACCTTTACCTTTAAGCTTTAAAGCTTGACTGGAATAAATCCAGAGCCATTTTTCTTCCTAGCCGTACATATTTGTTGAGACTTGGTTTCAGTTATCAAACTGGTTGGTAATTTTGTAATGTGCTTGTAGTTCAAGCACATCTAAAAGGAAGCAAACTCTGAGTCTCTACTCCCTATTCAAAAAAATTGACTCCACTGTGAAATGGACAAGGTTGTGGAACAGCCTATTTTGGTGGGGTCAGTTCTACAATTAGACAGTAATCATTTATCACATTTTTCATGTGAGCTAAATTGTGCGCAGTAGCAACGGATCGTGAAAGAATGATCTTTTTATATCAATTTCCTTTTTGAATTATTGTTGAAATGGTGGGTTCAAACTGCTATGTACTCATAGGTAACAATGCTTCTTTCCTATTTGTTACTATAGATCCTCCAGGTGTTCCCCAAAATTTAAGTTGTGAAACACAGAATTTTAAAGAAATAGGATGCCACTGGCATGAGGAAAGGCCCACCTTATTATGTGGCTCAAGAAGAACCTATTATGCCTTATTTGAAGGGTATGTTTTCATGTACTTTTTTAAAAGTAGGAGAACACACACAAACACACACAATGTGTGTATGTTATATTTGGTACAAAAGTTATTTCGATAAACTTGTCATTTATTTACATATGTGGTTAGGTTGTAGGTCAGGGGTGTCAAACTCAATTTCATTAAGAGCCTCATCAGGGTTATGTTTGAGTGTGTGTTTGTTTGTGTGTGTGTGTGTAGAGTGGGCGTGATCAGGGTGGGCATGGCCAGCTCAATGTCACTCGTGTTGGGGGCACCTGTGGTGGTCCAAGTGCTCTGTCAGAGAAAACAGGCTCCCAAGCTCAGTTTTTGGTTGTGATGTTCTCCTGCAACCCGCTGCCACGGGCCAGTCCTTCACTGTTTCTAGGGTGGCCTTGCGGGCCAGCTCTAAGGATCCTGCGGACTGGATCCGGCCCCCGAGCCTTGAGTTTGACACTCCTGTTGTAGGTTGACCCAATGGGATAAGTCTTTGGAGAGCTACTAATTATAAATGGCCAGATATCTTATGCCTTCCTTTTGGTTTTCCAGGGCCATCAAAATAACAACTACGATGGCCTAATGGGAGTGTGCACCTATTTGAATTTGAATTTTATTGAATTTTTATACCGCACCTTCTCCCCAGCGGGACTCAGGGCGGTGTACAGGCAAACAGTAAAAGTCAGTTAGTATAAAATTAATGAGAAAAACAAGTAAAATGATATTAAAATGTATTAAACAGTACGCCTAATTTTCAAATTTTGATAAAAACCCTATCTAAAAGCAAGTTAAAAACTACGCCAGGCCGGCCGCACGAAATAAATGGGTCTTCAAAGCCCAGCAGAAAAGGCGCAGGTCCGTGATCGTGTGAAGGTCAAGGGGTAGGTCATTCCAGAGGGCAGGAGCAGCCACAGAGAAGGTTCTCCCCCTATATAGTGTGGTAGGTTGATTTAGGTTGAATTCTACTCTCAGCCGTGGAAAATCACCGTCTTTTAGGCCAGCTATTCTGTCTCAAATGTCAATGGAGATTCGCAGTTTTCCAGATCATGGTTGTCCCAATGGTGCTTTTTCAAGAGGCAATTGGACTTGACATTTCCCAATTGATAAAGGAGAATATTGGTAGCTGAGGATTGGAAGGAGGGGTCCTTGGTGTTCTCTGAGCATGGCTGTTTTCTTGAAAATGTTTCATTACATCTTCAGAAGGACAACCAAGTGCAGAGGGCACTAAGGACCCCCCCCCCTCCCATCACACGGCTCAGTGGCTAACACACTGTCCTTGCCGATCAGAAAGGTCGGCAGTTCGGCAGTTCGAATCCCTAGTACAGGTCTCCTGCGTGAGCAGGGGGTTGGACTTGATGACCTCCAAGGTCCCTTCCAAATTTGTCACTGTTACCATTATAATCTGTTGATGATAATAAGATAGATGGTGAAAGAAATACAGTAAGTGATATGGGTTAGGGATGGAATTCCATAGATGATGTAAAGATGGAGGAAAAAATCCTCAGGGTTTCTTCAGATTAAAAGATTAAAATTTTGTCCAGCTTTTGAAGATCCTAGCCATTCCTCTCCTCCCCCCTCCCCCCAGAAGCTTCCCCTGGCAGAAAGACAGTTTCCTCTCCCTACTTATAGCAGGGCTGATCTGGAGTAGAAAGACAGAGGGGCCAACAAGATACGGTTTATTTAATGACATCTGGGTTTTTTGAGTCAACTTATTTCTCCATTGAAATTACTGCATGACTGTGGCTTATCTGACCTTTTCTATCAGATGTTTTCTCCGTTTTTAATCATAATTCCTCTCTAACTTTTCAGAAACTCTGGGAAAAATATGTCGTGTGCAATTGTTACTCGACATTGTAAACATTATCACTGTAATTTTACACTCCTGAAGGACCAAACAGAATACAACTTCACACTACATGCTTCCAGTCATCTTGGCCAAGCAGAAGCTTCCCTCTCAATTGATATTAGGCATAGAGGTGAGATTTTTCCTCTGTGCTCTGGTGAAAAACCTTTAAAAGAAATTGAAGTTTTATTTATCTGCCATGGAAAAGAGGCGTTCCATTTATAGGGGGCTTCTTCTTCTTCTTCTTCTTCTTCTTCTTCTTCTTCTTCTTCTTCTTCTTCTTCTTCTTCTTCTTCTTCTTCTTCTTCTTCTTCTCCTCCTCCTCCTCCTCCTCCTCCTCCTCCTCCTCCTCCTCCTCCTCCTCCTCCTTCTCCTTCTCCTTCTCCTTCTCCTTCTCGTCCTCCTCCTCCTTTCTCCTCCTCCTCCTCCTCCTCTTCTCATTCCCCCTTCCTCCTCCTTTCCCTCCTTCTTCATCTCCCACCTCCCTTTTACTATGGTAGAATTCAATTTTTTAAACTACCGGTTCTATGGGCATGGCTTGGTGGGTGTGGCATGGTTTGGTGAATGTGGCATGTTTTGGTGGGCATGGCTTGATGGGTGTGGCAGGGGAAGGATACTGTAAAATCTCCTCCCCACTCCAGGGGAAGGTTACTGTGAAATCTCCATTTCCTCCCAACCAGCTGGGGCTGGGGAGACAGGTAATAGATGAGGGTGGGGCCAGTCAGAGGTGGTATTTACTGGTTCTCCAAACTACTCAAAATTTCCACTACCAGTTCTCCAGAACTGGTCAGAAACTGTAAAATGCCATCTCTGGCCTTCTCCCTCCCCCCCCCCTCCCCTGTGTGTGTATCTGTGTGTGTGTATTTATGTACGTGTATGTGTGTGTGTGGTTTAATCGACAAAGTGTTGAATGTAGAAACAGGGAGAGTCAACTTTGAATCCATCCTCCGCTGTGGAAGCTCACTGGGTGATTTTGAGACATTGCTGTTCATCCCACCTACCACAATGGTGGTGGTTGGTGGTGGTGATGAAAGTAGAAGAAGATACCACTGTGAATTCTGTCCTGAGCTCCTGAATAAAATGCATATAAATCTAACAAATTTCTGATATATGTTAGTATCATCCCTTATCCCTATCACATTCAGGTTGCTCCTGTTTTCTCCACTGCAATAGCCCAGGACTGTTAGATAGTTAAGTCTGAGAAAGAATGTGGTGGAATGTATGGTTGACTTTTGCATGGATGACCTTGGAGAAAGAGGAGAAGAGAAGCAGCTTGGAAACAATCAAGCAAAAGAGAAGAGCTCCCAGTGGTTTATGTTCAGCAGAAGAAACTTCAACAGGACCTTGATCCTAATGGACCAAGCAGTTAAAAGTAGTGGTGGGAAGTTTTGTACTTTCAGATCAGGTTTAGAATCGAATAGAATTCTTTATTAGCCCAGTGGGATTGGACACACAAGGAATTTGTCTTTGGTGTATTTGCTCAAGATACATTTGTCAAGAATCATAAGGTACAACACTTAATGATAGTCATAAAATACAAATAAGCAATCAGAAGACTAATAGTAGTAATAGGAGAAGACTAATAGTAATAGTAATGCAGCCTTAGTAAATAGTTGGACACTGGTGAGGGAATTATTTATTTATTTATCTATTTTATTTTATTAGACTTTTATACTGCCCCCTCTCCGGGTAGGACTCGGGGCGGTGCACAGCAGATAAAAATACAAATAATACATACACCTGAATAAATACATTCATACCACTAAAACCAAATTAAATTAAGAACTGTGCTAAAAATTTAAGACACTACAACCCAAAATTTAGTAGAGTGATGGTGTTTGGGGAAAAACTGTTGCTGTGTCTATTTGTCTTGGTGTACAGTGCTCTATAGCATCATTTTAAGAGTAGGAGTTGAAACAATTTATGTCTAGGATGTGAATGGTCTGTAAATATTTTCAGGGCCTTCTTTTTAACTCATGCAGTGTACAGGTCCTCAATAGAAGGCAGGTTCGTAGTAAGGTTGTTGCAGAAATAACTGAGAAATAGTAGGGGTGTGCTTGTGTTTGTGTTTGTGTATGTGTATGTATATGTGTAGAGAAGGATAAATGCTAGCCAGACTTCATTCTAGACAGAATCTATGGGTCATCATGGATCAGTAAAAAAAATCCAATTTATTACCAGCAAGGATTTTGGTGGAATGTGAAAACAAAACCCTTGCGGATTGTATGCTAATCTCTTCGTTTAGTATTTTGTTGCTGCATTGGTTTGTCAGTGAATAAGCGCAAGTTAGAAATTCTTTTAATGAAATATGTATTTTCCTTTCCAGTTTACCCACATACACCTACAGACTTAAAAGTCAGCAGTATAACTTCAGACAGTTTCATACTGTCATTTTCTTTGCCTGGCAATTTCAAAGAAACTAAACTGCAATGTCAGGTTCAAATTTCCAATGACGCTTCCAAAGAAGAAAGGGTAGGCATTCTATGACATTTTTATAATGTACAGTATTATTGCCATGTCTATATGTTAAAATAATCGTCATCTTTGAGGCCTCTTCTGAGTCAAGCCTTGACTCAGGCATGTGTTTAGAGTTGGATTATACGTGTAGTTTAATTTGTGGTCCCGTCCTCTATCTTCCTCTTTTAAAGAACTATGGTTTTTACTGTTCATTTGCTTAATTTATATGCCATGTTTCTCTATCCAACGAAAATGCATGTCTCTACTTTTGCTGCCTGCTGGCTGCCTGCAGTTCGAGTCTCACACAACCAAGTTGAAGACTGAATACTAAATTGTTTTATTGGATTTTAAGGGTTAATTTCTTGGGGATTTTAGCGCAGGGTATTATATGTTTAATTGGTTTTTAGTACTTATTTATTATGATGTTGTATATTTTATTCTATTTCCTGTGCACCGCCCCGAGTCCCTTCGGGGAGAGTGGCACAGTTTTTATAAATCTAATAAATCTAAATCTAATCTAAATCTAACAGGCTCAAGATTGACTCAGCCTTCCCTCCTTCTGAGGTGGGTAAAATGAGGACCCAGATTGTTGGGGGGCAATAGGTTCTGACTCTGTAAAAACCACTTAGAGAGGGCTGTAAAGCACTGTGAAGCGGTATATAAGTCTAAGTGCTATTTCTAGTGCTCTATCTGCTTGGCAGAAGAACTATATTGTGGACCACATTGGTCAAGAAATTTTGGCTGGCAGTGTCCAGAAGAACCTTTTCTACCAAGGCACCTAAATTCTGGAGCATCCTGCTCCCGAGTGAGATCTGCACTTCTCCCTTCTGGACTTCCAAAAGGGCTTGAAGATCTGGGTCTGCTAGATGGCTGGAGGACCCAATAGGGCAGTGGCATTTTGAATGAAATGGATTAATTAGATGCCACCTGTTTCCTGGGTGCATTCTGCTTTTTTCCTTTCCACCTTGGTTAATTTTAATTTTAACTGAATTTTAAATGTATAGTTCTCGTTTATTATTGTCATGTTTTATATTGTATTTTAATTGTATGATTACTAGAATCCCCTAGTAAGGTGGGTGGCATAGAACTATAATCATATCGTAAATAAAATCTGGACCATGCAATGATAATTCTAACCATCAGCTCTTTGACCTAAAGATATGTTCCTGTTTTCTTCTTTAAGAATGTGGTGCTGGATGATTCAGGAAATTCACGTTACACCATCTCAGTGGACAAATTGCATCCATTCACAAAATATGATTTCCAAGTTCGCTGTGCTACTCCAAAGCCTTTCTTTTGGAAATGGAGTGAGTGGAGCACGAAAAAAACCTCTACAACTCAGCAAGCCCGTAAGTGTATTTTGGAATTTTGGATGGCTATGAATGAAAATTGAAATTAAACACGAGTCCCGTGATTTTCTAAGATTATGAGATTCACCTGAAAGCACCATCAGACATCTCTAAGCACCAAGTGCACTCTAATAATTATGGATCTGACCATTTTTGGCTTTGCCATGGCACAAAAAACAGGCAAGGCATGGATCCCGTTCATTTTGCATGATTTTCACATGGGCTCAACATAAAAGCACTGTGAAATTACAAAACATGATTGTCAACACAGAATCACAACAGGAATCATGAATCTGAGAAGCGAATCCTTAATAATCATATTGTGTCTTATAGGACATAACTATCACAATAAATTTTATAAAGCTTCCAAATCAGAGATTTACTGTACTGTTGTGTTACACTGATCTATTGTTTGATAGATTCAGGTAGATTCTATGTAAATAAAAGTTCCAAAAACAGAAGCAAAAATAATAGTCGATCATTTAAAAAGCTGTTCCCCAGTAAAACTATCTTACCTCTTTGTGGGTCAAACTTTAATACATACATGAAAACATTCAAACTCACAACTCAAAACTTCACAAATTTCAGATCATCTGATATGTTAATTTGTACAACTAATATGTTAGACCTATTTTGCAAATAATTAATTGAAACATTAGTAGTAAGTAACATTTGGTGTATCCAGAATATCTTTTAAGCTACATGGTATAAGAAAACTTTATGTCTTTGTAACTATAAATATTTTTTTCCAAACCATGAAAAAGCTTCAATGTTGCAGGTTCTACAATTCCTGATGAATAATGATTGGACAATACATAAACAAAGTCTAACATCTTAAAGAAAATGTACTTACTATATACAGTAATCCCTCGTTTTCTGCGGCTTCATTTTCCGCGGCTTCAGTGCTTTGCGGGTTTTTCAATAGCAAAAAAATGCATTGGTAGGAGGCAAGCGCCCCCTAGTGCTTGCTTTAAACGATGTCCACCAACTCAAGTTTCCGGTATAGATATACAGAATCCTACTTCGCGGTTTTTCAGTTTCCGCGGAAGGGTCCGGTCCCGATTAGCCGCGAAAAACGAGGGATTACTGTATATGCCTATTAACAATTAATACTTTCATTAATACAATTAACCATTCTTCTCCTAGAACCAGCAAGACAGCTTGATATCTGGAGAGAAAAAGATGCTAATGAAGATATAGTTACCCTGTTTTGGAAGGTATATATTAAGATATTTGTGTCTAAGTTCCCATGAGCTGTGTTTTGAATATCAATTTTTAAAATTTATTATAAAAAATCTCGCCTTTATTACTTTATAAGTAAATCACGGCCTCAAACATACCTAATACTCCTTCTTCCTATTTTATCCATAACAATAAACCTGGGAAGTGGATTGGGCTGAGAGAGAATGATTGGCCCAGTGTCACCTGGCTAGCTTTCATGGCTAAGGAAGGACTAGAACTCATAGTCTCCTGGTTTTTAGCCTGGCGCCTTAATCATTAAACCAAAGTGGCTCAATATTTAACTGATTGAAGATTGAACTTTCCTTGAATGTTCACATAACTCTTTCAAAGGCCTAGGAGCACCATTGGGTAGATTTCTCCTTTCAGCAGTCACAGGAGAAATTGTTTTTGTAAAAACATCCTCAACACAGTCAGATGCAACATTGTCAGGAATATACAGTACATGGATGGTCAACCATGGTTGTGATTGTGGCGTGTGCACACAATCTCTTCAGGTGAGAATATATGTATATGACAGACATTGCAATCTCTGGAACTTAAAAAGTATTATCCACTTAGCTTTTATTAGCCTCTGCTAACTTCGTCAGAGTGTAAAAACTACCATGGAAGATATATTCGCCTTTATACATCATTGATCAATTTGGCCATTGCACGTGTGATAGACCCATCCACCTGCCTTCCACATGTAATTAGCGCTGTCATTTTTACTTCAGAGATGTTAATCGATGGCAGCTTAGCTCCTGTTGCTTCCTCCCCTATCGTGCACAGCTTTAGTATATGCATAGATACATAGATCTACGTTTTTGTAGTTTTCGTAAAACTACATATGTTTTCGTAGTTTTTCACGGGTGTAGGTATGCTTGGTTTTGTTGTATTCAGGTCTTTTCCCATGTAAGATAATGCCTATACAATCTCAATCTTGGTGAGCTGTGTGTGTGTGTGTGTGTGTGTGTGAAGTTTTTGAGCTGATCAATAAATAAATCAGGGAGACTAGTATATATCTATTTCAAGCTTTTTAGCTCTCATCAGCTAGCCATACCCTTACTGGGATTTGAACCGGGGCTATGTTACATGCTAGGCAGGTAATGTTTATTGATTAGCTCAAAAACATAACACACACACACACACACACACACACACACACACACACACAAATATATATGTTACATTTGTGCTGATAAATAAATAAATAAATAAATAAATAAATAAATAAATAGATGGAGAGTAGTATAGATCTATTTCAAGCTATTTAGCTCTCATCAGCTAGCCATACCCTTACTGGGATTAGAACTTGGGCTATTTACATGTCAGGCAGTTGCCTTAGCCAGTAAGCCACAAGCTCTGCTCTCTTATCAGATGAGCCAGGGAAATAAGTCAGTGTTTATGTTAAAGCACCTGGTATGCCCAAATATAGAGCTTATGGCTTAGTGGCTAAGGCAACTGCCTGACATGTAAATAGCCCAAGTTCTTATCCCAGTAAGGGTATGGCTAGCTGATGAGAGCTAAATAGCTTGAAATAGATCTATACTAGTCTCCCTTTATTTATTTATTTATCAGCACAAATGCAACACAAAAATGGCTTCCTTCCTGGAAGGCTCCTAGGCTGGAGCTGAAAGGGTAGCCGTATGCTCCCTCCCTCCCATATTTGGGCATACCAGGTGCTTTGGCATAAACACTGATAGTTTATATGTTTACTCTCTCACTTCCTTTTTCCTTTTCCTTGGAATAATTGCCTGCTTCTGTTTACAATCTTTTTCTGGGCAGCCCCTCTCTCTTCTCGAAAGCAATGGATTGATAGAGACTTATGAGGTCTATTGGACCCTTCCGGATGAATCCACAAAGAATGAATCAGTTCCCGCATCCCACAACTCCACCAAAATAAATATTGGGAAGAATGATTGCATATTTACTGTGATGGCAAGGAATAAGGCGGGAGTTTCTCCTCCTTCTTCAATCAATAGTGCTGAGCTTCCAGCGGGTGAGTAAAAGGGGAAATTGTTGTAGGAGGAATGAGCAGAAGAGGTCCAGCCAGCAAACACTTCGTGTTTAAAAACAACAATATTACCTTTTCATGTTTGTTTTTTTAAAAAGCATGCTGATTAAAAAAATAGTATTGGCAGTATTTCAGTTTCCATTAAAAAGTCCTATAAACAGATTGGCGCAAACATTAGAAGTTCTACTCACCCTGAGAGCGTGGGAAAATTTAGATGGCCCTGCATTGCTTTTATAGGCTGAATTTTGGTAGCATATGGTTCTCTTCTTCAGCAAGCAAACAAGAAGTCTTCCATTAATTGCACTTCCACTGAATTTCTAATGAGCCTGGATATGATGGATAAATGCTCTCAAACCAGTCACAATAATGAGCAGTGTTTGTGCATCATGATCCTATTGCCTTGCTAATGGAGCCAGATTGAAGCTCGCTTACCCAAATATGGATGTTTTAGTGTCAGCTTCCACCTCTGGTGAAATTCATATTTTTTTTACTCCCGATTCTGTGGTAGGCATGGCAGGGGAAGGATACCACAAAATCTCCATTCCCACCCTACTCTGGGGTCAGTCAGAGGTGGCATTTGCCAGTTCTACTCAAAATTTCCGCTACTGGTTCTCCAGAACCTGTCATAACCTGCTGGATTTCACCCCGATCCACCCGAAATTCAGTGTGTGACCACCTTTTTTCAGGAATTGGTGGGCAGTGCCTTCAAGGAAGTTTGCTTCCTCCCATTTTTCCCCTCTTTTCATATAAGACTCCTCGCATGAAGACCATTTAGTAATGAAATTGTGTTTGGGAGAGAACAGAAACCAATATTAATAGAGCTGACCACTGTGACATTTGTAATATTTTACTTTATTTATTGTTTTATTCTGCATATCTTATAAACAAGTCTGTAAAAGTAAAAGTAAAAACAACATAAAACTATAAAAGTAGCTATACAATTTTTTTTAAAATATGAAAAACAAACAAACCCTAGTCAGCCGGGTATCCAGGAGGACGCCTAGGTTGCGTGCCCGATCCACGGGGGCCAGATGTTCGCCCCCTATGGCCAGTGATGGAATCAACTAGTTGTACCGGGATGCCGGAAACCACAGCCACTCAGTCTTGGATGGGTTGAGTTTGAGTCTGTTGTCTCCCATCCAGATCCGTACGGCTTCCAGACATCGGGACATCACTTCAATGGCATCGTTGGGGTGGTTTGGGGTAGAAAAGTACAGCTGCGTGTCGTCAGCGTAGATGTGGTACTCTACCCCAAAACCACGGATGATCTCACCCAGCAGCTTCATGTATGTGTTGAACAGGAGCGGCGAGAGGACCAACCCCTGAGGCACCCCACAAGTGAGGGGTCTTGAGGTCGACCTCTGCCCTCCTGCCAACACAAATTGCGAACGGCCGGAGAGGTAGGAGGAGAACCACCGTAAAACGGTGCCCCTCACCCCCAGCCCCTTCAGCTGGTGCAATAGGATACCATGGTCGATGGTATCAAAAGCCACCGAGAGATCTAACAGGACCAGGATGGAGGAACAACCCCCATCTCTGGCCCTCCAGAGATCATCCACCAACGCGACCAATGCCGTCTCTGTGCTGTGCCCGGGCCGGAAGCCGGACTGGTGCGGGTCCAGATAATCAACTTCCTCCAGATGACGGAGAAACTTGTGCCACCAGACTCTCAAGAACCTTCACTAGAAAGTGAAGGTTGGAGACTGGACGATAGTTTTCCAATAATGCTGGGTCCAGGGAAGGCTTCTTGAGGAGGGGTCTCACCATCGCCTCTTTAAGGGAGGCTGGCAAGAACCCCTCACTCAAAGAAGCGTTGACTAACTCCTGGAGCCAGCCTCGTGTAACCTCCCAGGATGCCAGTACAAGCCAGGAGGGACACGGGTCCAATAAACATGTGGTGGCTCTCAGTCGCTCACGTAACCTGTCCATATCTTCGGAGGCAACAGAGTCAAACTCCTTCCACAATGGTATCTCAAGACCGGCTTCCGACAAACCCTCTAGACCACTCTCGGTGGAGATCAGTTCGCTCCGGATCTGAGCGATTTTATCCTGCAGATAAACACAAAATTCCTCTGCTCGACCCTGCAGAGGGGCTTCCCGCGGCCTCTGTTGAAGGAGGGAGTGGGTCACCCCAAACAGGGTGGCAGGGCGGTTCTCTGCGGATGCGATAAGAGTGGCACAATAGTGATGCTTGGCCACTCTCATCGCCACAAGGTAAGTCCGTAAATCGGCTCTCACCTGTGTTCGGTCAGATTCGGAGCGTGTGGATCTCCATCTACTCTCTAGGCGTCTCTTGTGGCGTTTCATCTCCCTCAGCTCCTCGGTAAACCAAGGAGCCCGGGTGACTCTTCGCCACAAGAGAGGCCGCAAGGGCGCGACCCGATCCAAGGCTCCAGTGGCCGCAGTATTCCATGCAGCCACTAAATCCTCGATCGGGGCGCGGATCAGGGTCACAGGTAATGGCCCAAGCTCCGTCTGGAACCTCTCAGGGTCCATCAGGCGCCTGGGGCGGAACCATCTTGGAATATCCGGTTCCGCCTCCCTGCGGTGGGGTGTAGCGGTAAGAAAGTCGAGCCGGAGAAGTGAGTGATCTAACCATGACAGGGGTATGATGGCTAAATCCCTTACATCAAGATCACTTTTCCACTGGCCTGAGACAAAGATCAAATCCAGCGTGTGTCCTCCCTCGTGAGTGGGACCCTTAATTACCTGGGTCAGGTCCATGGCTGTCATGGAGGCCATGAACTCCCGGGCTACCTCAGTTGATCTGCCAAGTGATGGCAGGTTGAAGTCCCCCAAGATTACAAGTCTGGGGGTCTCAACCGCCACCTCAGCTATCATCTTGAGCTCGGGCAGGGCTGCTGATACGTAGCGGGGAGCCAGGTACACAAGCAGCAGACCCAACTGCCTCCCAGGGCACCACCTCACGAAGAGGGACTCACAGCCGGTAGTCTGTGGCACAGTGGTCTCTCTCGGCTCCAGACTTTCCCTAATAATAACCGCCACGCCCCCACTCCTGCCTAGGGCCCGCAGTTGATGAAATGCACGGTATCCTGGTGGGCACATTTCCACGAGGGGTAAACCCCCTTCGTGGCCCAACCAGGTTTCCGTAATCCCCACCGGGTCGTTAATGAGGGGGGGTTTGTTAACCACGGATCTGGCGTTACATAACATCAACCTAAGGCCCTGGCTCTGTAAATCCTGGCCACCAAGCTCGTGAAGGGGGGCCCGGGAGTTGGGGCAAGTGACCGCCTGAAGCCAGCGGCCGCGTCCCTTCTCCTGCTGATGGAATACCCGTCCCCCACCGCCCCTACCCCTCCCTATGACCGTACTGATCAAAAAACCCTCCATGGAATCGACCCCTGCTCCCCCCGCCTTAATGGACCTATCCGCTTCCATATCTACTCCGCCAGCTGACTTGACACTCACCCTAGCCTCAGACTGCCTAAACCCTCCCTCCACCCTGGAACCCCCTAAAAGCCAAATAACACAATTTGATAATAAAAAAAACCTGAGTCTGCGCTTCTTCCACTTCTCTAGACTGATTAGTCACTCATTGAAGTGTGCCCTAGATAGCACAGCGAGCCACCCCTGCGAGAGGGGGGAATCTCGCAGTGAGAGGAGGTCTGCCCTTGAGTATATGCAAGTCATAAATACTTAGGGGCCCCGTTGGGTACCGGTTATAAGATGTTAAATACCGGTTATAAGCTGTTAAAAATTGGTGTAATTCTCCTCCTGTAAGTCATGACACGATGGCTTTGCAGCAGCATCTTTTGATAGTTTTCAGTTGGCAACTCCTCTGCTCCATCTGTGGTGGCTGCCATGACACAAAGATTTGCTTGTCTGCAATGCCAGATGGAGAAACAACCAAAATATTTCTCTTCTACTTCAGCTGTGTTTTATATGCAAACTAAGTCTTGGAGCACAAGCATCTTCATTTCTGACTGTAGGTTATTATCTGATATTCTCTTTGAGAAACACTTTTTGTGACGTTGCTTATCCCAAAAGCAAAATAGTTTTTTATGTAGGTCTTCCTAAATGTCTTTTAGATTTCAGATTCTCATTTTTCTCTTTGAGTTTCCAAAGCTATATTTCTATTAATACATTAAAAACAAGAGCAACATTAAAGACTACTGCACATATTATGGTTCTCAACAACAATTGGCTGATGTAACACATTCATCGTCCTAGCTTTGGCATACTAACACTTGAAATCAGTGAGAAAAATTCTTAATCTAGATTCTTATTAAGATGGATTAATAATGTTTTTTGGGTTATATTGATATTTATGATCATAAATTTGCTTGCTTGCTATACCTACATCAGGGGTGGGTTCCTGCCAGTTCTAACCTCGTCTATAGAAGAGGTTCCACAAATCTACAGGGCCGTTTAGAACCGGTTCCAGCTCCCTCCCTCCCCCCGCCCGTCCACACATCATCCAGATGAAGAGCGAGAGGAGGAATTCTGGGAGTTGAAGTCCACAAGTCTTAAAGCTGTCAAGTTTGAACACCCCTGGGGGTTTTTTCTAAAGGGTTAGGGGTGCAAGGGTCTTGTAACTTGACAACTTTAAGACTTGCGTGCTTCAAATGCCAGAGTTTCTGAGCCAACATTTTGGTTACTACGCAAGAGCATTGTTAAGTGAGTTTCACCACATTTTACATGTTGGCCACGCCCACCCAGTCACATGGCTGGCAAGCGACTCCTACAAAGCAGGCCACACCTACAGAAGAGGTTCTAAAACATTTTGAAACCCACCACTGACATACATACATACATACATGCATATTTCTATTAAATTTGTGCTTGTTTTTAATTGATTTCATGATTGCTAACTACGCAGAGCAGGGGTTTCAAACTCAAAGTCTAGGGGCCAGATCCAGCCATGAGGTACTTAGATCTGGCTCATGGGGACGCTCTGGAAACAGCGAAGGACCAAACTGCAGTGCCTCTGCCAGCAAAAACAGAGCTCGGGAGGGCTACAGGAGGCTGTTGCAGCCGAAACAGAGCTCAGGAGCCCATTTTCATTAGCAGACCACTCAAGCCACAACAGATGCCCCAGACATGAATGAGGTTGAGTTGGCCATGCCCACTCCACCCCCAACCCCGCGAGGTCAAAGAGAACCCTGATGTGACCCTCAATGAAATCGAGTTTGACACTTCTGACCCCGAGGAACTTATTTGAGATTGGCAGCTATAGAAATTTAAAAATAAATCAAAATGTACCTTGAGATAGCTAAGAAGGGTCAAGTGTGGAAATTCCAGGACTGTCAATTAGAGTGATTTTCTAAAAGAATTCTGGAAAAAGCAAACACCAATAGCTTATGCGCTGCTGTTAAGAAAATAACAACGTGATTTTTATTTTAAATTTTTATTTTTACAATATTTTTTTTAAAAGAAAAGAAAATAACAACACGAACCTGACTATGTGGTTATTAGGGAACATCTTGGTGCAAGAATTTAAAAAAAAGAAGGAACATTCTTATTATTTAGAGTGGTGGTTCTTATAATTTTCCACATTCTGTTTTACAATTTTGAAGCTTAACCTACAAACATTTGCAAAATTAAGTGTGCTGATACTTAAAGCTTGCAAATCCACAAATTTTAGGCATATATATGCTAATCTACCTGCATCATCTCCCTTCCTTCATCCTAGACTGACACACACACACACCACCCAAATCTATCTGTTGTTCTATTTAGCTGTGTTTCCTATGCCAGGGGAATGAACCTCAAAAGAAAAGGGCTTTCTTCAGAAATCTTGGAGCCATGGAAATAGCCACATTTTTCTAATTTTTGTAGCAAAGTATTGAAAGTAAGAATTATATTAGAGAACATATATATTCAGCATTCATTAGGTCTTCAGAAATCCAGCTTGGCATGAAGTATTTATTAAAACTTCAAACTACTGTGAGGATTCACTAAAATGGGAAAGAGGAGGAGGAGGAGGAGGAGGAGGAGGAGAAGGAGGAGGAGGAGGAATACCAATACAACGTGTATAGCTGAAATCACCAGCATGCATCTAAGAATGTTTAAAAACTTGCACACATTTTATGATCAAAATGTACCAGCAGAAGCAGTTGATTTATTAGCATTGTTTTATATGTACCTGGCACTTCACAAAGAACCAGTCTGACAAGTCACTCCCTCAGTGGATTTACTTAACCAAGAAAGAAACAACAGACAAAGTGATAAGGGGAGGAATTTTCTATTTTTATATTCTAGTACAGGTGTGTCAAACTCAATTTCATTGAGGGCCACATTAGGGTTGCATTTGACCTTGGGGGGGGGTACCTCATATGCTGAATTTGGCCCCCAGTCCTTGAGTTTGACACCCTTGTTCTAGTCCTATGGGATCAGGTTAGATAGAATGACATACCTGAGTATAAACTAATATCCTTGAAGTACCCTGTTTTCCCGAAAATAAGCCTTTCCTGGATAATGAGCCCAATCAGGCTTTTGAGCACACGCACTAAAATAAGCCCTCCCCCGAAAATAAGTCCTTCCCCAAAATATTGCAGCACAGCAGCAGTCATGAGGTGACTACGCTTGCCACTTCCTGCACCTCAAAAATAATAAGACCTCCCCCCAAATAAGGCCAAGCACTTATTTCATGGGTCAAAAGAAAATAAGACCCTGTCTTATTTTCGGGGGAAACACAGCAGGTTTTTGTTTCGTGTTGACTAAGCAAATACAACACAAGCCATCACTGTGCAGAAGCCATCTTGTTATACCTGTAACGGTTTTGTACTAATCAAAACTCAGATAGGATTTTTCTTTTTTTTAATGATCAGCTTTAGTTGAAGAGACCGATGCCCTTTCTAGAGTTATGGAATTTCCTTGTAAATTATACTGGGGATTTTTTTTTCTTCCAGGGAACCATTTAGCTCCTATTCCAGGTTCTGTAATCTGTAGCTCTGGCTGATATGAACAGTTTAACAATCCTTATGCCTCATCTGACGTTCCTTCCAAAGGAACATTTTTGGATGACTGAATGTGACTCTTGCGTTCTGCGTAACGTAACCGAGAGGCACACTGAGTCATGGATCCCCATCATTGAGGCTGACTCATCTAAAAAAGCAGCGATGAGGAATACGCTGGCTGTTGCTTCAGACTGGACTTTCTGCTTTTCTGCCATTATTACAGATGCTTATGGAAGAGAATGCTTCATTTGTATTTGTATGAGTCTTGCTTGTGTTTTTTTTTTTTATGAGGGATTTTAGAAAGGAATGCCGTCAGCACAGTTGGCAGTACAAAGGCTGGAGAAGATGAGCAATAGTGAAGGACTTAAAATATCTCTCTCTACTACAAAAGTCCAGAATAAGGAGAAGCATATCTGTTCATGTAACAAGATGGGAGAGGTTGGGTAACCTCTTGCCTAGTTGGCTCATGGCCAAAGGCCCATCTGTTTAAGAGATGAAGATCATAACAGAAAAGGGTGCTTCTGTTATGCTTTGACTCTGCTTTGCTTTCAGAAAAGAGTAGAGTTGAGTTGGGTTGATACTTTTCTGTGAGTGCCCCTGCCGTTAGTTATTACTTGGCCATGCTAAGGGATTCTTGTTAACCGGAGTCCACTGTCAACCGAAGTAATGGCCTAAACTCATTTAGGCAGTAAATGGATGGCGTACAAGGAAGCAACTCCAAATATGCTTAACCTTTTGAGTATGACAGATAGAGAGAATGTTCTCAAGGAAAATCATAGGCCTCACTGCCAGCACAAAACTCAAGCTTGCAGCTTTCAAAGGCTTATCTCGTAGAGACGCCACGATTCCCTGAAGCAAAATTGGATTTCTTCTGAAGTAAATGAAATCAAATCTGGCAATTGCCACAGAGTGCTTCTTGTGAAAGTTACTGATTGGGTTGCTTCCATGGCTTCTGTTTGCTTCTTTCTATTTTCTACCTGCAACATTGCTGCGGATAGGAAAAAACACATTCTTTTGCATTAAACTCCATTGCTGAGGAGGAACAGAATAACAAGAATTGGAAGGGACGACTTGTAAGTTGTCTAACCCAAGCAGGAGATCCTACACCAGGGATGGCAAACCTATGGCACGCATGCTGGAAGTGGCATGCAGAGCCATCTCTCAGGGCACGCCAACAGTCACCCGTTGCTCTTCCGGGTTCTGGCAGGCACATGTATGCTGGCCAGATGGTCTTCGTGTGTGCAGGAGTGCCAGAAACTGGGAAAGTAGCTCCCTGGCACTCATATGCGTGCCAGGAAGCTGAGCTTCCAGTTTCTGGTACATGCATGTGTGCTGGCCAGATGGTCTTTGTATACACATGTGTGCCAGAAACCAGAAGCTCAGCTTCCCGGCATACAAGTGCCCGTTGAAAACTGGAAGTTCAGCTTCCTGGCGCACACATGCGCACCAGAAAGCTGCTCTTCCGATTTCTTGCATTCCCTCGCCAGTGTGCTCTCTGATTTCAGCATTCACTGCCGAAAAGGTTCACCAACGCTGCCTTATACCATTTCCGACAGATGGCAGTCCAGTCTTTTCTTGAAAGCTTCCAGTGATGAAGCTCCCACTGCTTCTGAAGGAAAGCTGTTCCATTGGTTGATTGTTCTCAGTCAGAAAATTTGTTCTCATTTCTAGGTTGAATCTCACCTTGATCAGTTTCTGTCTCTTATTCCTTGTCTGGCCTTTGGGTGCTTTGGAAAATAGGTTGACTTCTCCCCTTTCTCTCTGTGACAGCCCCTCAAATATTGGAACACTGCTATCATGTCTCCCCTGGTCCTTCTTTTCACTAGATCAGCCATGTCTAGTTCCTGTAACCATTCTTCATATGTTTTACTCTCCAGTCCCCTAATCATCCTTGTTGATCTTCTCTGCACTCTTTCTAGAGTCTGAACATCTTTTTTATAGTGCGATGACCAAAACTGGATGCAATATTCTAGGTGTGGTCTTACTAAGGCTGTATAGAGTGGTATTACGTGATCTTAATTGAATCCCTGTGTTAATGAAACTTAGCATTGTCCTGTTGTCCTATTCTCTCTGTAGCATGCCAGTTCACATTCGCTACTTCCTGCTAAGTGGCTTAGCAGTCTAGTACAGTGTTTTTCAAACTTAGCAACTTTAAAATGCATGGACTTCAAGTTCCAGAATTTCCCAGCCAGCCTCTTGCTAGAGAATTCTGGGAACTGAAATCCATGCATTTAAAGTTGTGAAGATTGAGAAAAACCAATCTAAGATATTCCATTACTTAGAGCCAAATTACATGAGGAAAAGAAAAGTGTTTTTATAAAGTTTAACACTGTACTCCCATTTTTTAAACCTAGAATGTCACTGATTTTTATTACGGCAATGTCTTGCAGAATTTAACACATTTTCATGTAAAAGTCAGTTGATCCAGTTTTATGCTTTGAGTTGTCCTGAGCAGAAAAATTACACTGAAGCTAGGGTCGTAATAATAATAATAATAGAATTTAAACAGACAAGCATCTGCCACATAATACCCCAGACTTAACAACTGTTGATAAGAAAGGCAATAAAATCTGGACAGTGGGCAAGGCAATACCTGAAGGCAGCAGAATAAAATAACTGAATAAAATCACAAAAACAAAAGCAATGGCTGTGAGAAAGAAAAGCAATGAAGCAAAGAAATACCAATATTAATGAGGTGCCTTGGAGCAATCCCAAAACAATTGGAACACCACTTGAACACCATTGGCATTGACAAAATTGCCATGAGTCAATTGCAAAAGGCATCTTTACTTGGGATTGCTTACATTCTGTGACTGAAACTTTTAACAACATCAAACAACAACACCTGCCTATACCAGGTCCTTGATAAGGGTTCAATAGGTGGATAAAATGTCAAACGCAGACTAAACATCTAGCAGACTGTATGATGAAACATAATACCCGCATTCACAGCAAACTGTAATATTGCCAACATAATTAAATATGCATAGTGATTTCATAATTCAAACAACACAATTATATAATATCTGATGCTCCACATTGATGTCATGACATCATCATGCACATTATGTCCTATGCTCCCTCTACAGATACAGGTGGTGGTGCGCATGGCCCTTTTAAATCCAAGTTGCCTAAGGAACTTAAGAATTATATGGTCACCCAAAAAGATCTCATGTTATTTGTGTTCACTGAGATAAAAAATGGCATTTGAGAATGTAGACAGAGAAACCCACAGGATATTTTGTATGGGCCATATCTATATTATCGTCATAATTTGGATACTATATTTGTGCATAGTTCCAAGGAATGATCTTTGATTTTACTTTTATAACAGGTGACATTTCCATAGAAAAGGGAATCGGAAAAGACGATAGTATTTCTCTTGCTTGGCATCCTGACTCCAATGTGACTTGTGGCTACGTAGTAAGGTGGTGTTATAGTCCTGAGCCATGTACAGATGTTAACTGGGAAACGTTTTCTTCAAGTGTGACAAATGCTGATATCAAGTCAGGTACGAGTGGCACTTTAGCTTTCTTTCTGAAATTAAGATTAAGTGGGCAAAGAAAAGCAGAAGCCTTTTACTATTTAAGTTTTATAAGAAGCCAAGTAGCAACAAACAAGGGGATCCTCTACAGTGGTGGGATTCAATTTTTTTTTACTACCAGTTCCGTGGCATGGCTTGGTAGGCATGGCTTGGTGGGCGTGGCTTGGCAGGTGTGGTTGGGTGGGCATGGCAGGGGAAAGACACTGCATAATCCCCATTCCCTCCCCACTCCTGGGAGAAGAATACTGCAAAATCCCCATTCCCTCCCCGACCCACTAACCTGCTTTCCAGCCCATTCTCCTGTGTAGGGCAACAAAAGAAGACCCAGCCAATCAGCTGGGACTTGGGAGGCAGCGAAAAGATGGGGTTGGGAGCCAGCCAGAGATGGTATTTGCCGGTTCTTCGAATTACTCAAAATTTCCACTACTGGTTCGCAAACTGGTCAAAACTGGCTGAATACCACCTCTGATGCTCTCTATGCTTAAGGAGCTAGTTTAAAGCACACAGTTCTCTATCCTCTATCCTTGGCATGTGCAACCTTGAACCGCTGGCTCTTGCTGCCTGCTGATAGGTCACAATAGCACAGGGTTGTCAAACTGACATCATCACAGTGGCATCACATGACTTATTGGGACTTTTTCCCTCTTCACTAAACTGAGTGTGGACGTGGCCAGTGTGTGACACATCCAGCCCATGGGCTGGGAGTTTGACAGCCCTACAATAGCATATGTTAAGTAATGTCATATAGACATGCAAGTCCTTCTCAGAACTAACCAGAAAAAAAAGTCAATTAACAATAACAAATCATAAAATAAAAAAGAAAGATTCTAAGGAAACTGCCAGATTTATTTTGAGGACGATTTCTATTACAGCTTATTTATGTCCAACATCTTATTTTGAGCGATCCCAATGCTTAGATATTTTCTCAATGCCTATTGTAAAATATATATATATTCCTCCAATTCAAAAGGTTTCTTTCTACCTGCTTGATATGAAAATATACCTTTATTTTAAAGTTATAGCCCCATAATGAAAATTTATGATTTTTTTGTGTGTGTTACAGATGTCTTCCAACCTGGAGTGCGATATACATTTTCCGTCTTTGGCTGCAAAGAAAATGGATATCAGATACTGGGATATATCAAGGGCTACATACAAGAATTGAGTAAGAACATGTTGCTATTTTTTTGTTAGAAGTTGTTAGCAGAAAAGTGCTCATTAACAGAACTGGAGACTATTGAACAAAAGCCAGGATATGAAATAAGAGCCATCTGATATTAGCTTTGCACTTGCATTTAAGTATGTGTATACAGCTGGTTGGCTCAGAGCTTTTATTTTCAAATGATAGGGTACAGTTAGAAGAATGACAGCTCTCTCTTGAAAATAAAGGGGAAAAGAAAATAGTGTATAAACAGCATTCAGCCATTTGACCAAATGCTGTCGTGATCTAAATGAAATCATTAAATCCAGTCCTTAATGTTATAAATGTTACTTAAATGGCTGTAGGCCAAGCTAGGAATAAAGGCAGTTCCAGAAGTGCAACGTGTCTCAAAGCACAACTCTTGTGATTGAATTATGTTGAAAATGATTCAAAGAATACTTGAGTGAAGAGCTGCTCTAGACTCCCACTTTTCTTGATTAACTCTGCTAAACATACATCACAATCCTTCTTTTAAGATCGGTGGGAGCTCATTAGAATTCAAGAGGGTGAGATAATGGACAATGAAATACCATCAATAGTTGCATTATTTCTTAGAAAATGAACGTAACAAGATGGGTATCCCAAAGATGCTTTTTCAAAAGCCAACTTTGTTTTTGCTTGAAAATGTCTTGCTTCTTATCGAAAAAGCTGCTTCTGAAAAAGTTCAGAACTGAAAAGGCTTCTTGGATAAGAAGCAAAATGTCTTCAAGCATAAACAAAGAAAGTCCAGTTGCCTTTTGAAAAAGCATCTGTAGGACAACCATGACCTGCATGACTGAGAATCTCCATAGACAACAAAATGGGTGATTTTGTTTCAGGATTTAACCACTTCTGAATGTTCTTCGTCTTGCATTCAAAAGCTAACTAGAATTGCCTTCTGTTTGCAAAAGGCATGTCTTACTTTACTATAGCCCAGTGTTTCTCAACCTTGGCAACTTGAAGATGCGTGGACTTCAACTCCCAGAATTCTGGGAGTTGAAGTCCACACATCTTCAAGTTGCCAAGGTTGAGAAACCCTGTGTATAGCCCAATGATTCTCAATCCTGGTAACTTTAAGATGGGTGGACTTCAACTCCCAGAATTCCCCAGACAGCATGGTGAATGGAAGACCATCCATCTTAAAATTGCTAAGGTTGTGAAACGCTGCGTAGTTGCTCCAGTGAGGAGAGGAAGATATTCTGAATGGGAGGGAATCCTCTGTCCTCTCCGCGTTCAAGGAATATTTGGTTGTTTCCTACCCAGGTCCCAAAACGGCACCAGATTTCAGTGTGCAACATACCACCTCTGATTCCATCGTAATAAAATGGAAGAATATATCTGTGGAAGACAGCCGAGGCTTTCTACAAGGTTATTTGCTTAAATGTGCCAAAGGAGAGAAAGATGGCCCGATGCCAAAATATTTTAAACCAGGTAAAGAAATATCAATTGAATTATTGTCTTTTTTTCTTTTTAAATGTAGCTTTTCATGTTTAGGATTGCAGCCAACATTGCAACCTTAACCACAAGGATGCTGTTGAAATGGTGAATTGAAACACATGTCTAAACACTCCTACTCCACCACAGTCATTTTTATTTGTGTGGCTTACTGAAAGGAGAAGCACTGTCTCATTTTGAATCCTCATGGCCCTACCAGGTCCCATGCAGAACATGGACAAAAATGCTTATTATAAGATAGTTGTACTAATAACAATCTTATTATGACTGTAAATATGAAATGAAGAACACGTACAAGAATTTGGAGGATGCAAACAGTGGTTAAAAATACTGTACTGCAAGAGAATACAGTAATTCTCTGTATTCAGTATACACTGATACTCTGTTATAAATACTGTATTGCACAAGAGTACAGTACAATAATTCAGGGGTCCCCAACCTTTGCAACTTTAAGTCTGAAGGACTTCAGCTCCCAGAATTCTCCAGCCAGCAAAGCTAGCTGGAGAAATCTGGGAGCTGAAGTCCTTCAGACTTAAAGTTGCAAAGGTTGGGGACCCCTGCAATAATTCTTTAAAATAGTTTAGGGTCACCTGCTTGAGCAGGGGATTAGACTAAAAGACCTCCAAGGTCTCTTCCGGCTGTATTATGATTGAAAATGATTCTACACAGCATTGGTTGAGATACGTGGACACTATACTGGTGGCGAGGTTAATTTTTTTTTACTACTGGTTCTGTGGGCATGGCTTGGTGGGCATGGTTTTGCTTGGTGGGCATGGCAGGGGAAGGATTCTGCAAAATCGCCATTCCCTCCCGATCAGCTGGGACTCAGGAGGCAGGGAATAGATGGGAGCAGGGCCAGTCAGAGGTGGTATTTACTGGTTCTCCGAACTACTCAAAATTTCCGCTACCGCTTCTCCAGAACTGGCTAGAACCTGCTGAATACCACCTCTGTACTATACCTCTGTCATATTTAAACTGTGATAAATCCTAGTTTAGTCAGCTTAGCTTTCATGCATTTGTATGGAAAAAAAATCTCTCAAAAAGGTTGGGGAAAAAACTGGTTGCATAGCTAAAGAAACCTAACTGTAATATTCTGAGATGTCTCCTGCCCTCTTGCTGTCTGAATGGGCATTGATGCATCCTGTCTCTTCATCCTTCTTGCAAAGCTTGGTTAAGGCTTACCACAGGTGTCAGAGTAACTATAGACACCAGGTAAATAAACTTCATGGGTTGCTCCTGGAACAGCTTTACCAACAAGGCCATCTTTTGAGAAGTACACCTGCACCAAAGCTAACACTGAAAATTGCCAGGAAGTAGTTTCACTCTTTCCAAGGAAATATTTCCTGCACATTGCAAACGCCTTTTACAGCTCAGCTATGCCACTGTGGTAAGATGGAACAGCTGTGAGTAGGCTCCTCTCCAGGAGTTTACCATCTTTGGTCTTGGTTGAAGTTGCACTACCAGTGATGGCTAACCTTTTCCAGACAGAGTGCCTAAAGTGTGTGTGTGTGTACGTACGTGCCTGAACCCCCCAAATGCAGTGCGCCCACAGGCCCAGTGCATGTGCCCCACCCCTGCACAGCCCCACCCATATACCTGCCCCCTCACTTGTCCCCCACCCCCTACACATGCATGGCAGAGACGCGAAGACCAGCTGGCCGGAGGGAGGTGCACATGCATGCGCGGCAGAGCTGAACTGGGGCAACAGCTCGCATGCCATCAGAGCGTGTCATAGGTTTGCCATCACTAGGTCATAGACAGACCTAGTCCATAACTCCAGGATCCTCTTGGACTCATGTCTCCTATTCAAAGAGCAGATGGCAGGCATGGCCAGAAGGGCCTCTGCCCCAACTCCACATTGTGCACCAGTTATACCCCTTCATGGATAGGAAGGCTCTCCACTCATGCCCTGATTATCTTGAAAAGTCTTTGGAAGCTTCACCTGATACAGAATGTGGCCATACTGTGTGAGCCATACTGGGTGCCCAAAGAAGGGCATATATAACAACTTTGCTCCGTGAACTGTGCTGGGTTCCAGTTTGATTCTGGGACCAAGTCAAGATGTTGGTTATCACCTGTACAGCCCTACATGAGATAGGGCTGTACTACCTAAGGAATTTCCCATTCGATCAGGCAGGGAAGGTATGCAGCAGATCCCTTCAGTCAAAGAATTTCAACTGGTGAGATCTAGGAAGAGAGTTTCTCTGCCATTGCCCAGCGTTATGGAACATATTGCCCACAGAGGGGAGACAGACACTCACTCTCCTAGCCTTCATCAAAGAGGCCAAAAGTAGGCCATGCAGCCTTGCAGGGGGGGGGGGGGCTGAGCAGTTTTGCATAGAGGACCACACAACTGTGCGACTTTGTTGGCCCCATGAGAATCCCTCCCCCACTTACTTAATTATTGCTAAATGCCCATCTTGGTTTTTTTTTTTTACTTTTTGGAAATTTTATAATGTTATATTTTTCTAATTTAATTTTTTTTTAAAACCTGAAATCAATTTGAATCTTAAATATAAAGAATATTTATACATTGATTACCTCGTATATAGCCCACAATCTCTCTCTCTCTCTCTGAGGGAGATGGGCAGTTAAGAAATAGGAAATTTAAAGAAATAAATAAATATTTTCAGCATCTCACTTGGCTTCCATGGAGGAACAGGCAAAAATGAAGAATTCAAACTAACCCTCTCTCTCGAATTGGACTTGGAGCCCTGCCTGAGAAGAGAATATGTTTGATGTGGACTCGTTGGAGATGACTGATCCTATTGTGTACTTTTAGAGTTTCCAGACAAAACATATCACTGAATCATTCATTGCCCCTGAATCTGTTATGTACTTATAAGGATTGAATCTTTGCATTCCGTGGCTCTGTACGCTTTGTAAACCATTTGAAAAGAAAAGTTGTAGAGAGCGGGAAACCAAAGAGTGGCTTTCTGCCTTTCCTCTGCCTAGAGCAGGGGTGTCAAACAGCAAAGGACTGGCTCGCGGTGCTTCTGCCAGCCAAAATGGAGTCAGGAGGGCCACCCTTCTGAGCTTCGTTTTCACTGGCAGAGGGTTGCAGGAGGCTGTTGGAGCTGAAAATGGAGCTCATGAGGGTCATGGTGCTTAGATCTGCCCCGCAGGGCCACCCTGGAAACAGCAAAGGACTGGCCCATGGTGCTTCTGCCAGCCAAAAAGGAGTCAGGAGAGCCACCCTCCTGACCTTCATTTTTGTTGGCAGAGAGTTGCAGGAGGCTGTTGCAGCCAGAAACAGAGATCAGGAGCCCCTTTGTCTCTGGCAGAGCACTCAGGCCACCACAGGTACCACTGATACAAGTGACGTCAAGCTGGCCACCCCCGCCACCCCCCAAGATCAAGCACAACAATGTTCATCTGGAAAAATGTCTCAGTCTTCCTAGTTTGAGTACTAGGGGAGGGGATACTAACTTCAGTAAAAAACAACAACAAGCAATTTTCATCAAGCTTCAACTGTCAGAAATGCTACTTTTAGGAAATTACTTCCATGTGGCCATACTCCAGGCTTCGCTAAAGTTCCTGTAGCAGCTAGACTGCAAGCAGACACCATGAATATCCAGTTTTATGCATAATTCTGTTAACAGCATAGGAATTCATGTCTGTTAAAATGCCACAAAATGACTGCATTTTCTGCATTCACCATGAAATATCCTTACACAACAAATGTTTGTATCTTTGTTATTGTTGTTTTAATGATTGGTACAGAAGACAGGACAGTGGCTCAGTGGCTAAGACACTGAGCATGTTGATCAGAAAAGTTTGGTGGTTCGAATCCCTAGCACTGTGTAATGGAGTGAGCTCCCGTTACTTGTCCCAGCTTCTACTAACCTAGCAGTTTGAAAGCATGTAAAAATGCAAGTAGAAAAATAGGGACCACCGTTGGTGGGAAGGTAACAGCATTCGGTGGGCCTTTGGCATTTAGTCATGCCTGCCACATGACCATCGAGACGTCTTCGGAAAGGGCTGGCTCTTCGGCTTTGAAATGGAGATGAACACTACTCCCTAGAGTTTGGAATGACTAGCACATTTGCGCGAGGGAAACCTTTACCTTTACAGATCAGAGAGAACAGGTGGGAGTACTGGTACATAGGAATTAATTATTGGTGTTAACTTCCATAGTAATCAGAAATGATACAAAAGGTGGTGTTTCAGGAATCAAATACACTGAAGGGAAAAAGTTGTTTTTTACACAGTCTGCAATAAGGAATTTGGAATCTAAGCCAAAGTTTGGAAATAAACATGGAATTGCAATTATTCAGATTCGGTGACATGATTTTCCTTGAGCCATGGTTAGAAGACTGAACAACGGCAACATTCACAACCTTAAGACTATCAGCAAATTTTCTGAAATTGTTGTGGATTGAAGTTAAGCTTTGGAATGAGGAATTTGTTGGACCTGGAAGACTGGGAATTTTTGTTTTATGAAATGTAATAGTGGCAGACCTACGTTCTACTTCTCTAGGAACGGAGAATGGGAAAATATGGTTTGGGCAATGTTGCAATTCACTGTGCTTTTCAAAGGAAAACGTTGAAGGAGCCTCCTGTCTTCAGCCAAGCAGAGGACAATTAAATTAGTTGAAAGATTAAGGCCTTGTCAATCCTTGGTTATCATAAGGGAGAGGGATCCTGGAGTCCTAGTGGAAGATTTCTTGAATATGAGCTTCAGCTTCCAAAAGAGCCAGTGCAGTCTCTAGGCTGCATCAATAGAGGGATGGAATCAAGAACAGATCAAGTGTTAATACCACCTTATAATGCCTTGGTAAGGCCACACTTGGAATATTGCATCCATTTCTGGTTGCCATGATTTAAAAAAGATGTTGAGCCTCTAGAAAAAGTGCAGAGAAGATCAATCAAGATGATTAGGGGACTGAATGCTAAAACATATGAACAACAGTTGTAGGAATTAGGTATTGTATAACTACAATCAACATCTAAAGATACCTACCAGCTATGTTGAGAATTGGGAACGCTGTAATTGGATAATTCTAACTTAATTAAAAGAAGGGCTAGAGATGACTTAATACCAATATTCCAATATCTATGAGATTGTCACAAAGAAGAGGGAGTCAACCTGTTCTCCAAAGCATCTTAAAGCAGGATAAGAAGCAATGGATGGAAACTAATCAAGGAAAGAAGCAACCCAGAACTAAGGAGAAATGTCCTAAGTTAGAACAATTAATCAGAGTCCTTCCAACTCTGTTGTTCTGTTATAAAACATTTGAGGTGAGAAAGGGCATGTGGATGGAAGAGAACAATCTAATACTAAGCAAAACGTATATAATCTAAAAGCAGAATAAAACATTTTTGAAGATGATCAAAATATTGATAGATCTCTGTTTCCGATATAGAAAAAAATCCGCCCCCCCTTTAATTTAAAAATATCTTCATATTCTTTCTTCGTGAAATTTGTTTCTATTTAATTTGCCCAAGGAAAGTTGTCAATGCCTGATTTGAAAGAGTTTTCACTTCCCATATAATGCTGCCTGCCATAGAGCAATGGTCAGCTATAACTCTGTGGGGACAGCCAAATTCTGCTAAAGGGCAAAACTGTCCTGTAGTGCTTTCCTTGCAGTTGTAATATGGGGTGGGGTAAATTAAGGAAAGCAATGGATGGATTTCCCCAATTTTGTTTCTTTTACTTACTTTCAAGTGTCCACAGCTGATGGGAGAAACAACCACCAATTGGTCTCCTTTCCATGTCAAGTGATATGGTTAGACAAGGACAGGATTCTTGATGCCATGAAGCCAGGGGTGAAATGCTACCGGTTTGCCTGAACCGGTAGCTCTGGCGATCAGCTGTGCAACAATCAGCTGTGCTGCGCAATTAGAAATTACTTCTTTTACTGAAGAAGTTTCATTATCCAAACTGCCTAACATCTTCAGTGTTAGCAAGGAGTGGGGTTTGCTCTCAATTTATATTCCAGTGGTTTACCCCATCAGTATGGGTTAAAGCAATGTTCTCTTTTATTAAATATATTATTGAAAATGAGTTTTCCTCTGAGACATGATATTGCACATCTGTCAACTGTCCAGTTGGAGAATCCAGAAAAAGAAACTCCTGGGACATTATTTTACCAAGAGTATAAACTTTACTGAATAAACCACATTGGCACAGAAGAAGCAAAACCAGCTCTGGGCTTCCCATGCAAAAGCAAGCATAGTTTTCCCCCCCTTTCCCCACTGGCCACCCATAGTCCATTACATCCCCCAATCACTTCTGTTCATTTTGTTATGGGAATCAGCTGGTCACGCTGAGACATCTGCTCAGAGGGTCCTTGAGGTGGGAACCAATGATGCTTGGATGCCATTCCCTCCAGCCTTGCATTGCATTCCACCCCCACCACCCCTATTCTTTGACAAGTTGCGAACGAAGGTAAAAGTGTGAGTCAGTCTTGACAACAGCCCTTATTTCTACTAATTCCCCAATCAAACCATTGAATCTGCTCAGCTTTCATCTGGTTGCCCTTTCTTTGCATTCCGTCATGCTACTGATGTCTTCATGAAAAGACAAGCAAACTTGGATGTGATTATGTGCAATTCCTTAAAGATCGTATTTGTATTATGTGTGCATAAACGATGTGGATGCAGCTTGATCTGCAGTTAAAATGGAAAGGAGGCCATTTAGTAATCCTCTTTCAGGAGTCTCAGGATTTGAAAACCAGTCTAGACAAAACTTTCAGTTGAATTCAGATGAATTTATGCATTTCCAGCATTTCGGGGATAAATTACTATACATTTTGGCTAATCTTGCCAGAGGAAGATGCCATCTATAAAACATTTTGTATAAATTCTCCTTGTATGATATGGCCCGCATTAATTTCCTATTTCCCTCCACCACCCGGAAAAAAACGAACACAGGCCTTTTTTTTTATAAGCATGTTTTTTGTTGTTTTGTGACATTTCCTTTCTAATTCTTCTTCTCCCCCCCCTTTTTTTTCCCCCTCTTGCAATAATGCCACACAGAAATCAACGTTACCAATCTAAACCAAGATGTGTTGACAGTGTCAGGCCTTCAAGGGAAAACCAGTTACCATTTGACTTTTGGAGCCTATACAGCTGCAGGAGCTGGACCTGTTAATACCTTGAATGTGGTTACAAAGGAAAATGGTAAGTAATGAGACAATTGGATATTTGTTCTGCACCTTCGGCGTTGTCAGGCATTGTAAGAACAAACGGTGTGTAGTCTTCAGCAAGCATTAGACTGGGTTTCAACCTTTGTCAAAGGGAATCATACCATTAATATCAGGGGTGTCAAATTCAAGGCCTGGGAGCCAGATCTGGCCCACGGGTTGGGGGGGGGGTGTTGGATCTGGCCCATGGGTCCACCCTGGCAATAGCAAAGGACTGGCCTGCAGTGGCTCTGCCAAAGAAAATGGAGCTCTCCCATGGCCCTCCTGAGCTCTATTTTCACTTGCAGAGGCTTGCAGGAGGCCATCACAGCTGAAAACGGAGCCTTCATTGGGCCAACTCTAACCACTGCACCACTGCACCACCGTGGCTCATATAAAATAACTATACAGTTTAAAAGAATGTGAAATTTAAATGACACATGTCTCAGGAAGGAAATTTTTGCAGGTGCTTCTGATACTCCTACCTATGTTTTGTTGTTGCTATTGTTGTCTTGACATATTTATTTAGGTAATTTAAATTATAGAATTGTCCTTCAAAAACTAGCACTGTGCCATAATGAATACAGTATTTTAGCTCTTTCTCTGTGCGTAAACAGCAAGAGGGAAAATTGCCATTTCCAATCAATTACTTCCATTCCTCTTAAACTGTTAAAAGCAACATTGGCTATTTTCTGGGAATTTGACTTAATGTCGCATTGTCCCATAGGTTTGATGGAAGATGTTGACTAACTGAAATATTGCTGTTTTAACTAGTCTTTCTCTCTTATACTTTTCAGCTTTGGGATTGATCATTGCCATAATTATCCCGGTATCTGTGGTTCTTGTGTTGGCAGTTGTAACCGGAATCCTTTGCTACCGGAAGAGGGAATGGTAACTTTGGCATCCAGCCGTCTTAATTTCCTTTTTCTTCTACAAAGAGAAACAGATTCTGGCATATATTCTTGCATTAAGCTATTAGATATATTCCAGATTGGAAATAAACTTTATCTTCTGTATAGGTGAAGATTTATTGATAAAACATAGCAGTCCCCAGGCACACGCTAAATCTCTTGCGCTCCAAGAATTGCATTTCACTGGGCAAGATTTTGGGAGATACCACCGGAATTTGTGTGGCAACTTGGTTGAGGATGATGATCAGTGGTGGGTTCCTAACTAGTTTACTACCAGTTCACTTCTGCTCTCATTCATGTGCAATGCTTCTGCACATGCGCAGAAGCATCAAGGTGGGTAGGCGGAGCCTCCCGCCACCACCACTATCAGTTCAGGTGAACCGGGCCAAATTGGGAGCAACCCACCTCTGTTGTTCATATAGCCAGACTCAGAATGGCTGGTTGGTTAATGCTAAAATAAACCTCTCTCTAACCATGTGGTGACTCAGCGGTTAAGATGCTCAGCTTGTTGATCAGAAAGGTTGACAAGTCGGTGGTTCAAATCCCTAGTGCCGTGTAACAGAGTGAGTTCCTGTTACTTGTCCCAGCTTCTGCCAACCTAGCAGTTCGAAAGCATGTAAAAATGCAAGTAGAAAAATAGGGACCACCTTTGGTGGGAAGGTAACAACACTCCGTGTGCCTTCGGCGTTTAGTCATGCAACCACGGAGACGTCTTCGGACAGCGCTGGCTCTTCGGCTTTAAAATGGCGATGTGCACTGCCCTCTAGAGTCAGGAACGACTAGCACATATGTGCGAGGGGAACCTTTACCTCTACCTAAGTATTTTTTGGGAAGGGGAGGAACTCCTGAAGTTCATTCAAAGCGTCTTTGAATTTAAGGTTTAAGAATATGAAGAAACAAAACTCTCTTATCAAGAGTTTTGTAGCTCAGGGTTGAAATGAGAGGTCTTTGGTGTTTTCTGAGAGTAGTTATTTTCTTGAAGATGTTTGATTACACACACTAAGTAACATCAGCAGTGCTTGCACTGATGAAATTACCTAGTTTGGGTAATGAAACATCTGCAAGAAAACAATCAAGCTTAAGAACCAAGGATCCTTCCAAAATCTCTATAAAAGCCCAGTGCTCAAAACCCATCTTTGGAAGCCTTGAATTCCTCCAAGCCCACATGAATTTTTAATGAGTGATTTCTTCTGGGAGGAAAAAAATAGAAGGGGGGGGACGTGTCTCGTTTTCATATTGCAGATAAATGTTTCAGGAGTTTTGGTGGCAATTTGTAAATTAACCTTGCTTCCCTTATTTCAAAAGGATTAAAGAAGTCTTCTATCCTGATATTCCAAACCCAGAACACTCCAAAGCATTGGATTTCCCAAGGGACTCAGAGGTAATGTGTTTCATTTTACCATTCAAATAATATCATAAGAGTGGTGACGGATGGGGGTGAGGTTGGAGAAGGGCAAGATAAAGGGAAATCTTTCACCTTCAGAGTGAAAGGATGTTGTGTTTCTGTTAGTATTACAAGTAATATATCCAGTGGTGGGATTCAGCTGGTTCGCACCTATTCAGGAGAACCGGTTATTAACTTTCTAAGCAGTTCGGAGAACCGGTTGTTGGAAGAAATCTCATTTTGGTTTTTCCCACGTTACAGGGCTAATCCTGTAAGGAAGGCAGGAAAGAACATTCTGGTGTTGTTTCTAGCCTAATCTTTATTGCCCACCTTACAGAAACTGTCACTTCAGTTAACACTTATTACATTGTAACAGCTAAGGCAAAGCACCCATTGACCTGAGTGATGTTGAGTTGACCTCGCCACACAGTCACATGACCACTGAGCCCCACTTACCCAGCTGGTCATTAAATTATGTGAATCCCACCACTGAATATACCTCCTTCAATTAGAACTCTGAGGCAGGCAAGTTCCTCAAAGAACATTTTATTAGGACATAACAAATTGGCAACTTCCTGGTGGAAAACTGGCTCTTTAAGTTGGCGCTGCCCCCCCCTCCCCAATTAAAAGTAAAACATCATTTTCTCCAGTCTCAGTCACATGGCCCATCAGCATACAGTCCAGTTGCAAGATGACCTCCGTCTCCACCCTTCTAACACCTGCGTCCTTGATTCCTAGGGGAAATAATTTTATTTAGGTTACAACATCCCAGCTAATCTCTACATCCCCCTCCCTGGCCCCTTCACTCCAGGTTGTGTCAGCTCTGAAGCAGTGGGGGGCAGGGGGAGAAACTCTACTAAAACTACAAAAGAAAAATGGTCACAGTTCAGCCAACTTCAGGGTTGACAGTTTCTTCGCTTGTGGTTGAGCATGAATGCAAGGACTGAAAAAAATGATTTCAGCTCTTGAATTGGTGGCAGAAGTAACTTCAGGATTTATGGGCACCCATAGGAGGGCAAAGGTGCAATGAAGGTACATGGGCCAAGACTTCATAACAGAAGAGATAGACATGATGTCGCTTGCATATTTTCATAATGATTTCATTCCCCAGCAGCTGAAGTCAATACATCTTAAAATTGCTGGGGCTTAAAAATACTAATGTATGTCATGTCATTGTGGCTTCTAACAGATAGCTGTGGAATGACAATAAATGTTTAGCTCATTTTTAAAACCTCTAATTATCAATTGCTTTTTTCAGCCCACTAAGTGTCTAAATGAAAGGCACAGGTTTTGATCAAATATATTACTACTATGAATAAGCCTATCCACATATAAACTAGCCCTTGGATTTTTAACTAAAATACCATAAAAATGTGCTACCAGTGAATCCTTGAAGTTTTTGCATGTTAAATTTTTACCACCGACATTACAGATATATAAAGGTATTTTAAAAGAGTATTACAGTATGTGCTTGTGGATAAGTGCATCTATGGATAAGGCAAACCCAGTTTTGGGATTGTATTGTGAGCCTAAAATTCTTGGCTTATCCATGAATACATATGATAAATAGTTTACATTTTTATTAGTTAAGTTAGATCTTATTTGCAGTGAATGCCCAAGTTTGTGAAAGTCTGAGCAGCATTCTTAATTAAATACCCTGTCCTTGCTTTGGCATTTATTGTATAAAGCAGCCTTCTTCTTTAAACCAGTTAGCTGGCTTGCAGCAAAATAAAATCCCAGGCTTGATGGCAGATGATGTGAAATTTGCAATATTTAGTGAGCATTGCACAAAAATCTGGAACATTTCTAGAATCTCTTTCTGCCCCATACATCTTCCTGGCCGATTCGCTCCCACAGAGAGGGACTTCTCCGGGTGCCATCCACTAGACTTTGTCAGCGGGCGACGCCCAGGGGAAGGGCCTTCTCTGTGGCGGGCCCAGCCCTCTGGAACGACCTTCCCCCCGACATTAGAACAACTACGGACCTCCGCTCCTTCCGTCAGAAATTAAAAACTCACTTTTTCTGCTTGGCCGGCCTAGGTTAGTCTCTACCTCAGGGGTTAGGGAATGTTAATTTTAAAAATGGGGATTTTAGTGCAGGGACGGTTGATTTAATCTGTTTTTATTGTATTTATTTATGTATATATTTTATGTTGTTTTAATTTTCCCTGTGCACCGCTCCGAGTCCCCCTGGGGAGAGGACGCGGTATAGAAAATAAAATCTATCTAAATCTATCTATCTATCTAGCCCCAAAGCTAAAATAAAATATTCATGTAAGAATAAACAATTCAATTTTTTTTAAAAAAAAGAAAGACAAAGCAATAAAAAGAAAAGTGATGTAATTTTCCTTCCACTCCAAAATCATCCAGTTTATTTACATTTGCCAGGGCCGAGTATACCAAGCTTATTTTATTTTCTGATTGTAGGGGAACCCGAATTCTAAAACCTTGGAGATGAACCCATGTACTCCCAACAACATCGAAGTAGTTGAAACCCAGTCCCAGGGTCTGAAGATTGAGGACACGGCCATTACATCACCTGTTGTGGAAGACCCTCCTGAAGATGGCATGGAGTCTGAATCGGGGAGCCACGTTGTGGTTTCCTATTGTCCACCAATCATCGAGGAAATCATATCTAATCCACCAGAGGATGAATCTGCGGTGTCTTCCCAGGTTGTTTATATTGATGTCCAGTCAATGTATTCAGCTCCTGTTAAACCAAATGAAGAATTAGAAGCTGACTGTGTGGTTTCAGCAGGTTATAAACCACAAATGCAACTCGCAGTTAATAGTTTCAGACAGTTGGAGGAAACATCAGCGACAGAAGAGGACTCAGACAAGGGTGCAGGCTATAGGCCACAAGCGAATGCACCCTCCTGGAATACGGGCGGTCCAGATTCTCCAGAATCCACAGAAAATGTCTCATTTGGGAGCCCTTGTTCGATTAATTCTCGGCAGTTTTTGATTCCTCCAAAAGACGATGACGATGATTCTCCCAAAGCTATTAACTCAGGGTGGTCTTTTGCTAACTTATTTCACACCAAACCAAATGAGTAAGACATGGTTGCCCTGGAAATAGCTGTTTGCTTGGAACTGGTTGTTAACAGTTTTGGAAGTGCTATCTCAGCGCCTTGATTATTTTGGTTAAGTTGAAAGTTACAGTGGACATTTTATAACTGGTAGAGATGCTAATTCACAGCGTTTCAGGGAAGGTAGTTCTAAAACCAAAGAGCAGCAACTAGCCTGCAACTACCTTTCAACAGTCTTCCTTTTACCCCGCCCTGGCCCAATGCTGTCAGTCGGATTCAATGTTCCTTATCGGTGACTATTTTTATGATGTTCTATTCGGCGTATGCCAGAGGAAACATAAGCAAATAGAAGCAAAATTTATATCTGCAGGTCTCAATATGTCTATGAAGCCTCAAAGGGATACATATATGCAAGTGTGTTCAGGATTGGGACCTTGTTGTCTGATCAACAATATGTTTAATTTTTAAGAAAGTATATTTAGGGCAGCCTTTGTTACAGGATCTTATTGCTTAAAAATGCATCAGATGAATGTTACAGGACCTATACACTACAAGTTCCATCCAGACACTGAAAGTCCCAGTCACCAAAACACTACGAGTTCACAGGAAAACACTACAGCATCAAACACTACAATAGCGAGTGGTGTGGTGGCCTAGAGGTGGAGCTCTCGCCTCACAATCAGGAGGCTGTGAGTTCAATCCTAGGTAGAGGCAGATATTTCTCTCTCTGGACACGATGAGTATATATCTGCTGAATGTAACTCCACATTGGCGACAGGAAGGGCATTCGGCCTATAATCACTCAATTAAGTTGTCCAGGCTCCACCCCGCAAGGGATTATGGGGTCATTAAAAGATGATGACGATGATGAGACACTACAAAAGTGCTGCTGATGGTTTTATGGCATTAGATTTCCAGCTGCTTTGGAGAGCCGTTGTTTAAGGCAGTTTCTTCCCTTTTAATTCCAGTAGAGCCAATTTAGATTGCTTGCCAATCGAAGCTTGCAGTGTTATGTTTATGAAGCCTGCTGTATGCATGTATGTACAATAATTTTGACTCAGGATATCACACAAGTGTAACACTGATTTTAAAGCTTAGTCAGGTATAGATAAATGTTGGACTTCTAGCATATTTTTTTAATAAATTTTATTTTTCCATACTTTAAAAAAAAATAAAAATAAATACAATGCGTGCTATAGCCTCACCTTAAACCGGAGAGATTATAAACTGCCTTCCTGACATCCTAGCACTGATGTGGATCTTGACATCCTATGGGATATTTGCCCAAACTGTGTCTCTTTCAGAAAGAGATTGATCAATTCGAGACTGTGCTGCAAAAATGTGCAAAATGTTACACACACACACACACACACACCAAGTTTTCCCGAAAATAAGACAGGGTCTTATTTTCTTTTGACCCCTGAAATAAGCGCTTGGCCTTATATTCGGGGAGGTACAGGAGGCAGCTGCTGTGTTGCAATATTTCCGGAGGAGGGCTTATTTTTGGGGCAGGGCTTATTTTCAGGGAAACGGTAGTATTCTATATGCAGGACCGTTCATTTTGTGAGATTGGTGTCCCAAATGAAATATGCACGTTTTGGATGCATGGACTAAAGCAAATGTTTTTGGTTTTGAGCAAAAACAGTTGGGGGAGACACAGGAGAAAATCCAGGACATCTGTGGGAGAAAGAAATGCTAGGTACACCAGTGGGATATGCCCACTGGTGGCAACAGTGACTGAGAGAAGGGAGAAAAGGCCATGGGAAGATAGGGATGAGCATGTGTCATATTGGGATTTTGGTGATTTCTGAGAGGGGCAGAAGGAAAAGGAAATTGCAGGGAAAGAGGGCAGTGAAGAACGATATACCATGTCAGAAACTATAGAGAGGGCAGAAGGTTTTCCCCATGTCACCCACGTTCTTATGTTACCGTCTTCCAAAATCACAGGCTGCAGAAATACTATATGGAATCAGCCTTCCAGCACCATCTCTTCATCATCTCTGGGGAAAAACCCATTTGCTTTGGGGGAAATGGCCAACTGCAGTACTCAGTTGCCTACAACTCTGAATTTCCCTGCAAACTTTTACAAGGAGAAACAGTCGCAGGGCGTAAATTGTGCCTTGGCGATCTGAGATTGAAATTCCTCTATAAAATATTGCCGAAGCCGTTTTAAAATTAAGTCCTTTGGGTTTACAGTCAGGTGGAGTAGTTTTAAAGCAAGCCTTAGCATTTAGAGTGTGTTTCTCGCACATGTAAAACTGCAATTTTACACCACTTGTTAAATTGATATTTAGGCATACTTCTTTGAGTACTTTTGTAATTGGCAGTTCAATACTTTCTCTGCAGCATGTATTTCAAAAATCAAGCCAACGATTACTGGTTGGTTTCTTCCCTGAGCTATTGAAATCGATATATTAGAACATTTCTTGAAAAACGAGGAATGGTCCCATTTTCCCCAGGTTATCAAGTTTATGAAATTTGAATAGTCATTCTAAGTCATTTTAAGATAAATGATTAAAAATGGTTGGAAGTTTGATTTAATCTTGAGTTTTGAGAAAATAGTCCTACTTATAAGTGTGCCTTTAATGTATGGGGGCTTTTGTTTAATGCTTCGATTCCCCTTCTCTGTTTCCACATTTATCATCTTTAAAAAAGATGTTAATCGTATTTGCCCTCAACTATGACACTTTTGTAAGCCTTTTGACATTTCCGTTTTCGGAGATAGCGGTTGAGGTATCTGCGTTGATAGTAACAACAAATACTTCCAGTCCAAAGATGGAGTGTTGCTTTTACAATTAACAGAGTGGCCTTCGTTTTCTTAATCTACTTTTGCAGCTTTTGCAGAGTTTGACAGAATTAGATCTTTTTTCCACCCAAAGTATCCGATCCTGCTAAACGCTGCATTTTTTCAATACTTTAATAAAGATGAAATGAATGTAGGTAGCCAAGCAGTAAGACATCAATATACGTATGTCTTTGGTGTAAAGCTGATGTCTTGGAAATAAAGCATATCTAATGGTAATTGCCCCTTTACAAGAGATATATCTGAACATATCTGAAATGTGCAAAAGTTCCAAAATCTGTAAATGTTTTCCATAAATACCTTTCCCCAACCATGGCACCTTTCAAGATTCTGTATTTCAACACTCAGAATTTTTTGGAGAGCATGTTAAGAATTCTGGGGTTGAAATCTATTAGGCTGGGAAGGGTTGCTCTAGTCTAGATGATATTTAAAACTTGGAAAAGAGGAGAAGAGAAAAATAAAGGGAACCTCCATTTATTTATATCGCTCCAGGTTATTTTTTTTATAATACTGCTTAATTTTGTAAGCATCTCTAGAACTTCAGGTGCCAGACTCTGCAGTCTGGGCAAGGTAACAGCATTCTGTGTGCCTTTGGCGTTTAGTCCTGCCAGCCACATGACCATGGAAGACATCTTCAGACAGCGCTGGCTCTTCGGTTTAGAAACAGAGATGAGCACCGCTCCCTGAGTCGGGAACAACTAGCGAGGGGAACCTTTACCTTATCGTTTGTTCTCTTGTTTCTGAGAATTATGTTGGAAAATCAAACCAAAATCTATATAAAGAACACTATCCATATTATACCTCACATAAAAGACATAATTGAAATTCTCGCCTTTTCAGAGAGATTTTGGGAACCTTATATCTAAAATGTCAAAGTTTGGGAAGGGAGATGTATTTTAACATTCTTTTGGGTTAGTTTCTTTTTTTTTAATGGGGATGCTGCTCCGATGGTTCTGGAGAACCCTTCAGCATTGAGCCATGAGGGCGGGAAGGAAGTTATTTTGTTGTTTTTAAAAGAATTTATTTTTTGAAGGACATCATTACATTTAATCCATTATATGTTTGTTGCTATGTATTGACCTATGAGGAAAAGGACTGTGAATTTTGTTTTGTTCTTAAATTTGGAATTGCATTTTTGAAGAATTAGGGTATTCATTTTTTAGTAATCCTTTGATATACCTCATTAAAGTGACTTATCAGAAAGAGTAAGCTACGCTAACCTTTGCAAAACAGCATTTTCTTATTCGTGTGAAGACACGGATTTACTGGGGAGTGTTCTGCTGTACATTGGCTCTTTGCTTTGGAGGTAGAAAAGACTGGTAGAGTTAGCCTTTAAATAAATATATTGTACATAAAACCATTGGACGGCCCTTACTAATTAAGAAGCAGGGACTACTACACCAATGTGCATTATACCTTGGATGTGAGTGCCCATTTAAGGACAGTTCATTCCACTCCTGGCCCTGACAATCACTCAGACGGGCCAGTAGGATGACGCAAGTGGCACAGCACAAGGTGTAAGTTTACACAGCAAACATCTAGGTATTCTCTAGCCAGGATGGCACATCTGGGGAAAGAGAATAGCCTGCCTTTCTTTCTGATGATTCCTATAAGTTAAGATGACCATCCAAGTGCTAAATTAAGAATGTGAAGCTGCCATACAGCCACATCCAGATATCTTTGCAAGCTGTTTGCTCACAGATTTCTTTTCTTGAAAAAGAAAAGATAAAACAGAGAAAGAGGCACCTGACTTCTGTTAGAACAGTGTTTCTCAACCGTGTCAACTTGAAGATGTCGGGACTTCAAATCCCAGAATTCCCCAGCCAGCGAATGCTAGCTGGGGAATTCTGGGAGTTGAAGTCCAGACATCTTCAAGTTGACAAGGTTGAGAAACACTGTGTTAGAACATGGCTTTTTTGGGGAAGTTTTGATCTTTCTCAAAAGTATTCCTCTACACAACGTCCATTCATCTCACTAAGGCTTGAGGGATGTTGATGGATATTTTGCTTTGAGCCCTTCATGATCATGGACACTTGAGGATTCTGGCTGTTTCCGTGGAGTTCAAAAAACCATTCCCCATGGAATCCTTGTGTTTCTATGCTCGGGTGTTTGAAATGAGGCTTCAAGTTAACTGTACTCCAAATCATTGGCATGTTCAGATGTAGATATTTTTTTAAAAAGGTTCTTGGAGCTATGGTATCTCGGTTAAATGACCAGCTATTGCCCTTTTCTGGAAATGTGCATGGGCAAAGTAGCATTATGTGATCAGTTAGAGTGAACGCCCAATTCACCAGAGTGAGGTCGAACAGTTCTGGGCTTTTTATGGACCGAGTGAGCCACTGTAAAATGGTACACGCTTCTCTTCCAGATGATTAGAAGGATCTTGTTGGTTCAGCAGATCTGTCCTTGTGGAATGGTTGGTTGAAAGTTTGCAAACGATCACCCAGTACCAGTTTTGGTATCTGGGTGAGTGGATTGTTTACTCAGTGCATAGATTGTGTTATTTCTTGCTGTTTTTCCATGAAGTCATATGGTCTTGATTGAGGGCCTTCATTGCGAATGTGAAATCTCCTGCAGTGAGATGAAACAGACAGGAAGGACTTGTAGAGGGGGAACTGAATTGGGTGAGTGTTGAAATGGGGTGGGTGGGGTGGGGTGCACATTCTTCAGAAGTTAATTGTAGATAAAGAAATAACGCTTGTATAATACAGTATATAATTGTTTTATAGCTCCATATATTCTGAAGGTTTTTATTGAATATCTTGCAGCATATTAAACTTATAATACATAATAAATGTGAAATTAACCTCAGTGCTTATTGAAATATTAAATAACCAGTGTAATATTGAATCAACTGGAAGACTCAATGTTGCTTCACTTTCTTATATTTTCCTCCTCGAGCAATTTTATCTCTTTTCTGCTTCTAGTCTGTATAAAATGGGCTACTGACTCTGGCCCGCTGATGCCAGGCAGCTCAGGTATGTTAAAATGTAGGTTAAACTGTTCTACTCTTCTTATTCTACTGTACATATATATCTGTACATATTTAACTGGCAAAACTGCATTTCTGAAATTCTTTTCCCATTTAACCTTGTTCACGTGCAGATTAACAGTTGATTGCCGTACTGAAAGACACGATGATCACTTTGCAGTTTAGGAAAAACTTAAATATATTAATATGAGTTGCAACTCTTCCAACTCTTTATTAAAGCAATGCATCTTAAAACCAAAAGGTGTCAATAGGACTTTCCTGTTTCCTGTGTTTGCTGTGCTAAGCCCCTCTGAGTAGTTGCACGCAACATATCCATGGACTGAGGCCAGTGTTGTGTAGACATCAATATGAGCAAAACAACAATGTAGCAGCTGTATGATTCCTAGTGAAGCTATCCAAGCAGATCCGTCAAGGAAGTGATAACTTTAGGGATAAACAAGGGGGAAAAGAGGAGGGAAGATTAAACTATGTAGCACTAACGCACTACATTTCGAATGAATATGAAGCTAATACGCTACCATATAGCCAGACAGTGCTTATCCCTGTAATATGCATGTATTAAGAATATCTGCCAGAAATACTGTCATGAAGTTTAATAAATGTATTTTCTTACCCTTTAAAAGTGTGAATGTATTTTTTTTTTCTTATCCATTTGATTTGGTTTTGTTTCTGCCTCTGTAATTTTGCAGCTCTTGCTCAATAAAAGCCTATTGTGAGATACCAGCAGGGGTGGGTTCCTCGTCTATAGAAGAGGTTCCACAAATCTGGATGATCTGGGAATGAGTGATCTGGGAATAGGGGACTTAGTCATCTCACCCTTGTCATGGATAGATCACGCTCTCCTTCGGCTGGACTTTCCAATTGCCACACCCCACAGAGATTCCCAGATGGTTCCGCCCCAGGCACCTGATGGACCCAGAAAGGTTCCAGAGGGAGCTTGGGCCAATACCTGTGGCCTTGCCCCGTGACTCGACTGAGGACCTAGTGGCCGCATGGTTTAGTGCGGCCGGGGGGCCTTGGACCGAGTTACGCCCTTGTGGCCTCTCATGTGGCGCCGAATCACCCAGGCTCCTTGGTTTACCGAGGAGCTGAGGGAGATGAAACGCCACAAGAGACGCCTAGAGAGCAGATGGAGATCTTCTCACTCCAAAGCCAACCGAACACTAGTAAGAGCCCATATTAGGACTTACTTAGTGGCGATAAGGGTGGCCAAACGTGAGTACTGTGCCACTCTTATTGCATCCGCAGATAACCACCCTGCCGCCCTGTTCGGGGTGACCCGCTCCCTCCTTCACCAGAGGCCGCGGGAAGCCCCTCTACAGGGTCGAGCAGAGGAATTTGGTGTATATCTGCAGGACAAAATCACTCGGATTCAGAACGAGTTGCCCTCCATTGAGAGTGGTCCGGTCGGATTGTCCGAGGCTGTTCTTGAGACACCATCTTGGGAGGAGTTTGACTTTGTTGCTACCGAGGATATGGACAGGTTGTCAAGGAGACTCAAGGCCACCACATGTTTATTGGACCCGTGTCCCTCCTGGCTTGTACTGCAATCCTGGGAGGTGACACAAGGCTGGCTCCAGGATATCGTGAACGCTTCTTTGAGTGAGGGGTACTTACCTACCGTCTTGAAAGAGGCGGTGGTGAGGCCCCTCCTCAAGAAGCCTTTCCTGGACCCAGCATTGTTGGAAAATTACCATCCGGTCTCCAACCTTCACTTTTTAGCGAAGGTTGTAGAGAGTGTGGTGGCTCAACAGTTTCCGCGACACCTGGAGGAAATTGATTATCTAGACCCGTGCCAGTCCGGCTTCCGACCTGGTCACAGCACCGAGACGGCATTGGTCGCGTTGGTGGATGATCTCTGGAGGGCGCGGGATAGTGGATGTTCCTCTATCCTAGTCCTATTAGACCTCTCAGTGGCTTTTGATACCATCGACCATGGTATCCTATTGCACCGACTGGGGGGGTTGGGGGTGAGAGGCACCGTATTATGGTGGTTCTCGTCCTACCTCTCTGGTTGGTCGCAATGTGTGTTGGCAGGGGGGCAGAGGTCGGCCTCGAGGCCCCTCATGTGGGGTTCCTCAGGGGTCGGTCCTCTCACCTCTCCTGTTCAACACCTATATGAAGCCACTGGGTGAGATCATCCGTGGTTTTGGGGTGGGATACCACCTGTACGCTGATGATACTCATTTGTACATATCCACCCCAGACCACCCCAACGATGCCACCGAGGTGCTGTCCCGGTGTTTGGAGGCGTACGGGTTTGGATGGGTAGTAACAAACTCAAGCTCAACCTGTCCAAGACTGAGTGACTGTGGTTTCCAGCACCTCGGTTCAGCCAGGTAACTCCAACACTGGCCATTGGGGGCGAAATATTGGCCCCTGTGAAGAGGGTGCACAATTTGGGTGTCCTCCTGGATTCCTGGCTGTCCATGGAGGACCATGTGACGGCCGTGGCCAGGGGGGCGTTCTATCAGGTACGCTTGATGCGCCAATTGCGCCCCTTACTGGACCGGGCTGCCCTCCACAGTCACTCAAGCACTCATGACGTCCCGGCTTGACTACTGTAACGCTCTCTACATGGGGCTCCCCTTGAGGTGCACTCGAAGGTTACAGCTAGTCCAGAATGCGGCCACGCGGGTGATTATGGGAGCCTCTAGGCATTCCCACATAACACCTCTCCTGCGCGAGCGGCACTGGCTGCCTGTGGCCTTTCGGGTGCGCTTCAAGGTGTTGACGACCATCTTCAAAGCGCTCCATGGCTCGGGGCCTAGTTATATGCGAGACTGTCTTCTGCCCCATACATCCCTTCGACCGATCCACTCCCACAGAGAGGGCCTTCTCAGGGTGCCGTCGGCCGGGCAATGCCGAGCAATAGTTAGTAACATGCACCCTGTTGTCGGCTGCACCATCTTAATTTTTGGTTCTGTGCATGCATAGAACAATCTCCATTGCAGAAATGTAATGTTTCCCCCTTTTCTAACATTCTGCGCATGTGCAAACTGTTTTGGTGTAAATGTGCACAAGTGTGGAGCGCATGTGCACAAGGTTTTTTTGCACCGAACTGGCAGTAATGTCGGTAGCAACCCACCCCTGCTCCCTACAGAACGACCATATAAGGTCAAAGCACTGTTTCAAGAAAGTCTACAAAGGAATAGTAGCCACAGCGAAGATTTACAATACAATACAATAGCAGAGTTGGAAGGGACCTTGGAGGTCGTCTAGTCCAACCCCCTGCCTAGGCAGGAAACCCTATACCGTTTCAGACAAATTGCTATCCAACATCTTCTTGAAGTCTTGTAGTGTTGGGGCATGCACAACCTCTGGAGGCAAGCTGTTCCACTGATTAATTGTTCTAAATGTCAGGAAATTTCTCCTCAGTTCTAAGTTGCTTCTCTCCTTGATTAGTTTCCACCCATTAATTCTTGTTCTGCCCTCAGGTGCTTTGGAGAATACTTTGACTCCCTCTTCTTTGTGGCAGCCTCTGAGATATTGGAACACTGCTATCATGTCTCCCCTAGTCCTTCTTTTCATTAAACTAGACATACCCAGTTCCTGCAGCCATTCTTCATTAAACTATGTTTAATGTTTGTCTCCAGTCCCCTAATCATCTTTGCTGCTCTTCTCTGCACTCTTTCTAGAGTCTCCACATCTTTTCTACATCTTGGCAACCAAAACTGAATGCAGTATTCCAAGTGTGGCCTTACCAAGGCATTATAAAGTGGTATTAACACTTCACATGATCTTGATTCTATCCCTCTGTTTATGCAGCCTAGAACTGTTTTGGATTTTTTGGCAGCTGCATGCTGCTGGCTCATATTTTAATGGTTGTCCACTAGGACTTCAATATTCCTCTCACAGTTACTACTATTGAGCAAGATCCCACCTATACTGTACCTGTGCATTTCTATACCCCTTTGAGTGTACAAAGCTTTTTCTTTTTTTTAAAAAGAACTATTCAGTGGCTCAAATAGCAAATAAAAATGTTGGTAAGACATCTGCCTATGACAATACATGTCCATTGGCATCATAATACTTTGGTTCCCATTACACAAATAAAAAATGCTTTGAGTGTACAAAGCTTTTTCCATGGGGTGTGAGGTGGGGTCAAAAAGCCAAGAATCACCAACTACTTTGTATTCTTCAAAATATTTATTTATTTTTCCTTGAGAAAGATGGACCATTGGGCCAGTTGATTCCCATGGCCTCTGTGCTACTATTGACCCCTGGGACCAAAAATCCAATCGTGAAAGTTTTCTTAATCATTTTGAAGAACTGGCCAAATGTATAGTTCAAATCAGCAGAGCAGAAACAATGATTTCTTTGGTGTTTGAAATGTCTTCAAGACCTCTTTATAAATTGCAGCGAAATAGATCTGTTTTAAGCACCCTAGCAAGATTGACAGCAGGGCAAATAGAAAGTCAGGACATTTGAACTTTTCTCCCCCAGTAATTTACAAAATTCCAATTCTCTAAATAAAAAAACCCTAGTAAGCTAGATATACAGTTGGTGAGTTTTAGGGTTATTCAATCTATTGCATCAAACGTTCTATGTATATTTATCTCACTGCAAGATAGAAGTCATGGATCTGTGATTTGGTTCATTGAGTTCATGTTTTTTAAGAAGCAAGTTCATTCGAGGCTGAATTGGAGAAGCTGAGAAAGTAAAAGAGGTTAGAAAAGAGGCCTCCAAGGATGAAACAATAGCATTCAACCATAATACCTTGGCAGTCAAGGAGCATTAAATTCCACTGTAGGAGAAAGTCACACCAGCTAGCTTTCTCATAGAAATGCCAGTAGCATATCAATTAGGTAGCACTGAGTAGTATTAATCCAGTGGTAGTCAACCTGGTCCCTACCGCCCACTAGTGGGCGTTCCAGCTTTCATGGTGGGCGGTAGGGGTTTTGTCTGATACAGAAGCACTTTCCTTTTTTAAATTTAATTGACTTCCCTACTTTATAAATTACCATTACTGTGGAACCAGTGGGCGGTTAGAAAATTTTACTACTAACACAGATACAAAAGCGGGTGGGAGGTATAAAAAGGTTGACTACCCCTGTATTAATCTGTGAATTGAGACAATGGTTCTAACAATGGTTCATAACAATGGTTAGATTATTAGTATGGGATCATGTTTCAAAACGGTCAGCTCTGTTCAGAAAACAAGCTCTACTTGAATCACAAACTAACAAATGAGAAGCCAGTCAAGAAACAAGATCCCAAAGGTGAAGCCATTAAGGCCAGAAACTCAAAGGGTAATATGTACAAGGGTTTCTGTGGGAATGCCATCAGAGGTGATATTCAGCCAGTTCTAACCAGTTCTAGCGAACCAGTAGCAGACATTTTGAGTAGTTTGGTGTACTGGCAATACCACCTCTGGCTGGCCCTGCCCCCATCTATTTACTGCCTCCCAAGTCCCAGCTGATCGGCTTGGTCTTTAAATATGACGGAGGTATAGTACAGAGGTGGTATTCAGCAGGTTCTGACCAGTTCTGGAGAACCGGTAGCAGAAATTTTGAGTAGTTCAGAGAACCGGTAAATACTACCTCTGACTCTGACATCTATTTTCTGCCTCCCAAGTCCCAGCTGATCGGAAGGTAATGGGGATTTTGCAGTAACCTTCCTCTGGAGTGGGGAGGGAATGGAGATGTTACAGTATCTTTCCCCTGCCATGCCCACCAAGCCATGCCACCAAGCCAAGCCATGTCCACCAAGCCATGCCCACAAAATCAGTAGTAGAAATTTTTTGAATCCCACCACTGAATGCCATGGTTTTTTTTAAACAAAGTGACAGAATGGAAATGCTTTATGGATTTGCCCTGTTTGAGCTTCATAAATGGTGCAAACTGTTCTACAGAATCTCTAGGGGTGGTTTATACTAATTTCTCCCAAGAAATTACTTATGTGGTTATATTATGCCTTCCCGACACCAAGAAATCAAGGCTGACTTACAAATACTAACTTACAGAAGCAAACAGAAAATAAATATTTTAATAGGAATGGACAATTTCAGTCAGACTTGGGGAAAATATGGCAACAAGACTAATGTTTCTAGATATCCTAAATTATTAGAATCCTGGAAAAGCTAATCAGAGACCATTGAACCTGCTTATTTATGTAAATTGCAGACAGACTCATAGGATTTTGGTGGGGTATTTCTGCATAATTGCATCTGACTAAATACTCCCCTTTCAAAAGTTTAATTTGACTTTTAAAAGAACACATTTCCAAACAATGAAAAGTTTTATGACAATACCTTGCCTCTTTCTTTCCGGGTCAACCATGTAGAATAGAATAGAAATGAAACAGAAACAGAAACAGAATTGGAAAAGACCTTGGAGGTCTTTTAGTCTAACCACCACTTTAGGCAGAGAACCCTACACCACTTCAGACAAATGGTTATCGAACATCTTCTTAAAGACTTGCAATGTTGGGGCATTCACAACTTCTGGAGACAAGTTGTTCCATTGATTAATTTGTTCTAACTGTCAGGAAATTTCTCTCAGTTCTAAGTTGCTTCTCTTCTTGATTAGTTTCCAACCATTGCTTCCTGTCCTACCATCAGGTGCTTTGGAAAGTAGCTTGACTCCCTCTTCTTTGTGGCAACCCCTGAGATATTGGAACACTGCTATCATGTCTCCCTTAGTCCTTCCTTTTATTAAACTAGATATACCCAGTTCCTGCAACCGTTCCTCATATGTTTTAGCCTCCAGTCCCCTAATCATGTTTGTTGCTCTTCTCTGCACTCTTTCTAGAGTCTCAACATCTTTTTTACATCATTTAAAAAATCTTTTTTACATTTTTGTTCTTGTTTACATGAAAACAAGAGTAACCCAACAGATTTCAATGCTTAGATTTTTAAAAACTGAGTCCTCAACGAACATAGAGTAACTCAGTCCATGTTTCTCAACCTCAGCAACTTTAAGATTTGTGGGCTTCAACTCCCAGAAATCCACAGCTAGAAGGGACATTCCCTATTTTCTTGGAACTGTAAAGAGCAAGGGGGAGTGATAAATTTTCAGACCTGGAAGAGTCTGTTAATGTAACCTTACAGTAAAGTAGAGCTAATATTTATGGGCACGCTTCTTGTCTGGATGGTCTCCCCAGACTGATACCTCTATATTAATAGGATCTGAGTGAACAATGACTTTAAATCTATACTGTAGACAGCAGGCGAAAATATCAATCCAGAATGCAGCTTCTATAAAAGACCAAAAATTACATGTTTGCAGTTGGAATGACATTGAAAATAGAATGGGAAAATAATAATAGTGTTCTATAAATCTACGCTGAGACCATGCTACTGTGTGCAGTTCTAATGCATCTTCTTAAAAACATTTTCTACTTACACAAGAAGAAAATAGGCCTAGATAGATAGATAGATAGATAGATAGATAGATAGATAGATAGATAGATAGATAGATAACACCAAAATGATTAGGAGAGAGATGCAGCAACATGCATGCAGAAGACAGATATAACTGGGGCATTTTAGCTGGGAATGAGACAGGAATACATAAATTGTGTGTGGTATACTGTAGATGCCAATTCCACCCCATCCCATCCTCTAACACAGGGGTGTCAAACTCAATTTCATTGAGGGCCGCATCAAGATTGTGTTTGACCTCGGGGGACTGAGGTGGGTGTGGCCAGGTTGGGCACGGCCAGCTCCATATCACTCATATCGGAGGCACCTGTGTGGTGAAAATGGGCTTCTGAACTCCGATTTCGGCTTCAACGGCCTCCTGAAAACCTCTGCCAACAAAAACGGAACTTGGGAGGGTTGCCCATTTTCATTGGCAGAGGCACCGCAGACCAGTCCTTTGCACCTTCCAGGGCTGCCCCGCAGGCCAGATCTAAGCATCCTGTGAGCTAGATTCAGCCCACAGGCCTTGAGTTTGACACCCTTGCTCTAACACACACCAAGCAGGGAGATTCAGGAAGACCAGCAGCGCAGAACATTTTCACACATACATGGTAATACTGTGGAATTCAGAACTTTGGTTGGTTGTGTCAGCCAGTCTGGATGGTTTTAAAAGGAATCTGGACAGGTTCCAAGTGACTGATGATATTGATGGCTGTTTATTGCTTCTTGAATCATAATTGGACTTTGGCGGAGTGGCAGAGGTAGAAAACCTGGCCCACATCCTATTTGATTGTTGCCTGTATAAGGAGGTGAGAGACAGGTACCTTGGTCTATATACCAAACGAAGAACCCATTGGGATCCCCATATCAAAGCAACTTACTTTATGTGCGGCCAGAACCTGAACATAACATTTAACACAGCACAGTACTTAAACAAAATGGTTCGGTTGAGATCTACATGTGTGGGACTGATTGGGGTGGATTGTAAGGGTGACACCAAAATATAATTTTATATCATTTTATTCCTTTTTACATATTTATGTATTAAATTATATAGTAGCTTATCCTATAGCTACTGTATTTTACCCTACTCTTATTTTAAACTGTTTGTATAGAATTTTATTGGTGATATGTATTTGAACCTTGTGCCTTGAGATGGCCTATAGCAGTGATGGCGAACCTTTTTGGCACCGAGTACCCAAACTGGAACGTCCGTGTATGTGTGTGCGTGTGTGCACAGAAGCACCAGAAACCCGAAGACCAGCTGACTGGTGCGCGCGTGCCTGGGTTTTTTTGCCAGTTTTGGTTGGTTTGGCGGCTGTTTTCATTCCATTTTTCAGGCCATTTTTGACCTGAAAAATGCCCTGAAAACGACCCAAAAATCAGCCTGGAAAATACTCCTTTAGCACCCAGAAAAGTGGCCCAGAAAAGACCCTGAAAAACACCCTGAAAATGCCCTGAAAAATGGCCTGAAAACGCCCCCAAAACAGCCTGAAAATGCCCCTCAAAAGGGCCTGAAAATGCTCCCCAAAACAGCCTGAAAATGCCCTGAAAAACGGCCTGAAAATGTCCCCAAAATGTCCTGGAAAATGGTCCAGAAAATGGCCAGAAAAATGGCCTGTTTTGGGGGCATTTGAGGGGCTATTTTCCAGCATCTTTAAAGACCAGCTGGTGATGGCACGTGTGCCCACAGAGAGGGCTGTGCGTGCCACCTCTGGCATAGGTTCGCCATCACCGGCCTATGGGCTAATCAATAAAGATGATTACTATGATTATGATGATGATTATTTATAGTGCAGAGAGAACACAGTGGACAGAGGTCTTCTCCTTCAGCTCCAATTTCTGAACTTCCCAAATGCATCCCCTGTAGCCATTGTGGGAGAAGAAATGGTAGAGCACTTGGATCTGCTGGTGCTCCAGGAGATCTTTTTCGATGTATTTAGGCTTACAAAGAGAATGGAGGTGACAGCAGTAGGATACAGTTTAAGACACTGAAATACTTTCCAAGCCAAGAAAATATCATTTAATGTATATTTCCAGCTCTTTATGTATACCCTAAGGTCTTCAAAATAAATTGTAAGACAAGTTACATTTCACACTTTCTGAAATTACAGAAAATACAAAATCTTTGCTTCCCCCCCGACAGCATCCTTCCCTCTCCACTCTTCTAGACGAACAGGTAAAACATGCTGAATTGTGTCTTACACCAGTTTGCAAAATTACCCAGCTGATCAATGCCACAACTGTTGCTCTATAAAAATATACAAGTACAAAAGTAGTGCTATAAAATGTGATGGTTGATTTTTTTCATTGCTTGTCCTAAAAAGAAAAAAAAAAGGATTTTCTTTCAAAGAGTAAGAAGATTGTCCTCTTCAGCAAAGAGTACCGTGTTTTCCCAAAAATAAGACAGGGTGTTATTTTCTTTTGACCCCTGAAGCAAGCGCTTGGCCTTATTTTTGGGGAGGTCTTATTATTTTTGAGGTGCAGGAGGTGGCGAGTGTGGTCACCTCATGGTTGTGTTGCAATATTTTTGGGAAGGGCTTATTTTCAGGGGAGGGCTTATTTTGGGGAAAAACATGGTACAATTGCGTGAAAAAGTTATGTTGTAAATATTTACATTGGAAGGTAAGAGATTCCCCAAAATAAGTTTGTAAATATCATTTCTTGGAATACTATCCGGAATGTCCACAAGATAATGGTACAAAAAGCCAAAATGAGGCTGGAATTTGAAGTTCTGCTTGTTTTTTATGTGCCATTAATGGCACCATCGTCTTGATTTCTTTTTCAACCACATGTTGTGGATCCTTCTGAATAGCATGGAATGCCCAGCGTTTTTTTAAAAGCAACTTTTGGCATTGTGTTCTGTAAGCGACCTTTGCTGTTGGCCAACATGGTCCCCGTTTTTTGAAAATCTTTTTGTGGTTGATAGTAGAATTGCAATATAATGCCCACACAATTAGTTCCTATGATGCATTGGATAGACAGAGGACAGGTAGAGATACAGAATAGACAGACAGAAACTCAATGTTAACCCATTCACAATAGTGAGTTTTTCTTGATGCAATAGAATCATAGGTATCCCGCTTTCCATCTCAGTATCTCCTTTCTCCTAACACTTCTCGGGTTGCCTTAGCCATTGAATGCAAAGATGCTCCATGTGCATTGTTTTTTTTTTTTTTTAAATACCAAAATTTCTAAAGGCAAATATTTAATGCCCTTTGACAAGTCCTCTGACCTAAGAGGACTCCTAAATGTAGCTGTTTTTGCAAACCTTCTGTTTGTATGGGCAGGAAGATGTCAGCTAAGGCAGATGAATAGTCAGGGAATGATCCTAGAGAGAAATGAGTGGCAATTGTTTGCCTGCAGTTTTGCACTCTCCTCAGAATAAGTGGGTTTTTTTTTTGTCTTTTAATGACCCCTTAACATTGAGGTGGAGTCAGGGCAACTGAATGGAGCTGAGTGCCCAGAAAGAGAAACAAATGAACTGCGAGAGCAGCATAATTGGATTCCTTTATGACAGGGGTCTCCAACCTTTGCAACTTTAAGTTTGAAGGACTTCAGCTCCCAGACTTAAAGTTGCAAAGGTTGGAGACCCCTGCTTTATGACATATGGCTGATTGAGGTGCTATTCCCTACCTCATCACTGCTCAGAGGCTGTTAAATGCAGAGCAGGAAAAGTCGCTTGGCAGATTTTGCAACTCGATCTCTGAATATCTTTCCACAATTTCTGGCAAATAAGGACAGATATGTAGTGAAAATGTGGATTGGAAGAAACTCTTGTGTGTGAATCTGCTATTTGTGCTCCACGTAGGCAAGAAACGTTTATGAACTAGAAAAGAGAGCACCAGTTGTTAGAATACCAGACTGACTGCAAGCAGAGGGAAAAAGAGAGAGAGAATGGAGTTTAAGGAGGAGAAACGATCACGCAGAGTTCAAGGAGAGAAGCAACTTGGAACTGAGGAGAAATTTCCTGACAGAACAATTAGTCAGTGGAACAGCTTGCCTCCAGAAGTTATGAATGCCCCAACACTGGAAGTCTTTAAGAAGATGTTGGATAGCCATTTGTCTGAAATGGTATAAGGTTCCTGCGTGGCAGGGGGTTGGACTAGATGACCTCCAAGGTCCCTTCCAACTCTGCTATTGTATTGTATAGTTCTCCCTTAGAGAACTCCAATACCACAAGGCCAATTTTGGAAATCAGAGGCTGGTTAAATATCTTCTGAATGACTTAAGAGAATAGAAAGAAACATCAATTTTCTTCTGAGACCCCAGAGGGCACTCTCAATCCCAAGATATGATAAAGCAGTGTCAAGAGTAGCATTTTCTGGAGAAGCCATCGACAGAAAGCTGCCAATGCATATTCATCATGTGTGCACAGGGATGCTCAAGTGAGAACTTGGCAAATCTCCTCCACTGGGAAAACCGCTCAAGTCACACTCTCTCTAGCTGAATGTGCTGTTCGTGGATGATCCTTTTTTCTCCTCCAAATCTCCATAGGTCTCCATTAGATGCTCTTTCAGATCCCCTAATACTTTTTTTTCTGCTCTGAATTTGAATAAGCCTTCAGACTGCCAAAAAGATAATACTCTGCAAACCTATTAAAGTTAAAACGGCATGCCCTAAAATCACTCAACTGACTTGATGCAATTCTCCTTATGATGAGGGAGATTAAAACAAAATGAGGATAATGACATTTCCAGTGGAAAAGGGAGCTACTCTTTGTAATAAAGGTGAGATCAGGTTGAAACATGACTTGAGTTTTATGGAAAATACCTAATTTGGTCTCAGATGAAACAAGTTAGTTCTGAAATGCATTTGGTCACCAAGAAAATACCTCAGCTATGAGCAATCTTAAATTAGATGTAACCAAATGCTCAACAGACAAACCACAAATGTGATTAATACTCAATTTAGATTCCAGAACTGAAACTGAAAACTGAAGGAAGGTTAACTGAGCTCAACCTTGTTAAAAAACACACACCTTTCTTTTCCCTGAAGGACCAAAAAAAAAATCACTAAAAGCAAAGGCCTGATAGTTAACTGCATCAAAAAATGAAACTTTTATCCGAAGTTTTGTGGAGGAATTTTGAAGGAACAAGGAGTTTCTCAAAGGAATGTAACTTGTTCTGTTTTCATACATGGAGAAAAGTTCTTTAAATTGCACTGTCGGATGGCCATTTTTGTAGGAGAAAGCAGCCTCTTAAAAGACTTTACTTGAACACCTTGATTATTTTAAATGTAATTATTCCAATTTTCAGTTTGTCTGTTGGAAGATGTTAGGAAGAGGATGGATATTGGGTTCCTAAAAGTTCCCTTCTAGGGAGGGCCTTTGCCAAGTCCATCAAATCAGAAGGCAGCTGGACTTTAACCAAAGCAAATGACTCTGCTTATTACTTGGGAGACTATGGGAACAGCATATGAAGTACCCACATCATCATTGTCTTTTAATGACTCCATAATTCCTTGGGCAATGGAGTCTGGGCAACTGAATGGAGCTAGCAGAGTGTTTTAATGGCTGGATGCCCTTCCTGTTGCCAATAAGGAGTTTTGTTCAGCAGAAATATTCTCAGTGTGCCCTGAGAGAGAAATACAATACAATACAATACAATAGCTGAGTTGGAAGGGACCTTGGAGGTCTTCTAGTCCAACCCCCTGCGTAGGCAGGAAACCCTATACCGGTTCAGACAAATGACTATCCAACATCTTCCTAAAGACTTCCAGGGTTGGGGCATTCACAACTTCTGGAGGCAAGCTGTTCCACTGATTAATTGTCCTAACTGTCCGGAAAATTCTCCTCAGTTCTAAGTTGCTTCTCTCCTTGATTAGTTTCCACCCATTGCTTCTTGTTCTACCCTCAGGTGCTTTGGAGAATAGCTTGACTCCCTCTTCTTTGTGGCAACCCCTGAGATATTGGAACGCTGCTATCATGTCTCCCCTAGTCCTTCTTTTTATTAAACTAGACATGCCCAGTTCCTGCAACCATTCTTCATATGTTTTAGCCTCCAGTCCCCTAATCGTCTTTGTTGCTCTTCTCTGCACTCTTTCTAGAGTCTCTGCATCTTTTCTACATCTTGGCGACCAAAACTGAATGCAGTATTCCAGGTGTGGCCTTACCAAGGCCTTATAAAGTGGTATTAACACTTCACGTGATATCTGCCTCTACCTAGGATCGAACTCACAGTCTCCTGATTGTGAGCCGAGCGCTCCACCTCTCGGCCACCGCACCACTATATGAAGCATCCCTATAACTCCTTAAAACTAATGTGTTCAGGAAGTGAATGAGAAAAGTCAATAGGCATCAACGCTTTCCTTAAAAGCCTACAGGAGCAAATATGAAATTTTCAGAGTTATGGAGAATAATATATTTCATATGGTTTTTGGCTCAGGAAATGCACCCATTCAGAGGGAGGGGGGGGATGAAATTGTGGTCGTTTATGCCCAAAGCAAGAGGGTGAGGCCATCTCTGACTCATGAAGTTATCACGACGTGTTATCAACGTACATCAAAACATCTGACTGGAAGAAGCTCATGTTTGCAGAATATACTTTCCTCCTCTGTAGGGTGTCCCAAAAAATTAGTAGGGTAGTGACAACATTTGATTGAAACCCCACAGCCTTTGGACTTGTGTCACATGTAAAAAGGCAACGTCTCATTCCCACATCTTGATTTACTTTTTGACACACGGGCCTCACCTCTGCTGGTTTCCCTTATCTCCTCTAGCAAGTTGATGTTTTGGATGTTCGGTTAAAGAGCTTTCCTTTCGGTAAGGAAAAGCTTTCTTAGCTTTCTTTAATGCAGAAAAAAACAATAAGCAATTCACAAGTTTGTGAATTCCATACAATATAATTTCATCTAGGACAGTGTTTCTCAACCTGTGGGTCGGGATCCCTTTGGGGGTCGAGCGACCCTTTCACAGGGGTCGCCTAAGACCATTGGAAAACACATATTTTCGATGGTCTTAGGAACCAAGACACCAATTTTATGGTTGGGGGTCATCACATGAGGAACTGTATTAAAGGGTCGCGGCATTGGGAAGGTTGAGAACCCTGATCTAGGAGAAATGTCTTGAGCCCTCTTGAAAGTGTTCCTTGTAGCACACCATTTTTCTATTTTTCTCTCTCTCCAGACTAGCCAGTAGAAAAGCAGCAGAAACCAGCCAGGTTCCTGCTGTTATAAATTTAGATGGACTGCAGGATTGTGGAAATGAGTGATGAGAAGAAGAAAGCAAAAAAGCACACGGCTAGACAGGAGATTTCCAAAAGTTGTACGTGTGACAGGTTGCCTGGTAAGCTCCTAGATATTTTTCTAAGAATGGCTATGGAGACTTTCATCTGGGTAGAGAGGCAATATTGCACATAGGAAGAGCTGTGCTTTATTTTGCAAGCTTATAATGCAATAGCGTGTGTGCATGCATTATTGTGTTTCACACACAAGATGCCATGTTCTGCCATCAGTAAATATCAACTGCTGGTATAACATTGTTAAGCTTTTGTGTGGATGTGCCCTCTATGCATAATCTTCTGTCCCATTTAAAATTTTAGAGTGCATTTAAAATTGCAAAGATTCTGGGTGTGTATTCTCTGAAAGTCCAGGTTTTTTTTTTGCTGCAATGTTAATTTTGTTTATGCAAATAGGATGTAGCAGCAGCCTCCTTATTTGCAAATAAAAGCAGTATCAAAAAGCAACATATTTCATTTTGGTGGGCCTGTGGTATGAGAGAGCCACAGACAGGGGGGAAAAGATGAGTCTACATGTTTGATTTTGTTAAACAAGTCAAGTATCTTGACTGCAAAAGAAAGGAGGAGGAGGAGGAGGAGGAGGAGGAGGAGGAGGAGGAGGAGGAGGAGGAGGAGGAGGAGGAGGAGGAGGAGGAGGAGGAGGAGGAGGAAATAACTTTTCTTCAAAAATACATCAAACAATTCAGGAAAACTTTCCTGAAAACAGATTCTAAATCCAAACAAATCTTAAATGTTTTCAAAACTCTTATTAAAAAAACAACTCATCTAAATTTTCTGAAAGTTGCATGGCAAATAGCACCTACTACGGAGCACAATCCCATCTAGTTTGTGGGCCTGGGCTACATAATAAGGGAGAAAGAAATTTCCCATGGTTCCTAGTGGTCAATAGAAGACAGACGCAAAGAACATTTTTTCCGTTTGCGCCCAGTCCCAGTGGTCTTGCTGTTGGACATCAATTCCCTGTGCTCTGCTAGTGGTCTTCACCGCCACCCCTTCGTAGGTGACAATTCAGCTGGTGGTTCTGGCTTTAGCACCGCACCCAAAGAAGTTGGTATACATCTGAGGAGCAGCTCTCTTAGTTCGTGCTACCATACAACTATGGTTGCTGGTAGTATTAAGCGTTAATTACCTTTGCTCTACCCTGTAATACGGATGGGCCAATCCACTTGCTGTTTCTAAAGGAGAAGAATTGAGGAGCAGGAGTGGAAAATGCACAGCCATGGGAAACATAAATGGAGACCTTAACATTTGCTCTGTGCTAAAGCACATTAAGGTGAGGCAGGAGTTGTTCCCACCCTCAGAAGCCCTGGGCTCCACAACTAGGGCCAGTATGGTGTAATGCTGAAAATAATGGGCGAAGACCGGAAGAGCTGTGGTGGCGCAGTGGTTAGAGTGCAGTCCTGCAGGCTACTTCTGCTGATCACCGGCTGCCAGCAGTTTGCCAGATCGAATCTCACCAGGCTGAAGGTTGACTCCGCCTTCCATCCTTCCCAGGTTGGTAAAATGAGGACCCAGATTGTTGGGGACAATAGGCTGACTCTGCAAACTGCTTAGAGAGGGCTGTAAAGCACTGTGGAACGCTATGTAAGTCTAAGTGCCATTGCTAAGTGCTATGTTCATGCCTCTCCATGGCCGGAGACCCACTGGTGCCTTGGGTTTGTCGCTCTTATTAAACCCAACCTATCTGATAAAGTAGGGGAAATTGGAAGAAGGAGGCCTTCTGGAGCTCTTTGAGGAAAGGCAAAATAGAAAACTATCGAATGAACAAAATAAATAGTGCAAACTCCTGCACATCCGAGCCATTTCTTAGTCAAGGGGTAAACTGGCCCTGGCAAATGCCACTCACCTATGAACCAGACATGCCTGATAGATAAGAATTGCCAGAGCTGTAGGTTTTATGCACCAGGCATGTCAAGAAAAGCACCAGCCGTTTGCAGCAGTGCTAAGTGTTTGGTGAGCTTGTCCTGTCGTTGAAGTAGCAAAAATCGTGACGGTCCCTATAGAAAGCATTTGGTATGACCAAAAGAGCGCAACAGCCAAAGGAAAAGAGAAATGGCAAATGGACCCTTTTGTTTTGCTTTCACTTCGCTTCTGATTCACTCTTCCAGGTGTTTCGTTGGAGAAGTCCTCACTGTGCAAGATCAGTCATGTTGCTGTCGCTGCTACAAAAAGTTATCTTCCGTGTGGTGATGGGATTTCTGTCTGTTACTTTCTCCCACAAGTGTTAATGTTTTTCCCATCAGCTGCGTCTTCCACTAATGAAATATGAAAATCTGTAGAAAGGGTGAAGTGCGAAATGCAACCTACCAGACCCCTCATGTACTGTCTGTTTGTATGCAGCGCTATTTCTTTCATTCCCCCTGCAAGAGAGAAAAAGACAAGCTTTTTTAAAAATGACGTTCTGCATGGCTTTTTTTATCAGAGTTTGTTGCATAAATTCAAATCCAGAAGCAGACACAAGTAACTGATGCAGGAGGATTCATTAACTTCTTTATATACATGAGAATAGATGAATAAAATGTACAATACCAACAAGGAGTTCTTCCAAGTAAATATAAGGCAGGAGAGTTAGAGGCAAACACAAGTTAGTTTCATTTCAGCAGGCAAGCCCAGACAGACTGCTTGTTTACTTCTCAGAGCAGCAGACTGCTTAAGTTTCTGTTTCAATTCTCTGCACAGACTCAGATCTGTTTAAGCTCCCATTGGCTGACTTAGTTGCTATGCCTATTCATTGGCTGGCCTTGTTCCCATGTCTCCATTTAGTCCCCATGACCTGATCTATTCCAGTCCATGGATATTCATACTCTGACATTTTTCTGGCCCTAAAAACCCCTTCAGAGAGGCCCCCAAAGCAGATTCATTAAATGGCAGCAAGTTCCATTTAATATGATAAAGGCCAAAAGCAAAATGAAGCACAATGCATTCCGTGACACAGAGAAACCTTGAAAGTGACTCTTTTCTGGCCTAGAAACTCTGCCAATTTTCTCCACTTTCTGTAGGTGTTTAAAAGTGAGGGTGGAGATCAGTGGGAACAGAAAAGGTCCCACCTTTACATCCCATCAGGTGTCTCCCAGATAGATGGGAAACTCTGAAAAGGATCAGAAGTTGCTTCTGGATAAAGAAGCTTCTATTTTTCACTGGGCTGGGGGGAAAAAAAAGAAAACTAAAGGGGAGATCATAAATCTTTCTCCTGATAGAAGGTAGTCCATATAGGAGTGCTTTGCTTTGAATGCTATTTAAACAACCATGATAGAATGTTACAGGGAACATCTTGTCCTTGAGGCCACTCAATTCCAAGACAAGTGTTTCCCCTCCCGTATTTGGTTTTATCAGGCATTGTTTCAAACACACACACAGAGAAGGGAAAAGACAATGTGGCCAAAACACAACTCAGAGTGAAACTTGGAACCGTTTTTGGAAATGGTTTGTCCTTGCTGGCTTCGTCCAAGGGCTGGGAGAGACCAATTGGCCCTAAGTTATCAGTTACCTGCCTAAGGTAGGACTAGAACTCCCTCTCTTTTCTGTTTTAGTCCAGTGCCTTTAACTACTCCACCTAATTGACTCTCTTTCAGCTCCAGCATCTATCCAATTTTTCCCCCCCCAGAAATACTTCTATGCTCTAGAGAAAATATGGAAAACAGAAAGGGGATTGTGGGGAGTTGTTCTTGGATTCCATCCCATATTCACAGCTGTATGGAATGCTGAATGTGGTTTCCATTCTTGTCTCAAGCCAACACAACATGGGAACAAACATGAGGATGACCTGCAGCCAGAACACCACTTTTGGACTCCAAAGAGAATGGACTAATTTTTAGACTTGTTGTTATTGTGTGGCTGGGAGTACGATCAGAAATAAACGGAATAAATTGGACACTCCGGAAAATAATCATTTTTTTAAAATAGGGTGATTTCCCAACCCCACCCACTACCTTTAAGTGGAGACAAATTGGCTTTTCCATTCTAGTAATGTGAGATCACAAGGTACTTATTCAGGTGCTTTAAAAAGTACTATGCACCTGACCATAAGGAATGTACATATCCCTACAGTAAAATAATCCTCCCAGTTGCAATGCATGGCTGTGAAGGTTAGACCATAAGAAAGGCTGAGCGCCAAAGAATTGAGGCCCTTGAACTATGGTGCTGGAGAAGACTTCTGTGCGTCCCTTGGACTGCAAGGCGATCAAACTGGTCAGTCCTAGAGGAGATCAACCCTGACTGCTCTTTAGAAGGCCAGATCCTGAAGAGGAAACTCAAATACTTTGGCCACCTAATGAGAAGGAAGGATTCATTGGAGAAGAGCCTAATGCTGGGAAAGATTGAGGGCAAAAGATGGGATGACAGAGAATGAGGTGGCTGGATGGAGTCACTGAAGCAGTAGGCGTGAGCTTAAATGGGTTCTGGGGGATGGTAGAAGACAGGAAGGCCTGGAGGAATATTGTCCATGGGGTCATGATAGGCTGGACACAACTTGGCAACTAACAGCAACAATAGCAAAGATAACCCCGTCTATGCCTTTCAGGGATTTATTTTTCAGGTTGGATGTTAAGCCAAAGAAGAAAGATTATTCAGATCGCACTGTTTCACTATAATGCTGAAGTTATTTTCTTGCTTATCAGTGATGGTTAGGGTTATAAAACATTAAAAATTATAAGGAACTCATATTGAATAGATAATTAAAAAAATTTAAAATATTAAAATTATGCAATATTAAATAAACTTTTGCACAATTCTTAAATAAATTAAAAATTAAAAAAGAATTTAGCAGGACTTACCAACAAATAAATCCCCATTGATATTCAACTGTCTCATCATTCCTGGTGATTTGCCAGTTCTGGCGCCATAATCATCGACCGTGATCTTTCCAGATTGTCCATCCCTTAAATTGATAAAAAGGTATGTTCCCACATTCAAAAGCTATCGTAATGTATCTTATTTTAATGTGTAGATGTGGTTGTACACGTTTGAGATGCCTGCTTCTGATGGGACAACCGTAGGATGATAGCAGAGCTTAAGAAGGTGAAGAAAGTCCTTTGAGTATTGTTGCAAAATATTGCAACACAGCAGCAGCCATGAGGTGACCAGACTCGCCGCCTCCTGCATCTCAAAAATAATAGGACCTCCACAAAAGCGCTTATTTCGGGGACAAATGAAAATACGACCCTGTCTTATTTTTGGGGAAACACGGTATGTTTTTGCAACAAAGTTGTGTGGCCCCACATGCTAGCAATCACACACTGGAGCGCTCAGATTCCAAATGTTATGATGAAGCAAATCAAAGGTGCCTCCTCATGATATAGCATTATGATATCTAGATGAAAACTTTAGATGTCTAGTCTTCAGACCAGGGGTGGAATCCAGCAGGTTCTGGAGAACCGGTAGCGGAAATTTTGAGTAGTTTGGAGAACTGGCAAATGCCACCTCTGGCTGGCCCCAGGAGTGGGGTGGGAATGGAGATTTTGCAGTATCCTTCCCCCTGCTGCGCCCACCAAGCCACACCACGTCCAGCAAGCCACGCCCACAGAACCAGTAGTAAAAAAAATGAATTTCACTACTGCTTCAGATCAACATGTAAAATATGGTGGACACCATGCTGGAAATAAGGCTTGCATTTTTAAAAAAAAAATTTTTTTAAAAAGAACATTGAACGTGGGTTTACACATTGATGTTTAATGAAGGACAGAACTATTCAAGGATCAAGAATCACAACTTACCGAACGGCCTTAACTTTATGCCACCGGCCATCATTAAAAGAGCCGTTCACTGTTATATAAGCAATGCCACTGCCCAGATTGTAACTGAAAACAAAGGAAAGAGTCAACAGATTTCTAGAGAACATACTGTCATAGATACGTTCAGTCCTTCTCACTGTACAACAACACTTTTTTTTTCTTTATTCTGTTCTCATAGTTGTAAATCTTCAGGAAGATTACAAGCAGAGGTGGTATTCAGACAGTTCTCTCTGGTTCGGGGTCTACGGGAAACTCCGCCCACCCGCCCTGACATAATGTGTGAACACTGCGCATGCACAGAAGGTGGTGAGCATGCCCTGACAAGGCACGTGCAAGCAACTGGTAGGGAAGGTAAGAGATTCCCACTTCTGATTACAAGGCTATTAAAAGTGTTAACACCCCCCCCCCCCCCCATCGTGCAGGAGGCCAACTAGGCCACGTCTACTTTGGCCACGTCCACCCAGCCACCGGGCAAAGAACTCCTTGCTAAAATTTTTGAACCCCCCCCCCCCTGCAGCCATGCCTGTTCCAAGTGAAACGATTGCTTACCTGAAGACCAAGAATCCATCCTGGAGACCAAGGGAGATGAAATCACTGTTGGATCGCATTGGGCTATCACCTCTCCATAACAATAGACCATCCATCAGTGTAGTCTTAAATCTCATAAACACATTTGTTCTTGATCCGGACACTCTGTGTGATGTGTGAAATAAGATTTCAGTGATGCGGGGGAAATAACATAATCTTGATTGCAATAATTTCCCCCCTCTGGTAACGTAGCATTAATTTGATAAGATGTTTCTCCTAAAGATCTGATAAGTATGCCCTCAAAGTGGTTTTGGGGAATAACAAATAACTAGTTGATTTGTAAATTTATTTCTTTTATTTTATTTTAATCAAATTTATATCCCGCTCTTCTCCACAAAGGACCCAGGGCGGCGCACAGGAATTTAAAACATACAAAAATAAATACTTAATTTAAAAATATATTAAATTATACTAATCCTATGCTAAAACCAATTTTAAAATTCCCAATTTAAAACTCTCTAAAATAGTCCCCACGGGAGGTTAGGCTAGGCCGGCTTGCTGGAAAAGATGTGTCTTCAGACACTGGCGGAAGAGGCGGAGGTTAGTGATGGTGAGTAATTCAGGGGGTAGGTCGTTCCAAAGGGCAGGGCCCGCCACAGAGAAGGCTCTTCCCCTGGGTGTCGCCAGACAGCACTGCCCGGCCGACGGCACCCTGAGGAGACCCTCTCTGTGGGAGCGGATCGGCCGAAGGGATATATGGGGTAGGAGACGGTCTCGCATATAACTAGGCCCCGAGCCATGGAGCGCTTTAAAGATGGTCGTCAAAACCTTGAAGCACACCCGAAAGGCCACAGGAAGCCAGTGCAGCTCGCGCAGGATCGGTATTATGTGGGAGCATCTCGTGGCTCCCGTAATCACCGCGCGGCTGCATTCTGGACTAACAGTAGCTTTCGAGTGCACCTCAAGGGAAGCCCCATGTAGAGAGCATTACAGTAGTCGAGTCGTGACGTCACGAGAGCTTGAGTGACTGTGTGAAGGGCAGCCCAGTCCAGTAAGGGGCGCAATTGGCACATCAGGCGTACCTGATGAAATGCCCCCCTGGCCACGGCTGCCATATGGTCCTCCATGGACAGCCGGGAATCCAAGAGGACACCCAAATTGCGCGCCCTCTCCATGGGGGCCAGTGTTTCGCCCCCAATGGACAGAGTTGGAGTGATCTGGCTGAACCGGGGTGCCGGAAACCACAGCCACTCAGTCTTGGCAGGGTTGAGCTTGAGTTTGTTACCACCCATCCAGATCCGTACGGCCTCCAAACACCGGGACAGCACTTCGGCGGCATCGTTGGTGTGGTCTGGGGTGGATATGTACAGCTGAGTGTCGTCAGCGTACAGATGGTACTCCACCCCAAAACCACGGATGATCTCGCCCAGTGGCTTCATATATGTGTTAAACAGGAGGGGCGAGAGGACCGACCCCTGAGGAACCCCACATAAGAGGGGTCTCGAGGTCGACCTCTGCCCTCCCGTCAACACATATTGCGACCGACCAGAGAGGTAGGACGAGAACCACCGCAATATGGTGCCTTCCAGCCCCAACCCCCCCAGTCGGTGCAATAGGATACCATGGTCGATGGTATCAAAAGCCGCTGAGAGGCCTAACAGGACGAGGATAGAGGAACAACCTCTATTCCGCGCCCTCCAGAGATCATCAACCAACGCGACCAATGCTGTCTCAGTGCTGTGACCGGGTCGGAAGCCGGACTGGCGTGGGTCTAGATAATCAACTTCCTCCAGGTGTCGCGGAAACTGTTGGGCCACCACACTCTCAACAACCTTCACTAAAAAGTGAAGGTTGGAGACCGGACGATAGTTCTTTAACAATGCTGGGTCCAGGGACGGCTTCTTGAGGAGGGGCTTCACTACCGCCTCTTTCAAGACGGCAGGCAAGGCCCCCTCACTCAAAGATTCGTTGACAATGCCCTGGAGCCAGCCTCGTGTCGTCTCCCAGGATGCCAGTACAAGCCAGGAGGGACACAGGTCCAATAAACATGTGGTCGCCCTAAGTCTCCTTGACAACCTGTCCATATCCTCGGTGGTGACAGTCAAACTCCTCCCAAGAAGGAACCTTAAGACTAGTCTCGGACAATCCCACAGGACCACTGTCGATGGAGGATAGCTCATTCCGAATCCGAGTGATTTTATCCTGCAGATAAATCCCAAATTCCTCTGCTCGCCCTTGCAAAGGGGCTTCCCGCGGCCTCTGGTGAAGGAAGGAGCGGGTCACCCCAAACAGGGCGGCAGGGCGGTTATCTGCAGATGCAATAAGGGTGGCACAATACTCACGTTTGGCCACCCTTATCGCCACTAAGTAAGCCCTAATATGGGTTCTCACTAGTGTTCGGTCGGCTTCGGAGCGAGAAGATCTCCATCTGCTCTCTAGGCGTCTCTTGTGGCGCTTCATCTCCTGCAGCTCCTCAGTGAACCAAGGAGCCTGGGTAGTTCATCGCTGCAAGAGAGGCCGCAAGGGCGCGACTCGGTCCAAGGCCCCTGCGGCCGCACTTAACCATGCGGCCACTAGGTCCTCAGTCGAGTCGCGAGGCAGGGTCACAGGAATTGGCCCAAGCTCCCTCTGGAACCTTTCCGGGTCCATTAGGAGCCTGGGGCGGAACCATCTAGGAGTATCCGGTTCCGCCTCCCCGCGGTGAGGTGAAGCGATTGGAAAGTCCAGCCGAAGGAGAGCGTGATCTGTCCATGACAAGGGAGTGATGACTAGATCCCCTATTCCCAGATCACAACTCCACTGTCCCGAGACGAAGATTAAATCCAGTGTGTTTCCCCCCTCGTGAGTAGGGCCTAAAACTACCTGGGTCAGATCCATGGCTGTCATGGAGGCCATGAACTCCCGAGCTGCTCCAGAGGCTTCGCCCGCCGACGGCAAGTTAAAGTCCCCCATGACTACCAGTCTGGGGGTCTCAACTGCCGCCTCGGCTATCACCTCTAGGAGCTCGGGCAGGGCTGTTGTTGCATAGCGAGGAGCCAGGTACACAACTAACACACCCAACTGCCTCCCTAGGCCCCATCTCACGCAGAGAGATTCACATCCGGTCGTCTGAGAGATCGTGGTCTCCTTCGGCTCCAGACCTTCCTTAATCATAATCGCCACTCCCCTACCCCTCCCTAGGGCCCTAGGCTGATGGAAGGCGCGGTAACCTGGTGGGCACATTTCTACGAGGGGTAAACCCCCTTCGTGGCCCAACCAGGTTTCCGTTATACCCACCAGGTCCGGGTCCCCCTCTGACACAAGGTCATGAATGAGAGGGGCTTTCTGAACAACGAACCTGGCATTGCATAATATCAGCCTAGGGCCCCGGGTCTGTGATTCCTGCCCACCTAGTCTGCGATGGGAGGACGGAGAGTTGGAGCACGTGACCGCCTGAATCCAGCGGCCACGGTCTTCCAACCGATAGTATCCATTCCGCCTCCCCCCGCCTCTGCCCCTCCCTAAGACCAAATCGATGGGTAAAGCTTCTATGGAGGCTTTAAAGTGTAAAATAACTTTAAAAAAAATACAGATGGTTGAAAAAAAGCACTGGGCTTTGTTTACATGTGAGTAAACCCTCTGTGATGTGATTCATATCCATATCAAAAGTAGTTCTTTCATAGACACGTTAAGAGCACTAGAGGGTATCAGTTTAAAGAAATCTAAGTTGGATTTTGGCTCTCGCTAAAGCTTTCTATGTCTCCCTTTCTACCATATTTTCCTACTTAGCAAGGATAAGATCCATGCCCTTTACACAATTTGGACTTCAACACCCACCTCTTTTGTTAGAATATTCATGACTTGGAGAGACATGGTAACAAGGTCAGCCAATGAATAGGCATAGCAACTAAGTCAGCCAATGCGAGCTAAAACAGATCTGAGTCTGTGCTGAGAATTGAAACTGAAACAAGATTGATCTCTGTCTGTTCTGAATTCTGAACTGAAAACGCCTCTCTGCTGTACTGCTGCCTGTGCTTGCTTGTAACTACTACTACATTGGAGACAATCTATACTGGTATTGTACATTTATCTTCATGTGTTAATATGTATATATAGAAGTTAATGAATCCAGCTGAATCAGTTATCTGTGTGTGCTTTCTGGAAGTGATTTTCTGAAACAAACTGACATCTTTCTGCCAACATGGCCTATGGCAGCCGGGTAAAAACACACAGAAGAGATTGCATAACGCTATATGGTATCTGCTGGCTGTTTCAAAATGCAACAACACGGATTTTAATTTAAATCTGGAAAGACAGTTCTTACGCTTTAAATATTTGCCATGTGCCTGCATAAAACCACAACCACTCACATATCGAAGAGGATTTCTGGATGACAGAACTACAAGCAAAACGCAGGTATTGACTGCATGAATTTACCTTTTAAGAATGTGTGGATTGTCATATGTAAGATAGCTGCGACCAATGAACTGTGGAATTTCGATGGCTTCCATCACAGCTAAAACGTTAAAGGAAACTTGATATCAAAATGTATACATTCAATGGTTTATATCAACAAATAGAAGAAGACATTAAAAACATATTTTTCAGAAAATTCTCAGTCAATAATTTTTAATTTACCATATTTTTCAGACTATAAGATGCACCGGAGTATAAGATGCACCATGATTTTGAAGAGATAATTTTTTTTTAAAAAAAGAGTTTTGTACTCTGCAGGCCTCCCAAACCCTCTGCACACCTCATTTTTTGCAAAAGAAAAAGGGCATGCAGAGATTTGGGGGGGAAGGAAACAGCCTGATTTTTTGTCGTTTCTGCCCTCCCCAGCCCCCAGGAACACTCTGGAAGCCTCTTAAAGGCTATGCATGGCCATTTTTGCAAAGGGGGCGGGGTTTTGGTAGGCCCAAAATTCTATATTCAGTATATAAGATGCACCCAGATTTTCAGCCTCTTTTTTGCGGGGAAAAGGTTCGTCTTATACTCCCAAAAATACAGTAACTGTGATTCAAAGTTCCACTTTCACAGTGAGCATGCTCACACTTGTGGAATGGTAGTGAAGGTAAGTGAATCCCACCACTGAGTGAAGAGACACAGTGCAGAAAACATCCTGCAGGCAAGAAGGCTCCACACACATTTGAACTATTTGGGTGACCCTAAGGACACAGGTAAACCTCCAAGTTGCCTCAACAACTCTCTAAAAGTATACAAATGGTCACCTGTTTTCAAGGAGTATAAATCCTTCCATTCCCCACCATCCAGTCAGAACTAAAGAAGCTTCTTGGATCAGAAATGAAACATCTTCAAAGAAAACCCCAAAATTCCAGTTGCCTCTTGAAAAAGCACCTTTGGGACTTTCATTGCAATCACTCAAGTTCTCAAGGCAAGCTTGATTCCTTATTTCCATAAGATGAGGGCTTATTTCCATAAGATGGTACACTGTGTTTATCATCACTAGCAGTTCACATAACCACACCAGGGTTTGGCCATTTAATCTTGTGCATTTGGCCCTCTCTAAATATTCTGGCCCTCTCAAAATATTCTGGACAACAGTTCTTCAAACAATGGAACATATTGACTAGAGCAGATGAGGGCTTAAGAGCAAAATTTTGGGAAGGCACCAAATGCTCTAATCCAAATCTAGTCATTTTCTGATTTATAACATTTGTTCTCCCCCCCTCCCCCCCAAAGTGTTTTAAATCAGCTCTGCAAGCCAACTCACAAATTACACTACCCCTAACCCTGTTTTAAAAACAGTTAGCTGCATATGAGACAATTCATAATAAGAATGTCCTTAGCATTACACCTGTAATCTAAGGCATGATTATGAATAATACTATCCACAGATCAGAGGTAGTATTCAGCCAGTTCTGACAGGTTCTGGAGAACCAGTAGCCGAAATTTTGAGTAGTTTGGAGAACCGGCAAATAGGCTGGCCACGCCCCCGCTACCTCCCAGCTGATCTTTTTTTGTCGTCCTGCACAGGAGAACGGGCTGGAAAGCAAGTTAGTAGGGTGGGGAGGGAATGTGAATTTTGCAGTATCCTTCCCCTGCCACGCCCACAAAGTCACACCACGCCCACAAAGCCACGCGCACAGAACGGGTAGTAAAGATTTTTGAATCCCACTGCTGCCGCAGATGGTATTAAAAAGCGGTTTGAATCATATGGCAAAGTTTGCAGAGAAAGCACATAGATACGCAATCAAACATATAATCATTGGCATGCCCAGGGGACAAGGGAAACTATGTGGTGAAAAATGCCTTGTGATGCAAACAGCCTCACAACAATACAAAAGATACAACGTGGCAAAGCATTGTGGCATCGAAGGCAAGCTTTCATTATTATGGAGCCATCATAGCTAAAAGCGAACATCAATGCACAGTTATTTCATAGAGATTTTACTTACTGTTCAAGCAGTAATTTCCACATTCTTCAGTGGAACAGCATAAAGTAGAAAAACATACAGATTTTATTTTTCAGAAGTAACAAAACGCTTCTACGTTCTATTGAAGTTTTATGCATGCAAGAATTAATGAAGGTTGGCTCCCACATTTACAACCTGTGATATTCTAACCCAGAATTTGGAAAGGGGTTGGGGGGAAGGGGCAGTCCAGCTCAGATAAATATTATGCTTCTCCTGAATGTTACTGCAAAGACCGATGTCATTGGCAAGAAAGCAAAAACCCTGATTTGATGGCGGCGGCTGCAATTGGTGTGATCAAATTTGAATGGTGGCCCTGCAATCCTGTAAATGGTGCCATACCAAAAGACCAGCCAAGATCCCTGAATATTCTTTCTCTAAATCAGGTCAATGGTCTCTAGCTAACACTCAATCATTGGTTGGGTTAAAAGCTTCCACTGTGATTAATTCATCTAAAATCTGGCTTTGGTTTCACATGGATAATGGTTTTTGCACTTGCATTAGACAAGACACATCATTTTCTCTACCCAAAGTAAGTATGGCCAAGAATTTATTCAGAAGGCTAACTAGGCAGCAGTGTAATCCTCTGAAGCCTGCTACCAATTCAGTGAGTCTGCTACTGAGTGTGTGACTGAGTTGCACCCGGGCAGTGTTAAAAAAGGAAGATTTTTGAAGTCTTCGGAGTCTGCAAAGGTAAGTAGAACAGTAGTTGGGAGGGGAATCTGCTGTGCCACATGATCCAAGGATTCTAGCTCATATAAATCGTGCATCACCCGGCTGATCGTCAGAAATACCGATCCGCCTGAGCATTTTTTACTACCGGCTCAGGCGAACCAGTCCGAACCGGTAGCATTTCACTCCTGAAACTAGAGCTTTCTTCCTACAACTCCTTCTACCTCCTTGGAATTACATCCACCAGCATATTTATTCTCTTTCTCCCTCTTTTTTTTTCTGGATAGGAGGATTTGCCTCCAAATTGAGCAGCATGCAACAATCACCCATTCATTTTATTGCTTGATTGATTGATTGATTGATTGGTAGGGAGATTTAAAAAAAAATCTGACTCTATATTATTCTGGAGTATAGAAAAGTCTAGGTAGGCTCAAAGTTAGGATTCCATATTAAACATGATCTCGCAGGATGGGGATCTGGTTCTACATCTTTGCCACCTTTCCTTTACAAAATCAGAAGCACATTTAAAAACCAGGGAAACATTAAAGTTTGAGAAAGTACCAAACAAGGAGACAGTGTTTCTCAACCTCCCCGACTTTAAGATGTGTGGCCTTCAACTCCCATGGCTGGCTGGAGAAATTCTGGGAGTTGAAATCCATACACCTTAAAAGTTGAGGTTGAGGAACACTGCACATTAGCTCCAAGAACAGCTGGTGAGTCCATGAACATTTGCCTATCCCTGCCTTACAGGAATATGTCTTGTACATAACATTTCTGGGAATATTTGTTTAGAAATTACAGTATCTCCCCAGTAGACCTGTAATATATAGTTGCGGGCATTCATTCTGACAGTCCCATTGAGAAGAAGGGGAAAGAGAAAACAGTCACTTAAAAGTCTTCTCCATAGCAGAACAAATAATTACAGTACGAAGAAATATACTGCCACCTACTGGAGCACGCCCGCATTGCATTTCAGTTGTTGGGGAGAACGGAACTCACTTAACAAGACCTCCCCGTTTAAAATGGAGAGGGAATCATGAGATATACTTACAATGGGAAACTATTGAGATTTAAAGACAGAATCACAAGGTGTGTGTGTGTAAGGATGCATAATTATATCAATATAATGACGAAAATAGCTGGGAATTGTAACCAGGTCTACATCTCGGCCCAAATGAGGGGGGGGGGGGAGGTTAAAAGAATAATGACTACATATGTATACTTTATTTTCTCTCTTTTAAAAAAAGGAGGAAGAAGATATATGTTAGAATTAAATATGTATATTGAAAAGGAATTATAAATACCACCAACGTAAAATGGAGCTTGCTCAGAAGCTGAAATACACCAAGTAAATGAGATGAAGAGTGTGAAGTAGAAGAGAGAGGTAAGGGAAGAAGAGAGATTTAGGAGAGAGGGTGGGGGGGAAGAGGAGGAGAGAAATGGGGAGTAGAAAGAGGAGAGAGGGATAGGAGAGAGGTAAGGGAAGAAGAGAGATTTAGGAGAGAGGGTGGGGGGGAAGAGGAGGAGAGAAATGAGGAGTAGAAAGAGGAGAGAGGGATAGGAGAGAGGAAAGGGAAGTAGAAAAGAGAAGGGCGACAGAGGGAAGAAAGGAGGTAGGGAAATGGAGGAGAGAGGGAGAAGAAAGTGATGGATAAGGTACGAATATGGGGTACGGAGAGCAGAAGAGCCAATAATTGATTTTGGGAGTTGATGGCAAGACGAATTGATGTAATCATTTAATAATACAATACGATGCTGGCTATGTAATAGTATACATGGTTGTATGTTATGAAAATGGAAAAATAAATAAAAACTTTAAAAAAAAAGACCTCCCGTTTAAAAAAGAAAAGTTTATTAGTTCACCCAAGTCCAAAGGGACAGACTTCCTTTTCCCCTTTACTTTTGTAAATAATTCTTTGGTGGTCTCTGAGGTGTGACTAAGAAAGGATTTGTTCTAGCTGTCAAATTACAAGAGATCCAAAGAGCAGCAAAGGATTAGAAACCGCATTTTGCAGCCGAGGCCTTCAGCACAAAGGAGGATAAAGTTACAAGGCTATAAATCCCCTTGTTTAAGGGCATGAGCTGAATCCTGCTGAATAAGACAAGAGGAAGTTTTTCCTTCTCGTGTACTGGCAGCACTGAACTTTCTTCATTTTCGCTCAGGAAGCTTCAAAGTAGCCTGAGCCCTGAGCTTCGTCAGAATTTCAGAGGGGGCATTAGTTTAGGAAAGTAACAATATAACCATGGGAATTTGTAATGAGATAAATTCGGCTTATCTGAAATTGGAGAAAGATTGGCACACATTAAACAAATGGGGGGATGGCACACCACAGTTAGCATTGGTGTGTGCGAATGTGTGTGTGCGCGTGCGTGTGCAAAATTCAGAAAAGAAATAACATTCTGGGCAGCATTCCAGCGTATAAAATGATAAATTTGGGGATGTGCAAAACAAAGTCAGCAAAACAAACAGAAAAAAACACGGATCTTTGGAGTTCTGGGTTATTATTATTCTTTTTTTAGAATTATCAACTGCAATTTCCTAAGCTAATGAATCAGATCTACGCCTGCCAAATCAAATGCAGATACAGAAAATTACTTGAATGTCTATCACTGCAAAAGATGGCAGAGAAGGCATTCGGCTCGGTACAAATCAAAACAACGAGATTTACTTGGAAATACAAAATTTCTCAAGAGAACCCTGGTAGGTAGTCAAGAACATATTTCCCACCTTTAATGCACAAATGCTTTTGGTCAACCCGTAAATCAATCTAGGAGCTGATTTAGGTTAGACAGAGAGGCAATAGATTGCACTGATTTATTAACTTTATTAACTGCTGGCTTTGACCCTCAAAATCCCTAAATGGAATGGAAGTGGCTTATTTGAGGAAGTACCTCTCCCCAGTTGTATCAGCCTGTCCCATTAGATCCATCAAAGAGGGCATGTTGCGTGTTACATCATCTAGGGAGCTACATTTGATGGGGCCTAGACAGTGGGTCTTCTTAGCTATGGCACCTGCCTGGTGGAATATCCCCGTTCCCTAAAGGCAGCTTGGCACTTACCCTTCACTTTAGAAAGGTCCTTCAAGACCTGGTGAGCCACGAGGCCTGGAGACTCCAGGGAACTATCAACTAGTGAAGTGGCTCCTTTATTGTTAACATTGCCTATTGTTTCTTTTTTATCTGTGTTTTATCATTTTTAATGTTTTTAATGATAATAAATAAGGTGGCTGGATGGAGTCACCGAAGCAGCAGGCGTAAGCTTAAATGGACTCCAGGGGGTGGTAGAGGACAGGAAGGCCTGGAGGAACCTTGCCCATGAAGTCACACTGGGTCAGACACGACTTCGCAACTAACAACAACAATGATAATAATTGTTGCTATTTGTGAAGTATTATTTCCAGCTTTGCTGTATGCTGCCCACTTGTTTTGCAAAATGGGTGACTATATAAATTTGAAAAATAAGTAACTAAATTTAAAAAATGAATGAACTTATCGCATAATGTGGCAAGCTTTAACAGGAATTTATTTGTGAAGCTGAGGGATGCAATGGCTCAGGGGCTAAGATGCTGAGCTTGTTGATCAGAAAGAATCGGCAGAACAGCGGTTCAAATCCCTAGAGCCACATAAAGGAGTGAGCTCCCGTTACTTGTCCCAGCTTCTGCCAACCTAGCAGTTCGAAGGCACGTAAAAAATGCAAGTAGAAAAATAGGGACCACCTTTGGTGGGAAGGTAAGAGCATTCCATGTGCCTTCTGCGTTTAGCCATGCCTGCCACATGGCCACAGAGACGTCTTCGGACAGCGCTGGCTCTTCGGCTTTGAAACCGAGATGAACGCCGCTGCCTAGAGTCGGGACTGACTAGCACATATGCATGAGGCAGAGGTGGGTTTCTCCGGGTTCGGGTGGGATCGGGCGAGCCCTTTCGTCAATTTTCCCGATCCCCAGCGATCCCTTTCCACCGGTGGACCCGGAAGTAAGTAGGTCCACGCCCCTCCCCCGCCTAGCCAGCGCTAAACTCGCTGGCCAGTGGTGGGAAGAAGTTGTGGAGAGGCGTGGGCGAGCGCCAAATACAAGGTCAGCTATCTTCCTTTTCTTGTATGGCTACATATCTTACATTTTAACCTTTTAAAGCAGGGGTCCCCAACCCCCGGTCCGCGGCTTCATAGGAACCGGGCCGGCGAGGAGGAGGGAGCAGCGCCCTGGCCAGAGGATGGGCGAACGCGCCTCCACACCTCCTTCCGACGGCCACCGCAGCGCTTTGCACTTTCCGGGGCTTCCTGGAGGGGCGAGCATTCGACTGCCGCCAAAGCCATCCGGGTGCCGCACACCCAGCCTCGGACGGCTTCGGCAGCACGCAGCTTGGGTCCTTCGCCCGCCCGCTGCGAGATAACCTCCCCAGTCGAATGCTCGCCTCTCCAGGAAGCCCCGGAAAATGCAGTGGTGGAGGCGCGCTCGGCCATCCTCTGGCCAGGGGCTGCTTCCTCCTCCTCGCCTGCAGCTCGGCTCCTCTGTCCGCTCGCTGCGGGATAACCTCCGCAACCGACATGCTGACCCCTCTGCTGCTTCCCCGGGGGGGGGGAGGGAGAGAATGGCAGATGCACAGAGAGGCAGACTTAGAGAGACAGAAAGAGAGAGAGAGGGAAACAGACACACACACACACACAGTGACAGATGGGTGGGGGGGGGGGAGAGAGACAGATACAGAGAGAGAGAGAGAAAGAGAGAGAGAGACAAAAAAACAGAGAAAGAGAAAGAAAAATAGGAAAAAAGATGAATGGAGGGTGGGTGGGAGGGAGGAAGTGAAGGAAAGAAAGGGGAGGGAGGAGTGAAAGAAGGAAGGAAGGAAAGAAAAAGAAAGAGGGATGGAGGGTAGGAGGGAAGGAAGGAAAGAAGGGAGGAAGGGGGAGGGAGGCAATGGAAGGAAGGAAAGGAGTGGAAAGGAAAGGAAAGGAAGAGGGAGGGAAGGAAGGAGAGAGAGGGAGGGTAGGAGGGAAGGAAGGAAGGAAGGAAGGAAGGAAGGAAAGGGATGGAGGGTAGTAGGGAGGGAAGAAAGGAAGGGAGGAAGGGGGAGGGAGGGAGACAATGGAAGGAAAGAAGGAAAGGAAATAATATATTTTCCTATTTCCTTTCACCTCAAGCTATCTGTTTGGTTAACCAGGTTAAAGATCTATTTTTCTCCCAGTGGTTATTTCAAAGGAATCACATCCTCTGAGTCATTTCCTGGATTCAAACCAGCATCCCAAAGAGTCATGGGCTGCCTTTATATATAACGAGTGCCCATAAATCCATTTTCACCATCTTCAGAAGACCAAAGACCAGCCAGAAATGTAAGGAAGAAAGGAAGAAAGGAAGAAAGGAAGAAAGAAAGAAAGAAAGAAAGAAAGAAAGAAAGAACTTATGACCACAATTGAGCCCAAAATTTTGGTTGCTAAGCAAGACTGTTAAGTGAGTTTCACCACATTTTCCAAGTTGGCCATGGGTCACATGACAACTGAGCCACTCCCACAAAAAAGGCCACACCTTTTGGCTCTCAAAAGAAATTTCAGAGGTGGTGCTGTTGATATTTGGCTCTATTGACCAAAGTTAATTAATTCATATAGTAACACAGTAAGAAGTATCCTTGAGAATTGGGAGAGTAAGACATGTTCAAATTATATCTATATGTCTATCTATCCATCTATCTCTACTTACTTACCTACCTATATTTTGGAACTGTACTCCTAATTAAACTATTATGACTAAATTAGTTGAGTTGAACATATAATTATGAAAACATTAAAGCAAGTTGACAGTTTGATTATTGTAATTAGAAAAATGTTATAAAACATTAAAAATCAAATTATGAGGCACATTCAAGAGAGAATATTACCTGTTTCTTGCTAGAGTTTGGGTGAGTGAATGTAGATGGCTAACGCAATTCCCCTTATGTCACCTCTGTAAATTTCAATGTGGATTTTATAAGGGATATATATATATATATTTATTTGTATGACTACTCAGTTTGTTGACTTTTCAACACTTGGCCAATCATGGAAAGCAGAGTGTCCTGATTGATATCTGGAGGGGTGGCCAAGGAAATTGCTTGATTGTAGGCTTTACTAGAAAGGTGAAATGAAGAGGGCAGTGGCAAAATACTTCCAAGAAAACTATACCAATATGTCCATGAGAGAACTTGTTAAAGAAAACATTTTTGGTTGTGGTTGTTCTAAATAAGTAACTTGGTAGAATAATAATAATAATAATAATCTTTATTGTCATTGTAATAATAAAATTACAATGAAATTGGTTACTGGTGAATAACTAAATTGAGTTATAAATAGCAATAACTGCTATTTTCTTGTAGATGTGTGAATTCATCATTATTTGTTTTTTTATTTTATACAAACCTCAGGTATCATTTGATCTTTGTTATTTATTTGTTTATTTCTTCATATTTCTAGTAGACCTGTTATAAACAGATGGCAAGGACACTGAATAAACGTTGCTATACAAAATAATTCAGGCTGCTTTGGGGAGCCAACCGTGTTCAATTTAGTGGAACTTCTACCCAGTTCAATTAGTGATAAGTGTTTCATTAGTTTTGAAGGGATCATGGATTCCACCATGATTAGGATGCTCCCATGGCAACAGGTAACTCATTTTGCATTCCATATACTAATGCAGCTGTGGTTAATGTACCATTCAAATTTATAGTGATGCATGAATATATCTATTTCTATGTCTGTCTGTCTGTCTGTCTGTGTATGTATGTATGTATGTGCACATTGTAGTATTTATTCATTTTCATATCTGTTTTTCCACTGTTGTACAAACATAATTCCAGCAGCTGCTAACATTCCCACCCGGTCACATGGCCGGCAAGCCACTCCCACCCGGTCACATGGCCGGCAAGCCACTCCCACCCGGTCACATGGCCGGCAAGCCATTCCCACCCGGTCACATGGCCGGCAAGCCACTCCCACCCGGTCACATGGCCGGCAAGCCACTCCCAACCGGTCACATGGCCGGCAAGCCACAGAACCTGTTCCAAAAATTTTGAAACCCACCCCTGGCATGAGGGGAACCTTTCCCTTTACCTATTTGTGAACCTAATGTATCAGTGGTTATTGACCCTTCTGTGCTTCTTCTGTGGTCCTCTGTTTTTCATAACACAAAGCATGTTGTAAATGATTAAACAGCAGAAAATAGTATGGCTGACATTTTCCTGTAAGAGCTGGGAAGTAAAATCATTCTCAGGACAAGTGCATGTATACATGGAATTGCTAGGATTATAGCACTATATTACCTTTCTGGCAGTTTTGCCCTTCAAAACCCAAAGGGCAATCACATTCATACCCATCTTTCTTGGGCACGCAGGAGCCCCCGTTGTCACAGGGGGCACTCACACAGGGATGGACCGTGTTCCCTAAGTTGACGCCAGCTGTGAAATCCTGCTTCGTGTCTATCGTCCGGTCATTCAAAACTATCTTTGTTTAAGAGATAAGAAAGAAGCTTTACTTGAAGTTTCTATATTACTTTATTTATTATCCATCAAGTTAATCTTTTATGTTAAGCCTTTTTTTTTTCCAATCAAAACTATTAGAGGAAAAGAGTGTTTGGAGAGGTCAGTCTAACATCTGTTTACTTTCATTAATAAGTTGCCTGAAAAAAATCTTCCAAAGGATTCCACTGTTTATCCTTAATGGTTCGGAGAGAAGAATGTGACATGAAGGAGCACTTTGGGGCTAAGTAATCAAAAAGCCTTGACTTAATTCCAGGGTTGTTTTTTTTTTAAAATAAAAACATTTTATTATTTAGATATTTGATCCCTGAACTGTAGAATAGTTTGCGCAGGATGGAAGTTTTCAAGCATTCTTGCAAGCCAAACTGGAGATGTAAAATAATCTTCTCAACAGAAATTTCAAAACAGAATCTTCCTGCCCCAAAATTTACTTAATTCCCCATTGGTGTGTTTAAAAGGGAATATATATATGTATACCATTTGCTTAATTTATATTGATCAAACTATTGTTCAGTAGATTGGATTTGGGTATTCTGAAATGGATAACGAAATTTTTGACTGCAATCATAGGTTTCTAAATGGTGGGCCAAAAGGTCTTCCTGTTGCTATGGCCCAGAGGTAGAGCTCTCGCCTGACAATCAGGAGGTTGTGAGTTCGATCCTATGTAGAGACAGATGTAAGGTCTCCTGCTTGGACCTGCAAGGTCCCTTCCAACTCTGTTAGTCTGTTAAAATAAGCTTCTATGGTGGTACTTTTCTGCAATCAAGAAGGCATTACCAAAGCGTCTGCAGTTTCTCACCCCCAAACTGACATGGGCTAATCCAAAAGGAGGAGGTACCAAAAAATCCCCTTTAAAAAGACTGTGTAAAATAAAGCCAAATGATTTCCTTTGGTTTTCAGAGGCTGGGAATAATTCTTTTAAAAAAATGATGCCCCTCCTTCCTATCTTCTCAGCTGTATATTTGTCAGTAGATTTTGGCTTTATCGGAGGCTCTGGCTGCAGATTGAGCAATATTGAAAACGAATGAAAACTGGAAGATAGTCAAATCATGGCCAGATGCCGGCATTCTCTTCACCTGGAAAATGTGTACATGCCCAGTTCTGAATTCTATGTAATTCTACGTACAAAGGACAGCCTGATTTCTGCTTACTCGTTATGAGATTTGGACCTCTTAAGAAACCTGTAAAAAGCAACAGAAGCAAACAGACTCGGATCTAATGTATGCCTAAAAATGTAAATAGCCAATACTGAATATATTGCTTTGAAAAGCAGTTACCTTCTGAATACTTCCAGAGAATGGTTTCAGAACACCGGAGTTCTTTTTCACATCATCGTAATTTGGTACTCCACCTATGAAGATCTCAGGGTTACATTTAATCTGTGTGAATGCTCCCTGCCAATAAATAACAAACATGAAAATAAATGCAAGAGAAATAAAATACCGTATTTTTCAGACTATAAGATGCACCAGAGTACAAAATACACCATGATTTTGAAGAGGTAAATTTTTTAAAAAAGGTTTTTTTGCAAAAAAGGGGAGCATGCAGCGCTTTGGGAGGCTCTTTGGGTGCTCCTGGGGGCTGGGGAAATGAGCAAAACGGCCTGTTTTACGCAAAGACGGGTCGTTTTTTCCACACACAAAAAAACCACATGCAGAGGCTTTGGGAGGCTTGTAGAGTGGTCCTGTAGGACCACAGGGGTAGGGGGCAAAAAGACTTTTTTTTGCTTTTTTTAACCCTCCCCAGCCCTCAGGAGCACTTTGCAAGCCTCCCAAGCCTCTGCACATCCATTTTTGTAAAGGGGATGGGGTTTCAGTAGGCAAAGACGCTGTATTCAGTGTATAAGACACACCCAGATTTTCACCTTTTTTTTTGAGGGAAAAAGGTGCGTCTTATACTTCAAAAAATATGGTATATCTGTAAGCTGTAGAGTGAGAGTGGTGGCTTCTAGGATACCAAAGTAATACAAAATGAAAATGGAACACTGAAGACATGTGTCTGGCTTTCCTTCACACAAAATAATAAATTTTAGACTGAAGATGGCTCCATGCAAAGCAGTTCCCACAACAATAATAAAACGAAGAGTCAGCAACTAGACTACTCTACTCTGGACAAGGAGTGGACTTGAGATTGCCCAGATGTGCTTCAGACAATGACTGCTCATAAGGAAACCGCAAGATAGCTGTCTCTGGTTGATGTAAAACTCTGGGAGATGAGGAAGTGACCCACTATTCAAACCATGGTGAGCGCTTTCAGAGAACATTAAATTTGCATACTTCCTTTTGTAATCACTTTGGAAATTGCTTATTAACTGCTTTTTAGTTGTTAGGAAACTTTGAACTGACAGGGTTTTTTTTTAGCTCCAGATGAATTCACTTTTTAGCAAAAGACTACAATTTAAGAACTTTCTCTTTTGATAAACAGCAAAAAGGTGATTAAAACTTTGATTTTAGAAAGTTAAAAAAGGACTAAGCATCCAGACAATTTTTTAAAAAAGTATTAATTATAATGAATCCTTCCCATAGGAAAGCACTTGCTTTTTAATTATTTTTTAGATGTAAAATAAGATTTTAAAAATTAGAGGGAGCTAGAAGGAAATAAATATTACAATTAAAGGAGAACATTTGAGCCTGATTTACAATTACAGACTGAAGTAAAAGTATTTTAACATTGGATTTAACATTGAAGGGATTTTTTGAATAATGAACACAGCAGTTAATTTTAAGTTTGAATTAATTTTAATTTTAGTTTGCCTCTCTAGTGTGTGTTGAAATGATGTTATGGTAGAGGAGCAAGTTCTACCTGACAAGATCAGGACTGACTTGAAAGCAAATTTCTACAAGAATGGTATGAAAAAAGATGATACACTGGACATACAAAAGAAACTGGTTCATGTCTTAATAATTAAAAGGGATATGCAAATAAAAAACATGGAAATGGTTAGGATGATGTTTCTATACAGGATTTACAAAAGAGGCTTGTTAAAGTTTTGGAAATTTTTGTGAAAATAGACAAAGAAAAAATGAAAAAAATGTTCTACGACATTGTTTGTATGGATTAAAGATTAGGTAAAAGAAAGGAATATAAAGTTGGTTTAGTTGACCAAGGTCAAAAGAGGAATGTATCTCTGGTATCCCTTAATGAACTTTAATTGATATCAGGACTGAAATGACAATTCTTTATGGATTTGTTTATAGATAAAATATGGGATATGGGAAAAAGAGATCATTTGTTCTATTTTAAGAGGTGAAAAGTTGCTAAAATTATTTATGCTTTTTGGGTTAAGGTGGGAAGTCATTTCTTTGCATATTTTTTCTTTATTTTTCTTTTATTTTGTTTTCTATTTTTCTATTTTTCCTTTTTTTCTTTTCTGTGCCTTCCAGTCACTTTTTTTTATTCTATTTTTTTCAGTTGTATTAGTTTTTATTGCTGTAATTTAAAACTGTAATAAAGGTACTATTAAAAAATAAAAAAGTTTTTTTTATTTTTAAAACGTCACTGGCCTTATTTAGCCGCAGCAGCGTATTTCATTAAAATCTATTGAAGGGCTTTTTAAATTTTTGTATCAATTTAGAAAACATACAGAGCACACAGTTTAAATTTTTTTAAAAATGCCAAACCTCAAAATTAAATAAATCTCTGTGCTTGTCGATAAGATCTTACCTCTGCCATTCCTTCTACTGGAGTTTGCTGATCAACCTGCAAAATGCCATTTTTGGCTGTGCGTGACACTTTGAGCTCATGCCACTGGTTCAAACGGATGGGATCGTCGCTCCTATTTCAAAGACAAAATGAAACAGTGATGTTTGATCCAATGAATGGAATCACGCTGAAAGAGAAAAATCAGTTTTCTAAGGTTAATCATGTAGAAGCAGGGGTGGGATTCAGCCAGTTCGGACAAACAAACCAGTAGGTCTGATAAGCCGTTGCCCCCACCCCTTCCTGTCCTATATTTCCCTGTTTTTTTAGCTTAATTGATTTGCGTGGCAGATTGCCGCGCAGCAGCTGTTTTACTCACTGGCGCTGACATAGAAAGTAAGTTTTTAAGCTTAAAATGGATGGTTTTTGAATGCTGTGCGTGCGTGCAAAGCACGCTTAAAGTGCATGCAAAGTGTGCATGCGCGCGCTCACCAAATCGGTGGTTAAACCGGTTGCATCTCACCACTGTTTAGAAGACACTACGTTCATAAGTTGATTACATATTTAGGTCTTGGTATCTGGAGTTTTAAGAATTTCATACAGTAGAAATGACTGCTGTTGAGAACTTGGGAGTCCTGTGATCATTAAGAAGGGAAGAATCTACCCAAACTAATATCTTTCAGATCTGTGGGAGTAAAATCTATTAGACTCAAGCTAGGACATAAAGAATATCAGCTGAATTCCATCATATCTGAAGGATTCCATATTAGAGAAGTCTTAAACAACAATGCAGTACTGTAATAGACAGTTTAATCATCTTTGTTTAACAACCCCATAATTCCCTGCGGAGTAGAGTCTGAATGGAGCTAGCAGAGTGTTTACTGGCCAGATGCCCTTCCTGATGCCAGTGGGGAGATTTGTTCAGCAGATATACTCTCATTGTGCCCAGAGAGAGAAATATGTGCCTCTACCTAGGATCGAACTCACAGCCTCCTGATTCTGAGGCGAGAGCTCCACCTCTAGGCTACCGCACCACTCCTGTAATAGTCAGTTTAATGCCTTGACTTAAAAGAAGGCATATGCACGTCTTATGCAAAATGCCATTCAAGCACTCGTGACATCCCGACTCGACTACTGTAATGCTCTCTACATGCGGCTTCCCTTGAGGTGCACTCAAAAGCTACAGTTAGTCCAGAATGGGGCTGGCCAGTTGCGCCCCTTTCTAGACCGAGATGCCCTATGCACGGTCACTCAAGCCCTCATTATTTCCCGCCTAGACTACTGCAACGCCCTCTACATGGGGCTCCCCCTGAGGTGCACCTGGAGGCTCCAGCTAGTGCAGAATGCAGCCGCGCGGGGGATTCTGGGAGTCTCTCGTTACTCCCACGTAACACCTCTCCTGCGCGAGCTGCACTGGCTGCCTGTGGTCTTCCGGGTGCGCTTCAAGGTTGTAGTTACCATCTTCAAAGCGCTCCCTGGCTCGGATCCTGGTTACTTGAGAGACCGCCTCCTACCACATTCCTCCCTTCGACCTGTCCGCTCTCACAGAGTTGGCCTTCTCAGGGTGCCGTCAGCTGGTAAATGCCGACTGGCGACCCCCAGGGGGAGAGCCTTCTCTGTGGCGGGTCCGACACTCTGGAACGACCTCCCCCCCGATATCCGTACCATCACGGACCTACGTCTCTTCCGTCGGATGGTAAAAGCTCATTTCTTTCGTCTTGCCGGCCTGACATAGATTAGGGACTTTTAATTCGTTATTTATGTTTTTAACTATTTATTCAATTTTAGCACAGTCTTATTGATTTAATTGTTTTTTAAATTTTATATATTGTGTGGGGTTTTTTATCTTTCTGTGCACCGCCCTGAGTCCCTTTTGGTGAAAATGGCGGTATATAAATTGAAAATAAAGTAAAGTAAAGAATGCAGCCGCGCGGGTGACTGTGGCGGTCCCGGCCCTCTGGAACGACCTACCCCCCGACCTTCGCACTATCTCGGACCTCCGCCTCTTCCGCCAACGTCTTAAGACGTATCTATTCCAACAAGCCGGCCTAGGATAGCCCCTACTTCTGACTTTTAAAATTAAAATTAATTTGGTATGGTTTTAAAATGGGTTTTTAGCACGGGTCCAATGATTTAATATATTTTAATCGATTTTGTATTTTGTATTTTGTGGTTTTAATAATGCCTGTGCGCCGCCCTGGGTCCTAACAAGGAGAAGGGCGGGGTATAAATTTAATAAAATAAATAAATAAATAATTATGGGAGCCTCTAGATGCTCCCATATAACACCGATCCTGCGCGAGCTGCACTGGATTCCTGTGGTCTTTCGGGTGCGCTTCAAGGTTCTGACGACCATCTTTAGAGCGCTCCATGGCTCGGGGCCTAGTTATATGCGAGACCGTCTCCTGCCCCATACATCCTTTCGGCTGATCCGCTCCCACAGAGAGGGCCTTCTCAGGGTGCCGTCGTCCGGGCAATGCCGACTGGCGACACCTAGCGGAAGAGCCTTCTCTGTGGCGGGCCCTGCCCTTTGGAACGACCTACCCCCTGAATTGCGTACCATCTCGGACCTCCGCCTCTTCCGCCAGTGTCTAAAGACACATCTTTTTCAGCAAGCCTCCCGTCGGGGCTATTTTAGATAGTTTTAAACTGGGGATTTTAATTTGGATTTTAGCATAGGATTGTAATTTAATATGTTTTTAAATTCTGTATTTATTGTTTTGTATGTTTTTAAATTTCTGTGCGCCGCCCTGGGTCCTTTGTGGAGAAGGGCGGGATATAAATGTGATTAAAATAAAATAAATAAAAAATGAATGAATGAAGCATAATATGACAAGTCTAATCCAATGGTGAATGATACTCTGTGAAACTTTCTTTTTTTGATTCCTGGTGCTCTTTACATGCAGTCTGTCCAAGGCCAACTACTCAGATTAAAAAAAGGCTTTTCTAGAATTTGTTCTGAATATTCTACTACCTGCGATTCACAAAAATGATGTTACAGGCACCAACAAGGACATGATTAGGGCTTGGTCAATATATTGGAGATCCGAAATATGCAGCGCTATCCGAAGCCTTTATACACCACTTGTCAATTTCATAGATACGATGCCCACAGTGCCACTAATACGTGAGACCAAGGCTTCGTTCGCAAAACAAACAAGAGATGTTAATATTAAAAATGGATGTTTTTAATTTTAGAAAGTTTATTTTATGGTCGTTTTTGTATGGTATGCCACTCACATTTTGTGAGATGGGCAGCTTTATAAATGCAAATGAATAAATAAAAATAAATTGTTTTGCTTGGGGTAAAAAAAAAAACTTTTGAAATTATGGGTCAATTGTTTGCTAGAATTGGGCTGCAGCTTGGACGTTCCAAAAGGGAAAAGCTAAAATTGCTTTATTGTGGAGTACAGGAGAAGAGCTATTAACCATCACTGCTTCAGATTAGTTTTAGGATCTAGAGCTTATTTTAAAATAGAAGTTTCAGATGCTCAGATAGATAGGTCTATATTATTCTATTCCGATTATTTTCTAGGCATGACTTCTAGAATTTAAGAGGCTCTGCAATTGTGAATCATTTTAAATAAGTGGGTAAAATAATAAAGTAAATTATTTTAATAAAAATATAATAAACCAACTATCAATCTCCCAGGGATCAGTCAACGTTCCAGAGGAAATAGAGCAGCTGGAGAGCTTCATCTGAGTCATGAAATAAACATATACCATGAGATATGGGAATGAAATTGATTTCATTCAAATTTTAATATGAAACCTGATCAAACCCGAAGTTCCCAAGCGAGTGTGTGTGTGTGTGTGTGTGTGTGTGTGTGTGTGTGTGTGTGTGTATGTATGGAATCATAAGACAAAATTGCAAAGATTATTGCTTAGGTTGGAAGAATTAATTGCAAAGGATATATATTGGGGGAAAGTGATAGCAAAAAATGCATACATTAAAAACCTGCATGGAAAATAGATTTTTTTTTAAATTTACACCAGGGGTGGGGAACAATGGTCCTTTTATGACTTGTGAACTTCAGCTCCCAGAATTCCTCAGCCAGCCATGCTGAAGTCGAAGGCCCAGCCCATGGGAGTTTAAAGTCCATAAGACATAAAAGGGCCATTTTCCCCCATCCCTGATTTACCCAGATGGAGGTTTGCCTATGTGGACCCCAGGAACAAAGTGAAATAAACTTGTGCCTGAAAAAAATATTAACTTGGTGAAAGTAAAATAAATTTGTCCATCCTGAACTAAAAACTAAAGCAAAAAGGAGGAGGAGGAGGAGGAGGAGGAGGAGGAGGAGGAGGAGGAGGAGGAGGAGGAGGAGGAGAAGAAGAAGAAGAAGAAGAAGAAGAAGAAGAAGAAGAAGAAGAAGAAGAAGAAGAAGAAGAAGAAGAAGAAGAAGAAGAAGAAGAAGAAGAAGATAGTTCTGCTATGAAGGATGTCTTAAAATGGGTGTATTGTGACAGATAGTTTAAATAACTTGTATTATTTAAATCAGTATCAGGGCTTGTTGCCCATGTGGTATTCTCTGAGGATATCCAATCACTGCACAATTCTAATTATGTAAAGAGGCATTGAGAAAGGATTGTTATTCACAATTGATGTGTGAGGCTTCCCACAGGAGGAATGTGAAAAGTATGAAGATAATCCTTATAAACTGTCACTAATCTGTGAAGAGAAAAACAGCCAATATATAATAGATAGATGTAAATTGAATCCCCCCAGACATTTTAAATTTAGTAAATTTTTATAGAAGAGGCAGAAATGTCATGTCAATTCTAACAATACATAAATTTAAAATTTAAATACCTGCCAGGCTTTTCTTTTTATCATTGATGAGCTCTTAACATTTCTCCAAGTATAATTTTTTTTAAAATGCTGGGAAAACAATACACCAGACCATTTCTTGGCTGCCTCTTTTCCAAATTATCTACTCATGCCCTTTCCCTCTTGTTTGTAAGAACAGTTAGGGTTTAATTATCCTGGGTAAATCAATAGATATTAGGGTAATCATCACACTGGATCAATGTGTAATAAAGACCTTGAGTAATAAGAAAAAAATATGCACATTATATCCTGCTTATAATGCCAGTCCTAATTGCTGAATGCTTTCTGCTTTTGTTAATTAGGTTACAATTCGATGCCACTTTCCTGTCATTGAAATCAGTGTGATTCTTTTTCTTTTCTGACTAGACATGTTTAATTGTATGATCACAGAAAATTATTTAGATTGCGGATCACTCCATAAACCATTAAGGGTGCCACAAAACTATTCATCACTTATGGAACAAATTATGAAAACCTGATCCATAATACATGTACCTTAGTACATTTGGTTTTTAAAGTAAAGGTTCCCCCACAAATGCATGCTAGTCATTTCCTGCTCTAGGGGGCGTGCTCATCTCCGTTTCAAAGCTGAAGAGCCAGCGCTGTCTAAAGAGGTCTCCGTGGTCATGTGGCTGGCATGACTAAATGCCGAGGGCACATGGAGCGCTGTTACCTTCCCACAAAAGTGGTCCCTATTTTTGCATGCATTTTTACATGCTTTCGAACTGCTACGCTGGCAGAAGCTGGAACAAGTAACGGGAGCTCATCCCGTTATGCGACGCTCGGGATTCGAACTGCTGAACTGCCGACTTTTTGATTGACAAGCTCAGCGTCTTAGCCACTGAGCCACCACATCCCTCAAATTTGTCTTTTTGGATTTCATCAAATTACAAATTGTTGCCTTTAATTACCTACTGTTTGGATGATCCTTATGGGAAAGAGTTGGAATAAGGAATACCATGGACAAATACTTTTTTAAAAAAAATGTTTACCTGATAATAGCAGTTCCTGAGCCGCAGTCAAACCTGAATTCCACATAGCCGTCCACAATACAAATGGACAGGAAGTCTTTGCTGCCTGTGTCGTAACTATACAACAGGACACCGTTTGCTGCATCTGGTCGAAATGTGAACTCAAATTCCATGAAAGAAAGATAGCTGACTGGCTCTAATGGCCAGGGTGTGATAGCAAAAGATTTCAGCGTCTCATTGAACTGAGGTATGGTGAGAGTGAAAACTGAAAAGTCCAAGCAAAGAAAACCACATTAATCCTTAAAATGGCCACTTATAACTTCCATATCTTTATTTATGGTAAAAACATTAACATTTCATTACTCAGGGTTCCAAGTAACACTCCAAACGAAAGGAGACTCCAAGGGTTGAGTTTCCTCAAAGTTCCATTTTATCAGAGATATCATATTGGCACATCTCACCAGAATGTGGATGGGCTCCGGAACGGGTCCAAAACCCCAGAAGACTAAACCCCTGGTGACCAATCCAGATTGGATCCTGCAACATCATTCTGGGACACGTACATTTGTTTTCATTCATGGAGTGAAATTTACAATAATTGAGAAGTAACGAAGAAACGGCTAGAGAACATCACACATGTTGTTAAAACATAGTATTGGGCTTTCTGACAAATCTGTAATAAGCTAGAACAGAATTTGGCCTTCCATTCTTCCCCACACCCATCTATTGCTTCTTCAGGGCCAAGAGGAGATTTTGGCAGAAACAGTTTGACTTTTAAACATTGTAGCATTTAAGATTTAAAACAAAGACCCTAATTTTAAACACACCACTGAACCTGTAGTTCCCTTCTGTAAAAACACGTTCCTCAAACCAAGGTCATTGGTTCAAATCACTGAGTTCAGACAGTGAACATGAGCATCAAATTTTCCTCCTAGCTATGGAAAAGGAGAGGGAAAAGAGTAGGCTTAATGTTTTTCCCACTTTCATATAGAATCGTCAGGCCCTAAGGATCCTTTGAACCAGTATCCAATTCAGCAATAAGATATTATTTGTGGAAGCCACAGGATCACTGATAATGCAACAGTTATCCTGTAAATATGAATTAAAATGGGTGTTTTCCTGAATCAGACGCCCTGCAGAAATACTTGTGTACAACTCTATTTCTAGCTGATATAGTTTAGTTTAGTTTATTTAGTTTATTTCATATTTTTATACCGCCCTACTCCCGAAGGACTCAAGGCGGTGCACAGCAAAAATAAAACAGAGATATACAAAAGTTAAAACAATTTAAAAACATATTAAATAATTTGGCCCGTAATAAAGTTAAAAACCAAACAAACCCAATTAAAATTAATAAAATTTGTATTTACGCCAGCCCTGTTTCTGTTGAAAAAAGAAAAGATTTAAGAGCACGGCGGAAGGTGCGTAGGTCAGAGATAATTCATAACTCCGGGGGCAATTCGTACCATATATAGACATCTGCTCACCTTCTTCACAGTGGCGGCCTTTAAATCCAAGTGGGCAAAGACAGATGTATCGGTCTGCTTTGCTGGCTGTGCAGGTACCACCATTAATGCAAGAAGCTTCATCACATATCCCACTACTACATTCACCTAAAGCAGAGAAAAATATAAAACAGTGACTTATCATTCAAGTAAGTTAGGTTAGATGTCATAGGTGCCCCTTCATGGTTGACTGAATGGACAAGTGTCATTCAAGTCAACCCAAGAGTTCAATAAAGCTTCTTGTTTTCCATTATAATTTCTTGTTTCCTGTACACACGAGAGTAGACGTATAAATGTGTCGCCTTTTAGGTAACACATAAACCAATTAAGAGACTGAATTCCAGGCTACAAGAAGTTTGCTTTGCTACAAAATGATAGCAATGAAGCAATAATTACAACATTTTTCTATAAATGACCGCTTGCCAGATTTCATACTCTTTATTAGCTTCTTTCTTGTTCTTTTGGACAGCATACTGCAATCTCTAGATTAAGTGCCATATAAGTATAATCTTTATTGTCATTGTACTTAAATACAATGAAATTGGTTTTAACCTCACTGGTTCAAAATTATAGCAGAAACGAAAAAAGAAAGAAAAAGGAAAAAAAACCTAGCGTGTGCATGGAGTGATTGTAGTTGTATTTAAAAGTCTGACAGCCCAAGGATAGAAACTATCTTTAAACCTATTTGTTCGGCTGGCTATACTTTGATGTCTTCTGCCCGATATATCTTCAGTTCAGAGGTGGCATTCAGTCGGTTGAGACTGGTTCGGATGAACCAGTAGTGGAGATTGCAGGTGGGCCCGCCCAGGCGCTATGCCATCCTATTTAGCAACGTTTTTGAGGCCAGGTGGAAGGTGCATGTACGAGGAAAGTACATGCATGGAAGATTGGGTGTATGCGCGGAAGGTGCATGCACACAAAGTGAGTGTGTGCACGGCAAACTGATGATAAAAATAAATGAAACCCACCGCTGCTTCAGTTGTCTTATTTTTTCTATGTTTGATAAGACCTATACTAAGAGATGCTAAGCAGCAGGATCTCAACTTATTAGCTTATAAGCAATATAAGATTATTAACAATGCAATTTGTTAAATATTCCATCTGCATGGCAGATGATCCATGTTGCCCAAGTATGGTATTGTTATTGGTACACTTCAAGGTGTTGTTGTAATCTACAGAGCTCCAACCTCCTATCTCTAATTAGCCCTGTGCATTCCAAAAGATCAGGTAGGATGAGCATGGTTTTGTTTTACTGATTGATCAAATTCATGTGGCCGTCCATCTTGTAGTATTCTGGATGGTGAACTAAGATTTTTTTAAAAATGTAATTATCTAAATAAAAAGAAAAAAAATGTGTCAGGTTCCCTATAAAAATATCTGTACCAACATATTGCCCATGCTCATGCTCTATTAACATCCTGGTTCCAGTGCCTGGGGACGAAGGGAAAGCCAGGTTTTCACCGAAGGCTAACACTGCCATGTCCATCCAGAGGTGGTATTCAGCCAGTTCGGACAAGTTCTGGTGAATTGGTAGCGGAAATTTTGAGTTTGGAGAATCAGCAAATGACACCTCTGGTTGGCCCCGCCCTCCTGCCCCTGTCGTTTCCTGTGCTATATTCCCTTGTTTTTTTAGCTCAGCTGATTCACGGCAGAGTGGATTGCTGTGCCTCAGCTGAGCTAAACAACAGCTCAGCTCACCAGTGCTGACACTGAGGCTGGGCTTCGAGTGCTGCGGGCACACGCGCAAAGCTCTCTCTCATAGAACCAGTAGGAAAACATTTGGAATCCCATCGCTGCATTCATCTATAGCTCTGAAATGGGCTGTTCCATAATGAAAGTGTTATGAGAGAGAAGAAAATGTTTCCTCAGACTCATTAGATGACACTGCTTCATTCTGGGAACCCAAAACGTGCCCAAACTGGCAGTGGGACAAGCAGAAACTTTGGAGATAGATGTTCCTGCAAGCCTCATGGCCCCTGCTATAATAAACAGTGCAACTACCTGCAATCTCATTCCTGCATAACACTGATTCTGATGGCCTTTAGACAGCCCTGAAGATCTGGCCTTTCCCTCTAGCAATGGACCAGGTTGCATAAGCATCAATGTGTATTAATCTATGTGAAGTATGTTTTGATTCCTGCAATGTAGGTATTTATATGTGCTCTTTTGCGTCATTTTCTTTTGTGATTATTTCCATTTCTGTGGTTTGTTTTTCTGCTAGGGGTCACCAAGAGTTGCCTACAGGTGGTCAGCTTTACAAATTGGGTAAATTAAGTAAATGCATAGAACATCTTCTATAATCAGCATCCGTCATTATCTTGTTATCTAAAGGGAAAGTGGCTGAGCTATAAGCAACTGTCAAAGCTGGCTGATTTGTCTCTCTCTCCCAAATGGTTCTGAAGAGCATTTAAACATCTCCACTTTAGATGTTCAAGAGTTAGTGTAATATAGGATAATGTGGCTTAATGTCTACACCTAAGAGTTGATGTCTAGCATAGCAAGCCTAATCTTTTACAATGCTTGGAGGAAGAAGTTGAAGAAATTGATTGCGGGGGAAAAAATCACACATGGCTGAAAATCCATCCATTGCTGAATTATTAGATTTCCAATGCCCTGGAAAACATTCATCCTCCTTTGAAAGGCTTAAGGATCTGCGTTGAAAATTGCTTGGACTCACTGGGAGTGCACATACCAAATACTTTACCATGCAGTTCCTGTTGAAGTATAAGTATGCAAATAATAAACTGGGGTTAGCTGCTTGTTTTAGAAGCTACTTTAATGCACCGCTTCACTTACATTAGCAGGCTTTGCAAAGCAGTTCTCTGGAATACTCTGCATTCAACACATTGGTCTGACAATTATGAGAGTCAGTTGGGTTGAGAAATTGTGAGTTCTGGCCACAGGCACAAAGCCAGCTGGTTGCCCTTTGGCCACTCACTCTCATTCAGCCCTGGAATGGAAGCAATGGCAAACCACTTCCAAAAATGTTACCAAAGAAACTACAGGGTTTTGACCAGGTAAATGCCAGAAGTTAATGCTAACTTGACCACACATACACATTTACAGTATTATTAATTTATCTTGTCGGCATTACAGAATACATTACTTTTATCCCTATTACATTTAACATAGAGTAAAATTATTATTTTTCCCTAATACCTGTTGTTGTTTTTTAAATCCATGCCCTCAACAAAAAGAAGTAACCAGCAGAAGCAGCTTTCCCCTTATCCTTAAACAATGGGTGAGAGCTACTTTTAATGAAATAAAGGCCATCAAGAGATTGAACGATAGATTACTCAGGTGATTCATATGAGAAGATAGTGATTTCCAAATATCTAGAGAGAGGATGTCTTAAAACACTAGACCTGTTGGAATGATGTAGTGGTCAAGTACATCAAATGAAACTCTTTTTAAAAAAGCAAATAAATACAAAATAAGGTGCAAAGATGGGCATGTATGAAATAGGGGGGGAAGGAGGGGGATCTGTCAAACAGATGAGACAAGGAACATGAAGTAGAACTACCTTGTAGGAAGTTAGCACCCCCCTCCTCTCCTAGAAAAATGAAATATTTTAGGAAACATTAAAATATTTTCCCTAAAAGGGAGGCAGACACTCAGCTGCCCCCACCTTTGTGAAGGGGCCATTAAAGCCTGAGCCAGTCTATTCTACATCACAAAGATCTACCTCCTTCAGGCAGAGCCATAATAGGAATCCCAAAGTCTTTCATTACATCATCATCTAGCAAGGCTCAACCAACCCTGGGACTCAAGGCAACCTACAGAGATGCCTCTGCACAGCCCCATGGGAGTCTGACAACCAATCAGAAAAGAAGCTCAAATTCAAAAGCCCAGAGAGGGCATAAAACCAGGGCACTCTCAGCATCTCTTCCCTTTCCCCCCAGGACTTTAAACCACGTGGTCCTGTCCATCATCATTAAACTTTCTTTCCAATCAGCCTCCATGAATCCAGTGTCTTTTTCTCCACTTGGAACTGAACCCAGAAGGATATTCTTCCAACAACCTACTGCAACCCTGAATCCAAATCTATATAAATAAAAATGTAAAATAGTTTGTGCAAAGCCACTAATCTCAGAAAGTACTGCACCGATCGACACCAAATTTTCACACAATGTTTTCAAGGACTTCCGATGCAATCATACGTACAATTTGTGCGGCTGGCACGTGTGTCATGTGCAAGCAGCACAAATGTAAAAGGTATGCACTTCTCAGGTTTTCACCTCCCTGTAGCTCCTCCCATCTAGCTGTTGCTTATGATGCATCACACACAGGCCCCTCACATTTCCAATAGTCGTTTCCTCAGCAACCGAATAAGCTTCCAATGTTCCCACACTGCATGGAGGTCTACAAGGCCCAAAACTAGGCATGGGGGGTTACACGCTCCCAGGTGGCCCATTTTTGGTCCCAGAAGGCTGTAAGGACGCCTACTAGGCCCAAAACTAGGCATGGGGGGGTGACACACTCCCAGGTGGGCCCGTTTTTGGTCCCAGGAGGCTGGATGGACGCCTACTAGGCCCAAAACTAGGCATGAAGGATGACACGCTCCCAGGTGGCCCATTTTTGGTCCCAGGAGGCTGCATGGTAAGTAGGTAGGTAGGTAGGTAGAGGGAGGGAGAGAGAGAGAGAGAGGGGGGGGAATACAGTAGGTAGGTAGGTAGGTAGAGGGATAGAGAGAGATAGGGAAAATACAGTAGGTAGGTAGATAGGGAGAGGGATAGAGAGGGAAAAATACAGTAGGTAGGGAGAAAGGGGGAAATACAGTAGGTAGGTAGGTTGGGAGTTATGCAGTGGTTGTGTGTACATGTTTGTGTGTGCAGGTGTACATCTACACACAGATTGGTTGGCTATTTAACCAGACTGGGCCACAGCAATGTGTGGCCGGGTACAGCTAGTGAGAAAATAAAACAATGGATTCATCAGAGACCAGGGGAATTTCCTATGCGTAGCCTATAATTTACAGATTCCACAAAAAAGCAGCAGGAACTACTGGCATTGTGGTACAACTGAGTCTGACATCCACATCATGTGCCTCCTAAACAACCTTATACTTGCTTATTTAGAAGTAAGTCCAAGTAAATTCAGTATGTCTTACTTCACATAAGCACATACAGTATAGCATTGCAGTTAAAATATCTTGACTTTTTTTTACTTATGATGTTCAAGACACCATATCACAAAAGACTGATGAGCCGACTTGATATAAATGCCACAAGCAACAAATCCTATAAAATGAAATACAGCCTTGATCGTATGTTGAAAAGGCAACATCAAATGGAATTCTCAAGCTTCAGGAATAAAAACCCATTCATCCAATCAAAGACATTCCGAGGTGGATGCTATCGACTGATCACTTCTGCTCCCATCTGTTCATTCAATCAGCACAATCCTTATCTTCGAAATAAGGCAACATAAAGCATAAATGAAATCCTATACACACAAACAGTTGGGAAAAAGGAACTAAAAACTGAATTTGAAAAATAACCCATACAACCCTAAACAGTCAGGTGGTGCAGTGGTTAGAGTGCAGTACTGCAGGCTACTTCTGCTGCCTGCCAGCTGCCTGCAATTTGGCAATTCGAATCTCACCAGGTTCAAGGTTGACTCAGCCTTTCATCCTTCCAAAGTGGGTAAAATGAGGACCAAATTGTTGGGGGCAATAGGCTGACTCTGTAAACTGCTTAGAGAGAGCTGTAAAGCACTGTAAAGCGGTATATAAGTCTAAAGTGTTATTGCTATTTCCTATGGGAAGTATTTTCACATCTGGGGAGAAAAACCACAGAGTTGAAAATGTCAAGTTTCCAAAATTTGGGTTGTCCTTGTTGTTAATCTGGCTACCGTTTGATTCTACTGTTGACTCAATTCAACAAATTGCCACAAACAAACATCTTCTATTTTAAATGTTGCATTTTACATGAAGATACTACTAGGATTTTAATATGGTGGGTTTTGATAAGCTATGTGGTAAAGGCAGCCAACAAGCAGTGCAGATCAAAGAGAATTTTTTTTAAAGTTTTATTCTATAGCTTCTCACTCTATCGTGAAATTGCACAGTAGGCTTCCCCAAGACCTTATTTTCTTCAGTATCTGCTTTCTAGGCCAATTTATTAGGTTTTTTAATATCCCACAGATAACCTGGTATTTCTATCCAGGGGAGAGTTCAACAACTCCAAATGTGGTTGATAGCAGTTACTGCCCTCTTTTGATTTATGTTATAAAAAGAACAAAAGGATGACCTCTTATCTAAGTTACACTAGACCTGAAAGCTGACTTTGTGGCTTCTTCTGCCATTGATACAACACAGGAACCTGCACAATCCTATAGATTGTTGCTATGATGTCATTTATATTTTCTACATGAATTCAATGGTTCAAATAGATTTGCAAGTAACTGTGATTCAAGGTTGCTTATTACTTGTAGGACATTGAGTGGTTCTGGACCAGCTCTTATGAGGGCCCAGCTGTTCTCATATTCATTTGCCTGTCCAAGCTGATTGAATAGACTTAACTTCCTCTAGATCCCATACAGTATATAAAGCATTGTCATCTGACAGGACCTCACATTTTTTTCACTCCCTCTCCATGGAAATCTGGTTTCTTCCTTCCCTACCAGGTTTCCAGAGAGCAATTACAAGACATAGTCCACGGAAGGATCTTTGTGTGCTACCTGCTCTAACGTTTGCTGGTGAAATATGGACATTAACTTCACAATCGATATAAAGAGCCAGGGACCAATACATGCTTGGCATCATAAAGCAAGATAGAAAGACCTGCACATGGATTAGAGAACAAACAAAAATATACAGTATCATCAACAGAGTGAAAGAAAAATAGAGAGGGAACATGGATGAGAATAGCTAGGAATTGTAACCAGGTCTACATCTCGACCAAAATTAGGTGGGGTGGGGAGGGATTTAAAAGTATAATGACTATATATGTATACTTTTTTGTTCTATTTTTTTTTCAAGAAAGGATGTTAAAATGAAATACGTATATCGAAAAGGAACTATAAATACCATCTACATAAAACGGAGCTTGCTCAAAAGCTGAAATACACCAAGTAAAAGATAAGAGTGGGAAGAAAAGAAGAGAGGTAAGGGAAGAAGAAAGGAATAGGAGAGAGGCCAAAGAGGGGGGAAGAGGAGGAGAGAGACGAGGAGTGGAAAGGGGGGAGAGGAGAAGGAGAGAGGAAGGAGTAGGGAAGGAAGACAGACGTAAGAAAGGAGGTGGGGAGGGGGAGGAGAGAGGGGGAAGGAAGTGATGGATAAAGAAAAAATATAGTGTATGGAGAGCAGAAGAGCTAAATAATTGTGTTTTGGGACCTGATGGGAAGATGAATTCATGTAAACACTTAATAATACAAAATGATGTTGGCTATGTAATAGTATACATGTGGCCTATATGTTGTGAAAATGGAAAAATAAAAAAATTTACAGAGGAAAAAAAAAGAGAGTAAAAGAATTGAAATGGAAATGGGTTGGTCACATAGTGAGAAAAACTGATAGCAAGTGGACCAAGGCAGCCATAGAATGGATTCCACTTGTTAAAAAGCAGCCACAAAAGAAACCTAAAACAAGACAGATCGACATTAGAAAGTGTTGCAGGCCCAATTGGCAAAAAAAAGCTGAGGACCAGAGAGGTTGGAAACAAGCTGAAGAGGCCTTCATCCAACAGTGGATAAACAATGGCTAAAATGATGGTGATTATTAAATTCTGGTCGACTAATGGAGGAGACACTCCAAGGTAACCTCAAAACAATTCTTTATTGATTTAACAGCAACAGAATAACTACAGAACAACTTCGGCACCACACTCTGCTTGACAGCTATTTATACTGGAGCTGTCAAGCAGAACAACCAATGGGTAGGCAGTAAAAGTCCCGCTTCAGCCAGGCGCATCTCAGCCAATGAGAGCTCTCATTTTGTTACAGGCCTAACATGTCGTAGGTCGAGGACTTTACAGTGATGATGAGTCCATGGAAGGAGGGCATGATAGGAGCGAACAAAGGAAACAGATCAGCATATGACTTCACTAGCTGGATACTCACTATGTAATTGGGCTTAATAAATCGACATGTGAATCCTGCAGGCTGAATGAGTCTAGCGAGGAGGAGGGGGAGTAGAATGTCTAACCCCTTAACATCAACACATGTTAATATAATACTGTATAAGGAATACTGATGATCTGGTGGTCATTTTGAAAAATCGTTTCTTAGTGAGCACCTAGAAGCCAAGAGGAACATACATGCCAAATTTCAAGTTTGTAGGCTTTACCAGTCTGGAGATTTTGTGATGAGTGAGTGGTAGTTGACTTATATATATATAGATACAGACAGTCCCAGCTAACAGTAATTGGAACTAAAAACTCCATTACTAAGTGATGCAGTTGTAAGGCACAATGTCATGTGACCACAAAAATTTATGATGGCAGTTCCGGCAATTCCAGTTCCTATTGTTAGGCAAAATCTTTGTGCATGGTTATGTGTTCACCATTTGTCACCTCCTGCCAGCTTCCCCATTGATTTTGGTTTCAGAAGCCAGCAGGACACTTAGTAAATGGTAATCAAATGTGATTGCAGGATGCTGCAATGTACCGTATTTTTCGGAGTATAAGATGCACCTTTTTTCCACTAAAAAGAGGCTGAAAATCTGGGTGTGGCTTATACATCGAATGCAGCATTTTTTGCCTCCTGGAACCCCGCCCCTTCACCAAAATGGCCACGCGCATACCCTTATGGAGACTTCCAGAGAGCTCCGGGGGGCTGGAAGGGGCAGAAACGAGCAAAAAACAGGGTGTTTTTGCCCCTCCCCCCATCCCCCAGCAGCACTCTATAAGCCTCCATAAGGCTATGCATGCAATTTTTTTGACCAAAAATCTGTTTTTTCCTCGTTTTGCCCTCCTCACCCCCCCATGAGCACTCTGCAAGCCCCCCCCCCAAGGCTATTCATGCCTTTTATTTGAAAAAAAACGGGGCCATTTGGGGGAGGTTTGCAGAGTGCAAAAAGGTTTTTTTTCCCTTTTGGAAAGCTGTTTAGTTAGAGTGATTGATGAGAATTACGTTGGTCAAGTATTGTGCCTGCAGAAACAAAGATTTCTTTCAAAGGTGGTCAGTGATTTCCTTCTCCAGCACATAGGTAAATTCACCTGGAAACATCTACCTACCTACCCTCTCTCTCTCTCTCCCTACCTATCTACTGTATTCCTCTCTATCTCTATTTCTCTCTATATATCCCTCTCCCTACCTATCTACACACACTCTCTCCCTACCTTACTGTATTTCTCTCCCCTTCATATACCTACCTATCTACTGTATTTCTCTATCTGTCTCTATTTCTCTCTATCCCTCTACCTACCTACCGACCTACCCACTCTCTCTCTCTCCCTACCTACCTACTGTATTTCTCTCTCTTTCTCTCCCTCTCTATCCCTTTATCTACCTACCTACTTTTAAAAAAAATTGCCTCTTCAAAACCTGGGTGCGTCTTATACTCTGGTGCGTCTTATACTCTGAAAAATATGGTAATTTAAATGCATGGGCTTGAATTACAATCACATGGGAGCAGCTGCAACTGTGAGGAAGTTTTGTAAGTCCCTCTTCTTCATTGCTGTAATTTCAAATAGTTGCTGAATTAGTGGACCGTGCTGTCTTCTTCCCACTGCTTATGAGGCATGTCTAACCTTGGGATGCTTTGTGAAGGCCACGCACCTGCAGAGCAATGGGGCTGATGGGGCTGGTGGAGGGTGAGGTGGCAGGGCCATTGAAGGGCAGAGAGGCCAAAAGGGCAGACACGGGAGAAAGATACTGTAGGTGATTGGGAGACTTGAAGAGCACCCTGCAATCTTAAACATGGGCAGGCTGCCAAGTGCCTGGATTTTGATCATGTGACTGCAAATGTCATGCCCCAGCACATAACTTTGATATATTGTTGTTGCTTTCTAGCCCCACCTAGTGGCTGGAGGGACAAATACCAAGTATATTGTTTGAAGTTGACCCCACCCATTACCCATCAATCCACACTCTCAATACAAGCTGGGAAGCCAGACTCCTATTTCCTTTAGCATTTTGAGAAGGCAGAAGCACAAAGAAGAATCCATCTTAATCTATGGCACATGGTCATCCAAGGACAAACCCACATCCCACACACAGAGAATCTCAGGTGAGATTTAAATCACTTGTATTTATTAATTGTTATGTTCAGCATTAACTCAATATTCTCTATCTTGTATTTGGTTCTCATTGTATGTATCCCTATTTTCCCCAGTTTTAGCATATTCTATTCTTTCAATAAAGCATTCAGATCTACGCACACAGTCTGTTTTATTGGAGGATAGGTGAGTTTAGCTGCATGTCAAGCAGCACACAGACTAAGGTGTAGTGGGGACAGAACAGCAAGGATGCTGTATCACCCTTAATTTCAAGAACCACAACTACCATTCATTCATTGCAGCCGTGATGTTGAACAGTTGCTGAATGAATGGTCATTAAACTAGGACTAAACAAATAAACACAGAATTATATTTCTAAGAAAACTCATTACTGCAAGGTCACTACTCTGGGCTGGATCTAGATTCAGTAACATTTAGAGTAAATTCATTCACTAACGACCCTAAGTCTTATTATGTTGGGATATAACTTAAGAAAGTTGTAGCGTAGTAGTTAAAGTGTTGAATAAGCAGTGGGATATCAAGTTTAGTCCATCTATAACTATAGAACCTCAATATATTCTATCGATTGACATGTTTATTCATTCTACTTGTAAAACACTGAATCAGTACAGACTCATGATTGTTTACAAAATAATCACTAAATTATCTATGGTAAATATAAGGAAATTAAATTAAAACAATCAGTAACCAACCAGTTATAAAAATGTGATTATAATAGTCATAAAATAATGGAAAAATAATTACAATATAAAATTATACTGTAATTTTATAATATCCATAAAGTAATGAAAAATAATTAAAAGTCCAAATAAAATAATACTAACAATTAAATCAATCTAAGTAATTCAAAGCAAAATAAATTAAACTTATTACTGCTGGAGAAATGGTGGAACCTAAATCTAACAAATAAATACATTAAATAAATTAAAACAAACCTATAACATAGAACTAGGTCAATGCAATATCATTATTACATGGGGTAAGTTGGGATTTATGTATGAGACAAATGAGTTAATGGTGACTACATTGAACTTACCAACATCTGCCCCACTAAGGCTTTTTCCCAGAGGCCAGGGCCTCATGTCGATGGGTTTTCCATTAATAGTGAGTGACTGAACACACCCTTGGAAGCCATGATTGATTCCTACTGACTTCACAAGCCAATAAGCTGTGGGAGCACCGCCAAGGTAAAAGGGAGTCCGAAAAGTAATTTTGCTATATTGACCCTAGAAGCAGAAGATAGACAGAGAGGAAAGTGATGGGAAATTAGGCAAAAGAGTAAATACAGAAGCCACTTTCTTTCAATTATTACATTTCTGTCTTGCTTTTCGTGCACGGATTTTAGTGGGGCACATATTGTTCCTAGTCAGTTCCACACTGTACACTTTAACTTCACCAAAATGGAGATTCACACCATGTCTCAGGCAACACCATAACTAGTTAAATGTAGGTAATACTCTATGATGAAATTGCTCAGAATCAAGTCTTACTCCAGCTGTAGGAATCCAAGATTCTTCTTAATTGTTTTTTTTTTAAATCTATTTTACAGTTTTCTTCACTATTGGAATACTGTTCAGTTTGCACAACTGGACATTTTTGTGCAGAGCTCCTCCTCTGCACAAAACCAGTAATACTCTTCTCCAGTTTTTGTTCTAAAAGGCAAAAGAAGGACAAAAGAAGTCCCATCAATGGTCAATCATGAGATATTTCAGGTTTGCTGGTAAAGACTTTGGAAATGAGGAAATAACTATAGTAGGGTTGAATTCAATAGAAATTAGAAGGGAGAGTCCTCCGTTCTATATGTTTTGCAAATATTTTGATTAGCTGCTTCTTTCCAAAGAAACTCATTTTTTAGATCCATGTGTCTAAACCTCAGCAGGTTTAAGAAATATGAGCTTCAACTCCCAGAATTCCCCAGTCAGCAATTCTGGGAGTTGAAATCCACACATCTTATATCTGGATATAGAATCTATAATCCACCTTCTTCCTGGAAAAACAGAGCAAAGGACCTTTTATCTCTGATTCAATTATTGTTTTTAGCTGTATTTCCTGTAAGCCTGCTAATATAGCCATTTAAGATATCTGTTCCTTCACTATTCTTTTCCTTTATTCCAATACTACATTGGCTATATCGATACACCAAAAAAAGAAAACTGATGTAGCTCTATCTAATATTATTTTGTATTTCCATCATCACCTTTATCCTCCTAAAAAAATGCATGGGCAGCTGGTTAAAGGAAGGTGATACTGATGTAAGGTTTTTCCTTATTCAAAATCCTTACAGTAATAGAAGCACTCCTCCTTACCTGAGTGAGAAGCACTGACTATTGATTCAGAGATATTTTAATATATATTTTTATTTCAAAGTGACAAAGAAACAGCAAAGGCACTAGTTTAGACATCTGGAAAATCAAGGGAAGGAAACAGAGAGACTATATAAACGATACTAGGGATAGGATAATACAAGCTAGTGACAGTTTAAATTAAGTTCTGGCTCCCAAAATATATAGTTGGCCCTCTAAGGAAATAGGACATATCCAGACAGATGGTTTAATGTGCTTTGCTCCAGGCATTTGCTCTGTCTTACAATAGCATGTCTTTATTTTGCTTTGTTTTTAAGGTTAGCAAGAACAGCTATTCTAATAGTTTACAGCATGGTAAATGAAGATGTAAAGATTGCTGGAATTCCTAGCCACTGTGGAAATACCGATCAATTTCCACTTTCTCTTTAATGTTGGTTGGTGGTGGAGGGGGTATGTGAGTTGTAGCAGATAGCCAGAGCATCAGGTGTAGCTACTTGTCAATTTTTTTTAGTTTGCTTCAGAAATATCTTGTTATTGCTTAACAGAACAGAAGACCAAGATATGTGTACATAGTAGACTAGACTTTCACTATGTGATAGAGATCAGGATATGTCTAAATCCTGAAATCATGGTCTACGAGCTCCATGGATTGAAGCACCAATATCCTTAGAGAGACCACTGAAAGAAGAAATTATCCAGTGCAGTAATTGTTACAACACAAGTACAACAATGTGCAGATGTCAACAAGAGAAGATGGAAAATACCATTTCTACATGGCACCCAAGAAAGCTAACATTAGCGGAGCAGTATTGCAGGCTGATTCTGCTGACTGCTAGAGGTTCAATCCTCACCGATTCAAGGTTGATTCAGCCTTTCATCCTTCCTAGATCGGACCCAGATTGTTGGGGGCAATAGGCTGACTCTGTAAACTGCTTAGAGAGGGCTGTAAAAGCACTATGAAGCAGTATATAAGTCTAAGTGCTATTGCCATATTATTGTCTTTTATCACCAGTAACTCACCTGAGATTTACCAGGAACTGGTGGACTGTTATCCAAACTAAGCCATCCATCTACTCCATCTCTAAATATAGTCACCCTGTGCCAACTGCCCAGTTTAATTTTGTCCTTGCTTGTCATTGTTGCAATTCCAGTTCCACAGTTGAACCTGAGATCAATATAGGATAATGTGAGATAATCAAACCTAGATACCTGGATGCCTAAATTTCTGTTTGTTTCTTTGCAGAACATCACAATGGCTTTCTCTATAATCAAAGATCACATAGTCATTTGACATGTATTGATATTTTTCTATTAAAAAGGAAATCTTTAAATATAACCATTTGAAGAAATCAGCAATACAGTATTTACCATACCATACATACCACATACTTAAAGAGGGGGGGGGGGGGGGAAGATTTCCAAATTTTGAGATTTCATGACCTTACACCCAAAACTCCAAATAAAATTCTGAAAACTCTTGGCAGATTTTGAGCATTTAAAATTTTTAACCCTGTACTAAATTACCAGAATGTTAACTAATCTTACCTCTTAAGTGTTAACAATTCCATATTTTCATAGCCTTAGTATTGCTACAAAAGCTGGCACTTTAAAAAAATGTTTTTTTTTTAAAAAAATCCTTATTTTAATTTGTCCCTTTGTGCTTCTTTTAATGCGAGCAAAAGGAAAGATCTTTCTTAATACTTTTCTTTGACAAAAGGACCTCAAGGATTTTGAATCCTCTAATTGTAGACATGAAAAAGAGAATGTCAATTAAATAAATAAGAAACTATCAACTTCCTGAAATGATTTGAAGATTCACAGAGGCTGCCTTGCTGATGGCACAACGCAGCAAGGGAACACTCTCAACTTCCTGATAGGAACAAGCACTATAGTAATAATTCCAGCACTTTATATATGAAAAGAAGCTGCCACTGAGTTGATTGACAAGAAAGAAGAAGACTGTAAGTTATGGTCTCCTGATCTCCTGACCTATCTCCACTTATTTTTAAGTGAACAATCAGGAAAGAGTAAAAAGATCCTGTAGCTATTTTTCTTCATTGCTTACCTGAATTGGACGCTTTGCCTGATGATTGCCAGTGACATGAAATCACCCCGACCATGCTCATTCTCTCCACAATACAGAAGCAAACCATCCTCTCCTTCTGCCTAGGAATGCAAAAGGAAAATCTAAAAGTCATTTAGAAGTACAGTGGTACTTTGGTACTTGGACTGCTTTTGAAGCTCGTCAAATATGGTACTCAATGAATTTTGAAGTGAACATTTTGTCTTGGTACTCGTCATTTGTTTGGCACTCAACACAGAAGCTGGAACTTGCCAGTGTCGGTTGCCTTGTGACTAATACATTATTCCTGGCGGGAAAAATTTATTTGGTACCTGACATTCTTGGTACTCGTCACATCTTCTGGAATCAATTAACAAGTACCAAGGTACAACTGTGCATTGTAAAGCTGGAAAAGGTATAGATAAAGGCATTCGAAAAAGGGGACAGTTCTCCTTTAAAGGTACTGTACCATGGTGTGTGTGTGGGGGTGTGGGGGGGTGTCTAGTTCTGAACAAATAAAATATTATGACTAAATTTATGCATCATGTGAAAAATGTAGACAAAGAAATGTTCCTCTGCTTTCATCATTGAGAACTTAGGGTCATAGTTTCAAATTAAATGTAGTGATTTAAAAACATAAAAAGAAGTGGGGCAGAAGTTTCTGCACAAAATGTGGAATTAACTGTTATCAGATGGAGTGATGGATACTGGTAGAGATTTTTTTTTAAAAAGAGAGAGAATCAGACAAATTAATGGACTGGATTGTCAGTCTTGATTGCTATAAATACCCCAAGATCAAAGGTGGCAGTTTTTGTGTGTACACTTTTGAGTCAGTTTTTGATTACTGGCCTGCTTCTTATGACCGAGGGAGGATCAGAATAAGCACAGTCCCAGTTTCATTTAGGAACCACTTTATTTAATGATCAAGTTGCTAGCCCCAATTGTGGTCACTACATGAGAACTACTTGCATGTTCTTAATTTGATACTGTTTTAAGTGAAGCCTACCACTCTTTACAAAAGTAGTTGCATGGGATATGAGGAACCTGTATGTCTGCCTTCAAATCACTTTGTGACTCTTACAGATTGCCTGAACTAGTCACTGCAGTTTTCTTGGAAAGATTATTGAAAGTGTCTTTCAAGTGTCTTTCACAAGTCACCAAACAATAGTCTCTAAAAAAAGTGTAAATCCCAGATTTCTATATATTAAATCAAATATTCTATTTACTATAGTGCACCTGTTTCTACAGTCCCCCAAAAGCACATAATCTATAGGTGGTGTTGCTACATTCCTTTGTAATATAATAAATTAACATATCCTTATGGGATGATGTCTAATCTGTCACTTCCAACATCAACATGGTTAGTTACTAGGGAGCATGGAAAAGATCAATGATTCTTAATAGTGATTTCAGCCAGGTCTAGGAAATGCCACCAAATTAACATATTTACAAAATCAAATCAATGGAACTTTCTTTCATATAGATTCATATTAGCATGATACATTCCTTTGGGAGAAAAATGCATGGGATTTTGTGAACAATTTGGTCAGGGGTGTTCGCAGAATACAATTAAAAAAAAGGAGGCCACGGTGGCATAGTTGAAGCTCTACCCATTTTTAAAGTGTGACATAAAAACAGATGAAGTTTCAATCATATTATCTTGACTGCTATCTTGATTTTTTTTTTTATTATATCTAATGGTTTTTGACCAATTTCCATTCCAGTGTTCAAAGGGCCAGTGATATATAGTGCCAAGTGGGAAACTCAAATACAATAATACAATAATACAATAGCAGAGTTGGAAGGGACCTTGTAGGTCTTCTAGTCCAACCCCCTGCGTGGGCAGGAACCTCATACCATTTCAGACAAATGGCTATCTAACAAATGGCTATCTAACAAATGGCTATCTAACATCATCTAAAATGATCGTTTCAATTTCTCTGTAAAACCATGTTCTGATTTAACTAACTTTTGTTGATTCTACTAAAACTTTTACACATTCTGCATATCAAATGCACTATTTTAAGTTGCTCTCATACAGAACGGCACAGAAGTATTCTGCAAGATGCTCACGTTTCTTTTCTTTCTAAATGTATTAACAGATTTTCTTTGACTCATTCATCTGTTGGTTCAAGTGTTGCATAGGTTTTAACAAAGCCTTTTTTAGTTCAAGACTGCATACACTTACCATAAATTCAACAGTAATTTGGAATGTCTGATAGGAATTCTTAAGAGGCTCAAAGGAGACAAAGGAATATCCAAAGAATTGAGGATACTGAATATTAATATCTGAAAGTCAATAACAAAAATATTGCTTAGCAGTTAATCATCAAATAATAGACTGTAGAGATTCTCAGTCATTCAGGTCATGGTTGTCCCAAAGGTGCTTTTTCAGGAGGCAAATGGACTTTCTTGTTTTTTATTTGAAGACATTTTGCTTCTCATCCAAGAAACTTCTTCAGTCAATATAAATATGTATTTATTGACTTCCTGTTCCGCTTCTGGCGGCGACGGACGAACTCTGGGGTTCGTCCGCTGTTTTGTCCCTCTTTCGGCCCCTAACGGGGCGGGGCACCCCCTTTTTTTCTTTTGGGGGGGGCCCTCTGCAGGGCTGGCTTGCCTGGGCTGGTCCATCCTGGTGGCAGCTGGGAGGCGGTCCGGGTCTTCAGCCCAGGAGGAAGGGGGCATGCTGCGGGGGGCTTGGTTCCCTTCGCCAACGGAGGTTGGTAACAATTAACAAACTTGGAGAGAGCTGAAGGCGGGTCGGAAGCCTTCCGGGGCTTTGGCGGCGAGAGGGAAAGTGAGTGCTTTTTAAAACTATTTTTCTTTGCTGGCAGCCTGGACTGAAAGAACTGTGGAGGGGGGTGTTTGTTTGTTAACCCCCCCCCCCCCCCCCCGTTTAACAGCGGCGGTTAGAAATGATTCCTCGTTGCGAGGGAGTTATTTTGTATCCAGCTTTTTTTTTCTAAGCAAGTGAAAGCAGTTTGCGGCTTGTATCTACAAATGGATCTAAGTCCGGTTGGCTTGAAACAATTGTATCTTTGACTTTCTCCGACTGGTTCCCAGGCAGGGCGGCGGAAGATGGCTTCCCTTTGTTCCTGAATAGTTATTTTTGTTTGTGGAAAAATACCAACGTTTCTTGATGATTTGGACTGCCCCTCTCTACCAATGAAGAAATTTTTGGATTGATTGATTCCTTCTCTGGAGTGCCTCCTTTGTTTGAATAATTGATTTTGCAACTTGCTCTCTTTGGGGATTTTATAAACTTTCTACAACTTTGATTTGGACCTTGTTCTTCTGACTTGCCACAGCGGCCCCACCCAAAAAACGCCATCTTAGTGGCACGGATTTTAACAGCTTACCATGGCTTCTATCACATCAGAAGTGGCAGGACTGGAAAGAATGACAGCTCTGGAAGAAGTGTTACAAACTTTGGTGCAGGAAATTAAAGGACTAAGACAAGAAAATAAGGATTTCAGACAGGGACTTATGGAAACACAGAAACAACTAAAGGATACAGAAACAACTAAAGGATACAGAAACAACTAAAGGATACAGAAGACCGAGGAATTGGAGGGGGGGCTGGCTGGGGCAAAGGGGGAACTTAAAAATGTTAAAACTGAAGTTGGAGAATTAACTGGGCATATGTCAAGGATGGATTTTGAAAGAATGTCATATTTTTTAAGATTTCAGAACGTTTCTGAGGTAGATGGTGAATGTCTTCCTGATCTCATGAGTACAATTTTAGCAGAATATTTGCATAAACCCAAAGATGAGATCAGGGGGGATATTGACCTAGCCTACAGAATAAATTCTGCATATGCCAGGATAAATGAGGTACCCAGAGAGATACATATTAAATTTGTTAGGAGGTCAACCAGAGAGGAAATTTTGAAGGCTCAGAGAGGTGGTCCGTTAATTTATCAGCAGAAAGAAGTTGCTATCTTGAAACAGATCCCTAAAAAGATTAGAGAGATGAGAAGGAAGTTTTCCTTCTTATCTAAAAAATTGTTTGACCACGGGATTTGGTTTAAGTGGGCGACGCCCGAAGGGATGTTGGTGTTCTGGGAAGGAGGGAGAGTTAGGATTAAAACAGTTGCTGAGGCGGAAGCCTTTCTTAAAAAACATTCCTCTATCCTGGGTGAAGATTTGGGAGGGGCAGGGGGGGGCCACGGCCCCGCCCGCTGGGGGCCAGAAAGGAGCGCAGGAAGATGTAATTGCCAAGAGACTTAGATCTAAAAAATGAATTTGTTTGGTTTCTTTTTTTTTACTAGCCCAATGTAATTTTTTATCTGGATGTTTGTACATGTCTGCCAGCATAGAGTTTAGAATTTAGAATTTATATTGAAAAAGTTTTATTGGTTTTACAATTTTTCATTGGGGTAGGGTAAGAGATACAAAGAAATTTTGAGAGCTTTCGCATCAAAGTCGTCGGCCCTTCCGGAGCTTCATAATAAATCATTAACAAAAAACATTTTTCATAATACTACAAAGTGAAAACAAGTACATGTTTCTAAGTTCTCAGTTCTATGCTGTCAGTCATTTGCAAAAATCCAGATACACATGTTATACGATATTACTCAAAAAATCAAAGCAAAGTTATTTTTTAGATCTAAGTCTCTTGGCTATTGTGTCTTCTATCTCTCCTTCCAGGCCCCCAGCGAGCGGGGCCGTGGCCCCCTCTGCCCCCCCTGAATCTTCCCCCAGGACAGAGGAATGTTTTTTAAAAAAGGCTTCCGCCTCAGCAACTGTTTTAATCCTCACTCTTCCTCCTTCCCAGAACACCAGCATCCCTTCGGGCGTCACCCACTTGAACCAGATCCCGTGGTCAAACAATGTTTTGGACAAGAAGGAAAATTTCCTTCTCGTTTCTCTAATCTTTCTTGGGATCTGCTTCAAGATGGCAACCTCCTTTTGCTGGTAAATTAACGGACCCCCCCTTTGCACTTTCAGGATTTCCTCTCTGGTTGACCTTCTAACAAATTTAACATGTATCTCTCTAGGTACTTCATTTATCCTGGCATATGCAGAGTTAATTCTGTAGGCTAGGTCAATGTCCCCCCTGATCTCATCCTTGGGTTTATGTAAATAGTCTGCTATAATTGTGCTCATGAGTTCAGGGAGACATTCACCAGATTCCTCAGAAACATTCTGAAATCTCAAAAAATATGTCATCCTTTCCATATCAATCCTAGACACATGCCCATTTATTTCCACAACCTCATTAGTAACATTTTTAATCTCTCCCTTAGCTCCCGCCAGCCCCCCTTCCAGTTTTTCATTCTTCTGTGTGTTCTCCAGCACTTGTTTCCGTGTGTCCAATAATTCCTTTTTAAAGTTGATATTTTCTGCCCTCTGGGCCTTGATTTCTTGTACCAAAGTTTGTATAACAGATTCAAGAGAGGCCATCCTTAGTTCTAAGCTTGCCAGTGCTGATTCTTGTGCCATGATTAGCTGTTAAAATCAGTGCCACTAAAATGGCGTTTTTTGGATGGGGCTGTTGAGGCAAGTCAGGAGCCAAAAGTTCAGTTCAGGGTTGTAAAGTTCAGGAACCAAGAGAGAAACAATTTTCCAAATCAATAAGTATAATAATGAAGGCACTCCAGAAAAGAAATCACAAATCCCCAAAAAAATTTCTTCTTTAGTAACCAGAGGGAGTCCAAATCACAAAGAGACGCTGGAAATTTTCCATAAGTAAAATAGTCATTCGGGGACAAAGAGAAGCCATTTTCCACCGCCCAGACTCAGAGCCAGAAGGAGAGAGTGGTAAAAAAAAATGTTTCAAGTCAGCCAGACCTAGATACTTTGTTTCAAAGACAAACCGCAGATCACTTTCCCTTGTTTCAAACAGTCCGGATTAAAGATATCCGCTTCCTCGCAGCGAGGAGCCATTCTTAAGTGCCGCTTTAGTCCGAGGGGGGGTTTAACAAGCAGACACCCCCCTCCAAGTTCTTTCAGCCCAGGCTGACAGCAAAAAAAATGTTTAAAACCACTCACTTTCCCCCTCGCAGCCGAAGCCCCGGGAAGCCTTCCGACTCAGACGGCCAGCTCTCTCCATGTTTTCAAAACGATGCCGCCCGCCATTGGCGAAGGGGAAACCCCCCGCAGCATGTCCTCCTCCACCTAAGCCGAAGACAAGGGTCGCTTCCCAGCTGCCGCTGGGGGAGGACGACCCAGGCAAGCCGGCTTTATGGAAGACCCCCCAAAACAGGGCGTCTCGCCCCCGTGGGGGGGCAGGAAAAGAAACAAAGCGGCGAGCGAGCCCTAGGCTCGCCCGTCGCCGCTGGAGCCGGAACCGGAAGTCCTAGAATTTAGAATTTATGATGTATGCACTCACTTCCATCTTGTAGTATATTGAAAAATGTATTACCAATGTTTTATTAAGAGGCCCTGGAGGGGCCAGCGATTCCGTCCTGAAAGTTCTCAAAATTTCTTTGTATTTTACCTTACCTATATCCCTTACCCTATCCTCTTGGAAAAATGTAAAAACTAATAAAACCTTTTCAATTAAAAAAATAATAATATATATATAAATATGTATTTATTATCAATATATTGGAGAAGAAGACTCCACTGTCCTGGCAGAGCTGAAGAAGCTTCTTGGATGAGAAGCGAAACGTCTTCAAAGAAAAAAACAAGAAAGTCCAGTTGCCTCCTGAAAAAAGCACCTTTGGGACATCAAATAACATAATCAATTTTAAACATTAGACCACAACATAATCTTGGTACATTTAGCATTAGAGTTTAACAGTCACGGCCAACTGCTTAAATTTTGCTAATTGGTCCCTTCATTCCAAAAGTTTGAAGAATCACATCTTTATCCCAACCTTCTGCTTAAGAACAACAGTTTCAGTCCATTCCTCATTCAAATGTCAAACCTTCAATGCAATACTTTGCTTTAAGGGAAAAAAAGTGCATGGCCAAATTATAATATATGGAAAGGTACTGGCAAAATTTAGGAGAATTCCAAAACAAAGCCAAGTCTGGGACACCCTAAAACAGTGACACTGACTCTGAACATTCTTAAAGAAAGAGGCCTTTGGAAACTCACAATCAGGATACAATTAAAAGAAGCCATTTCTTGTTTTTTTGACCTAAGCAGCTGGTCATTAAAGTTATATTGCCTCTCAAAAGGTATGCTGTTTACTCAACCTAGATAGTAGATATGAATTAAGTTCCCTCTAGGTTTTTTTGTGAAACCCACCATCTGCCCAAAAGCCAGCTGTGTCTTTTCCAGTTATGGTTCTCCTATGCTTGTAAATGCACTAAAGTGTCAACTCAAATATATGAAATGCTGCTCTGCAAATCTGTCCTGAACAAAGAAATCTTCAGAATGCACAGAGAATTACCAAAGCTTCCCAAGCAAACCAACCTTCTGAACAACTCTCCCCTCCTTTGCCAAGGTTGCAGTGGCAACGAGAGCCACTCCACTCATAATCATTGATGCAAAAGCTGTTGGTGGAGCAGATGGTTTCATCGCAGGGCTGATCAGATTGTCGCACAACTGAAGTCCCGCTGTTCCTCCTGATGGCCTTAGCAGTAATGCTGGAAGGGATTGTAGCACGGGGTAGGGATGTAGTTGTTGCCATAGAAGTGACAGGATACGTAGTAGGAGAAAGCAGCCCGGAAAGGAGTTCTGCATTCGATCCTTGTATTAGGTTGGTTTCCACCCAAAAATTTGTATTGTCTCCTTTGATGGTAGGAAGTGGTTTGAGCTAGTGAAAAAATTATTTAAAAAATGTGTTTAGTAAGGCCAAAGCTCAATAGCGCAGTTCTTACAGCTAAATGTTAATCATAGATAGGATAATGATATGTAATAATTACTCAATCTGATATGATAGCAGTAGAATATTTTGCTGCCAAACTTCTAGGGTAGGAGTGTCCTACTGTGTCATATCTTAAGGAGAAGAAAGCTTTAATTAATTTGAGCCAAAATACTGACTAAATGTTCATCTTCACATCCTCCTGGTAATACGTTCTGGTAATTATTTTTATATGACATGGCTCATGACATTGCCTTTATTCTACACTTTAAACACCCCCTCCTCTAATCACCGGGGCACTCGATTTCATAGCTATCTTGGCTGGGACTGCAAAAGAGAGAAAACACATGGCTTTCATAGAATATAGGCAAAACTGAAGCCTCCAAGATGGCCTCAGTCAGGAAGGGGGGAATACAGATAGCTAGAGTTGTTTAGCCAAAACAAAATAGTTTCCCCTAAGAACCAAGGACATTCCCACAGGTGGCTGAAAGAGGAGGAGTGATGTTTCCAAACAACAGGACAGCACCTTGATTGGAACCAGTGGTGGGTTTGGCCAAACTGGCAGTGGTTTGGCGGCCTGGATCACTGGAAGCAGCAGTGACCCAGGCCTGCAACACCCCCAAACCAGTTCTCTGGAGGGGCTGCCGCCATCTTGTTTTTTTGCTTCTGCGCATGTGCAGAACAATTTTTATTGTTCTGTGCATGCACGCACAGCACGCATCAAGCGCGCACAAAGCGTGTCCACGAGCGAACCGGTAGTAGTGCCTACCAGAATCCACCTCTGATTGAAACATGCGACTGATTGTTTGGGAAAGAAGGAAAAATATTACTTTTAATTAGGTGAAAACCCCGGGAATCTTTAGAGTCGGTTTTCACCAGTCTGTGCCAATATGATATGTCCAATAAACCTGTTCTTTGAGGAACCTGGTTGCTTCAGAGTTCTGTTTGCTATGGGTGCATTACTTGGAACCCTGACATATATCTGACCATGTAATGCAGAGGTTCCCAAACTTGGCAACTTTAAGACTTGTGGACTTCAACTCCCAGAATTCACCAGCCAGCTATGCTGGCTGGAGAATTCTGGGAGTTGAAGTCCACAAGTCTTAAAGTTGCCAAGTTTGGGAACCTCTGATAATGCCTAATCAGTGTTTTCTCAAAAGCTTAGGAAGAAGACACATTTCATATACGCCAGTTTAACATTTTGTCTTGGAAATAACATTTTGATGTTCTTTTTAAAAATACAGGGTTTTTGAGACAGCATTAGGCCCGTGTGGGAAAAGACATCGGGGTTCTACCAAGTATGCATTGCTGGTTTTGTCCCCTGTGAGTATGTTTTTCATTATTTCACATGGTTTCATATACCCATGAGATCTGCACCTGCTTCCCTTGCTTGTTCTGCATTAAAGTTTAAGGACAATATCACTTTACCAGTCTAATTAGTGTGACAGAATAGGATTCAGCAACTTGAGCTACATATTTCTGTCAGTTAAAGGAATGATAATAACACTTCAGAGTGGTCTACTGACTGTGACTTTAAAAATCTAAAATTATTGCAGGTTTTTTATTCCCATGGAACTTAAATCTATAGCAGTACGGAAAGGAATATCCTTTCTTACAAAGCACAATAACTTTGAATCGTCTATCGATCTGACCAAAGAGAGATAGCTCAGGAAAACACACGCCTGTAAAAAGCCGTGTGCTCCAGCCAGAATATCTCTATTCAAAGCATCTCACATAGCAAGCATGGGAAATATTTTTATCCAAGATCTTGAAATGACAGTGCCAATGGAACACTGGGGTTCCCTCCCCCCACCCCACTCAGTGTAAAGCAGCTCCTCACATCTCCCTTATCCTATCATGAATCACCTCCCACGGCTGTGAAGTTTGGCCTGTCCTTCAGGAATATTATGATAAGATAACAGTCTATTCATATTTTCTCTGAATGAATAGGGAGAGCGGAAATTGGGATGCTATCTGCAGTCTTTTCACTTTGGAGTGAAAATGTTTTGGAGTGCAAAGCTAACCTGAATTTTTTCAAAAGACTTTTTTTTTCTGATAGTTTTCTTTTTCTTACAAAACCCTATCCCAAACCCCCCCAAAAAAGGGCACTAGGTACATTTTTCTTTACATACTTTCCTTTATACAGGTGGTCCTCAGCTTACAATCTCAACTGAGCCCAAAGTTTCTGTTCCTAAGTAAGTCATTCACTAAGTCAGGGGTCTCCAACCTTTGCAACTTTAAGTCTGAAGGACTTCAGCTCCCAGACTTCTCCAGCCAGCAAAGTGACATCGAGTTGCACTAAGTGACATCGAGTTGGCCACACCCACCCAGGCACTTGACCACCTAGCCACGCCCACCCACCCAGTCATTAGGGCGGCTCATATTAATGGTCTGCGGGATTTAAAATTATGAATGTAGCAGTCCCTGAGGTTCATATGGTTGTGGAATCCTGCTCTACTACACCTGAAGGTAACACACTACTTTAAGGTGTCCCAAATCAGGCTGTTCTTGCCTCCGGAGTCTTGGCATTGCTCCTGCCCCATTAGCATCCATCACCTGAGTCTAATGACACAAGTGGCCTGGGTAGCTGTCATACTACACTATTTTAATTTTAAAAAATTAAAAATATGAAGAAAAAAGGAATAATATATTTCTTCCTCTATTAACAGTGAGCTTCTTCAGCTACTAGAAGGGGGAAGAGAATGCTGAGGTACTTTTGACTGAAATAAAGTCAGTATAAATGAAACAGAAGTTATGCAAAAGGCAGGCTTCAGTTGCGTAAAGGAAAACTCCGCTTAGCTTCCCTTTGAAGCAATTATACTCTTTTCCCCTCATTCGGTTTGCTTCAGTGAAAACAAATATATCTGGGAAAAAATATCAAAGGCTTCAGAGGATCAGAGAAGGAAGAAAATGTTCAGGCTGAGTCAAATACAAACGAATGCTTAATATAGCCTCGGAGCGTATATTTGTCGATAGACTTGCATTTGATCTCTATTTAGGCGTTCTTGTTTAAATATTGCAGTAAAAATGTTAAGCAACCAAAATGCCAGAGTGAGCCGTGTGGATGTACCTCATCGATATAAATGTCGTAGTCTGAATCATCCATGTCAATTCCATCATCATCACCATTTCCAGACTCTGTCATGTATGGATGTCCGTAGCTTCCACTCCCTAACACTTCGGGGTCTGAGAAGATAAAACTGGCATAGTCACAAATGTATGTTTTTGATATAGTGTCATTTTCATATAAGGTAAATGCAGTAAAATTAGCAATTTTTTTGAGAAATGTCTTTGGGAGTAGAGTAGAGTAGAGTAGAGTAGAGTAGAGTAGAGTAGAGTTTTATTGTATAAATGTACACTAATCAGCATACATTAAAATGAAATTTCATTGCATTCAGCTCTCAAAAGATAACTATTATGCATATACCCACATATATGACACATATATGACACAGAAAAACAACACAGTCTAGTTCGGATGTATACATATACATGGCGGGGGGTGGGGAGAATCCTGCAAGTTTACAAGATAGATGGTATAAGGAACAAAGCTGATACAGAACCTAGTCGTCCTGCTCCAGATACTTCAAAACTTCCTCCTCCCAGAGTGGAGCAAAAGGAAGAGACGGTGAAGTGAATGTGAATTCTGGGAGCTGAAGTCCTTCAGACTTAAAGTTGCAAAGGTTGGAGCACTTACATAGCACTTATAAGCAGTATCCTGAATAATGAGCAGCGAGCTTCTCAGGTGTTCTTACCACTCTCTGTATGGACTTTCTATCTGAGGCACCAAACCAAACACATATGCAGTTTGTTAAAAAGTGGCCAGGACAGAAGGAGAAACATGTGTTCTCCTCATCTGATGCAGGAAATGCAAACACTGGTTCGCATGCTTTGCTAAATAATGCATAATTCTCACTTCATAATACCAAACATTGCCAAGATTAACCTTAATTTAGTTGGGGGAACAAAGAAGTTTCAGATACAATTCCAGAAAACAATAATTATTCTAGTCTATTAACAAATAAGAGAGTTACACAGTGGAAATGAAAGTCAATTCAACATATCCTTTTGGGCACTGATGAAACAGTTGTACATTAGAATTCTGATATACATTTTTTGCTGAATATGATGTAATTCAAGAATCATGAAAATTAATTCATAAATCGCTTTAATTGTTTATTGTAAAATAGCTTAGGGCAGGGGTCCCGTTAAGAACCAGGCTGTATGGCTGGCGGCGCGTGGTGAGCAAGCCCTGCCCTTTGGAACGACCTACCCCCTGAATTACGCACCATCACTGACCTCCGCCTCTTCAGCCAATGTCTAAAGACATATCTTTTCCAACAAGCCGGCCTAGCCTAACCTCCCATGGGGACTATTTTTAGAGAGTTTTAAATTGGGTATTTTAAAATTTGGTTTTAGCATAGGATTAGAATAGTTTAATATATTTTAAATTATGTATTTATTTTTGTATGTTTTTAAATTCCTGTGCGCCGCCCTGGGTCCTCTGTTGAGAAGGGCGGGATATAAATATAATTAATTAAATAAATAAATAAATAAATAAATAAATAAATAAATAAATAAATAAATAAATAAATAAGCAGGCGAAACCAAAACTACCTCCACCCCTATTCGTGGAAAAATTGTATTCCATGAAACTGGTCCCTGATATCAAAAATATTGGCTTAGCACTTATGCAGTGTTTATTTGTAAAACTTTGGCACTTTGCATCCAGTTTGTGGATAAAGGCAAAGATTGTGTTAATTTTGTGCTTTATTAAAATACAAGTTTTTACCTGCTTGCCTCCTTTATATTATTACTAGCTATACCCGGCCACACGTTGCTGTGGCCCAGTCTGGTTAAATGGCCAACCAATCTGTGTGTAGATCTACACCTGCACACATACACACAACCACCATATAACCCCCAACCTACCTACCTACTGTATTTCTCCCTCTCTATCTATCCCTCTACCTACTTACTTACCTACTGTATTTCTTGCTTTCTCCCTCTACCTACCTACCTACCTACCTACCTACCTACCTACTGTATTTCTCCCTATTTATCTATCCCCCTACCTACCTACCTACCTACTGTATTTCTCCCTATCTATCCACCTACCTACCTACCTACCTACCTACCTACCTACCTACCTACTATATTTCTTCCTTTCTCCCTCTACCTACCTACCTACCTACCTACCTACCTACCTACCTACCTACCTACCTACCTACCTACTGTATTTCTCCCTCTCTATCTATCACCCTACCTACCTACCTACCTACCTACCTACCTACCTACTGGGTTTCTCCCTATCTATCTATCCACCTACCTACCTACCTACCCTACCCTATAGCACAGGTGCCACAGGTGGCACACGGAACCATTTCTTAGGCATTGCCCTGTCAGCTTCAGTGTGTATGTGTGCCCTGGCCAGCTGATTTAGGCCTTCTTTTGAGGCCGTTTTTTGCCCTCTGGAGGTGGGGGAAGGCTGTTTTCACCCTCCCCAGGCTCCTATAAAGCCTCTGGAGCCTGGGGAAGACGTAAAAAAGCATGCTAAATGTAGGGGGTCATGCACATAGCATTATGGATGTGGCACACCTGAACACATCGCCCCTGCACTCCCCCTGCTTTTGGCACGCGAGCCAAAAAAGGTTAGCCATCACTGCCCTATACCATTTCAGACAAATGGCTATCCAACATCTTCTTGAAGACTTGCAGTGTTGGGGCATTCACAACTTCTGGAGGCAAGTTGTTCCACTGGTTAATTGTTCTAACTGTCAGGAAATTTCTCCTCAGTTCTAAGTTGCTTCTCTCCTTGATTAGTTTCCACCCATTGCTTCTTGTTCTGCCCTCAGGTGCTTTGGAGAATAGCTTGACTTCCTCTTCTTTGTGGCAACCCCTGAGATATTGGAAGGCTGCTATCCTGTCTCCCCTAGTCCCTCTTTTATTAAACTGTATCTCCCCCCCCCCCTTTCTCTATGGGCCACCTGGGAGTTTGCTATCCCAGTGCCTTTTTGGCCCTAAGAGGCTTCCATACGTGGCTGAGGAAATGACTGTTGGTGGGAGGAGTTACAGGGAGGTGAAAACCTGATCAGTGGGTACATTTTACATTTGTGTACCTTGCACATGATACATGTGTGCTAGGCACAAAATGAGTACATATTCTATTATCGGAAGTCCTTGTGAACATTGTGTGAAAGTGTGGTGTAAATCGGTGCAGTAGTTTTTGAGATTAGTGGATTCGTACAAACTATTTTACATTTTTATTTATATAGATTATTATTCTGTGGTTAATCTTTCGTGAGATTCACAGCCTTTGGGGCTGGTTGGTAGCTCAACAGCTCGAGTCCTAACCAAGGACCTAGGAACTGTTAAGGTAACACCGGAGGATATAAGCTGTTCCAAGTAGGGTGGTTTATTGTAAAATCAGAATGTTCAAGTCCGGTAAATTTAGAATTTCTAAATAGTGAGGTAGCCCTTTAGGTATTGCTCCAAGGGCTCCAATTACAATCGGAACAACACACGATTTCTTTTTCCACAGTCGCTCAACTTCCATTTGCAAGTCCCGGTACTTTGTGAATATTATTATACCTTCTTCTTCTTCTTCTTCTTCTTCTTCTTCTTCTTCTTCTTCTTCTTCTTCTTCTTCTTCTTCTTCTTCTTCTTCTTCTTCTTCTTCTTCTTCTTCTTCTTCTTCTTCTTCTTCTTCCTTCTTCTTCTTCTTCTTCTTCTTCTTCTTCTTCTTCTTCTTCTTCTTCTTCTTCTTCTTCTTCTTCTTCTTCTTCTTCATTATTTAAAATGGCTTTTTGTATTTTCCTCTCCTTTTTGAGCTCTGTTGTTTTGTGTTTTTCTTTAAAGCTGATCCTTTAAAACGGATATAGATAATTGCGTTCCCAATATTACAACTACTTTATGAGCCTAGCAGAGCAATCCTAGGAAAGTATATTTCATTCTTGAATTATCACATGTTTTAAAAGTGCCATGAAGGACATCCCATAGCTCACTGGAACTTATTTTTGTACAGATATTTTGTGCAATGAATATTAGCACTTTTAAGGCACACCTCCATCTGTGTAGCCTTGTAGCCATAATTCAGGATGGGGAGGGGAGGGGCTCTACATAAGGTATTGAGGGGAAAAAACATCCATTCTAACAACTATAAAGGGTTAAGTTAATCAAGGGCTTGGCAACCTTAAACACTCAAAGAGACACAAAGGTCCTAACCAGAAGCCACATTCAATCCTGGAGCCGACTAGAAGTCCGGTTCTCCCACCATAGAGTCTCCTCCTAGCACGGCATCCTTTTTCCTCTACCTGTCCTAACCAAAAGCCCTATCAATGGTGGTGACAGGGAGCCGCAGCAAAGGGATGAAAGAGCCACAAGCGGCTCCAGAGCTACTGGTTGCTGAACCCCTGGGTTAATCAATCCAATTCTAACAAGGTAAGAACCCGGTTAAGCCTTTTGCTGTTGCTAATTTAGGTGGCAATTCAGTTCAAGAACTTCAAAAAGTTCTGAAGCCACCTTATGAAAGTATTAATACCAGACGTTAGTCATATTTGAAAAGTAGTTGAATTCTTGGTCTGCGCAAGGGGATTCTGTCTAATGGCTATAACAAAATGAAAAGAAATGTTTCAATGTCCAGTGAATAACTTGTTGGCCTTGGGAGTGGAAACATTAGTGTTACTAATTAGTTTTACTAAACCACTGGATATGTGTAACAGCCCTGCTATTTGCATGTCCTGTAGCATCTGTCACCAAATAAAAGTTTATGCCATATACGTAGTAGAATGTGTGCTCACCAAAGTATTTTATGTTCATTGCTATTATTATTTAAAAAATGCCATTTATTATGATGGAATGATACAGCAAGGCTGAATGTTCATATTGTAAATATTAAGGGATTTTTAAAATTGAATATAGATATTGTTATGCACTCACATTCCCCTTATGCTAAAGACTGAATAAAACAGAATAACTAGTGAATTGCAGTTTTTTCCTTCTTTGTTAGCGATGTTTCCAAAGGTGATTGTTACTATTCTCCATAGGCAGAGGTAAAAGTTCCCCTCACACATATGTGCTAGTCATTCCCGATACTCATCTCCGTTTCAAAGCCGAAGAGCCAGAGCTGTCCGAAGACGTCTCCATGGTCTTGTGGCTGGCATGACTAAACGTGGAAGGCACACAAAACGCTGTTACTTTCTCACCAGAGGTGGTCCCTATTTTTCTACATGCATTTTTTACATGCTTTCGAACTGCCAGGGTGGCAGAAACTGGGATAAGTAACAGGAGTTCATCCTGTTACATGGCACTAGGGATTCAAACCGCCTAACTGCCGACCTTTTGATCAACAAGCTCAGCGTCTTAGCCACTGAGCCATTGTGTCCTTTTCCATAGGCATAAATGGGAATGAATAATCTCTTTAAGAAGGATTGCAGTAGAAATGTCACTAGGGCAAGGTTAAACTTCTTAGTTGCCCGTTATTCTGCGTAACACCAGTCACTGTGAATCAAATCTACTTCTCTGATCCCTCAAGTGGATTGGTTCAGGGACAGGGGGATGAAGGTTACATTGGATTTTTCAGTAACAAATCAACATTGTGGGAACCATAAACCATTGTTTCCTTGCTTTAGAAAATAGCAACTGTAGTACATCAAATGTCTCACCCTTAGTTGTGAAAGTTCTGAAAATATTTTCGTCCAGAGATAAAAAGGATGTCAGAAAAAAATGTGCACCCAGTAACAAGGATTTATGACCTTCTGGCCAAAACTATAAATGACTATTATATCTTTAGGAGCTTTCCATAAACATTATCTTTGAAAGTTATATTTAAGCACAAGAAACCAAAATAATCAAAACAATTTGTCACATTATGAGACCTAGTCTAATGATACCAGAATAAAAAGCAAAGGAAATAAAGAAAAAGATAAAGAAATTAATGAAAAGAAAGTTTGGATTAAAAAAAATAAGACACAAAAGATAAATGATATAAATGATAAGACACAAAAGAGCAGATTCTTAATTCTACAGCTCTAATTACTTGGGAACTTGCTTTTATTTTAACTTTTATTTCTAAAGTATCATTACTCTGATGGAACCTATGTAATATTTAATATGTTCCAGTAAACAGTTACTGTCAGTGGTGGGATTCAAATAAATTAACAAGCGGTTCTCTGCCCTAATGACCAGCTGGGTAGGCATGGCTCAGCGGTCATATGACTGAGTGGGCGTGGCCAGCTCAACATCACTCACATCGATGGGCGCTTCCCCTTAGCTGTTACAATGTAATAAGGGTTAACCAGAGAGGGAGTTTCTGTAAGCAGGGCAATAAAGATTAGGCTAGAAACAACACCAGAATGTTTTCTTCCTGTCTTCTTCAAGTGGGATTGAAGAAAATTTATTTATTTATTTATTTATTTTTCACATTTATATACTGCCCTATTCTCCGTGGTAGGACTCAGGGCGGTGCACAGAAAAAGGTAAAAACCACAACATGTACATATAATATAAAATTAAATTAAATAGAAAATCTGTGCTAAAAAATTAAAATCACTAAAATGCTAACTTTAAAATTAAACCCTTAATCTATGCCAGGCCGGCCAGATGGAAAAAATGCTATTAAAGCATCCAATGGAAGAGGCGTAGGTCAGTGATGGTGCGAAGATCGGGGGGCAGGTCGTTCCAGAGGGCCAGACCCGCCACAGAGAAGGCCCTTCCCCTGGGAGTCGCCAGCTGGCATTGACCGGCAGACGGTACCCTGAGGAGGCCCTCCCTATGGGAGCGGACAGGTCAAAGGGAGGTGTGTGGTAGGAGGCGGTCTCGCAAATAACCAAGACCCGTGCCATGGAGCACTTTGAAGATGGTAATTAACACCTTGAAAATGAGATTTCTTCCAACAACCGGTTCTCCGAACTGCTTAGAAAGTTAACAACCGGTTTTCCCAAATAGGTGTCAACTGTCTGAACTGGTTATTGTTCCCCACAATACTTAACTATGAAATATAGTTATGTAGTGAAAGAAGGAGGGGGCTTGGATTATCTTGAATTATATGAAAGTTTGGCTTTTCTAGAACTCAGATGTTGAGTCAATGAGGTGAGCAGGGAAAGTTGATTTTTTTAAAAATAGTCAAGTAGCAATATAAGTAAAGTTGTCTACTTACGAAACATTCTGATTATATCACTGGCAATGCTTGGCAGACTGGACCCATATGAATTTGTAGCTCGGATGGCAAACTGATACTTGTCATTTGGCGTTAACCCCTTCAGGATCATAGAGTCCATCTGGATCTGCTCTCTAATTGCTGTCCAATTGGTATCATAATCGGGTCTGATTGGGATGAACAAAGAAGCCCAAAAGGTAATTAAAGCGAGCTTAGTCAATTAGCAACAGCCAACATTTGCCAATATCGAACATTTGCCGAATCTGCTATTCTAATATGAATAGTGAATGCGAAATTTAATTACATGATTTGATTGTCTCTTGATTGTTTTGATTTTGGTAAGCATAAAGAATAAACCTCAGAATCCCATTTCTACTTCATGCAAAACAACAACAGGAACAACCCCCACAGAAGAGTTATTTATTTAAAACATTGATAACCCATTCGCCATCTGAAAAGGCTCTCAGAGCAATTTGCATGCAATCCGTACAATAAGGCAGTTCCTGCCCACAGACCTAAAACTAAAATGAGCCCACAGAAAAAGAAAAAAGAACAGAAAGGAGAAAAGAGGAGGCTCTGGGCATCAGTGCTTACACTAGTTATCATAACACAGACATCAGTCCTAAGGTTTTTTTTTTAATAAATTCCAAAAACCCTTTAATAAATAAACACAAAGTACCACTTTTATGTAACAGAAGAAAAAAATTAAACTTATGGGGCAAAATCACATTTAATTCTATTGAATTAATTTGATTTAAATTACATTTGAAAGTTAATTAAAATAAATATTTTTAATGTCCCCAGTCATTAACTTCTTTTTGCTGGTCCCATGTACTGTTGGGAGCAAAGTGCCACTCAAAGGCCACTCCTGTTATGTTGGTCAGCTGGAATGGAAACATATCAGGAAAAGGAAGGGCTCTGCCTTTCTCCACCAAGCTGATGGAAAAAGTGTTCTGTCCGAGGGCTTCAAATAGTCAATAATACAGACTTGGCTGTTGGCCACTGTTAATTGAGCAAGATAACCAGTCCTCTGGCTGAGAGCCCAGACAACTTACGTCACACGCTTAGCTCTGCAGCCACTGTTCACACACACAGATTCCAAACTCCTTCACAGACACGGCTTGATTTCACAGACAGTCATAGATCCTTTCCAAATGGTTGTTTCCTGCAAATGTCCCCTCCCACCGCTCCACCTATAAGCTCTCTTGGGAGGGGCCAATCAACAACCACCTGGTTCTTAATCATTTCCTGTGAGCCTGCCTACGATGTAATTGCTGCCTCCGCCTCTCAGCTCTGCTCACTCTTGCATCATGGACAAACTGCCTTTGATCCTCCCCACTGCTCCATGACCCAGGCGCCTCCTGGTGGCCAACCAGCCTCTCTGGTTCTTGCTCTGACTGGGCACTCCCCAAGGTCTCCCTCATCTTCCATAGCAGACTCATAGGGTTCTTCGCTAGAAGAGTCCGTCAGCAACTCATCCAAGCCAGCTGGGCCACAACAGAAAGGTATTGCTTTTCAACTTCTTTTGTGGCAAACTAACAGAATGATTGCTAGCTAATGAGAGAAAGGTCCAATGAGCTACCAAATATGACAGCTATCATAGACCTGTACATGCCAACAAAGTCAAATACTGATATTAATATTCCTTGGAAAGTTTGAGATCAAAGCAAGTCAATACAGTTTGAGACCCACTAGCTAATCACATGTCATACACTGTAAACTAGATCAGGATCAGAATCAAATAGAGCTGGAAGGGACCTTAGAAGTCTTCTAGTCCAGCCCCCTGCTCAAGCAGGAGATCCTACGCCATTTCAAAGACTGTCCAGTGTCTTATTAAAAACCTCCAGTGATGAAGCACCCATAATGTCTGAAGGCAAGCTGTTCCACTTAATTTCCCTGTTAGGAAATTTCTCCTTAATTCCAGGTTGCTTCTCTCCTTGATTAGTTTCCAACCATTGTTTCTTGTCCTGCTCTCTGGTGCTTTGAAAAATAAATTGACCCCCTCCACTTTGTGGCAGTCTCTCAAATACTGGAATGCTGCTATCATGTCCCCCTTAGTCCTTCTTTTCCCTAGACTAACCAAACCCAAATCCTGATATGAATGACAAGATCCAGTTAGAAAACCTAAACATGTTTATATAGCTGTTCAAGAGAATATTTTGTCTATTTAAATTATAGCTATTATTTTACAACTTATCAAAGCAATTTAAAATAGCTCTGCTTCAATGCAGGCAACAATGTAATCACAGTAGCATGGAAGAGAATAAAAAGCCTAAAACTGCATTATCATGGTCATTTTCATATGAGGAATTTTTTAATTAGGTTTTTTTTTTAAGGGAAACATTTCTGTCCTCCAGTCATGAATAAGTGGCCATGTCTTCTCCAGTGACTTTTACGTCAGGGGATCTTTAGTTCTCCGGCTATATTCTCACTCCAACCAACAAGAAGTTTTGCTATACCTTTCCTTGCTTGCTCAACTCTACATTTTACATTTCTGGTGTCCAGAAAGAAGGCTAGATCAAAAGCAGACCCAAAGGATGGAGGAGTCAAATTTGCTGGATGCTTGCAGAGGGAAAACAAAATTATTGACATGGGAGCATCCTAGCAGTGCTGAGCACTCAGCATTACAGGGATAAATAGAGGGAAGAGGTTGCACTTTTCCCCATGGGATCAGTCCTACACTGTTCAATATAAATGACAAAACTGCAATTTTTACTCCCTTGAACATGCTAAAGTCGCTCCTACGGAAATGGCTGAACCTAACAGAGACTGAAAGACTTTGACACATAAGACTAAATTGCTGTCCCGTTTAGTCTGAAATATTTACGGCAGGAAATAACTTTTCAAGTTTTAAATGTACTATTGTTTACATAAGAAACCAGCTGCAAACATTTTTGGAAGCTACTAATAAAAGCTGCCGCACAAGAGGGATACCGTATTTTGTATGAGGTTTTTTTTTTTGTTTGCTTGTGTTATTTGTAGCCCAGCAGAGATGCTGTCAAAATAGACTCATCTGGCTTTTTCTAATCAGTCAGTATAAAAATGATTTAATCATCTGAAGGTCATTTCTATTGAGCAAGAAGGGCGTTCTCTGAAATCAAAAAGAGAGCAACTTGGAACTGTTTGTTTCAGCTTTGTCCAGTTCTGTGAACTTGAGAAACCAATTTCTCCAGCTACAGGAGACAAGAAAAAAGTATTTTTTTGTAAATAAATGCATCCCTAAATTGCCATAAAACAGACTAACAAAAGTGACTCAACTGTAAAATATTGTCTTCTTTTTCTTAAAGAAATTTCTCCTAACAAATCCCCTTGATCTGCTAAGGGCCACTTAACTATTTGACTACTCGTTTTTTCATGTGGATCCAAACCGCAAGGGACTCTTCTGTTTCTCGTAATTAAGAATGTCTGTTCCCATTTCTTTAAACTCTTTGAATAGTTCTCTTCATTTCATAGATGATTGTGATTTATTTCTTCTCGCTACTAAAAACCTCTATTCTTCAAATTGTATTGAGCATATGAAGATCCCTGCCCAATTGGGAAAGAATAAACCAACAGAGGCTTTCAATTCTGAACCCTTGCTTGACTCCCAAGGAACCAACAATCCTAGAGGATTCCAGTTTAGACCTGACACCAAACAAGCTACAAAAATTCCCTCCTGGCAAGAGGAACCTACAATGGCAATTGCACAATGCAACTCAGTTACAATACTTTAGCATTCATTTGAATTTCCCTGCTACAGCAAAACGTGAAAAAGAGAAGAGTAACTTAGGAAAGAATTCTGTTACAGGCTTCTACATTTTCCCTCCTCATACTTGATCCTTACAGAGATATAAGGAAGTTTTGGAAGTTCCAGTATGCTCTTGAGCAGGACTATACAACTTTCTTCAGTCCAATGGCCACACCTGACTTTGAGTGATATGCAAAGGGGTGGGCTGGTGGCTCGCAGGGTTCGGGAGAACCTCTAGCTAAGATTCTGTGCAGTTTGGAGAACCCCCAAATCCCACTCCTCGCTGGCTCCGTCCACCCCTCCCTTCCCAGGAATCCCCATGCAGCCTGTTGTGGATGCAGGTAAATGCAGGGTACGTACAGAGGCTCTTGGAGGGCAAAAAAAGGGCTTACCGGTAATTCTGGAAGGCCGGAAACGGGCTCATTTCTGGCCTCCGGAGGACCTCCAGAGTCATTTTCCTCCTTCTGGAGGCTCGAGAAAAGCCTTCGGAGCCCAGGGAGGGCAACCCCCCCCCCCCCGACTGTGGTGCATGAAGCCAACTAGGCCATGCCCACCATGGCCACACACTCCAGAAACCGGGCAGAGAACACCATGCTAAATTTTTTGAAGCCCACTCCTGAAAGGATAGCAATACAGGTATCCCTTGATGTACAACTGGTCACTGAGTGACTCTTTGAAGTTATGACAGACCTACCTTGGGGCTACTTACAAGATGGGGATTCAAAGTTCCAGTGGTCGGATCTCAGACATCAGGTGTTTGACAACATGGTCACATTTATGGCCATTTGCAACACCCCATGGTTGCATAATTATGTTTTATGATGGTTTTGCTAAAAACTGACACTTCAGGTTTTCAGCAAAACTGTTACACAAACAAAAAAACTAAAAACCACTCAGCTAAATTCACCTGCAGTACATATAGCCAGCTGAACAGCATACAACTGAAGAACACCATATAACCAACAAACATAATGAAACAATTTAAGTCACTTTCCCCAACAAACATAATGAAACAATTTAAGTCACTAATAAATCTAATTAACACATTTAATTAAAAAATGAATGAAACCAGGCATTCTTAATTTTTTTTTTTAAATCTGCCTACATTTTATACTTTTTTAAATTTTAATTGCCACTGAAGAAGGAATGGGGATGAATGGCTGACACTGGTAATAAAACAGGTATTCCTACAATGATCAGAAAACTGAAATTTGCTTAAGATAAAAGATCTCATCCACTAGTGCAGGGTTCTGCAAAGTTGGCTCTTTTAAGACTGATGGACTTCAACTCCCAGAATTCCCCAGCCATCCTGGCTGGCTGGCTAGGGAATTCAGGGAGTTTTGAAGTCCACTAGTCTTAAAAAAGCCAACTTTGCAGACCGTTGCACTAGTGTTACAGAGAACATCCCATCAGTGGAACAAGCCACTTAACACAATTAATGTAAAATACAAGTACGAGTTTACATGGGAATTTTCTATATACCCAACTGATCCATCCTTAAGCGGAGTTCACTAGCGTTGGGTTATCAACAAATTTAAACAAATAAATAAAGTAGAAAAGAGAAAAAATTCTACAGTACGGTAACAGTCAAGAGATGGTTCAGAAATGAGTTAGGGTTAAATAGAAGGCCACCTTTCCATATTGCATTGTAACAGTAAGGTTAGAGCTTTGGAGATCTCTGCATGAGCTATTGTGGAGGTCCAGTGTATATCATATGTGTGTTTCATAAACCACAAAGAAGAAGCAAGACTGACTTGGTCCAAAACCCAAAAGGAACTCTGAAGCTGTGCTGAATCAAAGCCATTTAAACTAATGAGTAAATAAGAACCAGTTTCACTTACATTAATGACATAAGATTGAAACGGGGTGAAATCCTCCTGGTTTGGCCCAGTTCAGCTGAACCGGGAGGGACGATTGTCGTTGGTTCTGCGAACAGGTAGTTTAAAAAAAGCTTCCGAGGATTGCGCAGCTCACAGGTGATTCGTGCGATTGGTGGAAGCTTCCCCCACCCCACACTTGTTAAAGCATTTTCCCCTGCCTATTTGCCCAAACCAGCAGGAAAAAATGATTTAAAAAGTGAAAAAAAGTTGGCCATGCCCACCCAGTCACCTGATTCCCCCAAAGCCACACCCAAAGAACCGGTGGCAAAAAATGTAATAAATTATTATTATTATTAAAAAAATTAGATTGCACCACTGGATTGAAACAAATGTGAACCCACATATATGGAAAAAGTGCTCACATACAAATACCATCGTCAAGATCACCTGATAAATTCCACTGTGTAGTACTCAATTGGAGAACTTCCTTCACTTGGTCCTGGTTTCCATGATAAAGCAACTTCTGAATCTGAAACAACAATGACTTGAGGCTGACTAGGTGGAGCTGGCGGCATACATTTATCTAAGAGAAAAGAAAGAAATTATATACATTATTGTCCCCTTTGGAAAACTCAGACCTGCTTACAGAAGCGAAACCTTTGATAAAATTGTAATGCTAAAGATAATAAAAAACTGGACTTTCTACCCATTCTTGCTTCAATCTCAGGAGAGTTGTTGCTAATCGATATAAAAAATCCCACCATTTTTTCCCTTTCATAGGGGGAAATACTTAAAAGATGAAAGTGTTGCTCTGAATAAATTGATATAGTTATGGCCCAGAAGAAGCCATGTTTTAAAATAAATTAATTTCCAAATGCCCTTGTGAAGAGTTTTGAAAAGATCCATACTGGCACCAATAAAGCATACCAAATTATATCATAATACATTTATTCTTTTGATTCCTTAATAATCCTCATCATTCTTTTTTGCAATTGTAACTGCATCCTGTCTCCTGACTAGAGACTCCTTTGAAATTTCCATAACTCAGTTCTGCACTGTATTGAAATTTTCCTAATGTCCCATGTACCTTTCTAAAATATCCTTACAGCAGGGGTGTCGAATCCGGTTCACTATACCTACATTGCTTTGGCCTGGTCTACCCAAGACAAAGAGGAAACATTAGGCTAATATGGCTTCGGCCTGGTCTACCCAATGCAAAGAGGAAACATGCTAGCAGTTTGGGAAGTGGCTTCAAGCTGGCCACACCCACCTAGTTGGCCATTCCCACCCAGCTGGCCACACCCAGTGAGTGGTGTCAAGCTAGCCTGATCCCGAGATCAACCACAGTCCTGATGCAGCCCTCAATGAAATTGAGTTCGACACCCCTGCCTTACAGTATCTGCAATTAATTGTGTCTCAATCAGCACACTTAATAGAGAGCTATTCAAATCATATTTACCTTGTGATAGAGTTGTCACATTTCTAGGCATGCTGGCTCTGCCTCTTCCTGCCCAGCCATAAGCTCCTATGCTGACACTATGGAGAGTCCCTGGCTTTAGATCTCCAATAACAACTTCCTGTTTGCCATAAAAAATATAGAAAGGGATGAAGAGATTTTTTTAAATGAAAAGCTAAAATTATATTTTAGGTAATTATAACAATTTATAACATGCTAAAACACACTAGGGTGTTCAATACACTAAATTAGATGTTCACAAGGAATAGCATAAGCAATTGAAGTATCTACCATACAACTGTCAAATGGAATTCCATTTTAGTTACTACAAAATGGTGCAGCATTAGAATGTATTAGGCCTTTCCAGAATCAAACCTGCTCATCTAGTCTGGATATTAGAAAAGTGGCTGGTGAGAATATCTTCTCCTCACAAGATCTACAAGGCAGGCAACAAGCCTTCACAGTGATAGCTGAGAACACTCTTAAGAGAGAGATGGATGGATGGATTTTCTCACTTAAAGATATAGAGGGCCATAATCATGCCTTTTCTTTGCAATCAAGTTTAATTTATTCAAACATGACTTCATCCCTTAATTGCTTTTGGTACCCTGATAGGGGTGGTCTTAAAATTTAAGATTTATTTTTCTTCATATTGTATGTCTTGTCTTGTTGCCTCCACACAGAGAGTTAATCAGGATTGGATCAATTTAGTGATTAAAATATGATCATCAATATAAAAGTAAAACATTCCCCTGCTCAGTTCTATCTGACTCTAGGGGGCAGTGTTTACTGTAGGGAGCCAGCATTGGCTGAAGACATTTCTGTGCTCATGTGGTCAGCATGACTATACACTTAGGCACATGGAATGCTGTTAGCTTCTCACTGAAGTGACATCTATTTATCTACTCGCATTTGCATTCTTTCGAATGCTAGGTTACTTGCTGGGGCAAGTAATGACAGCTCAATTGTGTAGCATTTGGGTCTTGAACCCTGGTTGTCAGCTTTCCAGCTGATAAGCTCAGTGTCTTTACCTAGTGAGCCATCACACCCCCAATTATCAATATAATTATATAAATAAGTAAAATATATGTCTGTAGATGTAAAATTGCAACTAGTTGACCAAAATATTATTGCATACCTGTGTGTGTGTGTGTGTATGTATGTATGTATGTATGTATGTATGTATGTATGTGCATATACATATACATATACATATACATATACATATACATATATATATATATATATATATGTTTTCGTAGGTTTTCACGGGTATAGGTATGTAGATTTTGGTTTATTCGGGTCTTTTCCCGTGTAAAAATGCCTTTAATTTTACACGGGAAAAGACCCGAATAAACCAAAATCTACATATATATATATATATATATATATATATATATATATATATATATATATATATATATATATATATATATATATATATATATATATATATATATATATATATATATATATAATTGTTTTCACAACTTCCTGTAAACATACAGACACACACACACACACACACATATATATAATTGCTGGTATTGCCATCCTCGGGTGTTTTCCTGTGTATATAGCATGGAATTTTTATTGCAACGTTTCGGCAAGATCTCATTTACCGTATTTATTCGAGTATAACGCGCACACGTGTATAACGCACACCCCCTAATTTTCGATTTAAAATCGGTATAAAATTTTGTTTCACTTTTTCTCGGCTCAGACCAAGCATTGTAAGTGACAAACGTTGTTGAACACGTGCGGCCATGATAAAAATCGTTTATAACGTGCACCCTCGTTTATAACGCGCACCCAAACTTTGAGTTCTTTTTTTGGTAGAAAATTTCGCGCGTTATACTCGAATAAATACGGTATATAGGCCAAATATCACTCACTCATCACGAAATCTCCAGAACCGTAAAGCCTACAAACTTGAAATTTGGATGTATGTTCCTCTTGGCTTCTAGGTGCTCGGCTAAGAAAGGATTTTTCAAAATGACCATCAGATCATTAGTATTTCTTATACTGTAAACACGCCCTGATGCTAAGGAGTTCTACTCCTCCTCCCCACCTGAAAAGAACTCTATTCCAACTGCCAGTTGCCTCACATTCCATTTTCTAAGTTACATCTGGCAGACATGCTACTTCTTCACTCAGGAGCAGTCTGGGGCTCCTTATAGTACTAAATGTCGGTATGTCACCAAAATGTCTATGCCTTCCACTTATGGAACTGCTTCCGGACTCAAGACTGTGGGAGCAATAGCACCTTATGTTTCAATCACCGACCACCACTGAGCCAATGGATTGAGCCGGATTTCTCCTGCATTGCCTGATCACACAATTTCATTGCGAAGCACGGGTATCCAGCTAGTACCATATAAGGAGGAACTTTACCAAGTTCAAATAAACTGCTGAAGAGGGAACGTCCAAAATTTCATTCTGATTCATATGATCTATAAGTATGATATATTATCTCCCTTCTGAACAGAAGTTGTTTTGTATATTAATTCTGTTCTAGAAAGGTTCATAGAATTTGTAGTTGATCATATTCTTTTGAATTACATACTAATGATTTGGAAATTAACTGGAGGCCAACTGAATGAGTGACTGTAATGCTTGGCTCATATTCTTATAAGGGATTTGTAAACAACCATCTGCAAGAGCCTCCTTTATGGAAACACCCCCTACTCTTCATGACATAATGAATTGATTCGATATTGGAAAACATTCCCTAACCTAATTAGGTAAAGGTTTCTCTCACATATATGCACTAGTTGTTCCCGACTCTAGGGAGCAGTCCTCATTTTTGTTTCAAAGCCAAAGAGCCATCGCTGTCCAAAGACTTCTCCATGGTCATGTGGCTGGCATGACTAAACGCCGAAGGCGCCTAGAATGCTGTTACCTTCCCCCCAAAGGTGGTTGCTATTTTTCTATTAGCATTTTGAATTGCTAGGTTGGCAGAAGCTGGGACAAGTAACAGGAGCTTGCTCCATTACGTGGCACTAGGGATTCGAACAGCTGACCTTCTGATCGACGAGCTCAGTGTCTTAGCCAGAGCCTCCGCGTCCTTTCTAACCTAATTATTGATGGATAAATAGGTTCCAAACTAGAAACAATTCCATTGCTAAAATTCCTATAATTCTAACCTTTCATCTCAATTCTATTCTGATAAAGAAGATTCTGAGAATCTTTCTTGGGGAGAATTACTTTCAATGAATTGGTTGCCAAGAGCCTAACAGATACTGTACATGACTACAAACAAACAACTAGTACAATACTATACAATAGCAGAGTTGGAAGGGACCTTGGAGGTCTTCTAGTCCAACCCCCTGCGTGGGCAGGAACCTTATACCATTTCAGACAAATGGCTATCTAACATCTTTTTAAAGACTTCCAGGGTTGGGGCATTCACAACTTCTGGAGGCAAGCTGTTCCAGAGGTTAATTGTTCTAACTGTCAGGAAATTTCTCCTTAGTTCTAAGTTGCTTCTCTCCTTGATTAGTTTCCACCCGTTGCTTCTTGTCCTGCCCCCAGGTGCCTTGGAGAATAGTTTGAGTCCCTCTTCTTTGTGGCACCCTCTGAGATATCGGAACACTGCTATCATGTCTCCCCTGGTCCTTCTCTTCATCAAACTAGACATACCCAGCTCTTGCAGCCGTTCTTCATATGTCTTAGTCTCCAGTCCCCTAATCATCTTGGTTGCCCTTCTCTGCACTCTTTCCAGAGTCTCCACGTCTTTTCTACATCGTGGCGACCAAAACTGTATGCAGTATTCCAAGTGTGGCCTTACCAAGGCACCATACAGTGGCATTAACACTTCACGTGATCTAGGTTCACATTTCACGTGAACTAGAGCAAACAAAGCAACAATGCAACGGTCTGAGGAGCATCACTTTATCTATATATGAAAAATATTTTATCATTGAATGTCACAGTTGGAAGAACAACTCAGAAGTCTGGGGTGGATATTCTGTACTTCTGTATCTATCTCCGAGTTCCCATTTCATCATTATTGTTAAGTAAATACTGTAAACCTGAATATGAATAATTTATGACAAGGCATGAATATATGTCTGAAATTACTTTTAACTAGCATGAGAGGGATATCTTGTGTGGGTTTATTATTTTTCTCAACTTGCAAACGGAAGAAAATAGAGAAGAAGAAATATTGTTTTAAGCTTATTAGAAGTACCTGTTTTGCTCTGCTCTGTATTAGTCAGAATGCATCTAAAGTATTGTTTCTACTTCTGGCCCCTGCATTTTAAAAAAAAGAAATAAACTTCCACAGAATGGAAAAATTAAAGAAGCCCTATGAAGAGCAAATGAAAAAGATGGGGATATTTCAGAGAAAAGAAGATATAAATGACAACAGAATTTCAAATTATCTGGGACTTTTGCACAAAACACAAGACAGTTCCATGTTGCCCCAAAAGGTAAAAATGTAATGTCATTAATTTAAATTTACAGGCAATGCTCATTTAATAACCGCAGTTGGGACTGGCAACTCCATCACTAAGTGATGTCATTAAGCAAGACATCATCACATCACCGTGATGGGCTTATGACTTCATTTCCACCATGGTTGTTAAGCAAACCATTCACGGGCATTAAGAAACAAGATATCGCATGGCCGCAACTTGCTATTTTACTGTTGGCTTCTCCATTGATTCGATTTGTCAGAGGCTGGTTGCGATGTGCCCAAATGGCAATTTTGTGACTGTGCAGGACATGTGACGGTTGGTTATAAATACTCACTAGTTCAGAAGCACCCAAACCTCAGTCATATGACAATCACTAAGTGCAAAGACTAGTTGTAAAGTTAATTTTTCAGCCTAGGGAATTGGCAGATAATAGCCTAACCCACAGCTGAAGAGTGAGAGGGGCAATCTGCTCAGAATGGATTCTTCCTAATTTCTCAAGCTGTAACAGAGATGGGGGTGGGTGTTCTGACCTAGGCCTCACCAGAACATGAAACAAACTCCTTGTCCCGACCCAAACCCCTTTTATTAATTTACTGTGAATTCTGCTCATTCACATTCAGCAAAGTTTTTAAGATGCCTGTGCGCCGCTCTGGGTCCTAACAAGGAGAAGGGCGGGGTATAAATTTAATTTAAAAAAAAAGTCTTTCAAGGGAGGATTTACAGTCACAGACCTTAGCTGGCTTGGAGAGCTGACAGACCGATATCTGCAAAACCTGGCAAGGCATATCAGAGAGTCATGAACCAATTAAGGTAACTAATTGTCTCCTGCAAACTCCACTCCCCTTTCGCTCATCTTTTATTTCCTCTGGGAGGGGCCATTCATCGTCCACCTGTGACCTTACTCCCAAGTCACCTCCTGTTCTTTAGCTGTTCCCTTCGTCTGGCAACTCTGTGCATGCACACACTGGGAACATGCTCCAGCTGTTCGTCTGCCTCACTGATGTTGGATTCTGAAAGCAGCTGATAACTGGCATATGGCTCTGGCCCCCTCTCTGCCTCCGACATAGAGCCCTCATCAGAGCCTTCCCCAGACTCCAGGACTGGCCCATGTTCCTCCCCAACATCCTCACTGTCTGAATCTAGTGCCAGCTCTGCTGGCCATTGGTGGCCCACAACAGTGGGGGTAGGATTGAAATTTCAGACTTTCAATATTCTATCAATGTATTTCTCTAATAAAGTAGAATTATCTCACCTGGTCATGTTTCCTGTCTGATTTACCTAGCTAGACTGATACCAAACTTGCAACTTCAAATTTACAATTCTCCTGCCGTCTTCTTTACAGCTCATGAAGTTAGGCAGAGTTTCTTCTCAGTCTCTTGCAATATCCACTATTCAGATGCAGACTATCCTTCCTGATACAACTAAAATTCTGCCTTTTTTGGAACCATGCTTACTCCTTTGGGGGGGGGGGTAGGAACCAATTACCATTTCATGATTTCTTTTTTTCACAAATACCATGGATTCACTATCCTACAGTATATCTAGGCATTATATTTCTATGTCCTAAGTTCAAAACTTTACCTCTATCTTTATTCAATTGTGTTCTCAGTCCACTTCTCCAACTAAAATATCATTTTTTTTAAAAAAAAATCTGCCTTCTAGGTTATTAACTCTCCTATCAAATTTTGTGTCTCTGCCAATCTCATAAAGAAAAATAAGCATTCTCTCCATGTCCTCTTCCAAGTAATAAATAAAAATGTTGAAGAACACCGGGTCAAAGTTTGAAAATTGTGGCAATCCATTCTTCTTCTACTTTAATGAGGACATGTCATTTCATTAATCTATCAAGATTATTTCGAATTTTGTCTCCCTCTTCTAGAGTACTAACTGGCCCATTTTAAAATAATATGTGTGGAAACTTCAATTACCACAGCTCCTTCCACAAACCGTTTTTTCTCTTAATCTTTTCCCCCTCCCTTCCCATTTACAGATATTTATAATCTTAGTCACAGTACATGGAAAATTATACAAAATTTAGAACAACTTGAAATAGAATTTCCAGGTGCAGAAAGTTGGTGTGTTTGTCTGCCAAATCTCAATGGGCTGGTGTGGTTTTTCCTCTCCCATTAACTCCCTTGACAAAATTGTATGAATACAGCTCTAGCCACTGCTTTTTTTATTTATGATTCCAAGACAAATAGTAGGAAGAAAATAAAAGACTGTTGTCTTCCTTCACCGAGACGAGGATTTGCACTGTGGGGTTCAAGTTTGCTATTCCACATGCTATTGCTGAAGTACCACTCACTTTAAAATAAAATGAATCTCTCGTGAGGGGGAAAAACAGGAAAACAACAAATATTTTGTCCTGCTAGGCATTCACTAGAAATAGAGATAGCTGTGTGGCGGGCCCGGCCCTCTGGAACGACCTTCCCCCCGATATTAGAACGACCACGGACCTCTGCTCCTTCCGCTTGAAATTGAAGACTCATCTTTTCCGCCTGGCCGGCCTAGGGTAGTCTCTCTCTCTATGGGCTTTTTAAATGTATATCAATATTTAGTGGGAATTTTTAGTTAATGGGATTTTAGCACAGGAATTAATTTAATCTGTTTTAATTTGGTATGTATTTTGTATATTTATTGTTTTTATTCTCCCTGTGCACCGCCCCGAGTCCCTGTGGGGAGAGGGAGCGGTCAATAAATTCAACTATTATTATTATTATTATTATTATTATTATTATTATTATTATTATTATTATTATTATTATTATTATTATTATTATTATTATTATTATTATTATTATTATTATTATTATAAGTGTTGTGCACACAGGATTAGAAGGAATGAAGAATCCGGGGAAAGCTCCCACATTTTCACAAATGGGCTCTACTCCCTTGGGCATACATCTTTATATGAATTATACCCTGCCAGACTCTAAGGCCTTGCAATAAGTTAAACTAAAACTTTTTTTTTTTTGGCCATATAACACTATGGAGACAAAACTGGAAAAGAATGTTTCTTAATGGATTCTGAATGCAATAAAATAAAATAATCTGCCAGTGTCACTTTCCCTGCAGGGTCAGAAACCAAACATCTTTGCTAGATGTTATTGAATAACCAATGCAATATTAATATCTTGGTTAGAGTTCAGATTAGTTTTTCTCAGCAACAGTGCATTTCATATCAAAGGCTCATATGACATAAATGGTTTAGGGGAAGTCTAATCATTTCTCTTCACAGGTTCTTTGGTTCAAAAATTAAATGTTTACAAGGAAACCGAGAAAGCTATGTATGAAAGCCGTGACAAACTCTGAAGGTTCAATCAGTCATAAAATATACTTTTCCTTACTGAATAAAGAATCACTGATATGTTTTCCCCCATAATTTTGCTTACGCATTTTTATTTAGACTGTTTTCAGCTTTATTTTTTTTGCACAGTTTTATAGGCTGGTCTTAAAAAATAAATATTAACCTGCATATATTATTATGATTGGTGGAGACAGATGTGATTAAGCTGCCCAATATGTAGGAAAACCTAATCTACTTTAGACTGAAACTACACTTATATTTAATAAGAGACAGCAAATCCAAATGCATAAAGCATTGATATGCATAGCATATGCATTGTATTATAAGGTGCCATTTATTTCTAAAGTATCTCTCAGATTTCCCCAACATAATTTCCCTTCAACTGGACCTCAGCTTATGACTACAGTTTAGCCTAAAATTTCTTTTGCTAAGTGAGACATTTGTTAAGTGAGGTTTACCCCATTTTACAACCTTTCTCGCCACATTTATTAAGTGAGCCACAGCAGTTGTTAGTGACCAAGGTTAAATGAATCTGGCTTCCCCATTGACTGTGCTAGTCAGTAGGTCATAAAAGAGGTAAGGCCATAAAACACGTAAGGTAAGATAAGTTTTATTGTCATATTTTGTTATGTTTGTTATGTACACTGGTCCACATTAAAAATGAAATTCCATGGCCTGCTGTCAAAAAAAAAGTATACACACACACACACACACACACACACACACACATTAATCATTGTCCATTTGAATAGATAGGAAATAGGAAACTTGATGTTGAGGTCCTCGACTTGCAACCGGTCCTCGACTTACAACCGGCCGCAAGTCTTCCACCTCTTCCCCCTGTAGCCGTGGTAACAGCCAGTCGCGCCTGATTGGCTCAGATGCGACTGGCGGGAATTAGGTTAATGGGCGCCCTGATTAGTTCCCCGCTTGACAGCTCATATATAAATAGCTGTCAAGCGGGGAAGCCCCTGTCTACCACACTTGCCTGCCTGTAAATACGTTCTATCTCTTTGCTGTTTGAATTGCCAATAAACGGCTGCTGTTCCTGACTAGCCTGTGTCAGAATCTAACACTTGAGTGTTCAACAACGTTGATGCTATATATAGAACAAAACTGTGACTGAATGTATATGTTCTACTTCAGATACCACAAAGCCTCCTCTAAGAAGGTAACAAGGAAAACAGATCATGAAGAGGATGTGTAGTTTTCCTGACAATACTGCAATACAGATCCTACTCAAGCATTGCTTATATGTGATGTCCTGGAGAAAAGGAAGTGAACTGCCATAATTTCTACAGTTGTAACTTCACATTGTCACTAAATGAACTGTTGTAAGTCAAGGACTACCTGTACCAAAACTCCCAGTCATCCTGACTAGCACCAACACATTCAATGGGTACCAACTTGGGAAAGGCCACTTTAAGCTAATATTATGACCAAAATAAATCCTAAGTTGAGAACAGTTTTATTGGTTTTAATAAACTTCTTATGAATACTATTCATAAAATCCCACTTTCAGATAAAACTTAAAAACAATAACCAAACATTTATAAAATACTCAATTTACTTTGAAACTAAGCTAGCAGGCATCCCAACATTATTACAATTAATTAATTTAAATTTTAAATTTTGCTTTGAAAATATTTTACCTCCAGCTGCAGATAAGCAGGTTAAACAGGAGGCCTCCTTAATTTATGAAGAAAGTCATACATTTTTAAGACTTGAATTGTTTTTAAGTTTTATCTGTAAGTGGGGTGTTGGTGCTAGTCAGGATGACTGTAGAAGTTATGACTGTTGCAGCAGTCCAATTGTCATGTGATCAAAATTCAGTCACTTGGCAACTGGTTCATATTTGTGATGGCTGCAATGTCCCGTGGTCATGTGTTGGCTAGCTTGGTCATTCAATAGCAAGGCACTGGTGAAGCGTGTAAAGCAGCACCTGTATTTTCTGCATTGCAAGAGAAAAGTATATCGTCCTTCCCCTGTCCTTACCACTTTCTATAGAGGAATGATCGAGAGTGCAGAGCAGTGGTGGGTTTCAAATTTTTTAGAACCTACTCTGTAGGTGTGGCCTATTTTGTGGGTGTGGCTTGGCAGTCATGTGACAGGGTGGGAGTGGCCACCTTTTAAAATGTGGTGAAACTCATTTAACAACGCTCTTGCTTAGCAACCCAAATTTTGGACTCAATTGTGATGATAAATTCTTTCTTTCTTTCTTTCTTTCTTTCTTTCTTTCTTTCTTTCTTTCTTTCTTTCTTTCTTTCTTTCTTTCTTTCTTTCTTTCTTTCTTTCCTTCCTTCCTTTCCTTTCCTTTCCTTTCTTCCTTCCTTTCCTTCCCGTTGGGTCACTGGCAGCAGTGGGCCAGATTTACTTCCAGGTACGCCGGTGGAATCCCCTCTCACCGGTTCCCTAAATTTCACCAACCGGCTCTCGCGAGTAGGTGCGAGCCTGCAGAAACCCACCACTGGTGCAGAGAGTGGTAAGGATGGCAGAAAAGATTATTGGCAGTTCACTTCAGAAAAAAAAAACACTTTTTTTTTTAATTTACCTCTTCAAAATCAGGTTTGTTTTATACTTCGAAAAACATGGTATATAAGCTGCAGTTGCTTAGTGCATCTGATGAAGGAAGATATAGCTCACAAAAGCTAGTGCACTTTAAAAATGTTATTCAGGAAACATGCTATTCCTTCTTGCTACTGCTTTATCTCTAAATGTCTGAAAATTGTTGTTTCTGCTAAATTTTGATGTGTCCGCTTGGGGATATATTCTATAAATGATCAGTGGATTAATCCGTGGGTTAATCAGTGGAACAGCTTGTCTCCAGAAGTTGTGAATGCCCCAACACTGCAAGTCTTCAAGAAGATGTTGGATAGCCATTTGTCTGAAATGGTATAGTGTTTCCTGCCTAGGCAGGGAGTTGGACTAGATGACCTCCAAGGTCCCTTCCAACTCTGCTATTGTATTGTTGTATCTCTTCCAACTGACCATTTCTTTTGCAGTTTTGGGTAAATATCTTTCCTAACCTTCCAACCAAGAGGGCATGAACAAAAAATAGAAAATGTTTAGAGGTACCAGATGTTGAATCTGAAGCTTCCAATGCTTACATATACATTTTCTTCCAGATCTGTTAAAAAATGGTATGTTGGAATCTGCCAGTGTATGATTTGATAACCCGTTTTGTAAAATAAAAAAAAACTTAAAAACTGGGACAATTACAACTCTTTAAATTCACTGGATTATGACTAGATGCGTCACAACTGAAACTAAACATAGCAATAAAAGATTGAAAATCTCTGAAACGAAAAACAAATTCTGTACAATTTGATCATCAGTTGTTGACTTTATCTCTAATATTTACATACACATTATATGTGTCATACAAGTTTCAGTTTGAATGAAAATACTGAACGTGAATGTTTAAGTCATATTTCTCTGTGATCTCTCAATCCGCAGAAACCTTTTTTTTAATTTTGTTGGTATTTTTGTCTCGAGTTAAGATACTTTTCAGTTCTGCATCATCATCATCATCATCATCATCATCATCATCATCAACATCATCATCATCATCATCTAGATTTGCAACTAAAATAAAACATATCCATTCCTTGTTATCCATGCACAGTTTTGTAACTGGCAAATTCTCACAATGAATTTACATTTAAGCAAACATTGTTTACATTTAAACACATACATGAGCAATAGTACTTACAAAAATTGCTTGCCCATTCATCTGACCCTAGCAGGGGGAAAAAAAGATTCTTAAGAAACAGGATGATTAAAAATATGCTGATTTAATAATAAAGTAAGAGCTACTTTGTTTATTAAAAATATAAGCCATTTTAGTGCCAACATTCCCTTTATAACACACTCAAATGAATGAAATCAAAATACATTCGGTAGATGACTTCAACATCCAATAGATTTTACACTAGAATGTACACCATTAATTTTCTTTAGTTAAAAATATATCCTTTCAAAAGAAAACATACATGCTCACTTATGCTATTTCAAGCTCCCTATAAAATCCATGCAGAAAACATATGTGAAAATGAGACAGTTTAGTGATAAGATTCAAATTTTTCCTGTTTATCTAATCATAACTGATTAATTTATTATCAGGCACTCAACGTGATTTCTCTGTCAAGATACTAACAATATATAAAAACATAAACTTTTCTTCAGTTTATAACATAACAAAATTTCCATTTAATTCCATGCTATTAAAATTTCACATGCAGATTTCTATCTAGCAACCTTTTTTGATGCACCCATACAGATGCCAACTAAAAAGGCCTCATTAGCATGTCATTTTAATACAACCACACGTACAATACTTTGCTCCAAATTCTTCCTCTTCAATCAAAACCTCAGAAGTTTTGAAATTACATTAAAAAATAAATGAAACATCATCTCACATGACATCTAAAATAGGACATATACCTAATATTTAGGAAACATTGTTTTATTCAATTTTTTTTGAAGTCATTTGATTTTATTGGTATTTGGAGTGCATGCAGTTTGTTACTGCTTTATTTGTACAACTGCATTTTGCTATCAGTACCGGCATTGGATTTCATATTGATTTTTAAAAGAATTTCACAATAGATCTTCCAATTGATCCTATTTCCATGCGTATTCCATGTATGAGATTTTGGAACCACTGAGGAAGGATTTGCATCTGAAATACAGAACTCTGCAATAATTTAAAATACAGGTAGTCCTCAACTTATGACTGTAATTGAGACTGGAACTATAGCCGTAAGACATGGTGGTTGTTATGCAGATTGCCACATGACTCCATCTGATTTTATGACCTTTTTTGTGGTGGTTACTAAGCCAATGCCACAGTTAATAACTGCTTCAGTTAATAATAATAATAATAATAATAATTTATTGCTTATAAACCGCACCCTCTCCCCACAGGGACTCGGGGCGGTGCACAGGAGGAATAAGAACAGTAACTATATACATATTTCATTAAAAATAGATTAAATTAAATAACCTGTGCTAAAATACCCATTAAAACTATCTAACTAAAAATCCCCGATAAACCCTAAAAACAGAGGAGTAGCTATCCCAGGCCGGCAAGGCAGAAAAAGTGTGTTTTCAATTTAAGACGGAAGGAGCGGAGGTCCGTGGTGGTCCTAATATCGGGGGGGAGGTCGTTCCAGAGGGCTGGGCCCGCCACAGAGAGAGCCCTTCCCCTGGGTGTCGCCCGCTGACAAAGTCTAGTGGACGGCACCCGGAGAAGTCCCTCTCTGTGGGAGCGAATCGGTCGTGAGGATGTATGAGGCAGGATCCGATCCCGCAAGTAGAAATGGGTTCATTTTTCCCACTGGGCCATTTTTTGCTGGAAATCAGAAGTAACCCTGGAAACTAGCAAACAAACCAGGTTGTAAGTAAGATCCATTGTAATTTCAAATGGTGGCTAAGTGACTGATCCTTAAGTGAGGACTACCTATAAACCCCTTTTCAGTTTTCTCACGGAAAAGAAAGATGGTGTTTTTCAAGCTTTCTCAATCTTTTTTTCTTTTTCCTTTTTCCACCCTTCAAATCTAAGTCTATTGTTTTGTTGTTTATTGTGGGTTTTTTAATTTATATGCCGCCCTTCTCCCAAAGGACTCAGGGCGGCGTACAACGTAAGAGACATATAGTACAAAAGTTAAAAAGATATTAAATAAAAAATCCAATAAGCAATACATTAATAGACATTATACAATAATTACAATTGGAATGAAAATAAATATGTTATTTTGTTCAGGCCAGGCCGGCTTGCTGGAAGAGCCAGCTTTTTAGGGCGCGCCAGAAGGACGGGAGGTCGGGAATTATGCGAAGCTCCGGGGCTAGCTCATTCCAAAGGGAAGGCACTCCCACAGAGAAGGCTCTCCCCCTGGGGGTCACCAGCTGACACTGTCTGGCTGACGGCTACCTGAGGAGGCCAAACTCTAAGCAGAAGGACATTGAGTATGACAGTAAAGCAAATATTTTCTCTTTTTAGTATGAGAAGAGAACAGAGCACCCACACAAAGTAGAAAAACAGATCAAAAGAGGACCAAAAGGGGGGAACGGAGAATTGCGACTCCTAATCCAAGCCTAGCTGCAAATTCACTTTTAGTCTTTTTTTGAGATTTAAAAACATATCAACCCAAATTATTCCATTGCAAAAGGAAATCTGGAGCCTGCTTTTTTTTTTTTTTTACACACAGAGCTGTTCTCTTGTATATAAATGGTATGTCTGCACTTTATACAAGATCTTGCACATGGAGTAGCTCCGATTGGTTCCACATGTCACAGCTCCCTCTGAATGAAAGATGTCACTGTTGGACTTTTCTCCTCCTGTATCCAAACTTCTCCTTAATTGAAACATCATGCTTACAGTCAGTATGAAAACAGGCACATGTGTTTTTAGGCAGACAGCAATATACCCTGAATTTAAATCTCTTAAATCCAAAATGGAAGACACGTTTTCTGCTGTGTTATCCCCCCTTTTGTTCTGAGAGGTTGGGTTAACAGCTGGATTGTACCTAGGATTGCAACAGGTGCAGCTTTTCCCAATATAGAAAGGAAGGCCACGATAGGGTTGGCCTATCTGAGACTGCAACGGCTGGGCCTCTTCACTCTAGAACAGTGGTGTCCAAACTTTTTTCAAAGAGGGCCAGATTGGATGAAGTGAACATGGTGGAGGGCCGAACATTTTTCCGAACATTCTTTGAACCATTACAATTAAATGCAAATAAATTATTTTATGCCAAGTTAATTGCAAATGACATACTTTTCATTTCATAACATTAAGATCAACTGACAGTTGAGTTTTCACAATGTATTGAAAATAAATTTAAAAAAAACTTACCTACCTCTTTCTCTCTTTCTTCCTCTCTCTCTCCATTTCTCTCTCTCTCTCTCTCTCTCTCTCGCTCTCTCTCTTTTTCTCTTTCTGTCTCTCTTTCTTTCTCTCTCTCTCTTTCTTCCTCTCTCTCTCTCTCTCTCTCCATTTCTCTCGCTCTTTCTCTCTTTCTTTCTCTCTCTCTTTTTCTCTTTCTTTCTGTCTCCCTTTCTCTCTCACTCTCTCTCGCTCTTTCTCTCTCTTTCTTCCTCTCTCTCTCTCTCCATTTCTCTCTCTTTCTCTCTTTCTTTCTCTCTCTCTTTCTCTCTCTCTTTCTCTTTCTTTCTGTCTCTTTCTTTCTCTCTCTCTTTCTTTCTCTTTCCTTCTCTTTCTCTTTCTTTCTCTCTTTCTCTTTCTCTCTTTCTCTCCGTCACTCTGTGTGTGTGTCTGTCTGTCTGTCTGTCTCTCACTCATTTAATCAGTCTCTATCTATCTGTCTCTCCCTCCCTCTCTCTGTGTGTGTCACTCTCTCTGATTCTCTCCCTCCCTCCCTCTCTCTGTATGTCTGTCTCTCCCTCTTTCCCCCTCTGTCTCCGATTCAATCCGATTCCGATTCATTCTCTATCTGTGTCTCTCTCCGTCTCTCTCCCTCCCTCTCTTTCTCTCTGTCTCTGTCTGTCTCTCTGTCTTTCCCTCCCTCCCCTTCTGTCTCTCTCTGTGTCTGTCAGTCACTCCCTCGCCACTCGCAGCGGGCGAGGGAGCAGGCGGGGTGAGCACCCAAGGCTACCGTCATCTTAAGCACCACCGAGGCTGTCGCCCAGCAGGGGCGTCAGGCAGGGAAGCCGGTCGCTTCTCCATCGCGGCTCCCTCCGGCAGGCACCACGGCTTACGTTCTGAGGCCGCACGTCCGTCTTCCCTGCCTGACGCCCCTGCCGGGCGACCTTGTGCGGCGGGAGCTGCACGTTCTGGGGCTGCGTGGCTGGGAGGGAGGTGAACGCGCCAAGCGGACGTTCTGGGGCCGCGCGTTCACCTCCCTCCCAGCTTCGCAGCCCCAGAACGTGCAGCGATGGAGGCGCGACCGGCTTCCCTGCCTGACGCCCCTGCCGGGTGACAGCCTTGGTGGTGCTTAAGATGACGGTAGCCTTGGGTGCTCACCCCGCCTGCTCCCTCACCCGCTGCGGGAGGAGGCGTCCGTAACCTCCGTCCACCTCCCTCCCAGCCACACAGCCCCAGAGACAGAGGGAGGAAGGGAGGGCCACATTTACACAGAGCAGGGAGGGCTGTTGGAGGGCCGTATTAAACCGACCCCCGGGCCGCAAATGGCCCCCGGGCCTGACTTTGGACATGCCTGCTCTAGAACGACAGCGCCTGAGAGGTGACCTGATTGAAGTCTATAAAATCATGCACGGTGTGGACAAAGTAGAAAAGGAAAAACTGTTTTCCCTATCGCACAACACTAGAACTAGGGGGCACTCCATGAAACTTTTGGAAGCTAGACCTCAAACAAATAAGAGGAAGTACTTTTTCACCCAGAGGATCACTGGTCTATGGAACTCCCTGCCAGAAGAAGGGGTGACAGCTGTCAGCCTCGACACCTTTAAGAAATGATTAGACGAGTTCCTGGAGAACAAGGGTATCCATGGCTATCATTATGGATGCCTAAGGACACCCTCCGGGTTGGAGAGATAGGCAGGATATCTCTCAATGCCATTTGCAGGGAATCATAAGCAGGTGAAGACATCTGCTTGGGAAGACCCTGAATCAAATGGTGAGCCACTGTGTGAGACAGAATGCTGGACCGGATGGGCTGTGGCCTGTTCCAGCAAGGCTATTCTTATGTTCTTGTGTTCTTATGATAGGAAATATTACACCTACTGAATTTCTCCCTAGGCAGTAGCAATATAAGTATACTGCCAAGAGGAAAAAAAATAGCAACTCCACCTTGCATCTGCTGGCAATGAGATAGGAAAGATTTAAAGAAAACCAGAGATTAAATTCTTTGCTACATTTTAGTTCCTAAGTGGGTTTAGCTAAAATCTCCAAGTAACTCAATTTATCATAACGTCACGGCCAGGCCTTGCAATTCACCTGGCAACAATATGTAGAGCTGGGCTACCAGATATGGTCTATAAAAACCTGGGCAAAACTAGATGTCATCAAGCTATGCCTGCATCATTTTTCTATCATCTTGTGGTCACCTGGAGCTTGTAGTTCAGTTTAGGGAGCTTTGGGGGTGGGGCAGAGTGTTCCTTTGAGTTCTCATTGATTCTGGAAATGACCTGGACTGGAGTTTTCTTGCAAGATTTGTTTGCCTCTGCCTTCTTTCTGCATCTGAGAAAAGTCCATGGTCACACTTCATGCCGAAGAGAGGATTAGAACTCACTGTCTTCTCCTTTCTAGCCTGGTGCCTTAACCACTAACCAAATTAGTGCTGGTGCTTTGGCTCTCTCAAGTAGCCATAGCAATAGAAAAATTTGTAATTCTTAACTTTGTAAAATCAACCACAGAGCTGGATCCTTTGGAACACAGTTGTCAAACTCACCACATCACGTTGTCATCACGTGACATTTTGTGACATTTTCCCTATTCACAAAGATGGGGTGGGCATGACCTGCGTGTGAACACATTTGGCCCACAGGCCACCAGTTTAACACTCCTGCTTTAAAAGATTTAGGACTGGGATATATGAAAACAGTTTCCTCTATATCAAGATCACGTGAAGTTTTAATACCACTTAATAAGGCCTTGGTAAGGCCACACTTGGAATACTGCATTCAGTTTTGGTTGCCACGATGTAGAAAAGATGTGGAGACTCTAGAAAGAGTGCAGAGAAGAGCAACAAAGATGATTAAGGGACTAGAGACTAAAACATATGAAGAATGGTTGCAGGAACTAGGTATGTCTAGTTTAATGAAAAGAAGGACCAGGAGAGACATGTGTTCCAATATCTCAGGGGTTGCCACAAAGAAGAGGGAGTCAAACTATTCTCCAAAGCACCTGAGGGCAGAACAAGAAGCAATGGGTGGAAACTAATCAAGGAGAGAAGCAACGTAGAACTGAGGAGAAATTTCCTGACAGTTAGAACAATTAATCAGTGGAACAGCTTGCCTCCAGAAGTTGTGAATGCCCCAACACTGCAAGTCTTCAAGAAGATGTTGGATAGCCATTTATCTGAAATGGTATAGGGCTTCCTGCCTAGGCAGGGAGTTGGACTAGATGACCTCCAAGGTCCCTTCCAACTCTGCTATTGTATTGTATATCAACTTGCCAGAAATAATAATATTCTATCTCAGGCATCCTAAACAGTTATGTGCAAACTACAAGTTCCATTATTGCCAAAGTTGATATGAACTCTGAGAGTTAACTGTAGGAGAGCAGTTTGAAAAAGATTGGAACGGATTCTAGTACACTTTGGCTGAAAATCCTATATGGTTCAAATTGTACTATATTATTTGCTTGCTTTCAATACTCTAGCGTGGTATATATAGCCCGTGGAATCAGTAAGGCAAACCTACACAAGTTAATTCATTAAACTGTGGCTCATAATGGATAAGCATATTGTGTAATTTCTGACAGATAGGACAGAAGACCTTATTAGCTTTTAATGAGAAGTCCTTTTAAGAATTATGATATATCTGATTGCACTACCAAATCAGAGCTGCAAAAATCCAGTTGATCAATATGTCGAACATACATGAGGTGGGGTCCTATCATCACATAGATTTTTATAGCCCTGGTGGTGCTAATATATAAATTTATCCTCAGTTTTCTTCTCTGCATATATTGGACCATGTCTAATGAGAGGTCATGTGTTGACAACATTGCCCTCTTAATTATATTCAAGAAGCTTCAACATGTCACATACATAACCGAGCTATGAGGTTGGGACTTAGAAATGACCTTCTCGGTAGTAGCCTTCTTATAGGAGCCACAGTGGCTCAATGGTTAGAATGCAGTATTGCAGTTTACTTCTGCTGACCGCCAGCAGTTCAATTCTCACTGGCTCAATGTTGACTCAAGCCTTCCATTCTTCTGTAGATGGTAAAATGAGGACCTAGATTGTTGGGGCAATATGCTGACTCTATAAACAGCTTAGAGAGTGCTACAAAGAACTATAAACGTAAGTGTTATTGCTATTGCTATTAAGCCCAACATTAGGATGGACCTGATTCTATTAATGTTTAGGAAGGCAATAAAATTGTGTATTGCCATCTGTATTTCCTAGATTTTTGGTGAGAAGAACTGTAGTGAGATGGAAAATGATAGGTCAGTACACTGACATTCTGTACCTTTTTAATTGATTTATATCTTTATTTACATGGTTATGGGAGGCTGCCTAAAATCCACAGAATAAACAATATATGAATGAATGCACATCAAATATAAAAATATTGCCACTCACCATGCCAACCATATCCAGACTGAGAGGTACATCATGAGACTGTTGCCTAATTGGTTCATCAGACTTGATCTCAGTGTAGAACACCTTGAGACAATGTCAAAGAAATAAAAATACAAATAAATCAATACAACAAGGGTTTATTATATTTGTTAATAGTACTAATACCCCACCTAAAAAACCTCAGGTCATGCTATGTTGCCTCACTGTGGTCAGGGATTATTATGGTGAGTGTACTTATGTATCCACCCCAACTTGATAGCACATAATCAGTTACCAAACTTCAAGTTACTGAAATATTTTCATGAAGTCAATAAATTGTATAAGGTTAAAACCAATATTAAATTTATCTCATCACTTAGAATGGCAACCAAAACCTACAATGATACATTCTGTGTATCACTCAATCAAAATGGCTAGATGATGAAGATACAAAATGAATAAAAATTAAAATATAACAAGGAAGTTTAGTAATCCTTTACTAAGTTGTGAATAATTATCCTTCAAACCCAAGTAGTATGGTGAAGTTTCTTACCCTCAAACAAGCAAATAGCTGTTTCTTTCTTTGATATGTATCCAGTGGTGGGATTCAGCCAGTTCGCACCACTTCGGGAGAACCAGTTGTTAACTTTCTGAGCAGTTTGGTGAACTGGTTGTTGGAAGAAATCATTAGGGCAGAGAACTGGTTGTTAAATTATTTGAATCCCATCATTGTATGTACCCCAAAGACTCTACTAACTGTACAGTTAGGTGCTATCAAATCATGTCTGACTCCAAGTGACTATAGGGAAAAATAGTCCTTCTCCCATCCTGTCTCCAATAATTCTTCCAAGAATAGTCTTATATTACATTTTGATACTATCCACCTGCTTTATCCATAGTCCTTATGCCCTTCTACTTTCCTCAAACTTACCATGCAGTCATTTTTTTCTAGTCCATCATCTGCTCATGCCACATGCCCAAAATATGTAAGTTTCTATTTGTTGATCTTTATCAAGGGAGTTCATATTTGTTCCGAGATCAACTGAAAGGATGTTTTTTAACTTCCTAGTTTTACTTTAATAATTAGCTAAATCTCCTTTATTTGGGGCTAATAAAGGGGTATCATATGCATGTCTCAAAGGATTAGCATTTCAGCCTCTAAATTTGAGTCCAGCTGTCATTTCATCTACTCCTACCATTCTTATAATATATTCACTATATAAATTAAACATATGGGGACTATATGTATTCTTATCCCACTCCCTTTCTTACTCTGAACCACTTCATTTTTTCCAAATTTCATTTCTTACAGCAGCTCATTGTAAAGTCCCTCTGAAGAATAATCTGATGTTCTGGCATGCCAATTACCCTTAATGTATTCCACACTCTGGCATGATCTACAATCAAAGGCTTAGTTGTGGTTAATAAAGAAAAAGGTATATCTCCTTCTTATATTCTCTTGCTCTCTCCATTATTCTTTATGTGACAGGTATCAGATCCTGGGTCCTTCTGCCTTCTGTGAATCCTACTAGCTAATTTACCATTTCTTTTTCCGTGTATTGGACTTTTTTCTTTTTGACAACCTGAAGAACTTTACTTGCAAGAATTTTTTCACACCTCCCTTCTTCAGTTTCAGATATCTGTAGATATAGCTGAGGTCTGGACCATACAGTCTTGTTCCATATTTGTTGAGCGAGAGATGATGGCACTTTATCTACAATTTTAACTAATCCACACCTGGCACTTCTCTATCAGTGAGATAAATAGATAATTTCCTCTTTGAAATTCTGGGAATATTTTTTTTCTGCTTTGGATTTATACTATCCAATATTATTATTATTATTATTATTATTATTATTATTATTATTATTATTATTATTATTATTATTATTATTATTATTATTATTATTATTATTATTATTATTATTATTATTATTATTACAATACAATACAATAGCAGAGTTGGAAGGGACCTTGTAGGTCTTCTAGTCCAACCCCCTGCGTGGGCAGGAACCTTATACCATTTCAGACAAATGGCTATCTAACAACTTTTTAAAGACTTCCAGGGTTGGGGCATTCACAACTTCTGGAGGCAAGCTGTTCCAGAGGTTAATTGTTCTAACTGTCAGGAAATTTCTCCTTAGTTCTAAGTTGCTTCTCTCCTTGATTAGTTTCCACCCATTGCTTCTTGTCCTGCCCCCAGGTGCCTTGGAGAATAGTTTGACTCCCTCTTCTTTGTGGCACCCTCTGAGATATCGGAACACTGCTATCATGTCTCCCCTGGTCCTTCTCTTCATCAAACTATTATTATTATTATTATTATTATTATTATTATTATTATTATTATTATTATTATTATTATTTCTTGCATTTATTTAAGGGACTCGGGGCGGTGCACAGGAAATTTAAGAAACATATACATATAACAATTATAAATAATTAAAACTATATTAAATATTATTGCCCTGTGCTAAAATGTACCCCGTTTAAAAACTATTCCCATAAAAACCCAATTAAACAATTTATCTACTAAAATTGAGGCTAGGTACGGTAGGTTAGGCCAGGCCGGCCTGCTGGAAAAGATAGGTCTTTAATTGCTGATGGAAGGAGCGGAGGTCCATGGTAGATCTAAGTTCGGGGGGTAGGTCGTATATTGCCTCAACGTCCTTGTGTACTCTTTCCATGTTAAGTCAGGGGTGTCAAACTGGCGGCCCGCCGGCTAGATGTGTAATATGCAGGTCACACCCACTCCAGCTCCGCAAAGGGAAAAATGTCATGAAACATCACATGACAGCGATGTGACACGGTGAGTTTGACACCCGGATGTAAGTTAAGCAAATTCTTTTGCATAGATTTTTTTAGATTCTTCAAGTCAAATTTTGACGACACACATAGTCTTTTTAATGTTACAATTCCTGTATATTTGATACCAATAATACATGGTCTATTCCAGAATCTGATTCTATGTGGTTTACGGCAATTCACAAAAACATGTCTAAAAACAAAAGTACCCTTTCTCCCAGAAACAGACCAAGCCTCTTTCCCAGTCAACCCCAGCCTAGCCGTGCCAGAGCTTGGGGAAAGAGCCAGGTCTTCACAGCTGTCAGGTGCAAAAGATCAGGTCCACAGGTAAAAGTCTAATTAAACTGATTTATTGCTAGTCATGCCTATGAACAGGAATATTCACAATGGATGGTTAGCAACTGCTAGGAGTTGGCAACAGAGTTCAAGTTGACTTGGATTTGATTTTCTTGTGGCTACGTTGAAATTCTAGGCTCATCCCTCTTTTATCTCCATCCCCAGGTTCTGCCACTCCTTCCCTTACAGCTGTAGAGGGATAAAAGTGTAGGGATACCACCACCAGATGAAATCCAACAGGTTCTGATGGGATTCTGGAGAACCAGTAGTGGAAATTTAGAGTAGTATGGAGAACAAGTAGTGGAAATTTTGAGTAGTTCATAGAACCGGCAAATATCACCTCTGGCTGGCCCCAGAGTGGGGTGAGAATGGAGATTGGAGAATGGAGTATCCTTCCCCTGCCATGCCCACCAAGCCACACCATGCTCACATGCCCACAGAACCGATAGTAAAAAAGTTTGAATTTTACCACTGGATAACACTAATTTCAGGTGGGAGGCTATTCCAAGACACTGGGGCAGCTACTGAGAAGGCAAACCTCTAAGATCTCATCAGCTGGAAACTTCTTTTATGTCTAGGCAGGTACCCTCAGGGAAAGGTGCAAGTAACCTGTGACATGTAGGGCTCTGATTATCTAGATCCGCGCCAGTCCGGCTTTCGGCCTGGGCATAGCACCGAGACGGCATTGGTCGCATTGGTGGATGATCTCTGGAGGGCCAGAGATGGGGGTTGTTCCTCCATCCTGGTTCTATTAGACCTCTCGGCGGCTTTCGATACCATCGACCATGGTATCCTATTGCATCGGCTGGGGGGGTTGGGGTGGGAGGCACCGTTTTACGGTGGTTCTCCTCCTACCTCTCTGGCCGATCGCAATTTGTGTTGACAGGAGAGCAGAGGTCGACCTCGAGACCCCTCACATGTGGGGTGCCTCAGGGATCGGTCCTCTCGCCTCTCCTGTTCAACACATACGTGAAGCCGCTGGGCGAGATCATCCGTGGTTTTGGGGTAGAGTATCATCTCTACGCTGATGATACTCAGCTGTATATCTACCCCAAACCACCCCAACGATGCCGTAGCAGTGATGTGCCAGTGCCTGGAAGCCGTGCGGATCTGGATGGGAAGTAACGGACTCAAGCTCAACCCGACCAAGACCGAGTGGCTGTGGTTTCCTGCTGCCCGATTCAACCAGCTGGTTCCATCTCTGGCCATAGGGGGCGAACATCTTGCCCCTGTGGACGGGGCGCGCAACTTGGGTGTCCTCCTGGATACCCGGCTGTCCATGGAAGATCAAGTGACAGCCGTGGCCAGGAGGGCGTTTTACCAGGTTCGCCTGGTTCGCCAGTTGCGCCCCCTATTGGATCGGGACACCCTTCGCACAGTCACTCATGCTCTCATGACATCCCGACTAGACTATTGCAACTCTCTCTACATGGGGCTACCCTTGAGGTGCACCCGGAGACTTCAGTTGGTCCAGAACGCAGCCGCGCAAGCAATAATGGGAACCCCTAGGTTTACCCACGTTACACCGCTCTTGCGCGAGCTGCACTGGCTACCTGTCGTCTTTCGGGTGCGCTTCAAGGTGTTAGTCATCATCTTCAAAGCGCTTCATGGCTCGGGACCTAGTTATCTGCGGGATCGGATCCTGCCCCATACATCCTCACGGCCGATTCGCTCCCACAGAGAGGGACTTCTCCGGGTGCCGTCCACTAGACTTTGTCAGCGGGCGACGCCCAGGGGAAGGGCTCTCTCTGTGGCGGGCCCTGCCCTCTGGAACGACCTTCCCCCCGACATTAGAACAACCACGGACCTCCGCTCCTTCCGCCTAAAACTAAAAACACATCTTTTTCGCTTGGCCGGTCTAGGGTAGTCTCTTTTAAGGTTAGGGGATTTTATAAGGGATTTTAGTGCAGGGTTATTTGTTTAATCTATTTTTATTTAGTTTAGTCATTTATTTATATTGTATTTTTAATTCTGTACTTTGTTGATTTTAGTTGTTTTTAATTCCCTGTGCCCCGCCTCGAGTCCCTTCGGGGAGAGAGAGCGGGTTAGAAATAAAATTATTATTATTATTATTATTATTATTATTATTATTATTATTATTATTATTATTATTATTATTATTATTATTATTATTATTATTATTATTATTATTATTATTATTATTATTATTATTATTATTTTAAAAGTGATAACTAGTACCTTGACTTGCAGCCAGAAAGCAATTGGAAACCAATGAAGCTCACACAGCAATGGTGTTACTCAGGTGAACCACGAGGCATCCAAAACTGTACATGCCACTGCATTGTGCTTTCAGGTGCATACATGTATTCTTGATGTTACATTTAGCACCTCTTGCCATTTGCTATAAAATACCTTGTGGACTTTTATTGCCACATTTGTAGTGGTTGCAGCCCTGGATTAATCATTCAGCAAAGTAAGTAGGTTATTGTTAGGGCACAAAGGGAAGGAGGGCATTAGATTGTTTTCCCTCTCAGTTTTCAAACCCTTAATTTTTCATTGTCACATTGGTTTTTAGTTGAATTTTTTTTTTTCAATTGTCCTTATAAGCTGTGTTTGATTTTAATCTCCATTGTTAAAAAAAAAAAGCTTTCTCTTTGTGAATGACTAAAATTTAAAAGTTTGGTTTGAAGATACCATCAGATCTCACATTGGTTTTGGTCTCATGGCATGAGAGTTTCACTGCCATTGAGGGGCACCATTGTTGGGTTGTGCTTAGAGCTCCAGTTGGCCTTATCTAGTCTGAGCAGTTGTATACTTCTTGGAAGCATATATCCACTGAAAGCCACTGCAATATATATTATCTTCTCTTTTATACGATAGAGCAGGTTGTAGTGGAGCATGTATTTAGCAATGTCTCTACTCTTGTTCAGTCACTGGGTCATCCCTAATCTTCATGATAATATAGACCAGGGGTCTCAAACTCAAAGCCTCCAGGCCGAATGCGGCCCACAGGCTGCTTAGATGTGACTCATGGGGCCACCTTGGAAACAGCCAAGGACTGGCCCTTAGTCCCTCTGTCAGTGAAAACGGAGCTCGGAAGGGCCTGTTTTCGACTGTGGCGGCCTCCTGCAGCCCTCATGAAAACAGAGTTCAGGAGGGCCACGTGATGACTCCCGAACTCCATTTTCCCTAGTAGAAGGCTGCAAAGAGGCCGTGGCTAAAATGTTGAGCTGACCCCTTGGCCATGGCCCCTCACCACCCTCTCCAGCCCCCGAGATCAACACAACCCTGATGTGGCCCTCAATGAAGTCGAATTTGACACCCCTGCTATAGACCATAGCATGCCAGGAACCTCTGTCTTCCTCTCTGTCCTGAGGTTTGGCCAAATTCATGTTCGTTGCGAAGAAGACATTCTCTAATCATGTCATCTGCTGCCATCCGTTTCTCTTTTAATCCTTCCCAACAGCAGGGTCTTTTCAAATGAGTCCTCCTTCTCATTAGGTGGCCAAAGTAGTTGAGCTTTAGCTTCAGTATCTGACCCTTCCAAAGGACCGCTAGGATTGATTTCCTTTAAGACTGACTGATTTAATCTTCTTGCAGTCCAAGGGATTCTCAAGAGTCTTCTCCAACAGCAATATCTTTACTGAAGGTATTTTACACTAAATTGTATACCTTTTTTTCCCGGAGACCTGCTAAAGCTAAAACAAATGAAAAATAAAGTTTCCTTCAGGTCAACTTCAACATCTGAAGCTCCCGTGGACCTGCATATTGTTGTCTTGGCAACAGTACAGAAATGGATTGTTACTGCTATCTTTCTGGAAATTCTTTCAACTTCCTGTCATCCTTATGGCTTTGGTATTCTTTAATAATCTCCTACCCAAGTACTAATTAGGCCTGAATCCATTTAATTTCAAAGTCCAGGCAAAATCATCCAGGGGTTGCCAATAATCTCTAAAACTAAGTGTATGATTCTTGATGAATGTATTCTATTTTATTTTTCTTTATGTACACCGAGAGCTTATGCACCAAAGATAAATTCCTTGTGTGTCCAATTACACTTGGCCAATAAAAATTCAATTCAATTCAATTCTATTCTATTCTATTCTATTCTATTCTATTCTAACCTATTCTATTCTAACCTATTCTATTCTAACCTATTCTAACCTATTCCATTCTAGTACCAATGCAGCAACTTTGATACTAATACTCGCTTTTCTCATACACCTTTCTTCTATAATGTTTATTTAAACATTTTTCTATTATTTAAAATAACTAGGATGAATCTCAGGGGACAGCCCTGGAAAGCACCTTGTTAACTGGCTTTATAAAGAGATGTATTCTTAAAGAGGGAACACATTGCTTTGTTTCCCACATGAGTGAACCAATCAACCCTTGGACAGATAGACTAAGAAGCAGAAATTGGTTTCATAATTTATCACAAAATCACAAAAGTGGAAAGTATTTATCTTCTTCACAACAAGGGAAGCAGCTTCTTCTGGAAAGAGGAAAGGTTCAGCAAAATTCAACTTAGAACTTTATATCTCTGATCTAAAGCAATCTAAGGCATGCACTTTTAGTATCTACCAGCAATGGCCGAAAAGATGAATAAAGTGACCAGGACCATTGGGGTTTCAATGGCATGGTCAAAGTGCCATCTTGACCTTTTTGAGACACCCCCACTCCTCCCAGTGCCCACCTGATTAAAGGTGTTTTTAATTTATTTTTATTAATTTATTTATATTTATATCTCGCCCTTCTCCACAGAGGACCCAGGGCGGCGCACAGGAAATTTAAAAATATACAAAAATACAAAATAAATACATAATTTAAAATATATATTAAATTACCTGATCCTATGCTAAAACCAAATTATTAAAAACCCAATTTGAAACTTTCTAAAAGTCCCCATGGGAGGTTAGGCTAGGCCGGCTTGTTGGAAGAGGTATGTCTTTAGACGTTGGCGGAAGAGGCGGAGGTCGGTGATGGTGCGTAATTCAGGGGGTAGGTCGTTCCAAAGGGCTGGGCCCGCCACAGAGAAGATTCTTCCCCTGGGTGTCGCCAGTCGGCATTGTCCGGCCGATGGCACCCTGAGAAGGCCCTCTCTATGGGAGCGGATCGGTCTAAGGGATGTATGGGGCAGGAGGCAGTCTCGCATATAACTAGCCCCGAGCCATGGAGCGCTTTAAAGATGGTCGTCAAAATCTTGAAGCGCACCCGAAAGGCTACAGGAAGCCAAAGATGTCTGGCAGAAAAATAAAATCAACACATACTTACAGTGTACCCTGTGATGGTATTTGCATGCTGCTGAGGCATTCTCCATTGAATACTAAGTGCGGTGCAGTTCAAAGAATCCAGTGTTATGTCCACAGGAGGCCCCAACCTATCTGTTTCAAAAAAAAAAAAAAAAAGACAAAGCATTAAGAAGTTGCAAGAAACAAAAACATCTTCAGTGATATAAAGTGACTACAGATGTGTGCATGGCTTTTGTATTTTTTTTTCTATTAATGACTTCAAATGGTCAAGCTGTATTGTCTACTAGCCAATAACCCAGCATTGCTGGGTATTTATTTATAGGGGGAAAATGTTTGGACCAAAATAATTTCTAATGTTGGATTTCCCCCCTTACTGGAGGGAGCCCCCTTGTGGAGTACTATGAAGCCATTACCATGGTAACTCCAATACTCTATACAGTAGGACCATTTTGCGGCAGTACGGTAGAAGCCATTTTAAGGCACAACAGGCTGTATTGTAACAGAACACACACACCAAGGTATGCTAGGGCTGTCTTACCCCCCACCACAGTATTTGCTTCCAGAGAGTAAGTGACCTGTGTACCACATTTGGTTGAAATTGCTCAAGGCGTTCCAGAGTTATGCTGGAATACACACACACACACACACACACACAAACACACACACACACTCATATACTTGTGTCACAACACCCTGGTAAGTCCCAATTAAGGGAGGAAGCATACTCCCAGTAAGGGTATGGCTAACTGATGAGAGCTAAAAAGCTCGAAATAGATCTATCCTAGTCTCCCTTATTTATTTATTTATCAGCTCAAAAACCTAACACACACACACACATATATACACATACACATACACACATACATGTACATATATATATACACTGTATATATACGTATATGTTCTCCTTACCCAAAGATTACCTAACTGCAACCTATAAAACAGGGAAAAGATTGTGAGAACCAGTAAGAAGTGGGATGATAGTATGTTGTTTAGGTGTCATGGGAAGGAGGTTATGGTTTTGAAAAGATTCATGACCAGAGAGAGAAAGATTAATGTTAGATTCTCTGCACGGTGGAGAATGGAGGGAGTCCGAGCCAGGTTTACTCAAAAACAACTGCCTTTATTAGCTAGGCAAGCTTACAGAAAAAGATAGGTTCAGTAAAAGAAATAGGCGGTAGACAGGGGCTCCCGCGCTTTGACAGCTCTTTATATTTGGAGCTGTCAAAGGGGGAGCCAATCAGGCTGCAGCAAGGGCCAGGCGCGCCGCAGCCAATCAGGCGCGTCTGTCAGTTGGCTGCCTTGCTACTGTCTGTTGCCAAGGCCCCTAGAGGCAGCTTGGAAGATCTGCGGCCGGTCGTATCTCGAGACCGGTCGCAGGTCGAGGATATAACACCCCTTTCCCCCCTCGGTCTGCGCATGCTCGAGGAATTGTCTGTTCCGATGCACGAGCATGCGTAGTCTTGTAAGAAGGCGGGGCGGCGCCGGGAACGCCCAGACCGCCTCAGTTGCTGGTGAGACGTCGGAGATGCAGGTTGCCCCTGTGCGAGCTCCTCCCTTCGGGGAGTGGAGCTCCAGGTGGTGACGTCATCGAGGCCTACCCTCGGAGGCGGAGCCGTCGGAGCTGGTAAGTCGGGGCGAGGGGGCGCGGCGCTCGGAGCATAGTTTGCTGTATGCCGGTTGGTTGCGGCTGTGCAGGGCGGGTCCTTAGGGGCAAGGGCCCGCGCGTCCCCCTCGGCTTGAGACAGTTTGTGCAGCGTGTGCCGGAAGGCGGCGTCCAGTTCGGCCAGGCCTGAAGGAGCGAAGGCCCCGAGCGGTTTCTCAGGGGACGGTTTGAATGGCCCAACCGGGGCAACGGGGAGGGGCGGCTCCGACGATGGGTCCGCAGGTGTGGGAAGGCGGCGCCTTAGTTGATCCAAGTGGCGCCGCCACTCGGACCCGTCCGGGAGGCTGACCCTGAAAGAGCAGGGACCCGTTAGCTCGGTCACCGTGGCCGGAACCCACTTAGTGTCCCCTGCATAGTGGCGGGCGTACACAGGGTCCCCGGGCAGGAAAAGGCGGGGAGGGGGGGCCCCCAGGTTGCAAGGCCGCACATCGTTGTAAGCCGGGTGCAGCCTGTCCAAGGTTGTCCGCAGGCGGCGACCCATCAAGAGCTCGGCGGGGCTTTTCCGTGTGGCAGGGCAAGGTGTGGAATGCTGACCTAACAGGTAAGCAGCCACCCTTGCGGGCCAGTCCCCTGTGGTCATCCGTCCCAGAGCCTCCTTGGCCGAGCGGACGGCCCGTTCAGCCCGACCATTGGAGGCCGGATGATAAGGGGCCACTGGCGCGTGGCGGACCCCCTGCGAGGCCAAGAACTCCTGGAAGGTGGCGGACTGGAACTGGGGCCCGTTGTCGGACACCACGATGTCCGGCAACCCGTGCGTCGCAAAGAGGCGGCGCAGGGCCCTGACCGTACTCTCGGCCGTAGTGGAAGCCATCAAGATGACCTCCACCCAACGGGAGTAGGCGTCCACGACCACCAGGAACGTCTGGCCTCGGAAGGGGCCCGCGAAGTCTATGTGGAGCCTGGACCAAGGGCTCCGGGGCAAGTCCCACTCCCTGGGTGGGGCAACCGGAGGGGCGGGGCGGGTGATTTGACAAGGGACACAACCCCCGACCCAGGCAGCTACCTCCGCATCCAAGCCAGGCCACCACACATAGCTGCGGGCGAGCGCCTTCATCCGGGCTATGCCGGGGTGGTCGGCGTGGAGCGTCCGGAGCACCCGGTGACGGAGGGGGGGGGGAACGATGACCCGATCCCCCCAGCACAAGCAGCCGCTGTGGAGCGAAAGCTCCGTCTGGCGTGCCTTGTACGGCCGAAAATCTTCGGCCACGCCGCCTTGAGGCCACCCTCGCAAGACCCAGGTGGAGACCTGGGACAGGACAGGGTCGGCCTTCGTCCGGGCGGCGACGTCCGAGGACGTCAAGGGCAGGCCTGAGTCTGCCACAGACAAGACGGACAGTGCCGGCACCGGCTCTTCGTCCGCCTTGGGGAGGGGGCACCGGCTCAGGGCATCGGCATGCCCCAGCTGCTTGCCCGGACGGTAGTACAGCGTATAACTATACGCTGCCAGGAACTCCGTCCATCTGGTCATCCTGGGAGAAAGGATGGGGGGGGTCGGACGGTCACCGGCCAAAAGCCCAAGGAGAGGCTTATGGTCCGTGAAGACAGCAATATATAGGGCCTAATATAGGCGACCTGGTCATCCTCGTCAGGGTCTTTGTCAGGATCCCCGTCCTCCTCTACCAGGCACGCGCGTGCGGCCGGGTGGCGGTCAGAGTCTCTGTCCAGGGCCGAGGACTCGGACATCTCGAATGCCCGAGCCTCGTCTACAGCCTGTTCCAAGGTTAGCTCAGCTCGGGCCAGCAGGCGCCTTCTGAGGCGAATTTCTCTGAGGCCCCAGATGAATTGTTCCAGTAGGGACTCGGCCAAGAACTCCGCGGCGAAGACGCACGGAATAGCGGCCATGCGGAGTGCCTTCAGGAATTCGGCCACCGACTGGTCAGGCTTCTGGAGGCACTTCCTGAAAGCGAAGCGGTGGGTCATTTTAGACGGCACCGGGGCGTAGTGGGCCCTGAGTCGTTCGATTAACGTGTCCCACGGCACGTCATATACTTCGGCCGGCGCGGCCACAGTGCGAGCCGTGGCGAACAACTCCGTGCCGCCGCAGCCGAGGAAATGGCCCAATTTTCGCGCCGGGGGCAGCGCCCCGTAGTCATTTGCCAGCACGAAGCATTCGAATCGTGCCATAAAGGACACCCAGGACTCCTTCGCCGAGTCGAACGGAGCGAAGGGAGGAACGGAACCCATAGCGATCGTACCGCAAAAGAAAAAAAAATGTAATAAAAATTTTGTGAGGAAAATTCCCTTCCCTCAGCAATTCGAGCTCTGCCTGGCCCCAGCCCTCGTCGCCAGTGTTAGATTCTCTGCACGGTGGAGAATGGAGGGAGTCCGAGCCAGGTTTACTCAAAAACAACTGCCTTTATTAGCTAGGCAAGCTTACAGAAAAAGATAGGTTCAGTAAAAGAAATAGGCGGTAGACAGGGGCTCCCGCGCTTTGACAGCTCTTTATATTTGGAGCTGTCAAAGGGGGAGCCAATCAGGCTGCAGCAAGGGCCAGGCGCGCCGCAGCCAATCAGGCGCGTCTGTCAGTTGGCTGCCTTGCTACTGTCTGTTGCCAAGGCCCCTAGAGGCAGCTTGGAAGATCTGCGGCCGGTCGTATCTCGAGACCGGTCGCAGGTCGAGGATATAACAATTAAATCTTTGTTTTTCATGGATTGTTGTATTAACCCAGTGTTTCTCAATCTTGGCGACTTTAAGTCCTGTGGACTTCAACTCCCAGAAACCCCCAGCCAGCACAGCTGGCTAGGGAATTCTGGGAGTTGAATCCACAGGACTTAAAGTCGCCAAGATTGAGAAACACTGTATTAACCCAATTAGAATTGCCATTCTTTTCTTCAGCAAAAAGCAATAAAAAACTGAAATATACTTTATTTATTGTATTTTTATATCACCCAGTTCAATTGTTCAAACAACAACAAAAAGCACAAGAGATGCAGAATTAAAAATTGGGCAACCTACAAAATCCCACATGTCTGTTCAAACAAGTTGGTTTTTACCAGCTTGCAGAAAGCTATGAGGGAGGGTATTAAACAATCCTCTGGGGCAGGGGTAGGGAACTATGGCTCTTTTATGACTCATGGACTTCACTACCCAGAATTCCTGAGTCAGCATAGCTGGCTAGGAATTCTGGGTATTGCAGTCCATGAGTCATAAAAGAGCCATAGTTCCCTACCCCTGCTCTGGGGCATGGTCTTATTAAGCATGGAGCCACCACCTTTGAGCTCATGTCCCCTGAATTCTTGTAGAGAAAAGAATCCCTTCCATGTCTCTATGAGCAGACCAGAAAGATTCCCCCAGAAGAAGTCAATCCCTAAAGTAACCCTAGGATGAAGCTGTATAATGTCAAACCAGCACTTTGAATTGGGCCCAGAAATTTAATGACCATATTTACATTGACTGGAAAAAAAGTTTGATCATGATGGTAACAAACTTACTTGACCCTTAGTTGAAAATCTACTCCCCATTGGAAAAAAAATCAATGGGATCCAGTGGAAACTCAAAATGTTCTGCATTCTGAGAAGCAAACTCTTTAGTTGGGATTTATTTAGTCCAGTTCACTCCCACAGAGAGGGCCTCCTCAGGGTGCCGTCGGCCAGGCAATGTTGCTGGCGACCCCCAGGGGGAGAGCCTTCTCTGTGGCAGCCCCCGCCCTCTGGAATGAGCTACCCCCTGACCTACGGGGGAGAGCCTTCTCTGTGGCAGACCTACGCCTCTTCCGTCGGGCTTTGAAGACCCACTTATTTCGAGCAGCCCGCCTGGCATAGTTTTTAATCTGGCATACTTTTAAATGTTTTAGTTTTATATGGTTAACTTAGTAGGGATTTTAATAGGTTTTAGACAGGCTACCCATTCTCTGATGTATTTTAATAGGTTTTTAATTGTTTTCTATGTTTTATTCGTGATTTTACTGCTGCCTGTACACCGCCCTGAGTCCCGGAAGGGAGAAGGGCGGTATAGAAATTTATTATTATTATTATTATTATTATTATTATTATTATTATTATTATTATTATTATTATTGTTGTTGTTGTTGTTGTTGTTATTATTATTATTCCCTTTCCATGAACGCTACAGCGTAAGACCATTGTGCAAAGCTAAGAATTGTGGGAAATCTGGTTCCTTCTGTCAATACACTCTTTGGACTGACTTTTAAAGTTGGTCGATATGTACATCTTTTTTACCTTTATAAAGGAAGTGGCAGATGGGTCAGGAATGAATACAACCACATGTTCTAATTAATAAAGATGATTAGGGGACTGGAGTCTAAAACATATGAAGAACGGTTGCTGGAATTGGGTATGTCTAGTTTAATGAAAAGAAGGACTAGGGGACACATGATATTAGTGTTCCTGTATCTCAGGGGTGGCCCCAAAGAAGAGGGAGTCAAACTATTTTCCAAAGCACCTGAGGGCAGAACAAGAAGCAATGGGTGGGAACTAAGCAAGGAGCAGAGGCGTAGCGTGGGGGGTGCAGGGGGGGCCGGCCGCACAGGGCGCAACATCTAGGGGGGGGGCGCTCGCACCGCGCACCCCGCCTGCCTCAGGCCGGCCTCCCGCCTCAGCCCCGTCCCGCCGCCGCCGCCGCCGCCCCGACAAAGTTTTGACACTCACAGGAAGGGAGGCGGAGGCGCCACAGAGCTTCCTCTCCTGCGGCTTCGAGGGAGCGCGGAGAGGCAGGAAAAGGCCAGGCGGCGCCGAACGGGGAAGCCTGGGCGGAGGCGGCGGAGAGAGCCCGGGTGGAAGTCGCTCGCTCCAGCGGCCGGAGGGGTCCCCTGCTCAGCCCACCCGGGGAGGGTCGAGAATGCGAGCGAGGGGCCGGGAAGGAGGAGGAGGCGGAGGAGGAGCTCCCGCTGCAAATTGACACCCCGGCCAAGCAGGAGGGAGGAGGAGGAACGCCCCCCCCGCCAGACACCCCCTTCTGCTCCTCATCCCCCTCCGCCGCCCCCCCTTTCCCCCCAGGACCCTCCAGCGCTGCGCCCCCTCACCGCGCAGGGCGTCCCCTCCCGCTCCCCCCCGATGCGTGCACTTTTCCGTCTCTTCCCACTTTTATTGTGGTTTGAAAGCGGAGCGAGGGACTATCTGGGGGAGGGTTAGGGGGCGCAAATTACTTGCCTTGCCCCGGGTGCTGACAACCCACGCTACGCCACTGGCAAGGAGAGAAACAATCTAGAACTAAGGAGAAATTTCCTCACAGTTAGAACAATTAATCAGTGGAACAACTTGCCTCCAGAAGTAGTGAATGCTCCAACACTGGAAGTTTTTAAGAAGATGTTGGACAGCCATTCGTCTAAAATGGTATAGGGCTTCCTGCCTGAGCAGGGGGTTGGACTAGAAGACCTCTAAGGTCCCTTATCATTCATCTGCTTCTGTATGTGCACAGAAATGAAATGAATTCCTCATTCCTTGCTATGCCCCAAAACATCAGTATAATAAGGACTATCCTGTCATCCTTGTTTAAGCCTTCTCAACATCTCTTATGAGACAGCATAATTGTTCCAGGCCATTTCCCTGAAATATTATCGATTCCACAGGGCTTCCAAGAATTTGCAGCTAGACAGGTCAGCTTCTTCAATAACTGTCAGTGACTGAATTTTTTTTAAATGCTCCCAATGTCTACTGACTTACTTCATGCAAAAAAACCAACCACCCCACAAAGCACAAATGGCTTTTTAATTCAGAGAGAGAGAGAGAACTTGTGAGCAGTAACAGAGGTTTTAATTAACATAACTTTCATTAGGACTGCCTGTTCATTGTACAAAGTTATAATGTGGAGTATTTGATTCTGGTTCAACATATTTTTGTGAATCTAGTAAACTGTGGTTTATTGAACAGAACATGGATAATCAAGCCCTGGCTTAATGTAATTAAACTGTGGCAAGAGTCCGGTGCCACAGTGGTTAGAGTGCAGTACTGCAGGCTACTTCTGCTGATCACCAGCTGCCAGCAGTTCAGCAGTTCTCATCAGCTCAAGGTTGACTCAGCCTTCCATCTTTCCGAGGTTGGTAAAAAGTGGAACACAGATTGTTAGAAGCAATAGGCTGACTCTGTAAACCACTTAGAGAGGGCTGTAAAAGCACTGTGAAGCAGTATATAAATCTAAGTGTTATTGCTATTGCTAATCTATGTATTGCTATTTAGGCAACCATATAGAAGTGCCTTCCAGATTACAATAAAACATTAAGCCACTGTTAAAACCAAATATAGATAATCCTTGACTTACAACAGTTCATTTAGTGACTGTTCAAAGTTACAACATCATTTTAAAAAGTGACTTATGACCATTTTTTAAAACACTTATGACCATTGCACTTATGACACATCTTTTTCAGCAAGCCGGCCTAGCCTAACCCTCCTGTCGTGACTATTTAGATAGTTTTAAATTGGGGATTTTAATTTGATTTTAGCATAGGATTATAATTTAATTTAATATATTTTTAAATTTTGTATTTATTATATTGTTTTGTATACTTTTAAATTCCTGTGCGCCGCCTGGGTCCTTGTGGAGAAGGGCGGGATATAAATGTGATTAAAATAAAATAAATAAAAAATCCCCATGGTCACATGGTCAAAATTCAGATGCTGGGCAACGGACTCATAGTTATGACCTTTGCCATGTCATGGGATCATGTCTCATCACCTTTTACGACCTTCTGACAAGCCAGAAGAGAGCCAGGAATCACTTAACAACCGTGCTACTAACTTAACAATTGCAGTGATTCACTTAACAACTGTGGAAAGAAAGGTCATAAAATGGGGCAAAGCTCACATAACAAATGTCTCGCTTAGCAACTGTTGAGCCCAAGTTCTGGGCTCAATTGTGGTGGTAAGTCAAGAACTCCTTGTATATTAAAATCAACATTAAAAAAGCAACTATTAAAATCATTAACAACAGGAAAAGGACCGGGTTTTTTTACAGGGTGTTTTCATAGTTAAGAACGAGGTGAATTCCTCAAATCAATTGGGAGTACATTCCAGAGACCTGGGCCAGCTATCTAGAGGCTGAACTATGAGTAACCACAAGATGGGCTTTCAATAACTACAGGCAAATGTCTACTGATGAACTCAATGGTGAGGGTAATTACATAGGTAGAAACATTCAAATACCCAGAGCATAAGCCATAGAAGATATTAAAAGTTAATAACTAGTAGTTTGCATTTTCCCCAAAATCAATTGGTAGCCAATAAAGTACAGTTAGCTCAGTGCACATATAATATGAGTTTTTTTTCTGAGCCCAACTTGATGTGATTTGCTTCGACTGAAATACTGGAACTATACAGAAAGTCCCATGCAATAGAAAAGTCTCAAGGTTACAAGGACAGGAACTGAAGATTAAGACCAATATATTCTCTTCTTGGGAGAGACAAAATTGGTGTATCAACTAAAAATAATATGATCTTTCAAACAGTTGTCAATTGCAGAGATATATGTGAGAGGAGCCATGTCAATACCAGAAAATGCTACCAAAATAGATGTGGGTGTTTTCAGCATACTCATAAGCATTTAGGTCCCAGATGTCGCAAAATTTCACACCCTTATTAAAATGCATTGAAGACAAGACAGCGCCAAAAAGGATATCACATCATAGCTTCAAAAGACAACAAATGAAACCTACCTGAGATATAGGAATGGACTATTGCAAAACAATGTCTCCTATTCTCAAATTGCTAGTACTGGAAATCCTCTGAGTGATAGAAACAATCAAGTTACCAAATGAAGACTGGGAAATGTTCATCTTGGATTTTAAACAGTATCACTGCAATCCTATACATGACAACTGTGAGAGATAGTGCCTATGGAGGGGGAAGCCAGTGTGATGGACTATAGTGAAAGGACAGTTTTCCAGGAAGGAGGGGGCCCATTCAAGACAAGAAGCAGCACAGCCAAGGTGGATGATGGTTATGAGACAGAAGAAGAGAATAAGGATAGCCACTGCTTAGAATCTTCCAGGGTATATCTATTAGGATGAGAGTAGTAACAGTTTAATCTGGCAAGATTCTGTCTACTGTGTGTCAGCATTAAAGAACTAAACTGTACCTGAATTGTTCTATGTCACTCTTGGGCTTGGCCTGACACAGCTTACAAATGAACCCCACTGATTTCTGTTACATTGCAAAAGATGTACGTAAATATTGCAACCTAATGCTGGATTACAAATTGCTTTAATTATGACTTTTTTTGAATAAACAGCAGTGTCTGCGATTACACATGACATAAATCATAGGTTTTTCAAAAGCAGTGGCTAGATTCATACCACATACTAAACCAAAACCAAGCAAGCTATGCTGGGGGCTTTAGTGAACCCAACTAAGAGCTTTTTCATTTATGGATATCTTGAACAATACAACAGTCTGCTGAGAACATGAGCTATCCAACCTGCCCTATCTTCCCTACAGGCTTCTCTCACCCACAGTGAACTGAAAATTGTCTCTCTGACTTTGTCGGTTTCTGGAGAACATAAGGGGAACGGGAGGCAGCTGGCAGGAAGCTGTTTCTCCAACTGACAGACAAAGGTCAGAAGAAACACACAAACAGATGGGGTTTCCAACTGTGAGGCAGGGGGACTGAAGAAAAACTTGACTACAATGATCCATGACCTGTTGCACAATTTCACTGCTGCTCCTGTCAAGGGAGCTACCAACACAATGTTTTGACATGTTTAGCAGTAAGCATTTATCATAAGCATTTCCCAACTTGGTTCTTGCCTTGGTGATGGCTAATGAATACAGAAGACTATATTCAATTAGCTAACACACACACACACACACACACACATTGACTCTTATATGTTGATAACTACAATGACTCAAATTTCTCCATAAAAACAATTGTTTTAGCTAAGACTCACTGAGATCAAAGAATATATAGAGGAAAGCTAATCTGGGCTAGCCAAAACTTCAGTGTATTCATACTTATTCTTCTGATCAGTGGTGGGTTCCTGATCCCGGTGCAACTGGTACGGTGCAACGGGGCCGGGCGTCCACCACATGAATGTGCACAGCATGTGCGCACACGTGCTCAGCGTGAACATGTGTACCTACCACCCATGAAGCTCTGCAACCCCTCCGCGACACTCCAGTTGCTCGGTGGAGCGTCGCACTGTACTCTCCATGCCCGTAAGCCCCGAACAGCTCAAATATGAGTGGGTGGGCCCTCCGGAGCACTGTACCGGAACGGTACCTGGTACTCCCAGCAGGCACCGGTACGCCAATGCTGGGGCGTACCAGTTGTAACCCACCACTGCTTCTGATGTACTATTAAGAATTTGAAAATCTTTTGTACAGCTGGGTTCATCTTTACCATCTCACAGGCTTCTGATCAGCCAATTAATCCTATACATCAATTACACTTGCAAGAGTAGCTTATCCAGATGGAGGTCGCCCTTTTGCTTGATTCAGTTGCCCAGTGGTAATTATTTAATTATTGCCATGGATGCTCACCTGTTATGTTATAATATTTCATCTTAGGGCACCTGGGTAGCTGAAGCTAATATATCTTCTTGGTTAATTGCTAGCTATCCTTGCCAAGATCCTCAAAGAAATAATTAATATGGAAGGGAGAAAAAAAACTGGGCAGTATCCGAATGTTTTTTATACGCTTCACTAGCATAGAATCAATGGAGCTTGTCCTCTATTTTCTGCCTAGGAGGAAGACTAAAGCTGTTCACATCACCTGTTCAAGGGACTCAATGCTCCATTCAGTATGTTACACCTAAAGTAGTTTCTGGTCAACACATGCTTGTTTTTATCAACTGTGACAGTTGATATGCAAAAAAAGAAAACAGCTCCTTTTTAAGACTATAAATTAAGAAAACATTAAAACCACAAAAAATGATATATTTTCTTTATATATCTTCAGTGAGATGGATTCAAAATACAGATTGACAGAGCTGGAAGAGAGCTTGGAGGTCCTCCAGTCCGACCCCCTGCTCAAGCAGGAGACCCTACACCATTCAGACAAATGGCTGTCCAATCTCTTCCTAGAAAACCTCCAGTGATGGAGCACTCACAACTTCTTGAGGCAAGTCATTCCACAGATTAATTGTTCTTACTGACAGGAAATTTCTCCTTAATTCTAGCTTGGATCTTTCTTTGTTAAGCTTCCATTCATTATTTCTTGCCTTGCCTTCAGGTGCTTTGGAGAGCAGGTTGACCCCCTCCTCTCTGTGACAGCTCCTCAATTATTGGACTACTACCATGTCAGCCCTAGTCCTTCTCTTCATTAGAGTAGACATTTCCAGTTCCCCCAATTGTTCATCTTACAGTTTAGCCTCCAGTCCCCTCAATGAGACTCTAGAAAGAAAAGAGAAAAGAGCAACAAAGATGATTAAAAGAGCAACAAAGATAATCATCTCTATACTCTTTCTAGAGTGTCAGTGATATCTGAGATTCATATATATGAATGGAGATATTCATAAACATAGAGATTCAGTGACATCCCTGTGCAGATCCATCAATCCTGCAGAATGAGAGAAATGCTTGCTTGCTTTCTATCATCATCATAGTGAACAGAAGGGTACAAACAAATTAAAATGTTGCATTCATACTACATTTCCTGCTGAAATTAAGATGACATACCGTATTTCCTCGAAAATAAGACAGTGTCTTATTTTCTTTTGACCCCCTGAAATAAATGCTTGGCTTTATATTCAGGGAGGTCTTATTATTTTTGAGGTACAGGAGGCAGCAAGCATGGTTACCTTATGGCTGCTGCTGTGTTGCAATATTTTAGGGAGGGCTTATTTTCAGGGGAGGGCTTATTTAAGTGCATGCGTTCAAAAGTCTGACTGGGCTTATTATCCAGGGACGGCTTATTTTCGGGGAAACAGAGTAATATTTCCTTGCATTTATCCTTAAAATCCTGTATGGTAGACTGAGTAGAGAGATTGCCATGGGCTCGGTCACCCAGAGAGCTTTGTCTCAACTCTAAATCTAATATGCTTACTACAAAATTATGTGGCTGATTTACCAGAGGAGTCAACTGCACAATACTGGTCTACATGGACTGAATTTTGCATAGATAAGTAGGCTACTTAGGTAGTCTATTCAAGCGGAGACTGTGAATATGAACTGCAAATTAAGGAACACACATATTCTCTATGTTTTTTTCCAGTATAAAATTATACTTTTTCCAGTATAAAATTAAAAGATCCAGTTCTCTTCCGAATTCAGCATAAAGATTTCTCTAGAAAATCTTATTACAAAATTTGATCTTTGGGACTATCTCTAAAACTTTTATTAGCTAGTGCAGGACACTTTTATTCCTTTGTATTTCCTGGAATTAAAGAATCAAGAGCAGAACTTACTATTAAATTGGAAGACTTTCTATCGTTTCTTCCCAGACCAAAAGAAAAAGAAAAATAATTAGTGAAAGATGTGTATTTTCTCTAAAGGAGTTTAAACCAAAGGTATATAATATGTAATCAGGGTGCGACAACAAATTTTCCAAGTAAACAGACTTGGGCATGATTGATGTTTCTATATATGCACACTGACTTTTATGTTGTGCAAGCAAACGATACTGCTGGACTTAATTGTTGTGATGGAGGTGGAAAGCTGTAAAAAAGAGCTTTTGAACCAATTCTGATAAAAATGCCAGGTGAGAGAAAGTTATCTTAAAGGTCATTTCAGAAAATGCGAGACAAGCTTCCATCAAGTTTGTTCTTGTCATTTCCACAAACATTTGATCTGCAGCTAAGCACAAAATTTAAGAGCATAAAATACTTGCCAGTATTGATCAGCAACACGATGTTAGGAGGTTAGAGAAAAAAAGCAAACAGGGAAATGTCATTTGGGATTTCCAAACCATTCATTTGACTGTTTTCTGTCATGGAAAAATTGGGAGAAGGACAAAGGAAATGCAATTGCTTGGTTGGATTCAAACGTCACAAAATTTTATGCAAATGTTACCAAATCAATTCACACCGACGGGTATAAGCATCCCTATAAAGCAGTGTGGGCAGCCCCACAAGCCATAACGGCCCTCTGTACAATCCATTGTGTAAACTGCAACCCAATATGCACACACACACACCCGCAAACTGCCAATCATCTGAATAACAAACTGCCATTGTTGCTCTCAATACTGAGGAGTGAAGCACAGCAGCCCCATGAAAAAGTGATGATTTGAAGCAGGATGGCTGCTATGGAGAAAATGAGAGGCTCCCTGTTCCAATAAGTCTGCAATGAATAAGGATATGAATGGTTCACGTGTAATAAAGTGTACACAAATGCATATATTGTTGGGGATATCTCCTTTGGGAGACAGAAAGTTGTGCAGCGGAATGTGCAGCTGGAGAAAACCTGTTGCTAGTATACATACGAATAGAGTCTCAGACACTGTTAGTAAAAAACAAGTAGCTTTAGTGATGTGTAAAACTAAACTACTGCTTCACAAGCAGTGATAGTAGATATCGAATCAAACAATTGCTTACAGTCGCAATTCACAATTCTTCCTTCTTCAATCAATTAGTCGGTTAATGTCAGTCAGCAAGCAAGCAGAAAGCGATCCAGCTGAGAGACAGAATGAGCTCTCCTGACTTCCTCTTATTGTTGAGATAATTACAGCTGCTGATTACATTCAAACATTTAAAGCAACAAAGACCATTTGTCATCATGCTATATATATACATATATATTGCCTACCCAACACTAGGAGTATACTCCTAACATATATCCCAGTCCCCAGCCCTGATCTGGCATGATTAAGATACATTTCTGAGGCAGTGGTGAAATTTAATTGTTTTGCCCACTAGTTCTGTGGGTTTGTGTGTCGGGGGGGGGGGGGTGTCCATGTGACTGGGTGGGCGTGAACAGGTTTTTTTCACTTTTTAAAGCATTATTTTCCTGTCAGTTCGGGCGAATAGGGAGGATAAAAATGCTTTAAAAATTGGGAGGGGGAAGCTTCCGGCGAACGCGCGGCTCACAATGATCCGCGTGATCGTCAGAAGCTCTTTTTCCCCATTTTTTAAAGCATTTTTATCCTCCCTGTTTGCAGTGCCACTGCTGGTCAAAAAAGGCCACGCATGCGGCCCCCCACAGCCTATTTTTGGTCTCCATGGCCTCTTTCAGCACTCTGCCAACCAAAAACGGGCCACATGGAGGCACTCCTGTGCAGCCCGTTTTCAGCCTCCCTGGCGTCCTGTAGCACTCTGCCAGATGAAAACAGGCTGCACAAAGGCCCCTCACAGCCCATTTTCAGCCGGCAGAGTACTGCTGGAGGCCACAGTGGCCAAAAACGGGCCGCATGGCAGCCTCGTGGGGCCTCCGCATGGTCCGTTTTCAGCCAACAGAGTGCTGCTGGAGGACTGGATTGAACTGGATTGCAATTATGTGGCCTCAAATAAGTACCTGGTCTGTATAGAAAACAGGCAATGTCCTATGTTAATACTACAGTTTAATGCTGGATTTTACATACTGTAGGTCCATTTAATCTACAATCAACCATCTATAATTGACAGCCATTTCTATATAGTATCCTGGAAATTGATCTCTATTATTAGATGTTGTATTATCAAGTTATTTATGCTATTGTATTTTTATTATTAGTTGAATAATAAAAATACAATAGTCTTTTCTGCCTGGAAAAGCAATTTTACTATTAAACAATGGGGTATAAATTTAGGAATAAAAAGTTTAGTGGAAGATGAAGAATAAGTAATAAATGTTTGCCAGTATTATCTGGCAGAACAGATAGGAAAATGGTTATAGTAAAGAACTGTGGAAAGAAAGAAGGGGGAAAATGCATCTTGAGTCTGTGTCAAACACCCACCATGGCCACGGCCACCCCAGCCACGCCCATGTCCACCCCTGGCCACACACACATGGCTCTCTGAGGTCAAACACAACCCTGATGCATCCCTCAATTAAATTAGGTTTGACACCCCTGCTCTAGGCTCTGAAGTGCTTTTCATATTTCTAACCCCCTAATGCTCGTGTGATATTCTCATAGAAAGCTGAATAAAAGGAACAGGCAGGTAAGATGACAAGAGGAACAGAGGGATTAAAAAGAAAGAAAAAGAGGCCAAAATGAGGGGGAAAGATGGCATTTTCCTCTTATTTGTGAAGTCTCTACTGTCTCAATCCAGTAAGGCAATCTCCTTCCCCCTTGCCAAATGTCTCACAGCCAGCTATTTTAAAGATGATGGTGACCAGCCAGGGTGAAATTGTTGACTTGAAAAGATGATTGGATAGTTTTATTCTGTGTGCAGCTAGAAAGTGTGCAACACAAAATGAGCAGCGAATGCTTTAACCTTTCATACAACTTGAAGTCCTTTAATTATATTGCTATCCTTGAAAAGGTTCTGTAGCAGAAGTCTTCAAATGTCATAAGGTTTGGAGAGAACAATCCGGGCTCCATGTTAAACCCAGAAAGTATCTCTGTAACTTTCTCTTGAGAACCCAAACACAATCACATCAAACATACGAAACAGAGTATCCTACTCAAATATTCTATGATTTGCCTTTGCTGTATTGTCTGTTGCATTACTAAATTCCTAGAGTTCCCCCATCAGTACTTTGTGTTTATAAATGCATATTTACCCCACAATATTGCTGGTAACTTTTGGGTAAAAAAAGATAACTGAATGTTTTACAATTAGAGTCTTGCCTACATGTCTTTGTTCTATCATTGTTTGTACTGAATATGAAAACAAGACACTGAGAGTGTATGTTGAGCCAATACATTTAATCCATAAGAACTCTTAGTGTTCCTGAAACATGACATACATCAGATTTTTCAAGCAGCCACTAGGATTTTCACGTTTTAAAAATGTTTGGTTTTTTAAAAAACTTGAACTTCATTTTACAAAATGTGTTGTCTTCCCATGGTGCATATAGACCAGAGATGGCGAACTTTTTTTGGCTATGCGCGTGACCCCAGTGTGCATGCCCACGCAACCAGCGCTGCTCCCCCCGCTTTTGGTGCAATTTTTTCGCCCTCCCCAGGCTCCAGAGGCTTCCTAGGAGCCTGGTGAGAGCGAAAACAGCCTCCCTCAACCCCCAGAGGCTCTCCGGAGGCTTCAGGAACTTTCCTGAAGGCTCCGGAAGGCAAAAAATAGCCCTATGAGCAACTGGTTTGGGCGTAGAGCGGTTTTTCACCCCCCGGAGCCTTCCTGAAGGCGAAAAACAGCCCTACGAGCAAACCAGAAGTCTGTTCCCGAGCTTCCAGTTTGCCTGTTGGGCCAGTTTTTCGTCCTCCGGAGGCTTCAACCTCTGGAGGGTGAAAAACGGCCTTAAAAGAAGGCCAAAATCAGCTGGCCAGTGTGCACATGCGCGCTGGAGCTGACAGGTCAACGCCTTGCGTGCCCTAACAAATGGCTGCGCATGCCACCTGTGGATATAGACATTATTCCAGCAATGTTTAGATGTTTCCCTTGCTTTACTTATTATTTAACAATTATGTCAAACATTTGCTATGTTCTAGTTTGTATGCTATCGGCCTATGGATATGTATTTATCCATAGATAATTTCTATTTCTGATTTTTTTTTTACCAAGTATTTTGGGTGTGCCAGTACACTTGCTCTGATTGGTGTGCAATACATTGGCTAGCAAGTAGATTCTAGATGAGAGATCCAGAAAGTTGTGGATGAAAGTAGTAAGTCATAGATTGGTGATCATTAAATACTTTTTTTTTTCAGTGAATGGAAATAACAGAAAAACCAGGAATGAGTTTTGGAGAAAATTACACAATGTAATGAGTGGGTGGGTGGGAAGAAAAAGAGTAAGTACGGAAGAAATTATTGGGCATCTGGAGATCCAAGAATAAATGTGAATAGTTGTTTGTTGAGTATCTGCTTAGAAAAAAAAAACTGTTACAAATATTATGGTTGAAACCTAAAGATTGTGATCATAAAACGTGCCTGCTGCAAAAAAAGAAGATAAGAGGAAGAGGAAGTAAAAAATCATATGTAAAAAACCTGCAATGCATGCAGTAAAAGCCATAAAGGAATCAGGAAAATGCAGGGTGGTTTCGGTAGAAATAAAGCATGGTTGAGAAAATGGGGGTGGGGAATGGAATGGAACAGCGTATAGCATTAAGGAAATGGGTAGAAAAATGTTGCCTTAATAAAAACATCACTAAAGTGTCAAATAATGAATTGGATAAAATTAAAGACTTGGGACATGTTTTCTTCTTTCCTTCCTTTCTTTACAGTAGAAATGTTCAAACCCCAACCTACGAAGCAATTTTACCTTAACCCCAGCAGCCTGACAACTCTAATTAAGTCATCATAGAAGAATGTTGCCCGTGGATTTACTGTAGGGGAAAGAAAACTACCTTCTAAACAGTTGAGAAACATGGAGAGCCTACATTATGAATGTAACATCTCATTCTCTGGGTTTTGTATAAAAGGCTCTGGTTCTACCACAGCAAAACCCTCTTTGGCAGAGGTGAAGACTTTATTACAACTCTTTCCAAGAGGGAATGCATTGGGAAACTCAAACATCTTTATAACTTCCTATAGGCCAGTGATGGCCTACCTTTTTGTCGCCGTGTGCCGAAAGCATGTGTGCGCACAATAGCACGTGCCCATGCACACATTACACACACACACACACACACACACACACCATTTTGAGCCTAGCAGGCATCCCTGAAGACTCCTGGGACCAAAAATGGGGAGCACCTCCCTATGCGCCACAGCCCTCCCGATACTCCCTCCACTCCTCATGCATGCACCCCACCATCTGCAGATATGCAGTAGAGACCCAAAAATCAGCTGGCTGGCAGGAGGCGCATGCGCCTGTACGGTGGAGCTGAACTGATGGCTCACATGCCCGTAGAGAGGGCTCCGCGTGCCACCTGTGGCACATGTGCCATAGGTTCACCATCATGGCAGTAGGCCATCTAAAGCTCAGAACAGCTCCTGATAATTTAGACACTGGGTCTCCTAGTGTGCTGTCCCACTCACACACATAACAATGGTGCAGTGGATTTATTAATATTCACCAGCAATTCCTTTTACCAAAACCCCCAAACTGTCCCAATTAAGTCCAACCAAAATCAGACCAATGCTAGTCCACAGAACGATGGCTAATGAAACTTGAAAGGAACTTGAAAGTTTCCCAAACAATTTTTTTTAAAATAATGTTATTTATTTTGTCAAGCATGTGTAAGGTAACAGATATAAGTACAAGCATGATTATGAATACAGGAAATGGATACAAATAAGTGGGCACAGTAGGACAGGGACGGCAGGCACGTTGATGTGCTTATGCACACCCCTTACAGACACAAAATTAAATCCACAACCCAAGAGGGGTTCATGAAGCACAATATCCAAAGCCAGGCAGGAATCACCATGGCCAAGAAACACACAGCTAGGAAATGAACACGTTGTTCCCAGCATGGTCTCCATCTGACTGCTGTGCTAAATAGTCATCAAGAGGGATGAGGCTGCCTCCTCATGAGTAGTTGGGCTGGCCTTTTCTCTACCCTACATGTTCTTGGATGGGGCAGAAGGCTGTTCCTCTTCATCACTGACCAGCTGCAGCTGCAAGCTTTCCCACCTGAAAGGAATTGCTGCAGATACGCTTTAGCCCAGGGGTCTCCAACCTTTGCAACTTTAAGTCTGAAGGACTTCAGCTCCCGGACTTAAGCAAAGCTGGCTGGAGAATTCTGGGAGCTGAAGTCCTTCAGACTTAAAGTTGCAAAGGTTGGAGACCCCTGCTTTAGCCAAATTACTCTTAGCTAGTTGCTCCCCCACTTTCTCTCCCATCAACCACTCCCACTTACTTGGACTTGCAGCCCCGGCCTCGGAGACATTGACCAACTCCACTCCTGAGCTGCCTGAAATTCATTCGTCTTCCTCTGAACTGACATAGAACTGACATAGCTTTTGGGGAAGCTTCTGGGTGAGTCATCACATCTAATTCAGGACTGAATCCACTGCCATTATCTACTTTTTAGGGACTTTTTCCTCTTCAGCCTCTTCTAGAACAGGAATAAGCAGCCTTGTATCCTCTGAATTATAGCCCCCACTATTGGCCATGGAAACTATGGTTTTAGGATGTTATAATCTGAAAGATCTGAGAGACCTGTAGCATGCAGAGGTGGTTTTCCCATACTTAATCACAGCATACCGTATTTTTCAGAGTATGACGCACCCAGGTTTTGAAGAGGCAATTTTTTTAAAAAAGTAGGTAAGTAGATAGAGGGAGAGAAAGAGAGAGAAATACCGTAGGTAGGTAGGGGGAGAGAGAGTAGTTAGGTAGATAAAGGGAGAGAGAGAGAGAGAGAGAAATACAGTAGGTATGTAGGGAGAGAGTGTGTAGGTAGGTAGAGGGATAGAGAGAGAAATAGAGAGAAATACAGTAGATAGGTAGGGAGAGAGAGAGAAGAGAGAGAGTAGTTAGGTTGGTAGGTAGAGGGATAGAGAGGGAAAAAGAGAGAGAAATACAGTAGATAGGTAGGGGGGGAGAGAGAGAATAGGTAGGTGTTGTGGCCCAGCCGGCTGGGATGAGCTGCTGATGGATTCCTCTAATGAGGAATGCTATGAGTCGGCTAGAGAGGAGGAAACCTGGTTTGTCCCGGATGTCAGGCTAAGGGTTGAGAGGAGGCAATTAGCAGAATGACATTAGCTGCCTAATTGCCTGGCCCCTCCCAAGAGGTTTTAAAAGTAATCCTCTGTGCTTAGGGCAGTTTGCAGGAGACAACGCAAAGAGTTAAACAGTGTTGGAGAGTTTGGGTTGTATCTTAAGTCAGTCGAGTCCAGGTTAGTTCAGGCAAGTTGCCAAGTAACTGTCATAACAGTCATTTGTCTGGTGTCGGGATTGAGTCAGAACAGGTAGATATATAGGTAGATAGAAGGGGAGAGAAATACAGTAGGTAGGTAGGGAGAGAGAGAGTAGGTAGGTAGGTAGGTAGGTAGGTAGGTAGATGTTTCCAGGTGTATTTACCCATGTGCTGGAGAAGTAAAGAGCTGACAACCTGTAGCTCCTAAATCTCTATTTCTGTAGGTACAGCACTTGACCAACATAATTCTCATCAACCCCTCTAACTAAACAGCTTTCCGAAAGGGAAAAACCTCCCCCAAATGGCCCATTTTTCACGAAAATGGGCCCTTTTTTCCAAATAAAAGGCACGAATAGTCTTGGGGGGGGGCTTGCAGAGTGTTCCTGGGGGGTGGGGGTCCCAAAACGAGCAAAAAATGGACTGTTTTTTGTGAAAACGGGTTGTTTTTTGGTCAAAAGAATTGCATGCATAGCCTTATGGAGGCTTATAGAGTGTTTTTTGCTCATTTCTGCCCTCCCCAGCCCCCAGGAGCTGTATTCGATTTATAAGACGCACCCAGATTTTCAGCCTCTTTTTAGAGGAAAAAAGGTGCATCTTATACTCCGAAAAATACGGTAATCACTGTCAGGCTAAGGCTGGAAAGGGTATATGGTGAAATTAAGCAGCCAATTGGGACAAGAGAATATAAACATAGGGATGCAATGGAGTTAGGTAATTCATGAGAATCTGCAAGTAGAACAAGGGGTACAAGTATGCAATTATGTCATTTTGACATCATCATGGTTAGTTGTAGCTACTGCTGAGTTGCGGAAGCATCTATTCTAAAGCAGTATCAATGTAAATGGATGAATTAATCACTCCACTTATAACTCCAGTGCCCCCATACCAACAGAGGCAATAAGGGCAGACTGAAAACTAAGAAGCAAGTAGCAACATGGCCAGGTTTTGCTAAGGAGCAAAAAATATTCAAATTATCCATGGAGGAACACATTCAGACAAAATTGGGCTAAATCACTTTTGAATCTGGGTCTATTTCCCAATGTGTAGACTTCAACAGTCATAATCCTCAGTGGTAGCCATGGTGGCTGGATACATTGGGTGGGAAAAACTGGGATAGTGACAGTTTTAGAAACCAATGTGCAAACCTTTGAGTTTCCTGGTAAGAAATGTAATATAGAGAACTGTTCTGACTCCCTCCTTAACACGACTAATCACTAAACTGACTGATACTTGGAAGCTTGCCCGGACTGACCTCGACTAGACTGACTGCATACACGAACGTTCCGACTCTGTAGATTCTCTGTTGTTTCCTGCAAACCTACTCTTCACAGAGGATTTCTTTTAAAGCCTCTTGGGAGGGGCCAGTCAATTAGGCAGCTGATACTGATTACCTCCTCCGGTTGCGTGTCTCTTCTAATTGATGCTGCCTTCTCTCGATCCTTCTAGGCCTAACATCAGGGACAAACTGGGTTTGATCCTCCCCACTACACCAAGCCTCAGGTGCCTCCTGATGCCTAGCCGGGCTCTCTGCTCTCTCACTCTTGGCCTCCTCCTCTAGAGCAGACTCATAGGACTCCTCCCTAGAGGAGTCCATCAGCAGCTCATCCGGAGCCGGCTGGGCCACAACAGAGAACAATGGGTGAGGGGGAAGCTAACATGTCACAGTCTTAGGAGGAGTATATGGTAGACTACAAACATTCACCTCAATTCCTATGAGGAACAAAAACAGCATTAGATTGCACTGAGGGACAAAGCAAGGTAGGGAAAAACATCCTAGAGAGAAATAGAAACTTCCTTGTGAATAAAAAAAATGTAATAGCATTCTTCCTGAACTCCGATAATCCCCAATAATTCCCATTTACGCTATTGTTAAAAGATATCTTTAGTGCAGTTTCCACTATAATTAGCCGTAGTAAAATATCAGCATCATATTTTAAATGATCCTTGGGGCAGCCAAATAATATACATATTAAAAAAAAACCTCTCCAAATAAACCACAATTAAACTGATTGAGTAGCAACTACGCAGTTAGAAATCTTAATGAAGCAAAGCAATTCAAGGACAAGGAAATCAAGAGGCATGAACAATGCTGCAGAATGTGTGTCCTTTAACTTTTAACTCACTGCCTTAATGGGGAAGCTTAGAGCTGCACAAGAACAACAAAATCGAAGACTAGAAATAATCTACCAGGGTCTTATTTTCTTTTGACCCCTAAAATAATCATGGCCTTATTTTTGGGGAGGTCTTATTATTTTTGAGGTGCAGGAGGCGGTGAGCGTGGTCACCTCATGACTGCTGCTGTGTTGCAATATTTTCAGGGAGGGCTTATTTTTGGGGCAGGGCTTATTTTAGCACATGCACTCAAAAGCCTGATTGGGCTTATTATCTGGGAAGGTCTTATTTTCAGGGAAACAGGGTACTAGAAAAAAGACTCTATCACTTTTGCTTGTTGTTTGGAATGGTCCAGAGGAACAAGGAAATCCTTCCTCAATTTTGTAGATACAATTTGGATAAAGCCGGATTGTGGGCCTTTTGAATTTTACAATCCTTTCTGACAGTAGTTATTGGAAGACCCCATTCCAGAGATGTCTGTCCTTTTATTTCTGTTGTGGCCCGCCAGCAGAGCTGGCAGCAGATTCGGACAGTGAGGAGGTTGGGGAGGAACATGGGCCAGTCCGGGAGTCTGGGAAAGGCTCTGTGTAGGAGGCAGAGTGGGAGCCAGAGCCGTATGCCAGTTACCAGCTGTCTTCAGAGTCCAACATCAGTGAGACAGACGAACAGCTGGAGGCTGTTCCCAGTGGGCGCATGTGCATAGTTGCCAGACAAAGGGAACAACTAAAGAACAGGGGTCAACTTGGGAGTAAGGCCACAGGTGGATGATGAATGGCCCCTCTCAGAGGGAATAAAAGAGGAGCAAAAGGGGAATGGAGTTTGCAGGAGACAATTGTTACCACCGCAAAGATAACCGCCGCCCTGGGTCCTCTGTGGAGAAGGGCGGGATATAAATGTAAATAAAATAAAAATAAAATAAATTTAAATAAAATAAAAATTAGTTCACTTCAGTGGTTCATGACTCTCCGAGACTCCTTGCCAGGTTTTGCAGATATCGATCTGTCAGGTCTCCAAGCCAGATAATGTCTGTGATTGAAAATCCTCCCTTGAAAGACTTTGCTGGATGTGAATGAGCAGAATTCACAGTAAATTAATAAAAGGGTTTCTTGTTGGGACAAGGAGTTTGCTTCAGGCTCTGGGGAAGCCTAGGTCAGAACAGTTTCTGATATACTTAAGATGGTGTTAGCTGCGAAGTCATGTCTGATCCATTGTGACCCCATGGACAACGTTCCTCCAGGCCTTCCTGTCCTCTACCATCCTCTGGAGTCCATTTAAGCTCACCACTTCAGTGACTCCATCCAGCCACCTCATTCTCTGTCGTCCCCTTCTTCTTTTGCCTTCAGTTTTTCCCAGCATTAGGCTCTTCTCCAGTGAGTCCTTCCTTCTCATTAGGTGGCTGAAGTACTTGAGTTTCCTCTTCAGGATCTGGCCTTCTAAAGAGGACTCATACTTAAGATAGATTTTATTTATTCTATCCTGAAATTTCTTTCCCGCAAATACAGCATTTTAGTAGGGAGGAAATGGCAATGAGCTGCAAGGTAAAACTATCATTCAGATAAAGTCACCCATAAGGAACTCTGCTCTCTCGGCTGCCTGCTTGCCAGTATGGCACAATTAAGCCTCATTATTATGATTATGATTATTTTTGCACAGGGTAAATGCTGTGTTGCTCAGCCATTTCAGCAACCAATCCAACCTGTCTTGGAAGGAAAGTGAATAGCGGTATTGTGGTAGAAAGCTGAGGTGAAGAAGCATGAATGTTAAAGCAACGAATCCTCCCAGCAATTATAGAAAGAAATGGCAGAAATAAGATAGAAATAGTCAAGTCTCTGAGGAACCATTTATTGATACAGCCAGATTCTTGACAGCTACCGTTTAATTCTGCCCTTTTCATAATTGGGCTTGACTTTCCTTTTTCTCATCCATAATGCATTTCAAAAGCGACTATAAATAAATGTTCTAAATGAATCCAACGGTCATCAAGAGGTTTCGAATCGGGCCCACAAGGGGCTTTGATCATGGTGTTTAATTATAGCAAACTGCGTTTGTGGCATTTCATTTTACAGTTGATTCCACCACCAGCCCACCTTCAGAAATAGATTTCTCCCTCAGTTACGTCTTTCATAGAAGCAAAATTGATCTGTTTAGGCTGGGAAGATTCTTGTCAAAAGAAATGGATTTGCAAGAGAGAGAGAGAGAAACAAGGTGAGTTTGGCTACCATTTCATTCTCGATCCCTTTCAGATCCTTCTCATTCCCTTCTCATCATGGAAAAGGGAGAAGACAGGCCACTGGCATTATGCTAATTCCAATTCTTGCATTATGCTCACTATTGGATTTAAAAATAGGAGGGAGAAACCCTCTTTATTGTGTGTTTGTGTGTTCTCTACCAATTTCTTTTCAAGCCTGAAAAAAATGATAAAAGGGGGAGGGGCTAAAAAGCAACAGCTTCTGTTGAGTGGTGGGATTCAAAAAATTTTACTACTGTGGGCATGGCTTGGTGGGCATGGCAGGGGAAGGATACTATAAAATCTCCATTCCTATCCCACTCCAGGGGAAGGTTACTGCAAAATCCCCATTTCCTCCCAATCAACTGGGACTCGGGAGGCAGAGAACAGATGGGCGGGGCCAGCCAGAGATGGCATTTACTACTCAAAACTTCTGCTACCAGTTCTCCAGAACTGTTCAGAACCTGCTGAATACCACCTCTGTTCTAGTCCAAAAGCAATTCACAATATTACTTTTATTTTTTAGTTATTCATATCCCACTTTTATTATTCTTACAATAAACAAGAGCAAAATTGAATTAAAAGATGGGGGAAGGAGACCATCGAGCAAGGAGTAACTTTAATGAAGGATATGACAGAAAGATCTGACTTCCTTCCTGGAGGACACTGAATAGATTGAGAGTTGGCGTACCTAAATGTAAAACCAATATGCTCAAGTGGAGGTTCTTAGCGGATAACAAACATGCTATGTGAATATGGAGAGATACAGAACCCTACCCATCTGCTGGTTTATTGGCTACTACCAGAAACATGTACCGATAATGACTTATTCTTGACAAAGCCAAGAAGGTGGCTTCATTCTGGCAGTTTGATATAGACATGGAAGAAGAATTAGAATTATTTTTACAAATATTTCAAGATGGTGAACATATCCCCCTTCCTCCACCTATTTTCTCCACAACAACCTGTGAGGTGAGTTGGACTGAGATAGAATGATCAGCACAAAGTCACATAGCCAGCTTTCATGGTTATGGTGGAACTAGAATTCTCAGTCTCCTGGTTTCTAGTCTGGTGCCTTAACCGCTATTTATTATTTTTTTTTTTTATTTAAATTTATATCCCGCCCTTCTCCTTGTTAGGACCCAGGGCGGCGCACAGGGATGTTAAAATACATACAAAATATAAAATATATGAAATTTAAAATACTTATTTTAATAAATAAACCCTGCGCTAAAACCAAATTAAAATCCCAAGTTTAAAAACTATCTAATGGTCAGTGTGGAGGTTACGCTAGGCCGGCTAGGTGAAATAGGTGTGTCTTCAGACACTTGCGGAAGAGGCGGAGGTCGGAGATGGTGCGGAGTTCAGGGGGTAAGTCGTTCCAGAGGACTGGGCCCGCCACAGAGAAGGCTCTCCCCCTGGGTGTCGCTAGTCGGCATTGTCCAGCCGACGGCACCCTGAGGAGGCCCTCTCTGTGGGAGCGTATCGGTCTAAGAGATGTATGGGGCAGGAGGCGGTCTCGCATATAACTAGGCCCCGAGCCATGGAGCGCTTTAAAGATGGTCGTTAAAACCTTGAAGCGCACCCGAAAGACCACAGGAAGCCAGTGCAGCTCGCGCAGGATAGGTGTTATGTGGGAGTGTCTAGGCGCTCCCGTAATCACCCGCGCGGCTGCGTTCTGGACTAGCTGCAGCTTTCGGGTGCACCTCAAGGGAAGCCCCATGTAGAGAGCATTACAGTAGTCGAGTCGAGAGGTGACGAGTGCTTGAGTGACTGTGCGTAAGGCCCCCCGGTCCAGTAAGGGGCGCAATTGGCGCATCAGGCGAACCTGATGAAACGCCCCCCTGGCCACGGCTGCCACATGATCTTCCATAGACAGCCGGGAATCCAGGAGGACACCCAAATTGCGCGCCCTCTCCACGGGGGCCGGTGTTTCGCCCCCAATGGCCAGAGTTGGAATAATCTGGCTGAACCGAGGCGCCGGAAGCCACAGCCACTCAGTCTTGGACGGGTTGAGCCTGAGTTTGTTACCACCCATCCAGATCCGTACGGCTTCCAAGCACCGGGACATAACCTCGACGGCATCGTTGGGGTGGTCTGGGGTGGATAAGTACAACTGAGTATCATCAGCGTACAGATGATATCCCACCCCAAAACCACGGATGATCTCACCCAGCGGCTTCATATATGTGTTGAATAGGAGGGGCGAGAGGACCGACCCCTGAGGAACCCCACATATGAGGGGTCTCGAGGCCGACCTCTGCCCCCCTGTCAACACATATTGCGACCGACCAGAGAGGTAGGATGAGAACCACCGCAGAACGGTGCCTCCCAACCCCAACCCCCCCAGTCGGCGCAATAGGATACCATGGTCGATGGTATCAAAAGCCGCTGAGAGGTCTAATAGGACTAGGATAGAGGAATATCCTCTATCCCGCGCCCTCCAGAGATCATCAACCAACGCGACCAATGCCGTCTCGGTGCTGTGCCCGGGTCGGAAGCCGGACTGGCGCGGGTCTAGATAATCAACTTCCTCCAAGTGTCGCGGAAACTGTTGAGCCACCACACTCTCAACAACCTTCACTAAAAAGTGGAGGTTGGAGACGGGACGATAGTTCTCTAATAATGCTGGATCCAGGGACGGCTTCTTGAGGAGGGGCCTTACTACCGCCTCTTTCAAGACGGCAGGCAAGGACCCCTCACTCAAAGATGCGTTGACAATGCCCTGGAGCCAGCCTCGTGTCGTCTCCCAGGATGCCAGTACAAGCCAGGAGGGACACGGGTCCAATAAACATGTGGTAGCCCTAAGTCTCTTTGACAACTTGTCCATATCCTCGGTGGTAACAAAATCAAACTCCTCCCAAGATGGTGTCACAAGAACAGCCTCGGCCCGCTCGACTGGGCCACTGTCGATGGAGGGTAACTCGTTCCGAATCCGAGTGATTTTCTCCTGCAGATAAATCCCAAATTCCTCTGCTCGACCCTGTAAAGGGGCTTCCCGCGGCCTCTGTTGAAGGAGGGAGCGGGTCACCCCAAACAGGGCGGCAGGGCGGTTATCTGCGGATGCAATAAGAGTGGCACAATACTCACGTTTGGCCACTCTTATCGCCACTAAGTAAGTCCTAATATGGTCTCTCACTAGTGTTCGGTCGGCTTCGGAGCGAGAAGATCTCCATCTGCTCTCTAGGCGTCTCTTGTGGCGCTTCATCCCCCTAAGCCCCTCGGTAAACCAAGGAGCCCAGGTGGTTCGTCGCCGCAAGAGAGGCCGCAAGGGCGCGACTCGGTCCAAGGCCCCCATGGCCGCACTTAACCATGCGGCCACTAGGTCCTCAGTCGAGTCGCGGGGCAAGTCCACAGGAATTGGCCCAAGCTCCCTTTGGAACCTTATCGGGTCCATCAGGAGCCTGGGGCGGAACCATATAGGAATATCCGGTTCCGCCTCCCCGCGGTGAGGTGCGGCGATCGGAAAGTCGAGCCGAAGGAGAGCGTGATCTGTCCATGACAGGGGTGTGATGACTAGATCCCCTATTCCCAGATCACTACTCCACTGTCCCGAGACGAAGATTAGATCCAGGGTGTGTCCGCCCTCGTGGGTAGGGCCTACAACTACTTGGGTCAGGTCCATGGCTGTCATGGAAGCCATGAACTCCCGAGCTGCACCAGAGGTTTCGCCTGCTGACGGCAGATTAAAGTCCCCCATGACTAACAGTCTGGGGGTCTCCACTGCCGCCTCAGCTATCACCTCTAGGAGCTCGGGCAGGGCTGTTGTTGTATAGCGAGGAGCCAGGTATACAACTAACACGCCCAACTGCCTCCCTAGGCCCCACTTCACAAGGAGGGACTCGCACCCGGTCGTCTGAGGGATCGTGGTCTCCTTTGGCTCAAGACCTTCCCTAACCATAATCGCCACCCCCCCACCCCTCCCTAGGGCCCTAGGCTGATGAAAGGCTCGGTATCCTGGTGGGCACATTTCTACGAGGGGATGTCCTCCCTCGTGGCCCAACCAGGTTTCCGTAATACCTACCAGGTCCGGGTCCCCCTCTGACACAAGGTCATGGATGAGGGGGGCTTTTTGTACCACGGACCTGGCGTTGCATAGCATCAGCCTAGGGCCCCGGGTCTGTGGTTCTTGCCCTCCTAGTCTGCGATGGGAGCATGGGAGGTCGGAGTGCGTGACCGCCTGTAGCCAGCGGCCACGGTCCTCCAACCGATGTCCATCCCATCTCCCACCGCCCCTGCCCCTCCCCAAGACCGAATTGATGGAGAATACCTCCGTGGCAACGACCCCCCCTAGACCAGGTGTGGGGCACCATGCCCCTTTTATGACTTGTGGACTCCCAGAATTGGGAGGCTCAGGAATCCACAAATCATAAAAAGGCCATATTTATTTATTTATTTATTTATTTATTTATTTATTTATTTATTTATTTACTTACTTACTTACTTACTTACTTACTTACTTACTTACTTACTTACTTACTTACTTACTTACTTACTTACTTATTTATTTATTGGAATTTATTTATTTATTGGAATTTGTCAAGCATAAACGAGAACAAGAATAAGAGAATAAAAATACAATAACAGGGAGGATAGGCACTTTAGTGCACTTATGCACACCCCCGCTACTGGCCACTTAACTAAGAAGGTCTGCGGAAGTCAAATTGTGACTGAAACTGTGAAAATTTGTAGCTGAGAAAACTGAATCAGATAGGGGATTCCAGACTTTGACAACTCTATTACAGAAATCATGTTTTTACAGTCAAGTTTAGAACGATTTACATTGAGTTTAAAGCAGTTGTATTATTGCGATTAAAACAGAAAGTCATTTACAGGTAAAACACTACTACATATAATTTTTCCCCCAACTCTCCTGTAGAATGTTAGCACCCACCTCTCTCCTAGAAGAATGAAATATTCTAGGAAATATTAAAAAGGCAGAATATTATATTTCCCTGGATGAGAAAAGGAGAAACATGTTTTTAAAGACAAAGCAACTTCCTGCACCTTACTACATGATAGGATTAGCCCTTTACCCATCTTACAGTAGGGTTCACTACATTGTGAAATCACCTGGGGACATTACATCACCTAGCAAGATTCAACCAAGCCAGGGACTCAAGAAGACAATCTACAAAGTGGCCCCATAGGAGTCTGACAACCAATCAGGATACCTTTCTTGTCACAGGAACAGGAACCAAATTCAAAGCCCAACAGAGGTTATAAATCTCGCATCCTCTCTCACCCATGTGCCTTTTTGCCCAGGACCTCAATGTGGTCCTGTCCACCATTAAAATCATCCTTCCAAGATGTCTCCCATGTTTCCAGTGTCTTTCTTCCCACTTGGAACTAAACTGTTAGGAGTAGACTCCTAGAATTGGGTAGGCAATATATAATACCATGATGACAAATGGACATTGTTGCTTTAAGGGTGTTGGAATGTTGGAATGAAATTAGAGACTGTAATTATCTCCACAATAAGAGGAAGTCAGGAGAGCACCTATTCCTCTCTCTGCCGGACTCTCTGCCGGAGTGTTTTCTCTGCTGATATCTCTACTGTTTGCTATCTGCTCGTGTGCCGTGACTGACTGTGTTTGAAGAAGGAAGAATTGTGGATTGCTGACTGTAAGCAATTGTTAGTTTGTTAAGGACTTTGTTTAACTCACTTTGCTATCACTGCTTGTGAAGCAGTAGTTTAGTTTTACAACACCATTAAAGCTATTTTGTTTTGCTAACAGTGTCTGGTTTACTATTTGTGTGTTTACTAGCAACGTTTCTCTAGCTGCATATTCCGCTGCACAACTTTTCTGTCTCCCAACAGAGATATCCCCCAACATAAACCCGAAAGGATATTTCTTCCAACACTGCACTAGACCAAAGTGGTTCTCAATAGATTTAAGAGGGAATGTAAAGGATTAAAAAAAAAAAAAAACCAACCCCATGCCTAAGTTTTCCCCTTTTCACATACAGTGTTTATTTACAGGGCTTGCGAGAAAGTGTCTCTTCACTCATTTTCAGCTTTCAACCATTGCCTTTCCTGTTCTTTTGTTGGAGAAGATCACAGTGGTCCTTCATCTTTAACTGTTCAAGCTCTAATGAACAGCAGGACCAAAACAGAGATATACGCTACCTAGAACAACGCCACTTTGCAGCATCTTTCATAGCATTTTTTCAGTAAAATGTCTTTCCTACAGCACTACAATTGCAATGGCCTTTGGTACAGGGGACGAGAGGTTTAAATTGCAAACTGACTCACGGCTCCCGTTTGCCTTCTCTGAATTTTGCTGCAACTGGAAGCTGCACAGTTGCAGCTCAATATTTCCTTCCTACTGGCTGTCTCGTGAATGGGCTTCAGCCAAGATGCAGCCCAGCTGCAAAAGAGCAACCCTATCAAATGCTGATTTTGGGAGAGAGAAAAAAACCATGCGCTATAAACATTAATCAATACATGGAACACTTCAAAGTTAAGTGCAGAGTTGAAAAGAAAATACCTCAGGGGCAAATTCACATATTCTCCCTATTTTGAAATTTGGAAGTTGATTCAGCACACTTCAGTGCCGTCATGGATTTGGGACCCCAGCATCTGAAATGTGCCTAGTTTGCCCCTTTTGGGATGTTTATTGTCAGGAACAGAACTGGGCGCAAGCTGGAGGCAAACAATTTGCTAAGGAGGTCAACAATATTTCTGTAGTCCAGGGGTCCCCAACGCCCGGGCCGCAGACCGGTGCCGGTCCATGGCTTGATAGGAACTGGGCCGCAGGGCGGGAGCGGAGGAGGAGGGAGGAGGGAGCAGCCCCCTGGGCAGAGCGCACACCGGATGCGGGAGAGTGCACCGTTGGAGGCTCTAGTGAGCTGGCTCTCCCCCCTCATGTGCGCATGTGCAGGTGCGGCCGTTCGTCCCGTTGGAGGCCCTAGAGGGCCAAGTGAGCCGACTCCCCCCCCGCGCGCACATGCACCACCTGTTCCCCTTCCCCCCGCATGCGCATGTGCCGCCTGTCGTCCCCCCCCCCCCGCTCCTCCTCTATGCCAGCCAGTCAGCAGAATTTTCTTTAAAATGAAACCGGTCCCTGGTGCAAAAAAGGTTGGGGACCCCTGCTGTAGTCCATTCCGAAAGGTAGCAGGGAGATTACTACAGAATTTTGAGCTGCAGATCCTATAGAAGCTATTCTTCTCTATGAATTCAACTACATTATAGTTATAACATGAATAAACAGGTCAGATTAACTCCTGCCTGTTTAAAGAGAAAGGTCTTCCTTATCTCAGGCTTAACTCCTCACAGGTATTTGCAGAGCTTGGTCAAAATAGACATCACTGTTTAAGGGAAGGAAGCCAGAGCATGCCAACCCTAGCAGATTGGATCGTTAGAGCAGATATTATGAGAAACAGGTGGTCCCTCATGACTAAGCCATGTTTTTTTTAATCTTAGGATAATGTATAAACCCAGCTATTAAGGTTATAAACCATGATTTGTTCCTTAGAAGAACCACAGCTGAAGGAAACCTTAGCTCTGTGATGGCGAACCTGTGACGCGCAGAGCCCTCTCTGTCACCCCAGCTCAGCTTCACCATACATACGTGTGCGCCTCCTGCTGGCCAGCTAATTTTTGGGTTTCTGCCATGCATGCGCATGTGGGAGACGCACATGCATGTGTGTGGGGCAGGGCACACATGCAGGGATCGCACGTGTTGGGCAGGTGCATGAGTTGGTCACAGCGGATGCACAAGGGGTTATGCGTGCATGTGTGGGGTGGGGTGGGGGAGTACAGGGGTCATGTACGCATACATGGGATGACATGCGGGGCACACACATATGCTGGGGGTGTGGGAAGTCATGCCCGCATTGCATTATGGGTGTCTGTGGCTTTTGGCACGTGACAACAAAAAGGTTAGCCATCACTGCCTTAGCTTATGTGATGGGTAAACTTAGTTACTAAGAAAGAGGTCAGCTTTTATTTGCAAAATTCCATTTTTATCCATCTAAGATGTATCAGGAAATGGAATATGGCCTATTCTTTATATGGAGATATTATGCAAAAGTATATGCTGTCTGACACTTATGGAGGACCAGAATTGGGAAATACTGTGCTGTTTTAATCAAATTAAAGGCAAAGATTCTATCCACAAACAATTAGATAATGCTAGAGGAACAGGGTGGATTTGATTTAAATCAACTTGATTTAAATCACGATTTAAATCATGATTTAAATCACTAGTAAAAAAGCTTGATTTAAATCATAGTTTTCTACATAAAGACTAATTCTTGCTGGTATACCTTATAATATGCAAGTAGATGAAGATTTTTAGAATAACAACTTTTCATATTAGTTTTTTTATCCCCAGTTTAATAGGTTAATCATTCATATTTGGACAACTTTTCTGTTGTACTTAGGAAGGAGAAAAATAATCATTACCTTAATAATAACAATTTAAATAGATTTATTCAACTGAAACAATAACGTTACAGCATATGTTATTTGCTTAAACAAACATCCATGTTTGTTAACTAATTTGGCTAAACAAAATATATATATTTTAAGAAACTTAGACTTTTATTTTGTAGTACTGCTTGTCTGCTTGCCCCTTCCTCCTCACACTTAGTTTCAATTTCTTCTTGTGCAGATCTATTCCACTCCAAACAATCAGAAAAATATTGTTTCGTTTCTATTCACTGAACTTCTTGAAACTTAGCACTGAAGGGGTTGATTCTGTATTCATAGGTTTGTAGAAGTTAGGATTAAGGTCAATTTTTCAACTCTGTTCATGTTATAACATTTTTGCTGTGAAGAAGAGGCATGTGATCTCTCCTGAGTCAAATTCAGTTTTGAGAACTGCAAAAGTAAACCAAGCATCTGTGATAATATCTTATAGGCAGAGAAACTGCCCAATAATCTTACAAAAACCTCTGGAAGAGCATGACATTGTGAATGGATTAATGGAATTTATTTACCAAAATAAATTAAACATATACAGCTTTATTCTACATAATTAAAAACTAATCTTTATTTCATGATGGAATAACCTTTGGATGGTAATATATTTTCCTCAAAAAGCATTTTATATAAAAAAAATCCGATTTAAATAAAAAAAATCCGATTTAAATAAAAAAAATCTGATTTTTTTTTGGTTTTTTTAAAAAAATCATTGATTTTTATCCACCCTGTAGAGGAAATATGTATGGTAAGTTGACCCAGTATCTATAAGGACCTTGTATACCATTTCCCCAGAATGAAATATGTTCAGAATGAGCTGAGATTGACCAGTGATGGTATGAATAGTAGAAAGGTCTTTTCAGATTAGTTCAAATGAACAGAAAGAGGACAATTAATAAAGATGTTATAAGCATGCAAAGTGATTTTGCTTCAGTGTTCTCCAACATGAAATGAAGGCTCTACCAGGGAATTGTGAACCCCAAGATTAATAGAAACCTAGTCAAAGTTTCTGACTAGGTTCTGCAACTCTTAATTCAGAGATTTTGAATTTGAAGTTTCTCTAAATTTCTAGAAAAATTGTATCCTTGGCTACGAAAGGAATAAGCAAAATGTTTATGCATTACCTAGATTACAGTAATAGGGGTGTCGAACTGGCGACCCATGCATCACGTACAGGCCACGCCCATGATACATCATGTGATGTGATTGAGTTTGATACCTGTGCTGTAGAGAATGGATAAAATGTTAGAAGACTGAAGTATTCAAGGCGCTTCAAGGTTCTGACGACCATCTTTAAAGCGCTCCATGGCTCGGGGCCTAGTTATATGCGAGACCGCCTCCTGCCCCATACATCCCTTTGGCCGATCCGCTCCCACAGAGAGGGCCTTCTCAGGGTGCCGTCGGCCGGGCAATGCCGCCTGGCGACACCCAGGGGAAGAGCCTTCTCTGTGGCGGGCCCTGCCCTTTGGAACGACCTACCCCCTGAATTGCGTACCATCTCGGACCTCCGCCTCTTCCACCAGTGTCTAAAAACACCTCTTTTTCAGCAAGCCAGCCTAGCCTAACCCCCGTTGGGACTATTTTAGATAGTTTTAAATTGGGGGTTTTAATTTGGATTTTAGCATAGGATTATAATTTAATATGTTTTTAAATTCTGTATTTATTGTTTTTGTATGTTTTTTAAATTCCTGTGCGCCGCCCTGGGTCCTTTGTGGAGAAGGGCGGGATATAAATGTGATTAAAATAAAAAAAAGGGCGGGATATAAATGTGATTAAAATAAAAAAAAATGTATTTGAAGCTCTGCCTTTGAAGAGTGAAGGCAAGATACTCTAAAGATCTACAGATTCTTAAGCAGAGCAAAAAATATTTATCTTGAGTGCCAGAAAACTAATTGCCAGAAGTTACCATGAAATTATTTTTTTTTTTAAAGGTTTGGCCATAATGATCTCTAAAATCAGATTACTTCCTTAGATTATGCAAATGCTGTAGATGTAGACATACCTCAATTTCAGCAAAGCATTTTACAAAGTATCCCATCCCATCCCATAACATTCTGATTAGCAAGCTAGTTAGGTGTCTGCTGGACGGCATGACAATAAAATCAATATAGAGCGACCACCATATTTAAAGAGATCATCAGTAGTTCTTCATAAAATTGACCCTGAACTGAGTCCTGGGATTGTAGTCTTCAATTTTTTTATTACCAAGAGATGATGGAAGAGATAATGGGAATATTTCTCAGAGTTTATCATAGAAGACACAACATTGAGTGGAAGAGCGACTATCCTAGAAGAGACAATAACATCAAAATGATATGAATGATTCATTGACATGCTCTGAAAAATGTCAGAAATGAACATTTAATAGAGGCAAATGGAAAGTTCTTGACTTGGAAAACAGACATTAAAGATGCAGGTACAGAATGAGGGATATTTGACATGGCAATAATACTTGTGAATAGCAGCTGATTGCAGATTGTCTATCAGCCACCTCTGCACACAGAAAAAGTAAATGTAATTTTAGGCTACATCAAGAGAAGAGTTAATTTCTAAATCATGGGAAATAAGAGATCCCTCGTTATGCTGCGTCGGCCAGACCTTACCTACGGCTTGGTTATCTACTTGGGCAGGTACCACATTTTGAAGATTCAGATGAACAGAAACAAGTTCATAGAAGGGCAACAAGGATGATCAGAGAAATAGAAGCTAAGTGTTCTCACCCAGCTCCCCAAACACGACAAACCCTCTGATGTGAATCAAAAGATTCCTTCCAAAAGACTGGAACAAACTGTAAATAATGTGATTAGATTAGGGAGCTGAAGTCTGGGAGCTGAAGTCCTTCAGACTTAAAGTTGCAAAGTTTGCCCACCCCTGGATTAGATAGAAGATAGATAATGTATTAAGTAGGCTAATAGTTATTGGATGAGATTATCTGTATATAATGTGATTGTATGGTCACTTCACGGTGCTGCATTGTTTTAAATGTAAAAACAATAAACATTCCTTTATTAGGAATGCCGGCAGCCCCGGCAAAAATTTACTCTTGAAGGCTAACAAGTGCAGCCGGCTGGAAGATGGATAGTTGTCTGCCACACCTATTCATCTCCGCCTCCTGCCTTTTACCCCCAGAGCTAGGGTGGGGCCCAGGTGTGAAATGCTACCAGTTCAGGCTGGTTCGCCCAAACCGGTAGTAAAAAATGCTACTGGTTTGCAGAACTGGTAGTAAAAAATAGTAAAAAAAGTTTTAAAAAAGAGAAAAGTTCCAACGATTGTATGATGCACAGCTGATCTTTGGAACTTTTTAAAACTTTTTAAGCATTTTTTTTACTACAGGTTGTTTGGAAATATGGGGGTGTGGGGTTCCATTTCCCTGAAGCCTGTTAAGCCAAAAACAGGGCTGGGAGCAAAAACAGGGGGTAGGAGAGTCCGTTTTTGCACCCAGCAGGCTTCCCTGAATGGGGAGTGGGAGGTGCTGAGAAAGAAAGAAAGAAAGAAAGAAAGGAAGGAAGGAAGGAAGGAAGGAAGGAAGGAAGGAGAGGGAGGGAGGGAGGGAGGGAGGGAGGGAGGGAGGGAAAGGAAGGACTACAAACCTGGCACTAGAAGCAGCTTCAGAGGATAATCCAGAGCTGGAAAGGACCTGGAGGTCATCTAGTCCAACCCTGCTGCTCCAGCAGGAAATTGTTAAAATGAGTTTCTGCCTTTTGATCTCCCAGTTACATGACTACATAGTTACATGACCGCCACCAAGCCACACCCACAGAATCGGTAGTAAACATTTTTTGATTTCACCACTGGTGGAGCCTCATTAGCAGCAATGGTTCCTCTTTCCTTAGGATCGACCCATGGCTTTCCATTGCTCTCCTCTGCCTTCTGCGCAGCTGCACATCCGGCACTGGACCCAGCTGTTCCTCCTTGTCCTCATCAACCACCTCCAGACCTGAGGGCTGTTGACTCTGAGGACTCTGAGGGCTGACGGATGGCCCAGGCTCTGCCTTGGTCTCTCTCTCTCTGCCAACTCCATTCCCTCTTCCCCCTTGGAGTTCCCAGATTGCCCTGATGCTGACCCTGACTCCCACACCACTACCACCACCACCACCACCACCACCTCCTCCTCCTCTGATTCGGCTTCTGGAGGGACCGGCAGCCAACAGGCTACAACACTAAGTCTATTAACTGCAGGGCTATGTAGTCCTTTGATTTCAAAGGGGAAAAGATGCATAGGAACATTCAGTGGTGTTCTTATAATGCCTAGTCAGCCGCAGCTCTTTAAAGGAGCTGATATTTTTGGGGCAGCATTGTGCAGTTGCCCTCTGCGGTTGTATCACAATGCCAGAAAATAGGTGTTTATTTAATGAGTTGCTGACACCCGTCAACAAATACCCTTTTCCTTTCACATCCACAATGCTGCATAGCCCGTTCATTTTAATGAGTGGCTTACTTAAAGAACACCTAGCAGTCTGAAAAATGCCGGGATGCTTTAATGAATAGCAGACTGGTGTTGAGTTCACGCAAGGTCCTCTTTTTTTCTTCTTTTGCAAATCAGTTTTGAATTGTACACAGCCCTACAATCATAGAGCTGAATGGCCCCTTTCAGCTCTATGATTCTGCAGTAAAGCTAAACTGATCTATCTGGCCATAAAATGAAAATGGTAGAACCCTTTTCCTCTAGGGGCCGTCTGTAAGTTTCTAGTATGCACCTGTGTTCCTAAACTGTTTAGTAGGTTATGCAAAATGTTCCATAAAAATATGCATGCTACTTATTTTTAAAAGTTGCACACTATATTTCAGAACTGTGACATATTAATTGCATGTTAAAATAACATAAAATAACATACGCATGAATAAAAAACAAAAGTCATGTTCATAGCTAATATTTTTATACTATAATAGATGATAACCTGGCGTTGCCCAGATATTTATTTATAGAGGGCAAATGTCCGGACCAAACATAATTTCTAATGTTGGATTTTCCCCTTACCAAAGGGAGCCCCCTTGTGGAGTACTGCGAAGCCATTACCATGGCAACTCTACTGCGCTGTACAGTAGAAGCCATTTTACAGCAGTACAATAGAACCAATTTAAGGCACAACGGGCTGTATCTTAACAGAACACACATCTCGAGGGGTGTTAGGAGTGTCTTACCCCCACAGTATTTTTCTCTACATAGTAAGTCATCTGTGTACCAGGTTTGGTTGAAATTGCTTGAGGCATTCCAGAGTTATGTCGGAACATACACACACACAAACACACACAGAGCACCATTTTTTAATATATACCGTATTTATTCGAGTATAACACGCACACGTGTATAACGCGCACCCCTAATTTTCGATTAAAAATCGGTATAAAATTTTGTTTCTCGGCTCAGACCAAGCATTGTTGGAATTCTCACCCCCAGTTCGGGCCGCCCACTGTACGCGACGAGGGGACGTGTTTTTTTTCCCGCCCTCGCGTACCCCAGCCCTCGTTTATAACGCGCACCCAAACTTTGATTTCTTTTTTTGGTAGAAATACGGTAGCTTTGGAATAAAAAGGTCTGGGTCTGGGTCTCCTTCCAGTCAATCGGGAAAATAGGTGATAAATGTGGAGGTCTGGAGAATCCATTTTAAATTTCACAATAAGAAAGCTAATACTAAGTAGATTTCCAATGAGGTAGCATTTTAAAGAGAGGAACATGGGAGTCCGACAATCAATCAGAATACAAGCTTAAATTCAAAAGCCCAACAGAGGGCATAAAACCCAGGCACTCTCAGCATCTCTTCCCTTTTTTTGCCCAGGCCCTCAAACCATATGATCCTGTTCATCAGTATACCTTCTTTCCAAGCAACTTCCATGAATCCAGTGTCTTTTTTCCCCCACTTGGAACTGAACCCAGAAGGATATTTGTTCCAACAATTGTATCTTCCAGTCTCTAACTAGGGCTACCCGATCCTGCTGCAAAAATCAGAATGACCACTAGATGGCAGAAGGAAACACTTAACTTTACTGTCAGATGGCCAGTTAGATGGTAAGATATGTCTGTCAAGAAAGAAACTGAGCCACAGCTGATAAAAGACACACTTTGTCATTTATTTATTTTCCTTCCTGACTAGAAACAGCTGGTGGTCATTTAATTCAAATACACTTGTCCATCACAATTATCTTAGAATTTATTGGCAGCTACTGAGCTAAACAGGGATCACTTAGATAGATCCTTGAGGTCAGGCCAACAAAATTAGCCATCTGTCTAATAAAAGCTTTAAGCTCTGCCCATTCTTAAGCATTATATCCCCAACTGTGCAGTCTGTAGCAACAGTAAATATTATCAAAAATAAAATTCCAAGTGTTACTCTGAAAACTGCATTCTGACCAAATGAACTAATCTGACATTTGCAAGGGTATCATGGCTATAAGAAGAATGTACTACATTAGGGACAGGTTTTGATATACTGGGTCATCTAAATTATAATGAGTTCAATTAATAAGTACTCCCAATGAGCAGGAGATCTAAAGTTATTCTTCTGTAAAATATTTTCTCTGGAATAATTCCATAGCCTTTAACTGGAACCAGTTTCCTTACTTCAGATATTATAAATAAGTTCACACAGTGGAGTAGACTAACTGTAATTGAATACTTAACATAAAATAATACATAAAATAACAGGGGCCTTGGAGGTCTTTTAGTCCAACCCCCTGCTCAAGCAGGACAGCCTATATTTCAGACAAATGGCTGTTCATTCTCTTCTTAAAAGCTTCTACCAATGGGTCACCCACAACATCTGAAGTCAAACCATACCACTGGTTGATTATTTGCATCATTAGGAAATTTCTCATTAGTTCTAGATTGCTTCTTTCCTTGATTAGTTTCTGACCATTGCTATCATGTCTCCTCTAGTCTTTCTTTTCACTAAGACTAGGCATACCCAGTTCCTGTAACCATTCTTCATATGTTTTAAAAGCTAAGAAGACAAGGGAGAATGTATGAGACCAACACTCACCCTGATTCCTTTTTTCAGTGGGAATATTTCAGTTGAGTTCTTAGGATAACTATTTGCTATGACAAAATTTCAGCTGGTACTACCAACAGAAATCAAATACTTTGGCCACCTAATGAGAAGGAAGAAGGACTCACTGGAGAAGAGCCTAATGCTGGGAAAAATTGAGGGCAAAACAAGGAGGGGACGACAGAGAATGAGATGGATGGATGGAGTCACTGAAGCTGTCAGTGTGAGCTTAAATGGACTCCAGAGGATGGTAGAGGACAGGAAGGCCTGGAGGAATGTTGTGCATGAGGTTGCGATATGAATTTTGTTTATGTGCATAAGTTAGAATTGGGCAATAATTGTGCAACCAGGAGTTTTTAAAAGACATATGTCTATGCATTACCCTGACCTTTCATCTGGCCTACCACCATTCCAGGGAACAATGTACCTCATATCTAAAAAAATACCATTCACTCAATATAGAGAATCATTCATTCTTCTCCACTAACATGACACATTCATGGGGACCACTGTAGTGTCTGCACAATCATTGGGTTTGCACATTTTACTATAGCTTGTTGAACATGCCACAGTTGCCTTGTTCATGCCTTGTTCTTTGCAAACCACAGTGGCTGAACGAAATGCATTCAGAAACTTTAAAAGTACTCCCTGCTGGTAGAGATACTTATAGGTTTGGTAACAGATACAAAAAGAGATTTTAATGACCTCTCGGTTGGAATATAATTAATATGCATTTCAACGAACACCTTAGGCAGCCCCCATACTTTTTAAGCTTGCAAACGTTGGCCAGTAATTTTGCCCCTTGCATTATGACTTAAAACAGTGAATGAGATCCCATTGCCATTTTGGACTCTGCATTTTCTCTCTACACAGATTTATTCTGGAAAAGCAGCTGGGGGTGGGGGTGGGGTGGGGACAGGGGGAAAACTACACGGAATACAAAGATCGTTTTAATCGGTTCCTCAAACATCTCAACATCAAGGCTCTTAACGTTGCCCTTGATACTTATGCAAAAACGTCGGTGACGTAAGGGGGAATTCTGCTTCAGATCAACTACAGCAAAAGACTCTGAGGGGCTTTTATGCACTTTTAAGTGCCCTCTTTCAGAGCCCGTGGTCTTCACAAAACCACCATTTCATGAAAGGCCAATCGTTACTTTTCAATAAAATTGCTGCCTGACTCCTTCCGTCTGCTGCCATTCATGAACATGAACATCTCCATTGTTTAAAATCCCAGCTGCTCCCAATCATGCAGTCGTCAAAACATGTGCCACTGGGCACTTAGACCAAAGTGTCTGCATGCCTTCCAAACTGAAGGTTCATCATGATCACGCTTGGCTTATATACAAGCAATTGATTGATGATGCGCCATCAAGTCACTTTCGACTCCTTAGTGACCCACATGGATAGATTTTTTGGCCGTGAAAAAAATATTGCGTTGAGCTTTCCTGTGGTCCTGTGTCATTCCATTCCATGTTCCTACTGTAATTCTATCGTTGCAGCTTCTGCTGTTTTCCTGTATGTCAACGTAAGCAAATAAGACGTTCTGAAGGGTTTAATCCAGGGGTGGCAAACTCAAGGCCTGTGGGCCAGATCTGGACTGCAGGATGCATAGATCTGGCCCGTGGGGCCGTCCTGGAAACATTGACGGACTGGCCCGTGGACCTCTGGCAGTGAAAACGGAGCTCGAGGGGGGCACGTGCTGGCCTCCCGGGCTCTGTTTTTGGCTGTGATAGTCTCCTGCAGCCCTCTGCCAGTGAAAATGGAGCTTGGGAGGGCCATGCGCAGGCCTCCCAGGCTCCATTTTTGGCTGCAACAGCTTCCTTCAGCCCTCTGCCAGTGAAAATGGAGCTCAGGAGAGCCATATGGAGGCTGCATTTTCCCGGGCCCCATTTTCACTGGCAGAGGGCTGCAGGGGGCTGTTGTGGCTAAAAACGGAGCCTCACTAAGTGACGTCGAGCAAACCCAGCCCCCCGAGGTCAAACACAACCCTTGATGCGGCCCTCAATGAAATCGAGTTTGACACCACTGCTTTAATCAAGCCACATCATAAACACCATTAGTACTCCAAAAGGTCCTTACAGTAGCTCTTCCCCAATAGCATGTTGAATGGCCTCCACCCTGAGTGGCCTGTATTTGGTACAACATCGTCCATCATTTGAGTGTTTCTATACATGTTTCATTCATTAATTAAAAATTCATTAATTTTTACAATGACAATAAAGATTATTATTATTATTATTATTATTATTATTATTATTATTATTATTATTATTATTATTATTATTATTATTATTATTATGTGGTTTTCTTGATAAATATAAAGAAGTGGTTTCCCATTTCTTTCTTCTGAGTAGCATGAATGGACACCTTTGCCACTGTCACTAAAGTCATCTATCTGCCTCTGCATCTTCCTATATTTGTTTTCCAATATACCATATTTTTGGAGTATAAGACACTCCAGAGTATAAGATGCGCCTTAGTTTTTGGGGAGGAAAATAAGAAGAAGAAAAATCTGCCTCTGCCTACCAGCATCCATGGTATTCAGCTGACACCTGGTAACAAGGTCAGCCAATGAATAGGCATAGCAACTAAATCAGCCAATGAGGGCTATTTGGACTCTAAATTTTGCTGAGGCAGGAAGGAGCCTGGCTTAGCTGAGAACTGAAAGTGAAACCGCTTGCGTTTTGCTTGCATTTACTGCTGCCTTAGAAAACTTGCTTTTGGTAGTGTATTGTATATTATTATTATTACTTTGAATCTTGCTGAAGCAGTTACTGTGCTTTCTGAATGGGATGGCTGTTGCAAACTCTGACTAGCCAGGTCAGCCTTAGCACTTACTGCAGCCTGATTCAGCACAGCTGATTGGTGGGTGGTTCGGACTGCTGGAATACCCCCAATCAGCTGTTCCAGGCTGCATGGATTGCCACCATGCTTTGCGTTTTTGGCCTCTGGTGGGCGTGGGTGAGGATACATTCAGTGTATTATTTTTATTTATTTATTTATTTTTCAGATTTATAACCCGCACCCATCTCCCACAGAGGGACTCGGGGTGGCGCACAGGGAAATTAAAATACCAATATACAAATATACAAACATACAAAACTCTAAAACTATATTAAATCAAACCCTGTGCTAAAATCAGAATTTAAAACCCCTAATTAAAACTTTGGTTCACTAAAAGTCACAACGGTGTCGAGCAGCTCATGCCAGGCCGGCTAGGTGAAAAAAGTGCGTTTTCAAACGCTGGCGGAACAGGCGGAGGTCCGAGATGACACAGAGTTCGGGAGGTAGGTCGTTCCAGAGGGTTGGGCCCACCACAGAGAAGGCCCTTCCCCTGGGTGTCACCAACCGACATTGCCCGGCCGACGGTACCCGGAGAAGACCCTCTCTGTGGGAGCGGATCGGTCATAGGGACATATGGGGCAGCAGACGGTCTCGTAGGTAACTAGGCCCCGAGCCATGGAGCACCTTGAAGATGGTCATCAAAACCTTGTAACGCACCCGAAAGGTCACAGGTAGCCAGTGCAGCTCGCGCAGGAGAGGTGTTACATGGGATTGCCTTGAGGCTCCCATAACCACCCGCACGGCCGCATTCTGAACCAACTGCAACCCTCACGTGCATCTCAAGGGGAGCCCCATGTAGAGAACGTTGCAGTAGTCCAGATGGGAAGTCACGAGTGCTTGAGTGACTGTGCGGAGGGCATCCCGGTCAAGTAAGAGGTGCAATTGACGGACCAGGCGAACCTGGTAAAACGCCCCCCTGGCCACATCTGTCACATGGTCCTCCAGGGAGGACTCCTAAATTGCACGCCCTCTCCACGGGGGCCAATAACTCGCCCCCCATGGCCAGTGATGGTGTCATCTGGCTAAACCGGGATGCCGGGAACCACAGCCACTCGGTCTTGGACGGGTTGAGTTTGAGTTTGTTACTGCCCATCCAGATCCGTACGGCCTCCAAACACCGGGACATCAGATGCACACAAATTTTCTCTTTTTTTGAGGGGGCGGGGAAGGTGCGTCTTATACTCTGAAAAATATGGTAGGTGCCTGCTTTTCTTTACCTGAGCATCTGAGATGAGTGCCACACCTTGGGGTGCATTTCTGGTGATATATACTTTTGACATACAGTACACTCTCAACATTTTTCACTCATCCCTCGCAGGAGTAGCCAACAATACAATGAGACAGCCCAGCAGGGCTTGTGGAAATAGAGACAAATTCTGAGGCTTAAAAAAACTCCTTAAGACCTGCCTATCTAAAGACACCTCTCTTGTTACCATTGTACAGCTATTGGTGATGTACAGAAGAATTCTTTGAGAAGATACTTGGAGCTATTTTTCTAGCATGGACGTTCAAGTCCTCTTCTCAGATGGAGAGGAATTCAGTGTTTGGTCTCCCATCTCTCAGGATTTAAAATAAAAATATGAAGCTACATTCCTTTTGCTGTGCTTTTAATTGTTAATTTGTTTTAATATTAATTTAAATGTTCATAATTTATGTTAACATTTCACACTGGTTCTATTTTTTCGAGGTGGAAAGGCATCTTGAGTATTAGACTCAAGGTTGACTCAGCCTTCCATCCTTCCGAGATGGGTAAAATGAGGACCCAGATTGTTGGGGGCAATATGCTGACTCTGTAAACCGCTTAAAGAAGGCTGTAAAGCATTATGAAGTGGTATATAAGTCTAAGCACTATTGCTATTGGTTTAAAGAGAATTCTGGGACACATATCACCTTTAAAAAAATGTTATAAAGCCTTTTCCAATTCAAATTTCTAAAAGATGAATTTAATCTGAGTCACCCTGCCTCAGCCCACAGGAAGATGCATGTGAAATAACATGAGACACTATGTTTCTGAGTAAGAATCCCTGCTTGCTTGCTTGCTTAACTGCATTAACTAGACCAGGGGTTGGCAAATTTTGCAACTTTAAGTCTGAAGGACTTCAGCTCCCAGAATTCTCCAGCCAGCTTTGCTGGCTGGAGAAGTCTGGGAGCTGAAGTCCTTCAGACTTAAAGTTGCAAAGTTTGCCACCCCCTGAACTAGACTCATCCCAGATTAAGACCCAGGCTTCTGAGTGAAGCAAAACAGCAGTTCTTAAAAATAAGCAGAGAAAACAAACACATTAAGCCTATACAAAGAATTGCAGTTATCAGTCCAAACGGAGTCCCCATCCGTCTGCAAGCTGTGTATATTATTTATTGATTCCTTCCATTGTTCTTGATTCTTGGCAACTACACAGGTCAGCCCTCACAGTTTACTTGGCAACCTTTTTGAAAAACAGATCTGCCGTTATCTTTTAGGACTAAAATGGAAGAGCTGGCCCAAACTCAGCTGTTTTTGTGTTTAAGGCATGACTAGAACTCACAATCTCCTGGGATCAATCATTCCCAGGTCTTTTAATAATAATAAATAATAATAATAATAAATTTGAATTTATTAACCGCTCCCTCTCCCCACAGGGACCCGGGGCGGTGCACAGGAGGAACTAAAAACAATATAAACAATAAATACAAAAATACATACTTTAAAACACAATTAAACAATATTATGCCGTGCTAAAAATAATTAAAAACCCATTAAAATACATTTGAAATCTAGACAGAGAGACTATCCAAGGCCGGCCAGTCGAAAGAAATGGGTCTTTAATTTCGTACAGAAGGAGCGGAGGTCAGTGGTCGTTCTGATATCGGGGGGAAGGTCGTTCCAGAGGGCCGGGCCCGCCACAGAGAGAGCCCTTCCACTGGGCGTCGCCCGCTGACAAAGTCTAGTGCAGGGGTCCCCAACCCCCGGTCCGCGGACCGGTGCCGGTCCGCAGCTTCATAGGAACCGGGCCGCAGGGCCGGCAAGGAGGAGGGAGCAGCCCCCTGGCAGAGGATGGCCGAGCGCGCCCCCACCAGCTCTTTCCGATGGCCACCGCGGCGCACTGCACTTTCCGGGGCTTTCTGGAGAGGCTGGCATGTCGGCTGGGAAGGTTATCCCGCAGCGGGCGGCCGAAGGACCCAAGCTGCGGCTATCTTAAGCGCCCGGACGGCTTCAGCGGCGTACATGGAGCTGGAAGGGAGCTGGGCGTGCAGCGCCCGGATGGCTTTGGCGGCACTTAAGAATAGCCGCAGCTCGGGTCCTTCGCCCGCCCGCTGCGGGATAACCTCTGCAACTGACATGCCGACCCCTCTGCTGCTTCCTGGGGGGGGGGGGGAGAGAATGGCAGACACACAGAGAGGCAGACTTAGAGAGACAGAAATAGAAAGAGAGGGAAACAGACACACATACACACACACAGTGACAGAGATGGGTGGAGAGAGGAGAGACAGAGAGAGAGAGACAAAAAAACAGAGAAAGAGAAAGAAAGAAAAATAGAAAAAGAAAGATAAATGGAGGGTGGGAGGGAGTGAAGGAAAGAAGGGGGAGGGAGGAGGAAGGGAGAGGTGAAAGAAGGAAGGAAGGAAAGGAAGGAAAGGAAGGAAAGAAAAAGAAAAAAAGATAAATGGAGGGTGGGAGGGAGTGAAGGAAAGAAGGGGGAGGGAGGAGGAAGGGAGAGGTGAAAGAAGGAAGGAAAGAAAGGAAGAAAGAAAAAGAAAAAGAAAGATAAATGGAGGGTGGGAGGGAGTGAAGGAAAGGGGGAGGGAGGAGGAAGGGAGAGGTGAAAGAAGGAGGGAAGGAAAGGAAGGAAAGAAAAAGAAAGATAAATGGAGGGTGGGAGGGAGTGAAGGAAAGAAGGGGGAGGGAGGAGGAAGGGAGAGGTGAAAGAAGGAAGGAAGGAAAGGAAGGAAAGAAAAAGAAAAAGAAAGGGATGGAGGGTAGGAGGGAGGGAAGGAAAGAAGGGAGGCAATGGAAGGAAGGAAAGGAAAGGAAAGGAAGAAATCTATTTTCCTATTTCCTTTATAAATTTAATAAATTGAAATTGAAATTGAAATTCCACCTCAAGCTACCTGTTTGGTTAACCAGGTTAAAGATCTATTTTTCTCCCAGTGGTCATTTCAAAGGAATCACATCCTCTGAGTCATTTCCTGGATTCAAACCAGCATCCCAAAGAGTCATGGGCTGCCTTTATATATAACGAGTGCCCTCCTTTACCACTATAACAAACCCCAGACCGATTTTCCTGTGGGAAACAGGATGCACGAGAGTTCTTGTTGAGATCAGGTAATTGAGCATAGAGCTCAATGTATGTATAGAGTAGTAATGGCTAATCTTTTCGGCAAAAGTGGTGAAAGCACATGCACGCACACCCCCATAATGCAGTACGCATGAGACCCCTTGCGCACACAATGCCCATGCATGCATGTGTAATCCCCTCATGCATGTGAGCATAATCCCCCATGTGTGCCCCACCCCATGCATGCATGACCCTGAGCATGCGTGTGCACACCAATGTGTGCCCCCATGTGCAGCACCCCACGCATGCACTTGTGACCCTCGTGCATCTGCCCTGCCCCCCCCTGCACATGCATCTCCTACATGCGCCTCAACCCCCATGCACGCACAGCAGAGACCTGAAAACCAGTTAGCTGGTGGGAGGCGCATGTGCGGCGGAACTGAGCTGGTGTGACGAATCATCTGCCCGCAGAGAGGGCTCTGCATGCCACTTGTGGCACATGTGCCATAGGTTCGCCATCACAAGTATAGAGCAACATTCAACCCAATTACTTCCATTTAGGGTAGAGGTGTCAAACTCAAGGCCTGTGGTCCAGCCCATGGGGTGCTTAGATCTGGCTCATGGGATTGCCCTGGAAACAGCAAAGGATTCACCCCTGGTGCCTCTGAGAGGGACAGCAAGGCTTATCTGGAGGACAAAGACAATGGATCCCCCCAGCCCCACTTGGGCCACCACAGGCACCCCAGGCTGGTCACACTCACTCTGTCCACGCCCACGCTGGCCCCCATAGGTCAAGCATAAACCTGATGCGGTCCTCAATGCAATTGAGTTTGACACCCCTGATACAGAAAGAATCCATGCACTGAATGGCCACACAAGGGGAGCTATGAAACCATGGGTGTTTGGTGTGTATTAGAATGGAATGCAAAATTGTTTTTTTTTAATGATTGCAGAATTTTTCTGCCTAATAACGTCCATGGATGAACAGAGAGATCTTCCCATCGCATTCTGGATGTTATATGTATCGTAGTATCAATTCTGTGGGCAATCTCACAGTTGGCCCACAGTTGGCCCACAGGTGTCCTCTGGCATCCTTAAGTATCTTCTCTCAACACAAGGTTCCTTTAAAACTCCCTTCTGTTTTCTCAAGCTGAGCCTGTAATCTCAGTTTTACTGTACCGTTCTTAAAGACTCCCTCACCGTGTGGGATTTCAGGAGGTTGAATCAATGAGTGAAGGGTAGAATAGCATCGGAGGTGGGCTTCACATAATTTTACCAACAGTTTGCCGCACACCGAAAATGTGAGTGAGCGTGCCTTCTGCACATGCATGTGGCCTTCCACACATGCACTTTGCTTGTGCTTGCATACATGCACACGGCTTAGAAATTGTAGCTAAATAGGATGGCATCACACCAGGGACGGTGGGCAGGCCTGCAGGTTGCCACTACCGGTTCCCACAAACTGGTCCGAACCGGCTGACTACCACCACTGGATTGCATTTAACAGATGTACATCATGAAATTCAAAAGCACACACACACCCTTTTCAGTTACTTGTTTGATAGAAACATCAAGACTGCGAAACTTTAAAGTGGTGGAAAAAATAGCTCTTCCACATTTAGAGCATGGTCATAACCAGACTTAGATCTCATCTCTTCCTCACTCAAATAGAATAGAATAGCATAAGTGAGTTGGAGGAGAACTTGGAGGTCTTCTAGTCCAACCCCCTGCCTAGGTAGGAAACCCTACACCACTTCAGACAAATTGATATTCAACATCTTCTTAAAAACTTCCAGTGTTGGAGCATTCACAACTTCTGGAGACAAGCTGTTCCACTGATTAATTGTTCTAACTCTCAGGAATTTTCTCCTCAGTTCTAAGTTTTTTCTCTCCTTGATTAGTTTCCACCCATTGCTTCTTGTTCTACCCTCAGGTGCCTTGGAGAATAGTTTGACTCCCTCTTCTTTGTGGCAACCCCTGAGATATCGGAAGACTGCTATCATGTCTCCCCTGGTCCTTCTTTTCATTAAACTAGACAAAGCCAGTTCCTGCAACCGTTCTTCATGTGTTTTAGTCTCCAGTCACTTAATCATCTTTATTACCCTTCTCTGCACTTTTTCTTTATATCAGGGGTGTCCAAACTTGGGAACTTTAAGTCTTGTGGGCCAGCTGGCTGGGGAATTCTGGGAGTTGAAGTCCACAAGTCTTAAAGTTCCCAAGTTTGGACACCCCTACTTTATATGAACCTTCCTTTTAGGAACTACAAAGGAGAGTATCATTGCTTGCAACTACTTTTAAAGAAAACTCCGATACCTTCCTGGACTTCACAAATATTACTTCTCTATTTTCCTCTCATACCTATTTCCATGTCCAACAACAAATCCACTTCACTTTGCAAAACAAAAACAAAAACAAATGAAAGCTTGCCATACTGAACAACACTAGAAGACAAAATCAAATTGCATCTTCATATTGGAGAATATTAACCATCAATTAGAACCTCCAACTATTGCCCAAAACCCTGAATGCCACTGCAGGGTTTAAACATAAAAGAAAATTATTGGTCAGTGGTTTAGCACTTCCAAACATGACTCGGTTTGCATTTCACTAGGAACAGTACAATTAAATTATGAGAAGATGATTTTGATGATTAGCAGTTCCTAGAAAATATAACACAAGTTTTAAAAGAATGCATTGTGATCTGGGCAATTAGATGATACCTATTCTGGTTAAATTGATGGAAAGTACTATTAAATATTTTAAAAATCTACAATATTGAAAGCCAAACCTCACTGAGGAAGGGTCAGCACAGCTCTTACAAAGGTGCATCCGGTTTTATTAATGGATTTCTTGAAGGAACAGCCTGCTGTCTGGCATTCTTGGCTTCCTTCCTTTATGGAAGTCCTTCATTAGCTTTCACATATCCCTCCCTTAAGAATGGCTCATGGATATGTAAAGTATTTTTGATATGCAAGACTGACCTAAATAAAAGGGAAAAAGTAAATAGCAGTAGCATGTAGATTTATATACCGCTTCATTGGGTTATACAGCCCTCTCTAAGCAGTTTATAGAGTCAGCCTACTGCCCTGAACAATCTGGGTCCTCATTTTACCCACCCCAGAAGGATGGAAGGCTGAGTCAACTTTGAGCCTGGTGAGATTCGAACTGCCAAATTGCAGGCAGCCAACAGTCAACAGAAATAGCCTGCAATACTGCATTCTAACCACTGCGCCACCGTAGTTCAATGAAAGAGAAGAGGCAAAGGCTCACAAAGGTGGGTTTTTTTTAAAGGGGGGGGGGCTTCCAATCGGTGTTGACTCCTGTCAACTGCTTGGACAAATCCCTGCAGTTTTCTTAGCAAGGTTTTTCTGAACTGGTTTGCCATTGTCTCCTTCCTAGGGCTGAGAAAAAGTGACTGGTCCAAGGTGACCAGTGGCTTCATCCCTAAAGCAGGACTAGGCTCAGTCTCCTGTTTTTTAGCCTGATGCTAGCCTGATGCTACACCAAACTGGTTCCCATGATAACCAAACACAATTACTGTTTATAACACAAAGCAGTTCCTAAGTATTAATAAGCTATTATAGATAGAAGAACCAGATGCTAGGCGTATCCATAGAATATGGTTAAAAAAATACGGTCAAGATGATCCACTCTGAATGAAGCTAATTCCAAAACAGAGATGCAGAACATGCAGCTTTCCAAATATCATTGGACACAACTCTCATAACTCTTGACTAAGGATCATGGTGGCTGATATGCACTGGTTCCCAACCCTTGCCTTGCATGGAATGAATATGGGAAAGTGAAGATTTGAGCTGGATGATCTGGTTCTCCAGCATCAACCAGTCTGGCCACCAGGTTCAGTGCAGGGAAAATTAGGATTTGTTTGGGGGCAGTGGAACAGCACACAAAGAGGTCCCTTTATCACATTTATCCCACATTGAGGGATTGTGCTCTAGAACCACAGATTCACAGATTTCCTGGCTAAACATTTAAACTGAATAGTGGGGACAGAGAATCAATAGATAAAGAATATTTCTGTCCCCAGCAAACTAAAATTCATAGGGTTATCAGTGCATGTAACATAGATAATTGTGCAGGTAATATTATCAACACTGCTGTCAAGCAAAACCAAACAATTAACAGTGGGTGCCATACCATGTACATGAACCATACAAGTGGCAAAGAAATAGGGGCAAAAAGAACCATAGTCAGGCATAACACAGGTTTCGTAGACAGAAAACACAGGGTCAATCAAAATGGACTCAAATGTCTATACACCAATGCACAGAGTATGAGGAATAAACAGGGTGAATTAGAAATTCAAGTAAATGAGGGCAGATACGATATTGTTGCCATTACAGAAACTTGGTGGGATGAAACCCACAAATGGAACATACAGCTAGAAGGATTTAAATTATTTAAAAGAAATAGACCAAATAAAAGAGGAGGTGGAGTTGCACTATATATAAGAAATAATTACATCTCTACAGAAATAGAGCACAACAATGATGAGAACTATCTTGAATGTATTTGGGTCAATATTAAAGGTTGGGGGGGGAATGATATTGTCATAGGTCTATACTACAGGCCACCCAACCAAGCAGAGGAAGTGGATGTACTTTTTGCTAACCAGCTAACTAAGGTATGTAGGAAGCACACTGCAATAGTAATGGGAGATTTTAACTATCCTGACATCAATTGGGAAACAAACTCTGCACCAAGTGGAAGATCCAACAGGTTCCTAACAAACCTAGCAGACAACTTTGTTTCCCAAAAGGTAGAGAAGGGAACAAGGGGATCAGCAATATTGGACTTAATTCTCACTAACAGAGAGGAAATGATAGAAGGTGTAGAAGCTACAGGAACTTTGGGGGCAAGCGATCATGAAATACTGGAATTCAACATTATGCAAACAAAAGTAGTTGAACAAAGTCAAACTAGAGTCTTAGACTTCAAGAGAGCTAATTTCAATAAACTCAGAGAGAGCTTGGGAAGGATTCCATGGATGAGAATCCTCAAGGGGAAAACAACTCAAGAAGCTTGGGAAATTTTGAAAAATGAGATTATAAAAGCCCAGTCCAGCGCAATACCAATGAAGAAGAAAAATAACAGTTCCCAAAAGAAACCAGCATGGCTGCATAAAGAACTCTCTGACAAATTGAAAGACAAAAAGGATAAATATAAAAAGTGGAAAAAGGGGGACATAACCAAGGCAAAATATCAGCAAATAGCCCGAGCCTGTAAAGATGAAGTGAGGAAAGCTAAGGCTCACAATGAAGAAAGGCTTGCCAAAAAAGTAAAAAATAACAAAAAAAGCTTCTTCCAACATGTTAAAAATAAGAAAAAAGTTAAGGAAACAATTGGTCCACTGCTGGGAGAAAATGGCAAGAAGATGATAAGCAACAGGGAGAAAGCAGAACTATTTAACTCTTTTTTTGCATCTGTCTTTACACAAAGGGATAAAACAGTCCAATCAATCAAAAACAGCACCACAAATATCAGATTAGGAACACAAGTTGAAATAGGGAAGAAAATGGTAAGTGAGCACCTGTCTGCCCTGGACGAGTTCAAATCACCAGGACCGGATGGATTACACCCCAGGGTTCTGAAGGAACTGGCAGACGAGATCTCAGAACCACTGAACTATATCTTTCAGAGATCCTGGAGCACCGGGGAACTGCCAGAAGACTGGAAAAGAGCAGATGTGGTTCCCATCTTCAAAAAAGGAAAAAAAACAGATCCAGGAAACTATAGACCCATCAGCCTGACCTCAATACCAGGAAAGATTCTGGAAAAGATAATTAAACAACAAATAAGTGAACACCTAGAAGCAAACAAAGTAATAGCCAAAAGCCAACATGGGTTTGTCAAAAACAGATCATGCCAGACGAATCTAATTGCATTCTTTGACAAAGTAACAAAATCAGTGGACCAGAGGAATGCTGTTGATATAATTTACCTGGACTTCAGTAAGGCATTTGATAAAGTAGACCATAACCTACTATTAGATAAAGTAGAAAATTGTGGGTTAGACAGCAGCACCACCAAATGGATTCGTAACTGGCTGACCAACCGCACTCAACGTGTAGTCCTCAATGGAACTGCATCTACATGGAAGGAAGTATGCAGTGGAGTCCCCCAAGGCTCTGTTTTAGGCCCAGTACTCTTTAACATCTTCATCAACGATTTGGATGAGGGGATAAATGGGGAACTCATCAAATTCGCAGACGACACCAAGCTGGCAGGAATAGCCAACACTCCAGAAGATAGGCTTAAGATACAGAAGGATCTAGACAAACTTGAACATTGGGCAATGTCTAATAAAATGAAATTCAATTGTGAAAAAAGTAAGGTCCTACATATAGGCAAGAAAAACCAAATGCACAAGTACAGTATAGGTGGTACCTTGCTCAATAGTAGCAACTGTGAGAGGGATCTCGGAATCCTAGTGGACAACCATTTAAATATGAGCCAGCAGTGTGCAGCAGCTGCCAAAAAAGCCAACACAGCTCTAGGCTGCATCAACAGAGGGATAGAATCTAGATCGCGTGAAGTGTTAATGCCACTGTATAGTGCCTTGGTAAGGCCACACTTGGAATACTGCATACAGTTTTGGTCGCCACGATGTAGAAAAGACGTGGAGACTCTGGAAAGAGTGCAAAGAAGAGCAACCAAGATGATTAGAGGACTGGAGACTAAGACATATGAAGAACGGCTGCAGGAGCTGGGTATGTCTAGTTTGATGAAGAGAAGGACCAGGGGAGACATGATAGCAGTGTTCCGATATCTCAGAGGGTGCCACAAAGAAGAGGGAGTCAAACTTTTCTCCAAGGCACCTGGAGGCAGGACAAGGAGCAATGGGTGGAAACTAACCAAGGAGAGAAGCAACTTAGAACTAAGGAGAAATTTCCTAACAGTAAGAACAATTAACCTCTGGAATAGCTTGCCTCCAGCAGTTGTGAATGCCCCAACCCTGGAAGTCTTTAAAAAGATGTTAGACAGCCATTTGTCTGAAATGGTATAAGGTTCCTGCCCATGCAGGGGGTTGGACTAGAAGACCTACAAGGTCCCTTCCAACTCTGCTATTGTATTATTATTACCACTCTAGAAGTCTTCAATTAAATTGGGCTGAATGAATAAGGCGCATTAGCACAGCTCTCCAAGATTTTATAAAGTTGTCTTTCCCACTTGATCTGAAGATACTAGTTTTGAAATGTAGGCCTTCTGCATACACCATCTCTGGTCTACCACCTAAAGAGGAATTGAGTTATGTAACATCCCTTCCAAATGAATGGTTTCACATTTCTACCATACCTTACTTTTGTATTTACACCTGCCTTATCATCTCATTTTTTTAAAAAACAGATTAGAATCTATAGAAGGACACCTACATTGGCCAATTTAACTACCACACAAGCCAGTTTTGTGTGGTAGTTAAACTCCTGGCTTAGAGACTATGAGTTTGTTCCACCTGAGGCATGAAAGCTTGATTGGATAACTTTGCTCTTTCTCAGCCCAGTCCACCTCCCAAAGTTGTAGTTATGGTAGAAAGACAGGAAGAGGAAGGTGTATTGTGTATGTTTGCCACCTTGAGTTACTTATAAAATGATGGTGGGATAAAAAAAAAATTACTTAAACAAAATAAATAAAGCCAGAAGGCCTTATCCAAGTACCATGCTCCCTTTTGGTGCAGGGTCAAGGACCTGCATGCAGCCCTGTTACCCCATCAAGCTTTAAGTAGACGAAGAGAATATGGGACATCTCTCCCAATTGTTTGTTACACCGAACCCTAGCACAAATGATAAAGTTGTATAATTAAACCAGCTTCTAATGAGAGAAGAGGAGGAAAAGTTTGTTTCAGCTATATTAGGAAGAGCATATTTAGAAGCTACAAGTTAAGTTTCCAAGACGATAGAGCAAGTTATTTGCTTCCTCTTAAAAAATTTTTTACTTTTTGCTAAAAAGCACTGCCTAATAATTTTGCTCACACTGCTTGAACGCCAAGATCAGCTCCTGTCAAGAAAGTGTTCCACTGGAATTAATGGGGTTACAGAGGTGAATGATTCTAGCCTACTATTTTAGATTTCAGATTGCAATAACTTCCCTGTGGAAACGTCTTTTCCAATCTAGGCTTTTCCAAATAGGTATTTTGCGGTAATTCAGAAAGACTGACCTTTTTTTTCCTCCCCAGCATGAGGAGACAGTGATGGGGAAATTAACACTTGTTGAATTTCTGCTTTCAAAGTCCAGGGAGGGAGAGACAGATGTCTTTTAACTCCCTAAAAAATAGTCAAATTACTTTGGAGGCAGCCTGATTTCCCCCCCACTTTTCTCTCAAAGAACCGAGGATCGATTTTTCCCCTCCCAGTGCTTTAGATCAATCCTAAAATACCATAAAACACAAATGTTCGTGGATGCCTTGTGGGTTGTTTAAAAAAAAAGCGAGCCTTTAGAGTTAAAACCCCCAAGATGTGGCCTGGAGGCAAATGTCAGAAGTCTTCCCTAAAAAGTGTCCTCTCCAAGCAATGTGTCTGGACGGCTTTAATTGGCTCCGTACATAACGAACCGCGGCTGGTCTCCAGCCACAACAGGGGCGGGGAGGTGGGAGAAGAAAGCAAAACAAAACTCCTCGGATTGTAGCTTGGCGCAACAGGAAACTAGCAGCCGTTCTGTCAATATGGATTAAATAAATCTCGTTTTTCACAAACGCTTCCCCTCTTTTAAGCAGCCTCTCTTTCTCTCTCCTTCCCCCCATCCCTTCCTTCCTTCCTTCCTTCCTTCCTTCCTTCCTTCCTTCCTTTCTTTCTTTCTTTCTTTCTTTCTTTCTTTCTTTCTTTCTTTCTTTCTTTCTTTCTTTCTTTCTCTCTCTCTTCTTCCTTCCTTCCTTCTTTCTTTTTTTTATTTTTTCCTAGCGTCCAGTAATTGAGATCACATGGAATCAACTCCAGCGGATTTCAGTAGCCGCTGAGATTTTACCCAGCAGGAGAGAATATATCGTAGCGGAGCAACTGAGCTGGAGATGTGCAAGGATAACGGATTGAAGAGCGAACCTCGGGTAAACGCCAGGGCGCCCTTCCACGCGCGTGTGTGTATTTGCGCGTGTATACACACACACACACACACACACACACACGTGTGTGTGTGTGTTTGGAGGAGGAAAGCTTTTATTTCGCCTTTCCTTTTTTGTTTTTTTTTAACCCGACCACTCGCAGCTCCTTTGCCCTTCCGCCATCTCCCTGGTTTGGCACCGGCCACTTTTCGACAGATTTGGCAATTTTGCTGGCCGAGGGACCCGCACGCCCGGGATTGATCAAGCCACCCTAATCCTCCGGCTCTTACCTTGTCGCCGCGGGATATTTCTCCGGTTGGCAGCGAGAGGTCCGACGCAACAAACCAACACGAGGAGCGCCAGGCGGGGGCAGCTGCGACCCCCTCGCTCGTTGAAATGCATGTTCTTTCTCTCTCTCTCTCTCTCTCTCTCTCTCTCTTTTGGCCTCAGGTCGGACGGCCTCTCCTTCCCCCAGATATTGTTTTAATTAAAGTTTTGGGCAAGTTGACTTGGAGCGCGTGAAAGGTCGGGTTTGCAATCCGAGGCGACGCCGCTAAAAAAATTTTTTTTAAAAAAAATTAAAATGTTGGGACGATCTGGGAGGAGCTTCTAAGTGGAGAGGGGGGAAGGGGGGACCAAGAAGAGAGCCCGCCGCGCAAGTCCTGGTGAGGGTGCAGCAGCCAGACGGCGCTCAGAGGAGCCGACGCGGGCTAAAGCAGAAGGTTTCCACACATACACACACGCAACGGGGCGGAGACTGCCTTTGGGTGGGATGGGAGGCGAAGCTCCCGTGAGGAAACGGCGCGCGCGGCGATTAAGGAGCCAAGATCGACCGACCGACCGGCGCGCCGCCTCCTTCTGAACCGAGAAGGGGAAAGACCGGGTAGGACTTTTCCCTGTGGTGCGATCGAACGGACGCCCCCCTGAGGAAACGCTGGGGCTGCGCGTCGGGGCGAGGCGAGGCGAGCGGGTTCCGCGCTCCGGAGCGCCAAGCGCAAAGGCGCGGGAACTCCAAGGTTGGACGAAGGAACCCTTTGAGGAAACCCGCTCTCCGATCCCGCGGGCTTTTTCTGCGCCTTCCACCCGCTCTCTCGGCCCTTCGTCCGGTTTTCTCTCCTTCGCATAAAAGCGCAGAGTGCCCGATTTCAACTCCAGGACGTGCAAATCGCCTCTTTAAAGGTCCCTTTTTGGATTTTTCTCTTGAAATTGAAAGGGAGCATAAGCGCACCGTCGTGCCTACCGTCCCTGTCCTACTGTCCCCATCTATTCATACCCATTTCATTCATACTCATCTTTATTCTTATACCTATTATCTTAAAAACGATTAACAAATCAAGTGAGTGAGTGAGTGAGTGAGTGAGTGAGTATACAAATAAACAAACAAACTTTCCCGATACGGATTGCAATTTAAAGATGTGTTTTTTACACTAGTCTTTCCTGATACCTTTTTTTTTCTTTTTAGGCAGCTTTGTTCTTTTTCTAAGGGACCTGGTGAGGTTTACCTTAGGAAGGAATAACCCTCAACCTGTAATCGGTGGCAAATGGCAAATATATATATATCTCAATATCAGTATCCTACATTGATTGTTATCATCTTCTGTTTTCCCTAGGCAAAGTAGTCCTTTTACTTTTTCTAAAAATGTGCTTATTGTGTGGAGGGCTTGCATTATTTATGTAAAATGCAGAAACAAACTAAAACACCAGCTCAAATAGGATGTATGCATTCAGACATTCCAAAGACCCGATTCTTGATATATTTTTTTAAAAAAACCCAAACCTTAATTTTAGCTTATTGTGACCAATGAATCAGACTGCATAATATAGATCATTGATGGCTAACCTTTTCCAGACCAAGTCCCCAAAATGTGCACATGCATACCCAACCCCCCCCCAAACGCAATGCGTGCACGCTTCTGTGCATGCCCCCTCCGCAGATGGCTCCCCGCACGCCTTCTGCACATGCGTGTGTGCCCCCCCCCATATGTTACCTCCATGCATGTGCACGCCCAGCCCAGCCCATCTTCCGCACATGCATGGCAGAGACCCAAAGGCCAGCTGGCTGGGGGGAAGCGCATGCATGCGGAATGGAGCTTAACTGGCACCACGGTTTGCGTGCCCACAGAGGGCACTGCGTACCACGTCTGGCACGTGTGCCATAGGTTCGCCATCATGGATATAGATGTTTTACAGAGGAGATCTATTTTCCAACTAGATAGTTTATTTAAAGTAAGGGGCACCAAACAACATTGCCTGAAATCAGCTATCCTGCTGTGTATGGAAAGAAAATTGTGTAATTTTTGTCAAAAACTTCCAAACTCATGTGACAAAACCAGTTCACTTCCCAGGGGACACTATTAGAAACATAGGTTTGCAACTACTCTCTACATTTGTATCTCTACAAAAGATCTGATATAACATATTTCCAGCAAAAAAAATAATAATTCACCATCAGTCCCTCATCTCCCCTGGGCTTAATTTGAGGTCTGGTCTATGCAAGCAGAAGAAAGGTCTACAAGGGGAGAGGTTTCCCCCATGACCCCCAAGAGACCTAAGCACATTTTACTTTTCTGAAAGAAAATAGATAGATACACCTAACAAGGCAAAATGCAAAGCAGGCAAAATCTTTTCTCCTTAATAGAAAGGATTTCTATTCTTCTCCAGGAAAGAAATTTTAAAAGTTGTCGGCTGATGAAATGACTTGATTCCAGCCCACCTTGTTGATGAATGGATAACTAAAGGCTGAGTTGATATCCTAGAATTAATGTGTGACTTTAATTCCCAGCCAACCAAGGAACTTTTATTAGCTTGATGCTAAATCGTTCTTGCTTGAAAACAGCTCCCAAGCAGCGAAAAAGGACTTGTATTCTAGTATGAAAGGAAATGCTCTTAGGGAATAACAATAAATGAAAAGTGTTATTCCAGTCTGTGATAAATTGTCTACCAGTGGTCCTCGATTTACAACAGTTCATTTAGTGACCGTTTGGAGTTACACCACTGGAAGAAAGTGACTCACGACTGCCTTTCACACTCACAACTGTTGCAACATCCCCGTGGTGATATGATCAAAATTCAGATGCTTGCTTGGCAACTGGTTCATATATATGACGGTTGCAGTGCCCCAGGATGACATGACCCCCTTTTGTGACCTTCTGACAAGCAAAGTCAGTGAAAAGCCAGATTCACTTAACAACTGCAGCAATTCACTTAACAATTGTGGCAAAATAGAGCAAAATTCAGTTAACAGCAACATAAATTTTGGGTTCAATTGTGGTCGTAAGTCGAGGACAACCTGTATTGTACTTCTATTGGTCGTTTTTCCTTGCCCTTCACCTAAGGAAACTTCTCACAGGCTCATAAACCTCTATGTCACAAAAGCCGAACTCTGGAATTTTTATAAATTCTGATTTTGTTTTTGTTTTTTAAACTGCCTTGTCTTCTTTACCAGTAAATTCATTCGTTCTCTTGCTGGCCACTAAGTATCTCTCTGTAATCCTGTAAAGAACTGCCTCACTGGTAGTATTGGATGGACCATCCTTAATCCAAGGGATAAAGATCTACCTTGGACTTCATGAACAGATCACAAAAGAAAAAGAGACAAAGAAACAAAAACCAGCCAGCAAACAGCAGGCTGGCCACAGTTACCCATTTCTTATTTAATTGGGTAAAAGAAAATGTGGTTTAGATTTTACTTTTTCCAGTGGAGAATTTTGGAGAAATTCTCACATGCTGGTTTGTGGTCTTCTTGCACTAATTTAACTCCCAGATAGTTACAAATGTCCTGTTTGCACCAGCTGCTTCTCTAATCGGTGGTGGCATCATCTATGGCCATGATGGCAAACCTATGGTACGCATGCCAGACGTGTCACGCAGAACCCTCTCTGTAGGCATGCCTGCTGTTGCCAGCTGGTTCTTGCGGTCACCAGAGTGCTGAAAAATGACCTGAAATGGCTGGAAATATGTCCAGAAAACAGGTTGTTTTGGGAGCCGTTTTCAGACCCATTTTCGGGCTGGTTTAGGGGCTGGTTTTGGACCATTTTTCAGGCCATTTTCTGGGCCATTTTTGATCCAAAAAACCACTGCAAAAGTAGCCCCAAAACAGCCTGAAGGCAGCCCAAACAACGGACTGAAAATGGCCCAAAAACAGCCTGAAAATGGCCAAAAAACAGGCATGCATGCGCCAGGCAGGTAGTCTTTGGGTTTCCAGTGCTCTGGCATGCACACATGAACGCATGTTCCGGTTTGGGCAATTGGTGCCAAAAAGATTCACCATCACTGATCTATGGGGATTAAGTCCAAATATGGTAGACAAAGTGTTGTGATGGAAGCCCCTCCTCTTGGGAACGCAAGTATGGAGTTAATGCGATGCAAAAGGGGCAGGGCTTGTGTTGTGACACTGTTTCCCCATCTGGCTGATTTAATTCTGTCCCCAAAGTGCAGCTGTCCTATTATTATTATTATTATTATTATTATTATTATTATTATTATTATTATTATTATTATTATTATTATTATTATTATTATTATTATTATTAAAAAATTTATACCGCCCTTCTCCCTTCCGGGACTCAGGGCGGTGTACAGGCACTAATAAAAGGCAATGATATAAAACATAAAATACAGTTAATGGTCTGTAGCCTCCCTAACTTCCAGTGCTTCAATTAAATCTGAAGAGAAAAATTGTTACATAGGACTTTCTGCTGGAGGGATGTAACTCTTATTGGGTGATGGTATGGGGAAGTGATCTTGGGAGATGGGAGGAATTGCCACGGACTGGACAACCAGCATTTAAAAGATTTAACAGAATAACAGAGTTGGAAAGTACCTTGGAGGTCTTCTAGTCCAACCCCCTGCTCAAGCAGGAAACCCTATACCAGGGGTCAGCAACTTGTGACTCTGTAGCTATTTCATCCCTCTGCTCTGGCTCCCTGTCGCTGGTCAACACAATTGATAGGGCTTTCGGTTAGAACAGGTAGAGGAAAAAGGAGCCATGCTAGGAGGAGACTCTATGGTGGGGGAACTGGATTTCCGGTCAGATCTAGAATTGAATGGGGGGCTTCCAGTTAGGACCTTTGTGGCTCTTTCAGTGTTTAAGGTTGCCGACCCCTTCCCTATACCATTTCAGACCAATGGTTGGCCAATCTTCTTAAAAACCTCCAGTGATGGAGCATCCACACTTTCTGGAGGCAAGTTGTTCCACCCATTAATTATTCTAACTGTCAGGTAATTTCTCCTTAGTTCCAGGTTGCTTCTCTCCTTGGTTAGTTTCCATCCATTGCTTCTTGTTCTGTCTTCAGGTGCTTAAGAGAATAGGTTTCTCAGCCCATAGAAGGAGACGGGGCACAGGAAGCATTTTCGAAGGGACCCTCCCTAGTTTTCCAGAGAGAGAAAAGGAAAGAGAGGTAAATATTTCAGGCTTTCAAGATTCTGTTATAAGGTATCCTTACAATAGTTAGAGTTAGTGTACATACTTCTACCTTTCCCCTATACATCCTTTGAAGGACTGGCATATCATGGAGGAAAAGTACCTACCTTTTTGTCTTCTACTCAAGAAATGTGAAGAACTCATCCAGCTTATTTCTCTGCCCCAAATTTGATAGATGATTGTTAGATAAATACATTTGCAAGTTTATATTCTCTTGAAAAGCCGTTTCTCCCTAGCTATAAAATAAATTCAAACACACCTGAGTACAGCTACGTTTGGAATGCAAATACTTCTAATCGATGAAGCCAATGACTCCATTATGTTTCTTTAAACATCTTTTTTTAGACTAGAAGACAGAAGCACATGCTTTGCCGATGGGTGACAACCCAGATCAGAGTGTTGGTGTGTTTTAGGCACCTTTTAAAATAGCTTCCTTTTGTGTAGGAGTATTTGTCTTTCCAATTTTTTGTTTTCATTTCGAATTTTTAGACTTCCTGTATTTTGGCAAGCAGGTACAATTTTTACAAAAGAACGGGACTATAAATTAAATACACGAAATACTGTTATAGAAATCGCAGACCCATCCGCAAAAAAAGCAAACCTCGGCATGTATTGATTTTCCTAAGTCAATACTTTTAGGATTGAAGAGAGAGGAAGAAAGCTTGAAATGAATTAACAGATATTCTGTCTTTAAGATCCTATAATGGGACAGTGTGCTTATAATTGGACCAAACAGGCTCTTCCCACCCTGGTAAAATATACAAGAGCACTGAACAAAAATAATTGAAGGGGAGAAAAGATATCAACAGATTTATCCATCCGGATTTCTTAAGGTTTGGAAATCCTGGTAACTAATCTAGCAATCTCTTTCTGAGAAGGACCAAGAGCAGAAGAAGATCACAGATGCCACCATAAACACATGCTCCCAAAATATACACTATATTGCCAAAAGTATTCACTCACCTGCCTTTACTCGCATATGAACTTACAGTAAGTGACATCCCATTCCTAATCCATAGGGTTTAATATGACGTCAGTTCACTGCACACTGTTCTTGAGCTAATCTGAAGGCCACATAAAGTTTGGAGGTCTGTAGCGATTGATTCTGCAGGACGTTGGTGACCTCTTCATGCTATGCGCCTCAGCATCCGCTGACCCCGCTCCGTCAGTTTACGTGGCCTACCACTTTGTGGATGAGTTGCTGTCGTTCCCAAACACTTCCACGTTCTTATAATACAGCTGACAGTTGACTGTGGAATATTTAGGAGCGAGGAAATTTCACCACTGGATATGTTGCACGGGTGGCATCCTATCACAGTTCCACGCTGAGCTCCTGAGACCCATTCTTTCACAAATGTTTGTAACAACAGTCTGCATGCCTAGGTACTTGATTTTATACACCTGTGTCCATGGAAGTGATTGGAACACCTGACTGATTATTTGGATGGATGAGCAAATACTTTTGGCACTATAGTGTATGTCTTGTTAAAAATGGATGTGTATGTGTCTTTATGTCCAAGTAAATATGGTTAGAGAACTGAACCTAAGTGTCCTAGAGGATACTAAGTTAAGCAGATAAATGTGGTTTAATCTTCCCAGCTGGTTGACCTTTATAGCAACCTTTCTAAAGATTAGTGGTGAAGAGGACAGGATGAGCTGGAGAATGGGGGAAGGGAATAGGCGTCCATTGAGAAGGAAGAAGAGGGTGCTTGTCTTACATAGAAGTACAGGCAATGCCATTGGGGGGGGGGAAGGAGGGGAACAGCAGAAGTTCATAAAGGAGAATAATGAGTCAATGAGTAAAGACATGAGTGAAGTCCATTTCAGGCTCTCACATTCCATTTCTCAAGCTTGATTTTGATCAAGTTTGCATTAAGATTTACATCCCTATACTGGAAAGATTTTTTGTATGTTGAATTGATTAATGGATGCAATGAATAATTGATACATACATGAATTGAATTATTCAATAACTACTTGGGGTAACAATGGAAAATTAGTACTGCAGTTGAATATGTTTGTATACAGTGATCCCTCGTTTTTCGCGGTTAATGGGGACCAGAACCTTCCGCGAAAGCTGAAAAACCGCGAGGTAGGATTCGCCCCTAGGAATTTTCGTGTATGCTTTCGCAGGGGCACAGCGCTTAGGCGGCATTATAAGGGCTTAGTGTAATTAATAAAAAAAAGTTAAAGTATCGCTTAAACAAGTTATCGCCAACACAACACTAAAATACAGTGTCGCACCGGAAACCAATCATGCGCCTTTATGAGAGCCGATAAATCCACTCGTACAGTATTTTTGAAAAACGCGCGAAACACTGAAGCCGCAAAACATGAAGCGAGGGATCACTGTACTTCATGAATGACTGGTCACATTGTTGATAAGTGAAAGTAATGAGGTACAACACGAGTTGATGGAAAACTTCTCTTTATTATTTTTCTATTTTTTTTAATTCTCTGTAAGGCTAACAGATAAGAGATAGGTGATTTCACAAAGATTTATTGTTATCTAATAGACAATTAAGGATTTAAGGAAGGAAGGTTTGTTTAAAATGAAGGAACGCCAATGGTAATCTGAGCACTCAATGCTCAATAATAGCGATGTATTTAGTTATGCTTGATGGGTAACCTGTGATTTTATTATTAATTGTAAAAACTGATGCACAAAAGTCTGTAACCAAATGACACGCTTGATGAAATTGAGGACAGTATTGTATATGTGTTGTTTTGTCATTGTTTGTTTTAAAAATAAAAATTGTATTAAAAAAAAAGATTTACATCCCTTTGGGTGCACATTTCTCAATGCAGGGGGTTTTCTGTATGTGTGATTCTGCCCAGCTTTTGCAATCTAGGAAGTTAGCACTTATCCCTCTCCTAGAAGAATGAAATATTCTAGAAAATATTAGAAAGGTAGAATATTATATTTCCCTGGATGAGAAATAGAGAAACATGTTTTTAGGCAGGAAGCAGACTCACTCTTAATAGCCCCCACCCTCCTCACAGCAGATGTCAACACTTAAGAGATAAAGAGATAGCTAGGTCTATCCATAAGCAAATGCCCTCACCCAAGATCCAACAAAGGTAGGATTACCCCTCTACCCATCTAGCAACAGAACTCACCACATGGCACCTGATTACATCACCCAGCAAGATTCAACCAAGATTGGGACTCAAAGCACTACAAAGTTATCCTTGCATGGCCCCATGGGAGTCTGATAACCAATCAGAATACATTTCTTATATAGGAACAGGAAGCTCCAAGCCGGGACCCAAGAGAGGGTATAAAATAAATCTATCCCTCTTTCCTATCCATGTGCGCTTTTTTGCCCAATATCTCAAACCATGGGTTCCTGTCCACCTTTAAACCATCTTTCCAAGCAATCGCTGTGTTTCCAGTGTCTTTCTTCCCACTTGAAACTGAACCCAGATGCATATTTCTTCCAAAAGCAAAGAATTTAATTATAAGTCATAATGTATGTAAGTCAAAAAGACATAATGATTGCCTATAATGGTGGATTATTTAGGAATTCCAGATTCCTAAATAATCAAATTCAAGTTATATGCATTTTTCTTCTATATCCCCCTGTATAATTGCTACTAAATTTAAATAGAAGGGGAAACAAGAAAGAATTTATCAAATGCAATTCATTTTGTGCATTTTCACAATTTAAATTGAATTTTAGTTAAAGTAAATGTTAATGAATTTTGAATGCTACGTTTCAGTTCATATTTTGATTCAAAAATATAAAATGGTTCATGTTTGCATTCACCTTCCTATCATACATTTATTAAAAATCCCTGAGAAATCTAAGTAGTTGATATTATAAGAATTTGACCAAGGTTTCCTCCTGCCTTTTTTGGAGTAGCCTGCAACTGTGAACGATGAAGAAAGGAAGGTGGCCCTTTAACATGAGAATGACATTATGGCAAGTAGATCTCAGACCACCACTAGATGTCAGCAAAGACCTAAGAGAAACCTGACACTCTTTGCTGCCATGTAGTGGTAGCTGGATTATTGCAACATCATACAGTTTACAGTAATCCCTCGTTTTCCGCGGCTTCATTTTCCGCAGCTTCAGTGCTTCGCGGGTTTTTCAATAATACAGAATAGAAAAAAAATGCATTGGTAGGAGGCAAGCGTCCCCTAGTGCTTGCTTTAAACGATGTCCACCAACTCAAGTTTCCGGTATAGTGTATTGCGAATCCTACTTCGCGGTTTTTCAGTTTCCGCGGAAGGGTCCGGTCCCGATTAACCACGAAAAACGAGGGATTACTGTAATAGTTTACTGAAATTAAAATGTAATCTATAAATATTTCAATATATAGCACAATGTCATGGTCCCAAATAGCATCCAAAAGTAAATCAGAGTCCAAGGCAAAGTATTGCTCAAAGTTCCAATTTATTAAGAGAGCCATGTTGGCACATTTGGAAAAACTCAAATCTGAAAGCTTCCTGGTTTTCCCCACCCAGTTGAAAGTTCAAGATCTTGCCCCAACACCCACAAGTCCATCACATGGTTCAATCTCCCACTGCCCTGCTGGCAGTTCCACTCATCCAGTTCCAGTCAGGTGCAGAGGTACAAAGACAAAGGATGACCTTGGCTTTCTAGAAAGAATTTTGTTATGGCTACATAGCATCTAGCTCCGTACAATCCCTCCTCCCATTTTCCCACAATAGAAAGTGCATAGTAGAATAATAGAAAGTGTGGCAGACCAAAGATTCAAAAGAAAAGATGGCTGCACATAGGTTGAAAGTGGCAAGGCAAGAAGAAACAAGTCCCAGGTTAGCTTTGGAAGTTATTGTAATTATATCTCTACTTTCAAAGCCCCACTGGAACCCAGTGTTGTGTATGAGGATGTCTTCCTGTCTACAACCAAGATTCTAATCTAGCAGAGTTGTGCCTAGATCTCATATCAAATCAAGATGAGAAGTTGAACCAAGGATTAAGTGTCTGGAGATTGGTAATTTACTGCCAAGTCTAGGTATGAAGCTTGACAGATACGGCAGCACTGTAAACATCTCCATACAATACCTTGTGGATTAGCATTTCTTTCTTGTGATCCATTATGCAAGACCTATCAAGCCACAACTGAATGATAAAGTGAAGAAAACGGAAAAAATCTTGCGGAACTGGGAATTTGTCAGTAAATTTTCTTGTTGACAAATATGCCACCACTAATGCTGAATGAACGAATATTGATCATTCTAGCTAGGTGCAAAATCTGACAATTCAAGGACATCCCAAATTTTCCCAATTCAGAATACTGTTGGAAGAAATGTCCATCTGGGGTCAGTTCCAAGTGGGGGGAAAGACACTGGAAACATGGAGGCTGTTTGGAAAGATAGTTTAATGGTAGACACGATCATATGGCTTGAGTTCCAGAACAGGGTCACATGGCTTGAGCTCCTGGGTGAAAAGGGAAGAGATGCTGAGAGTCCCTGGGTTTTATACCATCTCCTGGGCTTTGAACTTCCTGGGACACAGGAAGAGTATCCTGATTGGTTGCTGTCAGAGGTCATAGCTAGCTTTGTAGGTTGTCTGTGTGCTCAGTTTGGTTGAATCTTGGGTGGTGCAATGAAATGGGGTAGATCTTTGCTATGTAGAATAGGCTGGCTCAGGCCTCAATGGCCCATTGACAAAGGTGGAGGGGGGGCTATTAAGAGTGAGTCTGTTTTCTGCCTAAAAACATGTTTCTCCATTTCTCATCCAAGGAAATATATTATTCTGTCTTTTTAATATTTCCTAGGATATTTCATTTTTCTTGGAAAGGGGTGGGTGCAAACTTCCTCAATACTTTCTAGAATCATGAAACCACTAAACTGACCTTATCAGAAGGGGACTCAGCACAGTCCAGAAGGGAGACTAAATTTTCCAGCATTTTTATTTTTTTTTACAATTTCTTAATTGCTTTCAAGACATTTCTATTCTTTAATCACTGAATTTCATACACTTCTAGTTCGTTTTTGAAAGAAAGAAAAATCAGTGGATTAAAAGGGTAGCACTGGAATCAAAGCAAGCAAGCACAGGGGCTTATCCCAACATCACAAACGCAATATTAAATAACTCGTTATAACTTGATCCTGGTATAGAAATTCTCCATTTTAAGTGGATAAACCAGAGAAGCAATTCATTTACACTTCACCTGCAGGAGTCGAAATGCTTAAACAATTTCAGAGCAGGAAGTCTCTGAAAACAAAATTTGGCTCCAGGGGACTGAAATCTTTCCTGGAATGATAAAGGCTACCTGGATAATGAACTTCTATATTGCTCAAATAAATGTTCAGTTCGGCATGATTTAGGTATGCTGTTGAAAGGTATTAAGATAAGCAGAGTAAAACATGCTTATACTGTAATTTGAAAACAGCTTTCCTTGTGAGAAGGTGGCTTATGTATTGGTTGCCAACCTCTGAAAGAAGAACAGTAGAACAAGTACAGTGGTGGGTTCCGGGTCCCATTCCAATTGGTACGGTTGGAACGGGCCTGGCGTCGCCCACATGCACACGCGTGGCATGTGTGCGTGGCGCGCGCATGCATCATACCTAGCTGCAACGCTTCCACAAGCTTCCACGGAGCATCGTGCAGGCGCTATACGCTCTATGCGTGTGCGCTGAAGCAGCAAAAGCTTAAAGCACAGGTAAGGAGCGAGGGTGGGGGGGTACCCGGTGCTCTGGGCAGGCTCGGGTACACACGTACCGGGGCGTCCTGCCTGCAACCCACCACTGAACAAGGGCAACTCCAAGTAGACCCAGGCAAAATGCCTTATTTTCAGTCAGAAACAGGAATTTTTTTTCTAGCTATTCCTTCTGATCATATCAGCGGTGGGTTTCACATTTTGTTATCACCGGTTTGCCGCGGGTGCGCCTACTAGTTTCGTGCATGTGCTTTGCTTGCGCCTTCCGCGCATGCGGCCAGCCTCAAAAACGTACCTAAATAGGACAGCATAGAGCCAGTGTGGGGAAGGCCACCCACAATTTCCACTACCGCTTTGGGTGAAACTGGTTCGAACCGGCTGAATACCCCCTCTGGATCATATCCTAAGCAACTAATAAGCACACATGGGTTGACCTGCAATATACCGTATTTTTCGGACTATAAGATGTACTGGAGTATAAGACGCATCAAGATTTTGAAGAGGTACATTTTTTAAAAAAGTTTTTGCACTCTTCAGGCCTCCCAAGCACTCGGCACGTCTCGTTTTTTGCACAAAAAAGGGGGGATGCAGAGGCTTTGGGAGGCTTGTAGAGTGCTCCTGGGGGCTGGGGGTACAAAAACGGCCCTTTTTGCCCTTTTTTGCCCTCCCCAGCCCCCAGGAGCACTTTGCAAGCCTCACAAACCCTCTGCACGTCCATTTTGCAAAGGGGGTGGGGTTTCCCCCTTTGCAAAATGGGGACCTCCGCTCCTTCCGTCTAAAATTAAAAACACATCTTTTCTGCCTGGCCGGCCTAGGGTAGTCTCTCTTTCTATGGGGTTTTATTATACTTAATTTATTGGGAATTTTAGTTTAGTTTAGTTTTAGTTTCAATGGGGAATTTTTAGCACAGGAATAAGGTTTAATTTGTTTTTAAATATGTTTGTATACTTGTTGTTTTTATTCTGCCTGTGCACCGCTCCGAGTCCCTATGGGGAGAGGGAGCGGTCTATAAATTAAATTATTATTATTATTATTATTTCGGTAGGCCAAAAATGCTGTATTCAGTGTGTAAGGCACACCCAGACTTTCACTCTCTTTTTTGAGGGGAAAAAGGAGTGTCTTATACTCTGAAAAATATGGTATGTGTTAGCCTTGGCAGTTAAAAAAACCAAGATGCAAAAACTGTAAATCTAATAACTTGTGCCTTGATATCAATATTTTCAACATTAACATTTGTTTTTTAAAACGTTTTAATCAATTTGTAAACTACAATTCTAGTGTCCTTTTCCTTCCTAGGTCAATATTCAAGTTACCAGAGCTACATTGGCTACAATATTACCCAACCTGATACCTACAAATATTTGAGGGTTATAATCAGAATTTCCTACTGTTGACCATACTTTATGAGATAATTGAAGTTCTAATAGTGAATGAATGAATGAATGAATTTGAATGAATGAATGAATTTAATACTTATAAACCGCTCCCTCTCCCCATGGGGACTCGGGGCGGTGCACAGGTAGAATAAAAACAATAAAAAATATACAAACAGTTCTAAAACCAAATTAAACTTAACCTGTGCTAAAATTCCCATAAAACTAACTATGCTAAAAGCTACCCAATAAAAACCCCAAGACAGGGAGACTATCCCAGGCTGGCCAGACAGAAAAAGTGAGTTTTTAATTTAAGACGGAAGGAGCGGAGGTCCGTGGTCATCCTAATATCGGGGGGAAGGTCGTTCCAGAGGGCCGGGCCCGCCACAGAGAGAGCCCTTCCCCTGGGTGTCGCCCGCTGACAAAGTCTAGTGGACGGCACCCGGAGAAGTCCCTCTCTGTGGGAGCGAATCGGCCGTGAGGATGTATGAGGCAGGATCCGATCCCGCAGATAGCTAGGTCCCGAGCCATGGAGCACTTTAAAGATGATAATTAACACCTTGAAGCGCACCCGGAAGACGACAGGTAGCCAGTGCAGCTCGCGCAAGAGCGGTGTTACATGGGTAGACCTTGCGGTCCCCATAATTGCTCGCGCGGCTGCATTCTGGACTAGCTGAAGTCTCCGGGTGCACCTCAAGGGAAGCCCCATGTAGAGAGAGTTACAATAGTCCAGTCGGGATGTCACGAGCGCATGAGTGACTGTGCGAAGGGCGTCCCGATCCAATAGGGGGCGCAATTGGCGAACCAGGCGAACCTGGTAAAACGCCCTCCTGGCCACGGCTGTCACTTGATCTTCCATGGACAGCCGGGCATCCAGGAGGACACCCAAATTGCGCGCCCCATCCACAGGGGCAAGATGTTCGCCCCCTATGGCCAGCGATGGAATAAGCTGGTTGAATCGGGCAGCCGGAAACCACAGCCACTCGGTCTTGGTCGGGTTGAGCCTGAGTCCGTTACTTCCCATCCAGATCCGTACGGCTTCCAGGCACTGGCACATCACCGCTACGGCATCGTTGGGGTGGTTTGGGGTAGATATATACAACTGAGTGTCATCAGCGTATAGATGGTACTCTACCCCAAAACCACGGATGATCTCACCCAGCGGCTTCATGTATGTGTTAAACAGGAGGGGCGAGAGGATCGACCCCTGAGGCACCCCACATGTGAGGGGTCTCGCGGTCGACCTCTGCCCCCCTGCCAACACAAATTGCGATCGGCCAGAGAGGTAGGAGGAGAACCACCGTAAAACGGTGCCTCCCACCCCCAACCCCCCCAGCCGATGCAATAGGATACCATGGTCGATGGTATTGAAAGCCGCCGAGAGGTCTAATAGGACCAGGATGGAGGAACAACCCCCATCTCTGGCCCTCCAGAGATCATCAACCAACGCGACCAATGCCGTCTCGGTGCTCTAGTATATTTAGAAGGCACCATAATTTTGAGTTTTTCATAAGTTGACTGGTTCTTATGTAGAATTCACAGATGAATGAATCCTCAAGTAATTTTTTGTAATGTGAACGCTCACAACATAACTAGAATGTTGGTATCCATTCACATGATCCCAAGAGAAGAGGTAGAATGTACTGTCCTCCAGATGGGGTAGTTAGAAAAGGATCTTACAGTAAAAATGGGAAGGCGATTTCTGCCAAAGACTTTTTTCATGTTCTTTCCTAGGTCAGAGATTATGTGTGCTAAATTATGGCCAGGAACAAAACATTCCTTTAACATAAGCTCAATTAGTAAGAATGTTTTCTACCTCTCTGTCTCTGTCTCTGTCTCTGTCTCTGTCTCTGTCTGTCTGTTTGTCTGTCTGTCTGTCTGTCTGTCTGTCTGTCTGTCTCTCTCTCTCTCTCTCTCCCTCCCTCCCTCCCTCCCTCTCTCTCTCGCTCCCTCTCCCCCCTCCCTCTATGATGTTCTCTATCATCTGGGATTGCCTTTGCCCTTTTCCTGGAGAAGTAGGGAATATTCAAAATAAAGACATCTTTTGTACATCAAGAAAATTTGATCACAAGGTTCCCTCCTACCTTATTTGGAGCAGTCTGCCACTTTGAAAGATGAAAAAGGAAAGTGGTCCTTTAACATGAGAATGACATTATGGCAAGTAGATCTCAGTTGGATCACCACTAGATGTCAGCAAAGAACCTAAGAGAAACCTGTCACTCTTTGCTGCCATATAGCGGTAGCTGGATTATTGCAACCTCATACAGTTTAATAGTTTACTGAAATTAAAATTTAATCCATAAATCTTTAAATATATGGCACAGGTTGAAAGTGGCAAGGCAAGAAGAAACAGGTCCCAGGTTAGCTTTGGCAGTTATACTTCTACTCTCAAAAATCTCTTTTTATATTCTAAGGATGCCTCCTTGGTCCAATACTCATGTGACATGTTGCTGTGCAATGTGACATCATTCTATTAAAGTTTGTTTTAATTAAAATTGCGCTTATAGAAACAGTCAAATGGTGCATGGAATTATAAGTGTGGTTACAGTGGTATATCCACACTTGGCATATATGGACTCTAGTCACTGACTGTTCCAGCTGGTTCTCTGGATGGGATGATGGCAGGAAGAAATACATCCCAATGGTCCCACTTCTGCTGGAGACACGATTCTATGACTGGAGCTCTGTAAATAGGTTCTCCAGATCTTTTGGAATGAAATACATTATCAAGACAACTATCAGCCATCGCATGATTTGTGTGCCTGTTGAATTAGCCGTCAGTCTTTAATTGACCCTCTTCCACTTCTTCATGAAAGCCAGTTCGGTCTTGCGAAAAAATAAAGTGAAACAACCACCGATGACCTCCTTGTACCGGTCCACAATAGAAAGCGTCCTTACTCATTGCATTACAGTGTGGTATGCTAGCTTGACAGCCGCAGATAGAAAGATATTACAGAGGGTAGTAAGCACAGCAGAAAACATTGTGGGCCGTCCCCTGATCCCACTAGATGATATCACTAGGGCTCGCTGCCTTAGAATGAGGAAAATCCTCAGGGACGACTCACACCCTGGTCAGCCCTTCTTTATTCTCCTACCATCTGGAAGGAGATATGGAAGCATAGGCAGCCACAGAAACAGACTGAGGAACAGTTTTTTATCCGTGGGCTGTCAGACTCCTGAATGAAACATAACTCTACAATAATATAGTACGATTGACTTGTGAGGCCGGCGTGACATGCAATAAGTCACATGGTACAATAGGACTGGGTGTTTGTTAGTAGGATTCACTGGGCTAGGGACTTCTTGTCTTTCACCATGGGTTGTATTGTGTTGGTGGGGGTGCACGAAGGGATGCTCAGCCAATCTCATTGTACACCTGTTGTACTCTGACAATAAAGGTTTGAGTTTGAATTGAATGGGTGTAATGCAGGGTTGGGTTCCTGCCAGTTCTAACCTCTTCTATAGAAGAGGTTCCACCAATCTACAGTGCCGTTTAGAACCAGTTCCAGCTCCCTCCCCTCGCCCATCCGCCCATCATCAAGATGAAGAGCCAGAGGAGGAATTCAGGAAGCTGAAGTCCATAAGTCTTAAACTGTCAAGTTTGAACAACTCTGGGGTTTTTTTTTTCTAAAGGGTTAGGGGTTCAAGGGTCTTGTAACTTGACAGCTTTAAGACTTGCATGCTTCAAATGCCAGAATTTCTGAGCCAACATTTTGGTTGCTAAGCAAGAGCGTTGTTAAGTGAGTTTCACCACATTTTACAAGTTGGTCACGCCCAGCCAGTCACAAGGCTGGCAAGCCACTCCCACCCAGTCACATGGCTGGCAAGCCACTCCTACCTGGTTACATGGTGGGCAAGCCACTCCCACCCAGTCACATGACCGGCAAGCGACTCCCACAAAGCAGGCCACACCTACAGAAGAGGTTCTAAAAAAAATTAAAACCCACCACTGGTGTAACCATTGGTGTAGTTAAGATATCAGGCTGAAAACTGGAAGACTGTGAGTTCTAGTCCTACCTTAGCAAAAAGACAGCTGGGTGACCTTGAGCCAGTCACTTTCTCTCCACCCTAGGAAGGAAGTAGTGGCAAGCCACTTCTGAAGAACCTTGTCAAGAAAAGTTCAGGGATTTGTTCAGGCCACCTCCAAGAATCAGACATGATCGAAAGTGGGGAGGGAGAGATATCTCTGTCTGATGTACTTCCAAGCATGAAGTGATGAACCAAGTATCCTTTTCAGGAACTCAATTTGCTTCCCGTATATTTTTATTTAACAAGAAGGAACAAAAAGATGGACTAGATTTCTTCTCAGCAGGTATTTGCTGCATGCTGACAATAACAGTCGTTCTTTTATCCTCCAAGGAAATCGCCATTTGTAAACAGCAAAGAAGTCGAGTGTTTCAATGCCGAAGATAACATGGGAATAAACTCCTGGAGCTTGAAATGCCCTGCTTCCTGTGGAGAGCTGCAGAGCAACATCCTAAAGAATCAATGTACACAGCATTGCTGAGCAGGAGATGCAGCTGGTGGCCAGATGTAAACTTGGCAATAATTATTCTGCACAGAAAGCTGAATATTGTTATAACGGAGGCTTCCTTTGCCCCATATTTTTTCCAGTGGGAGCATATAAAGGCTCTTCTTCTGATTTTAGTAAAGGCAGATGTAAGACTGTGATGGAGGACATTTTACTATCATGGAAATGGATCTCCTTTTTCTTGTTCCAGAATGTGTCCTTCAAATAAATATCAGGGAAAATCTTTAAAAATACTTTCTGTTGGCTGGTTACAACACTTATGCTCACCACAGTTTGTTGATCTCCTATAATCCACTGTGTATGTGTGTGTGAGAGAGAGACAGAGAGAGCAAGAGAGAGAGAGAGAGAGAATCTATCTCTATACCTACCTACCTACCTACCTACCTACCTACCTACCTACCTACCTACCTACTGTGTTTCCCCAAAAATAGCACAGGGTCTTATTTTCTTTTGACCCCCCCAAAATAAGCACTTGGCCTTATTTTTGGGAAGGTCTTATTATTTTTGAGGTACACAAGGCAGCGAGCATGGTCACCTCATGACTGCTGCTATGTTGCAATATTTTAGGGGAGAACTTACTTTTGGGGGAGGGCTTATTTTAGCACATGAGCTCAAAAGCTTGATTGGGCTTATTATTCAGGGAGGTCTTATTTTCGGGGAAACAGAGTACCTATCTACTATCTTTTTTGGGGAAGGGCCAAAAAAGACCACATTTGTTCCATGCATTGCCAATCTATTATGATTCAGTGTGATACTATGGTGAGCTGTGATGGCACAATGGTTAGAACATAGTCCTGCAGGCTACTTCTGCTGACTGCTGGCTGCCTGCAATTTGGCAGTTTGAATCTCACCAGGCTCAAGGTTGACTCAGCCTTCCCTCCTTCCGAGGTGGGTAAAATGTGGACCCAGCTTGGGGGCAATATGCTGACTCTATAAACTGCTCAGGGAGGGCTGTAAAGCACTGTGAAGCAGTATATAAGTCTAAATGCTAATTGCTGTTGTCCTTGTACCAGTATTAGATTGTTACATTGGTCATATTGGCTGGAATTCTGAAAGTTTTGTACAGCAACATTTGGAACACCATAAATTTCCCATCAATAGAAGGTGCTGTCAAATATGCTCCATCCACAGTTACCTTGCTTGAATTCAATCATTGTGCCTTACCAATAATTGCAGGAGGTACAGTCAAGCTCTTAACTGTATGAGACAGGACATCTGTATCACTTTCAACATTTATTTCTATGAAATATATAGATCAAAGAAGCTGGATGGGTGATTTCCATTGGGATTGGAGGGTGAGCAGAAAAATGATAAAATGATGCATCCCTAGACATTTGGAGGGGAAAAAACAGGTGGAAAAAAGCTAGTCCAGGCAAAGAAAAATGTAATGAAATAGAAATTCTTCCTGGTTTTGAATCACAGTCTTGTATATGTTATGCAAGGTTCACAACCACTATGCTATTTCTGCATCAATGGGAAGAAGAAGGGAAGCTATTAACCCAGAGATCACACTAAAAAGCAGAGGCACCATCCTGCCAACAAAAGTATGTATAATGACGGCTATGGTTTTCCCAGTTGCAATGTATGGCTGTGAAAGTTGGACCCTAAGGAAGGCTGAGCGCCAAAGAATGGAAGTCTTTAAGCTATGGTGTTGGAGAAGACACCTACGAGTCCCATGGACTGCAAGGAGATCAACCCTGACTGCTCTTTAGAAAGCCAGATCCTGAAGATGGAACTCAAATACTTTGGCCACCTAATGAGAAGGAAGGACTCACTGGAGAAGAGCCTAATCCTGGGAAAGATTGAGGGCAAAAGAATAAGGGGATGACAGAGAATGAGGTGGCTGGATGGATTCCAGTGGTGAGCTTAAATGGATTCCAGTGGATGGTAGAGGATAGGAAGCCCTGGAAGAATGTTGCCCATGGAGTCATGATGGGTTGGACACAACTTCGCTACTAACAACAACAACAAGAAGAGAAGCTATTAAAATGCATGTTAAGTGATTTTAGTGATTGAAGAGGTGCTGTGCAAAATAACCAATGAATAGCTATGGTTAGGGGGTCCTTGGTGCTCTCTGAGCTTGCTTGTTTTTTTGCAGATGCTTCATTACCCAAACTAGGTAACATCATCAGTACTATGTAAGGAGTGCAGTTTGCTGTCAGTTTATATCCTAGTGGCTTTCCCAGTCAGTGTTGATGGGGTTGGTCTTAGAGATTCTTTGGTGGGGCTGTTTATTGTTGGCTTCTTTGCAGTTTCTTTCTTGTTTACTTGATTGTTGGTCTGATGTTAGTCCTGGAGTTAATCTACGCTGATCTGGGTGTTGATTGCTGTGGAGAGACGCTTGGGTGTTTTCGTTCCCATTTGATTCCATTGATTGTTTCTTTTGCACGGTCTCTAGATTTTGTTAATGCTTATATGTCTATTAATGGCTAATTTGTCAGGGTGCCAGGCTTCTAGAAATTCCCTGATGTTTTTGGACTTGGCTTGGTCTAAGATGATCATATCTTCCCAATTGAAACTAGGGTTAAGTCTGTCTTTAACTATGGTTAGCCTGCAATATACTCAGAGGTGAGTTGCTTTCAGTTCAGCCTGGATTGGGCAAACCAGTAGTGGCAGTGGCAGGAGGCTCCGCCCACCCACCCAGACACTTCTGCCCATGTGCGGAAGTGTCACGCACGAGCACAAGTGAACCGGTAGTGCCGTGATTTGCAACCCACCCCTGAATACACTGAGGTGCACTATCTGAAATTATAGCCTTCAGGTAACAAAACACAAAAAACTACTTTGGATCTAGAGCAGAAAAACACACCCTGAGATCATTTTGATAGTGAGAGATGGATTAATAGAGGGTAATGGACATCCAGTTCTGCCCTCCCAAAAAAAGTTGCCTGCTTGTTCTGATGATGGGGCAGTTGGATGGTATAGATAAACCACCTTTTGAAAACCAAAATCGAACGGTCTCATTCACAAATTGCACGTCACTATTTGAAGTTACAACTGCCAAAACATCTTAGGGAGATATTTACATGAGCGGGATTCGAGCAGCTTGACACAATGTTCAGATATGGGAGATGCCATTCTATACCCTACAATGAGCGTCTCTGCATTTGCGGAGCGGCTGAGGTAGAAGACCTGGCTCACACCCTATTTGATTGTTGCCTGTATAAGGGGGTGAGAGACAGGTACCTTGGTCTATATACCAAACAAATGACCCATTGGGATCCCCATATCAAAATAACCTACCTTACGTGCGGCCAGAATCTGAAAATAACATTTAACACAGCACAGAACTTAAACAAAATGGTTCGGTTGAGATAGGCATATGTGGGACTGATTGGGGTGAATTGTAGGGGGGGCACCGTAATATAATGTTATCATATTTTATCTACATCTTAAATTATTGTATTTTATTCCAGTTTCATTTTAAATTGTATTTTATCCAATTCCATTTTCAATTGCTTTTATCAAATTGTAATAATAATTTGTTTGTGGAACTCTGCACTTTCATATCACCCAAGGGCTAATCAATCAATAAAATAACAACAACAACAACAACAACAACAACAACAACAACAACAATAGGAGGAGGAGGGGAAAAACAGGCGTATTCAGTATGTGTTGGTAGATTTCTGAGCATTCCTGCTCTGGAGCAATTTTTTTAGAGGTTCCTCATGCACTCTGAAGTAAGTCCAGTTGCATTAGGAGTATAGTTACCATTGTGCAAGAAGATTTTGCATCATTCAAAAATGTGAGTGCAGTGTAGTCTCCACAGTGCCACTGAAAAAAAGAGTAAAAAATAAAAACGTTTTACAAAAATGTAGAAGTTTCCAGAGCTATGTTCTTCAATGGAAAGCAAGAAGTGCCAAGCACTCATTTCTCTTTCAGTCTATATAAATATAGTGTCTTCCAGAGGTAGTATTCAGCCAGTTCTGACTGGTTCTCACGAACCAGTAGTGGTAATTTTGAGTAGTTCAGAGAACCGGCAAATACCACCTCTGACTGGCTCCGCTATTCACTGTCTCTCGAGTCCCAGCTAATCAGCTGAGTCTTCTTCGTTGCCCTGCAAAGGAGAATGGAGCTGAAAAGCAGGTTACTGGAGTGAGAAGGGAATGGGGATTTTATAATATCTTGCCCCTGGAGTGGGGTGGGAATGGAGATTTTACAGTATCCTTGCCCTGGAGTGGGGAGGAAATGGGGAGTTTACAGTATCCTTGCCCTGGAGTGGAGTGGGAATGGAGATTTTACAGTATCCTTGCCCTGGAGTGAGGTGGGAATGGAGATTTTACAGTATCCTTGGCCTGGAGTGGTGTGGGAATGGAGATTTTACAGTATCCTTGGCCTGGAGTGGTGTGGAAATGGAGATTTTACAGTATCCTTCTCTTGGAATGGGGAGGGAATGGGAATTTTACAGTATCCTTGCCCTGGAGTGAAGTGGGAATGGAATGTTTACAGTATCCTTGGCCTGGAGTGGTGTGGGAATGGAGATTTTACAGTATCCTTGTCTTGGAGCTGTGTGGGAATGGAGATTTTACAGTATCCTTGCCCTGGAGTTGTGTGGAAATGGGAGATTTTACAGTATCCTTGCCTTGGAGTGGGGAAGGAATGGGCATTTTGCAGTATCCTTTCCCTGCCACACCCACCAAGCTACGCACTGCCACACCCACAGAACCATTAGTAAAAAAAATTGAATCTGGTGCCTTCCACAAAGTCAGGATGGTTGAGCTATAATCTGGTTGACAGTTGATTGTTTTATTTAAATTTCTGTCCACCTGGTCTTATTCCCCACCATTCCAAAAACTGTTTGTTCTGGAAAAGGCTTGCTGTTAATCCCACACAACAGGATATTTAGTTGAAATTTGATGAGTATCAGGAAGTGGGTGGATAAGTAAGCAGCCTGTGGTTTAAAAGGAACAGCAATTGGTCCTGTGGGCTTAGCAGAATTTTTACTTCATGATGGATGGAAAAACAGGAACATCTCTGTCTTGAGAATGGCCTTGATGAAAGAAATATTTGAGTCAGTGCCATAAAGACAAGATTTAATTCCTTTTATGTTATTCATAAAGAATGGGGAGTAAGGAAACTAGTCTAAGTGATTTTGTGTTGTCATAAGCAAACTAAAATTCAAAATGAGAAATGGTCTTTAGATTTACTAGGCTCAGGACATACCGAATAGATCCCTTACATTTTGTAAATAATGTATAGATCCCTTACATTTTGCAAATAATATTATTGTTGGAAGAAATGTCCTTCTGGGTTTAGTTCCAAGAGGGGGAAAGGACACCAGAAACATAATGGCTGTTTGGAAAGATGTTTTTTGGGTGGATCACATTAAAAAAAACATGCAGGATCACATGCCTTGATGATTTTGAGTGGAGAGAAATAGGGCAGAGATGCTGAGAATCCTTGGGTTTTACGCCCTCTCTGTGCTACTGAATTTGGGCTTATGTTCTGTTTGGTTCTCAGACTCCCATGGGGCCATGCAGGGGCAACTCTGTAGGTTGTCCTTTGAGTCCCAAATGTCAGGCATGCCTCATTCAGTATCCAAGAAAGAAAACCCCCAACTCCATTTGAATATAAAGGTACTTTTACTGGGCATGAAATGAAAACAACAAAAGTGAAGCAAGATCTGAAGCAAAAGAGTGCGAACGTGTACATATCAAACGTTTACCCAGGGCCCTCCCCCCAGTTACCCTAACCCAATATCCAATCTGAAACTCCCAAAGGTGTCATGTGGGGCGCATCTTCAAGTAGCCTCATTCAGCTGGTATGCAGAGACAGTTGGCCTTGACCAGACCCAAACATGAGCCATCAGCATGCGCAGAAGATGGTGAGAACAAAACTCCCTTCTCGAGATCTCTCCAACTGCACTCTTTCCCCCCCCCCCAAATACCATGAGCCCCCCACCCTCCCTGCTACTATGGCAGCGTATAGCAAGCAAGCAAATTAGAGGCTGACACCAAGCTTGGTTGAGCCTTTGCTGGGTGATGATGTAATGAAAGGGCTTTGGGATTCCTGTTATGGCTCTTCCTGAAGGAGGTTGATCTTTGTTGTGTAGAATAGACTGGCTCAGGCCTTAATGACCCATTGACAAAGGGGGGGGGCTGAGTTTCTGCCTCCCTTTTAGGGGAACTATTCTGCCCTTTTAATATTTCCTAAAATATCCCATTTATCTAGGAAAGGGGTGGGTGCTGACTTCCTACTTTATAGAATAAGGTTCCCCAAAATTGAACAGGCCTTGCTGAGTTTCGTAATGAATCTATCATTGGTGGGTAACCTGTGGGTCGCATCCAATCTGTGGAAGAGGCTGGTGCAACTACAGAAGCTTTCCAAAGATCTATACCCTGCCTGTCCTTATCCCATCTTAAAAAGAAACAAGCTGATCTATTTTGATCCCTGTTCCTTATCATTCCTTCTTTTCTGAAGTATAAAGCTGAGTGTTATAATAGTCTATGTAGCCAAACTCAGAGAGGCCTCCAAATTCAACATTGCCCCAAGAAAGGCAATGGGTTAATCCAGGCTGCCACAGTAATTGACTTTCCTATCATCCTTGAGTTGGCAGAAAAAATATGTCAATATAAATTGTGCTGCCCCGCTAGCTAAGCTCTACTGTGTGTTGGGAACACAGCCAAACAGGGTTGATCTCTTTTCAGTGTTTAATGCAGCAACTGGTAATTCTTTGCCATTCTTTGGTCAGGCCTCCCAGGTAACACAACTAAGTGCTTTATTCTACTTTAAATCTATTTTATTGTAAGGCTGTGTAGGAAGTTAGCACCACCACTCTCCAAGAAGAATAAAGTATTCTAGGAAATATTAAAAAGGCGGAATATTATATTTCCCTGGATGAGAAATGGAGAAACATGTGTTTTAGGCAGGAAGCAGACTCACTCTTAATAGCCCCCACGCTCCTCAATAGCCCACATCAGATATCAGCACTTAAGAGATAAAGAGATAGCTAGATCTATTCATAAGCAAACGTCCTCACTCAAGATCCAACAAAGGTAGGGTGAGCGTTCTACCCATCTAGCAACGGAACTCACCACATGGCACCTGGGGAGATTACATCACCCAGCAAGATTCAACCAAGCTTGGGACTCAAGACACTATAAAGCTACCCCTGCATGGCCCCATGGGAATCTGACAACCAATCAGAATGCATTTCTTACACAGGAACAGGAAGCTCCAAGGCAGGGCCCAAGAGAGGGTATAAATCAGTGGCTGGCAACCTTAAATACTCAAAGAGGCACACGGGTCCTAACTGGGAGCCCCCCATTCAATTCTGAAGCCAACCAGAAGTCCGATTCCCCCACCATAGAGTCTCCTCCTAGCGCGGCATCCTTTATCCTCTACCTGTTCTAACCAAAAGCCCTATCAATTGTGGAGCTGACTGGAAAACCCGCCCCTTGTCGTAGAGTCTCCTCCTGGCATGCTTCTCTCAAACTTGGCGCTGACCGGCAACAGAGTCGCAGCAGAAGAATGAAACAGCCACATGCAGCTCCAGAGCAGCAAGTTGCTGACCCCTGGTATAAATCTATCTTTCTCTCCCACCTATATGCCTTTTCTTTGCCCAGGAACAAAAAACCCATGTCCACCATTAAACCATCTTTCCAAGCAGTCTCCATGTTTCCAGTGTCTTTCTTCCCACTTGGAACTGAACCCAGATGGACGTTTCTTCCAACAGCTACACTGATGGAATCTTGCAAATGATATTGTTTAATTATATACATGTATGTATGTATGTATGTATGTATGTATGTATGTATGTATGTATGTAACATTACTTCTTTATGATATACCCACATATAACACACACACACACACACACACACGTGTGTGTGTGTGTGTGTTAGGTTTTTGAACCGGGGCTATATTACATGTTCTGCCTAACATGTAATACAGCCCCGGTTCAAATCCCAGTAAGGGTATGGCTAGCTGATGAGAGCTAAAAAGCTCGAAATAGATCAATACTAGTCTCCCTGATTTATTTATTTATTTATTTATTTATTTATTTATTTATATACGTAATACACACACACACACACGTGTGTGTGTGTGTGTGTGTGTGTGTTGTTAGTTTTATGAGCTGATCAATAAATAAATCAGGGATACTAGTATAGTTCTATTTTGAGCTTTTGAGCTCTCATCAGCTGATGAGAGCTAAAAAGCTCGAAATAGATCTATACTAGTCTCCCTGATTTATTTATTGATCAGCTCATAAAACTAACACACATATTTTAAAAAATCACGCAATGGAACTCATGGCTTTCTGTCTAGATGGTCTCTGGTGATGAGCCGAAAGGCAGAAGAGGAAACAGTATGTCTCCTCCCTTAATTGGGGCCCTAACAGGGTGTTGTGGAACAATGATAGATAGATAGATAGATAGATAGATAGATAGATAGATAGATAGATAGATAGATAGATAGATAGATAGATAGATAGATAGTTTTTTTATTAAAAGAAATTTGGATATAAACTCTAAATAATGACTGAAAAAAGGTTAAATTTTATTAGTCAACTATTATTTAGAATATAATCATAAAGAAGTAATGTTATTGGAAGATATTTGAAATGACCAATGAATGCCAACACATGGTTATGTCTTTAAGTATGAATTATTTCAAGCAAAAGGACATTTAAATAATTGTAGTCAATTGAGAATTGTGTTATAGTGATGGTATATATAAAGGTTTTTGATTTAAAATATTTAATTTAATATGAACTATAAATAATGACCATGTATGAACGCACAAAAGTTATCTGTAACTAATTAACACACTTTCTACAAGATGTAACGAAGGAGGATTCTTTTTTGTGTGTTTGTATGTGATTAAAATTTATTTATTTATTTTTATTTTATTAAATTTATATCCCGCCCTTCTCCTTGTTAGGACCCAGGGCGGCGCACAGGGATGTTAAAATACATACAAAATATAAAATATATGAAATTTAAAATACTTATTTTAATAAATAAACCCTGCGCTAAAACCAAATTAAAATCCCAAGTTTAAAAACTATCTAATGGTCAGTGTGGAGGTTACGCTAGGCCGGCTAGGTGAAATAGGTGTGTCTTCAGACACTTGCGGAAGAGGCGGAGGTCGGAGATGGTGCGGAGTTCAGGGGGTAAGTCGTTCCAGAGGACTGGGCCCACCACAGAGAAGGCTCTCCCCCTGGGTGTCGCTAGTCGGCATTGTCCAGCCGACGGCACCCTGAGGAGGCCCTCTCTGTGGGAGCGTATCGGTCTAAGAGATGTATGGGGCAGGAGGCGGTCTCGCATATAACTAGGCCCCGAGCCATGGAGCGCTTTAAAGATGGTCGTTAAAACCTTGAAGCGCACCCGAAAGACCACAGGAAGCCAGTGCAGCTCGCGCAGGATAGGTGTTATGTGGGAGTGTCTAGGCGCTCCCGTAATCACCCGCGCGGCTGCGTTCTGGACTAGCTGCAGCTTTCGGGTGCACCTCAAGGGAAGCCCCATGTAGAGAGCATTACAGTAGTCGAGTCGAGAGGTGACGAGTGCTTGAGTGACTGTGCGTAAGGCCCCCCGGTCCAGTAAGGGGCGCAATTGGCGCATCAGGCGAACCTGATGAAACGCCCCCCTGGCCACGGCTGCCACATGGTCTTCCATAGACAGCCGGGAATCCAGGAGGACACCCAAATTGCGCGCCCTCTCCACGGGGGCCGGTGTTTCGCCCCCAATGGCCAGAGTTGGAATAATCTGGCTGAACCGAGGCGCCGGAAGCCACAGCCACTCAGTCTTGGACGGGTTGAGCCTGAGTTTGTTACCACCCATCCAGATCCGTACGGCTTCCAAGCACCGGGACATAACCTCGACGGCATCGTTGGGGTGGTCTGGGGTGGATAAGTACAACTGAGTATCATCAGCGTACAGATGATATCCCACCCCAAAACCACGGATGATCTCACCCAGCGGCTTCATATATGTGTTGAATAGGAGGGGCGAGAGGACCGACCCCTGAGGAACCCCACATATGAGGGGTCTCGAGGCCGACCTCTGCCCCCCTGTCAACACATATTGCGACCGACCAGAGAGGTAGGATGAGAACCACCGCAGAACGGTGCCTCCCAACCCCAACCCCCCCAGTCAGCGCAATAGGATACCATGGTCGATGGTATCAAAAGCCGCTGAGAGGTCTAATAGGACTAGGATAGAGGAATATCCTCTATCCCGCGCCCTCCAGAGATCATCAACCAACGCGACCAATGCCGTCTCGGTGCTGTGCCCGGGTCGGAAGCCGGACTGGCGCGGGTCTAGATAATCAACTTCCTCCAAGTGTCGCGGAAACTGTTGAGCCACCACACTCTCAACAACCTTCACTAAAAAGTGGAGGTTGGAGACGGGACGATAGTTCTCTAATAATGCTGGATCCAGGGACGGCTTCTTGAGGAGGGGCCTTACTACCGCCTCTTTCAAGACGGCAGGCAAGGACCCCTCACTCAAAGATGCGTTGACAATGCCCTGGAGCCAGCCTCGTGTCGTCTCCCAGGATGCCAGTACAAGCCAGGAGGGACACGGGTCCAATAAACATGTGGTAGCCCTAAGTCTCTTTGACAACTTGTCCATATCCTCGGTGGTAACAAAATCAAACTCCTCCCAAGATGGTGTCACAAGAACAGCCTCGGCCCGCTCGACTGGGCCACTGTCGATGGAGGGTAACTCGTTCCGAATCCGAGTGATTTTCTCCTGCAGATAAATCCCAAATTCCTCTGCTCGACCCTGTAAAGGGGCTTCCCGCGGCCTCTGTTGAAGGAGGGAGCGGGTCACCCCAAACAGGGCGGCAGGGCGGTTATCTGCGGATGCAATAAGAGTGGCACAATACTCACGTTTGGCCACTCTTATCGCCACTAAGTAAGTCCTAATATGGTCTCTCACTAGTGTTCGGTCGGCTTCGGAGCGAGAAGATCTCCATCTGCTCTCTAGGCGTCTCTTGTGGCGCTTCATCCCCCTAAGCCCCTCGGTAAACCAAGGAGCCCAGGTGGTTCGTCGCCGCAAGAGAGGCCGCAAGGGCGCGACTCGGTCCAAGGCCCCCATGGCCGCACTTAACCATGCGGCCACTAGGTCCTCAGTCGAGTCGCGGGGCAAGTCCACAGGAATTGGCCCAAGCTCCCTTTGGAACCTTATCGGGTCCATCAGGAGCCTGGGGCGGAACCATATAGGAATATCCGAATAAAATAAAAATCTTTAAAAAAAGAAAGAAAATGTTCGGTGGATCCTGGTGCTCCTTCTAAGAATGTTTTTTTGACCAGTTTTTTTTTTTACATCAATAGTCTGTGTGTGGGATGTGTATGTGAACGTGGGTGGCCAAAGTACAAATACAACCCAAAACACCATCCTGTGAGCTCCTATGTCTTATTCTAGCTCAGGGGTGGGCAAACTTTGCAACTTTAAGTCTGAAGGACAAAGCTGGCTGGAGAAGTCTGGGAGCTGAAGTCCTTCAGACTTAAAGTTGCAAAGTTTGCCCACCCCTGTTCTAGCTCCTGCCCACCTAGCGGTTCGAAAGTATTGTTTGCAAGTCGATATATAGGTACCGTCCTTCCTGTGGTGGGAAACTGTTGGCTGCATTCTGTACAAGAAGCTGGAACTGCCACCAGAGCTGTCCAGACATGATTGGCGGAGGAGCAGTAGAGGAAAGTCTCGGATGAACTGATTTCCTCGGAGGACATTACAGACCAGCCGGTATGAAGTTAGTTCTCCCTCTAGTGGCTCACTGGTGCAACAGGCAGATTAGCAACTGTCAGCTGCCAGGACTTCTACTGTGGGCATAATTGTGTAGCCTCCTCAGCGGCGTATGCCATACATTAAATAAATAAGTAAATGAGGATCTCCTATCTATGTCTATGAGATTTTCAGTCATCGCGGTCATGGTTATCCCAAAGGTGCTTTTTCAAAAGGGCTTTTCAAAGGGCTTTGTTTTTTTCCCCTTGAAGACCATTAGCTTCTCATCCAAAAAGCTTCTCCAGTTCTAAACGATGATGGAGAATGGAACGATTTATATTCCTTTAAAAAAAATGAATATAAAGAGCTCTAACGGCCAGATGACTGCAAGGCATATAAATCTTTCCATTCTCCACCATCATTCAGAACTCAAGAAGCTTCTTGGATGAGAAGCTAATCATCTTCAAGAAAGAAAGAAGAAGTCCAGTTGCCTTTTGAAAAAGCACTTTTGGCTCAGGAATTTAAAAAAGAAGAAGGATCACCTATCTCCTTTGAGATCAATAGTCCTTTGGAGACAAGAATTATTTTTGACAAGGATTATTTTTGACATTCCTTCCACAAGCTGCCTTTCTCCACTTTCTTTATACATCTTACTGCTATCCATCCATCTATCTATCTATCTATCTATCTATCTATCTATCTATCTATCTATCTATCTATCTATCTATCTATCTATCTATCTATCTATCTATCTATCTATCTGGCTCTGTGTGTGTGTGTGTGTGTGTGTGTGTGTGTGTGTTCCATCATAACTCTGGAACGCCTTGAGCAATTTCAACCAAACTTGGTACACAGATGACTTACTCCCTTGAAACAAATACTGGGGAGCGAGGGATGGGGACACACCACTAAAATCCCTCGGGATGTGTGTTCTGTTAAGATACAGCCTGTTGTACAGCCTTAAAATGAATTCTACTGTACTGCCCTAAATGGCTTCTACTGTACAACGCAGTGGAGTTGCCATGGTAACAGCTCCATAGTACCCCCACAAAGGGGCTCCCTCTGATAAGGGGGGAAATACAACATTATAAATTATGCCCCCCCTATAAATAAATATCCGGGCAATGCCAGGTTATCGGCTAGTAGAGAATAAAGGTTTCTGGCTCTTAATTCTTCAATGAGCAGCTGTGTAATACCACTCCCTTCCCACCTATAGAAAGCCACAGAGATTACCTTGGAGGAAAAATGCAAAACCAGTAACAAAACAAATGTTCCCTTTTTGGACCCAGGCCTTATGAGGTTGCTGTATAGGGACTATGGTCAAAATGGCAACGTTCTCATCTAAGACAGAGAAATTAGAAATTTGCAAAGCACGAAGGTTTGGAAGTAAAAATACCACAGATATAAAAATAGGCAGAAAATCTAAGGGGAACAAAACAACTGAATGGGTGAACTCCATAGCTATGGAATAATGACTGTAGGAATTGAAAAAGTAAGGCAGGTGGGTACATGAATGGAAAATCCTGGAAATGGGTACATCTGGCTGAACCAATAACCAGCGAGGGAAGTGGGTGGCGAGGCTGCGGAGCTGGGAAAGACCGCTGCCCCCCCCCCCCCATCGATGGTGTCCCGCTTTGTGAGTTTGAAAATCTGGTCACCTTAACAATGTGTGAATTCGTCTAAGCTCTGTAAGCACAAGAAATACCTTTAAAATAAAAATCGACTTATGAAGGAACAATACGTATGTATGTATGCAGTTTAAAACAATCTGGATCACTGCTGCAAAATAGGCATGTAAAATCAGATATTCCTTTTATACCTCAAATTCAGATGAAGTTGGTAGCGATGCCAATAGCAGTTAAAATGATCTGCCAGACATCACATCCATTCTCCTGCAAATCATTTGTTTTGATTCTGTTTGCTTAAAAGTCAACCCCCATGGAGCACGAAACAGCATTAAAATAACAGCAGAGTGGAGAATTTTATAAATTTAAGATAATGTTAATATCTGCATGCATGCTGGGCAGAAGTATTCTGCTAATGTATTTCTCCCTCCCTCTGATGAGAAGAATTGGCTTTAGAAAGAGCTTTGAAGGAGAAGAGAGATTTGGGGAAATGTTCAGGGATAGAATGTGATGTTCTGGTACTTACTTAATTACAAGCTGGCTGAGGAGTGTTTGTGAATCTTCCATCTTAAACTCTGCACCCTCCCTGGTTTTCTCCCGCATCAATTAAATCTCAAGAGACAATATCAGGAGGATACTGCTCCTATGGATTTTTTCAGAAAGGCAGGTAAGGGCAGTTCAGAGGTGGCAGAATGACGCAGATACACAGAGCGGAACATAATAACACCAGAAATACCCTGTGCCACCTGTGTCCCGTGCCACCTAAAAAAATAAAATCCACTCCATGATGCCTCCCAAATCAATTATAAACAACTTGTCAAGCATTCTGCGCAGAAGATAGAAGAGCAAGGAAAGGAAAGATCTAAGACACTGCAAGGCAGATCCCAGCACAAAATTAATCTCATTGCAATTATCAAAATGAGTTTGTTTAATTATTTCAATTCATGTGGCCACGCATTTCCTGTACATGATTCTGGGCAGCTTACAAATTCTTGGTTCATCTCCCAAATTTGTACATTCAATATTAAAACATTAAATGCACCATCATTTAAAGTACTCTTAAGGAGACAAATGCTTGCTCAAAATGGCTGTCGACATTATTTTCCACATTCCCAAATGGAAAAAATTCTCAAGCATTCTTGGCTTCCTCACATTATCCATGTCACAGGAAAAATCAGCGTTGGGGAAATTCCCAACTCACCAGATGAATATGAGAAGACGGACTGAGAATAAAAAAATGCAGTTGAAACCCCTAATATTTGTCGATGTCTTCAGATGCTGTAAAATTCAACTGTCATTTATAACAAAAGTACAAAACTGGTTGGATTAAAAGAAAAAGAATAGAGGAGTTGTCAGTACCTTTGGGACTGCATGAGGAGAAATAACACAAAAAGAATGACGACTCCTCGGAAGAGATAGAATATTGGGTCTATAGGGCCTGTGCTTAGATGTGCCAACAGCAATGAAAATAAAAGTTTCAATAAGTTTCAAATTAGTTTCATCCAAAGCACAGTGTGACATCTCAGCGATGTAAGACTCAAAAAAGCTTCTCTGCTATTTCTTTTCAACATGGATTTGAAAACATCTAAGGATCTTATTTTCTATTGGTGCTGTTGTCTATTGTTGGTGCTGTTATCTTTATTTTTTCTTCCTTACATCTATGTAATGTCCCGTTGCTGTACAAGAAATTCCTTGGAAGACAATCAATACGCTGTTTTGAGAGTATGATTATGGTGATAATTAGCATTCAGCAGACCCTACCCATTTTCAGACTGTTCCTCGTCCGACTGAATGTAATAAGCCAGCAAAAATTTATCTTCCCGTGTTCCTTCCTTCCTTCCTTCCTCAGTTGACTGTAGAAAAGTCTGGTGAGAGAATATCAAGTTTTTCTCATGAAAAATAGCAGGTTTATTACAGCTACTTTATCCTCTCCTTGCCTATTTTCTTAAGACAATAGGGCATTTCTACTTTTACTTCTACTTTCCAGGTCTATACCAGAGGTGGGTTGCTGCCAGTTCGGCCTGGTTTGGCTGAACTGGTAGTGGAATTCAGGCCTGGATCGCAGAACCGGCAGCGACCCAAGACTGCCATGCCCCAAACTGGTTCCCTCACTGCCTCTTGGCTGCTGCCATTTTGGATTTTAGTGACTGCATGTGCGCAGTTCACTAAATTTTTCGGCACATGCTCGCAGAACAATTTACATTGAACAGTGTGTATATGAGCAGTGTGTGTCTGGTGCGCATGTGTGTGAAGTGCATGGGTTGCACATGAGTTGTGAACTGGCAGTAACAACAGCAGCAACCCACATCTGGCCTATACCAGGATTGAAGTTGAAAGTTTATTTCTAACATTTGAAGATCAGCCTCCAGTTAATTTCCTTTGAATAAAGTCAGTGAAGAGACTTAATAGTATTTTGCAATTTTCCCATCTATTTGCAAATAGAAAATCACATGCTTAACATCAACTGTTAAATTCACTGTTTCTCATTAGATTTCTGCAATACTTGCTCTAAATCTTTGAAGCTGCAAACCTACAAACCATTATGATTATGGCGTTCCACTTTACCAAATGCAAACAAGGGAAATCCTAGTTATACTATACGTACATGGGCCATGGACAATGACTTGATGGATGATAATCCTAGAGAGAGAGAGAGATTCTTTTTTCTCTTCAACATTTTCCCCACAAATACAGGACTCACTTTTTCTGATCAACTGAGTATTGATTCATTAATTGTGACAGGAAATTAATTGACCAGCTTATTATTGAAACTTGATTTCTTGGGCTAAGAAAGACTGACTAGCCCAAAGCCACCCAGCTGGCTTTCGTGCCTAAGTCAGAACTAGAACTCACAGACTCCTGGTTTTTAGCTTGGTTAGACCATTAGACCAGGGGTCTCCAGACTTGGCAAGACTCATGCTGGCTGAGGAATTCTGGGAGTTGAAGTCCACAAGTCTTACAGTTGCCAGGTTTGAGAGATTCCTACACTAGACTAAGCTTGGTTCTCTGGTTCTTTCCAAACCACTAAGGCCATTAACCAGAGGTGGTATTCAGCAGGTTCTGACCAGTTCTGGAGAACCAGTAGTGGAAATTTTGAGTAGTTCCAAGAACCGGTAAATACCACCTCTGATTGGTCCCACCCCCATCTATTCTCTGCCTCCCGAGTCCCAGCTGATTGGGAGGAAATGGAGATGTTACAGTACCCTTCCCCTGCCATGCCTCCCAAGCCACGCCCACCAAGCCATGTCCACAGAACCAGCAGTAAAAAAAAATTGAACCCCACCACTGCCATTAACCCAAAACAAGTTGTAATAATTTGCTTTATATCAAGAATTACCATATTGAAAAGGCCTGAAATCATCCATTTCAAGCTATAGTATAATACTCTTCTCTGTTGTAGCCTTTGAATTAATTTATGTTGATTCAAGAAGGATTTATTTATTTTTTATTTTATTTTTTAGAATTTATACCCCGCCCTTCTCCTTGTTAGGACTCAGGGCGGCACACAGGCATTATTAAAAACCATAACAAAACAATATATACTATTAAAAACATATTAAATTAAATTAAAACCCGTGCTAAAAACCCTTTAAAACCCTAAAAAATTAAAATTTATAAATAGAGTCAGAAACGGGGGGCTACACTAGGCCAGCTTGTTGGAATAGGTACGTCTTAAGACGTTGGCGGAAGAGGCGGAGGTCCGAGGTAGTGCGAAGGTCGGGGGATAGGTCGTTCCAGAGGGCCGGACCCACCATAGAGAAGGCCCTTCCCCTGGGTATCACCAACCGGCATTGCCCGGCCGACGGTACCCGGAGAAGGCCCTCTCTGTGGGAGCGGATCGGACAAAGGGATGTATGGGGCAGAAGGCGGTCTCGTATATAGCTAGGCCCCGAGCCATGGAGCGGCTTTGAAGATGGTCATCAACACCTTGAAGCGCACTCGAAAGGCCACAGGCAGCCATAAACTGAAGCACGTTTGGTTCCTGGTACCTTTTTATTTATTTACTTGTAGACTGCCCAATTGCAAACAATGTTGAGTTTGCTTGCTTCCTACAATTTTTAAAAACACACACCGAAATTCCATTTTAAGAAACAAAACAGCCAACTGAACAAATATTTTTTTTCTAAGCATCAAAAACCAATATCTCTTTATATGACTCTAACAATCTATGTCATTTTGTAAAATAGGATGGAGAGATTTCAGGTGGGTGCTTTTAAGAACTTAGATTACTCTGAATGGTAGATATAAAGTTGAAAAATAAACACAACTAAAACTTTCCAAAATTATTTTTTCTTCCTGAAAACAGGAAAAGTAAGTGGTTTCATAATTTCTTACCTATATAATCTTATCTCAGAAATCTGCCGGTAACTTAATGGTGTATTGATTAGAACTCGCACCAACTTTTTCTTCTGTTATTACTCTTTGCAGGCAAACATGAAAAACGACGTTTTTCCTAGAATCCCTTTCTTGATCTTATGATATTTCAAAACCTTCTTGGAGGCTTTATTGAATTCCAGAGATCTTCAGAATTAACCCTACTGTATTCGTTTTCTGTTTTGAAATAACAGCATAACAGACTTGGAAGGGACCTTAGAGATCTTCTAGTACAACCCACTGTTCCAGCTGGAGATCCTATATCAGTGATGGGAAATCTTTTTTGGCTTGCGTGCCAAAATCAGAGAGAGCACAGGGGGGGGTTAATGTCTGGGCGTGCCACACCCATAATGCTATGTGCACGACCACAGCACGCACACACACATGACCAGCAGTCCCCCACATTTTTGGCATGCTTTTTTCGCCCTCCCCAGGCTCCCGAGACTTTATAGGAGCCTTGGGAGGGTGAAAACAGCACCCCCTCCCCACTACAGTTTGCTCATAGTGTCATTTTTTGCCCTCCTGAGCCTTCAGGGAAGCCTCTTTTTTTTTTATATATATTGAAAAAGTTTTATTGGTTTTTACAATTTTCGAAAATGGTAGGGTAAGGGATACAGAAACATATTAAGAACTTTCGCGTCGGGATCATTGGCCCTTCTAGGGCTTCATAATAAAACATTTAAAAAAAACATTTTTCCAAAAGTACTACAAGGTGAAAATAAGATTCCTAAATTCTCCATTCTATGCTAGCAGTCGTGTACAAACATCCAGACATAAGGTTAAGCAATATTAATAGTAATTTTAAAAAAAGCAAAGTTATTTTTTCGATCTAAGTCTCTTGGCAATTGTATCTTCTTTTTCTCCTCCCTGGCCCCCAGCGGGCGGGGCCATGGCCCCCTCCATCCCCCCTGGATCTTCCCCCAGGATAGAGGAATGTTTTTTAAGAAAGGCTTCCACCTCAGCAACTGTTTTAATCCTTACTCTTCCTTCATCCCAGAACACCAACATCCCTTCCGGCATCGCCCACTTAAACCAGATCCCATGGTCAAACAATTTTCTGGATAAGAAGGAATACCTCCTTCTCACCTCCCTAATCTTTTTTGGGATCTGCTTCAAGATGGTGACTTCCTTTTGTTGGTAAATTAACGGCCCCCCTCTCTGCGCCTTCAAAATTCCCTCTCTGGTTGACCTTCTAACAAATTTAATATGTATCTCTCTGGGTACTTCATTTATCCTGGCATATGCTGAATTTATTCTATAGACTAGGTCAATATCCCCCCTGATCTCATCTTTAGGTTTCTGTAAATAGTCTGCTAAAATTGTACTCATGAGATCAGGAAGGTATTCACCAGATTCTTCAGAAACATTCTGAAATCTTAAAAAATATGACACCTTTTCAAAATCCATCCTAGACATATGACCAGACAAATCTGCAATTTCAATGTTGACATTTTTAAGTTCTCCCTTTGCCCCAGCCAGCCCCCCTTCCAGCTCCTCAGTCTTCTGTGAATTCTCCAGCACTTGCTTCCGTGTTTCCAGAAGGTCCTCCTTAAAACTTTTATTATCAGCTCTCAAAGCTTTAATTTCCTGCACCAAAACTTGTAACACTGATTCCAAAGATGACATTCTTTGTTCCAATCCTGCCAATTCTGATTTTGATGCCATGGTAAGCTATTAAAGTCAGTGTCACTAAGATGCCGTTTTTTGGGTGGGGCCGTTGAGGCAAATCAGGAGCAAAACAGTTCAGGTGAAAGTTGCAAAAGAATTCAAGACCCAGCAGAGAAACACTTTTCACAGTCAAAAATGTTTAGCAAAGAAGGCACTCAGGGAAGGAATCAATTAATCCAGAAATTTCTTCATTAGTAGAGAGAGAGAGTCCATTTCACGAAGAGATGTTGGTAATTTTCCAAAGGTAAAAATAGTCATTCAGGAACAAAGGGAACCATCCTCCACCGCCCCGTCTAGCCAGGAGGAGAAAATAACCCAAGAAAAATTGTATCAAGCCAGCCGGACTTAGATACATTGTAAGAAAATAAGCCGCAGATCCCTTTCGCTTATTTCAATGCAGTCCGGAAACAAAGTATCCGCTTCCTCGCAACGAGGAGCCATTTCGGAATGCCGCTTTAAATCCGAGGTGGGGTTTAACCAACAAACACCCCCCTCTACGTTCTTTCAATCCAGGCTGCCAGCATAAATAATGTTGTAAATCACTCACTCTTCACCTCGCTGCCAAAGCCCCAGGGAGCCTTCCGACCCGCATGCTCAGTTCTTTTTAAATTCGCTGATCGTTACCGTCCTCCATTGGCGAAGGGGAACCCCCCCCCCCCCCGCAGCATGTCTTCCTTCGCCTAAACCGAAGACAAGGGCCGTTTCCCAGCCGCCGCCAGGATAAACCAGCCCAGGCAAGCCAGTTTTACGGAGGGACCCGCAAAAAAGGATAAAATGGCGGACGAACCCCAAGGTTCGTCCGTCGCCGCCGGGAACAGGAACAGGAAGTCAGCCTTCAGGGAAGCCTCTTGATGGAGGGCAAACTGAAAGTCCATTCCTGAATTTCTGGTTTTCCCGTAGGGCCTGTTTTTCATGCTCCAGAGGCTTCGGGGAGCTGAAGCCTCCAGAGGGTGAAAAATGGCCTCAAAAGAAGGCACTGGCCAGCTGACAAGGCAAGCCTCATGTGCCCTGACAAATGGCACCCGTGCCACCTGTGCCATAGGTTTGCCATCACGGTCCTATGCTATTTCAGACAAATGGCTGTTCAATCTCTTCTTAATACATTTAGAAATGGAACATCCATAATTTCTGAAGGAAAGCCATTCTGCTGTTAATTGTTCTCACTGTCATGATATTTCTTCTTGGTTCTAGATGGGAAATTTCTTTGGTAAGTTTCCATCTGTTACTGTTCTGACCTAGGCTTCCCAAAAGCACGAAGCTGACTCCTTGTCTCGATAAAACCTCTTTTATTTAGTTTAAAGTGAATTCCTCTCCAGCAAAGTCCCGGTCAACAGTCTTTCAAGAGATTTCACAACTACAGACCTTTATCAGGCTTGGAGAGCTACCAAGCCGATATCTTCCAAACGCCACTCTGTGGCAGACAATACTTGGCAAGAATTCAGGAACAAATCTTCACTCTAAGGAATTGAACAAATTGTCTCCTGCAAACTCCCCTCTCCTTTTATTTATTTATTATTTATTTATTTATTTATTTATTTTTCATATTTATAACCCGCTCCCATCTCACCACAAAGGGACTCGGAGCGGTGAACATAGAATTAATCAATATATACAAAATACAGGGATATTAGGTACCTGTGTTATAACCATTTTAAATCCCCATTTACAACTGGCAGTGTTGGGGTTACGCAAGGCCGGCTAGTAGGAAGAGGTGAGTCTTAAGACATTTGCGAAAGAGGCGGAGGTCAGGAATGGTGCGGATTTCAGGAGGTAGGTCATTCCACAGGGTTGGTCCTGCCACAGAGAAGGCTCTCCCCCTGGGTGCCGTCAGTCGACATTGCCCGATCGACGGCACCCTGAGGAGACCCTCTCTGTGGGAGCGTGTCGGTCCCAGGGATGTATGGGGCATGAGGCGGTCTTGCATATAGCTAGGTCCCGAGCCATGGAGCGCTTTGAAGATGGTCATTAGGACCTTGAAGCGCACCCGAAAGACCACAGGAAGCCAGTGGAGCTCGCGTAGGACAGGTGTTATATGGGAGTGTTTGGGCGCTCCCGTAATTATCCGTGCGGCCGCATTCTGGACTAACTGTAGTCTTCGGGTGCACCTCAAGGGAAGCCCCATGTAGAGAGCATTGCAGTAGTCAAGTCGAGATGTGACGAGTGCTTGGGTGACTGTGCGTAAGGCTCCCCGGTCCAGTAAGGTACGCAATTGGCGCATCAGGCGTACCTGATGAAACGCCCCCCTGGCCACGGTCTCCACATGGTCATCCATGGTCAGCCGAGAGTCCAGGAGGACACCCAAATTGCGTGCTCTCTCCACGGGGGCTGGTGTTTCGCCCCCAATGGCCAGAGTTGGAATAATCTGGCTGAAACGGGGTGCCGGAAGCCACAGCCACTCAGTCTTGGACGGGTTGAGCTTGAGTCTGTTACTACCCATCCAGATCCGTACGGCTTCCAAGCACCGGGACATAATCTCGATAACATCATTGGGGTGGTCTGGGGTGGATATGTACAGCTGGGTATCATCGGCGTACAGATGATATCCCACCCCGAAACCACGGATGATCTCACCCAGCGGCTTCATATATATGTTAAACAATAGGGGCGAGAGGACCGACCCCTGAGGGACCCCACATAAGAGGGGTCTTGAAGTCGACCTCTGCCCCCCTGTCAACACATATTGTGACCGACCGGAGAGGTAGGATGCGAACCACCGCAACACGGTGTCTCTCAGTCCCAACCCCTCCAGTCGGCTTAATAGGATACCATGGTCGATGGTATCAAAAGCCGCTGAGAGGTCTAATAGGACTAGGATAGAGGAGAGTCCTCTATCCCGTGCCCTCCAGAGATCATCGACCAATGCGACCAATGCCGTCTCGGTGTTGTTGTTCCTCTTCATTCCCTATGGGCGGGGCCATTCACCATACACCTGTGGCTTTACTCCATAGTCAATCCTTGTTCCTTAGCTGTTCCCTTCTCCTGGCAGCTCTGCGCATGCACACACTGGGATCAGGCTCCAGCTGTTCTTCTGCTCCACTGATGTCCTACTCCGAAGGCAGCTGATAACTGTCAGATGGCCCTGGCGCCATCTCTGCATCTGATGCAGAGCACTCATCAGAGCATTCCCCCGATTCCAGGACTGGCCCATGTTCCTCTGTCCAAATCTGCTTCTAAATCCGCTGGCCTCTAGCGGGCCACAACACTTACTTCTTGTCTTGCCCTCAGGCGCTTTGGGCAATAGGTTTCCCCCCTCTTCTTTGTGACAGCAGCTCAAATATTGGAACACTGCCATCATGTCACCCTTAGTCCTTCTATCAGCTATTCTAGATGTACTCAGTTCCTGCAACTGTTCATCATATGTTTTAGCCTCCAGCCCTCTAATTCTCTTTGTTGCTGTTCTCTGCACTCTTTCTAGAGCATGGTGTCAAACTTGCATTGTCACAGCAGCAGCCCGTGATGTATGGGGACTTTTTTCCCTTTCGATAAACTGGGTAGGGGTGTGGCCAGTGCGTGACACATCCAGCCCGCAGGCCACGAGTTTGACAGCCTGTTTTAGAGACTCGATATCTTTTTTATGTCACAGTGACCAAAATTGGATGCGGTATTTTAAAAAATGAACATTAATCTTGCATGGCATGAATGGAAAGATAATGGGCATTGGTTATAGTGGATATAGTGGATTTTTAAAAATCTATGGCCTGCCAGACTCCCGAATGCGAAATAACATCATAACTATGTAGTACTATGGACTTGCAGGGCCGGTGCAATGTGTAACATGTTCACACTGGTGAGATAGGACTGGGTGTTTGTTAATATGATTTATTGGGTTAATGATTTTCTGTTTTTACTGTGAGTGGTATTGTGTTGGGGGGGGGGGTTGCACTGAGGGAGCTGAACCAATCTCATTGTACATATGTTGTGCACTGAGAAATAAATAATTGTGATATATTATTCCCAATGGTTACTTCAAGGCAGTGCTTCTCAATTATTTTCTGTCATGCCCTCCTAGGAAGAAGAAAACATTTCGCGCCCCCCGCGTGACTGTAAATAGTATCATCCGGGTCTAAAAGTCACACGGGCGGGTTTGGCTAATCAGGATAGAGCATCATGTCTATCCAATTGGGTCTGTTCTCCTCGAAAGGGAGGAGCATGCGCAGTCACATGTACTGGCTTAATGCTCACTATCGATGCAAATGTCAGCAGCGGTAGCCCGATTTCTTTAGCAAGTTTGATTAATTGGGGCAGCGTTATGTTTCACAGGAGAAGGTCTTTGTCAGCATCTGACTGGATACAGAGACATAAACACGGGGCTTGGCTTGTTATGACAGTGTTTGCCGAGGTCAAACGCGCCCCCCTTTACGGAGCCTCGCACCCCCCCTGGGGGACGCGCCCCACTATTTGAGAAGCACTGCTTCAAGGCAACTATAATTAATCATAAACTAATGGTGACATGAACTGGTGTCTTTGTTTAGTCCATGGTGGACAAGATACAGCAGTGTACTGTGATCTTGAAATGGTTAATTTTATTGGGAGGAATGAAAACTTGCACCCTTTCCTCTTTTTGAAGATGCATGGCTTCACTTACAGCATTTTGCCCTGAAAAATATTTTAGCGCTTCCAGCCAGCAGGTACTCAGAGCAAGGCAATAGATGCTATCAGGAGATGCAGTTGAGATATAAGAACGGTAGCCAAGGCAATGAAACTGCAGAGCTTTGATTTTCAAAGGATATGGCAGAGTCCTGCAGTTCATTATCCAGGATGAAATGCTACCTCTTCATACCATAACAATGTATTGTCAAAAGGCATTCAATTATCTTATATTTGTCCATCTAATTTCCCCTCCATTTCTATTAAACAAGTGCTATCCAAAGTTTGAGAAAGATGTCTTTCTATGCTAAACTAAGCTTCCGTGCTTGAGTACAAGGTTCATCTTTGAAGAAGGAGAAAACTAGAATGTCCAAATAGGGTTAGTAGTAGCCATAAAAGTTATTTTAACAACTACTCCATATCATAGGCAAAATAAAACAGAGTTACAATGAAATTGTTCCTCAACACAATAATGTAGTGGCATGCCTAGTTCCTTAGCTGAAATGTAATTGGCACAATAAACTTAGTGAGATACCATATCATACATATGCTAGTAAAAATGAGCAAGTAACATAATATACACAATCAATTTCAAACTTTTCCAAACCTACTAGCTTCCATAAAATAGTAAAAATACATGTTAATGGCACAACCTCTGCACTGGATAGTGACAGTCATTTCATGAGAGTAAGGCTATAAGTAACATCCTTTTTAAAAATGTATTAAATGAGGGTTTCATTAAAAGTCTAAGGCAGTTGATTTTATGGAATCAGAATCAGATGTACCCTGTTTCCCCAAAATAAGACCTCCCAGGATAATAAGCCCAATCAGGGTTTTGAGCGCATGTACTAAAATAAGCCCTCCCTGAAAATAAGCCCTCTCCAAAAATATTTAAACGCATGCGCAGCCGGTCCACGCCATTTCCTCTGGTTGTTTGCCATGCAAACAACACAAGGTAAGGAGGCAAGGCTGGAGGGGGGAAAGGGAGGGGAAACATGCCCCATGCACCCCACACGCCATTACCTAATGGCCATTCCTGTAACCCTAGCAACCATGTCCCTTCTGTCACACTAATGGCCGCCGAAGGCGGCAGGCCCAGCAATGTGTAACACAGCAGCAGCCATGAGGTGGCCACTCTCACCATGTCCTGCACCTCAAAAATAATAAGATCTCCCTGAAAATAAAGCCAAGTGGTTATTTTAGGGGTCAAAAGAAAATAATACCCTGTCTTATTTTCAGGGAAACATGGTATAATGGCTCATATGAGATGCCACTGTCCTATTGAATGAAGCTAACAGGTAGCCCTGACCTGGTTATTCACATGTTGTGGTAACAATCTCCTCACGGCTTTTGATAACTACCAAACTCATTAATTGAGCTCTATTTCTCCAATATGTAAATGATTTTCAAAATGATTTTCTATCATTTCTCCCAGGAACTTTCTCCTACTTTCCCAGTGAACATCGTTGACAATTGTGGTTGTCTCCCATCCAAGAACAAAACAGGCCTGGTCATAACTTGGCAAGATCAGTGAAGATTGACTCAGGGGTTCCCAAACTTGGCAACTTTAAGACTTGTGGACTACAACTCCCAGAATTCTCCAGCCAGCTATGCTGGCTGGAGAATTCTGGGAATTGTAGTCCACAAGTCTTAAAGTTGCTAAGTTTGGGAACCCCTGGACTAGATGTTGCCATCTAGTGCTTCAAAGTAAAGTCACCTTAGAATCTTCAATTCATGGTACATGTAAGGACAGACATGTATCCAGGTTGCAGCAACAATGTGGAAATAGTTTATCATGGGTGTTTTCTGAGTTGTTTCTGTTGAGTCCCCAAGCCTATGTCCCAGACAACTCGTCTGGTAACCTATGAGTCACCGCATTCCGGAGCTGAGCCAGCAGCTGCAGTGATTAACAGAGACAAGCTGTCTGGAATCTGTCTGGAAAGGAGTTACAATGTTGCAACTGCTTGCTAGGAGTTTCCTGCCTGGTAACTCTATATAAGAGGTTGCCAGAGAAGAAACCTTGCCAGTTGAATCTTGTGTGTGTTGTAAATAGTGTGAATAAACGTTCCTGTTGTTTTGACCATGCCTGAGTCGGAATCCTTTGTCTGATCTAACACTGGCGACGAGGATGGGATTCAGGCCGTGGCCTTAGAACGCAACGGGTAACGAATACTTCAACAACAGAGCGCAGCGCGACGCACAGCCTCACCTTGGCTACGGCGACAATGCCTCCGTTTGCACCGTTCGACCCGATGAAGGAACAATGGGCTTCCTTCTTAGCCCGGTTCGAGTGCTTCTTGATAGCCAGCGACTACGGCGAACTCGCGCCTGCCAGGAAGCTGAGCCTATTCCTCCAGTGCGGCGGCCCTGAATTGTTTGCTACCGCCCGAACCATAGCAGCACCCGCAGCGGTGCACGAAGTGCCGTGGGACGATCTCCTGGGCCGCCTGAGAGCACACTACGCGCCGGCGCCTTCCCGCATAGCGCATCGCTATGCATTCAGGCAATGTGTGCAACAGCCGCAACAGTCGGTAGCCGAGTTCCTGCAGAAATTGAGAGCGACCGCAATCCCCTGCGAGTTCCCTGCTGGCTTCCTGGAGGAATCCCTACTGGAGCAGTTTGTATGCGGCGTAAGAGACATCCGCCTAAAGCGCCGCTTGCTTTCAAAAACTGTCCTGACTCTCGAGCAAGCGGTGGAAGAAGCACGTGCGACAGAATTGTCGGAGATCTCCACATCCGACATGGGCCGCGCGCGCCCTCCTCTTTTCCCCACTCCGCGAGCGTGTCTGGCAGACGAAATAGCGCCGCTGGATGAGCTGGAGGAGGATGACCGTGGGGACTGCATGAGGGTGACCGGGCGCGTGCTGAATCGCGCATTCACACCGCAGCAGAAGTCCGGGAACTGCCTAGGCTGCGGAGGGGCCCACCAGAGACCAGAGTGCCCATTCAAGGCATCGGTGTGCCGCAGATGTGGCAGGAAAGGACACCTAGCAGCTGTGTGCCGTGCTGCCGCTCCAGCGACAACGCCAGCTGCCGCCTCCAGAACCGTTCCACCAGGACAACGAGGGTCGCAGAAGCGTTCAGGACGCTACCAGCCACAGCCGACCGACTGCTTCGCGCTGGCGGAGATGCCCCCAGCTCTAAGCTACGACCAGGCAGAGAGTAGGAGACTGTCAACAGTGGTTTGCTTAGAGGGGGTGGGGGTAAAAATGGAAATAGATTCAGGGTCCTCTAGATCACTCATGTCCTGGGCGCATTTAGTTAAGCTTTGCCCCAAGCTCAGGAAGCGGGATCTCGGCCCCACGGCGACGATCCTGAAAGATTACCAGGGCTCACAAATTCCCATTCTAGGTCTGCACAGAGTGAGAGTAGACTACGGCCCCTTCCACGGATCCCTTCCCATCCTGGTAGTGGCCAAACCCCTAGCTGCCTTGATCGGATTGAACTGGTTTCCAGCCTTGGGACTGTCAGTCCAAGGAGTACACAGCGTGCCAGCCAGTTCTCCGGTAGACGAAGTAATCAGAGAGTTCAACGACGTCTTTGATGGCAGCTTAGGAACGTACAAAGGCACTCCAGTTTCCCTAAATTTGGACCCCCAGGTTGCTCCAGTCCGCTTGAAGGCCCGCAGGCTGCCGTTCGCGCTGAAGCCAAGGTTGAAGCGGAATTGGATCGATTGGTGGCGCAGGGCGTGCTCGAACCCGTCGATCAGGCGAAATGGGAGACCCCAATTGTGGTCCCCATTAAGCCCGACGGGTCCGTGAGGATCTGCGCCGACTATAAGTCGACGATCAACCTCGGGCTTCAAGCGAACCCATACCCGGTTCCGGTGGTGCAAGACCTACTCCACTCATTGGGACGAGGTCGAATGTTCGCGAAACTGGATATGGCGCAGGCCTACCAACAGCTCCCGGTGGATGACGAGGCTGCGGAAGCGCAGACCATCGTGACCCACCGTGGGGCTTTCCGCTGTCGCCGTCTCCAATTCGGCGTGTCCGTAGCCCCGGGGATCTTCCAGAGCCTCATGGAGCGACTGCTCCATGGGCTCCCTGGCATTGTACCGTATTTTGACGACGTCCTGATTGCTGCTTCCAGCATATCAGAACTCGCCAAAACGTTACGGAAGGTCCTCAGAGTTTTCAGGGGCGCGGGTTTAAAGTTGAAACGCAGCAAATGTACGTTTGCTGCGCCTAGGGTGGAATTCCTGGGTTTCATGATTGACGCCCAAGGAATTCACCCAACCCCCTCCAAGGTCGAGGCCATCCAAAAGGCCCCCACTCCTGCCTCCAAAACGGAGCTGCAGGCATTCCTCGGCCTTTTGAATTTCTACGCGCCGTTTATTCCCCATAAGGCATCGCTAGCCGAGCCGCTGCATCGGTTGCTCGACCGATCCGCGGCCTGGCACTGGGGCAGCCGCGAAGCACACGCGTTCGTGGCTGTCAAAGCCATGCTCACGTCAGATGCGGTACTAGTCCAGTACCATGACAGGCTTCCTCTGACGCTTGCGTGCGATGCCTCCCCTTTTGGCCTGGGGGCTGTCCTTAGCCACGTCTTTCCAGACGGCTCGGAAGCCCCCATTGCTTTTTACTCCCGGACAATGTCTCAAACAGAGAGAAACTACAGCCAAATCGACAAGGAGGCTTTGGCTGTAGTGTCCGGGATTAAGAAGTTCCACAATTACCTCTATGGGCGGACCTTTTCTGTTGTCACGGACCATAAGCCGCTCCTTGGGCTATTGGCCGGTGACCGTCCGACACCCCCCATCCTGTCGCCCAGGATGACCCGCTGGACGGAATTCCTGGCAGCGTATGACTATACGCTGCTATACCGTCCTGGCAAGCAGATAGGGCATGCTGATGCCCTAAGCCGCTGCCCTCTCCCGGGGCCGGATCCGGCCCCTGTGCCTGCTCTCTCTGTCCTGATGGTCGCGGAGTCGGACTTGCCCCTGTCCTCTTCCGCCGTTGCCGCTCACACCCGCACAGACCCCGTCCTCGCCCAGGTCTGCCGATGGGTGCTGAGGGGCTGGCCTTCGGGCAGTGTGGCTGAAAACTTTCGGCCTTACAAGTCACGCCAGCTGGAGCTCTCGCTCCATTGCGGGTGCTTGTGTTGGGGAGATCGGGTCATCGTCCCTTCCCCTCTCCGGCACATGGTTCTTCAGTCGCTCCATGCCAACCACCCAGGCATCGTCCGTATGAAGGCATTGGCCCGGAGCTATGTCTGGTGGCCCGGCATGGACGCTGAAGTGGCGGAATGGGTGGCCGCCTGCTCCTCCTGCCAATCGTCCCGGCCGGCCCCGCCGGTCTCCCCGCCGAGGGAGTGGGACGCCCCCAGGTGCCCATGGTCCAGGCTCCACTTGGATTTCGCGGGTCCCTTCCATGGCCAGAATTTCCTCGTGGTGGTGGATGCGTTCTCACGCTGGGTGGAGGTGATTCTCATGGCTTCCACCACAGCGGAGAGCACGGTGCGTGCCTTGCGCCGTCTGTTCGCGACCCACGGGTTGCCGGACGTCGTTGTGTCCGACAACGGACCCCAATTTCAATCCTCCACCTTCTTGGACTTTCTGGCCACCCAAGGGATCCGCCACGCGCCGGTCGCCCCTTATCACCCGGCGTCTAATGGACGCGCGGAACGAGCCGTGCGCTCAGCCAAGGAAGCCTTGGCCCGTTTGGATAAAGGGGACTGGCAGGCAAGGGTGGCCGCGTACCTTTTGGGACAGCATGTCACACCTTGCCCAGCCACAGGGAAAAGCCCCGCGGAGCTCTTGATGGGCCGATGCTTGCGGACCACTCTGGACAGACTGCACCCCGATTACGACGGGTTGCAGAGGGGCAACCTGCAGATTCCCACTCCTCGTTTATTTGAAATTGGGGACCTGGTTTGGGCAAGGAACTTTTCAGGGGAGCCGCGATGGATTGCCGCAACCATTTTGGACGTAACCGGACCCTGTTCTTACAGAGTCGGCCTTCAGGATGGATCCGAGTGGCGGCGCCACCTGGATCAACTGAGGCGCCGCCTGCCCGAAACAGCAGTCACCACGCCAGGCCGTTCCTGCCCGTTGGCCCCTGTTGGGCCGTTGTTCTCTGCTCAAGCCGAGCAGTTGTTTGGAACCCCGGAGTCCCTAGCCGGTCCAGACCTCGTATCGGCGGGAACAGCACGGGGAGACCGCCAGGACCTCACAGCCCAATCTGACTCTCAGCTGGGGGCCTCGCCCATCGGGGAACCACCCTACCAGAATAGTACTCACCAGCAAATGCCAACTACCTCAAGCCCGGTCGCCACGCCCCCTCACCCGGACTTGCTAGGGTCGGCATTGCCGCCTACGGCGACTCCACCTCCGAGGGCAGGCCGCGATGACGTAGGCGAAGGCTCCGTGTCCCACAGGGAGGAGCCTCCTCAAGAACTAAGGCGGTCAGGGCGGACCCGACACCGCCCCGCCTATCTGAACGACTACGCGTGCGCATGTACTGTGTTGGACAGAGAACCTAGACACATGCGCACTGACTATGGGGGAAGGAGTGTTGAGTCCCCAAGCCTATGTCCCAGACAACTCGTCTGGTAACCTATGAGTCACCGCATTCCGGAGCTGAGCCAGCAGCTGCAGTGATTAACAGAGACAAGCTGTCTGGAATCTGTCTGGAAAGGAGTTACAATGTTGCAACTGCTTGCTAGGAGTTTCCTACCTGGTAACTCTATATAAGAGGTTGCCAGAGAAGAAACCTTGCCAGTCGAATCTTGTGTGTGTTGTAAATAGTGTGAATAAACGTTCCTGTTGTTTTGACCATGCCTGAGTCGGAATCCTTTGTCTGATCTAACAGTTTCTTCAACTTTTCAATCTAGACTACAACCTTGGGGTTTGCTAGAAAGCAAAGAAGCTATCCACAGTGGAAGATTGGATTATAAAATTGACAGAGTTTGTGGAAATCCCAAAGCTGACCAGTATGACCAGGGGGAAAAGTGCTAGAAACTTTCTTGAAAAATTGGAAATTGGCTTGTACGGACTTTGTGATAAAGCAAGAAAAGGCTGAAATGATAATTTATGGATTTCGGGGCAATAATCTTTAAAGGTTTCTCTTACAAATTAAGAGAAAAAAGAGAGAAAGAATAAAGATGGTAACTACAGGTAGTCTTCGGGTTCTCAGTTAAGGACAGCAATTGAGACTGGAATTTCTATCACTAAGCGACATTGTAGTAAAGCACAACTTCACATGATTAAACCTCTTAGCAATGGTAGTTCTGGCATTTCCAAGTGCCATCCTTAAGCAAATTCCACACCATCATTAGGAGCAGAGGTGGTATCAGTAGTGGGTTTCTGCAGGATCGCACCTACTCACAAGAGCTGGATGGTGAAATTTAGAGAGCCGGTGAGAGGGGGTTCCACCGGCGGACCCAGAAGTAAGTCTGGCCTACCGCTGCCAGTAACCCAATGGGAAGGAAAGGAAAGCAAAGGAAGGCAGAAAGTAAGAAAGGAAAGGAAAGGAAAGGAAAGGAAAGAAGGAAGGAAGGAAGGAAGGAAGGAAGGAAGGAAGGAAGGAAGGAAGGAAGGAAGGAAGGAAGGAGAATTTATCATCACAATTGAGCCCAAAATTTTGATTGCTAAGCAAGAGCATTGTTAAATGAGTTTCACCACATTTTACAAGTTGGCCACTCCCACCTTGTCACATGACTGCCAAGCCACGCCCACAAAATACCTAGAGAGTAGGTTCTAAAAAAATTTGAAACCCACCACTGGGTGGTATCCTGGAGGTTCGCACTGGTTCGGTGGTGGCGCAAGGCTCCTGGTGTCATCAAGGACCTTCTGCGCATCCGCAAAAAGTTTTGCTCATGCCCAGATGTGCATACTCCCGCTACCGAACCGGTAGTGAAGAGAATAGAATACCATTACAGATTAGGAGTGTTATTAACTTTGGAATCCTGTTTTTTTTAAAAATAATATTAAAGAGGGATATGTTTAAGAAAACAAAGCAAATCCACTCTTTTAGATGCTACACCCACCCCAGTCACATAAACATTTTAGAATTCAATTCTCTTCTTCCTGTTCCCACCACAATAAAGCAAGAATTGAACACACATATTGTACAAGTCCCTTGTGCTTACAATGCATGTTGCAAATATCCCTCAGGAATACAAGGGACAGATGTTTCAGAATGGGCCATAAGTATTATTGTCATATAAAGCACAGAAACCTCTACTTGTTTTCTTTTATTGCATTTGGTGAGTTTCTCAGATAATAGCAATCATTTATTTAATATGTATGGATTTATATGCTGCCTTTTGAAACTAAAGTTTTCCCATCGTAGGACTTGAAAAGAGAGAGAGAGAGAGAGAGAGAGAGAGAGAGAGAGAGAGAGAGAGAACAATAAAGCATAGCTGTAAGCTTTAAACTGTGATTAAAGTTTGAAGTAAAATATCTGCCAAGAACAAGCTATAGATAACAGGAATCACATATGCAAAAGTTAAATCAACTGAATCAGGAACAAGCATTTATAAACTGCAATGTTCCCACATTCAGAGCTGATACAGTACATGGTGATAGACAAAGCCAAGCCAAAGGTGTAAAGTCATATTTTGTACTCAAATATCACATTCCATCTCTAAGAACCTTCAGCGTAGTCCCCAAGACCTTCCAAACATGGTTACAAAATTGTCATTTGTTATGTGGCAGGAGACATCTTATTGAATAATACTCATTATATTAAAGTTTAATTGAATGAAAATTTTGTTCTGACCCATTTAATACTATTTGGAGTATAATATCCCCAGTATAACATTCAAAGACTTGCAGTTGTGGCCATCTTAAAGTCTTCACCGGTGTTCTCTACATTATCTTCCGCATACCTTGGCAATAATCATCATTTATGAATCCTTTCTTATGAACATAATGCAGAGTGGCTTGTTCACCATCCAAGTTATGATGGTGAAAGTATATCTGTTCAAGCTAGAAATGGATAAAAGGAACAATATTATTCTTCCAGCTCTGTGCCCCAGGTGAAAATACTGGAAAATGTGTTTTAAAGCAGAAATGTTTATGTTGTTTATGTTTATTCGATTTATATACCGCCCTATTTCACCTAAAAGAGACTCAGGGCGGTGCACAGAAAGAGAAAAACCCAGCAATACATACAAAATATAAAAAACAATTAAATTATTGAATCTGTGCAAAAATTTAAATAAATAAATTTAAAACCAATAAAATATCAAATTTTAAAATTATTCCCTTAGTCTATGTCAGGCTGGCTAGATAAAAGAAATGTGTTTTTAACATCCGACGGAAGAGTCGTAGGTCCGTGATGGTACGGATATCGGGGGGCAGGTCGTTCCAGAGTGCTGGACCCGCCACAGAGAAGGCTCTTCCCCTGGGAGCCACCAGCCGGCATTGACCGGCTGACGGCATCCTGAGAAGGCCCACTCTGTGGGAGCGGACAGGTCGAAATATCAGGTGTTGTATATTTTTTTGCCTTTCAGTAACATGCTTGACCGGCTTATCTGTAGGAAATGACCAGGCTGAGCCCGAGGGAGGGGTCAAATCAGTGGTGGGTTTCTGCAGGTTTGCACCTACTCGCGAGAGCCGGTTGGTGAAATTTAGAGAACCAATGAGAGGGGGTTCCACCAGCGTACCTGGAAGTAAATCTGGCCCGCCGCTGCCAGTGACCCAATGGGAAGGAAAGGAAAGGAAGGAAGAAAGGGAAGAAAGGAAAGAAAGAAAGAAAGAAAGAAAGAAAGAAAGAAAGAAAGAAAGAAAGAAAGAAAGAAAGAAAGAATTTATCATCACAATTGAGTTCAAAATTTTAGTTGCTAAGCAAGAGTGCTGTTAAATGAGTTTCACCACATTTTAAAGGGTGGCCACTCCCACTCTGTCACATGACTGCCAAGCCATGCCCACAAAATAGGCCACACCTACAGAGTAGGTTCTAAAAAAATTTGAAACCCACCACTGGGTCAAATGCATCATAAGTCAGGAGTCCCTTTGCACCTGCAACAAATCTAAGTCCAGCCCACCTTGAATTCCTTTCTATTCTTAACTCCACTTAATTTCCTTTAACAGTCACTTGGCCAGATTCTTATAGAGAGCTTAAACTTGTAATACATTTTAATATTCACTTGAATTGCCTGAATCGCCTGATTTCCTAGGCGTTTGACATTAATCAATCCTTTAATTCATCTAATTTGAATTAAGTTTACATTTAAATAAAATTAACTTTAGTATTGGCCTCAATTTCTTCTTAACGCTATCCCATCTCAATTTTTGGCTTGTGGTCTTTTCATCTTGCAGATATTAAAACTTCTGCTTTAAAAATAAATTGTAGATATCAATTTGAGAAGATATCTTAGATGACAAGACAGAACGGCTGATTCTCTGGTGTCACCAATATCTTACCCAGGTTTTTTGGATAGACCAACTTTGATGCTTTCCTGATATACTGGACTAATATTTCCAGTCAATGGAAATGAAAATTCAGCAATATCAACTGAGTAAGGCTGGGAAATCCATGTCCTGTATTTATAGTAACAGCAGTCACATCATGCAAAACAGCAAAAAAAATAAAATTGCTGCAATACTGGTGTGCATTTTATCCACTAATCATATTGCCTGAATCAGCTTTCCTAGCAACTATATTATAGCTACATTGCTTTTGGTTGTGTGGTAACATCTAACATCCTCTTTCAGATCTTGATCATGGTAAATTACTGGGCAAGGAGAGATAAGTGATCTGGTGATATACAATAATTAGATTTAAGTGACTCACATCAATTACATACTTTGAATTACTTGCGCAGTGAATGGCATGAATGTGGTTTCTATCAGATGTCATTGTTATTGGAAAACAGAAGAATATATTGTCCTGTCCAGGTCATGATAGGTTCAACTCTGCCCTCTGTATTCTGTTCATAAAGTTCATTCAAGTCAATATTGTTAGATAACAGCTGTCCAAGCTAAAATTCCCTGTCCTTTTGCTATGCCAACTTCTTCTGGATTTCACTTTGGGCTCATGCTAGACTCTATTCTCAGAGAGACGTTTCCTCTCTGAGCTTCCTGCTGGAGCCCAAAAGCTTGGAAGGCTAGACCTCTGGCCCTGGTGACCGACCAAGATTGGATCTTCTGGATTTGCTCTCCATCTCAGCAGTATCTTTACAGGAACAACCTCTATCTTCATGAACAGATTTGATTGAGATAACTAATCTTTACCCAGTATACTAAGACAAAAATAAACAAGCCACATTTTTGCGGAGCAAGGGGTGTGTACCCAACCACTGACTTTACAGGCTATTGTGGGGATAAAATGGAATTTTTCAAGAAAATGTTGATGGAGAAGAAGCAGAGATAACAGCTGCCAAAACCTTGCTCTGCTGTATGGATTGTATTCTCTGATCGCATGCTTTATCTGTAGCAGATGAAAATAATGATGAAACTAGATATATAGTGGAAAGGAGGCCTGGAGAAAACTGCCTCCAGATGAAAGTTTAAGGATTTGGGCAACAGTTGTCCATCTTGATCTGCTTGTTATGTTACATTTTATGTAACCTTTTTAAGAGCACATTTTTTACACATTACAAAATATGTTTTTATACTCCTTCTTTAATAATAATGTTTTGCTTCATAATCTAAGAAGCATATCTTGTTCATTGCAGAAATTCGATAGCCGGTTTCCCTCCCCCTTTTCCGCCTTTAGCTAGTAAAATACATAGAACAATGATATCTGAGTACAGTCCCACATTTGTGGGACAAAAGCTTCTTTGGATAATTTAGTGTATAACTGATTGATGTTATCTGGGGCTGCCCGTCTGTGTTTCTAATGTCTCATTTGTTAGCCTAATTACACTACACAGTAAGTTAACAAGCAATCAAAGTATTAAGAAAGATAATGGGGTTTTATATTCAAGCAGTGATGAATTTTGTACTCCTGACACTGAAAAGAGGGAATCTTCCCATCCAAGCCTCATTCAGAAGGATTCACAACTTTTAAAATCCAAAGAAAATTATGTGTTTAAAGGAAAAAGAGAAGGAAATTGTAAATCAGAAAAGTAGCTAAAAGGAATAATGATATCACAATCAGAATGAGTCAGTTTCTTTAAAATATGCATGACCTATGAAGAGAATGGCATTAAAATGCCATTGGTATATTAACATAAACAGAGGGGTTGCCAGCTTGGTCTACCAGAATAGGAAGTCCCAAAGTTGAGGGAAGACGTTTCAGCTCCTGCCACAGCTGTAATTCAAGCTGACCATCTTTTCATCACTTTGATATCATAGAACCGTGATGGAGAACCTATGGCATGCGTGCCGGAAGTGGCACACAGAGCCATCACTCTGGGCACACAAGCCATTGCAAGTTGTTCTTCCGGGTTTTGGCCAGCTGGCCAGCTGGTATTCATATGCATGGGAGCACTAGAAACTGGAAAAGCAGCCACACCAGCATGAATGAATGTGCCTGGAAGACAGGGGTGGGTTTCTGGGGGATCGGCCAGGATCGCGCGAGCCCGATGGTAAAATTTAGAGATCCTGGCCGATCCCGTTGGACGATGGACCCGGAAGTTACGGTACTTCCGGAACACGTGGCTCGCTCCATCAAAACCTCCGGCGCGAATGCAGAGGCTTGGAGGGGCTTCGCGCCGAGCCAAGCGCGCCCGGCTGGAGCGCACGAGCCACCCGCGAGTGCCATGGCGAGCTGGCACGGGGCGCGCTGCTGCTGTTGCTGCTCCTGCTGCTGCTGTGCGGGCCGGGGGCGCGGGGGTCCCAGGGCGCCGACAAGCAGAACAGCCTCTGCAGGGCGGCCAGCGGCGTCTACCAGGGTGCCAGCGGCCTCCTGGGCAAGGAGAACATGCGCGCCCTGCAGAAGGTGAGCGGCGCCCGGAGGGTCCCGGGCAAAGGGGAGGGGGGAGGGGAAGAGGAGGGGTCTAGGGAGGGAGTGGGGTCTGGCCTTGTGGGAGGGGAAGGGGTGCAGAAGGGGGTCCCTGACTTTGGCGTGGGCGGCCAGGAGGGAGATTGGGGAGGTCCGAGTGAGTGGCCGACTGGCCGGCGGGCGGGTAAGGAAAGTTGCTGCGCACCCCAAAAATCCTCTGGCCCGCTGGCCGCGGTTGCTCGCTCGCTCGCTTGCTCGCTCACCCATCGGACGCCAGGTTCCTTCGTCCGGTGGATGGGTGAGAGAGCGAACGAATAAATACAGCCAGCGGGCTGGCGGGCCGGTCAGGCTACTTCCTGGAGCTGAGGAGGTTTGGGGGGGGGGGAGACAGACACACAGAGAGGCAGGGAGGGAGGGGGGAACCAGAGAGTGACAGACACACACAGAGAGACAGAGAGTGGGAGGGAGGGAGAGAAAGATAGACAGAGACACAGAATGAGTGATTTAAGTGCCTGAATGCGAGACAGACAGACAGACACACACACACACACACACACAGAGTGACAGATGGGCAAACAAAGGAGAGAGAGACACAGAGAGAGAAAGATAAAAAAGAAGGTGGGAGAGAGAGAAAGAAAGAGAAAGAAAGACAGACAGAGAGAAAGAGAGAGAAAAGAAAGAGAGACAGAAAGGAAAGAAAAAGAAAGAGAGAGAGAGAGAGAGAGAGAACTTATGACCACAATTAAGCCCAAAAGTTTGGTTGCTAACCAAGACCATTGTTAAGTGAGTTTCACATTTTCCAAATTGGCCACTCCCACCCGGTCACATGGCCAGCAAGTCACTGCCACCCGGTCACATGGCCGGCAAGTCACTCCCACCCAGTCACATGGCCAGCAAGCCACAGAACCTGTTCCAAAAATTTTGAAACCCACCCCTGCTGGAAGATGATCTTCCAGTTTCCGGCATGCGCAGCCACCTGGTCCTCTGGTTTCTGGCATGCATGCACATGCGAAGACCAGCTGGCTGGTGTGCATACCTGCTTGAGAAGAAGACTTTATACCATTCCAGACAAATAGCAGTACAGTGTCTTCTTGGAAAACTCCAATAATGAAGCACCCACAGCTTCTGTTTACAAGCCATTCCACTGATTAATTCTTCCCACTGTCAGGAAAACTACCTTTCGTTCCAAGTTTGAATCGGGGTCTCTTTAGTGATCTTCCACCCATTACTTCAACATAGGTACACAAGAGAGTGTCTTCCGTGTCATAACCAACATAACCATCCAGAGAGCAACAACTTGATAAAATACATTCAGAACAATTGAAATTACACTTTAGATTAAATTTGGATGCTGTCTCTATCAACTCACAATGCAGCACTAAGTACGTTTGAAACTGTTCTTATTTTTTGTATTTACACCAAATATATGTATAAAGGCTACCTGGAGGATGTTATTTGACAGTAACCTGCAATAATTCCACTGACCAGCTTTAATTCAAGACTGAAAATATAAGAAACTGATGTATGGGGGAATACCTACACATATAACAGGGAGATCTATTATCTCATTATTTTCCTAGTTCAATTTACTTGTCTGTCTGTCTGTCTGTCTGTCATCTAATTCAGGGATCACCCATCTCACTCATAGAACAATTCAATATCTTTAAGTCTTTTAATATGGTTTTGGGAAAAGTGAATCAGTTCAGTGATTCTGAATTGTACACCCAAAACTTAGAATTTATGAAGAACTATAGATTTATCTAGCATGTGGTTTAGCAAAAAAGATCACTCTTTTATGATGGAAACATTGCCATTCCGGATTTACAATCTTGGGGTAGGTAGGGTGTGTTTGCTTTGTGCTTATAAATTGTCTATTGCCGTAAGAGGAAAACAACTTAGTATTATTTTCTGCAGTCATGGTTTAATGCTGCACTTAAAAGCAGACTATTTTCTGGATATAGTTAAATGTTTTTCTTCTTTTTCCCCATCTGTATTTTCCTGTTTTAATTTGTGCTTTGGTTCTTTATTTCTCTATATTAAAGCACATATATGCAAAGCAATTCTAAACATCCAAGTAAAACTCTTCATGTAGGAGTGTGAGAAATCCCAGCATATACAGTCAATATGGTCTTTGAACAAATTGAATTAATAATCCAGTAGAGCAGGGGTCTCCAACCTTTGCAACTTTAAGTCTGAAGGACTTCAGCTCCTAGACTTCTAGCAAAGCTGGCTGGAGAATTCTGGGAGCTGAAGTCCTTCAGACTTAAAGTTGCAAAAGTTGGAGACCCCTGCAGTAGAGGAATGTGTAGGTCCAGCATTCTGAAGGACATCAGCTTGAGATCCCAATAGGTGGAATATCAGAAAAAGGAGAAAAAATATGGTTGTATTAATTATGGAGTAGCATATTCAGCAGAGTGAAATCTCATTAGTGCCTCAAGAATTAATAGCTTTCTAATGCTGAGGTTCATATATTACCCTCACTTAAAAGATTATGCTGTCAGTCAATTCTGTTTCATCCAGGTGAAATTCAAGGCACTGACCTACTGTCTAGTGGAATATTTCCCCAATCTTTGCAACTTAAAAACATTTAGAGTTCAGCACCCAGAACTTCCCAGCCAGCATGAGTTGAAGTCAATATATCTTAAAGTTCCTGAATTTGAGAAACATTAATGCAGAGAACAAATTGTTTAGACAATAGAATCACACAAAGAGCTTGGCTTTTAGTTTTAAACCAAAATATGTATCTGAAAGAAATTATAGCATATAAATAATATATAATAATATAAGCCTTAGAGAAGAGTAAAATACCAACAGTGTAATAATTTTGATAGTTTCACTTTTTGATCAATCAGATTTTTGTCTCCTCAACATCTCTTGCATTCAAGTTGTGCTATCACTGTTTGAAAAGTAATTGTTTGTCTTCCAAAGTCTTTTCTTGCCTCACCAAAGTCACCTGCCACACCACTTACTCTGACTAGTAATATCATCTGAACCTGAGTTAACGGTGGCAGCAAATCTTATATTAATCTCGGAAAAAATTAAAAAATGAAGCAACTTCACTTTTGCATTCACAAGTTGCATTAATAATAATAACAATCAAGATCAAGTGAGGTATTAATGCCCCTCTATAGAGCCCTAGTAAGACCATGCCTAGAGTACTGGATTCAGTTTTGGTCACCACACTATAAAAATATGTTGAGACTCCAGAAAAAATGCAGAGGAGAGCAACCAGGATGATTAGGGGACTGGAGGCTAAAACATATGAAGAATGGTTACAGCAACTGTGCATGCCTAGTCTAGTGAAGAGAAGGACCAGGGGAGACATGATAGCAGTGTTCCAATATTTGAAGGGCTGTCACAGAGAGGAGGGGTCAAGCTATTTTCCAAAGCACCTGAAGGCCAGACAAGGAATAATGGACGGAAACCAACCAAGGAGAGATTCAACCTAGAAATAAGGAGGAACTTTCTGACAGAACAATCAACCAATGGAACAGAAGTTGCCTTCGGAAGTTGTGGGGGCTTCATCACTTGAGAGTTTCAAGAAGAGATTGGACTCTCTTCTTTAAGAAAAGATTGCACCATTTGTCAGAAATGGTGTAGGTTCTCCTGCTTGAGTGGGGAGTTGGGCTAGTTGACCTAAAAGGTCCCTTCCAATTCTGTTAATCTATTAATCTGTTAACTTTGCAACTATTCACAGTAAAATATCATTAATCTGTTCACTGAATGGTTTTGTCACAGAGAATGAGCATCTATAACTGTTTGCATTATAGAAGTTAAGTCTGTAAATCAGTTTGGATTTATAGCCCATGGAAATGGACAGAATGCATTTGATCAGCAAACACAAACGGGAAGGAAAAATATATACTCTAGAGGAAATTCTTGCAAATGTATGTGTGGGGTTATATATTTAGACAGGTCCATAAACCACTGTAGGATAATCTCATAATGAAAATTATGAAAAATAAGTATTTGCATTGTGCATTTATAAATGTATATATGGTATGTGATTAGCTGCTAGCGTTCACATCCAGCAAGACGCTTCTTAAATATTTTTACACCGTTTCTCTTTTGAATGCCCATACATTATTATAGATCCAGTCAATAGTCCTTAGCACCGTGTAAGGCTTTCTCATAAAATATATCAATAATATTTTAGTGGTTAATTGACAATATTACTATGCTGAATATTGTCATAAGGAGATTGTTAAACTCAGCATCAATGAAACGGATAGAACAACAGAGAAAATCCACATTCAGTACAAATATCTTATTTAATGTGTAGGAGATTATGGCTCTGTAACTGCTAGCAGTACACATTGCAATAAAAATGAAATCAGTGTCTGTTGGGCTTAGACGGAACTTGTGGAAAGCAGCATAAATAAAATATATTATTCATTCCTTTCTTGTTTACTTGGTGTTTAGGGCATCAGAATTTGCTGTGAAAGTGGCTTTTGAATTTGCAGAGCAATAAAAATCAAATCAGTAAACAATATGACTAGCATTTAGAAACAGCACTTTTTATTTGATAAAAAACATGTTTTTCCTATGGCATTTCTCACGTGAGCTGAATCTCAATGATCATTGAATAAAGTACACAGAAGCATAACATACAGTGCCAAAAATTTAAGTACTGATAAATAAAGGGAAAGAGAAACTAAGCACAGGAAAAAATAGCAAAAACACTGGCTAGCAGTCCTGTATTAAATGATTGTATCAAGACTGGTTTGATTATAGGTTGGAAGTCTCCTCCAACAATTAATAAATAGAAAATATATTAAACATTTCACATCTTTCTACTGACAATACAGCCATTGCAGTTTAATAATTCTTCTGCTGTAGGCTTCCTGTTTTTATATATATATGAACATTTTAAAATATTTTTCTGTAAGTTTTTTCCAATCAGTTCCATATTGTTGATTTATTTATTTATTTATTTGATTTGATTTGTAGACCGCACCCTCTCCCCGAAGGGACCCGGGGCGGTGCACAGGACAATTAAAAAGCATATAAAAACACAACAATACAATATTTAAAATCGAATTAAATAATTAACCCTGCGCTAAAATTTTAAAATCCTAAAACCCTTAAAAGTAATTCCCTGTAGTCCCAATTAAAACAATTTAATATATTACAGCCTAGGGTGGACAGGTTAGGCCAGGCTGGCCTGTTGAAAGAGGTAAGTTTTTAGCTTTTGGCGGAAGGAGCGGAGGTCCATAGTTGTTCTAAGTTCGGGGGGTTGGTTGTTCCAGAGAGTAGGGCCCACCACAGAGAAGGCCCTTCCCCTGGGCGTCGCCCGCTGGCATTGCCTAGTGGACGGTACCCGGAGAAGTCCCTCTCTGTGGGAGCGAATCGGCCGAAGGGATGTATGTGGCAGGATGCGATCCCACTTCCAGTCCCTAGACAGGGTACAAATGTATTAAACACAATGGCATAACAGAAATATTGGGGGGGGGGCGCTTGCAGAGTGCTCCTGGGGGTGGGACCCCCAGAAATGAGCAAAAAATGGCCCGTTTTTCATGAAAATGGCCCATTTTTTGTCAAAAACAATTGCATGCATAGCCTTATGGAGGTTTATAGAGTGCTGCTGGGGTGGGCAAAATTGAGCAAACAAGCCATTTTTTGCTCATTTCTGCCCTCCCCAGCCCCCAGGAACTCTTTGAAAGTCTCTATAGGGCTATGTAGGCCCATTTTGGTGAAGGGGGCAGGACTTCAGGAGGCAAAAAATGCTGTATTTGATGTATAAGTCGCACCCAGATTTTCAGCCTCTTTGTAGAAGACAAAAGGTGCGTCTTATACTCCAAAAAATACGGTAAATAAAAACAATATAAATTGTAAAGATACAAGCAGCAAGATTATAGTCATAATGTTTAATGTTTATTGAATTTGTATACCACCCTTCTCCCTTGCGGGACTCAGGACGGTGGAAGTAGAAAGGGAGATAGGTAATAGGAAGGATGAGAAGAATTTAAGCAGGAACTCCTGATTTCAGGACTCCAGGTAGCTAAACAACTTCTTAATGTAGCTCAGGGGCTCCTTTAATAATAATATTACAAAAGTGGAACTTCTATCATGCAGCTGTCACCAGCTTCACAGCAACTCTCTCTACATGGGGCTCCCCTTGAGGTGCACCCGGAGACTTCAGATGGTCCAGAACGCAGCTGCGCGGGCAATTCTGGGAACCTCTAGGTTTACCCATATAACACCGCTCCTGCGCGAGCTGCACTGGCTGCCTGTCGTCTTCCGGGTGCGCTTCAAGGTATTAGTTATCATCTTTAAAGCGCTCCATGGCTCGGGACCTAGCTATCTGCGGGATCGGATCCTGCCTCACACATCCTCACGGCCGATCCGCTCCCACAGAGAGGGACTTCTCCGGGTGCCGTCCACTAGACTTTGTCAGCGGGCGACGCCCAGGGGAAGGGCTCTCTCTGTGGCGGGCCCAGCCCTCTGGAATGACCTTCCCCCCGACATTAGAACGACCACGGACTTCCGCTCCTTCTGTCTGAAATTAAAAACATATCTTTTCTGCTTGGCCGGCCTAGGGTAGTCTCTCTCTATGGGGTTTTAGCTGGTTAAGTGGGAATTTTAGTATGTAAATGGGTATTTTAGCACAGGTATCGTTTAATTTGTTTTTAATATGTCTGTATATTTATTGTATATTTGTTGTTTTAGTTTCCCTGTGCACCGCTCCGAGTCCCTATGGGGAGAGGGAGCGGTCAAGAAATTAAACTACTATTATTATTATTATTATTATTATTATTATTATTATTATTATTATTATTATTATTATTATTATTATTATTATTATTATTATTATTATTATTATTATTTTGGCATCCACCCCAAATGATGTTCACAGCTAGTGTTCATGGGAAAAGGTACGCCCATTGCTTCAGTATTATTGGTTTTACATTGCATTTCCCCAATTAACGTAGCCTTGCATATTCAGTAAAACATGCTGGGGGGGGGGGGTGTCTGCATATTTGCACCAACTTCTTAGTACATTTTGAGTGTATTTTGTCAAGGTTCCTGAAGTTATGCTGACATTCTTTTGTTTCTTAGGAGCTCCCTTGCTTGTGACATGCAACAATCTAAATCAGCCTTTCTCAACTTTGGCAACTTAAAGATCAGGTCTCAGACTTCAAGGAAGGTCCACATATCTTCATATTGCCAAGTTGAAAAACACTGACCTAAATTGTTCATGATTTATTTATTTATTTTATTTTATTAAATTTATACCCCGCCCTTCTCCTACAAAAGGACCCAGGGCGGCGCACAGGTAAATTAAAACACAACGTACATAAATAGATCAATTATTAAAATCCAATTAAATTAAATTACCCCATGCTAAAACATTTTAAAATTCTCTAATTAAAATTTATAACTAAAAAATCCAGATCGGGTGATTATCCTAGGCCGGCTTGTTGGAATAAATGCGTTTTCAAACGCCGGTGGAAAAGGCGGAGGTCTGTGGTGGTACGGAGTTCAGGGGGCAGGTCGTTCCAGAGGGTTGGGCCCGCCACAGAGAAGGCCCTTCCCCTGGGTGTCGCCAACCGGCATTGCCCAGCCGATGGCACCCGGAGAAGGCCCTCTCTATGGGAGCGGATCGGTCGGAGGGATGTATGGGGCAGGATACGGTCTCGGATGTAACTAGGCCCCGAGCCATGGAGCGCTTTAAAGATGGTCATTGACACCTTGAAGCGCACCCGAAAGGCCACAGGTAGCCAGTGCAGCTCGCGCAGAAAAGGTGTTACCTGGGACTGCCTTGTGGCTCCCATGACCACCCGCGCAGCTGCGTTCTGGACTAGCTGTAACCTCTGAGTGCACCTCAAGGGGAGCCCCATGTAGAGAGCATTACAATAGTCCAGCCTAGATGTCACGAGTGATTGAGTTCTCCCTCTTAGGAAGAAAAGTCCATGCTTACTCCAGCCACTGATATTTACAGCCCAAACACACTGAGACAAGCTAATTCCATCTCCCCACCCACCCACTCCGCCATTCTGCACACCTCAGCATCACGAGGAGTGCAGTATCCACACAATTGACAGACTTGAACAATGGGCGCTATCTAACAGAATAAAATTCAACGGTGAAAAAAGGAAAGTTCTACATTTAGGTAAAAAACCCAAAATGCACAGGCACAGTATAGATCAGTGGTAGTCAACCTGCTCCCTACCGCCCACTAGTGGGCGTTCCAGCTTTCAGGGTGGGCAGAAGGGGTTTTGTCCGATACTGAAGCACTTTCCTTTTCTTTAATGTAATTGACTTCCCTACTTTATAAATCACCATTACTGTGGAACCGGTGGGCGGTTAGAAAATTTTACTACTAACAGAGATGCAAAAGTGGGTGGCAGGTATAAAAAGGTTGACTACCCCTGGTATAAATCCATGATGGTGAACCTATGACACGCGTGCCACAAGTGGCATGAAGAGCCCTTTCTGTAGGCACACGAGCCATCATCTCAGCTCCACTGCACATAGACACCTTCCTTTGGGGCCAGCTGGTTTTCAGGTCTCTCCCGCACATGCTCCCTAGAAAACTCCCAGACAGGAAGCATCAGGAATAATTTGTCCCTCTCATTGTTCCTCTGGTGTCCCACGCAGCCTCTTCTACAAAAAATATACGTTTTCCAGTTAGTAGCTGATGACTAAACAGTAGTCTGGTAATATCACAGATGAAGCAATGCTATATAGTGCATCCGCACAAAATAATTTCAGATAAAATGCACAAATATGCATGTTATTATATCTGGGATTGTAGCAGCTGCTCTTCATTTTCTCGCTTCGGTGTTGGCAATTTTCATTAGAAATTGTTTGAAATCCATCCACTGCACAAGCAGCTATTACAGGAAAGGACTTTGTCTGCCAAACAAGATCAAATTCTTGGCCTTGGACCTCATTTCGATGAGCTGGGAGAAAATGTGTTTTAAGACTAATTTCACCGCTGTCTAACAAATGATCTGAAGGAGCCAATTGACTAGGCAATTGAATCATGACTTTGGCAGGCACACTGAATATATTGCGCGCCCAAATACCAATCTCTGATCAAGTTTGTTCACATCAAAATGTCGGTGCATGTCCAACACATCCTCAAAACATTCAAACTAGTTTATGGAGGGAAATATGCAGTGTGGTACCTCAAGGTTCTGCCTTAGGTCCAATACTCTTCAATGTCTTCATAAATGATTTAAGTCAGGAGGTAGAAGGGGAACTCATCAAATTTGCAGAAGGCACCAGGCTGGCAGGAATAGGCAAAGCTCTAGAACAGGGGTGTCAAACTCAATTTCATTGAGGGCCAGATCAGCATTGTGGTGGTCCTCTGGAAGCCGGAGGGGAAGAGTGGCATGGCTGGCCACCCAGGTGGAGGGTTAGTGCAGTGGGGCTGGTGGGGAGGGGCAACCGTGGGCCAGCCCCCTCCTTGGGGTAGGGGGCTGCTGGTGGCAGTGGCAGTGGAGGCGGCTGTGTCCCCCTGATCTGCAAGGAACTGGAGGAGGGGGCAACAGTGGCAGCTGAGGGGCGAGCAATGTATGATGCAATGCTGGTCCTGTGTGCATGCATGCATGCCAGATGGGGTCGGGTGGGCCTGTGTCAGCATGTGCCTGCCACCTCCTACGCATGTGCGTGTGAAGTGAACCAGTGGTGAGATTAATATTTTACTACTGGTTCTGTGGGTGTGGCTTGGTTGGCATGGTGTGGCTTGGTGGGCAGGGCTTGTGGGCGGGGCAGGGGAAGGATATTGCAAAATCTCCATTCCCGCCCCACTCTGGGGCCAGCCAGAGGTGGCATTTACCGGTTCTCTGAACTACTCAAAATTTCCACTACTGGTTCTCCAGAACCTGTCAGAACCTGCTGGATTTCACCCCTGAAGTGAACCAGTTGTTCAAAGGGTTGGATCCCACCCCTGAACAGAGGAATAGAATCAAGATCACATGAAGTGTAATCTTACTGCTTTATAATGTTTTGGTAAGACCATACTTGGAATATTGTATTCAGTTTTGGTCAACATGATATAAAGACTTGCAGTGTTGGGGCATTCCCACTTCTGGAGGCAAGCTGTTCCACTGATTAATTGTTCTGTCAGGAAATTTCTCCTCAGTTCTAAGATGCTTCTCTCCTTGATTAATTTCCACCCATTGCTTCTTGTTCTGCCCTCAGGTGCCCTGGAGAATAGTTTGACTCCCTCTTCTTTGTGGCAACCCCTGAGATATTGGAACACTGCTATCATGTCTCCCCTGGTCCTTCTTTTCATTAAACTAGACATACCCAGTTCCTGCAACCGTTCTTCATATGTTTTAGTCTCCAGTCCCCTAATCATCTTTGTTGCTCTTCTCTGCACTCTTTGTAGAGTCTCCACGTCTTTTCTACATCATAAAAATGATGTTGAGAGTCTAGAAAGTGCAGAGGAAAGTAACAAAGATATAACAATCAATCAGTGGAACGGCTTGTCTTCAGACGTTGTGGGTGTTCCACTGCTGGAGGTTTTTAAGAAGAGATTAGCCATTTGTCGGACATGATATAGGACAAGCGGTTAGACTAGAAGGCCTCCAAGGTCCCTTCCAACTCTGTTATTCTGTTGTTCTCTTCAAGGGAAAGGATTTTTACCAAAAGTACTCAACAGTAGCGAAGCTAGGCAAAGACTGGGATGGTTACAAAAACAAAAAAAAATGTATTTTAGGGTTAACTACTGTATTATAGTTTAGAGATTTAGTGTGCAATTTGGGACTCTCAGTGTGTGAGCTGTGCAGTTATATAAATTTATTTAATAAACAAATAAATAATAAATAGCAGGAGGAATAGACTGTACAAGCCAAATTAATTTTATTACTAACTAGCCTTCCAGGCCACATGTTGCTGTGGCCCAGTCAGGAGGGACACAACCTTCATCAACTCGAGGGTGGAGTTTCTCCCTCTCTCTCTATCCCTCTACCTACCTACCTACCTACCTAGCTACCTACCTACCTACCTACCTACCTACCTACCTACCTACCTACCTACCTACCTACTGCATTTCTCGCTCCTACTCTCTATCCCTATAGCTGCCTACCTACCTACCTACTGTATTTCTCCCTCTTTCTATCCCTCTACCTACCTACCTATCTACCTACCTATCTACCTACTGCATTTCTCCCTCCCTCTCTCTATCCCTATAGCTGCCTACCTACCTACCTACCTGTGGACAGAGTATTTTATGTCATAAAGGATGACATAATACCTGTGGCCCACTGCTGTCTCTGTATCCATTGACCTACCTTTTAAACATTTTTTTACATTTCCATTGTATGTACCTGGCACAGGTGTGACAACTACACAGTCTATATATATATATATCATTGGTGCCGTACTTGAAAGGAACGTTGTGAGAAAATTTGGAAGCGATTGGTGCAGTACTTTCGGGGATTAGCGGTTTTGAACAAACTCTTGTTACATTTGTATTTATATAGATGTTAAATTACCGCACGAACCTGCCACCATATGCAAGATTATTGGTAGGTAAAAGGAGGTACTTCCGAAATAGGAATCTAAAAACGAAAGAAAGTCAGCTGGAAACCAGTAAGACGTTTGCTGTCTTTGTTTGCCATCTAGTGGACAAAATTCTACATGAGTCACCTCAGGATAAAAAGGATGAAAACATACTTTTAAAAATAGAGATCATTTCAGATCAGATCCATCCTACAAATTGCATCCTCTCAGGTTACTTTAACAGCTACTGTTTGATTTCTTGTAAGTGCATCTTCAGCTCTGACTAGATCAGTGTTTCTCAACCTTGGCGACTTTAAGCCCTGTGGACTTCAACTCCCAGAATCCCCCAGCCAGCTGTGCTGACTGGGGGATTCTGGGAGTTGAAGTCCACAGGACTTAAAAGTCGCCAAGGTTGAGAAACACTGGACTAGATGGTAGGGAAGCTGAAGAGGCATCTTGGATGAGAAGCGAAATGTCTTCAAAGAAAAATCAAAAAGTCCAATTTCCTCTTGATGGGGGTGGTGGTGGGGGAAGCACCTTTGGGACAACCATGACCTGGATGACTGAGAATCTCCATTGACAGATAGATACACAATACTTTGTGGAAGTAAGAGAAGTAGAAGTCTCCTGGGGTTTCCTCTCCAAGAAGTAAAATATCAGTATGCCAATTGTTTCCCAAACTCCCAAGTTCTCTTTCTGTGCTATTAGTATGCACAAATTAGTGGCAAAAAGATTGATTATAATACATGCTTTTCTTTCCATTGGACTGAGTGATTTTTGTATGAGAATTCAGTGATTTGGGACACAAGGAAAGAATCAGTATATAGCAAGTTGACTTTATGTGTGTATGTGCATGCGCGAATGGGACTGCGAGCATGCATGTGATGCAAACAGGACCACGAGCATACATGCAATACTCACCATGAGAATACCATGAGTAGGGGGGTGCACCACACTAGCATGTACACTGGCAGCCACTCATGCAGCCCAGTGGCCAACAGGCCATGGCCCAGTAGTGGGCGGCGGCCCACAGGTTGGGGACCCCTGATGTAGATGACATTCTGAAATAGATGGGGCCTTCTCTAGACCTCTTGAGGCAAGTAGACGCAATTAAAGAGAGGCAGTCCTTCAGATATCCCAGCCCATGTCATGTAGGGCTATGTAGGCAATAACAAGCACCTTGAATTGCACTCAGAAGTCTATTAAGAAGGAGTGTAACCCAGGAATAACATGGGCATACTAAAGCATGCCCATGATTGCTCACACTGCCTCATTTTGAACCCTCTACAGCTTCTGAATGTTCTTCAACGCCAACCCCATATGCCACAGGTTGGTGTAGATGTAGATGGCATTCTGTAATAGATGGGGACCTTCTCTAGATGTCTTGAGACACATAGACACAATTGGAGAGATGCATTCCTTCAGATATCTCAGCCTAGGTCATGTAGAGCTATGTAGGCAATAACAAGCACCTTGAATTGCACTCAGAAGTCTATTAAGAATGAGTGTAACCCAGGAATAACATGGGCATACTAAGGCATGCCCATAATTGCTCACACAGCCTCATTCTGAACCCTCTGCAGCTTCTGAATGTTTTTCAAGAGCAATCCTAAAGAGAGAACATTGCACTAATCCAATCATTAGCTAGAAAACAAGCTCTGTTGAAAGCTGGTAGTAATTCAGCACAACAAGATTTAGAGACCAGGCTGGGAAAAACTGGACCTATGTTAGTGGTGTTGATTAGTTGTTTTAGTAGAAACTGAGTAACTTTGAATCATAGTATATTTGGCTTTTTATTATTTATTTTCTTGTTGATTTGATAATTAACCATGGTAGAAATCTTGGGTTCAGTCAAATGTTCCCCAGCAATTATTTTTCAAGAATAAGAAAGTAAAATATGAGTTAGCAAGTCAATGCTTCTGAAGATGCCAACCATTTTCTAGAGATATCTCCATCATCTGAATGTATAAAATGTAATAATACAATCTGATACAATTTAGGAATCGTAAATGAATTTTACAATGGGTCTTGCTGATAGGAGGCTTACATTTTTGTTCAACAGATCTGTGAAAGCAGGAAGAATGAAGTCTCACTAGTATTAGCCCATCAAGCTACTTAGAAAGAGCTTTCAGAGTACTAATAGTATTTGTGATATGGCTAAACTAAAGCCTTCAAAATGTCTCGGGGCTGATGTTGCCATACAAGAAAAGAAGATCTGAAGTTACCAAGATAGAGTTACAGTAGGGACATGGAATGTAAGATGCACGAACACGGAAATCCTACAACCAAAACAGTACCACTATATCTGGATATGATTGGATAGTGTATATAGAAAACTAATTGATTGCAGGTAGTTCTTGACTGACAACGATTCACATGCGGCCCTCTTGAGCTCGGTTTTCACTGGAAGAGGGTTGCAGGACGCCGTCCCATCCAAAAATGGAGCTCAGGGACCTGTTTTCAATGGCAGAGCACTCGGGCCACCACAGGAGCCCCTGAGTGATGTCAAGCTGGCCACGCCCACCCTGTCCAGGCCCTCCCGGCCTGCCAAGATAAAATATAACCCTGACGCAGTGGTGGGATTCAAATAATTTGACAACCAGTTCTCTGCCCTAATGACCAGCTGGATAGGGGTGGATCAGTGGGCATGTGACCATGTGGGTGTGGCCAACTCAGTGTCACTCACATGGGCACTTCACTTTAGCTGTTATAATGTAATAACGGTTAACCAGAGAGGCGGTTTCTGTAAACAGGGCAATAAAGATTAGGCTAGAATCAACACCAGAGTGTTTCCTTCCTGCCTTCCTCACAGGATTAGCCCTGTAAAGTGGGGAAAAACAAAATGAGATTTCTTCCAACAACTGTTTCTCTGAATTGCTTAGAAAGTTAACAGCTGGTTCTTCTGAATAGGTGCAAACTGGTTGAATCCCACCACTGCCCTGATGTGACCCTCAATGAAATCGAGTTTGACACTCCTGATTTAAAACATGTATTACATACCCATCTTTTAACCAACACTGAGTAGTTCCCAATCAAAAACAATGTGCAAGCCATCATACAATACTTTTGATTTCACCTGCTAGCAAAATAATCCTTAGGATCATCCAACACATTAAAGGCCTACCTAGAAAGCGATGCCAGATGTTCTGGCTATCTTTAGAGAAACAAAGAGGGAAGAATGCAAGACAATTGCTGATGCATGCAGGATAACTGAGAAAACCAAAGAATATAAAAAGGATGTCAGAAAGTGCTTCATCAGTTGTAGAAACTATGCAGCAATAATGGTTGATGCCTTTGAACTGATGGTATTGCCGAACAGAAAATTCTATGGGCAGCCAAGGAAAGGAACAGATGGGGCATCAAACAAATCTCACCCCAAAATTCTCCCTCGAGGCACAAATGATCAGGTTCAAATTATCCTACTTTGAATACATTATGCAAAGGCCCAAATCGTTGGAAAAAGCTCTAATGCTGGGAAAGGGGGAAGAAAAGAAAGGAAAAGGATGACAAGCAGCAAGTTGGATAGACTCAGTTACAATGGTGATGAGTGCAACATTGGAAGCTGAAGGACTAAGTTGGGTATGGAGAAAATCTATCTATATTTGTTGTTAGTTGCGAAGGCATCATGACCCCATGGAAAATGTTCTTCCAGGCCTTCCTGTCCTTTACCATCCCCCGGAGTCCATTTAAGCTCAGGTCTACTGCTTCGGTGACTCCATCCAGCCACCTCATTCTCTGCCATCCCATTCTTCTTTTGCCCTCAATCGTTCCCAGCATTAGGCTCTTATCCAGTGACTCCTTCCTTCTCGTTAGGTGGCCAAAGTATTTGAGTTTCATCTTCAGGATCTGGCCTTCTAAAGACCAGTTAGGGTTGATCTCCTCTAGGACTGACCGGTTTGATCATCTTGCAGTCCAAGAGACTCGCAGGAGTCTTCTCCAGCACCATAATTCAAAGGCCTCAATTCTTTGGCGCTCAGCCTTCCTTATGGTCCAACTTTCACAACCATACATTGCAACTGGGAAAAACCATAGCCTTGACTATAGGCACTTTTGTTGGCAGGGTGATTTCTCTGCTTTTTAGTATGCTGTCTAGAATGATCTATATGGTCGCTATCAATCTAAAACAACTTGATGATGCATAATCAGTTGATCATTCAATCAATAATGAAGTAAGTCTTGATGATTGTTGTGCTGGATTTGGTTGTGCAGTAAAGAGGCAACAAAAGAAAACTTAAAATATTCTGCATCTTTCTCCATTTAATGCAGACAATTCATTCCAAAGTCTCTTTGGAATCCTTGAGTCCCAGAGTGTGCTTGTGGGTTTGTGCCTTCAAGTCAGTTTGGGATCCTTGGCAACTGCCTGGACATGTCCAAGCAGTTTTCTGGGGAATGTTTTCAGAAGTGGTTCACCCTCATCTTTTCCCCGGGGCTGAGAGAGAATGACTGGCCCAAAGTAACACAACTGGTTTTATGTCTAAAGCACAACTAGTAACTCAACTAGTGTCCCAGTTTCTAGACTAGGGCTTTAGGCACTACAGCAAATTCACTGTCTGACTCCTCGTTGAGCTTGTAAAATCGTAAGTCATCTTCTAATGTTCCTGAGGGATGTGGTGGCTCAGTGGCTAAGATGCTGTTCTTCTCAATTAGAAAAGTTGGCAGTTCAGTGGTTCGAATCCCTAGCGCCACGTGATGGAGTGAGCTCCCGTTACTTGTTCCAGCTTCTGCCAACCTAGCAGTTTGAAAGCATGTAAAAATGAAAATAGAAAAGTAGGTTGTTACCTTCCCACATTGGTGGGAAGGTAACAGTAATAGTAACAGTATTCTGTGCACCTTCGGCATTTAGTCATGCTTGTCACATGACCAGAGAGACATCTTCAGACAGTGCTGGCTCTTCGGCTTAGAAACGGAGATGAGCACTGCCCCCCTAGAGTCAGGAACGGCTAGCACATATGTGTGAGGGGAACCTTTAACTTTACCTTAATGTTCCTGCAAATTATTTCTAAATGAGAACAATGCAAATCGTACAGTGTATAAAACGGTTCTTTGATGAAGAAACCGCTGAAGCTGAGATGGCAGTTGTACTGTATGTATTTATTTAGCGTATTTCTCAATCCCTGACTTCCTTCCGCTCATAAATTGGCATGAAGTATCCCTCTCATTAGGATGCACCCAACGCCAGCACCTCTCCCCTCCCCTTCATCTCCCTTTCCAGTCTCCAGCATTCTGGGAATCTTTTCAAAAATTATCTCCGCGAAATCCTAACTTCTATCTCAGCTCAGCTGTAATCCCAACATGTTAAATGTGCCCGAAACATTTGGAGGGCCTGCAACAACGCATTAAAATAATTCAAAGACTTGGCCCCAAAGATAAACCCTGTGCCATGCGCTGAGGGATGTAAAAAAATACATCTCCCTTTGATCTCCTGCCAGAGGAAGTGAGCTCCAGTGTAAGGTCCTTAGATGAGGATGTTGTGCTTGCACAGTTGTCCAGTGTTCTCACCTCTAGACTGACAGCTAAGCACATGGTAGCAGCCTTCTTCCCACCCAGGAACTAATGGCCTGGCTGAGTGATTTGTCTAGGCACTTAAATCAGCCCCAAGTAGGATGGCATTGAGAAAAATTTAGAAATTGTACTCTGATAAGATAATCTTTCCAGTAAAGTAGCATTTAGAGCCCGCCACTAGATCACAGCCTCCCTCCTTCTCCTCTTCCTCCTCCCCCCTCCCGCCTCTCCCTCCCACCATCAATGTTATTTAAGGGGTGCAACTTGAGACCAGAGCAATGTGCCATGTGTACAGCTTGTAGAAGTGGCAAGCAAGACCAAATCTGACAAGCTCGGGCGAGATCCTCACACATGCGTTATGGTTTGCAGACTGGACACCCACCAGGTACAGTTAAATCCTAGACCGGACTTTCATGCTACACTCCATGCAAGGAAGGATGAATCCGATCCTATAAAGTTATGAGGGCCAGCTGCTGGGACTATCTCGTGTATGTGGCAACTGGAATCGGGAATGCATGCCCAGGGTTCCTGAAATGCCAGGGGAGCATAATCCTGAACTTCCTGAGTTACAGCAATGCCATTGTCATTCATTCCCAGGCATATTCTCATTGGCCTTGCAATATAGGTGGTTCATGATTTGTCATGAATGGATGCTTGCTCTCCTGGAGCTTCCCAAAAAGCCATAACAATTTGATTTGAATTTGTGTTTCCATTAATAACACTCAGGGACTTCTTCTTCTTCCTCCTCTTCTTCCTCCTCCTCCTCCTCCTCCTCCTCCTCCTCCTCCTCTTCTTCTTCTTCTTCTTCTTCTTCTTCTTCTTCTTCTTCTTCCTCTTCCTCCTCCTCCTCCTCCTCCTCCTCCTCCTCTTCCGGCACTTCTTCTTCTTCCTCCTCCTCCTCCTCTCCTCTCCTTCGTCCTTCTTCCTTCTTCTTCCTTCCTTCTTCCCTCTTCCTTTCTCTTCCTCCTCCTCCACTTCTTCTTCTTCCTCCCCCTCCTCCTCCTCCTCTCCTCTCCTTCGTCCTTTGTCCTTCTTCCTTCCTTCTTTCCTCTTCCTTTCTCTTCCTCCTCCTCCTCCTCCTGCACTTCTTCTTCTTCCTCCTCCTCCTCCCTCTCCTTCTCCTTCTCTCTTCCTTCTCCCTTAAACCCACCTCCCAATTCATATTCTCTGTGTGTTTGCCATAAATAGCAGTGGGCATGAATCTCTGACTAGATCAAACTGGTTAATGACTGTGGATGATTGAATAATTGATTTTGCCTTCTGCTATAGACAGAAAGTTGTTTCAGTGATGCAAAGCACCAGAAGCATTTCTTGCCAGGCTGTTACCAAAATATCTTTGATTTTTTTTCATGATCTCTGCCTGCATTCTAGATCATGATGGTTAATTTTTACCAAAGGGCTCGGTGGGAGAGGGGTAGTCTGGGAGAAAACGTCTTCCCTTTCTGCTCTCTGAATATTGGGGGTTATTTTGTGCATGATCTAAACAGTCCTGTAACTCATTAGCATAGGACAACACACAGTTTGATGCTGATTTTGTGGACAAAATGATTTTTTAAATTCTGATTTTGTGGACAATCATTTCGAGTTACAGATCGTGCCCTTTACGGTTGTTTCTTTGTATGTGTCTAGAGCAGTGGAAGTCAACCTGGTTCCTACCGTCCATTAGTGGGCATTCCAGCTTTCATGGTAGGGGGTAGGGGTTTTGTCCAATACTGAAGCACTTTCCTTTTTTAAATTTCATTGACTTCCCTACTTTATAAATCACCCTTACTGTGGAACCGGTGGGTGGTCAGAAAATTTTACTACTAACAGAGATGCAAAAGTGGGTGGCAGGTATAAAAAGGTTGACCACCCCAGGTCTAGATGCTAGTTTGCTTTTCAGAATATCATTACAACCCAGTGTAGAATATACAGCAAATACCGAACCTGTGTTGTTCTGTGAGGTGGGCAACCATATAAATACAATTTATAAATAAATAATTGGTAGAAGAAAGTAGGGATGTGGTGGCTCAGTGGCTAAGACACTGAGCTTGTTGGTCAGAAAGGTCAGCAGTTTGGTGGTTCAAATCCCTAGTGCCGTGCAACAGAGTGAGCTCCCGTTACTTGTTCCAGCTTCTGCCAACCTAGCAGTTCAAAAGCATGTAAAAATGCAAGTAGAAAAATAGGAACCACCTTTGGTGGGAAGGTGACAGCGTTCCCTGCACCTTTGGTGTTTAGTCATGCCGGCCACATGACTACGGAGACGTCTTCGGACAGTGCTGGCTCTTCAGCTTTGAAACGGAGATGAATGCTGCCCCTTAGAGTTGGGAAGGACTAGCACATATGTGTAAGGACTAGCACCTTTTACCTGTAGAAGAAAGGGAAAAAAATTAATAAACATCTATTAGCAGGGTGTGTGAGACTGAATGGGGAACATGCACATTGGGAGGGTGGGCGTGGAAGCCAGGGAATGGATCCAATTGAGTCACCTGAAGGAGGGAGAGACCTTTGGGTATAAATTAATTAAGAAATGCATAGAAGTATTGTTTTCATCAGTACTGATTGTAAAACCTAGGTTCCAGTTAACAAATATATGATTCTTAGAAGTGTTTTGTGGATTAAATGCAGAAAAGGCATTCCTTTAAAAAGCTTATACACTAGGGCCAGATTTTAGTGTCAGTCATAGCATCTGCTCATTTTCATTATTACTTGAGCCATCTATGTCCTCTACGACAGGGGTCTCCAACCTTTGCAACTTTAAGTCTGAAGGACTTCAGCTCCCAGAATTCTCCAGCCAGCAAAGCTAGCTGGAGAAGTCTGGGACCTGAAGTCCTTCAGACTTAAAGTTGCAAAGGTTGGAGACCCCTGCTCTACGATGTCCATTGTAGGTTTTGTTTCATATAATCTAAAACTGCAGCTCTTTTATAGCTATATAAATATTCTGCCCCTTTGGAGCTCATTGCTGCTGTATAATTCTTATCTGTTACTTTGAACATATAGAAGTTAATATTATTACAGGTCATGGATCTTTACTTTAAACGTTACGTGTTTTATATTATGTTATGATTAACTGAGACGAGGTGGCTCAGTGGCTAAGACGCTGAGCTTGTCGATCAGAAAGGTCAGCAGTTTGGTGGTTCGAATCCCTAGTGCCACATAATGGAGTGAGCTCCTGTTACTTTTCCCAGCTTTTGTCAACCTAGCAGTTCGAAAGTATGTAAAAATGCAAGTAGAAAAATAGGAACCACCTTTGGTAGGAAGGTAACAGCATTCCATGAGCCTTCGGCGTTTAGTCTTGCCGGTCACATGACCACGGAGAACAGTGGTGGGTTGCCATTTTTTTTTTACTACCAGTTTGGGCATGCTCCCACGACGCTTCTGCTCATGGGCAGAACCGTCCGGGTGGGTGGGAGGAGTCTCCCGCCGCTACTTTCAGTTCACCCAATCCGGGCCGAACCACCAGCAACCCACCTTTGACGGAGACGTCTTCAGACAGCGCTGGCTCTTCGGCTTTGAAACAGAGATGAGCAACCCCACCCGTCCAAGAACAACAAGCACATATGTACGAGGGGAATTTTTAACTTTACCTATAACTAACTGTAATGCGTGGTTGAATCAATTGTTATTTTATTCTATGGCGGTACTTATTAATTATAACAGCATAATAAATGAAAGTTCTTTGGCTACATTTCTGTAGTTACTTACTTCACTCATATTCCAAGTGATTGATAATCTAAAATTTCCTCTTCTGCAATAAAAGACCATAGGAAGTTGTTGAATGTTTTCTGGAGATGTTAGGGGAAAATGTAATGTAAGAATGTCTATTATATATACCCAGTCAGAACTCTACTGAAGACATTGCCTGCACAGCCACGGTTAAGAATTATAGCTTTTATCTCTGACGATGGCTAGCTGAAGTCAGAAAGCTTGAAAGTTCTGGGGTAGGGCATTCAATGCATCGAGTGCAATGATTCAAACAGGGATCAGTAGAGGAAAGCAACAAAGAAACTTAATGATAGGCTAAATCGGGCTGATTAATTTTGCCATCCATCGTCATCCTGCGGAAGCACATATGCGTGTGCCAGGGGCTCACAGGGACATAAGTGGAATAGCTGGACCAGGAGCCGGAGATGAAAATTTGGACCGGATGAGGATCAAGAAATTGCAGAATAGATGCACAGAAAGGAATCACACCAAGAAGCCTGGGGAGACAGGGTACAGGGCAGAAGGAGGATTAGGAAAGGGACAATCTGATAGCACAGCAAAAGGCAAAATGATATGGGTACAGACCATGATAGGGTTTGAAAACTAGGTTGACCAAAATTGTTGACGTGCTTTCTGTCTTTTCAGTGAGAAGAATTTAGTTAATTCCCAGCAGGCAATAATTAAAGAGGCGAAGTCCCAAAAAGTTAATCCTAAATGAGTTTAACAGAAGAATAGAGTAGAGTAGAGTAGAGTAGAGTAGAGTAGAGTAGAATAGAATAGAATAGAATAGAATAGAATAGAATAGAATAGAATAACAGAGTTGGAAGGGACCTTGGAGGTCTTCTATTCCAACCCTCTGCTTAGGCAGGAAACCCTATACCACTTCAGACAAATGGTTATCCAACATCTTCTTAAAAACTCCCAGTGTTGGAGTATTTACTACTTCTGGAGGCAAGCTGTTCCACTGATTAATTGTTCTAACTGTCAGGAAATTTCTCCTTAGTTGCTTCTCTCCTTGATTAGTTTCCACCCATTGCTTCTTGTCCTGCCCCCAGGTGCCTTGGAGAATAGTTTGACTCCCTCTTCTTTGTGGCAACCCGTGAGATATTGGAACACTGCTATCAGGTCAACCCTAGTCTTTCTTTTCATCAAACTACACATACCCAGTTCTGGAAATCGTTCTCTATATGTTTTAGCCTCCAGTCCCCTAATCATCTTTGTTGCTCTTATCTGCACTCTTTCTAGAGTCTCCACATCTTTTTTTCATCATAGACACCAAAACTGGATGCAGTGTTCCAAGTGTGGCCTTACTAAGTGGTCTTAACACTTCACATGATCTTGATTCTATCCCTCTGTTTAAAAATGAATAAGAACAAAGGGCAATTTTTGGTTATAGCTAGCCTACTTGCAGCCCAGTTCCACCATTTGTGGATGTCTTTGTGAACCCAAAGGAAACCTGCCATTGAACTGTACAAATTCGCTTCTTTGAATGGTGAGAACACAATACAGAGACACCTCCAAGGCAAAAGTAAAAGGCCAATCTAGGCAGGAAATTGGATCCGAAACAACAATAAATTTGAATTGCATTTCTTTTGGAGGACTTTTGCAAAACTTTATCTCTTTCAGAAAAGTAATTAGCGATACGGTCAGGAAATATAAAAGACCCAATAGGACTGGAGAAGGGGGAGCTGGTGGAGAGGACAGTGAAGGGCAAAAGAAATATACAAACTGCCAAAACGCAATCAATATCCCAGGCAGAGACAAAAACTCTGGAGACATTCTCGAAGTGTGCATAAAAACAGCGTTAGCATTGAAACTAACACTGCTGTCACATTGAAGTACACTAGAGGGCGCTAGTTATCCACAATGTATGTGGTTTTGCCTAGGTAAGACCTCTTCCACTCATTTCGCAACAGGTTTCACATGAAATAGATCTGTGAATCCAACACGTAATAAGTTCAGTAACTGCCACATAAAAAGCCAATGTGTTGCCCAAATTTGAATGAATCCTGAGAATTAATGCTTGTTAATGAGAACAGAGTTGCAGGAATTAGTATAAACATGGACATGAACAAAGGAAGTAAATACAGATAAATGGGGACAGCAAGAGAGGGACGGTAGGCAGGCTGGTGAGCTTATGCACACCCCCTTTATGGACCTCTTAGGAATGGGGTGAGGTCCACGGTAGACAGTTTGAGGTTGAAGCTGTGGGGGTTTGAGGATGTAACAACGGAGTCAGGTAGAGCATTCCAGGCATTGACCATTCTGTTGCTGAAGTCGTATTTTCTGCAATTGAGTTTGGAACATTTTACCTTGAGTTTGTATCTTATTGTTTGCCCGTGTATTATTGAGGTTGGAGCTGAAGTAATCGTTGATAGGTAGAATGTGGTAGCAGACAATTTAACAGATTAACAGAGTTGGAAGGGACCTTGCAGGTCATCTAGTCCAACCCCCTGCCCAAGCAGGAGACTCTACATCTGCCTCTACCTAGGATCGAACTCACAACCTCCTGCTTGTGAGGCAAGAGCTCCACCTAGGCGGCGTAATTCCAGGTTGTCCAAAGCCAAAATTTCGAGCCTGGTGGCATAAGGGATTCTATTGTGAGCAGAGGAGTAGAGGACTCTTCTTGTGAAATACCTCTGGAGCTGTTCAATTGTATTAATGTCTGATATACAGTGTGGATTCCAGGCAGATGAGCTGTATTCGAGAATTGGTCTGGAAAAGGTTTTGTATGCCTTAGTTTGCAGTACAATGTTACCGGAATAGAAGCTTTGCAAAATTAGGTTAACAACTCTTAATGCCTTTTTGGCAATGCTGTTACAGCATAGATTTACCCTCAAAATCTGCTCTAGAGATTAAAAGATTTGGGAATAAGCATAAAGGCAGAAGGACAATAGGAAAGGAAGAATAAGGTCAGTCAAAGATTACTTACAATACAATATTTCTTACAGTACAATACTTCAGTACTTCTGTTCCATTGGATTCTACCTAAAGGCTGGTTTCACACATGGACTTGAGCTAAGGCTTGTTGAATAAGCCACAATGCCTGCATTCAGACAGAGTATAAACCATTATCTGCAATCCACAATTAAATTGGAAGAGGAAGTTCCTAGATTTGTGGCAACCAATAATCGCGCTGGGCTGCAAAGGGCATAGGGGACAAATAGACTGCTCTTTTCAGGGTTCCAATAAGGGGATGAGGTGGCTCAGTGATTAAGACGCTGAGCTTGTCGATCAGACAGGTCGGCAGTTCAAATCCCTAGTGCTGCATAACGGAGTAAGCTCCTGTTACTTACCCCAGCTTCTGCCAACTTAGCAGTTTGAAAGCATGTAAAAACATGCAAATAGAAAAATAGGAACCACTTTGATGGGAAGGTAACAGCGTTATGTGCTTTGGCGTTTAGTCATGCCATTCATATGGCCACGGAAACGTCTTTGGGCAATGCTGGCTCTTTGGCTTTGAAACAGAGATGGACACCGCCCCCTAGAGTCAGGAATGATTAGCACATATGTAAGAGAGGAACCTTTACATTTTACCTTTACAAGTTTACAAGTAACACTGCCAACAAAAGAAGACTCAGAGGCTTGAGTTTCCTCAAAGTTCCATTTTATTAGAGATGTTATATTGGCATATCTGGGAAAATCCAAATCTGAACGTTTCCAGGTTTTCCCCACCCAAAAGAAAGTTCAAGCCCCTGCCCAGAACCCACATGAACATCCCGAATCCAATGAGGCACCATCCAAAACTGGAGATGCCTCCCAGTCACTTCACTGTAGCCGCAGGGCAAAATGGCCTTGACTTTCTGAGAAAGAATGTTACTTTGACTATATATCACTCACACTCTGCATAATCCCCCCTCCCATTTTCCCACGGTAGAAAATGTGGCAGGCCTGAAGCTTCAAAGGTAAAAGATGGCTTCCAGGTCTGACACTATATGCAGATTAAGTGGGGGGGAAAAGGCTTATGGATTTCTCTGGATTTGTTTCTCTCCTATCTTGTCAAATATTTCCAGCTGGTGAGAAAACATATAACAGTCCTAACCAAGGTGGTGATAGGGGCTGGAAACAAGTTTCGGCACATGGTTAGACCAATAGCCTTAGCTGTTAATCAAAACCTGCTGTAAATTATTCTTAAGCTAGTGGTAGCCAATTTCCAGGTCTGGAGAGAGTGGCAGGAAAATGAGGACCCAATGGTTTTCCTGCCAAATCTCTGACCCCATAGCTGGCACTGGAGATCTGGGCAGTCAGGAGCCAGTTCTCCCCATTTCATTTGCCTCTTCCCCCTTCCTAAGGTTCTTTTAAACTTTTACATACTTTCCTAAGATAAGAACATAAGAACAGCCTTGCTGGAACAGGCCACAGCCCATCCGGTCCAGCATTCTGTCTCACACAGTGGCTCCCCATTTGCTTCAGGGTCTTCCCAAGCAGATGCCTTCACCTGCTTATGATTCCCTGCAAATGGCATTGAGAAATATCCTGCCTATCTCTCCAACCCGGAGGGTGTCCTTAGGCATCCATCATGATAGCCATGGATACCCTTGTTCTCCATGAACTCGTCTAATCCTTTCTTAAAGGTGTCGAGGCTGACAGCTGTCACCACTTCTTCTGGCAGGGAGTTCCATAGACCAGTGATCCTCTGGGTGAAAAAGTACTTCCTCTTATTTGTTTGAGGTCTAGCTTCCAAAAGTTTCATGGAGTGCCCCCTAGTTCTAGTGTTGTGCGATAGGGAAAACAGTTTTTCCTTTTCTACTTTGTCCACACCGTGCATGATTTTATAGACTTCAATCAGGTCACCTCTCAGGCGCCGTCGTTCAAGAGTGAAGAGGCCCAGCCGTTGCAGCCTCAGATGGTAAGGAAAGTGTTCCAGCCCCCTAATCATTCTGGTTGCCCTCCTCTGCACCTTTTCCATTTCCATAATATCCTTCTGAAGGTATGGTGACCAGAACTGTACACAATACTCCAGATGGGGCCTCACCATAGATTTATAAAGAGGCATTATTGTGTTCCAGTCTGGGTGGGGATCTGATTTTTTTTAAAATAAAGTAATTGACATGGTTTAAGAAGCATATCTCAGGCCTGCGGCCATCTTTTCTTTTGGATCTTTGGCCTGCCACACTTTCTATTATTCTACTGTGCATTTTCTACTGTGGGAAAATGGAAGGGAGGATTGTACAGAGTTAGATGCTATGTAGCCATAACAAAATTCTTTCTAGAAAACCAAGGTCATCCTTTGTTTTTTGCACCTCTGCACCTGACCAGAACTGGATGGGTGGAACTGCTAGCATGGCAGTGGGAGATTGGACCATATGATGGACTTGTGGGTGTGTGGGCAAGATCTTGAACTTTCAACTCAGTGGGGAAAACTGTGAAGCTTTCAGATTCAGGTTTTCCCAGATGTGCCAACATGGCTCTCTTAATAAATTTGAGCAATACTTTGCTTTGGACTCTGATTTACTTTTAGATGCTATTTGGAACCTTGAGAGGTTCCAAAAGTTGAAAATATCCTTCCATATTTTATGGTGCATCATTTTAACTTTTTTCCTCATTTTCAGGTTTAAAATCAAGTATCGCAGCTATCTTTGGTGAAGAATAATGTTTTCATATGTAAAGCTAATCAAATCAAACTATTGATAAAGCTTCTCAATATTGTGAGCAGACTTTATTTATTTACTTACTTATCTAATTTATATAATTGCCCATCTCCAAAGCAAGTGACTGGGTAGTGTATAAGAAAAAAATATATTTTTCAGATTAATTTAAGAAATAAGGCTTACTTTATTCAGTGTAAAGACATTTCATGTCCTCAGTGAAAGGAATAAAATAACAATCAATACATATAAAATAAAATAAGAACTAAATAAAATTAAATTAAAAAAATGGAACATGATAGTTGCTTTTTAGGAGTCTCATGGATTTCCGCATAGCTGTTATTCAGTGATCAAAGTTACAAGATGGTTTTCATAGTAAGAGATAGCTTAAATACATTTTTAAGATTAGCTAACTGAGAAGGTGGCTTCATGCCCAACTATACTTAGGCCTGGCATCTTGTATCACTTGAACAGACTTTTCTTGAGTGCAACTCTACTAACCCTCAAAAGCAAAGTGAAGTGAAATAACCCACCAGATTTCCTGCCTTTTTGGCAGTGTCTCTTTGTTTCAGCGAAATGATTCGGTGGAACCAGCATCAAATCAACACATTCCACTGATGTTTTTATAACTTGAACATTCTAGAGCAGAGGTCCCCAACCTTTGCAACTTTAAGTCTGAAGGACTTCAGCTCCCAAAATTCTCCAGCCAGCTTTGCTGGCTGGAGAAGTCTGGGAGCTGAAGTCCTTCAGACTTAAAGTTGCAAAGGTTGGGGACCTCTGCTCTAGAGTTCATCTCAACATCTGATGATTGGTAGACAGGCAGATCCATGTATATTGTCTTTTCTTCTAGGATCTGCTCCAGTGGTAAAATCGGAAAATTTTTACTACTGGTTCTGTGGGCGTGGCTTGGCGGGGTCATGTGACTATGTAGTCATGTAACTGGGGGATCAAAAGACAGAAACTCACTTAACAATGTCCTGCTGGAGCAGTAGGGTTAGACTAGATGACCTCCAGGTCCCTTCCAGCCAGTGGTGGGTTTCTGCAGGCTCGCACCTACTCGCAAGAGCCGGTTGGTGAAATTTAGAGAACTGGTGAGAGGGGGTTCCACTGGCGTACCTGGAAGTAAATCTGGCCCGCCGCTGCCAGTGACCCAACGGGAAGGAAAGGAAAGGAAAGGGAAGGGAAGGAAGGAAGGAAGGAAGGAAGGAAGGAAGGAAGGAAGGAAGGAAAGAAAGAAAGAAAGAAAGAAAGAATTAATTAATTTATCATCACAATTGAGTCCAAAATTTTGGTTGCTAAGCAAGAGCGTTGTTAAATGAGTTTCACCACATTTTAAAAGGTGGCAACTCCCACCCTGTCACATGACTGACAAGCCACGCCCACAAAATAGGCCACACCTACAGAGTAGGTTCTAAAAAATTTGAAACCCACCACTGCTTCCAGCCCTGGATTATTCTCTGAAGCAGCATCTAATGTCAGGTTTGTAGTCCTTCCTTCCTCTCCTTTTTCCCTCCCTCCCTTTCTTTTTCTTTCTTTCTCTTTCTTTCTCCCTTCTTTCTTTCTCTCTCTTGTCTCTCTTTCTGTCTGTCTGTCTGTCTGTCTGTCTCTCTACCTCTTTCTTTCCTTCGTTCTTTCTCAGCACCCCAACCCCCTGATTTTGGCCTAGCAGGCTTCAGGAAGCCTGCTGGGAGCAAAAATGGATCCCCACCCCCGTTTTTAACCCTCCACCCCCATTTTTGGACCTCCCATCCCCCCATTTTTGACCCCCCCACCCCCTGTTAGCAGGCTTAAGAGAAGCCTGCTGGGAGCAAAAATGCACACACAAACACGTTTTTGGCTGTGCGATCATCAGAATGTGTTTTTTTCTTTTTTTAGTATTTTTTACTACCGATTCTGTGAACCACTAGCATTTTTTACTACCGGTTCGGGCGAACCAGCGCAAACTGGTAGCATTTCACCCCTGATCTGCTCCCTCCCCTAATGTTTTCTGGAGACTGCAGAACTTTTCAGTCCAAGTCCTACCTTGCAATCTGGGTCGGTCACCAGGACCAGAATTTTAATCTTCTATGCTTTCCCGGAACATTCTAGGGAGAGAGAAGTTCTCCCTGAGGATGAGCTCCAGCATTAGTCTGAAAGCTTGGAAGACTAAACCTCTGGTCCCAGCGATTGACCCAGAATGGATACAGCAACATTATCCTGGGACACGTATATTTGCCTTCATAAGTCCTATCCTCTGCAAATATGACTTGGTTAAGTGCTTTTCAGATTAGCCAAGGTGAGTTAGGTGCCGCCTGCCATCTGCTGAGAACTGCTCGACTGTAACAGATGATTTAAAAGCTCAGATTGCAGCACTCTGGGTACCCTTTTTTCCTCATCTTAGGGTAGAAATCCATTTGGAGCAAAGCTTTGGAGAATATTTTTAGACTACAACTAAGAAAAAACGGGGAGCAACATTTCCCTCAGATACGGTGGGTCACAAATTGCAATGCGCTATAGAGGTTAAGACGAACCTGTTGATTGGGGACTATAACTAAAAGAGGGGGGGGAAAAGTTGACATAACCTAATAGAATTGGGAAATTATAGTGGCATTGGCATTGACAAAATCACCAGCAGTCAATTTCAAAAGGTAGCTTTACTTGGAACACCTTACATCCTGCTTTGGTATCTTTAAAACCAATTTAAAAAACCCAACATCTGCCTATTCCAGGTGCCAGTCTAAACATCTGACTCACTATAATAATAATAAACCATGATAATAATAATAATATAATAAACCACGATAATAATCATCCCCTCCATGTATACCTGCTTGTTATGTGTGAAGGGCTAATGATGCTCTGATAAAGTTGAGGACTATGCTGGCACTAGTGTATTCTACCTGAACGGTCACCCATGCCACACAAATCTTTGTGGTAGAACCAGACCATGTGTATCCATCAACTATTTAATGTGGTGACTACTGAGCAACATGTGGGACCGCCGTGGAATAAGTCTTGCTACAAAGCAAGTCTACTGAGTAGTAATGTTAACTACCCTGATATATGCCAGTGAGAGTTGGGCTGTACACAGGAGGCACGCTAGGCAATTGAACCACTTCCACACAACCTGCCTTCGCAGACTTCTGAGGATCCAGTGACAGGACAAGGTGCCAGACACAGAAGCAGGCAGAGGTGCCAGACACAGAGCAGGCCTGCCATCAGTTTACGCTCTACTGATTAAAGCCCAGATACGCTGGGCAGGCCATGTTGCAAGGATGCCAGACCACTGCAACCCCAAACAGCTCCTCTATGACGAGCTGTCTCAAGGAAAGAGACCGCACAGGGGACAAAGGAAGCAATATAAAGACATGTTGAAAGACTCTCTCAAGTCCTTGGATATCGACATCACCTCCTGGGAAACCCTGGCACAAGATCGATCGACGTGGCACATGTTGATCCACAAAGGCTGCCAGACATTTGAAGACAGATGGGCAAGTATAGCACAAGAGAAACGAGCACTCCATAAAGCCAGAGCTGCAGATTCTGTAATAGTGGTGCCCACACATCAGTGACGGGTTCCTCTGGGTATGGTCCGGTACGTAGTAGGGTAGTAGTCAGGAGCAGCTGACAGCGTACTGGTATGGTGGCTCATTTGGCCCACCCGTCTGTCCACGTTCTATACCTGTCCTTAAAGCAACCAGCCAATTGCGCATATGCGTACAGCCTGCGGCGCCTGTGTGAACCCCAACAAGCAGCTGGGTGTCGCAGGAGTGGTGGATTGTGCATGCATGCACAGCGCACGTGCACAAACATAATGCATGGTCTCGTGAGCAGTGTACTGGTAGTGACGGTAAGAGCAACCCACCACTTCCACACATGTCTACCAACATGTGGCATGAGGCAGAACATCCTGTGCTGATATAGGCCATGTCAGCCACCTGCAGACACACTGTGGATAGCCCACAACCCGTTAGATGTAAAGGTCCTCTTTGAAAAGGATGGGCGAACATCATCATAATGTGGTGAGAAAACAGAAGAAGAATCTTATACTGCAGGGGTCCCAACCCCCAGGCTGCAGCCCACTACTGGGCTGTGATCCATCCAGAACCAGGTCGTGGAAGTGGTGAGTGAGTGCACACGCACAGCTCCACTTGCTGTGCAGCAGGTGGGCAGGTGAGCGCACACACGCAGCTCCATTTGTGCAAGCTGCTTGAGCAAATAAAGTTACACACTCATGCGTGCTTGCCCACCAGTCATGCGGAACCATCCCATCTCCCTCCTGCTGGTCCAGAAAGCTGGAAAGATTGTAGGCCACTGTTATACTGGATCAGTGGTGGGTTCCAGGAAGTACGGCCTGGTATGGACATACTGGTGGCAGCTGGGAGCAGTGGCCACTGTACCAGAACAGTGGTTCATTGGACTCACCCGCCTTCCTGCATTCCTTAATGCTTTTTGAGGAAAACGGGCCAATTGCACATGCGCACACAGTGTACGGCGCCTGCACTATCTCCACTGAGCAGCTGGGGTGTTGCAGGACAGGGTGGTGGTGTGCGCATGCATGCACGGCACATGTGACCAAGGTGGATGCCCAGCCCAATCGCAGCGTACCAGTTGCAACAGGATCTGGGACCTACCACTGGTCTGGATCAACAAGGATTGTGTCAGGTGTAAGAGTTCCTGGGCATCTGTCAACAAGCGGGCAAGGCAACTCAGGAGCTATGGCTGAGCAATGTAGTCATGTAGGATTATCAAAAGAACAACCACCACAGAGAAGAGAAAAAGTAAATTGAGTTTGAAAATCCATTGAAAATTGTTCTGTGTTTGAAAATTATAACAACAATAATAATGTTGTTGGTTCCAGTGAGGCATAATCTTGACATGGTTCTGGGGTTTGCATGCTCGGAGGGAGATGAGAGCTGTGCTAGAAGTTGACTCATATTGGGCAGAAGAGCCAAAGAATGTCTTTCCCATAAATATTATGAAAAAGATTTTAAAGTTCAAACAGTGGTGGAAAGACCATCTAGGACAGGGGTCTCCAACCTTTGCAACTTTAAGTCTGAAGGACTTAAGCTCCCAGAATTCTCCAGCCAGCAAAGCTGAAGTCCTTCAGACTTAAAGTTGCAAAGGTTGGAGACCCCTGATCTAGGAGATTAACACTTCTTCATAGAGGATGAAATAACAGTTGCTCGCCTAGTTAATTGTTGCAAGAAGATCATACAGACCAACTACAAACAATGACAAGACCAAATAGCAACAAAGGTGCTTGGTATATCTGCAAGGAATGTCTTTTGTCTGCAAGCAAGAACTAGTAGGGCCACAAAATGGACAAAGCAATAGAAAATGAAGATGCTAAAGTGTTCTGGAATGTTAAGAATTCAACAGACAAGGACCTGCCACATAACATCTGGGACTTAACAATTGTCAATAAGAAAGAAAGAAAAAGTCTGGATTGCAGGATCTGGAGACAAGAAGATACAAGTGAAAAACCACAAAATATAAAGACCTGCAAATAAAAGTAGAACAACGATGGTAGAAGTATGTAAAGATAACAATAGTAAAAGGTTCTTTGGGTGCAATCCCAACATATCTGGAATCCCATTGGCATTGACAAAATCGTCACCAGTCAATGTTAAAAGACAGCTTTGCATGGAACGGCTTACTTCCTGGGGCAATATTTTTAACATCACGAAACAACAACATTTGCCTATCCCAGGACCTGGGAAGGACTCAATCTCTCTATATACAAATGGATGTGTGTGTGTATATATTCCAGCATAACTCTGGAACGCCTTGAGCAATTTCAACCAAACCTGGTACACAGATGATTTACCATATGGAGAAAAATATTGTGGGGTGTAAGACACCCCTAAAACCCCTTGGAGTATGTGTTCTGTTAAGATACAACCTGTTGTGCCTTAAAATGGCTTCTACTGTACTCCTGTAAAATGTCTTCTATTGTGCAGCGCAGGGAAGTTATCATGGTAACAGCTTCACAGTAATCCACAAGTACCTCCCCTCTGGTAAGGGGGGAAATCCAACATTAGAAATTGTGTTTGGTCCAGACATTTCCTCCCTATAGATAAATACCCGGGCAACCCCGGGTTATTGGCTAGTAGGCAGATAAAAATACCAAATCCAGCCTAAAAATCTGGCTATGTGACCAACCATAGTATGGCTGAAGAATTCAGATTCTGCGTTCTTATTCTAAACTTCTCTGCTTTCATTCATATTGAATGTTGGGCACTTGAACATTGGGCACTATCTAACAAAATGAATTTCAATTGTGAAAAAAGTAAGGTTCTACATTTAGGCAAGAAAAACAAAATGCACAGATACAGAATAGGTGGTACCTTGCTCAATAGTAGCAACTGTGAGAGGGATCTTGGAATCCTAGTGGACAACCATTTAAATTTGAGCCAGCAGTGTGCAGCAGCTGCCAAAAAAGCCAACACAGTTCTAGGCTGCATAAACAGAGGGATAGAATCTAGATCACGTGAAGTGTTAATGCCACTGTATAGTGCCTTGGTAAGGCCATACTTGGAATACTGCATACAGTTTTGGTCGCCACGATGTAGAAAAGACCCTGGAAAGAGTGCAGAGAAGAGCAACCAAGATGATTAGGGGACTGGAGGCTAAAACATATGAAGAACGGTTGCAGGAGCTGGGTATGTCTAGTTTGATGAAGAGAAGGACCAGGGGAGACATGATAGCAGTGTTCCGATATCTCAGAGGGTGCCACAAAGAAGAGGGAGTCAAACTATTCTCCAAGGCACCTGGGGGCAGGACAAGAAGCAATGGGTGGAAACTAATCAAGGAGAGAAGCGAATTAGAACTAAGGAGAAATTTCCTGACAGTTAGAACAATTAACCTCTGGAACAGCTTGCCTCCAGAAGTTGTGAATGCCCCAACCCTGGAAGTCTTTAAAAAGATGTTAGATAGCCATTTGTCTGAAATGGTATAAGGTTCCTGCTTGGGCAGGGGGTTGGACTAGAAGACCTACAAGGTCCCTTCCAACTCTGCTATTGTATTATATATGTGTATGTGTGTATGTATATACATACATACATACATACATACTTCTTTTGAATAACAAGACTATTTGAGCTGATGTGAAGCCAATGCAATAATGCTTTCTAAAGTCTCCAAACAGCCGAATGGAAAATCCCTAGTAAAGGCAGAATTGCACTCTAGATTTCCACAATTCTTTCTTATACACTAATTAATTTGTCAAGTTGTCCGGTTTGCCATTTGGAGATGAATTTCACTTGTTGCCCAGATGCTGTTTTTGCTTGCTTTTCTAATCCATCTTTTCTCCTTCCTAGTATCTTTATTACCCTCTTCAGTCGAGTCTAATTTTAAATAGTCGATGCAAAGCAAACTGCCCTCGGTAAGCTCTTCAGGAGATGGCATTATGCCCACTCTGGCTGCTAGTGGAATTTCACAAGACTTTAACGAGGAGCCAAAGTAAAATGGCAAAACACATGTTTTGCATGCTGAAGTTTCAATTCCCAGGATTCCTGGATCTGGATAAAAGCATCTCAAATAGCTTTGCTGAGGTGGGAAAGATCCTACGTGCTCTCCTTGTTGCTCTCCTGATGAGTTTTACCATGGCTCCCATAATCCTTGAGCAGCAACATCCCTGGAGAACATCAGGTTGGAGAAAAGTGGAGGAGACAATAATTAGAACGTCACGATATTAAGTTTCTGTTGGATCAGCCACAGAATATCTAGAGTCTAAGGCAACGATGGCGAACCTTTTTTGGCTCGCATGCTTATGAGTTGGGGGAGTGCAGGGGGGTTGTGAGTGGGCGTGCCGCACCCATAATGCAATGCGTAACACCCCCCCCCAAGTGCACATGCGCACACTACAGGCGCTCCCCCCCATTTTTTGCATGCTCTTTTCGCCCTTCCCAGGAGGAGGTTACTTCCGGTTTGGTCAGAGCATTGTTTTGAGTGCTCCAGAGGCTTCAGGGAAGCCTCCTGAAGCCTCTGGAGGGGTCTGGGGGGGGGCTCTTTTCGCCCTTCCCAGGCTCTTAAGACGCACCTTTTCCAAAAAGCCGGCCTAGCATAACCTCCCGTTTTGACCGTTTTTTAGATAGTTTTTAATTTGGGGGGTTTTATACTATTTTAGCGCAGGGTATGGATTTAATAGCTTTTTAACATTTTGTACTTTTGTTATATTTGTTATGTTTTTCAATTTCCTGTGCGCCGCCCTGGGTCCTTTTTGGAGAAGGTGCGGTGTATAAATTTGAATAAACTGAATAAACTAAACTAAACTAAACTAAACTATAAAGCCTCTGGAGCCTGGGGAGGGTGAAAAATGGCTCCAAAAAGGGCAAATTCAGCTGCCCAGCATGCGCGCTGGACAGCTGACAGGGCAGCGCCTTGCATGCCCTGACAAATGGCTCCATGTGCCATAGGTTCGCCATCACGGGTCTAAGGCAACATGCATGGGTGAAAGAGCACGCGGAAATTATGAGCAAAAAAAAACGCCCATAGTTAGGATAGGGTAGTGAAGGAAAGGAACAAGAAATGATGCTAAACTATATTTGGGTTTACAGAAAAACCATCCTAAGAAAACATCAATTGAGATTTGAAAGAGACACCTATAACAACAGAAAAAGAAAGGGAGAGAGGACGAGAGGACCAGAGGAAGAGGCGGGAAGGAGAAAGAGGTAAGGAGAGGAGGGTAGAAGAGAGAGGAAGAGAAGGAGAGACGGTCGGAAGGGGAAGAGGAAAAGTAGGAGTAGGAGTAGGGGAGAGGTAAGGGAAGAAGGAAGGGGAAGGAAAGGAGGAAGGAAGGAAGTAGAGAAGGGGAGGGAGGGAGAAAAGAAAGGGGGGGAAAGCTGGTATTAAAACAGGTGGAAGGGATGGTAAATAAAGCAACCCAAATTGTATATTATAATCTTTTAAATGCAATAACAAATGTATAAGAATGACAAATGTAAAGAAGAAGAAGAACTATGTAAATGTATACCTATAATTGTATGTAAGAGAATAAAAAATAAAAAACCTTTTCAATAAAAAAACAATTATGAGCAACTTACTCCTACGAGTTCATGGTGACTTTCTCCATTTATTGGCCGAAAGGCTCAAATCTAGGAAATCCCCAAGGGCACTTGCACAACACCTGCTCAAAATCTGCTCACAAATGTTGACATTGATTGCTAATGGAAAGCCAAATGGGTTGTTGAATGTCCAGACATAGGAGGACATATGAATGACCCAACGCAAAAGGTTTAACAGATTTAACAGATTAATAGAGTTGGAAGGGACCTTGCAGGTCATCTAATTCAACCCCCTGCTCAAGCAGGAGACTCTACAACTGCCTCCACCTAGGATCGAACTCACAACCTCCTGCTTGTGAGGCAAGAGCTCCACCTCGGGCTTTGAACTACCACACAGCAATGGACAATCGTGAATAAGATTCACTCCTCACACAGCATCTGCTGGGATTTGCCAAGGGCTGGGCTGCTGGGGGCCACAGTATCCTACCCTCAGTATGACTGCAAGTTCCCACATTATGATTGGCAGTAAATTGGGGGCATATACTGGTCCAGTATCTGATTTTTTTTCACATAAACAATGCTGTGCTTCAATGGCTCTAGACACTGATATCTCAATATAGATCTTTTTAATATTCATATTTTATTGTGTGTTTTTTTAATCCGGACAAAATGTTAATATATATTGCAAGTCCATGTATAATATGCTAGGCACTAAATGAATAAATATCTGTAGTCTAGGATGCTGGACTACCAAGATCTCTCAATAAACAAGATACTTATTTCGGTGTAAATCAGTTCAATCTGTTCAGTCCCATCTAATCAGGAGAGGTTTGTTATCTTTGGGAGTGTCTGTGCACAACAATCAAAAATAGCCATGCAAGATGTGGCCGCAAACTTGACTTTGAATGAGTTGGTCCCTGTATCAGATGCCCTGTATTAAAATACTGTTCTAGGACATTTTCCTTTTCATGGGAAAGCTCAACCTTTATTCTTTCTGCTGGCCATTGCAAACTTAAATGGCTTTAGAGAAGAGGATATCCTATCAGGGTTTGCTTAGATGGCATGGCATCGTCTTGATAGTTACCAAACATATAAATGAAACTCTTTCATGCTGTGTCAACCACTGTCTCAGCAAATGAGACATGAACATGGCTTAATCTTCCGAGTCCATCTATTGGTTTTAAATTGAATTAGATTTTATTGGGGTTTTAATTGGTTTTAGCACAGGTTGGGTTAATTTAATGTTTTTAATATTTATGACATATTTATTATCGGTTTTATGTATATGCGTGGTTTAAATTTTTCCTGTGCACCGCCCCGAGTCCCTTTTTTGGGAGAGTTGCGCGGTATACAGATTTAATAAAATGGAGAAAAAAAACCTCTGCAATGTGCTGGTGGCATTGAAAGATACAAGTGGCAGCTGGCTTATTAGATGTTTGAATCACCGATAGGAAATCAAGACCATGACTTTTCAGACTTCCCTTAGACAGAGAAGCTGGCTAGGTAACTTTGAACAGGTTACTAAATCTCACCCAACTCATCTCCCAAGATTGTGATAGGTAAAAAAAAAAAAGAAGGAATATTATATACACCACCTTGAGTGGTGTATATAATATGGGTGGGATATAAATCTCATAACAACCTAACCCCATGATGGCAAACCTATGACACCCGTGCTGGAAGTGGCATGCAGAGCCATCTCTCCGGGTATGCCGGCCATCACCCTTTGCTCTTCCAGGTTCCGGTGTTCACATGCGCACCGGTCAGCTGTTCTTCACTTGAGCAGGAGTGCTGGAAACCAGAAGACCAGGTGACTAGCGTCTATGCGCATGCTGGAAACTGAAAGCTCAGCTTCTCAGCACGCACATGTGTGCCAGGGAACTGTTCTTCCAGTTTCTGGTGTTCTCACACGTGTGTGCCAGGGAGCTGCTCTTCTGACTTCCGGCACGCCCTTGTGTGTGCGCACTCCCGTTTCAGCACTCAGTGTCAAAAAGGTTCGCCAACACTGACCTAACCTAACCTAACCTAACCTAACACATAAGGTAAGGTAAGGTAAGGTAGCACAGCACAGCACAGCATAGCATAACATAACTAAAAGTTAACATTTCTGCCAAACAGCGAGAGTTCTTGAAGTTTTTAATCTTGTTTTATTTTTTTAAATTGAGGAGTTGCAGTCAAAGGTTCCACAAACATTCTGGTTTTTCTCAATGACTATGCTAGTTGGAAAGTTACAAACCTCATTTGGAAGAATTAACTATAAACTTAGCCGTGGACTAATTCCATTCTGACCACATGAAGAAAAAGGGATTCATTCACAGGATGCTCATGAAAACAAAGACTCAAAAACAAAAGTTCCCACCCTCTACTAAGCATTCGTTTTAGATGGAAGTCTTTGATGCTTTTGATTGACCAACGCTAAGAAAATAAATTTTCCACCTCAATTCTACAGCGCCTGACATACAACCATAATGGGGTAGATTTTAGCACAGGGTGTAAATTTAATATAGTTTTAAGTATTTATGTATTTATTGTGATGAATTGTGTTTTTATATTTCCTGTGCACCACCCCAAGTCCCTTCGGGGAGAGGGAGCGGTTAATAAGTCGAATAAATGAATGAAATGAACCAGACGTGGTATTCAGTCGGTTCAGACTGGTTAACTTGAACCATTAGTTGAAATCGCGGGTGTGCCTGCCCACCCACCCATCTGCCCCACTTCTATCCCGTCCTATTTAGGCATGTTTTTGAGGCCAGGTGCATGTGTGGAAGGAGCAAGTGGGACATACTTGTGGCAACAAAAATGTGGAACCCACCGCTGCATACAACCGAGTCCAATTCTTATTCAATGCAACTGAGTATATTTTATTCCTCTGGGGGAAAAGATGTTGGAAGGTCTGCTTTGTTGTTTCGGTTCAATCTTGTAATTATGTGAAAAATGTAAACTTATTGTATTGTCGTTTGAGTAGAGGAAGTAGATGTTTTGTCCCCCCCCCCCCTGTTGACTTCTGAAATGGTTTTATACTTTTAAATGCCAATTAACAGGTGACAGAAATGCTGGTCCTTACGAGGAGACCCATGTCTGCATAACAGGCCAAGCATTTGGATGATCCCAACCCCCTCACAGCATAAATATCGTGGCGTTTGAACCCCCTGAGACCTGTGGAGTTCACAAGTATGCTGTCAAGATCCTCTCTGTTGAGAGAGCCCTTGAAGTCCTGCCAAAATGCGAGGGGATTCCGGCACTTTTATGTGCTCGCAAACACCGGCCTTGCCGTCAGAGGCCAACTCTCTCTGCCCTCCAAACGTGGGTGTGAATCTCAAACATTGAGCTGACATTCCGGGGCGGAATGCGAGAGCGCCTGCCTGTCCAGTGATGCCAAAACAGCAGGTGACGCTGGCTCAGGCTGGTGAGAAGAGAAAAGTAGCTTGCTGGCTTCTTGTTACATGTCCTCAGAATTTTACAGGATGGAATTAGGGACAGAGGAACAGATATAAAATGAGGTTACAAAATCCGGATGTCCAGATCAAATTGAGATGGGTGTAAGGGATAGGGTTATAGGCCTGGGCCATGATAACATAGCCCCCAGTGGCGGGACCGTATCCCCTTGCATCTGACTTTAGATTATCCCAGGATGAATCGCATTGCAGGACAGGCATCCAAAACATGTCTCTCTTGAGATGGGGTGGGGAGAGAAAGTGGGGAGGGGAGCGGCCACTGTGTCAGAAAGGTGAGAAGAGGGCAAATGGGTCCATACAATGGAATTTCCAAGTGGATGAGCAAAGCAATTCCTTATTAAAAAAACAAAGAAACCCTACCCTACCCAACCCTACTTGAAGACACTCTTCTAGCCCAGCTTCTTATTTCTTGTCTGAAAAGATGAAATCTTTATCTAGTAGTCAGACTGAACTCCTGGTGACTTTGTGGACATCTGCATGTTCTTTTCTTGGAAGTGGATTGCCACTGCCATCTTCTGGAATGTCTTATTGACTTCCCCGTCTAACCCTCAGCCTTGATATTTCTGGGCCTAACAGGACTAAGATCCTAAGTCTAATCCTATTTAGTTTTGTGAAATCGGCCAAGGTCATAATGGTAAGCAGTTTTTAAAGATATTTTAAGTCTATTGGGAACTTACAAAAAAGTATAAAAGTCTGTAGAGATTTTCAGTCATCCAGGTCATGGTTGTCCCAAAGGTGCTTTTTCAGGAGGCAACTGGACTTCCTTGTTTTTTTCTTTTGGAGACATTTCACTTCTCATCCAAGAAGAAGCTTGGTGAAGAAGCTTCTTGGATAAGAAGTGAAACATCTTCAAAAGGAAGTCCAGTTGCCTTCTGAAAAAGCAACTTTGGGACATTATGAAAATTGGTTTGCAAATTCCCTTGGTAAGATCTTTGAATTCCTTTAGGTCAGTGGTAGCCAACCTGATCCCTACCGCCCACTAGTGGGCATTCAAGCTTTCATAGTGGGTGGTAGAGGTTTTGTCCGATACTGAAGCACTTTCCTTTTTTTTAATTTAATTGACTTCCCTACTTTATAAATCACCATTACTGTGGAACTGGTGGGCGATGAGAAAATTTTACTACTAACAGAGATACAAAAGTGGGCAGTAGGTATAAAAAGATTGACCACCCCTGCTTTACATGATGAAAAGAGAGAGCTTGAGGCTACACTACTCATGTTTATAGGGTTGCAACTTTATTAGTTATTCCCATTTCCTTGTGCCACTTTTTACTTGTGCACTCCTTACTGTAGTTGTATGGAGCACATACCAGTATAAATAACCTGTCTCCCATGAAGTTGAACCCAGAGATTGACTAGGTGTTGTAAGACACTTAGAAAATGAGAATAATGGTGCACCTTTAACGGTTATGCAAGAGGAGAAAATTTCAGCAAGTAGACTTTGCATAATTGAGCATGACAAAGCTGAGAATAATCAGCTTTCTTGAAACCAGGATCTTCTAAGTATGTTGGAATTGCAGCTTCCAATGTGGAAATCATGCTTTCAACACACCTGAAGGGTGCCAGTTTGAGGAAATCTACACAAGATGGACAAATGAACTTATTTAATGTAGGTCAGTATCCTGAATCACTAACTGTTAATTTGTACATAAGATGTTCCCTGGATTTTTAGAAAATGCAACTGTCAACCCTGAAGCTGGTTAGCTGTGGCCATTTTATTTCTGCAGCTTTTCTCTAAGGAGGTTTCTTTTCTCGTTGCTTCAGGGCTAACACAGCCTGGAGCTAAGGGGCCAGGAGGGGTGGGTGTAGAGATAGCTGGGGTGTTGTAGCCAAAATAAAATTATTTCCCCTGGGAATCAAGGGCATTCATGCAGGTATTCGAAAGGTGGAGATCAGTTCTGGCCGGTATGCCCTAGTATAGGCATACCAGTGCCTGCTGGGAGCACTGCACCATTCTGCACTGTTCATCCTCACCTGTATTTGACCTAACTGGGCCATTTGCGCACACACACACGGCACACGGCCCTGCCTGCGTGATGCTCCACCAAGCAGTTGGAGCGTCACAGGTGGTGGGTGCGCTGTGATGGGATCCGGAACCCAGCACTGGTGGAGACTGAAGTCACCTAGCAACTGGACTATATACTGATTGGATCATTTGACTGGAGACTTTGGGGGGAAGTGACAAAGTTTAGCTTCTAATTGGGTGTAAACCTGGTGGGAACTTAGAGCCGGTTTTCCACCAAGTCTGTGCAAATTTCATATATCCCAATAAAATGTTCTTTGAGGAATATGCCTGCCTTGGAGTTCTCATTGTTGGGGATGTATTACTTGGAACCTTGAAAGCAACATAATCTCAGCCCCGAGGCAGTCTTGAGGAAGAGCTTGAAGACAGATATGTATATAAATGTGCAGAGAACCAGTTACTTAAGTTTTTGAATCCCACCCCTGCATAGAAGGAACAGATTATACACAATATAGATAAAAACATACATGTGCCACGGTGGGAAGACGACTTTGCTGTTTCTTCTCATTGCTTTGTGAGAAGGTCTTTGCAACAGAGATGGACAGTAAACATAAAGTGAGATTATATGATCCAACCGTGAGTCCTTCTAATTCAGCCCCAGATTCTCACAAGGTACTTTTGGGGAGCGTATAAACAGGCAATTGTTGGAGGGTCCCCCCCCCCATTCTATTCCTGCCTTAGATACTAACACCACATAGCATAAACAATGGCATTTATTGTGCCCGTATACTGCTTCCTTTCACACCATGACAAAGATAACAGTCGGTTTTTTGTTATCTGTCTCTTTTCTAAGGTCACAGTGCCAGCTGCCTCTCTTTACTCTCATGATTTTACCCATTCTTAAGCCACATCCAACATCATACATGTTAATAAACCCCCACAACCTTCCATAGCTTTGTGTCATACCTTCAGCATTCATCATTGACAGAAAAGAGATCAAAGTGCTTTGATCTTCCTCTGACCACAGGGATGAGCTCTCCAGATGCTCTGTAACATCATCTAGTTTCCAAGAGATTTTTCATCTTCTGAAATTATGGCAACGTGAGTTCAACACGAAAGAAAGTAAGTTCTTGTGGCTTGTTGTAGACCATACCTTTGTAGTGGCATTTATCAATAACATGGTATAAATACTTTTTTATAAGAGTGAAAATGGCAGTCAGTTCTCTAATGCTATTTATTTGTTCATACAGGCATTGGCTTCTGGTCTGCGGTTGAATGTTGAATGTTTACTTACATTAGAACAGAGGTGTCCAAACTTGGGAACTTTAAGACTTGTGGACTTCAACTCCCAGAATTCCCTAGCCAGCATGGGTGGCTGGGGAATTCTGGGAGTTGAAGTCCACAAGTCTTAAAGTTCCTAACTTTGGCCACCCCTGCATTAGAATCTCTGTGCTGGCTGGTTTGCTCATATCTCTGTCTTACACGAAAACCTTACAATACAGTATTTCCCCCTTCTTCTTCATCTGAATTGTTCAAATCCTGGCAAGTTGTCTCTGGGCTACCCACCATGTTTCTTTAGAAAGATCATCCAACTATGCAGATCACCAATCTTTACTATCAGGTTTGCTAGCAGTAGGTTACTGATTGCATTTGTAAAACACCCTTAGCTTGATCATTGATTTTAATCATTTTCTGTGTTTTCATCATAAAAAGTAAAGGTAAAGGTTCCCCTCGCACATATGTGCTAGTTGTTCCCAACTCTAGGGGATTTCAAAGCCGAAGAGCCAGCGCTGTCCGAAGACATCTCCGTGGTCATATGGTCGGCATGACTAAACACAGAAGACTCCAGGAACACTGTTACCTTCCCATCAAAGGTGGTACCTATTTTTCTACTTGCATTTTTACGTGCTTTCAGACTGCCAGGTTGGCAGAAGTTGGGACAAGTAATGGGAGCTCACTCCGTTACATGGTGCTAGGGATTCGAACCACCGAACTGCCAATCTTTCTGACCCACAAGCTCAGTGTCTTAGCGACTGAGCCACTGCCTCCCTACCATTTCCATAATACACTGAGCCATAACCTGAATGAACAGGCTACACACAATTCAAAGAATAGTTAATCAAGGTTAAAAGCAATGTTTCTCAACCTTGGCAACTTTAAGATGTGTGAACAACTAACAGAATTGTGGGAATTGAAGCCCACTCATTTTAAAGTTGCTAAGGTTAAAATTAACCAAGTTTGGTATGTTGTCTGTATGTGATCACTTCCTTTGTGTTTTGAATGAAAACAACCAATGTGCCATGATGTGTAGCCATATCAAACATGTACAGCCTCATAATGTCTTACTCATAATTAGGATCTGCTCCCAAATCACTGTAGTATTTTGCTACTAGGGATCACAACTTCTGGGAAATTTTCCAGATTCATAATAATGAGTCATCCAGTGTCAGAGATGGATCACGGTGATGATTCTGTTTTCCCTTTTCTTCCTTTTTTAATCATCTTCCTTCCTAGAAATCAGAAGGAATATGGTAACATCATTTTAGAATAAATTTTATTAAACCTATACCTTCTAATAAAATGTGTTACTCTGAAAATGTGGTACTAGATTGCTTCTAATTTTCTGCTACCTTTGGACATGTGATAAAAGCAAAAAAGAAATTGGAGTATGATTCATATTTTAATACAATTTTTTTTGAAAATTTTGAAATAAAAATGAAACTAGAACTTTTCCTTTTGGATTTAATGGAAAAAGAACTAGAGAAAAAAAATGGAACTTTATTATTATATATGTTGACAGCAGCAAGTATGCACAAAAATGGAAGGACACTTCGATTCCTATTATGGATGAATGATTGCAGAAGTTATGGCATTGGCTGAAATGGCAAAATTGATCACATTGATTAAAGAAAAGAACATAAGTACTTTTGTTTCCACAAGGAAACTATTTCTGAACTTCATGCTTGATACAGAGAAGAATGAAACTCTGACTTTGGGTTTTGCCAATTAGACTGATAGATCTTTATAGAAATGGCTTGTTCATATGATTATGAAAAAGCAAAAAGCTGTGATTTGATGCTAATGCTTTATTTTACTGTAAGAGAGAGAGAGAGTCAGAAGTCAATTGTTGGAAGCCATGTCCATCTGGGTTCAGCTCCAAGTGGGAGAAAAGACACTGGAGACATGGAGGCTACTTAGAAAGATGGTTTAATGGTGGACAGAACCACATTGCTTGAGGTCCTGGGGAAAAAGGTGATCACATGCTTCCAGGTGTTGGGTGAAGAAAAAGAAGGGTTGAGGGAGGGGCTTGCAGGGCTTTTTATAATCTGTTCAGCCCCACCTATCTGTTTCCTGTTCCTGTATAAGAAATGTATTCTGGTTGGCCGTCAGACTCACATGGAGCCATGCAGGGGCAACTCTCTAGGCTGAGTCCAGGTTTGGTTGAGTTCTCAGATGCCATGTGGTCAGTTGGGTATAATGCTAGCATGCCTTGATTCCGTCACCCTGGAGCTGATGAGGTCTTTGTTATGTGAATAGACTGGCTTGGCCTCTTAATGGCCCATTGACAAAAGGTGGGGTAGGCAGGAAGGTGCAGGAATTAAAACATGTTTCTCCCTTTTCACATCCAGGGGAGTATAATATTCTGCCTTTTCAATATTTCCTAGGATATTTCATTTTTCTAGGAGAGGGGCGGGTTTTAACTTCCTACACAATGCTTCTTTTTCTTATCTTTCCTCATTTCTCTTCCCCTCCACTGCTCCTGTATTTACTTTGTACTTTGTATTTTATAATACTTTATAACTTAATAAAAATGTTAATGAAAACAAGGGGGGGAAATTTCCCCCTGCTATCTTAAACAAACACGTCTATCTTCCCATAACTTCCTATAAACCCTGCTACAGATTATTGGAGGTCAAATGCAGTAAATTGTAGCCCATAAGGCTGAGCAACTACACCAACCTGCTCATATATTCAGCGATACAGCATCCGCAAGAAGTTTGTGGAAAGAGCAATCATTTTTGACAACCTGTCTTTCATAACTCAAGAGCAATGAGCACTTGTTTCCGGCTTTGAAAGAGAATCTACCTCATAATTGAATTTCTTCCATAATTGAGTCAGAAACTGTCAATCCATTCCCAGAAATGCTTGTCATTAGCTTATGAAAAATGAATTAAAGTGTTTCGGAGGATGGAAATTCTTTGCCTCCTCACTTAGGCTCCAGTCACTAGCACATGAGGCTGTTTGCAAGAACGTGGGCTGGCATCTACAGAGGAATGCACAGAGATGCAGAAGCTTAATCCTCCACCCCCCCAACCCCCACCCCCTTCAGAGAACATGCGTCACTTCAAATGACTCTTCTTCAAAGAGTCACAGCAAACCTACACACCACTGAGTGTTAAGGATTTACTTAGGTAAATTCTTTCATGAGTTGAAGCAGCTGAGTGTTGCATTTTCTCTGGAGGCCACGTAATTGTCCAGCCAAAATCAGAAGTAGCTCAATACTGTGTTTTACCCTGGAACGAGCCTATCTGTAAAACAACAAAGGAGCAGAAGGGAGTTTCATGTGTAGACATTTGCTTGAACTAATTGGAAGTGCTAAATGGTGTGTGGAACCACTAAGGCAATTATCTCACTTGGCTGTAAATTTGATACTATAAATATAGGTTTTGCCTGTAGGAAAGCACAGGGAAGATAATTCCCTACTATAATTATTTTAGTGGAAGAGGTGTTCCAGTGAATGAAGCTGTCCTTCTCATTCACCTGCACTTCACTTCCTTCTAAAGTCCTTTAGAAATGAATCTGCTAGTACCTTCTGTGGTCCTCTGTGGTCCTCATAATATCCTTTGACCCCCAGTTTTGGCATGTAGCAAAATATATTAGACACTGAGTTAAAATTTCACGTGGAGGAATAGAAAATCATTGAAATTACAACTTAGAGAAAAAATTATTTCCTTAATTTACATATCTATATGGGCATGTGCCCGTGTATGCTCAGCATTCCATGACTGTCAACATTTATTGAATATTCCATATCGTTTTCTGTTTGATTTTAGTATTTGTTTCAGATGTGCAATGGTATTTTGTAGCCAACAGAGTTTACTAATAACATTAATTAGATTACATAATATAATAATATAATATAGAACTTGTCCTTGATGTATGACCACAATTGAGCCCAAAACTTAAGTTGTTAAGTGAGATTTACCCCATTTTATGACCTTTCTTGCCACAGGTGTTAAGTGAAACATTGCAGTTGTTAAATTAGTAACATGGTTGTTAAGTGAATCTGGCTTTACCATTGACTTTGCTTGTCAGAAGGTCGCAGAAATTGATTACATGTCAACACGGGACACTGCAACCATCATAAATATGAACCACTTGCCAAGCATCTAAATTTTGATCATGTGACCATGGGGATGGTGCAATGAAAGTGTGTACATTGTGAAAAATTGTAAGTGTGAAAAATGATAATAAGTCACATTTTTTCAATGCAATTGTAACTTTGAATAGTAAGTAAAACATCTATTGTAAGTTGAGTGCTACATAATGTAATGTAATGTTACTATACTATGCTATGCTATGCTATGTTATGCTATGCCATATCATACCATACTATACCATAACGATATGATACGATATGACACGATAGAATACAATACAATACAATACAATACAATACAATACAATACAATACAATAGCAGAGTTGGAAGGGACTTTGTAGGTCTTCTAGTCCAACCCCCTGCGTGGGCAGGAACCTTATACCATTTCAGACAAGTGGCTATCTAACATCTTTTTAAAGACTTGCAGTGTTGGGGCATTCTCAACTTCTGGAGGCAAGCTGTTCCAGAGGTTAATTGTTCTAACTGTCAGGAAATTTCTCCTTAGTTCTAAGTTGCTTCTCTCCTTGATTAGTTTCCACCCATTGCTTCTTTTATTAAAAAATATGGAACGCTTCACGAATTTGCGTGTCATCCTTGCGCAGGGGCCATGCTAATCTTCTCTGTATCGTTCCAATTTTAGTATATGTGCTGCCGAAGCGAGCACCACCCATTGCTTCTTGTCCTGCCCTCAGGTGCCTTGGAGAATAGTTTGACTCCCTCTTCTTTGTGGCACCCTCTGAGATATTGGAACACTGCTATCATGTCTCCCCTGGTCCTTCTCTTCATCAAACTAGACATACCCAGCTCCTGCAACCGTTCTTCATATGTTTTAGTCTCCAGTCCCCTAATCATCTTGGTTGCTCTTCTCTGCACTCTTTCCAGAGTACAATACAATACAATACAATACAATACAATACAATACAATACAATACAATACAATATTAAAATAGAAAGTATTTTTGGTAGATAATTGTATTTGTAACTATTTTATTTATATGGCTGCTCCTCATCGCGATGACTTTGGCAATTAACAATGATTGAAATCCAACATAACACTATAGCAATAGGAGTCTAACTGGCAGCTAACATAAAACAAAAAAATGACTATCAGGATAACTATCTCATGTGCTCTGCCTCATGTTTTGAATTTCATGCCAGTTCACATAGACACCTCTTCAAGGCCTTAAAGAAACCAGCAGAGTTCAGGGTCCCACCACATGGGATTTTTTTTAGCAGACAACATGGGATGGGCAGATACAACCAACCAAGGAAAACAGCCCTTCAAATAATCCAGCCTCATGTCAAGGAAGTCTTTACAGAAAACTAACAGCACCTTGATTTGACTACACTGGCAACCAAAATAGCTCTCAGAGCAAAGGTGTAATATATATAGATTGAGTAGTATTCATAACTGCCCATATTGCTGTGTTTTGAACCAGCTGCAATTTCCAGAGGTTCTTCAGAAGCAACCCCATGCAGAGCTCACTGCAGTACAGTAATCCCTCGTTTTTCACGGTTAATGGGGACCGGAACCTTCCGCGAAAACTGAAAAACCGCGAAGTAGGATTCGCAATACACTATACCGGAAACTTGAGTTGGTGGACATCGTTTAAAGCAAGCACTAGGGGGCGCTTGCCTCCTACCAATGCATTTTTTTTCTATTCTGTATTTTTTAAAAACCCACGACGCACTGAAGCCGCGAAACATGAAGCCGCGAAAAACGAGGGATTACTGTAGTTCATTCTGGAGGTAACTAAGGCTTGAATGACTGTGAACAAAACCTCTCAGTCCATTTTCCAAAAAAAGGATCATATTTAAAGATCTTACAAGAATTTGCAAAGATTGGGATGGGTGGGGATATATTCACCACTGTATAAAATCATACATAGGTGCCATTATAACAAGAGATTCTACTACCAGTACAAACTATTTCAAAGGCAGGTATACAAATGAATAAGTACTAAAATATGTTGTGTGTCAAATGGATCTAAGAATACTGTAGGTCAGTACAGTATTTAATGCAAACTTTCTTCCAGAATTGTCACTTGAAAAGATTTCTGAAGTTGTCTCTCAAGCCAAGGGTTGTTTTTTTTTAATATTAAGGAAAGAAAGAATCTCTCAACCATCTCACAAAATTTCTAACATGTCAATCCCACCCTTACCAGTAGTGGTATTCAGCCGGTTCAGACTGGTGTTTTTTTTTTTTTTGTAAAACAATTTTTATTGTTTTTTAAAATATACATAGGAAAAGGGATATAGGGTAAATATAACATTTTAGTAGCTTCCATGCCGATGATGGTGGTCCTCTCAAAACTTCATAAAAGTACAACTTTTTAGAAAGAAAAAAGGATAAGCATGTACATAGTTTACATTGTATTATCCATACGTTCAATCATATTGTTCTTTGCCATCTATTGTTTGGACAATCACAATAAAATTTCAAATAAAATCATTTTTGAGATCTAAGTTTTTTTGTTATTGATTCTTCTTTCCCGTCATCGGGTGGGGCCGTCGCCCCCTCTGTTCCCCCATCTTCGTCCCCTAGGAGTGAAGAGTGCTTTTGAAGAAAGGCCTACGCCTCTCCTAATGTTTTAACTCTGATTCTACCCCCCTCCCAGAAGACCAGCATTCCCTCTGGCAATAGCCATTTGAACCAAATTCCTTTTTTATATAATTTCTTAGACAAGAAGGAATATTTCCTTCTTATTTCTCTAATTTTTTTCAGAATTTGTTTCAAAATGGTTATTTCTTTATCTTGATACTTCAAGGGTCCTCCCCGTTGAGCCCTCAATATCTCATCCCTTGTGGACCTCCTTAGGAATTTAACAAACCAGGTATGATGACCTGCAGGTGCCCCACCCCTACCCCAGCGGTATGCCATCCTATTTAGCCACATTTTCTAAGCCACTGTACACATGTGTAGAAGGCGTGTGCACTCACAGTTTCAGTGTGCGGTGTACCAGTGGTAAAATTATGTGAGGCCCATCTCTGACCCTTACTATTTTTATTTTATTTATTTATTAAATTTATACCCCGCCCTTCTGCTTGTTAGGACCCAGGGCGGCGCACAGGCACCATTCAAAAACACAAAATACAATAAATATCTATTAAAATGTATTAAATTAATAAACCCGTGCTAAAACCCAATGTTAAAACCCTTGCTAATTATAAATTATTTTCTTAAAAAGTCAGAAATGGGGGCTATCCTAGGCTGGCTTGTTGGAATAAATACGTCTTAAGACGTTGGCGGAAGAGGCGGAGGTCCGAGATAGTACGGAGGTCGGGGGGTAGGTCGTTCCAGAGGGCCGGGCCCACCACAGAGAAGGCCCTTCCCCTGGGTGTCGCCAACCGGCATTGCCCCATCGACGGCACCCGAAGAAGACCCTCTCTGTGGGAGCGGATCGGACGAAGGGATGTATGGGGCAGGAGGCGGTCTCGTATATAGCTAGGCCCCGAGCATGGAGCGATTTAAAGATGGTCATCAGCACCTTGAAGCGCACTCGAAAGGCCACAGGCAGCCAGTGCAGCTCGCGCAGGAGAGGTGTTACGTGGGTTTGCCTTGTGGCACCCATAATCACCCGCGCGGCCGCATTCTGTACTAACTGTAGCCCCCGAGTGCACCTCAAGGGGAGCCCCATGTAGAGAGCGTTACAGTAATCCAGCCGGGATGTCACAAGCGCTTGAGTGATTGTGCGAAGGGCTCCCCGGTCCAGTAAGGGGCGCAACTGGCGTATCAGGCGTACCTGATAGAACGCCCCCCTGGCCACAGCCACCACATGGTCCTCCATGGACAGCCGGGAATCCAGGAGGACGCCCAAGTTGCGCGCCCTCTCCATGGGGGCCAGTTGTTCGCCCCCAATGGCCAGTGTTGGACTTATCTGGCTGAACCGGGGTGCCGGAAACCACAGCCACTCGGTCTTGGCCGGGTTGAGCTTGAGTTTGTTACTACCCATCCAGATCCGTACGGCCTCCAGACACCGGGACAGCACCTCGACGGCATCGTTGGGGTGGTTTGGGGTGGATATGTACAACTGAGTGTCATCAGCGTACAGATGGTATTCCACCCCAAAACCACGGATGATCTCACCCAGCGGCTTCATGTAGGTGTTGAACAGGAGTGGCGAGAGGACCGACCCCTGAGGAACCCCACATGTGAGGGGCCTCGGGGACGACTTCTGCCCTCCTGCCAACACCCATTGCGACCGACCAGAGAGGTAGGATGAGAACCACCGTAAAACGGTGCCTCTCAGCCCCAACCCCCCCAATCGGTGCAATAAGATACCATGGTCGATGGTATCAAAAGCCGCTGAGAGATCTAATAGGACAAGGATAGAGGAACAACCTCTATCTCGTGCCCTCCAGAGATCATCCACCAACGCGACCAATGCCGTCTCGGTACTGTGACCGGGCCGGAAGCCGGACTGGCGCGGGTCTAGATAATCAACTTCCTCCAGGTGACGGGGAAACTGTTGTGCCACCACACTCTCAACAACCTTCGCCAAGAAGGGAAGGTTGGAGACCGGACGATAGTTGGTTAACAAAGCTGGATCCAAAGAGGGCTTCTTAAGGAGGGGCCTCACCATAGCCTCTTTTAGGGAAGCAGGCAAGGAACCCTCACTCAAGGATGCGTTGACAACCTCTTGGAGCCAGCCTTGTGTCACCTCCCAGGATGCCAGTACAAGCCAGGAGGGGCATGGGTCCAATAAACATGTGGTGGCTCTAAGGTTCCTCCGCAACCTGTCCATATCCTTGGTAGTAACAAAGTCAAACTCCTCCCAAGATGTTATCTCAAGACCAGCACCGGGCACCTCGACCGGATCACTAGTGGAGGGCAGCTCGTTCCGAATCTGAGTGATTTTGTCCTGCAGAAAAACTCCAAATTCCTCTGGGGGTGGACATTAGCTGGAATCCATTCTAGCACCTGTCCTGTTCATAATCCTGTCAGAGCAAAATGTTGTGAGAGTCCACTAGCATTTCAGAACTTTCACTCATGAATTGTGTGTTCTTCCACATACTTGAGTCACTCTCCAGCAAAAGCTTCAGTAAGGGCTGCCTTATTACTTCACTCTCTCACCTGGTGCTGAAAAGGCATACTGTGTAGAAGCCCCATCTATATCCATTCCTTTTAAGTAGAATGCCTCCAGCTTCAGTTTCAAACTATAATGCTGTATGGATTTGAAATCTTTAACTCTCCCCCCATTTTTCTGTTTGAAACTGTCACTTTCTGCTCCACTTGGATTTTCAGGCTTGCAATATAAGGGGTCCTATTGTGTCTTCAAAGCAAACTCTTGGGCTAGTTCAGGGAACCCTGAAGGGGAAAGAAGAAGCTGAATAAGAATAGGAGCAAAAACCTCTTTCATAGAGAAACTCATACAGAACTTAAATGACTGAGTCACTCGCGTGATGAAGTCAATATCTGTTTCTTTGCTTGGCCTTCCAGATTGCTTCAGCTGCAACCCACTAATAGTTTGATATGGAAAAAAATCCAATTTATTCCACGGGATTGCTTTATGGCACTTAAGTTTGGAGAGTAGAAACTTTCATGAGTCAGGAAGGGAACAGAGAACACTTGTCTCTTCAAGAGTAAACTATCTATATTTATACTTAGTCTTGTGACTCACAAGACTTTATTTTATCAGGGCTGCCCACCCTTTTGCACCATGGTAAAAACAAGAGAACAGGACTTTTGACTTGGCTATTGTATACAAAGCCTATTTTTAAACATCACAGCCCTGGATCGGTGAGGAGGAATGGAAAGAGAACATTAGTCAGCTGCAGATGCTGCCACAGACATGCAAATTCTGCTGATGTTTGCCCTAGAATTGAATATTTTAGCAGCAATGAAGGAGGACATAAAGAAAACTGTTCTGCGATGAATGGACATCTTCTTCAAATGTCCAGAAGGTCACTGATACAGAACTAACCTTTTTAAAAAATATTAAAGATGTTGTTGTGAAATTCAACTTTTTCTTTAAAGCACTCTTAAAGTTTACAGTTGACTTCAGCGAGAGAAGTTGTTATGCTGTAGGTCAGTGATGGCTAACCTTTTTGTTGTTGGGTGCCAAAAATGCAAGGGTGCGCATGCGAAAATGTGTGAGTGTGCCAGTACCTGTAATGCAAAGTATGCCCCCACATGCGCATGCACGCACAAAACCTCCCATGCTCCCTCCATGCGCGCCACACTACTCGCCTGCAAGCTGAGTTTGGTATTTCCTCTGGAGGGCCGGGGAGACACCATTTTCACCTTCCCCAGGCTCCAGGAAAGTCTCTGGAGCCTGGGAAGGGCAAAAAATGGGCCCAATGGGTCAACTGGAACAAATCTCCAGTAGGGTCATTGGGCCTGTTTTTCGCCTTCCCCAAGCTCTGGAGGCTTTCCTGGAGCCTGGGGGGTGCGCAAAAATGGCCTCTCCCGGTCTTCCGGAAGATTGAAAATCAGCTGGTCGGTATGCACATGTGCACTGGCGCTGACAGCTTGTGTGCTGGCAGATATGGCTATGCGTGCCACCTGTGGCATAGGTTCATCATCATGGCTACAGGTGAAGAAAGTATAGGTCTGCACAATAATTCATGAGTTGGACCATGGAAGACTTCTGCTGACAACAGAAGGCAATAGAAGCAAAAATGATGTCTCTGTAGGACTTTATCCTAGATTTACTGGTTAGGCAGAAGATGGAACCTTTCTGAGTTAGATGATCAAACTTTCAAAAAAACATGTACTATTGACAATGGAAGATTTCAGGTATTTTGGCAGCTGTGGCAATCTAAGAGTCAAAATTTCAACAAATTATCATCTTTGGCTAACAACTATAAGTACTTGTGTTCTCCTTTCCAGTAACTTCTTGGGCTTGGAGACATAAACTCAATTTGAACAATCCTCAAACTTGCACGATCCTTCATCAGGCACCAATTTCTTTTTCCATTTCCAGAATTTTGCTAGACTTTGCCCCGATGTTCAGATTGGCTAAATGTGGTCTCATCGAACCCTCCAAACAAAGCTTTGCAAACTCACTACAGTTCATGAATCACAACCGTCTTGTTTCACAATTCATTCAGAAAAGCTATTTTTAGCTAAAGCAACCCAAACATAGAAGAATACATCTTTGTGAGAGAGAAGAAGGTGGAAGAAGAAGCATATGTGGCCACAGAGTCGTCTCAAAATTGGGAATCAAACACCTCAATTCAGTTGCAAACCAATCTTCCTTAGCTTCATGGAAGATTTAATTTACGTTCACTTTGGGATGTAATGCCAAAGGTAAAGGAGAGAGAGTTAGTTAGTTCTAGATACACGCTCTAAATACCTCCAGATAATTTGCTCAATTTTGACAGCAAAAGGGTATTTGCCGGGTATTGATTTATAGGGGGAAAATGTCCAGACCATAATTTCTAAAGTTGGATTTTCCCCCTTACCCTCTGGTAAGGGATCCCCCTTATTGAGTATTACTGTTACCATGGCAACTCCACTGTGTTGTACAGTAGAAGCCATTTTACAGCAGTACAGTAGAAGCCATTTTAAGGCACAACAGGCTGTATCTTAACAGAACACACACACTGAGGGGTTATAGGGGCATCTTACCCCCACAATATTTTTTTCCAGAGAGTAAATCATCTGTGTACCAAGTTTGGTTGAAATTGGTCAAGGTGTTCCAGAATTATGCACACACAGACAGAGCCATTTATATATAGATAGATTATGTCCTTAAATATTTAATCTGCTCTACTTTGAAAGGTCATGGAGATCTCTATTATACAACTGAAATTCACAAGACATATGGGGCAAACCACATTTTTCAAATCAAACTGCAGCTCTACTGTATCAGAAGAATGTGAGAATTGATGACCTTAAAAAGAACTTATACAATACAATACAATAGCAGAGTTGGAAGGGACCTTGTAGGTCTTCTAGTCCAACCCCCTGCGTGGGCAGGAACCTTATACCATTTCAGACAAATGGCTATCTAACATCTTTTTAAAGACTTCCAGGGTTGGGGCATTCACAACTTCTGGAGACAAGCTGTTCCAGAGGTTAATTGTTCTAACTGTCAGGAAATTTCTCCTTAGTTCTAAGGTGCTTCTCTCCTTGATTAGTTTCCACCCATTGCTTCTTGTCCTGCCCCCAGGTGCCTTGGAGAATAGTTTGACTTCCTCTTCTTTGTGAGATATCTTCCTCTGAGATATCGGAACACTGCTATCATGTCTCCCTTGGTCCTTCTCTTCATCAAACTAGACATACCCAGCTCCTGCAACCGTTCTTCATATGTTTTAGTCTCCAGTCCCCTAATCATCTTGGTTGTTCTTCTCTGCACTTCTCTGCACTCTTTCCAGAGTCTCCACGTCTTTTTTACATCGTGAAAAGGATAGTTTTTCCCCTCTTTCATATCCCAAGTTCAGAGGAAAACAAATTAACGAGATGTTACTTTAATAACATTTAATTGTAGAAGAAGCATTTAATACACATCCAGTGTTTATGGTGTGCTCACTCTTTGAAGCACCATTCCCAAGATCAGATTGGTTCCATAAAACACTGAAAACTGGATATCTGGAAGTTCAGTTGAGTCATTTCTCTTTATCGCCTTGTTGGGTTCATCCTTGGTGACCATTACTGGTGTTTTTTTTTTATTTTGTCATTATGGTTTGTATTGCTTTAATGTGTTACTACCCACTTGGAGTCACATTTGCAATGCGGCATCTATATTAAAGAAATACTTACTGCTGTAATTTGAAGCATTAAAATACCATTGGTCATTTTTTTGTACAAACAACATTCAGGTTGCCTTGCCCAATGTGTAGACACGTATTATGACATTAGCTATGCACAGACATCTTCAAGGAATTAGTAATGACTGAGTCTTTGATTGTCTTGAACCTCTAATGCTTCAATAAAAATTTACAAGAAAATAGAAATCTGTCAACTAGAAATTGTCTGATATGCAAAGTATTGTCCTACTGTGGTCACTGTTTCCTTATTTAGAACAGGAGAGGACAGGAGAGGACAGGACAGGACAGGATAGGATAGGATATTCTTTTATTGGCCAAGTGAGATTGGACACACAAGGAATTTGTCTCCAGTGCATAAGCTCTCAGTGTACATACAAACAACAACGTGATAATCATAAGATACCAATAGGAGAAGATAATAGGAAAGATGAGAAGGATAATAGTAATATAACACTACTACACAGATGAATATCCTTAGGCATAAGACAATGCTGTGAGAATAAGGTATTTAGCAGTCTGTAAACAATAGTTTGTTAATAGTAATTACTTGTAGAAATTGTGTAAAAAGCTATTACGTTCAACTTTGTACCATGTAGTATATTGAAATTGATTCCAATATGTGCTTCAGACGTTCCAAGGGCCCGGTGACATATTTCTGCAACTTCTTAAACTAAGCACATCTTTTTCCAGGATCATAGAGTTTCCTGAACTCTACAGCTGCCACATAAACCTAGAAAGAGACATTGGTTTAAAGAGTTGCAGATAAGCATTATGTTTGTCCCTCAATTATCTCTGAATCCCACAATTATCTCTGATTTTCCTTTGAATAAAAAAATGCTGCACAATCTAGGAAAGTAGGAATAATAAACAAGCCAGTACTTAGGACTGAAGAACAATCAGAAATAAAAGACAAAGCAGGAACAGGGTTGAGAAGGAAACTAACAATCAAGGTCAAAGAACGATTAAATTATAGGAATATACCAAAATCACAAAAGTCTTATTTCAACCAAAGCTTAGCTGAACTAAACAAACTTCATGTACACTGAGTTCAGGAGGAACTGATAGTAGAATTGGGGAGATAAATTCAGTCTAGGTATCAAAGATAATTGGGATTAATTAATTAATGCTTTCTCAAGCAGAACAAATTAAAGAAATACTTAATATTTCTAATAGTATGGCAAGCCAGATAGATACTTCTTTCTGCTTACCAGTAATAGCGACCAAGGATGCACAATTGTAACTGCCTTCTGTGCCCTAAATGGGATCTGAGATTGGAGTTTATAATATTATGAATCTTAATGGCTTATTATTTATCTTTTTAATAGGGTGCTTTGGGTGTTCACCAGAGCAGAAAAGTGAGATATAATTCAATCAAACAAGCAAGTGATATATTTCATTGGTTGTAGCTGGATGACTATTTAAAAAAACTAGGATACACATTTTTGTTCATTTATTCACTTATATCCTACTTTTATTTATTGATTAATTTTTATGTCACCCATCTCACTGATACACTGACCCTGAGACATTTAGAATATGATAAAAGTGATGAGGATGGGTGGGAAACACTACAAAATAATTAAAATTGGAAGATTTAAATAGAAAAGCTAAAAACCAAAGCAATGGGTGGCCTAGGGGTAAGAATGTTCTCTACCCAGCGTATGTTTTTCCTACATAGTATCTTAATTTTCTGGTTTAAGAATTAACCATTGAACTCTAACATTGACCTTTGAAAAGATCTGAGTCTTTTAATTGGTATTTTAATAGAATGCATTCCAAGTTCCACTGTCTGACAGTTTTTTTTTAAATAAAAAAGAACATCTTAGTTATTTGGAAGAACATGTTATGTTGTTCAGTTGAGCATCTTTTCCAGCAAGTGAATTTCATTAAACATATCCATCATTAGTAGCTCTGAAAAAGTGATCCTTTATTCTCTTTTTCTCCCATATCTATCTGTCTGTCTGTCTGTCTGTCTGTCTGTCTGTCTGTCTGTCTGTCTGTCTGTCTGTCTGTCTGTCTGTCTATCAATCTATCTACACACACACACACACACACACACACACACACACACTTGCTGGATAGTGACATCACCTTCAATACTACCTGCCATATTAAACTTTCTTTGGAGAGTGGCTAATGGGATTTTTTTCCCATGGAGTAGCAAATTGCATATTACAAAATGGTTTGTAAGGTGATATCTCAGAGGACTGTGCAAGAGGGTTTGATGGGACAATCAGATTTGGGCTGCAATAGACTAATTGATGGTTAGCAATAGCAATAGCACTTAGATTTATATACCACTTCATAGTGCTTTTACAGCCCTCTCTAAATGGTTTTACAGAGTCAGCATGTTGCCCCCAGCAATCTGGATCCTCATTTTAGCCCCCTTGGAAGGATGGAAGGCTGAGTCTACCTTGAGCAAGTGAGATTTGCAGCTAGCAGTCAGCTGAAGTAGCCTGCAGTACTGCACTCTAACCACTGTGCCACTTCGGCTCTATATGTTAAATGACAGCATGCCATTCAATATGTATTTCTTTCCTGCCTTCTAGTGGTTCTGTGGATTTTTGCATTCCAGACTTGGGAACCCTCAGCATGAGTCCCTATAACAGGTAGTCCTTAACTTACAACCTTAGTGTGTGGACCACTTCCAAAGTGTACCATGAAGCTTGATTATAGTCTTCTTTGTTTAGATCAATTCATCTATATAAATAAAAAGGTAACTGTGAGTTTGTTCAAAACAGTACTGCACCGGTTCAAAACAGTATTGCACCGATCTCCAAAAGTACTGCACCGATCGCTTCCAAATTTTCACACAACGTTCCTTACAAATACAGCACCAATGATATATATAGATTGTGTAGATGTCACACCTGTGCCAGGTACATGCAATGGAAATGTAAAAAATGAGAGGGAGGGAGAAATTCAGTAGGTAGGTAGGTAGGTAGATAGGTAGGTAGGTAGGTAAAGGGATAGAGAGAGAGAGAAATAAGGTAGGTAGGTGGATAGAGAGAGGGAGAAATACGGTAGGTAGGTAGGTAGGTAGGTAGGTCAGTAGGTAGGTAGGTAGGTCGGTAGGTCGGTAGGTCGGTAGGTTGGTAGGTTGGTAGGTCAGTAGGTTAGTACGTTGGTAGGTAGGTGGATAGAGAGAGAGAGAAATAAGGTAGGTAGGTAGGTAGGTAGGTGGATAGAGAGAGGGAAAATACAGTAGGTAGGTAGATAGGTAGGTAGGTAGGTAGGGAGAGGGAGAGAGGGAGAAATACAGTATGTAGGTAGGTTGGGGGTTATACGGTGGTTGTGTGTACGTGTTTGTGTGTGCAGGTGTAGGTCTACACACAGATTGGTTGGCCATTTAACCAGACAGGGCCACAGCAACGTGTGGCGGGGAATAGCTAGTATCAAATAAATGCAGCCATTTCTGAATTCGCTACTGTATATGCTTAGTGCTTGGTTTCCTACAAATTAAAAAAAAACTTTATATTTTACTTTAAAATAAGATCACTCAACTTTGTCATTTGCCCCAAGTAAGGTCACATATGTGTTTTAACATTTCAGAGCTCGAAGCAGAGAATTTATAAACTCCACTTTAGTTGGAGCATGGGATGTCCTTAGAATTAATAGACCAGTTTTTAATGGGTTTGGCTTCTTTCAAAACATCTGTCTCAAGAAGTTTACTCTAATATGTTTACACTATGATCTGCCAGGTAGAGGGTATGTCTATGTAGAAGGAAAGCTGCAAATATTTTCTGTCCCTGTGCACAAAAATCTTCAACTATTTTAATTTGGGAAGCAAATGCATATTAATCCATCCTGAGATAAACTATTCCTCACTGAAAATAACAGATTCATTTTAGTAAATATTCAAATCCTGTTTAGAAATGTTCCTCACACACTGAGCCAGCAATGGAAAAGGAGACATCTAGCATCCCTGCCTTCCCTCACATTGAAGCCGTTGTGATGCCAATTGTCCCCAGTGCAGGATGATTCTATTCTTGTGGGTCCGTTTCCTCATAGGTAAAGGTTCCCCTTGCACATATGTGCTAGTCATTCCTGACTCTAGGGGGCGGTGCTCATCTCCATTTCAAAGCCAAAGAGCCAGTGCTGTCCAAAGACGTCTCTGTGGTCATGTGGCTGACATGACTAAACACTGAAGGCACCCGAAACGCTGTTACCTTCCCACCAAAAGTGGTTCCTATTACACAGCGCTAGGGATTCAAACTGCTAGGGATTCCCCATAGGTTCACTGAATATGTGAATGAAGATGGTTGCTAACAAGGTTCTAGTGTTAGAAGAAAACTTTCAGGCTGTTCAGGTGTTGAGTATCTGGTTGTTGTTTAATGGACATTGTTTTTTAAAAGCTCTAAGCACATTCCAGAAAATTGCAAGGTTTCAAAATTACATAGAATTCTTAAAAAGACCCTCTTAACACTTCTGCATGTATTTCTCTCATCCCAGTGAGCTTTTAATAAATGAGTCATTGTTAGGGAAAAGTAGAGGCAATCAGTGGTTTTCCTTTAAAAAACCCTATGGGACAAATTTGATTCAGTGAACTGTGAGAACTAGATATAAACCAGTCAAAGGGCTGAGTGAACTGGATAGCTTCATATTGAATGGGGTTTTGAAGGAAACATAGGTGGTTATATTTTTAAAAAATGGGGTTAGGACTACTAGAAATTATAAATTGCAAGAAGCAATATTCTTGGTTTTAATTTCATTACTTTGCTTTGTTGCTGTTTGATGATCATCTATAAAGTGCTGATTCCAATAGTACAGGGATGTCCAAACTTGGGAACTTTAAGACTTGTGGACTTCAACTCCCAGAATTCCCCAGCCAGCATAGCTCCCAAGTTCCCAAGTTTGGACATCCCTGCAATAGTATTTTCAACTAAGTTGAATACCTTAGAGCAGGGGTCTGCAAAGTTGGCTCTTTTAAGACTGGTGGACTTCAACTCCCAGAATGGCTGGGAATTCTGGGAATTGAAGTCCACCAGTTTTAAAAGAGCCAACTTTGCAGACCCCTGCCTTAGAGGATAAATTTCTCTTTCTTTGTCTGAGCAAATTTTGTCTGTTTAATACTGAGAACACTCTCTAAGTCAGGGGTCTCCAACCATGGCAACTTTAAGACGTGTGGACTTCAACTCCCAGAATTCCTTAGCTAGCGAAGCTCTAAATGACCAGAGGTACATTTTCCCCCTGTTTTTCCAACAATAGTTGTATTCTATCTATAGTAACAGTTGACCAACTCTTGTGGTATAATGAAAATGAAATGTTTGGGGGACTTTCCCATTCATTGCCATTCTAAATGTTTCTGCAAATTCACTTGACACTTGTAGGAAGAGAGTGGGGAGAAAATATAGAAAGAGTTGAAGGTGGGGGGAAACTTAGTGACTTGAGAAGTCCTTCTCTGCCTAACCAGAGGATGGCAGCCGTGTTCCTCTAAACATGAACTGCAAACTGTACCAGACAAATCTCAATAACATGTTAGGTATAATTGCCTGAAGCATGTGGCTCCTGAATAGACTCACTGAAATAATTCACTGAAGAAATGTCTTCTCTCCAGGATAGAGTAGCTTTTAATTTAGATACACACAGTGCTCCAGAAAAGTAGTTCAAAAAGAAAACATATGGAGTTGAAAAACTTTATACAGAGTATGAGAAATCAACAACTGAAACAGTGAAGGACGATCAATATAATATGAATGATTACTATAACACATCTTCCCGATAACTTATCTTGGCTGATGACCTTGCTTCCACATTCTGGATCTTGTGAACTTTCTGAACCCTTTTCACAACGACCTTTGTGTTACATGGATGCAAGAAAAGCATGTATTTGGAACACTAAACTCAGCTGTGAATACTTCTAAGCACTGTCACAATCTGGGTAGAATGCTCTTATTAGAGAAATTGGGGAAGGGGCTAAGAAGGTAATGTGAATGATTTAATGCTTAAAATATGAATAAGGTAGAAATGTCTATGACCTCTTTTAAGGAAAAATTATATTCTGAGCAAGGAACCAAACACAGCAACAAAATGTACTTCTAGCACCTTATTTTCACAGAATTGGGAAATTTCCTTCTTCACTGCAGGTGAAGAAGGAATTAGTGCTCTGTTTCTTCTCATCTTAAGGAAGAATTCTGCAAGCAACACATCACAATAAACGAAGGAGAAAGATATGAGGAGGCTGATATACTATATACAGTGTACTGCAGTTGTGGTACAGCTGAAAGATATTATCTGATATATTCATAACATATACCTAGGTTATGAATGCAGGTTTTAATTGAAATGACAAAAAGAGGAGTGCAGCAGTGTAATACATGTTCTATCCCATTTGTAGGTGCACTGCACACATTCAAAAAAAAAAGGAGCTTACATCAAAGTGGAGTGCCTCTGTGAAAAAAGTGAAAAATTGCTGCCAAAGGAGATGGAAATAAAAATGCAAATGATAAAGCAAGTACTGTTTTCACAATAGTAATAGAGGCAGAAAAATGAATAAGTGTAAAAGTGGGAAGAAGCATGCTATGATAGAAGTAAATTGGAAAAGATAGGGGGGGGGGGGGAATCAAAACAGAAGGTTTTACCAAAATGGAAATCAAGCTTGTTCTAAACTGAAAAAATCATTTCACATCAGAAATGGAAAAAAAACAAAAACACCTTGTTGGATAACATGGTCAGGGCAAAATAATGCTACAACTTATAGGTGTTTGATATTTTAGTAAATAAGCCTTTAGAAAAATCACTTGAAAGCTCAATATTCAGAATACTTCTTGAGATGAGATTACATTAAAACCACCAGAAAAATAGAAATGTAGCATTTTTTTGTCACTGCATTAAGAGATATGGAATCAGATAAATCCAGGACTTGTATGAAAAGTATTCTTAAATTTTAATTTAATAAATTCAGTGATGGTGTTATAAGAATATTTTTCTTAGAATTGGTCAAAGCTCTTGGTTGGGTTGAATAGCAGTGGCTATTTAAATTACAGAGGTGTTTTTTTTATTAAAAAGAAGTTCTGAACTTATTCAGAATCTTCACCTTTCCTTCTTTTAATTTAAAATTTTAAGTTTAAAATTTATTCAAAAGGATATTTCAAAAGGTAACTTTGTTTCAGTTTACATATAAATAAAAAAGAGACATTGGGAAAATTCACATTAAAATACCAACCAAATTAATTTCTCCACGGTTCTCAATTATACATTTACAATATATAAACCACAGATAGAATCTTAGAAAGAAATTACATGAGAAATATATATAGCTATTGATTTGTTGAAAAAATATAACACGTCTAACTGAATTTAACCATTACAACATAGAAAAATACTAATAATCATTCCAAGAGAATAATGTAACAGAAGGATTACTGGAAGTTATTAAATTATTCAACAATGAAATCCAGATGTGTTGTGGATGTGAAAAATATTAAGTGTTACGTATGAAGTCTGGAAAAGCCCACACAATGCCAAATATTTGGTTCCACTTTGGGACTGAATTACCAAAATGGTCATTCTAAATGCATTGGATTTGGTTCCTTTGGTTAAAAGAAAAGAAATTAGGGTTGACCTTGTTTTGCCATTTAAGCAGAAAAGAAGAATTTAAAAGCTATTTTTCAAAGGCTGCAGCAAAGCTTATAAAGTTGAAAGCATGTCCCAACATTATGTGCTTTTAAGTCACAGCAGTTTTAATGGGACACTTAATTTTTTCCCCGTAATAATTCACATGATGCTGGAGCTAAAGGCAAGGAGTGGTTTTTGTCAATTCTTCCTGCAGTCCTACTACGTTTTGGTTCCCAGTCCCTTAAAGTTAAATTTACTAGGACCAAGAAGTCTGAGTAGTGATGAGGAAGCATAAAATGTTGCTTCTATTCTACTTTTCTTACATGGCATCAATCAATTCCACCCCAATTTGTGCTCCAACCCAATTTATTTCAATTATTGGATTGTTCACAATCAGATTCAAGAGCAAGTCAGATATACTTACTTGAAATTAAAAGCAGTAAGACTTAATTGTGTGTGGAAATCAGTGGTGGGTTTCTGCAGGCTCGCACCTACTCGCGAGAGCCGGTTGGTGAAATTTAGAGAACCGGTGAGAGGGGGTTCCACCGGCGTACCTGGAAGTAAATCTGGCCCGCCGCTGCCAGTGACCCAACAGGAAGGAAAGGAAAGGAAAGGAAGGAAGGAAGGAAGGAAGGAAAGAAAGAAAGAAAGAAAGAAAGAAAGAAAGAAAGAATTTATCATCACAATTGAGTCCAAAATTTTGGTTGCTAAGCAAGAGCATTGTTAAATGAGTTTCTTCACATTGTAAAAGTTGGCCACTCCCACCCTGTCACATGACTGCCAAGCCACGCCCACAAAATAGGCCACACCTACAGAGTAGGTTCTAAAAAATTTGAAACCCACCACTGGTGGAAATGCACAATTGTGTGCATTTCCATTGTGTGTGGAATATGCATCTGCTCTCTGCGATCAAGCAACTGAAACATTGAAATGTTTGCACACCCCTCCTTCTAGCTAGATAAGAAAGCTTCCAGTGTGCTTGAATCATCCAAATTTCTTGCTACCTTGATCCCTTATTTTCACTCACTCCACCCTTCAGGAAAGGTATTCTGTGACTGCCATGCTTATTAAATCTAGAAATGAACTATAACCAGCAGTCGTGGTCAGGGCAGTACCTTCCTGGGCTCCCACTTATGCAAAAGCTTTTGTGTGCACATAGGTATTCCTTCCTCCAGACAATCGTACTCAACATGAGTTCTTTATTGATGTCCCCAATGCTACTTTATCCCCCTTGTACCTCATGCGCTGCTTCTTGTGGCATGAAGATATCTTTCTAACCATTTCTGAAGGACATGTCCTCATGATATGGTCTCCCTCATATTCCCAGCCTATTGTTAAGGCAGCCTAGAACTTTTGTTAGTTATCAACCTTGGAAGTTTTGGTAGCCTTCTTCTCCTGTCATAAAACTTCTCATGTGGACAATGACATGATAGGGACAGTGATCTGATGCTCAGCTCCTGTTAGATGCAGAAGATCAGGTACACACGTGAAGATCCAATTAAAGTGATCTATTGCTACTCATGCCTATGCACTCCTGCATATATTTTTAACTAACAGGTAGCCCCTGCTAGGAGATAAATAGGTAAAGGTTCTCCTCACAGATATGTGCTAGTCTTTCCAACTCTAGGGAGCGGTGCTCATCTCCATTTCAAAGCTGAAGAGTCAGCACTGTCTGAAGATGTCTCCAAGGTAATGTGGGTGACATGACTAAATGCCAAAGGCATAAGGAACGCTGTTACCTTCCCACCAAAGGTGGTTCCTATTTTTCTACTTGCATTTTTACATGCTTTAGAACTGCTAGGTTGGCAGAAGCTGGGACAAGTAATGGGAGCTCACTCTGTTATGCAGCACTAGGGATTCGAACCGCCTTTATGATTGACAAGCTCCTCTCGCTCCGAAGCCGACCGAACACTAGTGAGAATCCATATTAGGACTTACTTAGTGGCGATAAGAGTGGCCAAACGTGAGTATTGTGCCACCCTCATTGCATCTGCAGATAACCGCCCTGCCGCCTTGTTTGGGGTGACCCGCTCCCTCCTTCATCAGAGGCCGCGGGAAGCCTCTCTACAGGGACGAGCAGAGGAATTTGGGATTTATCTGCAGGACAAAATCACTCGGATTCGGAATGAGTTACCCTCCATCGAGAGTGGTCCAGCGAGATTGTCCGAGGTTGGTCTTGAGGTTCCATTCTGGGAGGAGTTTGACTTTGTTACTACTGAGGATATGGACAGGCTGTCAAAGAGACTTAAGGCTACCACATGTTTATTGGACCCGTGTCCCTCCTGGCTTGTACTGGCATCCTGGGAGATGACACGAGGCTGGCTCCAGGGCATTGTCAACGCATCTTTGAGTGAGGGGTCCCTGCCTGCCGTCTTGAAAGAGGCGGTGGTAAGGCCCCTCCTCAAGAAGCCGTCCCTGGACCCAGCATTATTAGAGAACTTTCGTCCCGTCTCCAACCTTCACTTTCTAGCGAAGGTTGTTGAGAGTGTGGTGGCACAACAGTTTCCGCGACACCTGGAGGAAATTGATTATCTAGACCCGCGCCAGTCCGGCTTCCGACCCGGTCACAGCACCGAGACGGCATTGTCGCGTTGGTGGATGATCTCTGGAGGGTGCAGGATAGAGGATATTCCTCTATCCTAGTCCTGTTAGACCTCTCAGCGGCTTTTGATACCATCGACCATGGTATCCTATTGCACCGGCTGGGGGGGTTGGGGCTGGGAGGCACCGTTTTGCGGTGGTTCTCGTCCTACCTCTCTGGTCGGTCGCAATATGTGTTGACAGGGGGGCAGAGGTTGGCCTCGAGGCCCCTCGTATGCGGGGTTCCTCAGGGGTCGGTCCTCTCGCCCCTCCTTTTCAACACATATATGAAGCCGCTGGGTGAGATCATCCGTGGTTTTGGGGTGGGATATCATCTGTATGCTGATGATACTCAGCTGTACATCTCCACCCCAGACCACCCCAACGATGCCGTTGAGGTGATGTCCCGGTGTTTGGAAGCCGTACGGATCTGGATGGGTAGTAACAAACTCAAGCTCAACCCGTCCAAGACTGAGTGGCTGTGGTTTCCGGCACCCCGGTTCAGCCAGATTACTCCAACTCTGGCCATTGGGGGCGAAACACCGGCCCCCGTGGAGAGGGCGCGCAATTTGGGTGTCCTCCTGGATTCCCGGCTGTCCATGGAGGACCATGTGGCGGCCGTGGCCAGGGGGGTGTTTCATCAGGCACACCTTATGCGCCAATTGCGCCCCTTACTGGACCGGGCTGGCCTTCGCACAGTCACTCAAGCCCTCGTGACATCCCGACTGGCCTACTGCAATGTTCTCTACATGGGGCTTCCCTTGAGGTGCACTCGAAAGCTACAGCTAGTCCAGAATGCAGCCGCGCGGGTGATTACGGGAGCCCCCAGATGCTCCCACATAACACCGATCCTGCGCGAGCTGCACTGGCTTCCTGTGGTCTTTCGGGTGCGCTTCAAGGTCTTGACGACCATCTTCAAAGCGCTCCATGGCTCGGGGCCTAGTTATATGCGAGACCGTCTCCTGCCCCATACATCCCTTAGACCGATACGCTCCCACAGAGAGGGCCTTCTCAGGGTGCCGTCAGCCGGGCAATGCCGGCTGGTGACACCCAGGGGAAGGGCCTTTTCTGTGGCGGGCCCTGCCCTGTGGAACGACCTACCCCCTGAACTCCGCACTATCACCGACCTCCACCTCTTCCGCCGGTGTTTAAAAACACACTTATTTCATCAAGCCGGCCTAACATAGCCTCCGCTGGGACAAATATTAGACAGTTTTAAATGGGGGATTTTAATTTGGTTTTAGCGCAGGTTTTTTGTCATTTAATAGGTTTTTTAAATTTATATATTTGGTACCATTTTGTATGTTGTTTTAAATTCCTGTGCGCCGCCCTGGGTCCTGTTGGAGAAGGGCGGGATATAAATTGAATAAAATAAATTAAATAAATAAATAAGCTCAACATCTTAGCCACTGAGCCCCTGTGTCCCATCCAGAAGATAAATAAGAGTCAACAAAATTCAAGGGAGATAGGACTTAGTCCCCTAATTGCTATGTAGAGATTCTAGGTAAGTTCTTTTAAGTTCACCACAGGTTCTGTCATACTGCCGAACTGCCAACCTTCTGTTCAGCAAGCTCAGCATCTTAGCCACTGAGCCATAGCCTCCCCACTGTGGAGGTAAGACACCCCTAACACCCCTCAGGATGTGTGTTCTGTTAAGATACAGCCTTTTGTGCCTTAAAATAGCTTCTACTCTACTGCCGTAAAATGACTTCTACTGTACAGTGCAGTGGAGTTGCTATGGTAATGGCTTCACAGTACTCCACAAGGGGGCTCCCTCTGGTAAGGGGAAAAATCCAACATTAGAAATTATATTTGGTCCGGACATTTTTCCCCTTTAAATAAATACACGGACAACACTGGATTATCAGCTAGTAGGTATTAAATTCATGTACAAACTCCTACCCTAGGATAGTAATCAGTGGTTGGGTTATTTACTATTAATTGATGGGAAACCCAACTATTAGTTTGGGTATCCATTTATCATTGCCCTGAAATGATACCTCATTAAATGGTGTGAGGTCAACAAACTAAGAGTGAAAAGTCAATACAGTGGTACCTCGGTTCACGAACTTAATTCGTGAACTGACTCTGGTCGCGAACCGAATTGGTCGTGAACCGAGGCACAGTTTCCCATAGGGTTTAATGTAAATCCGGTTAATCTGTTCTGATCTTTTTTTTGGTTTTTGAAGCACAAAAAATATGAAACAAATTACAATACACATTAGTACAGTATAGTAATGTATAAAAAATCAAAAAAAGTCACAGAAAGTACTCACAGTGTACTTTTTTCTGTGTCTCCTTCTCTCCACAATTTTCCTACAGGAAGTCACAACCATGGGACAGCCAGGAAATAGTCCTGTTCGTGAACCGAAGCGGAGTTCGTGAACCGGAGCATATTTTGATGAACTTTTCTGTTCGTGAACCGAGTTGTCCATGAACAGAAGCGTTCGTGAACCGAGGTACCACTGTATTCAGTATATAGTTGTTAAAATATTGTGTCAACAAGGCTTCGTCCTATATGCATTCTGATCACTTCAACCTGCTGCCTTTTCTTTAGGCCGTAGGATACCAAAGTGAATGTTTTGGTGCAACGTATCTATTTTGCAAATCTATTCTTCTATAAGAAGAAATGAAACACTCAATATTGACTTCTTCCTTGGGTGAAAGTCTCGCCATTATTTAAATAGATCAAGATATCTCATAAAAATCTTATAGCCAATTGCATAAGTAAAAATGTTGGTTTCCGTTTCCTGTCCGGGAGAGACAAATGTTGCAAGCCAAAGTCTGAAACTCTTCTCTCTTAATAGGTTACATATGTTCAGAGGCAAAATCCAGCTAATATTTTGGATTGAATATCGATAAATTAAAGCTTTAAATGACAGTTTCCTCCCACCTTCTGTGTGAGTTTCTTTTAGAAAGCATTAAGTAATTGGTTTTCTTCTTCCATTGGGAATTTGACTCTCTCTTTAAAAGCAAGAATTTACAGAGTGGAGTGAGTGCAAAAGAATCCCAGTTATAAAAGCCGTGATTTATACCCACTACCAAGGCTAATTTCACCCCTGATACCATTTCACATGTATTCTGTGCCCACAGAGAACTGCACATTGGCTCAAGGTATGGAGGCAATTTGTTAAAATTTACTAGTGTTGCACCTGTAGTCTTTTTGGATGGAAGACTGCCTGTTATTGCTGTAAATCAATCTGAGCTCTTAGTATTTGGAAGAGATAGGCAGTTGCTCAAAATGGTGGGAGAAAATTGGGCGAGGGGGCGGGGTAGAGAAGGGGATAGAGCCGAGGTAGCGCAATGGTTAGTGCATTACTGCAGGCTACTTCAGCTAACTAGCTGCAGTTTGGCAGTTCAAATCTCAGCGGCTCAAGGTTGACTCTGCCTTCCATCCTTCTAAGGTGGGTAAAATGAGGACTCATTGTTGGGGGCAATAGGCTGACTCTGTAAACCACTTTGAGAGGGCTGTATAAAGTGGAATATAAATCTAAGTGCTATTGCTAGAGAAACTTTCTACTTACAAAACCTTGCATATTCAAGCAGTCAAACCAATAGGTAAACTCAAGCCTTGTTCCATCCATAAACATACAATATGTTGATCTTGTTGAAGTCCTACAGAGGACAACACAGCAGGTAGAATGATTTTAATTTCAAATTGTATCTTGCCATCATGTGAAACCTTGGCTCTTCATTCCATCTCCTCTATAGCTCAAGTCCACAAGCTAGTAGGAACATTTGAGAAAATTGTTACCAAATAGATTCAGGAGTATGATTTAAATACTACGGGAAATGAAAAAAATAGATTTTTAAAAGTTAATTTTAATAAATTTAATCTGAGTACTACACATTTAATTATGTTAATTAAAAGAGTTTTTTTTAATCAACATGCATAAAGCACATAGAATTGAAATCCCCAAGTCATTTCTTGGAGAAATAGTAAAAACACCCAAAGAACAACAGAATTCTAATAATGTTATCTGAAAGAAATTAGTAATTCAGTTCAGGAGTAAAAGGCATATTAAATGAACCAGTAATATAAACGGTGCAGATCGGATATTTGTACATTTGAGAGCCAGTGCAGGTTAAGTGTTGGATTAAAATTGAAGAACACAGGTTCAAACCACAAACAATTTATCTCATAGGATTTTTCTGTTCTTCAGAGTCTAATGCAGGGATGTCAAAATCGCAGTCCGCGGGCCAGATGCGTCATACACTGGCCACACCCATGACCAGTTTAGCGAAGGCGAAAAAAGTTGCGATACGTCACGTGTGATGCTGTGATGACACAAGTTTGGCACCCCGGTCTAATGCTATAAAATTAGCAACAAAAGTAAAATAAGCCCACCCAAACAATAACACTGTGGCAAGGGAGATTAAAACAAAACTTAATTGACAAGTTTTTTTCTGCCTTAAGAAGATTGCACCTTTAGTTGTGAGTACAGTAGAGATATTGTAACTATAGGGTATCCGCCAATAGGAATAGATTCCATACAAGTTATGGCTCATTCCTTCCTTCCCAGAAATAATGTTTTAGAATTTCTTCAGAAACAAAATTAACAGAATCTTTTAATGCACATGGCTTGATTGCTTTGCGCTTGAGTGAACTTTTCACCTATTGATTGCCCTTTTCCGGAGTAGGAATGGAGAAAGATTACTTTTTAAAAGTCAAGCCTGACATTTCAATCAAATATTTCGAACATGAACACAATATCCCTTTCAGAAAGGGGTCACTCTGAGCCCACCCACTCCGCTTCCTTTCAATTCACAAAGGGACCGGGTGCAGACACGAATTGAATTTCGCACCTCTTAAAATCGTATGATACTGCCATGAAAGCTTTAGGTTAAAGATATTCTAGAGAGGTATATGTAAAAATAAAATGCATTACAAACCCATAATTTGAGGGGGAAATCCTGTATTTTTCAGACTATAAGACACACCTTTTTACCTCAAAAAAGAGGGTGAAAATCTGGGTGCATTTTTGGCCACCTGAAACCCTGCCCCCTTTGCAAAAATGGACATGCAGAGTGTTGGGAGGCTTGCAAAGTGCTCCTGGGGGCTGGGGAGGGTAAAAAAGAGCAAAAAATGGGCCCTTTTTGCCCCCCCTCAGCCCCCCCTCAAGCCTCCAAAAATACTGCATGCCCCCCCTTTTTTTTTGTGCAAAAAATGAGACATGCAGAGGGTTTGGGAGACTTCCAGAGTGCAAAAACTTCTTTTAAAAAATATACCTCTTCAAAATCATGGTGCGTCTTATACTCAGAAAAATACAGTACCTTCAACAAATGGATATAGTTCAAATATATCTTTCACGTGGGAACTCTTAAAATACACCGAAATGCAGAAACTAATATATAAACAGATGTTAAAGCTGATAAGGTGAAGAAACAGACTCATGTTTCAGGATGAATCAGATGCTGAAATCTCCAGGTACAAACAGTATACAACGTAGAAATTCTGTCCTTCCGCAACATTTCCATGGCTTTGGAACGTGCATGAAAATCCTTAGTTTATTAGTTTTAAATTTTAAAAAAATCATGCTGGATTTTTCTCATTATTTTAAAAAATAAATTTAAAATTTGTTTAAATTGTTTAAATTTGAATTATTTTTTTAAAAAATAAAATGTTCTCCACTCCCAGAAGCTGGCTGGGGAATTCTGGGAGTTGAAGTCCACAGGTCTTAAAGTTGCCAAGGATGGACATTTCCTGATTTAAAGGATGTGGACAGCTGAGAGTGAATAAGGCAAACAAAATTTATCCTAATAAATAGTTGTGCATACTCTTATATATTATAACTTTCAATACCTTACATTTTTAGCAAAGTCCACTCCTGAATGGCTCAGAGGCTAAGAAGCTGAGCTTGTCAATCAGAAAGGTCGGCAGTTTGGCAGTTCGAATCCCTAGTGTTGCGTAACCGAATGAACTCCTTTGTTAATAACAGTTTTAATTATTTTTTCATAAACACAAATGGTACAAATTTCACAGGAGGCCACATCAGAGCACATCAAAAAACCATCTTCCATTATGAGCTACCAATTTTTAAGAATCTATTAATTTATCACTAATTTCTATAAGTTTCTTCAATAGTATCACTTATTTTTCATATCAGATTGTTACAATTCTTATATCTCGGTCTTTGTCTTACTAATTATTTTCACATCCTTTTATATATAAAGTATACCTATATAGTGGCATTCTGTTTATAAAACCAACAGAGAGAAGAAAAAAGAAAATATAAATTTAAAAATCAAAAGTCCACTCTGAATTGTATCCTCTAGAACAGGGGTCTCCAACCTTTGCAACTTTAAGTCTGAAGGACTTCAGCTCCCAGACTTCTCCAGCCAGCAAAGCTGGCTGGAGAAATCTGGGAGCTGAAGTCCTTCAGACTTAAAGTTGCAAAGGTTGGAGACCCCTGCTCTAGAAAACATGCTAACCGGGCGGGAATGAACTCCTGTGATTTGTCCCAGCTTCTGCCAACCTAGCAGTTCGAAAGCAGGTAAAAATGCAAGTAGAAAAATAGGAACCATCTTTGGTAGGAATGTAACAGTGTTCTGGGCACCATCGGCGTTTAGTCATGCCAGCCACATGACCACGGAGACATCTTTGGACAGTGCTGTCTCTATGGCTTTAAAATGGAGATTTCAAAGCTAGAGTCAGGAACGACTAGCACATATGTGCAAGAGCACTTTTATCTTTACTCCTGAATAGGTTGTTATTTCTCCAAACGATCTTACCCTACTGTCATTCTATCATCCTATCTGCAAAGGGCTTTGCACACTATTTACCTCTTCCTTTAACTTCTGTGGCCTCTCTTAGTTCCACGTCTGTGATTATTCTTGAATCTTCTGACCTTAGCTGTAATAATAGTCCTACGATTTCTCTGACACGCTTGCAAACACAGCTATCAACGTACTTCCTTTTGGGACAAGCAACACTGAGCAGACCGCAGAAAAGAAGCAGGATATGCTAAGCCAAAGAAATCAAGGACTTGAGATAAGACAAAGAAAAGGAAACACAGCTCAAACTAGTTGACGTGATTTCTGTGATCTTATTAAAAAAATATCTCCCCTTTCCCTTTTTTGTGACTTTCCCCTCAATTTGTTGACGTACTTTCTGAGATTTCTTGCTTCATGTTCAGCCTTCAATCACCACGTTTCTTTCTTCTACGAAGTGTTTCTGATAGCTTGTTCTGAAGGCCACTTTAGATATTCTCCTCTGAAAGGGAGGTGGTTTTCTTTCTAGTCTAGTTTTAACCGTATCTCTTTTGTCAGCGCTCCTAAGCTTTCATTTTGTGTAAAATTAAGTCTGAGGACAGATTAAAGGAGATTGGAATGTTCAAAATGAAGGGAAAAAAGACTTAGCAAAGAGATGATAACCACGTGCAGTTACTTAAAATAAAGTTTCAAGAAAGACTCTGTCAGGATCTATTTTCCCTGGCTACAGAAACTAGAATCAGAAATAGAATAGAATAGAACCACAGAGTTGGAAGAGACCTTGGAGGTCTTCTAATCTAACCCCCTTCTCAGGCAAGAAACCCTACACCACTACAGACAAATGCCTATCCAACATCCTCTTAAAAACTTCCAGTGTTGGGGCATTCACAACTTCTGGAGGCAAGTTGTTCCACTGATTAATTGTTCTAACTGACAGGAAATTTCTCCTCAATTCTAAGTTGCTTCTCTTATTGATTAGTTTCTACCCATTGCTTCTTGTTCTACCCTCAGGTGCTTTGGAGAATAGCTTGACTCCCTCTTCTTTGTGGCAACCCCTGAGATATTGGAACATTGCTATCACGTCTCCCCTAGTCCTTCTTCTCATTAAACTAGACATACCCAGTTCCTGCAACCGTTCTTCATATGTTTTAGCCTCCAGTCCCCTAATCATCTTTGTTGCTCTTCTCTGCACAGACTTTTTCTAGAGTCTCCACATCTTTTTTACATCGTGGAGACCAAAACTGGATGCAGTATTCCAAGTGTGGCCTTAGCAAGGCATTATAAAGTGGTATGAACACTTCACATGATCTTGATTCTATCCCTCTGTTAATGCAACCTAGAACTGTGTTGGCTTTTTTGGCAGCTGCTGCACACTGATGGCTCATATTTAAATGGTTGTCCACTAGGATTCCAAGATCCCTCTCACAGGTGCTACTATTTATCAAGGTACCACATATACTGTACCTGTATATTTTGTTTTTCTTGCCTAAATGCAGAACCTTACTTTTTTCACCGTTGAATTTCATTTTGCTAGTTAGTGCCCAATGTTCAAGTCTGTCAAGTTCCTTCTGTGTAGGTTGCAGCTACCTAGATCTTGTTTAAATTTAAGGAAACATTTCTTGGCAATAAGAATTGTACAACAATGGAGCAACTTATCTCTGGACATTGTGGGTTATACATCTCTGGAAGTATTTAAGAAGAGGTGAACAGTCATATCTTAGGAATGATTTAGCCTGCTGAATTCTGAAAGTTGAAGTCCACACAGTTTAAAGTTGCTGTAGCTGAGAAACACCAAACTAGATAATCCTTGTGATCCAATCTTTGGCAAACTATGCTTTGGTTTTCTAACTATAACTTCTGTATTTGACACCATGATCTATTTTATAGTCTTCCTGGAAGTGTCTTGGTTGACTGGATTGCATTTCACTGTGTTCTGTTCCCTCTCACATGGTCAATTTGATTTGATTCTGATGTTGACCACTCAGTGATGACCATGTTTGTACATGTTGCCTGGAGCAAGTGTTGGTAATTAACCAAGAATTCTTTTCACAAAATGTTAGTAACCTACTCCCTACACTACTGTGTTTACCAAACTGAAATCTTGTCATTTTTTCCATTTCATCAACTTCTGCATTTCAAGCACCCATTAGTAGATGTTTCCTGGATAGCTATTAAATCTAATTCTAACGGATATGATACTGTGGTTCATACTTGTTCTCCCAAAACATCCAGTTTGGTACTTTTCCTTCCTGTTTCTTTCTCATATTCCATGTACTAATTGTATTTCTCTTTCAGGATATCCTCAGATGTATGCATTAGGGGAGAAGACACTCTTAAAATGTTGCATTATACATATGATAGATTTAGATTTGGGTTTGGGTTTGGGTCGGGATCTGGGTCTGGGTCTGGATCTGGATCTGGATCTGGATCTGGATTTGGATTTGGATTTAGTTTTGAAAAAAGACATATCCAAATGTATACATTAGGATATGTTTATGTTTATGTTTATATTTATTCGATTTATATACCGCCCTATTTCACCTAAAAAGGACTCAGGGCGGTGCACAGAAAGATTAAAACCCAGCAATACATACAAAATATAAAAAACAATTAAATTATTAAATCTGTGCTAAAATTTAGATAAATAAATTTAAAACCAATAAATATAAAAATTTAAAATTATTCCCTTAGTCTATGTCAGGACGGCTAGATGAAATAAATATGTTTTTAACATCCGACGGAAGAGTCATAGGTCTGTGATGGTACGGATATCGGGGGGCAGGTCATTCCAGAGTGCTCTTCCCCTGGGAGCCACCATCCGGCATTGACCGGCTGACGGCACCCTGAGCAGGCCCACTCTGTGGGAGCAGACAGGATAAACCACATACAAATGCAAAATAAAATGCAAATATATTGAAATGCAAATCTATTTTAAAAAATCCAAACATAAAGAGATGTAGATATGTAATGGAAAGTACTGTACAGGAAATTGAAGGAATGTTAAATTAAGATAAAATTGAATGTGAACATTTTGGTGCAAACCCAAAATGTTATCAATGGTACAGTTGGGAAGCTCCAATTATTCATACATACCTTTATATCCCTTTATGGTTTAGGATTGGGTTACTTATAGGACCTTCTCTCCTCAATTGTTTCTGCCTTATCTGGCAGGTAAGGCATGTTTCAAATACCACTGGCTAGAGAGTATAGGCTGGAAAGACTCAAAATGATCTTCTAAAGGGTGCCAGAGTATCACCCTCCTGAGATTAGATTGGCTCCATTCCCATTGGCCTTCTATAAGGACTTTTTAAAAATTGCTTTATGCCAAAGTCTGGAGCCCTGAGCATGGGAGGGATCTTATCCCTTGGTTATGTGGATGATTGGTTAGATTATGCACTGCTATGCATTTTACTTTAATTTGCTTTTTTAATTCTGTATTTTATGTACATTTTTATTTTATTTTAAGCCACCTAGACTAATATAAAGGCTATATAAATTGAATTGATCAATCAAGTAATCAATAAGAACATTTAATTATTGGGGGAGGCTCCTTGAAAGAGAAAAATTGCTCAAAGGGATATTGGATCCATTTCTTGGTTTGCAATTAGTATTAAGTAAACTTGCGACAGCAGTTGGGAATTTGAGCTGGCTGGTGCTGAAAACTTCTCGGGTCTTGGTTCAGAAGAGAACTGAAAGCAGAGCTATCCAAACGATGCCAGAAATAATCACCCAGCAGCTTGAATAGTTGGTTGGAGACAGAACATTTCGAAGATTGAAAAGGTTTAGACAAAGCTGTAAAAAAAGGGTCCCCTCTAAGTTTGTCTTGTTTAAATCATTTTCTAGAAACCAGCCAGATGTTAGCCAGAGTTTTCTGATACAATGAGCCAAACCATTCAATATAACCCATGACTTTCTTTGGATGCACAAAGCAGCATATGCTTTTACTCCAGCTTAATTCAACAGAATGACGTTGTTAAGAAAACTATCACATTTGGGTGGGGTGGGGTGGGGTGGGGTGGGGGCATGCAGGAGATCTTCCATTCTCTCTCTGGTATTGTGAGAAGATCTATGAAATTGCCTGAATTTGTGTAGAAATTAACATTTTTTTCAACAGCAAAAATCAATGAAGAGCTGTGTCCCAGTGTCGTTTGGTAGAGACATGTTTACTTCCAATTATAGTTCCATAAACACCCCATGGCATCACACCGAGAGTTCAGCTTGTTTTTGACAATGGTCCATAAGTTATCTGGCTGTTTGAGAGCTAAGTGTAAAATCTTTCTATTGCAGGTGACCGATTACTAAATTGGTTGGAAATGCATTCATTTAAATAATAATAATAAAGCACAGATGGAACTCAGAAAGGAAAACAATTAAAAATAAAATAAATTCTGCTAATTTGAAAGCAGCAATCTTTGATTTAAAAGAAAATGTTATACTTGCTGGAATATTTTAACACTCTGGGAAAAGGAAAGGTCTACAAAAAATACAAGAACTGATTTAAACATTGGCTCAATTGAAGAGTCGGTTTTTCTTTTGCAAAGTAGCCATTTAATTGCTGATATTAGCCTACAACTGACACTTCAGCCCAAGAGACAAAGTACTCAAGTTGACATAAGTGTGTTTTAGAAGTAGAACAAATCCTGAGGTCACTTTGAAGGTGAGCAGGCAATATCTTCTTCCAGCAGCAGTTACCTATCCATTCTGGCGTTAGGCAGTAATGACAAGCTTACATTAGCCAAAAGTAATATTTTAGCCACTGCTGCAGCTTCTGGATGGAAAAAAGATTTGCACAAATATTTATACACGTTGTCATGTCCTCTTCAGTTAACATACACATGCCTGTGTTTAGTTCTCCTAAAGCGTATATGCTGTTATACAATTATCAAGCGTAAAAGGCATTTTATACATTGTTTTCTACAATGCACGGAATGATATCTTTTTAAAATGTGGTTTATCTTCCTTGGCCATCTGCAGCACTTGGGAGTCGAGGGCAACATTCTTCAGTGGTTTCACTCCTACTTCAGTGTGCCTGTCCCTTGGGTGAGCAATCAAGCTCTTGGGAGATTTGTTGTAGAGTTCCTCAGGATTCAGTCCTATTCCCTTTGTTGTTTAATGCAGTTTGTGGGAAACAACAACCATTGCTTAGATACAATGTCACCCAGTGGTGGGTTGCAGGCGGTACACCCCGATACGGGCGTACCGGAGCCAGCACGGAGAATGGAATACCATTCCAGTACAGTGCTTCAGAGGGCCCACCTGCCCGCCCGAGCTCCTTACCGGTGTTTTATGCTTTTTGCGCTTCTGCGCACGCACATGGCATGTACAGAGCCTGCGCAACGCTCCACTAAACCTCGCTGACAGGTAGGTAGACAGGTAGGTAGACAAGTAGGTGCACAGGTAGGTACACAGGTAGGATGGATGCGCGCATCGCACGCGTGCATGTGGGTGACATCAGGGCCGTTCCAACTTTACCGGTTAGAATGGAATCCGGAACCCACCACTGGTGTCACCTATATCAATGACCCCCAATTATGTATCACTACATTGGGCCAAACTACAGATGCCTTGGAGATGTCCTGAATTGATGTCCAAACATGGTCAGGATCTGAATGGGATAAAACGAACCCTCACTAAGTCCCAGATGCTTGACTAAGGCACTGGGGTACAAAAGGTGTTTTTTCAAGAGGCAACTAGACTTGCTGGGTTTTTTTCTTGGAAGACGTGTTGTTTCTCATCCGAGAAGCTTCTTCAGCTCTGAAGCTTCTGTCATGGTCTAGATGACTGTGAATCTCCATAGATATAAGGCACTGCTGCACTTTTTAAAAATAAGAAACAGTCAAATAAGCAATTATATAGACTGTTTTAATAATGCTACTACTTGTGTTGTTTTTAAAATCATCATCATCATCATCATCATTGCTGGTAGCAACCCATAGGATGCTGGTAGCAGCCGGTGTCAACCATTAGCACCAGTCAATGGCATTTGTGACACATTTTTAAATGTTCAGTTGACTGAGTTTCATGTTAAATGAATAAAAGAGGTAATAATCTTTCTATATAAATAAAAATGTAACAAGAGTTTGTTCAAAACTGCTAATCTCCGAAAGTACTGCACTGATCACTTCCAAATTTTCACACAATGTTCCTTTCAAATATGATATATATAGATTATGTAGATGTCACACCTGTGCCAGGTACATGCGACAGAAATGTAAAAAATTGTAAAAAAGGTAGGTAGATGGATACAGAGAGAGCAGTGGGCCACAGGTATTATGTCATCCTTTATGACATAAAATACTCTGTCCATAAGATTCAAGGAGAAATACAGTAGGTAGGTAGGTAGGTAGGTAGGTAGGTAGGTAGGTAGGTAGGTAGAGGGATAGAGAGAGGGAGAAATACAGTAGGTAGGTAGGTAGGTTGGGGTTATACGGTGGTTGTGTGTACGTGTTTGTGTGTGCAGTTATAGATCTACACAAAGATTGGTTGGCCATTTAACCAGACTGGGCCATAGCAACACATGGCCGGGAATGGCTAGTAATAAAATTTTAAAAACTCAGAACATCATACATCTTGAGAAGATACTTGGTTGATACCTAGGATGCTGGCAGCAACCCGTATCAACCATTAGCACCAGTAAATGGTATTTGTGATGCATTTTTGATTGTTCAGTTGACTGAGTTTCAAGTTTGATTAATAAAGTAAATCATAACAACAACAGCAACAACAATGACAACTATGACAACAATAACAATATCAACAAAAATGGATAGTCTTGCTTGGATTAAATCAACTGGATTGCTTGGCTCTAGGATTTTCTTTTTGTACATCCAGCATAAATCACTGGATTGATGGCTCCATGTGTTCCCTGTCTAAGAAAATACATCAATGCCACCAGCACTGTGGTTGCACTGCAGTGTGTTTAGGATATAAATAATTGTCCTTTAATGTATACATTTTAGAGAGCCTGTGTCCACAGTTGTGCAAACATGTGCTCCAGTCTGAAACGGCTTTATATGGGGTGGGGATGGGGCTGCTAATTTGTAGTTGAAAATGTTATTTTAAGACTCCGGAAAACTCTAGGGAGCTTGCCTCTAATCAGTTGTGTTGTAATAAAATGTCTAAGAATGACTTGATTTTCTACTCGCTCTGCTCTGTAAGGGCACAGAATTTAATAAGTGAGTATTCCTCAAGTAAAAGAGCCATACTGATGTCATGATTAAAGCACCGGGGTTAAAAACTGGGAGATTATGAATCCCATTTTAGGCATAAAACAGCCAGGCTAATGATCTTGAGCAGGGCTGAAATCCACTTACCGTATTTTTCGGAGTATAAAACGCACCAAGATTTTGAAGAGGCAAATTAAAAAAGAAAGTTTTTGCACTCTGCAGACCTCCCCAAAACAGCACATCTTTTGCAAAAATGGGCCCATTTTTTGTCCAAAAAAAGGGCACGCATAGCCTTTAGGAGGCTTATAGAGTGCTCCTGGGGGCTGGGAGGGGCCAAAAACAAGCAAAAAGTGGTCCGTTTGTCGCTCATATTTTCTCTTCCCAGCCCCCAGGAGCTCTTTGAAAGTCTCCTAAAAGCTATGCACAGCCATTTTTGCAAAGGGGGCAGGGTTTCAGGAGGCCAAAAATGCTGTATTCAGTGTATAAGATGCACCCAGATTTTCACCCTCTTTTTTGAGGGAAAAAGGTACGTCTTATACTCTGTACCTCTGCTACCGGTTCAGTAGCAATGTGAGCGTGGGCTTGCTTCACTCGCACACGCCTCCTCCAGGCACGCACAGTACCTCCCGCACGTGTGCAGACTGTCAAAAAGGTACGGTAAGTGAACAACAAGAGGGGGGGGGATCCACTGTGCTGCACAATTTATATTTGCTAGAAAGCAGAAAATCTTGCTTTCTAGCTAAAATAAATTGTGCAGCACAGCTGATTGTCAGAAAAACCAATTTGCCCAAACCAGTTTTATTTACTGCAATTTGACAGTTCAAATCTCACCAGGCTCAAGGTTGACTCAGCCTTTCATCCTTCCAAGGTGGGTAAAATGAGGACCCAGATTGTTGGGGGCAAGAGGCTCACTCTGTAAACTACTTTTGCTATTCTTTTGCTATTGCTATTCCTAAGGACGTCTGGGACAACACTGTGTGGAGTTACCCAGACAGTCCCCAGGGGTAAAAAATTGACTTGAAGGTACTACTGTGTTTCTACTCTAGGAAAAGCTTGTTTTAAACTTGTTTTAAACTTTGTTAATATTCAAAAGAAGCAAAGAAAGGGAGATAATCTTTACAACCCATTATTGATGAACTGTGATGATTAGAGATATAGATTCAATGATGTGAAGAACAAAGCTGTTCAGTATCATTAACCTTGTAATATTACTCAGGCCAATGTAAAACAAGCATGATTATTTCCTGTTTTCAATGACTTTTTCAAACAATAATGCAATTTGTTTGATTTGGTCAAACTCAATTAATTATTATTTATTCAACCAATCATAATTAAGGAAACTGATTATCACTACATTCATGCAACCGGATGCTTTCTTGAGAGCTAAATCTGAGGTCATGTGGAATGAGTATGGTCTTTCAGAGAAACCAGAAATACACAATTGCTTATATCTGCCATGTTTCTGGGAATATATTCTGCAAAGCCATGGGTTGAGCCACGATCAAAATTAAATTTGATTTAATTGGTATTTAATTAAATGGCAGTAGATATAACCCTCCTCATGGGTTGATAATTTCTTCCTTCTTCCATTATAAAAATTACATTTCCATGCCAATCTATCAAAGAGCTTTCAATTTTCTGGAGTTATATTCAGTAGGGCTAGTGTAGTAGATCTGGATGATAGCAAACAGATAGAGATGTAATAGGTTTACCCTTACGTCAAACAGATAAGAAAAAGAGTAAATAGAAGTCTGAATACAAAGTATTCAGAAGTGGTTTTCAGCAGGTTCTGACCAGTTCTGGAGAACCAGTAGCGGAAACATTGAGTAGTTCAGAGAACTGGTAAATCCCACCTCTGACTAGCCCCACCCCCATCGATTCTACAAAATGGGGATTTTGCAGTAACCTTCCCCTGGAGTGGGGAGGGAATGCAGATTTTACAATATCCTTACCCTGCCACACCCAACAAGTCACACCCAACAAGCCATGCCATGCCCAACAAGCTGCACCCACAGAACCAGTAGTAAAAAAAATGTGAATCCCACCACTGAACCTATCCAATGTAAACAAACTTTCTATTATTACCTGTTTTCCCTTGCAATCATGTTACCTTGTTCTGACATCCATTTTCTCATGATGGCACTGAAAAGTTAATTCTGGCAGAATTATAGCTGGCACGCTCTTTGTTGGGATCAAAACTCCATAAGAATAAATTTAATAAATTCAAGGAAAATGCTTTGTCAAAAGTTTTGTTCACCTTCCAATGATTAGTGCCCCTTGCTTTTTCTTCAGTTTATTATAAAAGACAAACCTGTTGAATTCCATTAAAGTTTATTGAAGCAGCGAGGTCATTCTTTTGCCCCTATCTAGAAAATTAACAAAATGTGATGCCTTTTACACCTTAATTTGTATTTTTAAATAAAGCACGTACTGCATGGTCTTTGCAATCCCTTCTAATATAATTTGCAGGAAGTTGAATTTGAAAATAATAATTCTATCCAGTCTCAGCCCTAGGGTGAACTTCCATCTCACATCCTGTGATGAAAGCTGTTTGATTACAGCATGCATTTATTGACTCCCCCCGAAAAAATCTGGCAAGTAAAATTTGACTACTGTACATATTCACAGATAAGGCAAGAGCTTCAGGTGCCAAAACGTAGCCCAAAATTGGTTTCAGCTTATCTGAGGAAGGGCTTCTCCATGGATAGGCTTATCTGCAAGTAGACGTGGTAGGTTTTCCCCTCATGTTTATTTTTTAAGTATCTATATATCCTGTCATGAAAAAGCTAATCCTAAAGATAGGCAAATCCTCAATTTTTAAAACCATAATACCGTGAAGAAACGAACCACCCACAGATAAGCCAATTGTGAAAATTAAGATAAAGTACATGGAAACTTAAAGGGTCGACCTATCTGCAAGTGGTATATTTAACATTATCCCAGCACATAGAATCTGCAGTCTGGAGTTTTCTTCCTCATGAAAAAATATAGAAGCTTCATTTGCCAACTTATTGTGTATCAGACTTCTGTTAAAAGCAGATTATGGTTAACCAAAAATGACCCTTGCTTTTAGCTGACCATAAAACACATATACCAGAGGTGGTCTTCAGCCAGTTCTGACCGGTTCTGGTGCACCGGTAGCAGAAATTTTGAGCAGTTCAAAGAACCAGCCACTATCACCTCCTACTGGCTCTGCCCCCTTCTAGTTGGTGCCTCACGAGTCCCAGCTGATTGTCTGGGTCTTCTTCTGTTGCCCTGCACAGGAGAACGGAGCTGGAAAGCAGGTTAGTAGGGTGGGGAGGGACTGGGGATTTTACAGTATCCTTGCCTGGAGTGAGGTGGAAATGAGGATTTTACAGTATCCTTTCCCCAGGAGTGGGGAGAGAATAGGAATTTTGTAGTATCCTTCCGCTGGCACATCCACCAAGCCAAGCCCACCAGGCCACGCCCACAGAACCGGTAGTAAAAAAATGTGTATCCCACCCATTGACATATACTATAGGCTTTTCCCAATAATCTCGCCAATACACTAGACACAAGAAAGGTGACACCTTTCCCCTAGGAGATTAGTAAACAACACACACATACACTACTTCGAATCCAAAGATTACTAAAGAATAGATGGAAGCAGGAAATGGGCAAATAATCTCAGGGAAAGAAAGCCAAAATACTCTTTTATCTTCATCACTTTGTTCAGGAGAGCTGTGGTGGTGCAGTGATTAGAATGCGTGTGTTGTAAGAAATCTGCATCTTGGTTCTGCTCCAAGTGGGGAAGAAGACACTGGAGACATGGAGGCTGCTTAGAAAGATGGTTTAATGGTGGACAGGACCACATGGCTTGGTCCTGGGGAAAAAGGTGATCACATGCTCCCAGATGTTGGTTGAAGAAGAAGGGGCAGAAGAAAAAAAGGGCTGAGTGAGGGGCTTGCAGGGCTTTTTATAATCTGTTCAGCCCCCACCTATCTGTTTCCTGTTCCTGTGTAAGACATGTATTCCTGGTTGGTTGCCAGACCCACATGGGGCAATGCATGGGCAACTCTCTAGGAGTTCTCAGATGCCATATGGTAAGGCCACATCACCCTGGAGCTGATGGGGAGGGGTCTTTTGTTATGTGAATAGACTGGCTTGGCATCTTAATGGCCCATTGACAAAAGGTGGGGTAGGCAGGAAGCTGCAGGAATTAAAACATGTTTTTCCCTTATCACATTCAGAGTAGAATAATATTCTGCCTTTTCAATATTTGCTAGGATATTTCATTTTTCTAGGAGAGGACTGGGTGATAACTTCCAACACGTGATTTTTGTATTTTAGATGCAACTATAACATTTAGTTCACGCTTTTATTCTGAATCTGTAGAGTTAACATCCCATTTTGAAGAAACCCACCAGCTGCCTTAAATGAGGGCTAAAAGCAGGAAAGGCTTCCAACTCTGGTGTTGCATTGGGCCCCCAAAGTCTTTGTCTCAAATCAACTGTGATGAATTTGGTAGAATGGAATGGAATGGAATGGAATAGAATAGAATTCTTTATTGGCCAAGTATGATCGGACACACAAGGAATTTGTCTTTGCTGCATAAGCTCTCAGTATACTGTACATACAAACAACAAAGTGGCAATCATAAGATACCAATATGAGAAGATAATAGGAAAGATGAGAAGGATAATAGTAATATAACCCTACTACACAGGTAAATATCCTTAGGCATAAGACAATGCTGTGAGAATAAGGTATTTAGCAGTCTGTAAACAATAGTTTAATAGTAATTACTTGTACAAATTGTGTAAAAAGCTATTATGTTCAACTTTGTGTCAAGCAGTATGTTGAAATTGAACATAGGAAACTAAATAAAACAATATAAATCGTAAAGATACAAGTAAGAAAGTTATAGTCATGAGTCAAAAAAGGAGATAGGTAATAGGAAGGATGAGAAGGATAAAACTTCTAAAACATCAACAAGTACAAAACCTCCTAACACTTTGCAGTTAGTCCGATGTGTGTGTTTCGTTCCCCCGGATTGACAGAGATCTAGAAGATGTATGAGTTTGACTGCAGGGTCAAACCAGCCATTTGCAGCATCCTGTACCTTTAAATTAGAGCTGCCCTTCTATTAACACCACAGCTGTCAAGGGCTGTGTAAACAAATACACTTCCTAAATAGACTCCACAACATTTTTAAAAACCCTTGATCTCCAGCCAGCAATAATAGAAAAACAACTTCCCCTTCCCTTACACACCCCAACACATAATCAGCCTGCTAATCAGCAAGTTCCTGACACAGGGCATACCAGTTGTGAAAGGCCCTAGCGGGTCACCCATACCCCAATTAATAACCTGAATGGGATCAGAAAGGAAACGGAGCAAAAGACAGGATCGGGATTTGCAGGAGACACCAAACCACAAGCTAGTCACTACTTTTTAGCTCAATGGGATATAAGAGTAATAATTTTAAAAAGTGAATTTCAGTAACCGGTTAAATATGTCAGGTGATACTTCCAAAGGGTCTCCATAATGTACACAGACTATGCCACTGTCTCCCAAAAGAAAGAAATTGAGTGCATCTGTTCTATTTCTTTACTTTTTTGATAATATTATTTATTGATGCCCTAGTAGAAAATTGTTTTTCAGCCTTTTGCATTTTATCTAAACAGAACAATTGTGAAAAATGTAATTAATAGAATGGGTTGCTTGCATACAATGTGAAATAATGACATTTCACCCCCAATCTTTTACATCGTTTAGGTAGAAGATTTTATTTTCCTGGGCTCCAAGATCACCACAGATGGTGACTACAGCCAAGAAATTAAAAGACGCTTGCTGCTGGGGAGGACAGCTATGGCAAATCTAGACAGCATACTAAAAAGCAGAGGCATCACCCTGCCAATTAAGTGCATTTAGTCAAGGCTATGGTTTTCCCAGTGGTAACGTATGGCTGTGAAAGTTGGACCATTTTAGTTTAAGAAAATACCCTTAAAATAAGAAGAAAACCAGGTTACCAAACTTCAGCTCTTTGTAGGTAGTACTCATCAATGTTAGTGGCTAAGAGAATAACATCTAATTCCATGCCTAAACATTCCACTTAAACATCAAACCCATTGTGAAATTAAGCAAGGGATCTGCTCCACTTCACGGGAGGATAACCTTCAACCTTTAAAGCAATATTTTCTATATTTGGGGGCTTAAAACCGGACAGACTAAAGCCTCAGTGCCAAGGGAGGTGTTAACTTCGGCCATTTATCCAGACGGTGTGCATTTCAAAGGTTGATCGTTATCAACTTATTGTTTACTCTTCTAAATAGCAAACAAAATAAGGCTGTTTTTATTTTGAAGTCTCATTGTCTAATTTTATTTTTAAAGGGAATTACTAATTCTGAGTTGCATGATGAATGTTGAAAACAGCCCCGAAACGGAAGAAAATTCTCAAACATTTCATAGATTTTGTTTTCTTTGTACTGCAACATCCAGAATTATATGGATTATTCCTTTTTTTTTTTGCTACAATTGATGAGTAAGAAATCAAATATCTTTTCAGATGGACATGAAAATTTAGAATTCCCTGAGACATTGAAACCATGTAAATGTACAACGATAAAAGGAATTAAGATATAATTTCTTCCATTAGTTACCCTAATTTAAAAAATAAGAATAACCTAGAAACAAAAAGTCACATACACAGGTACACACAATGAATGAACTAGCTTGTTTGGATTCTGTGATGATTTTCCAGGCCTTGGATAGTTTTAATATTCTTATACAATAATACAATAGTAGAGTTGGAAGGGACCTTGGAGGTCTTCTAGTCCAACCCCTTGCCCAGGCAGGAAACCCTATACCATTTCAGAGGTTTTTATGTTTTATGATTACCTGTTCACCGCCCTGAGTCCCGCAAGGGGCTTTTTCAACAACTTCTTTTTGTTTTGTTTTGGTTTGGGTTTTTTTTCAATGGCGCATGCATTGCAGAATCAAAGAAAGCAATTGCATGAAGTTTGAAATGATTTCTTTTTTTGCATGAGACAAAGAATCATCATCCTAAGAGATTGGCACTAGGTGTTTATTCTGATACAGCCAATATCTAGCTGGAGAGAATGTCAGGAAAATATAATTAAATGTTTGGAATAACTCTTTGCCCACTGATGTAAGAAGTTCTCTCATTTTTTCCAGAGAACTGTCCTCCCAGGTATTCTGTCCTCAAAAAGAATGTAGAATCTTCAAAATGGTCCTAAATCTGTGATGGCGAACCTCTGGCATGCTTGCTGGAAGTGCCACGCAGAGCCATCTCTCCAGGCATGCCAATTGCTCTTCCGGATTCCGGTGCTGGTCTTTGCATGTGCAGGAACACCGAAAACTGAAAGAGCAGCTTCCTGGCATGCATGTGTGTGCCAGGAAGCCATTTCCAGTTTCTGGCACATGCATGTGCACCTGCCAGCTGGTCTTTGCACATCAGAAACCAGAAGGCAGGTGACCGGCATGCATGCGCATCAGGGGTGGGTTCCTATCAGTTCTAACCTCTTCTATAGAAGAGGTTCCACAGTGCCATTTAGAACCGGTTCTAGCTCCCTCCCCTCGCCCATCCGCACATCATCAAGATGAAGAGTGAGAGGAGGAATTCTGGGAGTTGAAGTCCACAAGTCTTAAAGCTGTCAAGTTTGAACACCCCTGGGGTTTTTTTTCTAAAGGGTTAGGAGTGCAAGGGTCTTGTAACTTGACAGCTTTAAGACTTGCATGCTTCAGTGCCAGAGTTCCTGAGCCAACATTTTGGTTGCTAAGCAAGAGCATTGTTAAGTGAGTTTCACCACATTTTACAAGTTGGCCACGCCCACCAGTCACATGACTGCCACTCCCATTTGGTCACATGGCTGGCAAGCCACTCCCCACCCGGTCACATGGCTGGCTAGCCACTCCCATAAAGCAGGCCACACCTACAGAAGAGGTTCTAAAAAAATTTGAAACCCACCACTGATGTGCATGCTAGAAACCAAAAGCTCAGCTTCCAGGCGCACAAATGCATGCCAGGGAACTGCTCTTCTGGTTTCCAGGACTCTTGCTCATGCGTGCCAGGGAGTTGCTCTTCTGGTTTCTGGTGCGTCCCTGCGGGTGGGCATATGCTCCCATTTTGGCACTCAGTGCCAAAAAGGTTCGCCAACACTGTCCTAAATGTTCAGGAGTAGGAACTTTAGCTCATTTTCATAACTATGGCACTTCAAGTTTAATACATTTTTTTTTTAAAGGCAATGCCCTTGGATATTATGTGGAAGTCTGATTCTTATGACTCTCTACCCATATTTGACAGGAGTAATGAAGGCTGGATTTGTTCACTGTTCCCTTTGACATTTTTTTTTAAAGAAAGAACAGAACTCAGGCAAGTACAATGCATGGCAATTGTGCTGAGCGTCCATTTGGTATGTAAATATTAATACTCACCCTGCTTTCATGAGTGCTGCAGTTTACACCATATCTCCTGTTTGCAGAATTGTGTCAACTCTGTTTATCATAGAGTGAGGTTGGAAAACAGTTCTTGGAACAAATTTGGCCATTTCTTCTGGTGGGATTGTTTGGAATCTGTGTCTAATGAAAACCCTTGGAGACTTCCCCTAAAACCTTAACCTTAGACTGTCTACTGTCGACCTCACCCCATTCCTAAGAGGTCTGTAAGGGGTGTGCATAAGCGCACCAACTGTCCCTGTCCTAATGTTCCTTTTTATTTGTATCCATTTCATGTATTCATAATCATGTAATCATAATCCTATCTGCGGGATCGCATCCTGCCCCATACATCCCTGCGGCCGATTCGCTCCCACAGAGAGGGACTTCTCCGGGTGCCATCCACCAGGCTATGCCAGCGGGCGACGCCCAGGGGAAGGGCCTTCTCTGTGGCGGGCCCGACCCTCTGGAACAACCTTCCCCCCGAAATTAGAACAACCACGGACCTCCGCTCCTTCCGTCAAAAACTAAAAACACATTTCTTCTGCTTGGCCGGCCTGGGGTAATTGAACTGTTTTTAGGGTTTTTAGGGGTTTAGTTTTAGTTTGGGATTTTAGCGCAGGGTTTTAGTTTAATTCATTTTAATATTGTATTATGTTTGTGGTTTTACACATGTATTTTTACATTCCCTGTGCACTGCCTCGAGCTCCTTTGGGGAGAGAGAGCAGTTTATAAATTAAAATTATGATGATGATGATGATGATGATGATGATGATGATGATGATGATGATGATGATGATGATGATGATACTTATATCCGTTATCTAATACATGCTTGACTAGACAAACAAACAAACAAACAAACAAACAAACAAACAAACAAATAAATAAATAAAATCATGTACTGTGCCAGGAAGAGTTGGAAGGGAAGTCAATGCCCCCTTTTCTTTCTTTTTCTCTTCTCCCTTGTATCTGACACACCACTTTCCCCATTCCTTTTCCCTCCCTTAATTTCCTATTTTCTTTTCTTCTTTGTATTTTACATAATAAAAATATAAATGATAAAAAAATGATGAGCACAGTGATCAGCTGCTAGAAGGGAGGTTGAATGACAAGCAGGAGAACTGATCAGAGATGGGCTTTGTTACTTGATCAGAAAGACATGTTGTAGATCATCAGAGTTTAAGAAAGGTTATGAAAAATAAGGCTTTTACAGTAGGACCTCAACCACAGGTACATTTGTGATGCGCTGAGAATGGGAAGATCATGTCATTTATTGCTGCAGTCAGTGATGGCAACCCATACTGAGGGTCTAAGGAGAAAGTGTCAATCTGTCCTTAATTACAGTGGTTTTGTGAGACATGTGGATTCTGTCACCTCCCCAATTTAATTAAGAAATTCCAGGCAGTTCCTTGTGGTTATTGTAACAACTAGAAGTCCAAGACACTATTTATTATGACACAAATAAAAGCTAAATCTGTTACTTTGTACAGAATGTCCTATCTTTTTCATGTTTGATATTCTATGAAACATCTGGAGATGTTCAGACTGGAACTCATTCAATTACTGCTGTCTGCTGCCATGATATAGACTGGATATTTTTTGGAATTTCCTGCAGGGCCCACAGAATCTCCATACTTTTAGCATTATTTCAAAATAATATTTTTAATTCCCATATTGAAAACATAAAACATAGCATGTTCAGTTAAAAGGTAGTTTACAGATCTTCTCAAAATTCCATAGTAGTGGTTTGGTGGGACTTTGGCTGTTGAATGACTAGGGGGAAGAAACTAGTTTATTATGTTTACATGAGGTTAAATGGTTGAGGTAGCATTTTCCCAGGCAGCCAAATTTTAAAGAAGAACATATTTTGGCAGTCATCAAATTTCAAGGGGGAAAAAAAACAATGCAAAAGGTGATAGCCTGGGAAAGTTTCAAGCTAAAAATCAACCAATGAAAAACACTGTTTTGACATATCTGGTTATAATCTGTGTTTTTTCTGTATTCCATTACTGACACGTATTCTATTATTTCTCACGTATATATGTTAAAGAAGCAAGCATACTACAAAAACACAGTCTGTTTCTCCTTAATGCTCCTTCATTTTTATTAATCACTAGCTGTACCCACCACGCATTGCTCTGGCCAAGTTTGGTTAAATGAAAAAGTTTCCCCTCATAGACCCTCTCAGCGTCCCCCTTCCTTCTCTGCCACAGATTCCCCTCCCTCTCCCTCCCCTCCCTCTCTTACTCTATCTACTTACCTACCTACCTACTGTATTTCTCCATCTCTCTCGATCCCCCGACCTACCTACCTACCTACTGTATTTCTCCCTCTCTCTCTATCACTATCTCTATCTCTATCTCTACCTACCTACCTACCTACCTACCTACCTACCTACCTACCTACTGTATTTCTCCCTCTCTCTCTATCCACCTACCTACCTACCTACCTACCTACCTACCTACTGTGTTTCTCCTTCTCTCTCTCTCTCTCTACCTACCTACCTACCTAATGTATTTCTCTATCTCTCTCTATCCCCCGACCTACCTACCTACCTACTGTATTTCTCCCTCTCTCTATCACTATCTCTATCTCTACCTACCTACCTACCTACCTACCTACCTACCTACCTACCTACCTACTGTATTTCTCCCTCTCTCTCTATCCCCCTACCTACCTACCTACCTACCTACCTACCTACCTAATGTATTTCTCCCTCTCTCTCTATCCCTCTACCTACCTGCCTACCTACTGTATTTCTCCCTCTCTCTCTATCCCTCTACCTATCTACCTACCTACTGTATTTCTTCCTCTCTCTCTATCCCTCTACCTACCTACCTACCTACTGTATTTCTCCTCTCTCTATCCCTCTACCTACCTACCTACCTACCTACCTACCTACCTACTGTATTTCTCCCTCTCTCTATATATATCTTGGCAGGGGAGAAGTTGGCGGCGGAGGCGGCGGAGGAGAGAGAGGCCGCTGACTCAGCAGCGGCCTTGGCAGGGGGAGTTGGTGGCGCAGGCGGCAGAGGAGAGGCCGCTGACTCGGCAGCAGCCTTGGCGGGGGGAGGGAGTTGGTGGTGCGGGCGGCAGAGGAGAGAGAGGCCACTGAGGAGGCAACCATCATAGATATGACGCAGACCTCTCCATTGTTCATGCAAGTGACATGAGCTGAAAAGTGCCGGGTGGGAGGGAGGCACTGGTGGGAGGCACCAGTGTGCCATCCACACAATCTGTACATTATCATTGGTGCTGCACCTGTAAGGAACGCTGAGTGAAAATTTGGTGGTGATTGGTGCAGTAGTTTCTGAGATTAGCAGTTTTGAACAAACTCATAGTTACATTTTTATTTATATAGATCATGATTCTGCCCTTCAGTAGAAGGAATGATTTCACAGAAGCTATTTTTTATTTATGCAAGAATCAATCAACCAATTGCTAGAATTATATACTTCTATGCTTGAAGGCAGACAGAAATATTCAAGCAACATGGAGAAACTTTAAAAGTGCACTTAGTGGAACATCGTCTCTCTCTCTCTCTTTTTAATTTAGAAAGCTAGTTGTGCAAATTTCCAATGTAGTAAAGGTTGGCAGTTCAGCGGTTCGAATCCCTAGTGCCGCCTAATGGAGTGAGCTCCCATTACTTGTCCCAGCTTTTGCCAATCTAGCAGTTTGAAAGCACGTAAAAATGCAAGTAGAAAAATAGGAATCACCTTTGGTGGGAAGGTAACAGTGTTCAGTGCACCTTTAGCATTTTGTCATGCTGGCCACATGACCACGGAGATGTCTTCAGACAGCGCTGGCTCTTCGGCTTGAAACGGAGATGATCACTACCCCCTAGAGTCGGAAACAACTAGTATGTATGTGCAAGGGGAACCTTTACCTTTTTTTACAGTTCAATGGGGTGGGGTGGGGTGGGGTGGGGTGGGGGAGTCTGTGATGATGATGAAATAGGATGCATCACACATCAAACAAAAAGTTTGAAGACAGAAAGAGTTTGAGTCCTGCAACTTTGGTGGTTACAGGTTGCAAGGAAGAACTGTAGTTCTTCTGTAGTCGGACACATGTCTGCATACTTAGTAATAGTATATGTTAGCCACATATACTGTAGCTACAGAATAGAATATAATTCTTTATTGGCCAAGTGTGATTGGACATTCAAGGAATTTGTTTCTGGTGCTTAAGCTCTCAGTGCACCTACAAACAAGAAGCGATAAATCATGATCATAATCGTAAAAAATAATCATGATCACAATCATATAACTGTAGCTTGTGTAACTGTCTAAATTACTTACAAGGATAATATATCATGTTGGTATCTTCATTTGTCAGAGATTGCTGCTGTAGCTTGTATATGAATGCAGATTTCTGAAATATTAGTAATACGCTACATAATTTGATTTTAAGTACATGTCACTACCAGAACTGAATAAAGAGACTGTGCTGTTTATTGACTGGCAGATCAATTTTAAAAAAATTAGCCCCAAAGCATGTGTTTTTAGTTAACATTCAAGCTGCAATCCAGAAAAAAACAAAACCTTTGTCATTTAAAAGACTTACTGCAATCAGTGGAATTTCAGCCACTTCCTTGAATGAACTGACCCAACTCTAGACTTGTTCACTTCATTAAATTCAATTCATTCTCCTTTTTCCTGTTGACAACAATATATTTAGCAGGAGGAAGGAGAGATTTTAATTCCATAAGCTCTCACTATCCTGAGAGATCGGTAGATCAGATTCTGTACGATTAGGAGCAGTAGAGGAACAGTCTAAAAATGATTTACAGATTTTGATACAATTTTAGAGGGGCTTTATTCTCTCCTGTGGCCAAAAACACCCCACTCCATTCTAGATTACTTCACTTGGATAAAGCACTTGATTTTAACCAAAAAGCTGGGATAAATGGCTTCTTTGCAGATTTCCAGCAAACTTCATAAAACAAGATGTGATGTGATGTTTATATTAACAATACAACAGTTAAGAGTTTTTCAGTTATGCTTCTTTACTTAGATCCAAAGAGTTATCTGATCTCTATTGTATTTTTTTTAGAATAACAATAGCAGTAAGCTTGATTGGCGATGTGCCCTGTCTAAATATAGTGTAAATCAAAATATTTAAAGATACGTTATACAGTTTACATAACACTCATGTTACTCATTCCACTACCATGCTGCCTTAACATGAGAAAAAGTTTATTATGTTTTCTTTTGCTCAGAGGAAAAATTGCGTCTCTTGAATTTCTACACAGGTCATAGCAGCTTTAAAAAGTTTTGATTTTCTCATCAATACAATAAAAGAAAATGGATAATTAAGGACTGGAGATTTATGCAAGGTAAAATATTTTCTTTAAAACAATTTAACCAAGCATGATTGTTAAAAATTAGGAGAAAATGTAAAAATAAAGAAAACAAATGTAAAAATAAACCCAGTTGGAAGATGGAAGTTCATATAGTATGTAACATTACTTGCTATATATTTAATAATTTTGTCTTTCTACCATAGACATTGATGGGGTGGCATTTGTATCCCTAGGACCTCAAGATGTGTGTCTGCCTAATAGGATTTTTTTAAAAACTAAGGTGGATGTAGATCAGAGGTGGGTTCTTACTGGTTCGGACCAGTTCAGCTGAGTAGGTAATAACTCGGCTGGACATACCCCTGAACCGTTTGTATTCGTGGTGCCGTCTTGTTTTTTTGCTTCTGCGCATGTGCAGAAGCAATTGTTTTACTACTGTGCATGAGCGTGAAGTGTGCATCAAGCGCGAAGCACGCATCATGCACGCCCCTGAGCAAACCGGAAGTAACAAGAGCCGGGACCCACCCCTGATGTAGATGTGGATCTTGGAAGATCTACAAAGCAAGAAGCACACAGAATGATCTTCATTTGAGAGGTCCTTGGATATAATGATGTTGATCTACAAATGAAGTATGCATCTAACAGCACAACAAATAAGCCAAGGAGCATTAATTCATATAATTTATACAGCAGCTCATCATAAACAAGCAACTTGGGTGGTGCTTACAAAATGGAAACAAACGATCAACTCACCATGGCCAACCTGCCATGGCCCACTCATCGCAGGACAACTTACCACGAGACAAGAATTGCACTAAAATCGAAGAAATGGTGGAACAGAATTATTAATGAAAGAAATCAAAAGGAGGAACAAAATGAAATGTGAATCACAAAAATTAAAACAAAGCATCCAGTCCATATGATTGATGATGCCATTGCTGTGGGATTGTGGGATTCAACCAGCTGACCCCATCGCTGGCCATAGGGGGCGAACATCTTGCCCCTGTGGATGGGGCGCGCAACTTGGGTGTCCTCCTAGATGCCCGGCTGTCCATGGAAGATCAAGTGACAGCCGTGGCTAGGAGGGCGTTTTACCAGGTTCGCCTGGTTCGCCAGTTGCGCCCCCTATTGGATCGGGACGCCCTTTGCACAGTCACTCATGCTCTCGTGACATCCCGACTGGACTATTGCAACTCTCTCTACATGGGGCTCCCCTTGAGGTGCACCCGGAGACTTCAGATGGTCCAGAATGCAGCCGTGCGAGCAATTATGGGAAGCTCTAGGTTTACCCACATAACACCGCTCTTGCGCGAGCTGCACTGGCTGCCTGTCGTCTTCCGGGTGCGCTTCAAGGTATTAGTCATCATCTTTAAAGCGCTCCATGGCTCGGGACCTAGCTATCTGCGGGATCGGATCCTGCCTCATACACCCTCACGGCCGATTCGCTCCCACAGAGAGGAACTTCTCCGGGTGCCGTCCACTAGACTTTGTCAGCGGGCGACACCCAGGGGAAGAGCTCTCTCTGTGGCCGGCCCAGCCCTCTGGAACGACCTTCCCCCCGACATTAGAACGACCACGGACTTCCGCTCCTTCCGTCTAAAATTAAAAACGCATCTTTTCTGCTTGGCCGGCCTAGGGTAGTCTCTCTTCTATGGGGTTTTTAGCTACTTATAATTGGGAATTTTAGTATTTTAATGGGGAATCTTTTAGCACAGGCATATGTTTAATTTGTTTTTAATGTGTTTGTATATTTATTGTTTTATTTTTCCCTATGCACCTCTCCGAGTCCCTATGGGGAGAGGGAGCGGTCTACAAATTAAAATTATTATTATTATTATTATTATTATTATTATTATTATTGTTGTTGTTGTTGTTGTTGTTGTTGTTGTTGTTGTTCCCTGATTATAATAAAATGATATGTCATTATGATTTTATCTTAAACCTGTGCCTAATCAAAATCAGGGTTTTGGCAAATGAATAGCCAGATAGTGTTTCTAAATAAGTTCTAGAGAAAATAGATTGTTATGCTAGGGCTATGTCTTGAAAATAATATGCAGCAGAAAGTCTTCTAAAGATTGAAGAGTTTTGAGTCTTCTGAAACGAAAGAAAGGCTCAAATGAATGTTCTTGCTAAAAGAATAGAAGAAACAGCTGTGTACATGTCCAACTTCAGAAATTGATTTTTCTGTCATAGGAAAAAAAATGGAAATCTCAAGGCAATGTCAATTGTCCATCCATTGATTCCTATACTATAGAAACATCTCTAATGTTTATTGTCATGCGTTTGGTGGGTGGATCTATTTTTATTAGAACTGTGGTTGGGGAGATTATGGTAAGCTTCCTCCTTTATTAAAAATTATCCCAAGGCCCCTTGTTATTTTATTTAATTTTTTTAAGCCTGAATTTTTTCATAGCAGGATGATGAGTGTCCTTGACATGGTGCCTACCAAAGTGCATATGTGACTTAAGTTTTTTACGCTCTGCTTGGTTTTTTTATCCATTAAACCGAGAAGCTGCCATTAACAATCCTTCAAAGGAAAACAAAATTTTGGAATGTTATGCTCCTGTTATGCTTCCCCATTAAAGGGGAAATGATCAGAAATACTACCATGTCTGCCTATCCCCAGCTGTTAAAAGCCAAACAAATTAAAATGTTCTGGATTGTTTATACAAACATTAATCTTCCCATTTTGGTGAGTCACCAAGGGAAGGGCACGGATGCTGGAGGCAAGAAATCGCTTAGCAATCTAAAGAATTGTCATGGGTTGCCAATAGAGAAAGTGGAATTTGACAAATGTTGACAGGAGGATGCCAAGTTGTTTGAACTGCATTTCCAGAAAAGCACATGTTACTTGGTATTTGAGAAAGCAACAGGCAGGTTCTTAAGTCTTGACTGTTGTTTCTGGTCTAGTGAGATGCCCCTTGTATATTTATTTTAACATTTATTAGTAATTGTTCAGCAAAGGCTTTCATGAAAGATAAAAAATAAATAAAACTGGTAGCCAGAGAATGAGATATTCACTGTGCAGATTCAACATAGCTTTTATAACATATGGGCAGGTAGGAAAGTTTTTGAAGATACCAAAAAGATAACCCAAATTCTGGAGAGGCAATTCCAAAGACCAGAATCTATTCCTAAGAGGAACGTATCTGACATACAAAACAAACCTTTCCCCCCCCTCTAAAGTATGTGTAGTAGCTAACCCAGCTTTAAATTGTCCCAAGAGAGAAAGAAAGAAAAATATAATGTTCATCTAAGGCTATCTAAGTTCATCTAAATTCAGAAATTTTCATATATGTAAAGGTGAATGGGTACTTAGGAAAAATGGGTTGGGCTCAAGTAACCAGGAACAGGAGTTGAGTTCAGCGCACTAAAAGTTTATTACATGCAACCTATACACAAGAATCTGATCTATTAACAGGTACTAAATTGGTGCTAATGTCACATCAGATTGTGACACATCAGTTAAAGAAAAAAAAGGATTACTCGGATTTTTTAGGACAAGTAAGGAAAACAAGTTTCAGGCAGAGAAATCCTCAAGAAGAAGCCTAGATCTGGGTAGTGGAGAATTTTTAAAAACCCATGTTGTATCATAAACAAAGGCTTGATGAAACAATGATCGCAGATTCTTCACGAAGTTTATGTTCTGTAACGGTGGCACCATCATTATCTCTTGGGAATATACAAGGGGCAACTGCAAGAATTGAAATGAAGAAGCAGAAAGCACCACCCCTACCAGTAATTCCATCCTTTTCTGTTGGGAAAGCTGAGAGAGAAGAAAAAATGCCAAGTGCGATTCCTCAAAGTTCATTGCAACAAGAAATAAAAAGAAAAAGAGACGTGCTCCTCTTCCACCAACTCCTAAAATGCCAAACAGATTTGAAGAAATGGATAATAAAAGACAAAGTACAATTGATCCTTTTCAACTGTCATTTGTCGGCCATTTTGTTTCAACTGTCATTTGTCGGCCTTTTTGTTTGCCTGGAGAGATTCCTGTTGTGGCTGTCACTGCTGTCTGTATTCCACCTGGTGCAGGTGTTGGCACGGCGCTCAAACCAATTTCATTGTAATTTTATTACAATATTATTACAATGACAATAAAGATGATTATTGTTGTTGTTGTTGTTGTTGTTATTATTATTATTATTATTATTATTATTATTATTATTATTATTATTATTATTATTATTATTATCATCATCATCAGCGGAATTCATGGGAGGTGGCTGGGCTTGAATCTCTCGGGGGAGCATAGCAGTGGTTGGTTCCTACTGGTTCGGACCGGCAGTTACCCAAGACTGCAAGGCCCCCGAACTGGTTCTCCTGCTTCTGCGCATGTGCAGAGCAATTTTTATTGCAGTGTGCATATGCACACAGTGCGCATCAAGGTCTTGCATGCAGCGCACCCACATGGGGGGCGCCCATGAGTGAACTGGCAGTAGTCTCTGCCGGAACCCATCCCTGGAGCATAGCAACTCCAAACTTATGACACATTTGACCCCGCCTTCGGACTCAGACTGCTCATCTACAAACCTCTTACTTCCATTCACTTCCTTATTCCTAAATTTGGGGACCCCCCTCCCAAAGAGTGAATTGCAGCAACGTAATTGTGGAAGCTGGATTCAACTTCCACTGCAGATCAATCTAGTTCCACTGGGAACAGCAGACCAATTTAAAAGCTAATCTTTACCCAACCATGTAAGTGATAGGGTTCCAAATTTGGATGAAACACAAACTAAATAAGATCCATCCCTCCTTGCTTCAGTTTGCAATTGGATTCCGAACCTGCCACTCAATTTTAAAACTCAATTCATATAATAACTGTTCATATATAGATGGAACTGTGGCATAAAGGACAATCTCCATAAACTAGTATATCTCTGTTGTTGCCTATCAGAGGATGGACCATTGTGACATGATCATTTCAGAAACTGAAATCACATATACACCAACCCCAAATATCTAGATCCTTTTAATATCTAGATCCTTTTAAAGCAGGGGTGTCCAAACTTGGGAACTTTAAGACTTATGGACTTCAACTGCTAGAATTCCCCAGCCAGCATGGGGAATTCTGGGAGTTGAAGTCCGCAAGTCTTAAAGTTCCCAAGTTTGGACACCCCTGTTTTAAAGCATCTACCCTTGCCAAATTAGGCAAAAATTGATTGCAATGTAAAGTCTGGGGAAAATGTTCTTGCAAACCATGATAGGAAACAGGAGGATGTTTTCTCATGTATATATGTGTATTTTCTAAAGCATTCATGCCATGTCTCCCTAACCCTCTAATTATTTCATCATTGAAATGTCATCCATCACGACCAATTATTTTAGTAAATAGAACAGCCTTCCTCAAATAACATTGTAAGATACACTTCTGCAGTGACTTCCAATTGGAGCCAATTCTCCATTGGTGGTTTTCAAGGAAGGCTTGTGGATTGAACTAGTCATGGTGGACAACTCTTGGCTGGTGACCCAACCTTATTTGAGAATCAGCATTCTTTTAACCTTGGTTTGTTTGTTTTTTGCTACCTTGTTCCCCTCTACTGGTCTCATTGCTTTGCCCCATCAACAAAGATGTTTCAGTTATATAGTGATAACTTGAGAGATGGGCTTTTCAGTTAGCTGCTTCCATCTTCTCTTTCTTCATGGCATACAGATACAGTATTTTTCGAAGTATATTTTCAAAGCACCATGATTTTGAAGAGGCAAATAAAAAAGTTGTTGCACTCTGCAGACCTCCCCAAAACACCCTGTTTTTCACAAAAACGGGCCTGTTTTTTTTTTGGTCCAAAAAAAAGGGCATGCATAGCCTTTAGGAGGCTTGTAGAGTGCTCCTGGAGGTGCGGGGGACAACAAAAACGAGCAAAAAACTGCCAGTTTTTGGTCAAAAAAGGGCATGCATAGCCTTTAGAAGGCTTTCAGACTGCTTCTGGGCTGGGGATGGGAAAAAACAAGCAAATAATGGCCCATTTTCACTTATTCTTGCCCTCCCCAGGCCCCAGGAGCACTCTGGAAGCTTTCTAAAGGCTATGCATGGCCATTTTGGTGAAAGGATGGGGTTTCAGGAGGCAAAAAATGCTGTATTCAGTGTATAAGACGCACCCAGATTTTCGGCCACTTTTTTGAGGAAAAAAGGTGCATCTTATATTCTGAAAAATACGGTATGTAGAAACCACCTTTTACAACCATTTAGCTTTTCATTTTGGTCTCATCTGTGGTGGCTGCGCCATCTTCATTTAGCCAAAACATATATCAGGACTGTAAACCTCAGATTTGTTCCTAATCAGAAGAAAATGATGGGGAAGTGCTCTGAATCACATTTCCCCTCAAATATGTACTACAGTTGTATCTGGTAGTATAACTCCAAACCAAGCATGCGATTGAATGGAACCCATTCAATTAGATTGCATGCTTGGTTTGGAAGATACTTTCCGTCCTGATTGTGTTCCATCTTTACTTGTTATGAACAAAAACATTTTCTTTAAAATTTCCATATGTTGGGACCATTCCTGCAGAACTTTCTTGAAATGCCAAGTGTTTGTGGTCTTGGCTAGGAATTTAAACTGTGGGATAAATTAAAGGCTAGTAACGATCATCTTAAAAGGAAAACAAACAGAATTTCCCTTCCTTGACTTCTAAAGTATTTTTGTTTTGTACATGATGCTAATTAATTTCTTCTGAGTTTGTCATCAACTGGATTGCATGACATTGCATTGCATTGCAGCGTACAGCTGCACAAACCCTTGCAGTGTAGTATTTATTCCTTTGCGTAAAGAAACTGTGAGGAGAGATTAATGGAATCAGGCTAGTCTGCTTGCCTACCATAGTAGGAAATAGGTTTGGATAAAAACCCAGTGAACAAAAAAAAGGAATAATGTTCAAATATGATACTTTCCAGGATCACACAGCTGTGTTAAATCTGCTAGATTGCACTGGATTTCATCATAAATCAAGAAATGCTACACAATGGAAAGATAATTTTATAGCATTTCCAGCCCGAGACTGTGGGCTTAACTTTCTTAAGAATTGGAGGGAAATGTGAGAGTTGAGCCAAAGACATGATCTGGCTTTGTGTTGTGTGCCAAAGATAAATATAGGATTAATTGTGCTCTTCATCAGCTCCCACCATTTAAACATTATCTCTACAATCTTGACGACCAGCAGTTGAAAAATTGTAAGATGGTTAAAAAAGCACATAAGCCACTTGCTTCTGTAATTACATTTGGCACATCACTGCTTTTGGAAATGTTGTGGTTACCACTCCAATCATTGTGAAAATGATGTTATTCAGCATTTGCCTATTGATCTTGCCAACATTTGCCTGTTTATCTTAATCTGATCTGTGAAAGTAATAAAGTACACAAATATTGGATCTTAATCCGCATGGCACAGGTCCAGGTTACTTTGATGAGCCATCTCATCCCAATGGGGCTGGTCTGTTGTACCCACACCGACAGAGGGAGTAGACTGCAGATTCTTTCAGTCAAGGCATTTCAGCTGGCATTGTCCAGGAGAAGAATTTTCTCTGCCTTGGCTTCTGTCCTTTGGAATATCTTACCCCCTCGAGGTGAGATTGGGTCCCACCCTTCTGACCTTCCACAAGAGACTTAACACCAGGGATGGGCTTCAAAAATTTCAGCAACGGGTTCTCTGCCTGGTTGCTTGGTGGTCATGGCCATGGTGGGCATAGCCTAGGCAGCCTCCTGCACCACGGGGGGGGGGCATTTTCGCCTTCCCCAGGCTCCCGAAGCTTTTCTCAAGCCTCTTGGAGGGTGAAAACTGCTTTCCCCAGACTGGAGGGCCTGCTTTTCCTAGGCCCTCCAAAGGATGGAAATGGGCTTGTTTTTGGCCTTCCAGAACTACTGGGAGGCCCGCTCCTGAGCCTTCATGCAGGCCCTGCACTTAGCTCGCATCCAAAATGGACCACGTGGAGATTCTGGGGAGGGGGCCGGGTAGGAGGGTAAGGGCAGGGAGGGGTGGGATGGGAGGGGCAAGGGCAGCCAGTTCAGCATTTGACATCGCACTGGCTCAAGGTTGACTCAGCCTTTCATCCTTATGAAGTTAGTAAAATGAAGACCCAGATTGTTGAGGGCAATAGGCTGACTCTGTAAAGCCCTTAGAGAGGGCATGTGGAGCGGTATGTAAGCCTAAGTGCTATTGCTATTGCTATTGGCTATGTACAACCAGAAGCTGAGCACCCATTTTTCTGGGATTCGTGGATTTCTGCACTGAATAGGGAGTCAGACTCAGTGGCTTAAACCTCCCCTTCCACATGTTTCTCAGAATTCCTTAAGATGTTACTTCATTGTTCAACAAAGAGGAAGAACTAGAGATGGCAGCCAGGATTTAGAGGAGATGGTTAAGGGAGCAGATGTTGCTATCCTGCACAGAATTATTAAGAATCTACATTTTTGTCAAAACATTCTGTTGTTCTGGAACATTGAAGGTTTATTTTACAAAGCATCAATGTACAAGTAGTCATCACTTAGCAAGCACAATTGGGACAAGTAGCTCCATCACTAAGCAATGCAGTCATTAAGCAACCCATCATAGGAACACAACTTATGATTTTAGAATAGAATAACGTTGGAAGGGATCTTGCGTCTTTATATATTTATAAATAAATGTATTCCCTGCTGACAGTATTGTCCACCATGATGGAAGCTCATTCTTCTCTACACCTTGAAGAATTAGAGACAAGAGCCATAGTGGGGCAGTGGTTAGGATGCAGTATCGCAAGCTAATTCTGCTGACTGCCAGCAGTTTGATTTTCACTGGCTCAAGGTTGACTCAGCCATTGATCTTTTTGAGGTTGGTAAAATGAGGACCTAGATTGTTGGTAGCAATATGCTGACTCTTTAAACCACTTAGAGAGGACTGTAAAGCACTGTGAAGAGCTACATAAATCTAAGTGCTATTGCTATTGCAGTTGCTATTGGGCAGACCTACCTTTAAGTCAACATAGCTCCATTTTAGCTGATGGGTAGATTTGCTAATAGCATTTCATATCAGGCTGATCTATCCTTTAGCTTTATGTTAGCCAACAGTTAGTTAGGCAGAAGGGATTAGGGGTAGGCAGGTTCTGTGTTCTCCCAAGGATACATCAGGTCAATAGAGTTCTAAATAAATGTTCACTGCATGGTGATTTTTGTATTTTATGTGCATCTATAACATTTAGTTCAGGCTTTAGTTTTATCTATCTATCTATCTATCTATCTATCTATCTATCTATCTATCTATCTATCTATCATCTATCTATCTATCTATCTATCTATCTATCTATCTATCTATCTATCTATCTAATCTTCTCTTTACATACAATATGTGCTTAGTTGACATAATACTGTCTGAGTCAATTTGTTTACATACTAATACTTTTTATCATCCTAGTTTTTACCTTTATTTTCCAGCCATTGGTAAGACAAGTCCCAAATTCAGAAGTATTCTGTGTCTTCTTTTTCTTTAATCTTCAGTGTTAAACTATCCATTTCTGCCCAGTCTAATATTTTTTTCAATTATGTCTTCTATTGGAGTTTCCTCATTTTTCCAATAATGTGCAAATGCAATTCTTGCTGCTGTCAAAACACGTAATATCAAATTTACATTTCCTTTGTTGTATTTTTCTGGTATTATTCCCAACAGAAATACTTCTGTCTTATAATCTATACATTGCCTTAACATTTTTTCTAGTCACCTGTGTATTTTCATCCTGAATTTTTTTGCTTTTGGACACATCCACCACGTGACAGCCGTGGCCAGGAGGGCGTTTTACCAGGTTCGCCTGGTTCGCCAATTGCGCCCCCTATTGGATCGGGATGCCCTTCGCACAGTCACTCATGCCCTCGTGACATCCCGACTGGACTATTGTAACTCTCTCTACATGGGGCTCCCCTTGAGGTGCACCCAGAGGCTTCAGTTAGTTCAGAATGCAGCCGCGCGAGCAATTATGGGAACCACTAGGTTCACCCACATTACACCGCTCTTGCGCGAGCTGCACTGGCTGCCTGTCGTCTTCCGGGCGCGCTTCAAGGTGTTAGTTATCATCTTTAAAGCGCTCCATGGCTCGGGACCTAGCTATCTGCGGGATCGGATCCTGCCTCACACATCCTCACGGCCGATTCGCTCCCACAGAGAGGGACTTCTCCGGGTGCCGTCCACTAGACTTTGTCAGCGGGCGACGCCCAGGGGAAGGGCTCTCTCTGTGGCGGGCCCGGCCCTCTGGAACAACCTTCCCCCCGATATTAGAACGACCACGGACCTCCGCTCCTTCCGCCTGAAATTGAAGACTCATCTTTTCCGCCTGGCCGGCCTAGGGTAGTCTCTCTCTCTATGGGTTTTCAAATGTATATTTATATTTAGTGGGGATTTTTAGTTAAGGGATTTTAGCACAGGAATTAGTTTAATCTGTTTTAAATTTGTATGTATTTTGTATATTTATTGCTTTTATTCGCCCTGTGCACCGCCCCGAGTCCCTGTGGGGAGAGGGAGCCGTCAATAAATTCAACATTATTATTATTATTATTATTATTATTATTATTATTATTATTATTATTATTATTATTATTATTATTATTATTATTATTATTATTATGTGGTAGAATGTGATATGTGCTTGATTACATTTCCAACATTTGGTGGACATTTGGCTTTTATTCTGAGCATGTAGAGTTTACATCCCATTTTGCAGGGGTTGTTCCTCCATCCTGGTCCTATTAGACCTCTCAGCGGCTTTTGATACCATCGACCATGGTATCCTATTGCATCGGCTGGGGAGGGGGGTTGGGGGGGGAGGCACCGTTTTACGGTGGTTCTCCTCCTACCTCTCTGGCCGATCGCAATTTGTGTTGGCAGGAGAGCAGAGGTCGACCTCGAGACCCCTCACATGTGGGGTCCCTCAGGGGTCGGTCCTCTCGCCTCTCCTGTTCAACACATATATGAAGCCGCTGGGTGAGATCATCCGTGGCTTTGGGGTAGAGTACCATCTCTACGCTGATGATACTCAGGGGTATATATCTACCCCAAGCCACCCCAACGATGCCGTAGCGGTGATGTGCCAGTGCCTGGAAGCCGTACGGATCTGGATGGGAAGAAACGGACTCAAGCTCAACCCGACCAAGACCGAGTGGCTGCCCGATTCAACCAGCTGATTCCATCGCTGGCCATTGGGGGCGAACATCTTGCCCCAGTGGATGGGGCGCGCAACTTGGGTGTCCTCCTGGATGCCTGGCTGTCCATGGAAGACCAAGTGACAGCCGTGGCCAGAAGGGCGTTTTACCAGGTCCGCCTGGTTCGCCAGTTGCACCCCCTATTGGATCGGGACGCCCTTCGCACAGTCACTCATGCTCTCGTGACATCCTGACTGGACTATTGTAACTCTCTCTACATGGGGCTCCCCTTGAGGTGCACCCGAAGACTTCAGCTGGTCCAGAATGCAGCCGCGCGAGCAATAATGGGTACCGCAAGGTATACCCATGTAACACCGCTCTTGCGCGAGCTGCACTGGCTACCTGTCGTCTTTCGGGTGCGCTTCAAGGTGCTAGTTCTCATCTTTAAAGCACTCCATGGCTCGGGACCTAGCTATCTGCGGGATCGGATTCTGCCCCATACATCCTCCCGGCCGATTCGCTCCTACAGAGAGGGACTTCTCCGGGTGCCGTCCACTAGACTTTGTCAGCGGGCGACGCCGAGGGGAAGGGCCTTCTCTGTGGCGGGCCCAGCCCTCTGGAACGACCTTCCCCCCGACATTAGAACAACTACGGACCTCCGCTCCTTCCGTCAGAAATTAAAAACTCACTGTTTCTGCTTGGCCGGCCTAGGTTAGTCTCTACCTCAGGGGTTAGGAAATGTTAATTTTAAAATGGGAATTTTAGTGCAGGGATAGTTAGATTTAATTTGTTTTTATTGTATTTATCTATGTATATATTTTATGTTGTTTTAATTTCTCCCTGTGCACCGCTCCGAGTCCCCTCGGGGAGAGGGGATCGGATCCTGCCTCATACGTCCTCACGGCCGATTCGCTCCCACAGAGAGGGGCTTCTCCGGGTGCCGTCCACTAGACTGTGTCAGCTGGAACGACCTTCCCCCCGACATTAGGACAACTACGGACCTCCGCTCCTTCCGTCTTAAATTGAAAACTTACTTTTTCCGTCTGGCCGGCCTGGGATAGCCTCCTTGCCTTGGGATTTTATAGAATTGGTTTTAGTTTAATCGGGATTTTAGCACAGGGTTTATTTAATTGGTTTTTAAATTTTGTTGTTTATTTATTGTTGTTGTTATTTATTGTTTTTATGCTACCTGTGCACCGCCCCGAGTCCCCGTGGGGAGAGGGGGCGGTATAGAAATAATAAATTATTATTATTATTATTATTATTATAGAAATAAATATTCTATTCTATTCTATTCTATTTGCAGGAACCTATCTGTTGTCTCAATCAAGGGCTAAAAGCAGTAAGGGCTTCACTCAGATTGTTGGAGGCAATATGTTGACTCTGCAAATGACTTAGCGAGGGCTGTAAAGCACTGTGAAGTGGTATGCAAGTCTAAATACTATTGCTATTCTCTTTGATATCTACTTTTTCTTCTCTGCTCCAGTCCTGGGATTCAAGAGACATTGGCCACAGTCTTTCCATATTTATCTTTTCTGTAAGTATCTGCACCTTCTCCCAGCTCTTCAACCTGCTGTTTCTTCTCATTCTATGACTGCCGGAAACATATAGCGCAGAGACAATAGTAGAAATGTTAAGATGCTCTAAACCTATTGTATATATTTGAATAAATTGATTTAAGTCAACCTGCCATGTTTATTTATATTACTTCTCCATGGGAAATGGCCTCTGATTTTGACAGAAACCAGACTTACATTTCTCCAGTTTTTTGTTATACAGGATAATCATTGTCCCTTTTATGGCCCCTTTAAAACATACAGGTATTTCGGGCTGAAGTAGAACTTCATGGTTCTTAGCCAGCAGTTGTCATTTGGCCAAAATACAGATAGGTATGACAGGAGGAAGTAATAACCCAGCACATAACCCTGTCTCCTGAATTCCTCGTGTCAGTTCCAGCCATTCTCCTTGTTTCCCTTCCTAGCTTTAATCGGTGCCAGCATTATGTCATCAGAGCAGTTTCAACAATACTGTGTCCATGTTTTGAGGTCCTCCCAGATGGATCAATTTTTAAAGCTAAAAGTTACACAGGAGACGGAAGGCTGAATTCCAGTTTCTTCAGGTTATTCCCGAAGCATGGCAACATGAAACCCAAAATTTTCAAATGCTAAATTGAATTTTCAAACACAATCTGAACAATCAGCTGCAAATAACGATCTCCTAGAAATTTTATTAAATCTCCTTCTGCCTATGAAGTTCCAGTAGACTAAAGTATAGAGACCACATCAGTCTCATTTGGCCGATGAGTCACAGGTTGCCGAAAAAGAATAATTCAAATGTTGCCCTTCAAATTTCCTGGATGTATCTTTCTGTGTGCCAATTGTTTTGTCTGCCGCTTTTTCAATCCGATTCTTCCACTGCCTTTCATCAAAATGTTCAGAACAACTTGACCTAAGACAGGTAACTGTTTTAAGATGAAAACGCAGTTGGCAGAAGGGAAACTAATTTAAAATCAAGTAGATCTTGTTTTAAAAGCTTGCATTTCTTGGTTGCATTTTGGCTATTCTTTTTTAAAGGTTAACAATTACTTGACGCAGCATGTATCCATTTAGCATCTATTTTTCCCCATTTGGGCTAAGTCATGATTCAAACTTATTCTTTGATTCTTCTCTATCCAATAAAGTGGGGGGGGGGGGGACTTCTATGAACAGCTAAGGGTTCTATATGTCTGTCAGCAAAATAACTATCCAAAAGTGAACAGAATAAGATCAAATTTGGTGCAGGAAAATGAGATGGCACGGCATGGGACTGAGTTACCGTATTTTTTGGACTATAAGACACATCAGTGTATAAGACACACCAAGATTTTGAAGAGTTAAGAAAGAGAAAAAAAAGTTTTTGCCATCCCTCAGCCCCCAGCAGCACTCTGCAGGCTTCAGCAGGGCTCAGACAAGGCAAAACTCCCCTGTTTCTGCCTTGCCCCAGCCCTGCTGAAGCCTGCAGGGGGCTGCTGGGAGCTGAGGGGAGGCAAAAAAGCCTCCGTTTTTGCGGAAAATAGCCCAGTTTTTTTGAAAAAATGGTATGTGGGGACGAGGCTTCAGGAGACTTGAAATGGCTGTATTCAGTGTATAAGACGCACCAACATTTCCACGCTCTTTTAGAAGGGAGAAAGGTGCATCTTATACTCCGAAAAATTCGGTATTTGAGAGACCATCTGTCCCCTGATTACATCACCCCACCCCATCAGATACAGCAGAGTGGCAGTGGTGGGATTCAAAATGTTTTACTATTGGTTTTGTGGACGTGGCTTTGTAGACATGGTGTGGCTTGGTGGGTGTGGCAGGTGAAGGATACTGTAAAATCTCCATTCCTTCACCACTCCAGGGGAAGGTTACTGCAAAATCCTCATTTCCTCCTGGGACTTGGGAGGTGGAGAATACATGGGAGCGGAGCCAGTGAGAGGTGGTTCTCCGAACTACTCAAAATTTCCACTATCAGTTCTCCAGAACTGGTGAGAACATGCTGAATACCACCTCTGCAGAGAGGGCATGTTGTCAATATCATCAGATGGAGGGGTTGTTCTAGAAGACATGCCTTCTCTACTATGGGCACCTATTTTATGGAACATTTTCCCCTTTACATTAGCCTAGCTCCATCCCATTTGATCCCCCAAGACCTGATTATGTAATCAGGCAATGGAGCTCCCAGGGACCTGGAAAGATGCTCAGATGGTTCCTTTGCTGGGGGCCACTTCTTATCCATCCTTTGCCTAGAGTTGGCATATTTGTTTTTATAATTTTTATCTTTTTAAATCTGGATTTTATGTGTTTTTAATTCTTTCTTGATTTTATATGTGTTTTTATTTGATTGCTGCACGCTGCCCAGAGTCACATTTTGTGAGATGGACAACTTTACAAAATTGATGGGTAAATAAATAAAATGCCAAAAGAAATGATGAATTCAAAATTGACTAGATCCATCTGATGATTAAGGAGGAAAATAGTCCAGAAAACCCTCCTCCCAATGCTTCACTCTGGGAAACGCAGGTGGGCAATGGTTTAGAACAGGACAACTCCCAGAATTCCCCAGCCAGCATGGTTGAACTTGGGGTTGGTTGAGGTCTACAAGTCTTAAAGTTGCCAAAGTTGGAGAGCCCAGACCTAGAAAGTTGCTAGTTCCTTCTTTCCAGTGGTAGGATTCCAAATCTTTTCCTATAGTCCTATGAGAGCATGTTTTGCATGCAGCACTCAAACACTGCCGTTGGTGCCAGTGCTGGTGAGCTGGGCTGTTGTTGAGCTCTGTTGAGGCACAGCAATCCACTCTGCCACATGAATCAGCTGAGCTACAAAACAAGGGAATATAGGACAGGCAACAGCGGGAGGTGGGAGAACGGGGCCAACCAGAGGTGATATTTGCCGGTTCTCTGAACTACTCAAATTTTCCACTACCGGTTCACCAAAACCAGTCATAACCAGCTGAATACCACCTCTGCTTCTTTTTAAGTTCTCTTCCCTTCCCCTTTCCAATCAAATAATTCAGAACAGAGCTATTATTAAATAGTGGCAAAGAATTCCAGAACCCAGACTCTGCTGGCCTCCTAAATTTGTTCTTATGAGGGCTTAGTGACAAATCTGAATTTGTGCTGGATAGCAGCAAAGGTACATACCAGAGTGGGTTCCAGCTGCTGCTACTGCTGTTTGCTCAGGGATGCACAGTGTGTGTGTGCTTCATGTGTGCTACGTGCTAACAAAACCAAGATGATGGCACCTATGGTTCAAGAGAACCAGTTCGGGGGCACAGCAGGCTGAGTTACTACCTACTCAGCCGAACCGGACCAAGCTGATAGGAACTCACCTCTGGTACATACATAACTCTAATTTGTTGCTGCCATCCAATAACTATGTTTTAATGCCGGGAACTAGTAGCCTTAGAAAAGCTGAAGTTTGTTAGTTTACATTAACAGAATTATGTCTAATATTTCACCATAGAATAATCTAAAAAGACTACAGCGTTATTTCCCAAATTCTTCTCCTCTCCATAGCAACTGGAAACAAGACATTGGCTCTATATAACTCTCTTGATGTGGGCTAAAAATCATCATTCTGAGCAAGCTCAGGACCCTACAAAAATTGTGGGTTTTGCTCCAGATACTGTAAATTGCTAGGAGGTTCAGCGTTTCAGCACAGTTTTGCTATTTCTGTTATTTTGTTTTGTGTTTAATCAAGTACTGGGATTTTGGTTAATCTGTAATTTTTTTTAAAAAAAGGTCAATAGAGAATTACATAATCTATTGTTGGCCTGGCATTCTAGTGAAGGATTATCGTAGGTCCGAAGCATAATCAGAAATATTATTTTGATGTAATCCCTGCTTGGACAAGGATAGAAACAAACCAGGACTAAGGCAAGACATTACAAAGAGTGTGACCCTGTTGCCTGAGGAGACTGAGAATTTCTTTTTAACTCTAACTCTGTCTCTGAACAAACCCAATTTCGGGTTCAACTAGGGTAGCGGTTCTCAACCTGTGGGTTGCGATCCCTTTGGGGGTCGAACGACCCTTTCACAGGGGTCACCTAAGACCATCGGAAAACATATTTTCAATGGTCTTAGGAATCGAGACACCAATTTTATGGTTGGGGGTCACCACAACAAGGGGAACTGTAGTATAGAGTCGCGGCATTGGGAAGGTTGAGAACCACTGAACTAGGGACTCTCAAATGCTGTCATACCATGATACCAGAGGTGGGTTTCTACTGGTTCAGACCAGTTTGGATGAGTAGGTAGTACCTCGGCCTGCCATTCCCCTGAACTGGTTCTCTCGGTGGTGCCATAGGCACCGCTATCTTGGTTTTTGCTCCTGTTTGTGCATTTTTTGAAGTACTGTGCATGCACACATCATGTGTGCATTGCACGCATCAAGCGTGCACTTGTAGCGCATCCCTGAGCGAACCGGCAGTAGCAGTAGCCAGAGCCTACTAGAACTGTGATGGTGGCATGCAGAGCCCTCTCTGTGGGCACACATACCATCGCCAGCTGCTCTTCTGGTTTCCAGCCAGCTGATCTTCACAGGTGCCGGAGCACTGGAAAACATTTTTCTTGCCATTTTCGTGCTTTTTTCCTGGCTGTTTTTCAAGCGAAAAATGGCCAGAAAAACATCCATGTGCATGCCAGCCTGCTGGTCTTTGGGTTTCCAACACTCCAGCATGCACACATGCATGGGTATTCCAGTTTGGGCACTTGGTGCTGAAAAGGTTCACCATCATTGCTACGCTGGCTGGAGAATGCTGGGAGTTGAAGTCCACAAGTCTTAAAGTTGCCAAGTTTGGGAACCTCTGCCCTAGAATGATAAACAGATTTATGCAACTCCCAAACAACATGGAAGCGCATTTTTAAAAGCACTTTTATTTTACCTCAGCAAGCAAAGTCAGAGTACTATCAAAACTAATTCTGAGTTTGTCCAGACAAAACTAGTGCATAATATCACCTATTAAACAAAAATATATGCCCCCACTAAGTTGCTTTCAATCCTATGGTGAGTTGTGAGTTATACTTTGAGACGTTCCATGTCTTAGCGTAACATACTGTATGAAATCACCCATGTGGCTCTTTATGGTCTCCTCCACAGACATTGCCCATCAGGAAAGGACATGAATCATGCATGGAATCATTTGATGTGCATTTTTAACACTGTTAGCTTTCTTAAAGTGTTCAATTCCTTTAAAGTTCTTGCAACTCTTTAGCTTGGATCTGGTTGCTATTTTATTGGTTTTAGTTTGCTTGCTGTGTGTGTGCATGAATGCAATATGTGTTTAACTCTTCTTGTAAACTCTCTAATTAGCCATCAAAAGCATTTTTGGAACAAAATAGACACGCTAGAAAAGGCTGCCTTGAATTCTAAATGGGTGGGCCAAAGTATCTGAAGCAAAGAATAAAACTTTTGGTAGCTTATATTTTCTTTACTGCAATATTTATACATGGTTCACTCCACACGAATGCCTGTATACCCATAAAATCATAAAAAACTGTAAAATATTCCATGAAAACTATAAACACAGTCTCCTTTGGTGCTCAAGCCAGAAACATCACAGATTAAAAGCTTTGTGAAACAGTTCTGTTTTTGTTGCCTCCTTACAGTGCTTAGGAAGGCCAGCATCGAGATTATCAGTGTTAACTTATAAGACTTGGTGGCGCAGTGGTTAGAGTGCAGTACTGCAAGCTATGTCTGCTGACTGCCAGCTGCCTGCAGTTTGAGTCTCATCAGGCTCAAGGCTGACTCAGCCTTCCATCCTTCCGAGGTGAGTAAAATGAGGACCTAGATTGTTAGGGACAATATGCCGACTCTATAACCGCTTAGAGAAGGCTGTAAAGTGATATGAAAGTCTAAGTGCTATTGCTATCGTTAAACTATTCTATGGGTATGAAATAAAACCTGAGAAATTATAACTTCCTCCTCTCCCTCTTACATCCAAGTCTGAATGCAAATCTACTCCAAGCAGCTTGTCCTGAAAGTCAAAGCAAATCAGCACACAATCAGCATTTTCAATTCCGCCTGGAAGTCTACTAACCACCAATGCAATGCTCACAACTCTGGTCATATATATTTTCAACCAACCTCACTCCCCAATTTGGAGACTGCTGTCAGCTAACTTCCAAGGAGCCTTCATCAACAACTCCATGTAGAACGCATGGCAATTATCCATTGTGGAAGTGTTATGAGCATAGATGACTATTGCCAGGACCTCACACATTCTAGGAAGTCCTCCAAAAAAATGAGCGAACCAACCTAGAACTAAGGATAAATTTCCTGTCAGAACCATTAATTGGTGGAATGATTTTCCTCCAGAAGTTGCAGGTGCTCCGTCACTGGAGGCTTTTTAAAGAAGAGGTAGGACAACTATATGTCTGAAATGGTATAGGGTTTCCTGCTTGAGCAGGGGATGGCTTAAAACAGTGATGGTGAACCTTTTTCACCTTGGGTGCCTAAAGCACACACGCTCACACTATTGTGTGCGCTCATGTGCCCACCCCATAATTTAATGCCTCCCAAGCTGTGCCCCCTAAGCATGCACGCTTGACACCCCCTTCTGCCCTGCGCATGTGCGCATGGCTTTTTGGAGCCCGGGGAGGACAAAAATGGCCTCCCCCCACACCCCTGGAGACCGGAAATAGCCCGTTTTCTGACTTACGGTGGGCCTGGTAGGTCCATTTGTTGCCCTCCCAAGGCTCCAGAGACTTTCTAGGAATCTGAGGAGGGTGAAAAAAGGCCCAACACACAAACCAGAAGTTCAGGAATGGACTTCCAGGTTGCCCGTTGGGTCATTTTTCTCCCTCTGGAGACTTCAGGAGGGCAAAAAATGGCCGAAAATCAAGGCCGAAAATCAGCTGGCCAGCATGCTCATGTGCACTGGAGCTGACAGGGCAACGCCTCGCGTGCCCTCAGAAATGACTTCGCGTGCCACCTCATGGGCTTAGAAGATCCAAGATCCCTTGCAACCCTGTTATATTGTAACTGGTGCACCAGTCAGAAGTGTGCAAAGGGCATCCTAACCACAGGATCTACCTGCCTATTCAACAATAACTATGAATGTAAAATATTTCCCAAGTGTCCATTTTGGGGGAGCAGAACCACAATCTGAGCAAATAAAGAAGCACTTTACTGATAGGAAAAAATATATGTAGCTCAGGATTGAATTGTGGGGTCTTGGATGCTCTTTGAGCTTGGATGTTTTCTTGGAGATGTCCCATTACCAAACTAGGCAATAACATCAATGCTAGCAGGGAATGGGGTTTAGTCTCATTTTATATATATTTATATTTATATATTTATTTGATTTATATCCCGCCCTTCTCCAGAAGGACCCAGGGCGGCGCACAGGAATTTAAAATACATACAAAGAAATACAAAAAAATTAAAAAACCTATTAAATATCAGCCCTGTGCTAAAACCAATTAGTGGCTTGCTCTGTCAGTGTGGGTAGAGTAGCGTTAGTAGATCCTTGATTATGCTATTGTCTAGTATCAGCTCGTTTAGCAATTCCTTAATTGGGGGAGGGGGGTATTATTTGCTTCTTGAATGTAAATCTAATGTTAATTCTGATGTTAATCTTTGCTCGTCTGGGTATTGATTGCTGATGAAAAGGTGGTTTGGTCTGTTTGTTTGCTTTTTGACTTTTTTGATTGTCTCTTTTGAATAGCATTGTAGATGTTGTTTACATCTATGTGCCTGTTGATTGCTGATTTGTCTGAGTGTGAGGCTTCCAGGAATTCTCTAGAATTTTTGGACTTGGCTTGGTCTAGGATGGTTCACTTGATCTGAAAAGCAGATGTTTTTTATTTTTATATTTTTATATTTTATATTTTTATATTTTATAGCTCCTGTGCACCACCCTGAGTACCCTGTTGGGAGATAGGGTGGTATAGAAATCAAATTTAAAAAAAAAAGATGTAACCATGTAGATTTCCCATCAGCAACTTATACATTGGTTTCAAATTTCTCATCACTGAAGACCAGTTTTGTGCTTAGGTAAAGGTAAAGGTTCCCCTTGCACATATGTGCTAGTCATTCCCAACTCTAGGGGGCGGTGATCATCTCTTGTTTCAAAGCTGAAGAGCCAGCACTGTCCAAAGATATCTCCATGGTCATGTGGCTGGCATGACTAAACGGCGAAGGCACACGGAACACTGTTACCTTCCCACCAAAGGTGGTCACTATTTTTCTACTTGCATTTTTACATGCTTTCAAACTGCTAGGTTGGCTGAAGCTGGGAAAAGTAACGGAAGCTTACTCCATTACGAGGCACTAGGGATTCGAACTGCCAAACTGCCAACCTTTCTGATCGACAAGCTCAGCATGTTAGCCACTGAGCCACCATGTCCCTTTTTGTACTTACCACCTTGTTGATGGGAAGTAACAGACTCAAGCTCAACCCGTCCAAGATTGAGTGGCTGTGGCTACCGGCGCCCCGGTTCAACCAGCTGATTCCATTACTGGCCATTGGGGGCGAACATCTGGCCCCCGTGGATCGGGCACGCAACTTGGGCGTCCTCCTAGATGCCCGGCTGTCAATGGATGACCATGTGACAGCCGTGGCAAGGGGGGCGTTTCACCAGGTTCGCCTGGTGCGCCAGTTGCGTCCCCTATTGGACCGGGACGCCCTTCGCACAGTCACTCATGCACTTGTGACGTCCCGTCTAGACTACTGTAACGCTCTCTACATGAGGCTCCCCTTGAGATGCACCCGAAGGCTGCAGCTGGTCCAGAATGCGGCCGCGCGGGCAGTTCTGGGAGTCACTAGATACTCCCACGTAACACCACTCCTGTGCGGGCTACACTGGCTGCCTGTGGCCTTTCGGGTGCGTTTCAAGGTGTTGGTTATTATCTTCAAAGCGCTCCATGGCACAGGACCTAGTTATTTGCGGGATCGTATCCTTCCCCATACATCCCTTCGGCCGATTCGCTCTCACAGAGAGGGACTTCTCTGGGTGCCGTCCACTAGGCAATGCCAGCGGGTGACGCCCAGGGGAAGGGCCTTCTCTGTGATGGGCCCGACCCTCTGGAATGATCTTCCCCCTGACATTAGAACGACCACGGACCTCCGCCCCTTCCGCCAGAAACTCAAAACCCACCTGTTTCAACTAGCCGGCCTGGGCTAATTCCATGCTTCCCGCCTCAGTTTGTAATTTTAAATTATGTGATTAGGTTTTAAGGTTAAGTTTTTAATTTTTATAAATTTGTACAGGGGATTATTTAATTCGATTTTAGTTTATATGTAATGTTGATGTCATAATTTTAATTTTTTACCTGTACACCGCCCCGAGTCCCTTCGGGGAGAGGGGGCGGTCTAGAAATCTAATAAACTAAACTAAACTAAACTAAACTGATGACTGTCTTGCCTCCAGTTTTTTTTCCTACTGTTTGGGGTCATTTTCTGAACCACGTCATGGCTCTTCAGTTTGAATTTTCTCTATGCCTTCACATCTTTTTGAAATCGTCTTCCTACAATACGTTTTAAGGGACCTAAGAAATCCTGAAAAGTGTAGCTAGCTGAATATACAGAAAAGGCTCTAGTAATATAGGGAAGATCACTGATTTTCCAGGATTATGTATCATCTGGAAAAATCTTTATACTGCACTGACCTTCAAAACAATCAGAACAATGCAAGGAGAATAAGTTAGTGTTTCATCTTTTCTTCTCTATTTCTGCAGAATGCCAGAAAATGATTCAAGGGATTAACTTCTTTGTTTTTAAGGGTGTGTGTGTGCGTGCAATAAAATTTATACACAGAGGGCACACTTTTCTTTTTGTATATATTTTACTCAGTCTGTGAAAGTATGAGAAGTATGTTCTGGCATGGTAAAGTAACCGGAATTTTTAATCCTATGTTAAAAATATTTTTAGGGTTTAGTGGGATTCTTAAAAAAGCACATAATAGAAATTTTAAACTCCTGTATTATTTCTTCCGTTAATGGCATTTTTTTAAAAAAGGACAGAAAATTGTGCTTCTTGTTTTTGGCAATCTATTGCCAAATTTTAGCAGTTGATTTCAATGAGCTCTATAGACGTACAAAACTATGATGAAAGAGCAGAAGCTAGCATATGCTATCGAAGTTTGTTGCAGAAAAATCAAATCCAGAAAACACACAGAGATAACTGATTCAGCTGGATTCCTTAACTTCTTTATATACATAATTAAGATGAATAAATGTACAATACCAATAGTACATTCTTTCAACGTGGTAGAAGTTACAAGCAGAACACAAGCAGGAGACTTAGTTTCATTTCAGACTTCAGAGCAGACAGAATAGTTTCAGTTTCGATTCTCAGCACAGACTCAGATCTGTTTAAGTTCCCATTGGCTGACTTAGTTGCTATGCCTATTCATTGGCTGACCTTGTAACCATGTCTCTCCCAGTCATAAATATTCTAACATATGCAGTATATAATCCATAGGTAGTAAGCATCCACCACCTTTATTTATTTAATTAAGCAGAATACAGAAAGAAACAATAGAAAAAGAAAAATAATAATGCAATAAAGCAAATCAATGAAGCTAGATTCATTTGCAGCAGTGATGTACCAACTTTTTTCTGCCATTAGCAAATCTAATTTTACCAATTTGACTTATGACTACAGTGGAATCATAAGTCAAACCCTAACCCTAACCACAATCCCCGGGCCATGTCCCATACTAGGGCTGTGGCCCATTCATATAAGCTATTACAATGCAATGCAATAGCAGAGTTGGAAGGGACCTTGGAGGTCATCTAGTCTAACTTCCTGCCTAGGCAGGAAGCCCTATACCATTTCAGACAAATGGCTATCCAACATCTTCTTGGAGACTTCCAGTGTTGGGGCATTCACAACTTCTGGAGGCAAGCTGTTCCACTGATTAATTGTTCTCACTGTCAGGAAATTTCTCCTCAGTTCTAAGTTGCTTCTCTCCTTGATTAGTTTCTACCCATTGCTTCTTGTTCTACCCTCAGGTGCCTTGGTGAATAGTTTGACTCCCTCTTCTTTGTGGCAACCCCTGAGATATTGGAACACTGCTATCATGTCTCCCCTGGTCCTTCTTTTCATTAAACTAAACATACCCAGTTCCTGCAACCGTTCTTCATATGTTTTAGTCTCCAGTCCCCTAATCATCTTTGTTGCTCTTCTCTGCACTCTTTCCAGAGTCTCCACATCTTTTCTACATCATGGTGACCAAAAATGAATGCCGTATTCCAAGAGTGGCCTTACCAAGGCCTTATAAAGTGGCATGAACACTTCATGTGATCTTGATTCTATCCCTCTGTTTATGCAGCCTAGAACTATGTTGGCTTTTTTGGCAGCCGCTGCACACGGCTGGCTCATATTTAAATGGTTGTCCACTAGGACTCCAAGATCCCTTTCACAGTTTCACATTCAGAACCAGGTTGTGCAAGCAGTGGGAGAGCACTTGCAAACATGCAGCTCCACTTGCACGAGTGTCAGCCACTCGTGCTCAAGCACAGAGCTCCATTGCACGAGCAGTGGCTGCTCGCATGTGAAGCTCCGTTGGCATGACCAGCAGCCACGCCGCTTGCACAAAGGGAGCTGCGCATGCATGAGTGTCTGCCACTCATACAGAGCCATCCCCTCTTCCCTCCCCCTGCCAGAAAGGTTGTCATAAGTCATAATCTAACAGTAACAGAATTGGAAGGGACCTTGGAGGTCGTCTAGTCCAACTCCCTGCCTAGGCAGGAAGCCCAGGCAGGGAGTTGGACTAGATGACCTCCAAGGTCCCTTCCAACTCTGGTATTGTATTGTATTGTATTGTATTGTATTGCATTGCATTGCATTGCATTGCATTGTATTGTATTGTATTGTATTGTATTGTTTAACAAACATGGTGGCCACTTTATGACTACTGCACTTGCTTAATGACCATTGTAAAAATGGTTGTAAAATCATGCCAGTCACATCACCAACCATCATGACTTATGACTGTGAACAGCAGGCTCCGTTTATGACCATTAGCCTGATTAGGTGGCTCAGTGGCTAAGACATTGAGCTTGTCAATCAGAAATGTCGACCCTAGTACAGGTCTCCTGCATGAGCAGGGAGTTGCACTAGACGACCTCCAAGGTCCCTTCCAAACAAATGCAAAACCATAATAAAAAGTGGTGACGTGATTATGGGAATGCTGCAACCATCCATAAATGCGGCCATGTTGCTGAACACCTAAAATTTAGTCATGTGACTGAGGGGGAGGTGACCATCGGAACTTCCTATCCAGTTCATAAGTAGCGCCAAGTAGGTCCATCATACCTTCAAATGGCCAGTAAGTGATTAGCCATAAGTTGAGGGCTACCTGTGCACTTCAAAAGGAACCTAGGACAAGATGAAAACGAAAATTGATATGATTTTCCTGTCTGTTTATGAGTTTTTCTCCTTGTCCGCCTTAAGTAGTACAGTTGTGCTGTAACTAAAACAGATATTTTGGGGAACCAAAATTATCACAGGCTTCAAATGGCTGTTGGATTTAAAACTAGGTAACAGTGACAAAGACACCGAGCTTGTTGATCAGAAAGGTCAGCAATTCGGCCGTTCGAATCCCTAGCGCCGCATAATGGAGTGAGCTCCCATTACTTGTCCCAGCTTCTGCCAACTAGCAGTTCAAAAGCATGTAAAATGCAAATAGAAAAATAGGAACCACCTTTGGTGGGAAGGGAACAGTTTTCCATACACTTTCGGTGTTTAGTCAGACTGTCCACATGACCACGGAGACATCTTCGGACAGCGCTGGCTCTTTGACTTTGAAATGGAGATGAGCACCGCCCCCTACAGTCGGGAACGACTAGCACATATGTGCAAGGGGAACCTTTACATTTACCTTATCCTTGTCTACAAGGATTCATGAAAGAACTGTCTGCTCTTTTTCTTATCCACAGAAACCAAAGAAGAAGCCAGCGATATATCTAAGGAGAACCCCCCAAATGAAAATAAAATAAAATAAAGGGTGAAAACCTGGCTGACTAGTGAGAATCAAGAACATAAAATAAATGAAACAAACTAAATTGGCAAGATGTTGTAGTAATAGTAATATGGGGAAGTGATTGCAGGAACTGGGTATGTCTAGTTTGATGAAGAGAAGGACCAGGGGAGACATGATAGCAGTGTTCCGATATCTCAGAGGGTGCCACAAAGAAGAGGGAGTCAAACTATTCTCCAAGGCACCTGGAGGCAGGACAAGAAGCAATGGGTGGAAACTAATCAAGGAGAGAAGCAACTTAGAACTGAGGAGAAATTTCCTGACAGTTAGAACAATTAACTAGTGGAACAGCTTGCCTCCAGAAGTAGTGAATGCCCCAACCCTGGAAGTCTTTAAGAAGATGTTGGATAGCCATTTGTCTGAAATGGTATAGTGCTTCCTGCCCACGCAGGGGGTTGGACTAGAAGACCTACAAGGTCCCTTCCAACTCTGCTATTGTATTGTATTAAGTGTGGAACAGAATGCAGAAGGCAAGAAATAAGGGCCAGGGCGAGGCAGGGTGGGAATAGAAGCTGAATCCAGTATATCTGTAATTCTGGAAACATGATATGTGAATCATAGTTGTTCGATAAAATCAGCATTTGGTTTGCAAACGTACCCTTTGCAAAGGATCTCAGAAACAATTGGGACATCATAAAAAAAGCCTTGCATTTTAAATACACATTGCACTTCAATTCTGAAAGTAAATGTAGGTTTATCTTTATTTTCTGTATTTATTGACAGTGGAAGCGTCTTCGTTTTTCTCAGACCTCACCTGGAGAAATATTATTAGGCGCCAAGCAAATCTTACAAGGTAAGTTAGGCCAGGATTTCCAGTGGCCACATTCGGAGTTTTATTAATTACATTGATATGCTGCCCATTTCACTCTTGAAGCCGTTCTGATGAAGTTTTAAAAACATGTTGCTTCTAAGTGTGTTATTGGAGGTCCTTGACCTTAGCTGCCATGGTAAGTTAGTATCCACCCCTCTCCTAGAAGAATGAAGTGTTCTGGGAAATATTAAAAAGCAGAATATTATATTTCCTTGGATGACAAATAGAAAAACATGCTCTTGGAAAGCAGCCCCTATCTTTCTTAATAGCCTCAGCGGATGTCAGCATTTAAGAGATAAAGAGATAGCTAGCTCTATTCATAAGCAAATTCCCTGCAGCAAGGTCTGAACAAAGGTAAGGTTGGCCCTCAGCCACAATAGAAATTCCCCAACAAGCCAGAGGTGGGTCCCTAGTTCAGGCGTAGTTTTTAATTTGTTTTAGCAGGGGTTTTAATAGGGGTTTTAGGACAGGCCAACTATTTAATGTATTTTTAGTTGTATTTTATGTTTTATAATATCGATTTTACCTGCCTGTACACCACCCTGAGTCCCAGTAGGGAGAAGGTGCAGTATATAAATTTAATAAATTGAATTGAATTGAGACTAGTTCAGCCGAGTAGGTAGTAACTCAGCCTGCCACGGCCCCAAATCGGTTCTATCGGTGGCGGCGCCATCTTGATTTTCAGTTCTGCGCAGAACAATCTTCATTGCAAAATTTTACTTATTTATTTCCTTTTCTAACGTTGTACCCATGCGCAGACCTTTTTAGGTGCAAATGTGCGCGTGCATGGAGCAAAAAAAAAATTGTGCGCCAAACTGGCAGGAACCCACCTCTGCAACAAGCCCTTCATTGCATCAGCCAAACTTCAACCAAGCTTAGCTCAGACAAACTCCTAGGACTTGTACACGGCCCTCTGGGAGTCTGACAACAGCCAATAGAATAGATGTTCTTGCTCAAGTGCAAAGCCCAAGAGAAGGTATAAATCTCAATTCCATGGGGTCAGCTACCAGGATCACACGTGCTTGGTGGTTCTGTTCATCATTAAACCATCTTTCCAATCAGCCTCCATGTTTCTGGTGCCTTTCTCCTGGCTTGGAACTGAACCAGATGGATATTTCTCCCAATTGGCTTCTAGCCACCTATCATGTTAGGAGACTAATTTGAAGTGGAAGGCATTCTTGGAAACAAAGACGATGCACGTTGCTCGGCAGTGTGCCAGTTTCTTCCCTTTTAAAAAAAATTAACACAAAATCCACCATGACCCTTTCACACAAAGGGTCATGGTGGAGGAGGAAGCCTGGAGGATTCCAAGGAGGATTGCCTTGATGTGGGGTGCTGGGAATAATAGGAAAAATGTGAGATAAACAATTAACCAATAGGAGTTAATTACAGTCTATCTCTTATAAATTCGTTTAGTTGGGTGACAAAAAAAAAAAAAGCCCAAGAAATAGAGATTCCGAACATTCAAAGAGGATCCAACATACCAGTGGTGGGTTTCAAAAATTTTTACTACTGGTTCTGTGGGTGTAGCTTTGTGGGCATTGCAGGGGAAGGTTACTGCAAAATCCCCATTCCCTCCCCACTCCTGGGGGAAGGTTACTGCAAAATCCCCATTCCTTCCCCATTTCTAGGGGAAGATTACTGAAAAATCCCCATTCCTTCCCCACTCCTGGGGGAAGGTTACTGAAAAATCCCCATTCCCTCCCCACTCCTGGGGGAAGGTTACTGCAAAATCCCCATTCCTTCCCCATTCCTAGGGGAAGGTTACTGAAAAATCCCCATTCCTTCCCCACTCCTGGGGGAAGGTTACTGAAAAATCCCCATTCCTTCCCCACTCCTGGGGGAAGGCTACTGCAAAATCCCCATTCCCTCCCCACTCCTGGGGGAAGGTTACTGCAAAATCCCCATTCCTTCCCCATTCCTAGGGGAAGGTTACTGAAAAATCCCCATTCCTTCCCCACTCCTGGGGGAAGGTTACTGAAAAATCCCCATTCCCTCCCCACGCCACCTCACTAACCTGCTTTTCAGTTCCGTTCTCCTGTTCAGGGCAACAAAGAAGATCGGCTGTGAGGCAGCCAGGGTGAGGCCAGCCTATTTGTCGGTTCTCCAAACTTCTGCTATTGGTTCTCCAGAACCTGTCAAAACTGGCTGAATACCACCTCTGCAACATACTGAAATACATGAGACCTGGAAGACAGACATCCTGCTGCAGTGCTGAAGAATTCCTGATGATTCACAGATATAAATAATTAAAGTAATTAATAGTTGAATTACAATTAGAACATACAAATCTATAAAGAACGTAAGCAATCCTAACTGTTTATGAACGTCTTCCAAGATCTGCTTCCCGAAAGCAATTAGAATGGAAATTAGCTTAATTTCTACTGAGAGCTCATCCAAAATGACTAGTACTACTTCTGACAAAAGTGGGGAACCACCAAGAGCTTTTGCAAACATAACTGAATTTGTTGCAGTTGGATTTGGAAACTGGAGGGCATTTATGACTTCACAGCATCCTGTGGCCACATGATAACCATTTGTGATGGTCCCAACTGACTTCTGACAACCAGAGCAAATGGAGAAGCCGGCAGTAAAATTGCAAGTTTCAATCCTGTGGTGCTTGGTTTAGTGATGGAGTTGCCAATCCCAGTTGTGATTGCTCAGCCTGAATAAGTGAGCAGCATGAATTTTTTTCCCTTGCTTATTCTTTCACCAAACAACTCAGATCAGTGACTTACAGGTTGCTAGAAAGGGTTACGTTTCCTAAATATTTTGTTGGATCTCAGCCAAAGTATTTTTAAGGTCCCTCAAGAATTTAGAGAATTAAGCATTACCACATCAGCTTCTTGTCATTGATACTGTGGTGTAGCTTACTCATTTCTTTCCCTGTGGCCACTAAAATCTCTCTCTCTCTCTCTCTCTCTCACACACACACACACACACACGCACACACTCACTCACTTACACAAGATATGAAATGGTTTCAAATTATCATTTTGCAGTGAAAATCAGCCATTTCATTTTCCAATTTCTGAATCGTGAAATAAAACCTTTAACTGAGTCAGACTGCATACCTGTTTCATTTTGTTTGGAATACTTCTCTAAAACTTTTTCCTTGACCTCCCAATTGTTTGAGATGGAGATGTCAGAGATTCAGACTTGGGTGGTATATAGTATACTTCTACATGCTCTTCTACAGAGGCCATGACTTCTACTCAAACCTCAACAACATAATTCAATTTTGGTTGTAACTGTGGTGTAACAAAAGCTTTATGGCGTTAACCTGTCCCTGTAAAGTTTCATTCACTTAACTTGGCAGGCTTCTGCCTCCACATTGAGGGTCTGAAAACTCATTAGAACTCAGCCACCTATAAAAGTTGATGAGCCATACGATGCTTATGGGATGGTTGGGGGTGGGGGGTGGGGATAATGTAATGTCAGGCCCAATAGAGACTCCACTTCCTTAGGGTCTTGTGTAAAAACAGGGGGGAACCAGTGGTGAAATTCAATTTTTTCTACTACCGGTTCTGTGGGCGTGGCTTGGTGGGCATGGCAGGGGAAGGATACTACAAAATCTCCATTTCTTCCCCACTCTGGGGCCAGTCAGAGGTGGCATTTGCTGGTTCTCCAAGCTACTCAAAATTTCCACTACTGGTTCTCCAGAACCTGTCAGAACCTGCTGGATTTCACCCCTGGGTGGAACAACAACCAATGACCTCCTTTTACTGGTCCACAATAGAAAACGTCCTCACTTATTCCATCATGGTATGGCATGCTGGTTTGACAGCCGCAGATAAAAAAACATTACAGAGGGTGGTGAGCACAGCACAAACGTTGTGACCATCCCTTGACACCACTAGATGAGATCACTAGGGCTCGCTGCCTTAAAGAGTGAGGAAACTCCTCAGGGGTGACACACAATCTGGGCAGCACTTCTTTACCCCCCTACCATAAGGAGATATAGAAGCATAGCCAGCCGCACGAACAGGCTGAAGAACAGATTCTATCCGTGGGCTGTCAGACTCCTGAATGCGAAATAACTTCATAACTACATAGTACGATGGACTTGCAGGGCTGGCGCAACATGTAACATGTTCACACACTGGTGCAATAGGACTGGGTGCCTGTTAATATGATTTATTGGGTTAGAGATTTTCTGTCTTCACTGTGAGTTGTATTGTGTTGGGAGGGGACGCAACCAATCTCATTGTACATATGTTGTGCACTGACAAATAAATTATTATTACCATATTTTTCAGAGTATAAGATGCACCATGATTTTGAAGAGGTACATTTAAAAAAAAAAGTTTTTGCACTCTACAAGCCTCCCAAACCCTCTGTATGCCTCATTTTTGGGGGTGGGGGAAGGTCACGCAGAGGCTTTGGGAGGCTTGTAGAGTGCTCCTAGAGGCTGGGGGGCAAAAATGCCCCCTTTTTTGCTCTATTTTTGCCCTTCCCAGCACTCAGGAGCACTTTGCAAGCTTCGAAAACCCTCTGCGCATCCATTTTTGCAAAGGGGATGGGGTTTTGGTAGGCCAAAAATGCTGTATTCGGTGTATAAGACGCACCCCGATTTTCACCCTTTATTTTTTTGAGGTGCATCTTATACTCTGAAAAATACAGTATCTAATGTCAGAAAAATTCTTGTTAATAAAAGTCTGCATTAAGAAAAGATCTAAGACATCAAGAACATTTGTCCTGCAAAGAGTATAAACTGCATAACAAAAACTCCATCATTGGGAAAGTTGCAAATAAAAATGAATGCAGTATTTTTGTATGGAACTTTAAAAAAAAAAAAAAAAGATTGGTCAGACCAAAACACCAGAATCCAGGAGGAGGAGGGGGAGGGAGAAAGAAGGAAGAGAGGAGAGAAGAGAGAGAAGGAGAGGAAAGAGGAGACGATGAAGGGAGGGACAGGAAGGGGGAGGGGAGAAGGGGGAGAAAGGGGAGAGGAGAAGCATTATTCATTTTAGCCAAAAATGTCCCAATTTCATTCTTTTTAATTTTAGCTGTTTCATATTTATCTTTCCATCATTTTGCAAGCTGCCCAGAATCATTCCAACAGTGCATCATTTTAATAAATAAATACAATGACTGTTTTGGTTGCTTTTGTTCCTTTCACGATCCCACCACCGGGCTGTCATGCTGTTCAGGCATTAACAGAATGCAAAGGGAAGGACCAACATCGGAATTCAGGAACTGAAATGCTTTGAAGCCATTGCACAAACTCCCCGTTTTCCCGTCTGATGGGTAAAAGTTACCTTTATGGCAGGGGTGTCCAAACTTGGGAACTTTAAGACTTGCGGACTTCAACCCCCAGAATTCCCCAGCCAGCCATGCTGGCTGGGGTATTCTGGGAGTTGAAGTCCACAAGTCTTAAAGTTCCCAAGTTTGGACACTCCTGCTTTATGGGAACAACCAGATTTTCAAATTGAGAGCAAGATTGAGCAGAAGAAAAAGTAACAAAAACATTAAAAGACAAGCCATTAAATTGTTTTCTGTCCTTGGGGGAAAATAATCATGCTTGTTGTACGAAAGACTTTTTTTAAAAAGGGAAAACCTTCATCTGGGCCTGATTCCAGTTCTCCAGCCCAGGTGTGGAGCGATGCCTTCCCCAAGGCACCGTCTTGTCCTTCGAGCTGACAAGCAGCAAATGCCTCACTTCTAGCCTGCACATCTGTTGCAACCGATTCTGGAATTAACCCTTTTCCTGTAACTCAACTAGCTCAGCTTCTCCTGAGGGCCTGAAATGATCCTTCAGCAAGAATAAATGAGGCAGAGAACAGTTCCATGGGCATCAAAGGCAGAGGGGGGTTGCTACCGGTTCGGGCGAACCAGTAGTGGAAATTGCAACTGGGTCGCCAAACCAGTAGGAACGACAGGCTGGCCATGCCCCTGAACCGTTTCCCCAGTCATCCATGCCATTGCCAGCATGTTTTTAATCATTTTATCATGTTTTGCACATGCACCGAACAATGTAAGGAAACGGCGCATGTGCAAACAAAATACGGCCAGCGCATGCACGAAGAGAACTGGCAGTAATGCCAGCAGCAACCCACCCTGATCAAAGGGATTCCCACTGGAATTCTTCAAAAAGGTAAAGGTTTCCCCTCACACATATGTGCTAGTTGTTCCCAGGGGCAGTGCTCATCTCTGTTTCAAAGCCAAAGAGCCAGCACTGTCTGAAGACGTCTCCGTGGTCATGTGGCCAGCATGACTAAATGCCGAAGGCGCACAGAACGCAGTTACCTTCCCACCAAAGGGGGTCCCTATTTTTCTACTTGCATTTTTAAATGCTTTAAAACTGCTAGGTTGGCACAAACTGGGACAAGTAACGGGGGCTCATTAGTTACACGGCACTAGAGATTTGAACTGCCAAATTGCTGACCTTTCTGATCAACAAGCCCAATGTCTTAGCCACCGCATCCCCCAGAGTTCTTCATAAAAGAGGACAAAAATAAGAAATTAAAGGAGGGCAGATATTATACCTTGCATGCTGTCCTTAAGACCCTAGATATTATTAGGTGACATAGATGGAGCAGCATGGGAAAGTGTGGATGAATTTCATGGTGGGAAAGAGGTGGGCACGGAAGGTAAATGCATGATGATGATAATAATAATCTAGGTCAGTGATGGCCAACATTTTTGTTGTTGGGCGCCAAAAAATGTGAGTGCGCATGCTGATAGCACGCATGTGTGCTGGCACCCATTATGCAAAATGCACCCCCACATGTGCATGCGTGCACTGCTTACTTCCAAACTGAGCGTAGTATTTCCTCCAGGATGCACACGCCGGCCAGCTCATTTCTGAACTTCCGGTAAGTCCATTGAGCCCATTTTTCACCCACTCCAGGCTCTGAAGGCTGTCCCAGATCCTGGGGAGGGCGAAACTGGCCTCCCCCAGCCCTCCGGAAGGCTGAAAATGAGCTGGCCAGCATGCACATGCACGCTGGAGCTGACAGCTCGTGTGCTGGCAGACATGGCTCCATGTGCCACCTGTGACACGCATGCCATAGGTTTGCCATCACAGATCTAGATCAATGGGAAAAACAATTCAGATCTTTCTTTTCAGCTGATTTAATAGCAATAGCAGATAGACTTGTATACCACCTTATAGTGCTTTATAGCCATCTCTAAGCGTTTTACAAAGTCAGCATATTGCCCCTAACAATCTGGGTACTCATTTTACCAACCTCAGTAGGATCAAAGGCTGAGTCAACATTGAGCCTCGAACACTGAGAATGATGTTATGGCATCAAATACTGGGTATGTAATACTAATAGGTAGTCCTTGACTTTGTTGTTGCTGTTAGTTGTGAAGTCGTGTCCAACCCATTGTGACCCCATGGACAACATTCCTCCAGGCCTTCCTGTCCTCTACCATTCTCTGGAGTCCATTTAAGCTCACTCCTACTATATGCCTAGTGACTCCACCCAGCCACCTCGTTCTCTGTCGTTCCCTTCTTCTTTTGCCCCCTTCAGTCTTTCCCAGCATTAGGCTCTTCTCCAGTGAGTCCTTCCTTCTCATTAGGTGGCCAAAGTATTTGAGTTTCATCTTTAGGATCTGGCCGTCTAAAAAACAGTCAGGGTTGATCTTCTCACATGCATTCATTTAGCAACTGTTTGAAGTTAGAATGGCACTGAAAAAAATGTCTTACATCCTGTTCTGACCCCCTTTCTCCAACTAATACAAGACTGGCTGCTTGTCACTAACTCTCTTGGCTGCTTGCCTGAATGACTCTGAATAGATACGAAGCTTCCTAACTCGACTAAACATGAATCTGAAAATCAACACGAATAAACACGAACCTAGAAATCCAACGTTGTTCTCTGCAAGGACTTTCTTAGCAAAGACTTCCTTTTAAACCCTCTTGGGAGGGGCCAGTCATTAGGCAGCTGGGACTAATTCAAATCCTTCGAGTTCGCTTCTGATGCAATTGAAGCCTCCTTTTTTCAGCCCTTCTCAATCTAGCATCAGAGACAAACTGACCTTGATCCTTCCCACTACTCCAAGACCCAGGTGCCTCCTGATGACCAGCCTGGCTCTCTGCTCTCTCAAGGTCACCCTCCTCCTCCAGAGCAGACTCATAGGACTCCCCACTAGAGGAGTCCATCAGCAGCTCATCCGGAGCCAGCTGGGCCACAACACATCCGGTCCTAAAACTTACAACTTTCACAGTTTTCCTACAGTCACATGGTCAAACTTTAGGTGCTTGTCAACCAGTATGTATTTACAACAGTTGCAGCATCCCAGGGTCATGTGATTGCTAGTTATGAACTTCTCATGTGCCTACCAAAAAACAAAGTCAATGGGGAAAGCTGCCTTTGTTTAATGATCCTGTGATTCACTTAACAACTGCAATGATTTATTAGCAGCCATAGCAAAAGAAAAGTCATAAAGGGTCATAAAATCAGGCATGATTCACTTAACCACTTTATTTTGGCAACTGTGATCTTGTTCTCACCTAGGCTTCCCCAAAAAGCACGAAGCAGATTCCTGGTCCCAACAAAACCGCTTTTATTAAACGAATGTGATTTCCTCTCCTTCACATTCAGCAAAGGCCTGGTAAACAGTGTTTCAAAGGTGAAGTTATGACCACAGACCTTATCTAGCTTGGAAAGCTACCATGTAAATATTTTCCAAACGCAGTGCTGTGCGAGGAAAGACTTGGCACAGAGTCTCTGAGATTCAGAGGCAGATCTTCACATTCCTGAAAGGAACTCCCGGACAAACGAACAATATGTTTCCTGCAAAAGCCCACTCCCCTTTCACTCCTCTTTTATTTCCTGTGGGAGGAGCCATTCACCGTCCACCTGTGGCTTTACCTTCAAGTCGATCCTGATTTCTTAGCTGTTCTTTTCTCCTCACAGCTCTGTGCGTGTGCACACTGGGAACAGGCTCCAGCTGTTCCTTTGCCTTACTGCTGTCTAGTGCTAAAGGCAGCTGAGAACTGCCAGATGGCCTTGGCCCCATCTCTGCTTCCGATACAAAGCCCTCATCCAAGCCTTCCCCAGCCTCCATGGCTGGCCCATGTTCCTCCCCAACTTCCTCCATGTCCAACTGCTGCCAGCTCTGCGGGCTGCTGGCGGGCCACAACAGATCATGAGTCAAGCACTAGCTGTATATTGTGAAGAATGAATTAAGATTTCTATCTGCAGTTTGGGGCTGTCAATAATAGTGACTGGCATGTTTCATATTATGCCAAACTCTGTCCTCTTACAGAGCTTTCTTCTGTCTTTCTCCTATTCTCAATGTTTTTCAAACTTGGCAACTTGAAGTTGAGTGGACTTCAGCTCCCAGAATTCCCCAACCAATATGCCGGCTGTGGAATTCTGTGCATTGAAGTCCACATTTAATTTTAATTTAATTTAATGTATTCGAATTTATAACCCGCACCTTCTCCTAAAAAGGACCCAGGGCAGTGCACAGGAAAATTTAAAAACAATACAAATATACAAAAATACCATTTTTAAAAAACTATTAAACCCGTACCCTGTGCTAAAATAGTGTAAAATTCCCCTAATTAAAATCTAGCTAATAACAGTCAGGAACGGGAGGTTATGCTAGGCCGGCTTGTTGGAATAGGTGCGTTTTAAACGCTGGCGGAAAAGGCGGAGGTCTGAGATGGTTCGTAGTTCGGGGGGCAGGTCGTTTCAGAGGGTAGGGCCCACCACAGAGAAGGCCCTTCCCCTGGGTGTCGCCAACTGGCATTGCCCGGCCAACGGCACCCTGAGAAGGCCCTCTCTGTGGAAGCGGATCGGTTGAAGGGATGTATGGGGCAGGAGACGGTCTCGCATATAGCTAGACCCTGAGCCATGGAGCGCTTTGAAGATGGTCGTCAACATATCTTCTAAGTGCTCAAATTTGAAAAAGACTACTATAAAGCAACTTTTTATAATGTAAAAGAGATTTGGAGAATAGTGCAGGCAAGGACAGAGCAATCATTTCTACCTAAAAGCTTTTATGTGAACTCAAGAGGGAGCTAAGCAACTAGCTCTGAATGCTGAAGTTTGGAGCACTTGACTTGCAGGGCAATGAGGATTTTAATAGTTTGAAAAGTAACCAGGTATTCTCAGGTGTCGTAATTGATTCCATTAATAAACTGACAATTCTTAACTGGAAAATATAGTGGATTTATTTTGACTTAGATACAAAAGGGAGGTTGAACATAACATGTATTACAATGCATAGAGCTATCAGATTTCACTGCTAAAATATGGCTGTCCAGAAGATGGCAGCAAAGGACACAAATTTGCTGATGGCAGCAAAGCAATCTCTTTGCTGCCATCTTGTGGCCTAATGGATTTTGCAGGCTAGATCTCATAGCCCTACAATTCCAGAGACATATCAGTGAATATAGATGATTCAAACAGTTATATTATTTATAGAGTGAGACTACACGGACGAATGGAATAGATATAATACTTTAAAAGAACATTGTTAAATAAATGCTTCATTACTACTCAACAAATAAGATTTTATAGATAGATAGATAGATAGATAGATAGATAGATAGATAGATAGATAGATATAGATATAGAAGATATAGATATAGATATAGATATAGATATAGATATAGATATAGATATAGATATAGATATAGATGCATTGCAGCCCTGGTTCGAATCCCAGTGGAGTGTGGCCAACTCATGAGAGCTAATAAGCTCGAAATAGATCTATCTTGGTCTCTCAAATTTAAATTTATTGATCAGCACATAAAAACTAGCACACATATCTATAAAAAAATTACACAACGTAACTAAACATGGTTCTCTGTCTAGATGGTCTCTGGTGATGAGCCGAAAGGCAGAGAGGGAAACAGTATGTCTCCTCCCTTAATGGGGCCCTTACAGGAAGTTGTGAAAACAATTATCTATAGATATAGATATAGATATAGATATAGATATAGATATAGATATAGATATAGAATTGTTTTTCACAACTTCCTGTTAGGGCCCCGTTAAGGGAAGAGACATACTGTTTCCCTCTCTGCCTTTCGGCTCATCACTAGAGACCATCTAGACAGAGAACCATGAGTTACGTTGTGTAAATTTAATCAATAAATTTAATCAATAAATTTAAATTTATTGATCAGCTCATAACACACACACACACACACACACACACACACACATATATATATGTTAGTTTTTATGAGCTGATCAATAAATTTAAATTTGAGAGACCAAGATAGATCTATTTCGAGCTTATTAGCTCTCATTAGTTGGCCATACCCTTTACTGGGATTCGAACCGGGGCTGTAATGCATCTCAGGCAGAAGCCTAGCAATTCAGCCTAACCGGCTCTACCTTATTGCATCAGCTGAGACAGGAGTATTTAGTATAGATAATTGTTTTCACAACTTCCTGTTAGGGCCCCATTAAGGGAGGAGACATACTGTTTCCTTCTCTGCCTTTCGGCTCATCACCAGAGACCATCTAGACAGAGAACCATGAGTTACGTTGTGTAAACTTTTTTTTTAGATATGTGTGTTAGTTTTTATGAGCTGATATGAGTCCTAACAGGAAGTTGTGAAAACAATTATTTATATATATGTGTGTGTGTGTGTGTGTGTGTGTTTTCTGAGGTTTTCGTGGGTGTTTGTATGTAGGTCTTTGGTTGTTCAGGTTTTCTCCTGCGTAGAATTGGAAGTATCTTCACGACGTTTCGATGAAGTCTCATTCATCATCTTCAGGCTGGTGCTTCCAGCTTGGTGCTTCCAGGAGCAATGTGAGATCTCAGCCGGTTCCTCTTTTTAACTGCCAGTGGGGGTGTGACCTGATTGGGTGGGAGCTTGGCTGCATTCTGATTGGGTGGAGGTGTGTTCTGATTGGTAGGGGGTTTGGCTGTGCTCTGATTGGATGGGAGTTTGGCTGTGCTCTGATTGGATGGGGGCGTGTTCTGTTTGGGTGGGGGCCTGGTTGTGCTTGTGTTAGTCCGAGTTGCAGAGGGATTTGACCTGGTGAGCTGCGTTACTGTTGTTTGGCTTCGCGTTTGTGTTCGTGCCACATCTCCGTGGTGGGCATCAGTTTGCTTCATGTATGGATTGGAGGGGTTTAAAGTGGCTAATAATGCAGCTGTGGTCGGGCTTCTGGTTTGTGGTCGGGCTTCTGGTTTGTGGTCATCATCGGTGTGGGTTTGGGCTTGCTTTTTGAGTGGATGTGTGATAGTGACATCCTGTGTGGTTTTCGTGAGTGTGGGTCTGGTATCATTCTTTGTGTTAGGGACTCGTTTGTCAGTGAGGGCGGGTTTCCAAATGGCTGGTAGGCGGGAGGTATCATCTCGTTTATTCATGCTGTGTGGCCGTTTTTCTATCTCAATAGCTTCTCTGATTATTCTGTTGTTAAAGTGTTCAATTTTGGCAATAGTTCTGGTCTTTTTAAAGTCTATATCATGTCCTGTGGCTTTGAGGTGTTGGACCAGGGAAGAAGTTGGTTCCTCCTTTCTGACTGAGTTTTTGTGTTCTTCAATGCGTCCTATGTAAGTGGCAGGGCAGATTTTCTACAAAATTCCATGTAAAATGTGCCCTGCCACTTACATAGGACAAACCAACAGAAGGATTAGTGCACGTATTGCTGAACATAAAAATGCATTAAAAAATCATCTTAATACCTCATCTTTTTATCAACATTTCAAAACTACAGGACATGATATTGACTGGAAACACCTTATGGATGTTTTGTGCATGTAGAAAAAGAAAATAGTATTGAAACTTATGGTTTTATTGATTAGGTTACAGAAATAAGGGAAATATGATGTAATCTTAGAAAGACACATTTGATTAGAATTGTAGTAAAACTGTCAAGCTGATGATCAGGAACCATTTAGGAAAACAATACAATACAATACAATAGCAGAGTTGAAAGGGACCTTGGAGGTCATCTAGTCCAGCTCCCTGCCTAGGCAGGAAACCCTATACCGTTTCAGACAAATGGCTATCCAACATCTTCTTGAAGACTTGCAGTGTTGGGGCATTCACAACTTCTGGAGGCAACTTCTGTTCCACTGATTAATTGTTTATCTACTTTTTCATGTTTCCTGGCTTTATTTTTCCCATCTCCTTTTTGTTTTTGTTTTTTCCCCTTTCTTTTTCCTTTCACATTTACTATGTTTTTATTTACTTTTTCTTTAAGTACATCATATATGTACTTTTAATAACTCTTTTAAAAAAAAGAGATGCAATTCAGTCAAGGCACTTCCAGATTATGAAACATGAATTGCTTTGTCAAATATGTAGGCTTAGTGTAGCATAGTATGCCTGCAAGGTATGACAGAGAAAGAATATAAAATCAATCAACCTATGTTTGAAAACTGAAGCAGGAAAAAAGCCCCAAATTTCAAATAGGAAATGATTGAAAAAAAGGTTTAGAACGAGTTTTTTCTAGCAGCTAACAAAAAGCTAACCATTTGGTGGTAGGAAGGATTCATTTCATTTCATTTCATTTATTAAATTTATAAACCGCGCCACTCTCCCCAAAGGGACTCGGGGCGGTGCACAGGAAGTTAAAATAGAAAAAAGCACAAACATGACAATAAATAATACTAAAAATAGATTAAATCCCAATATCCTGTGCTAAAAAATCCTAAAACCTTAAAATCCTAAAACTTTACCCTTAAAATCCGAATTAAAACAACTTAAACTTCAGTCTATAGCTTGATGGTGTGGATTAGGCCAGGCCGGCGAGATGGAAGAAGTGTGTCTTCAAACTTTGGCGGAAAGAGCGGAGGTCCGTGATAGTTCTAAATTTGGGGGGTAGGTCGTTCCAGAGGGTTGGGCCCGCCACAGAGAAGGCCCTTCCCCTGGACGTCATCTGCTGGCGCTGCCTAGTGGATGGCACCCGGAGAAGTCCCTCTCTGTGGGAGTGGATAGGCCGAAGGGATGTGTGAGGTAGGATACGATCCCGCAGATAACTAGGATATACAACTGAGTACAAATTTCCTTTAGACATTAGGCAAGAAAAGTTACCTTAGATATTCTATTTCTTGATACTTTAACTAATAATAGAAAGAAGATGAGTTTTAAAAAAAATCAGAAAACCAGAAAAAATATATAGCTAAGATAGGAAAACTGAAGTCTAATAAAAGCAAAGGAAGTTAAAAGAAAATGGAAATACCATACTGAAATACTTTATAAATGGCTTTATAGAATGAAAACATTTTCATTAAGACAATATATTCAAGAATCAGCACCACTTGAAAGTGAAGTGTGACAGGCCATAAACCAGCTGTCAAAAAGAAAGCACAAGGTACAATTAAAGTGGTTAAAGCTGCAGAAGAAGCAGCCATTAAAATGCTAATAACTCTGTGTCAAAAAACATAGAATATTGTAGGAGTTTTGTTCTAAAGGTAAACGTTAGTCGTTCCCAGCTCTAGGGAGCAGTGCTCATCTCTGCTTCAAAACCGATGAGCCAGCGCTGTCCAAAAATGTCTCCGTGGTCATGTGGCCGGCATGACTAAACGCTAAAGATGCATGGAACGCTGTTACTTTCCCACCAAAGGTGGTTCCTATTTTTCTACTTGCATTTTTACATGCTTTCGAACTGCTAGGTTGGCAGAAGCTGGGACAAGTAACGGGAGCTCACTCTGTTATGCAGCGCTAGGGATTCGAACCGCCGAACTGTCGACCTTCTAATCAACAAGCTCAGCATCTTAGCCACTGAGCCACCATGTCCCAAGAGTTTTGTTCTATGCACCCCATTTTTTTCCAGAGAGATCCAAGAGAAAGTCCAAATGCCTAACCACTGAACCAATGCAAGCAAAGTTTTGCTTAAACTCTTCCACTGAAGAGCAGAAGCAAACGGAGAGTGGAAAGATTCAGAAAAGAGAGAGGAACATGATGTCAAGCAAGTAACATAAGATCAATATGTGGGGGGGGGGGGGGACCCGCCTGTATTCAAGAAGATTTTCTTCCCCTTCTATGAAAGCTGGTATGTAGCTTGATAAGGAGTTCAGTGGCCATTCTCAAAACTATTTGCAGATGTAAGTTTCCCCTCCTTCTTAGACAAGCTTCCTCTCCCAAGAAAGGAGACTCTAAATCAGGGGTGTCCAACTTTGGCAACTTTTAAGTCTTGTGGACTTCAATTCCCAGCATGAGCTGGCTGGGGAATTCTGGGAGTTGAAGTCCATGAGTTTTAATGTTGCCAGAGTTGGAGGACCCTGTTTTAAATGCTTTCGATTGCCTGTACAGAATTTTCTCTGTTGAAAGGAAAAGTACTCACCAGGATTCTTGTGTTATCACTCCAACCCTTTCTTAATAAATCTTCCTTAATCTGAGCTCAGAGAGGTTCATTCCTTGGATTGTTCATTTCCAGTCCTGGTTGCCCAAGAATTCTTGCACCTTCAAGGACAACAGCAAAGTCTTTTGCCTGTGTAGTTCATGCCAGAATGTGGAACGTATTAAGGCGGTGTGTGTGCCAGAACACCTGATGATTCTTCTGAGAACTCTTAACAGCGAATAAGAAGATCTTGTTGGGGGGGAAAAGATGGTTTTTATCAACAACAGCTGTGCTCAACAGGAAGTGCAAGCAAGGAGCATTCAATTTAAAGAGCAGAGTGTGGGAAAAGGCTCAATAACTCTAATATCATGCTTTCTTCCTTCATATGCCATAAATGAAAATGCTTTTGTTGATAAACTTGAATTAGGTGGTTGTGGGTAACCCTAACTACCAAACATGGACACTTACAATCTTCTAAGATAGATAGATAGATAGATAGATAGATAGATAGATAGATAGATAGATAGATAGATAGACAGACAGACAGACAGACGACAGACAGACAGACAGACAGACAGACAGACAGACAGACAGATTGCTGTGTGTGTGTGTGTGTGTGTGTGTGTGTGTGTGTGTGTGTGTGTTCCCTCATAACTCTGGAATGCCTCAAGCAATTTCAACCAAACTTGGTACGCAGATTACTTATTCTCTGGAGAAAAATACTGTGGGGGTAAGACATCCCCAACACCCTTCGGAATGTGTGTTCTGTTAAGATACAGCCTCTTGTGCCATACTGCTGTACTGGCTTCTTCTGTACAGTGCAGTGGAGGTGCCATGGTAACTGCTTCACAGTATTCCACAAGGGAGCACCCTCTGGTAAGGGGCAAAATCGAACATTAGAAATTACGTTTGGAACAATAAAAAATCTGCTAATAGTAGGAAGAGGAGGAGGAGGAGGAGGAGGAGGAGGTGGAGGAGGAGGAGGAGAAGAAGAAGAAGAAGAAGAAGAAGAAGAAGAAGAAGAAGAAGAAGAAGAAGAAGAAGAAGAAGAAGAAGAAAGAAAGAAAGAAAGAAAGAAAGAAAGAAAGAAAGAAAGAAAGAAAGAAAGAAAGAAAGAAAGAAAGAAAGAAAGAAAGAAAGAAAGAAAGAAAGAAATTATATTTGGTCCAGACATTTTTCCCCTATAAATAAATACTCGGGCAACGCCGGGTTATTGGCTAGTAAAACATGCAAGTTAGTCACAAGCAGAAGACCCTATACGGGGGCTATGGCAGAGAATCACATAACAAAAGAACAGAATAACGGAGTTGGAAGGGACAATGAGTTCACATATACACAAAATGTCCCATCTAGCCATTTTTGGCCAATCTCAAAAATCTAAGGAGGGCTTGTTTTGGGTAGAATTTGGATGGGAGACCATTATAAAATACAAGAGTTGCAAGCTACCTATTCAATCAATCAATCAATCAATCAATCAATCAATCTCAGAAGCAGCACTGGCAACAGACACCATTCTATATTGTTTCTCAGGATATTACATGCTCATGCTCAGTAATTTGCAAATTACTTGATTATTCTCATTTTAACTTTGAATTTTATTCTATTAATAAGTAATAAGTTTTTATATACAAGTACATAATAATAAGTTTTTATATACAAGTAAAACTTATAGTTTATGCTTTACTTGTATGCCACCCAGAATTACTGATTTAGCGATGGGTGTTTTCTAAATGATATAGCTTGAGTTTGACCTGAAAGTGACTGTGACTTGCTGAATTAAATGAAATGTCATTGTGCAGTAATCGTTGAGAAGAATCTACTTAATGAGTTTTGCTTTCTCGCATTGTCTTTTCTTTTCCTTGTAATCCTCTGTTGCATATTACGTGTTCTGTTGTGTATTATTTGTTCTTCTCACAGGAAGAGGAATTTTTTTCCCTTTTATTGCGCAGAGCCAGCATTTGCTCTTTATTAGACTTTACATGGTCTCTTCCATCAGTACTAATTTATCTCTATTGTCCACAAGCCACTTCATGCATAGAAGCAATGCAAAGCTTGAAATTACAAGGTAGAATGCAACCATTCCAGAGCTTGCCGATGATTGTAATTTTCAAAAAGACAAAAATATTATGAGCCACGGTGGCACAGTGGTTAGAGTGCAGTATTGCAGGCTACTTCTGCTGACTTGTCGGCTGCCTACAGTTTGGCAGTTCAAATCTCACCAGGCTCAAGGTTGACTCAGCTTTCCATCCTTCTGTGGGTGAAATGAGGACCCAGATTGTTGGGGCCGGCTTATTTATTTTTATTTTATTATATTTATATCCCGCCCTTCTCCACAGAGGACCCAGGGCGGCGCACAGGAATTTAAAAACATACAAAAAATAAATACATAATTTAAAATATATTAAACTATTCTAATCCTATGCTAAAACCAAATTTTAAAATACCCAATTTAAAACTCTCTAAAATAGTCCCTATGGGAGGTTAGACTAGGCCGGCTTGTTGGAAAAGATATGTCTTTAGACATTGGCGGAAGAGGTGGAGGTCAGTGATGGTAAGTAATTCAGGGGGTAGGTCGTTCCAAAGGGCAGGGCCCGCCACAGAGAAGGCTCTTCCCCTGGGTGTCGCCAGACGGCATTGTCCGGCCGACGGCACCCTGAGAAGACCCTCTCTGTGGGAGCGGATCGGCCGAAGGGATGTATGGGGCAGAAGGCGGTCTCGCATATAACTAGGCCCCGAGCCATGGAGAGCTTTAAAGATGGTCGTCAAAACCTTGAAGCGCACCCGAAAGGCCACAGGAAGCCAGTGCAGCTCGCGCAGGATCGGTGTTATGTGGGAACATCTGGTGGCTCCCGTAATCACCCGCGCGGCTGCATTCTGGACTAACTGTAGCTTTCGAGTGCACCTCAAGGGAAGCCCCATGTAGAGAGCATTACAGTAGTCGAGTCGGGACGTCACGAGAGCTTGAGTGACTGTGCGAAGGGCAGCCCGGTCTAGTAAGGGGCGCAATTGGCGCATCAGGCGTACCTGATGAAATGCCCCCCTGGCCACGGCCGCCACATGGTCCTCCATGGACAGCCGGGAATCCAGGAGGACACCCAAATTGCGCGCCCTCTCCACGGGGGCCAGTGTTTCGTCCCCAATGGCCAGAGTTGGAGTAATCTGGCTGAACCGGGGTGCCGGAAACCACAGCCACTCAGTCTTGGCAGGGTTGAGCTTGAGTTTGTTACCACCCATCCAGATCCGTACGGCCTCCAAACACCGGGACAGCACTTCAGCGGCATCGTTGGGGTGGTCTGGGGTGGATATGTACAGCTGAGTGTCGTCAGCATACAGATGGTATTCCACCCCAAAACCACGGATGATCTCGCCCAGCGGCTTCATATATGTGTTAAACAGGAGGGGCGAGAGGACCGACCCCTGAGGAACCCCACATAAGAGGGGTCTCGAGGTCGACCTCTGCCCTCCTGTCAACACATATTGCGACCGACCAGAGAGGTAGGACGAGAACCACCGCAAAACGGTGCCTCCCAGCCCCAACTCCCCAGTTGGTGCAATAGGATACCATGGCTGGTTCTGTAAACCGCTTATAGAGCACTACACACACACACACACCATCTTTTTGGAGTATAAGACACACCTTTTTCTCTCAAAAAAGAGGGTGAAAGTCTGGGTGCGTCTTATACACTGAATACAGTATTTTTGGCCTCCTAAAACCCTACCCCCTTTGCAAAAATGGACATGCATAGCCTTTAGAAGGCTTCCAGAGTGCTCTTGAGGGCTAGGGAGGGCAAAAAATGAGTGAAAAGGGGGCCATTTTCTTTGCTCATTTTCGCTCCCCACCCCAGCCCCCAGGACAAGCCTGTTTTTGTGAAAAACAGGCTGTTTTTGGGAGGTCTTCCTTTTTTTTAATTTGCCTCTTTAAAATCTTGGTGCATCTCATCCTCAGGTGCATCTTATCGTCTGAAAAATATGGTAAGTCTACATTCTATTATTGTTAAATGCATATGAAATAATCTATTTTACACTGACACTTGTAGAAAATCAGTTTGGCCTGGCTCTTCTTTTTGTTTGCTCCATCCATCCTGAGGTATTTCACCTGCTTACCTGCTGTAGAAAAATTATTCTGATTGGCTGTAATAAAATGATTAAGAGCCATTGCTGTTCCCAGAAATAGAAGTTGTGATTTAAAATTATTTAATGTTAGAATGGCGAAGAGTTACAGATTTTTTGAAAAGCATCCTTTTATTATGCTAAACTGATTTACAAAACGTATACAGGATTTATTCAATATTCAGATTCAAACTCCAAGTTAATTCAAACTTCAAATATTGTCATCATGGTCGGAGGGAAAGGAGGTTTTTGGATTACCAGAACCACTCCCAAAACTTTGAACTTATTAAAGATCAGGAATGTTATCCTTTTGTTTAAAAAACCCACAATCACAATCAACACTTCCTCCTCCTCCTCCTCCTCCTCCTCCTCCTCCTCCACTTCCTCTTTTACCGCTTCAGGTGTTGAGGGAGATACAAAGTTCTGGTTTCTGATCTTCTGGCAGACTCAACCACTATTAATTGATGTTGTTGTAATGTCTTTGATGTTGTCTCTCCATCTTCTTCAGAGTCTGCCTCATGTTCTTTGACCTTCTCCTATTTTGTGTATATGCCTTGCACTGTATGGAATCCCAAGACATCTTCTGCACTTTATTTGTTGTTTTTGTATATAGTTTAAAATTGATTCCATGCCAATTCTTTCTCTTATGGTCTCATTTCTGATTTTTCTCTCTTCTGGTCACTCTAGCAGCTTTCCTCAAACATCTCATGGAATGAGATGGTCTTTTTAAATTGATTTTATGTTTTATGATGTAAGCTGCCCAGAATCACGTCTTGAGATGGACAGCTATAAAAAAAATCAAATAAACAATCTATTGGACTTGTGAAGTCATATGGCTAACATGACCTCACGGAGAGTGGTTACTTTCTCACTGAAGTGGTACCTATTTATCTACTTGCATTTGCATGCTTTTGAACTGATAGGTTGGCAGGAATTAGGGTGACAATGTCATGCGGTCCCTGGGTCACGAATCTGGGCTGTCAACTTTCTAGCATCTTAAGTGCTGAGCTATCGCACTGCCCCTACCCAATACCACTATCCTATTCCATGGCTTTTAAGTTGAAAAATACTTAAACTGTTCTAAAACCAAACCGTACATGATATATACAAATGTGGTGGGACCTCCAATACTGGGGTTTTTTTTAATCCTTAAAAAATAATGTATTGAGGAAGCTATCATTAAACACAGACAGATGGCCATCTCAGACAGCTGGGTCTGGATGTCATAAAAAGAAGAGTATATTTAGGGATATTTAGTATGTTATTATTGGATTTTGCTGCCAGGAAGTCGAATAATTATACCTAGGGGTTTAAAAAAATGTAGCCTAAAATCCTGTACTCCCAGTTAAGATGGCTCCTCTTCTTGTACCTCTGTTTGATCATTGACTTTCCTGCTTTGCATTGCATGCTACCCTGAAATCTGATATGATGAAGGGCCATTATAAAACTTTTAAATAAGTAAATTATTCCCCCCTCATTGGTGGACGGGACTTGATTTGCCAAATACTAGAGCCGTTTGTTGCAATGTAGAAATCATTTACTATTTTGGCAAAGATTTGAAGTAGACCTCCATTCCTCATCTAGGAAGAGAAGCCAGACTCTGAAGTCCCAAGGAGGACACAAATCAGAGTTCTGTGTCTTATGTCAGAGATCTAGAGAACCTGGAGACCCAGCACAGCTGAATTGAGAACGATCTAGGCAAAGGCAAAGGAGGAAGTTATGGCTAGAGAGAGATCTCCTGAAGATGGGCTCCAGCATGAATCCAAAAGCTCATAATACAAAACCTCTGGTCTCAATAATTGACCAAGATGGGAACCTGCAACATTTTCCAGGTTCACGTATATTTACCTTTATTTGTGAAAGGAAGAAGAGTTAGAGAAAGGGTCTCAAAAATAAAAGGCTTGCTTTCAATAGATTAAACACTGCCACTTGTTTGCACCAGTGGTGGGTCCTGGGAGGTAAGACATGGTACATGCATACTGGTGGTAGCTGGGAGCGGTGGCTACTGTACCAGACGGGTACACGGGCAGTACAGTGGCTACTGTACCGCCCATGTTCCTTACCACTTTTTGAGGCAAACGGGCCAGTTGCACACACATGCACAATGTGCGGTGCCTGTGCAACCTCTGCCAAGCAGCTGAGTGCTGGGCAGTGGTGTGTGCATGCGTGCGCAGTGCGCATTCTCACCGAGGACACCCAGCCCATCAGCATACTGAGCGTACCGGTTGCGTACCCAGTGTACCATCAGCGTACCCAGCGTACCGGTTGCGATGGGATCCAGAACCCATTTCTGGTTTGTACTGAAACCATCATACAGAGTTGAAAAAGTTTAAAGATTTTGTGTTAGGAACTGAGTATTTTAAGTTCTAAAGGCTCATGCTTTGTTTCGACCCATTTTTTTGAAGCTGTTATAGAAAAACTGTAACTGAAAGGAATTGCTGAATGTCTTCCTTGCTTTCTGTAGATCAAGGGTATACAAGCTGAAGTCTTAGCTCAGCAAGTACACTCTGAATACTTGGTATGGCCCACAATACTTTTCAGACTTTAGATGACAATTTGTTAATGTAAAAAAAAAGAGATAATTATTACATTTATGGGAATAATACTTCATTTTATTCATTTAATGTTTAGTTAAATGTTATTTTAATTAAAACGTAGTGAGGATTGTCCTATGTCCTACTCTTGCTGTGAGATTAGCAAAGCCCACAATCAACCCCTGATCTAGATACGGTTTGGGACCTTCAACACCCTACCGCTCATATATCCAGGAGGACAGCATGACATATGTCCAAGTCTTTTAGTGCCGTTTCACCTGAATTACATAAACCCTACAAGAAATTCTCCAAGCCATGGATTGAAGGAGAGTGGCATGAAAAGTCCTATAATTCAAATTGTGAGAACACAGATTTTACGGTGATCTTGAAGCCCATTATAATGCCACCAGTGTGTCAAGATAACCACTTTGCTTCTTTCAAACTTTAACGCTTTTCAACTTGCCAATGAGCTGGGGAAAGGGAAGGGGGAAATAGAATACTAAGAATGTGTGTGTGGACTGTGAGAGCTTGGCAGCCATCAAGGTCATCACTGCAGGTGCTTGAGAAACAGATGGACTGTTCCAGTGGTGGGTTCCTACTGGTTTGGATTGGTTTGACTGGAACCGGCAGTGACCCAGGCCTTCCATGCCCCAAAACATTCCCCGAGCTGCAGCGGCACTGCCACCATCTTGTTTGTCAGTTCTGCACATACACAGAACAATTTTAATTGAACTGTGCATGCACACACAGCGCGCATCAAGCATATGTGTGTGCACAAGTACGCACAGCATGCACACTAGCAAACCAGCAGTAGTGCCTGCCAGAATCCACCCCTGGACTGTTCCCATAACAAAAGGATGTCTCATAATTAGACAATGTGATCATCCAGGAGTGGGAAGAAAGGGAAGTTACTGTTTAATTAAGCAAGCAATTGTGAAGGAAAACTAGATCTGGTTTTATTTCTTCAGTACCAAAATGGTGCATCCAATAAAGTTTTACTTTTGGGAATTCAAAGCTCCCGAGAGTGTTTCGTTATTTTGGGTTCACTAGTCAGACAGTTGACACACTGGATGAATCATGGGATCTAGAGGTCATCTCAGTCCATAACTGACCTGCTTAGCAAGGATTAATTTTCTATATCCACTGGATATCTCCATGCATTTAATGGCACAATTGTGAATCAGACCAAAGAAAATCTGACTATCACTGTTTTTTAGTTGGATTCATTCTGGGCCACTTTTTCTTTGTTCTTTTTCCAGCGGATTAAACCATGTTATGAACAGACATTGTTGTTTCAAAGTTTCTTGATGTCATTGGTTCCATCTTGAACATGCCTGACTAATGGCTGTATAGATATACAGCTGTCTCCCTACAAGGAATGTTTCTCCAGCAACAAACCAGAAAAGCCAACGATGAAGCAAGAAACATCTTGTGCCATTACACAGCAAAGCCACGTTTCATAGTTTTGCCCTTCTTTGTGTGGTGTTACAAAAGCAGATTGCATGCAGATTAATTTCAAAGTATAAGCAATGGGATTAGACTGCAGAAAGTAAGTGGGATCTTGTCGGAAGGAGAGGAAAAGGAATTTGCCCAGTGTGGTTTTCATTGCTCTCTAAAGTTCTGTGGTCACATCTGATGAAGAAAGGAAGCAAAACACTAGGGGATTCTTTGCACCTGTTTTCTGTGTTGTGGTTGCCATGTGCCAGAGTGTCCTAAAATGAAAAGTATCTGCTTAAAAAACAACAACATAACACATTACAGGAGAATGTGACACTCAGCTGCCTCACAAGGAACACACCCACACCGTAACCTCAACCAACTCATCTCAACCAGTATCTAATTAAAAGAAGCAATGGATCTCATGTGTGACAGACATGAAATTTGATTAATCATCAGTCTATTACTGTAGATTAACCTAAGGTTCATCCTCATTTCTCTCTAACTTCAACACAGAGATGTCTCACTCATTGCTCTTAAAGAAGATGTTCTCATGATGCTTCCTTCGTCTCATTCCAAGCTCACCACAGAGAGTTTACATTCAGCTATTCCACTTTTAAAGTAGTCTTTACTCTTCTCCTGACCCCTTTCATGTAGCACATCAACTAGGATGTTTCTCCTATTTGAGGCTGGTGAAGGTACATTTAGGGGATGGGATCTGGCCAGCCTCTACTGACTACTAGCCAGGACATGTTTTCCTCAACCTATTTGCTCAGCAATGAACTCTCTTTTGGGTGATTCTGCACTGAGAAGTGGACTCTTGGCTTTGTGGAGGTATCTAATCATGTAGTGTCTGACCAGCACTTTCTGAAACACTTGTCAGGCTTCTTGATCTATGTCACAGACTCATGGTTGAAGGTAAATAAGTTCAGTAATAGTAATTGGAGCACGTTCAGTGCTTTGAGCATTTTGTTGTTGTTAGTTGCGAAGTCGTGTCCAACCCATCGCAACCCCATGGACAACATTCCTCCAGGCCTTCCTGTCCTCTACAATTCTCTGGAGTCCATTTAAGCTCACGCCTACTGCTTTGGTGACTCCATCCATCCACCTCATTCTCTGTCGTCCCCTCCGTCTTTTGCCCTCAATTGTTTCCAGCATTAGGCTCTTCTCCAGTGAGTCCTTCCTTCTCATTAGGTGGCCAAAGTATTTGAGTTTCATCTTCAAGATCTGGCCTTCTAAAAAGCAGTCAGGGTTGATCTCCTCTAGGACTGACCGGTTTGATTGCCTTGTAGTCCAAGACTGATGGGTCTGGAACCTTTTCCTTATACCCTGGAAATTATTTCATTGAGAATGGAATGGAATGGAATGGAATGGAGTGGAGTGGAGTGGAGTGGAGTAGAGTAGAGTAGAGTAGAGTAGAGTAGAGTAGAGTAGAGTAGAGTAGAGTAGAGTAGAGTAGAGTAGAGTAGAATAGAATAGAATTCTTTATTGGCTAAGTGTGATTGTAATTTGTTTCTGGTATATAAGCTCTCAATGTACAGACAACAATAGTGATTCATAAGAAGATAAGGAGATAGGTAATAGGGAAGATAAGAATAATTATGGTAATATTACCTTTTTAAGGAATTAATTGTTTAGCAGAGTGATGGGAACTGTCCTTGGGTCTAGTTGTTCTGATATGCAGTGCCCTATAGTGTCATTTTGAGGGGAGACATCTTTTAAAAGTAATGTGCACTTTTAGAGAATGCTGAAACAGCTCCAAAGCAAGCATTTGGGAAAGGAGAGGAAAAGGTATATTTTCCCCAGAGCATCCATTCAGAATAAATATGTTTCTTTTCCAGAAGTGCAATGTCTCTTTAACCAACATAATGCAGACAGAAACTTGTAATTGCATCAGAGATCTCTTAAAACCACCGAGCACACACTGGAGGTCATTGATGGAAGACAGGGCTACCCTTTTTTCTTCTTCAAGACTTCAGCATCTGGATTCAGTTCTTTGCACACATGCACCAATGTGCACTATTTCAGACCAACCCCCCCTCGCTCCGTTATCCCATGGAAATAATACATTCCATCAAATTGCTTATACAGGCAAGACAAGCAATGAGATAATCAGAACATGGTGAGCCCAAAGCGAGTTTCGTTGATAGTATTTCCTAAGACATCCATCCAATATTTAATTATTTGGTCCTCCTATTTATTTATTTAATTACATTTATATACCGCCCTCTCTCCCTTGCGGGACTCAGGGAGGTGAACAGGCGATAATAAAAAACCACAATAAAACATCTAATAATCCAATAAATATGCTAAAAATTCTAAAACCAAATTAAAAAATGGGCCTGCTCTAAAATACCAATTATAAAACCCTTAACAAAACAAATTAAAATTACACCAGGCCGGCTGCACGAAATAGATGGGTTTTCAGGGCTCAGCGAAAGAGGCGCAGGTCCGTGATTGTACGTAGGTCAGGGGGTAGGTCATTCCAGAGGGCAGGAGCTGCCACAGAGAAGGCTCTCCCCCTAGGGGTCGCCAGCCGGCATTGACTGGCCAACGGCACCCTGAGGAGGCCCTCTCAGCACAAAGGTAATACAGCACAAACAAAAACCATAATTTTGTTTTATACAAACCATTTTGGGCCAAGAGGCTCATCTGATCTTTCAACAGCCTGCTGTGAACTTGCCGGAGTGTTTGGAATCAGGTTAATAATGAGATGAGTGGCACCAGGATGAGAATACGTTAAATTTAATTTAATGGTTTAATTTAAATTTGTGGTTGATGATTTATTTATTCTGTGCTGTATTTTAAATTTTTATAGTGTTTTTCCTTTATGTATGTACGTGTGTGTGTGTACACACACACACACACACACACACACATACATAAAGGAAAAACTTTATAAAAATTTAAAATAAATTATATATGATTCTTTCCATATTTGTTTGTTGTGTGTTGCCCAGAGTCATTGCTTGTCAGACGGGTGACCGTGTAAATCTTATGATTGATAAATAAATGATCAGTTGGTAGATAAGTAGATGGGTAGATTGGATAATTTGGGAAAGACATATGGGAACACAAATGGAGCATTTGTCTACAGCCCTTTAAAATGTGGGAAACATGCAAAATCCTGCAGTGGATAGACAATGGCTAAAATGATGGTGATGATGACGACGACTATATCTTCTAAGATTTCGTACCATTTGCTTACAAATAGAATAGAATAGAATAGAATAGAATAGAATAGAATAGAATAGAATGTTGGAAGGGACCTTGAAGGTCTTGTAGTCCAACCCCTGCCTAGGCAGGAAACCCTACACCACTTCAGACAAATGGCTATCCAACATCTTCTTAAAGACTTCCAGTGTTGGGGCATTCACAACTTCTGGATACAAGCTGTTTGACTGATTAATTGTTCTAACTGTCAAGAAATTTCTCCTCAGTTCTAAGTTGCTTCTCTCCTTGACCAGTTTCCACCCATTGCTTCTTGTTCTGCCCTCAGGTGCTTTGGAGAATAGTTTGACTCCCTCTGCTTTGTGGCAACCCCTGAGATATTGGAACACTGCCATCATGTTTGTCCAGAAAATTTCCTGGACAAAACAACATAAACTCCTCTCACCTAAACAAAAATATACTTCATGTACTTTTTCAGGATGACTTGAAAACATAAATATAGAAAGGAATCATTGTGCAATATTATATGGAACCATTTCAGTAGACTCTTGCAGTGACTTGCCTTTCTGGCAGTAAAATAAAAAGCATTTGTAATATGTTTCCAATTGTTCAGATTGCTGTGAGGGTTTTTTTTTCATTCTTTCTACGTTTCACTCTCTGCAAAGATCAAACAAATCTTGGTCAGGATATAAATGCAGTAGAATAAATGTATTTTTAGGATTTGCATATCTTGCCCTCTCCCCAACACCTTCCACTGTGAGCAAAAACCCCCAAATTCCCTTACAGCTCTAAAATTATTGTGCTTCATCATTCAGTCAACAAGATGTTTAGATTGAATTTGGCAGTTTTATCCACCTATCAAATCCTTCCCAAGGACCTGGAAAAGGCAGATGTTGTTAATAAAGATTTCATTGCAGGATATGAGCTGATCCAAGTAGAGTTGCCTTTTGCAATTAACTGATGGTGATTTTGTCAATGCCAGTGGGGTTCAAGTGGTGCTCCAGATGTTTTGAGATTGCACCCAAGGCACCGATTACTAATGGTGATATCTTTGTTTTCTTTCATCACCGCCATTCTATTTCCATTTTCAGGACTTTATATTTTATGATTTTTCTCCAGTTCTTCCTCTTCGATTCTGTTGTCTACCAGTATTGTAATGTCCACTATCCAGAATGTTTTATCTCTCTTATCAATAAATGTTAAGTCTATGGCGTTGTGTGGCAGGTGCTTCTTCGTCTCAATTATAAAGTCCCAGAGAACTTTAATTACTTCATTTTCCATTATTTTATCAATGTTGTGGTCCCAACAGGTCTTGCTTTCAGATATGTGATATTTCTTGCAGATATTCCAGTGCACCATTATTGCTACTTTATCATATCATTGTTTGTAGTCAGTCTATGTGATCTTCTTGCAGCAGCTAAGTAGGTGGTCCATTGTTTCTTCAGCTTCTTTGTTTCTGAAACTTTGTCTTGTACAAGCAGAATTAGCCCTGCTGTCTCTTCCTTCAACTTTCCTGCTCCTGGCCATTGCAAGGTTATCTGTTTTGACTCTCTGTCTCCCCCTGTCCACCCCCCCTCCCCCATGTGTGTGTGTGTGTGTGTGTGTGTGTGTGTGTGTGTGTGTGTGTTGGACATGTAATACCCTGTCTTGACATGTCTCTTTTCTTCATTTAGCAATAGCACTTAGACTTATATACCACTTCATAGTGCTTTACAGCTTTCTGTAAGATGTTTACACAGTCAACATATTGCCCCAACAATCTGGCTGCTCATTTTATCAACCTTGGAAGGATGAAAGGTTGAGAGATCTTTGAGCCACTCAGAATTGAACCCCTGGAGTGAGCAGTGAATTACAAAGACGAGCAATCTCTATTTCAGATGGTATTTTTCCATACGGTTTTAGATTGCCCATATAAAATAGGTGAGATATTTTTGAAGGTTGATAGTCATGGCCTGACTTGTTCAGTATTGGTGACAGATGAATCAATGCAATGACAAACAGTAGTGGTGGTAGTGAGTCCATATTATTGTTGTTGTTGTTGTTGTTGTCGTCGTCGTCATCATGGCTGTTGTGTTTGCATTGTTAGTATTGTCAAGGTCTGATTGACAACATTAATTGCTTTACTTTAATGCTAGATTCAAGATAAGAAAATATTTAGTTGAATGGAAATATGTTATTATTATATAGGTTGCATAAACAGATTGATAGAATCAAGATCACATGAAGTGTTAAGACCACATTATAATGCCTTGGTAAGGCCACACTTGGAATACTGCATTCAGTTTTGGTTGCCACGATGTAAAAAAGATGTGGAGACTTTAGAAATAGTGCAGAGAAGAGCAACAAAGATGATTAGGGGACTGGAGGCTAAAACATATGAAGAACGGTTGCAGGAACTGGATATGTCTAGTTTAATGAAAAGTAGGACTAGGGAAGACATGATAGCAGTGTTCCAATATCTCAAGCGTTGCCCCAAAGAAGAGGGAGTCAAACTGTTCTCCAAAGCACCTAAGGGTAGAACAAGAAGCAATGGGTGGAAACTAATCAAGGAGAGAAGCAACTTAGAACTGAGGAGAAATTTCATTGAATCCCCCAACACTGGAAGTCTTTAAGAAGATGTTGGATAGCCATTTGTTTGAAATGGTATAGGGGATTGGACTAAAAGACCTCCAAGGTCCCTTCCAACTCTGTTATTCTATTCTATTCTAGTCTAGTCTAGTCTAGTCTAGTCTATCCTATCCTATCCTATTCTATTCTATTCTATTCTCATCATCACCATCACCAACATCATTTTACCCATTGTCTATCTACTGCAGAATGAAGGGCTCTTCCACATGTTTCCAAACACAGTAGACCACTATATATATACCTTGGCCAATGGAATGTAATTATAGTATCACATTCCATTGGCCAAGGTATATATATAGTGGAAATTGAACAGCGTGTTAAATGTGGTTGGCAGGCATTTGGCAAGATAACCATACTTTTTAAGAACAACCTCACCCTATTTTCGAAGAGAAAAGTTTTTGATCAGTGTGTGCTACCTGTTCAAACATATGCCGTGAAACATGGACACCAACCCCACAATCAATACAAAAGCTATGAATGGCACAAAGAGCCATGGAAAGATATATGCTTGGCATAACAAGACAAGATAGAAAGAGCTATATGTGGATTACAGAATAAACAAAAATATTATATTAATATATAATATAATTTATTATACTATCATATCACAATGTATCATATCACATTGACCATTGTAATAAATTCTCATGGTGACTAAGAATTACAGAAAGAGGAAGCATGACAATTAAGCTTGCAAAGAAGTTTATTCCTTTGGAATAAACTTGGGACATTCTGCTTCCATTAGACTGCATAGCAGAATAAATGCTAGCATCAAACAAATTCCAAGAGCATTCATTTTTCCTTGATTAAAGAGAGACAACCATGCCCCCCAAATACTAGCATCAAAGTCCACAAGTGTTCTTTTTTTTGTCAGATGAAAGTTCTACAAAAGCCATGCCAGAAAAAGATATGCTACTAAACAGGGCATGTAAAAGAAGGTAACTATAGTGCATAGTTTTAAAAGAGGACTACTTAGAAAATCTCTCTCTCTCTCTCTCTCTCTCTCTCTCTCTCTCTCTCTCTCTCTCTCTCTCTCTCTCTCTCTCTCTCTCTCCTCTCCCTCTCCCTCCCCCTCCCCCTCTCCCTCTCCCTCTCCCTCTCTCTCTGTGTTTGTGTGTAGATGGATGGATGGATGGATGGATGGATGGATGGATAGATAGATAGATAGATAGATAGATAGATAGATAGATAGATAGATAGATAGATAGATAGATAGATAGATGTAGATGTAGATGTAGATGTAGATGTAGATGTAGATGTAGATGTAGATGTAGATGTAGATGTAGATGTAGATGTAGATATAGAAAGATATGTGCAAAGAAGAAGTGCTAATTTATTTTAATAACTAGCTATACCCGGCTACACATTGCTGTGGCCCAGTCTGGTTAAATGGCCAACCAATCTGTGTGTAGATCTACACCTGCACACATACACACAACCACCATATAACCCCCAACCTACCTACCTACTGTATTTCTCCCTCTCTATCTATCCCTCTACCTACCTACCTACTGTATTTCTTCCTTTCTCCCTCTATCTACCTACCTACCTACTTCCAGTGCCTGGAAGCCGTACGGATCTGGATGGGAAGTAACGGACTCAGACTCAACCCGACCAAGACCGAGTGGCTGTGGTTTCCGGCTGCCCGATTCAACCAGCTAACTCCATCGCTGGCCATAGGGGGCGAACATCTTGCCCCTGTGGATGGGGCGCGCAACTTGGGTGTCCTCCTAGATGCCCGGCTGTCCATGGAAGATCAAGTGACAGCCGTGGCTAGGAGGGCGTTTTACCAGGTTCGCCTGGTTCGCCAGTTGCGCCCCCTATTGGATCGGGACGCCCTTCGCACAGTCACTCATGCTCTCGTGACATCCCGACTGGACTATTGTAACTCTCTCTACATGGGGCTTCCCTTGAGGTGCACCCGGAGACTGCAGATGGTCCAGAACGCAGCCGCGCGGGCAATCCTGGGTACCTCTAGGTTTACCCATGTAACACCTCTCCTGCGCGAGCTGCACTGGCTGCCTGTCGTCTTCCGGGTGCGCTTCAAGGTACTAATTATCATCTTTAAAGCGCTCCATGGCTCGGGACCTAGCTATTTGCGGGATCGGATCCTGCCCCATACTTCCTCACGGCCGATTCGCTCCCACAGAGAGGGACTTCTCCGGGTGCCGTCCACTAGATTTTGTCAGCGGGCGACGCCCAGGGGAAGGGCTCTCTCTGTGGCGGGCCCTGCCCTCTGGAATGACCTTCCCCCCGACATTAGAACGACCACGGACCTCCGCTCCTTCCGTCTGAAATTAAAAACATACTTTTTCTGCTTGGCCGGTCTGGGGTAGTCTCTCTCTATGGGGTTTTAGTTGTATAGTGGGAATTTTAGCTTAGATTGGGTATTTTAGCACAGGTACTATTTAATTTGTTTTTAAGATGTTTTTGATTGTATATTTATGGTTTTAGTTTCCCTGTGCACCGCTCCGAGTCCCTACGGGGAGAGGAGCGGTCAAGAAATTAAACTATTATTATTATTATTATTATTATTTCTCCCTCTCTCTCTATTCCTCTACCTACCTACCTACCTACCTACCGACTGTATTTCTCGCTATCTATCTATACCCCTACCTACCTAGCTACCTACCTATTGGAAATAAAAATGATCATATAATAGAAAATTGTGTTCCACTTTTCACCCTTTGGAGGCACAAAATATACACACAGAAATTTGGACTTAACTTGACTTTTGTAAATAGAGAAGTAGCTAAATTCCCCTTTATAATGGGTAGGAGGAGGGAAAGAGAAAGAGAGGGGGAGAAAAAGAGAGGGAGGGAGAATGAATCCTGGACACATCTCCACCCATTTGAAATCATTAAGAGCAATAGCAATAGCACTTAGATTTATATACCGTGTCACAGTGCTTTACAGCCCTCTCTAAGCAGTTTACAGAGTCAGCATAATTGCCCCCAACAATTTGGTCCTCATTTTACCCACATCTTAAGGATGGAAGGCTGAGTCAACCTTCAGCCTGGTGAGATTCGAACTGCCAAACTGCAGGCAGCCGGCAGTCAGCAGAAATAGCCTGCAGTACTGCACTCTAACCACTGCACCACCAAAGCTCTTTATGTACTAAAGAGCCCACTCTGTACTTAAATGTGGTTTGTGGCTACCAAAAGTGCTTTAACAGAATAACAGAGTTGGAACACACCTGAATAGAATTATTGTTTGTTTTGAAGCAAATCTCACTTTCTCAATACAATACAATAGCAGAGTTGGAAGGGACCTTGGAGGTCATCTAGTCCAACTCCCTGCCTAGGCAGGAAGCCCTATACCATTTCAGACAAATGGCTATCCAACATCTTCTTGAAGTCTTGTAGTGTTGGGGCATTCACAACTTCTGGAGGCAAGTTGTTCCACTGATTAATTGTTCTGTCAAGAAATTTCTCTTCAGTTCCAAGTTGCTTCTCTCCTTGATTAGTTTCCATTCATTGCTTCTTGTTCCACCTTCAGGTGCTTTGGGTAATAGCTTGACTCCCTCTTCCTTGTGGCAGCCCCTGAGATATTGGAACACTGCTATCATGTCTCCCCTAGTCCTTCTTTTTATTAAACTAGACATACCCAGTTCCTGCAACCGTTCTTCATATGTTTTAGTCTCCAGTCCCCTAATCATCTTTGTTGCTCTTCTCTGCACTCTTTCTAGAGTCTCCACATCTTTTCTACCTCGTGGTGACCAAAACTGAATGCCGTATTCCAAGTGTGGGATCTTGATTCTATCCCTTTCAATAAGCATATTCATTGGGCACAAGAATTGGACTCAAAAGGGTGACCTTGTTCATCTCCATTCTCAGCAACAATGCCTTCTGTTCCTCCTCACCCAGTAGTGGGATTCATCCAGTTTGCACCTATTTGGGAGAACCAGTTGTTAACTTTCTAAGCAGTTCGGAGAATTGGTTTTTGGAAGAAATCTTATTTTGTTTTTCCCCCCACTTTACAGGGTTAATCCCGTAAGGAAGGCAGGAAAGAAACATTCTGATATTGTTTCTAGCCTAATCTTTATTGCCCTACTTACAGAAACTGCCTCTCCGGTTAACTCTTGTTACATTGTAACAGCTAAGGTGAAGTGCCCTTCGATGTGAATGATGTTGAGTTGGCCACACCCACCCAGTCACATGACCACTGAGCCCTGCCTACTCAGCTGGTCATTAGGGCAGAGAACCAGTTGTTAAATTATTTGAATCCCACCACTGTCCTCACCTGACCATTCAAGCTGATTTCCAGCCTGTGCCATTTATTTATTTACTGAATGTACTAATTAGATTTGTTTGCCATCAAATCCAAGCAGACTCAGGTTGGCCTTAACCTGCCAATAGCTATCATGATTTCTATATTTCACCTTCCGACGGGAATAAGCATCCCCTTCCTTTGTGCGTGTATATAGCCTCCAACCATTAAATTGAAAATTGCACTCCACGGACCTTTCCCCTGGTTCTCCCGTTCAAGTTTTGTCAGCTATGGAAATCAACACCAGCTATGGGATATATTGAAAACAGGTGTCTGATCCATGCATCTATTTCAGTGGTTGCATCACAAATCTTTTCCCTATGTAATTTCAGACCTGCCAATGCTACTGGAAGTTGAGCCACCTTTTATTAAATCAACGATGAATTTTGAAATGTGTAGCTGGAGCAGGAAGGCAATCACTCAGCAGTAATTTTGGCACATTGGTAGCAAAATAAAGTACGCTAAGATATTCAAAGAAGAGTTGGCTAGTCTTTATGGGAGTTTTTTTTTTATTGCAGTGCTATTATTTCAGCTCTTGCAAATATGAAGTTGTAACACAAGAATGCTTTTTGTTATAAACATCTCTCTCTCTCAACCTTTCACTAAATATTTGATAATCTCATCCTGGTAAATTAGTGTACAACAAGCTATTTACCATTATGTGTCAAAAATAGCTGTTGGTGCCTCTATATAATTCTGTACTGTAAGTATCATTTTGCCTCTTTATAAATCTATGTTGAGGCCCCATCTGGAGTATTGTGTACAGTTCTGGTCACCATACCTTCAGAAGGATATTATGGAAATGGAAAAGGTGCAGAGGAGGGCAACCAGAATGATTAGGGGGCTGGAACACCTTCCTTACCATCTGAGGCTGCAAGGGCTGGGCCTCTTCATTCTAGAACGATGGCGCCTGAGAGGTGACCTGATTGAAGTCTATAAAATCATGCACTGGACAAAGTAGAAAAGGAAAAACTGTTTTCCCTATCGCACAACACTAGAACTAGGGGGCACTCCATGAAACTTTTGGAAGCTAGACCTCAAATAAATAAGAGGAAGTACTTTTTCACCCAGAGGATCACTGGTCTATGGAACTCCCTGCCAGAAGAAGTGGTGACAGCTGTCAGCCTCGACACCTTTAAGAAAGGATTAGACGAGTTCATGGAGAACAAGGGTATCCATGGCTATCATTATGGATGCCTAAGGACACTCTCCAGGTTGGAGAGATAGGCAGGATATCTCTCAATGCCATTTGCAGGGAATCATAAGCAAGTGAAGACATCTGCTTGGGAATACCCTGAAGCAAATGGTGAGCCACTGTGTGAGACAGAACGCTGGACCAGATGGGCTGTGGCCTGTTCCAGCAAGGCTATTCTTATGTTCTTATGTACTAAAAAAACTATACAGATACACCTGAACTTAAGACCACAATTGAGCTCAAAATTTCTATTGCTAAGTGAGACATTTATTAAGTGACTTTTGCCCCATTTTACGACTTTTCCTGCCATAGCTGTTAAGGGAATCCCTGCAGTTGTTAAGTTAGTAACACGATTGTTAAATGAATCTGGCTTCCCCATTGACTTTGCTTGTCAGAGAGTCACAAAAGCTGATCACATGACCCCAGGACACTGCAATTGTCATACATATGAACTAGTTGCCAAGCATCCAAATTTTGATGCACATGAGCATGGAGATGCTGTAGTAGTCATAAGGGGAGAAAACAGCCATAAATCATTTTTTTCAGTGCCTTTTTAACTTTGAACAATTACTAATAGCAACAACACTTAGACTTATATACCACTTTATAGTGCCTCACAACCTTCTCTAAGCAGTTTACAGAACCAGCCTATTGCCTCCAACAATTTGGGTCCTCATTTTATCCACCTCGGAAGGATGGAAGGCTGAGTCAACCTTGAGCCTGGTGAGATTTGAACTGCCAAACTGCAAGCAGTCAGCAGAAGTATCTTGCAGTACTGCACTCTAACCACTGCATCACTATGGCTCCTTCCTCTTTTTAGATGCAAATCATTTTTTAATATATACTGTTATCTAATGGAGATTTTGTAAGTATTCCTTTTTTTAAACTATATACTATAGCTACCTTCTTTTACATGCAATGTTTGATAGTGTATTTTTTTCCTGCATGGTTTTGATAGAACTTTCTCACTAAATGAAATGTTTTAAGTTGAGGACTACCTGTACTTGTTTAAGCCAGTGCTAATGCTTTATGTCATTTAATCCAGATGGCTTCTGTTTCCAAGTCCATCAAAACAATCTGAAGCTAGGTCAGAAAGAACAAAAGTTCCTAGGACGATTTAAAGCTATCTAGACTCCATTCATCCCTGAAATACTTGGCGGTGGAGCTGAATCCCAGGTTCCATCCTACCACACACCTCCCTTCGACCTGTCCGCTCCTACAGAGAGGGCCTCCTCAGGGTGCCGGCTGCCAGTCAATGCCGGCTGGCGACCCCCATGGGGAGGGCCTTCTCCGTGGCGGGTCCGGCCCTCTGGAACGACCTGTCCCCCGACCTTCACACCATCACGGACCTACGCCTCTTCCGTTGGATGCTTAAAACACATTTTTTCCATCTGGCTGGCCTGGCATATATTAATGGTATAATTTTAAATTTAATATTTTAATTGTTTTAATCTATTTTTAGCACAGTTTTAACTATTTAATTCTATTTTATACTGTGTGTACTTGCTGTGGGTTTTTATTTTTCTGTGCACCGCCCTGAGTCCCACCAGGGAGAATAGGGTGGTATATACATCCAAAAAATAAATAAATAAATAAATCATTTGCCAATTACAGATAACCAGGTAAGATTACAGAAGCCCAAAACTTGATTCTGAAATGGGGAAAATGCAGAAATGTGTACAATCCACTCCCAATCATTATTCGTTTTTTCGTTGTCATTATGTACAAAACATGAGGCGTCTGTGAGAGTTATAAACAAAACTCTTGGGGGGGAAATTATCCCATGCACACATTATCCTATGCACAGAAGACACACAGTCATGGGCTATATTAACCCACAGTAAGGAAAGTTGTGACAAAAATAACATATTACAACACTCATATGCAAATAATAAACTAGGGAATGCTATGAAAGTTGCACTGAAAACATTTAGGAAGTACCGTCTATAACTAAAATTAACCAAAATATTGCAGATTTCATTAAAGTTTCTATGTTTATCTGATCTGAATGACATGCGAGTCTAAGCAATGTTGACACAGAAAGGATTTATGCTGATTCACACATTTCTAGTATTTACTTAATCCAAGATAAACATACCTAGTGCTTTCAATCAATTGTCATAGGGTTTGGCTTCCAGACCACCAGCCATTTGGTCTCCCAGTGCAACATCTGCTAAGCAGAGAAACATATGTGTTACTAAACAGATTCTCGCTCCTCATTAGGGAGGCTGAAGCAATTAAAGAATTTGACATGCATGAATTTACCTACACTTTCAAAACATGACCTTATTTCTGGCCATTGCAGTGTTATGTAACTACTAACAAGGTACTGTGGTACGAGCTAGTTTCTCGTGTCATTTCCCCCAAGTATACGCTCAAACAATTGTTTTACATTAATACCAAACAGAAAATTGGCCCTTTTGCCCCCTAGAAATTCTCATTTTCTTAATGAACGCAGAGTTAAAGAAACCAGGGAAATTCTTATGAGTCAGATACAATGTTCTTGCACTTACTGAATTGTGAAATAACCAAGGGATGTGGTCTGTATTCTTACTGGCTTCCATAAACCAATTAAATATCAAGGGAAGACATTAAGAGAACATTTTCCCATTGGGCTTTTCCAGTAATGGCATTACAATCACAGGGGAAATCTATGTTGTGGACTTTTCTTATACTTAAAGAAATTCACAGAATCTTTCAACCCCATTTCAACCAGTGGTGGGATTCAATTTTTTTTTAAATAATGGTTCTGTGGGCATGGCAGGGGAAGGATACTGCAAAATCCCCATTCCCTCCCCACCCCCTAACCTGCTTTCCAGCTTCATTCTCCTGTTCAGGGCAACAAAAGAAGATCAGTTGGGAGTCTGGGAGGCAGCATAGGCGAGGCCAGCCTATTTGTAGGTTCTCTGAACTACTCAAAATTTCTGCTACCGGTTCTACAGAACCTCTCAGAACAGGCTGAATACCACCTCTGATTTCAACGTCCATGCATCTGATGCAGAGTTCTACAGGTAGCCCTCGACTTACGACCATGGTGGGCTACCCCAGCTCTATTCTGTCTTATTTAGGCACATTTTTAAGGCCAGACACATATGTGGAAGGTACGCGTGCAAGCAAAGTGCATGTGCAGAAGGTCAGGCACATGCACAGAAGCGTGTGCACGGGGCGAACCAGTGGCAACAAAATGTGAAAGCTACCTCTGATTAAGAAGAATTGCTTTTGATAGTAAGATAGGCAGCATATTGGATGGATGGATGGATGGATGGATGGATGGATGGATGGATGGATGGATGGATGGATAAATAAATAAATAAATAAATAAATAAATAAATAAATAAATAAATAAATAAATAAATAAATAAATAAATAAATAAATAAATAAATGTTTTTAAAAATCTGGCTACAAGCAATCATCTCACCATGGATTCTGAACCAACTTCATTTCTCAGTTGTCTTCAAAGGCAGCTCAAAATAGAACTCATTACAATAATTTAATCTCATAAAGATAATGCGCAAATCACTGTCATAACTGCTTCCTGGACCAAAAAGAAACTGCAACTGGTATAACAGTCTAAGGTAGATAAAGGCGCTCCTAGCTATAATCTCAATATCATGATCCTCAAACAGGAGCTATGATTTCAAGAGGAGTTATTTTTCTTTATTTTACTTTCTTCTTTTTCTTTTCTTTCTTTACGCTAGTATTCTTCCTTTTTCTTTCTTCCTCTTCCTCTTTCTTTCTCTGGGTTTAGTTTGTATTTGACTAATGTAGCAATATTTTTCAATAAAAATAATAACTATAAAAAGAATTTAATTGCTATATAGCTATACTATCTATCTATCTATCTATCTATCTATCTATCTATCTATCTATCTATACATACACACACTTACATACACATATATAAACTCCTTGCTTTAAAAAAGGAAATATTTTTCTCAAGATTTATTTATAGCAATAAGCTTAAACTTTAGGCCACATTGAGGACATTTACATGTGGAAGATCTAACGTAATTCTACAGTTACTATAATTGTATTTTGTGTAGTTTTATTGCATTTAAAAAATTTTTTATTAATAATTATATGTCTATGTATTTTATTGTTGTACTTTCTGGCCCAAAATCCAAAATAGAGTTGAGTTGAGTTGAGTTGAGTTGAGTTGAGTTGAGTTGAGTTGAGTTGAGTTGAGTTGAGTTGAGTTGAGTTGAGTTGGAAAGGTCCTCTCTGTGTAGAATACCCAATGGAATTTATGATCAAAGAATATGAAGTGTCAAAAGTGTGATGGGGAGGAAGAATAGAAAAATAGAGGAGAAAGGAAATAAATTGGAACATCATAGAAGAGACCAAAGCAAATTGGTTAGAGGCCTAACTACTACCTTTTACATGGCATTTTCTCATTACAATCTCTTCTATGCATGATACTCTGAATTAATTTAGGTGCACATTCTAGATTTCAGAACTATTATGCAACATTTGAAGATACTATAGATATCAGAACTTACTGCTAGGAGAATATTATTTGCACAGTATAAAAATGATCAATCTGAAGCGATCTTTTATTATTTTCAGAGATTATTAAGAAAACAAGGATTCAAAAGGCATGTTGACAGGAAAGATTGAAGGCGTTCTTTCAAGAGCATTATAGTCTACTTTATTCCAGCAACTGAAAACATAGAGGAGCATCCATTAGAAACTAAAGTCTTAATCAAAATAGCTTGTTCTGTAACAAGATCAGTTCCGAAAACAAATGAGCCAAACTCTGTATTGCTCTGTATTGCAGAGAAGTTATGCAGGATATTAGGTTCCCTACAACTCCAAATATTAAAATGTATTTTTCTAAAAGAGGAATAAGATACGATCTGAGACCAGCAGTATCCACACTTCACCTTAAGAAGTTTCACCTTGAAAAAGAAGAGCAGAACTTTCAAAATACATCTTCAGCTTTGTTTTCTATTTCACATGTGGAAACTGGGAATGTATTTCATACATCGTCTGGAGATGAAGCTGCCTTATACTGCACCAGATTTTTAAATTCCTGGCCTTGGCACTGTTGCTGACAGAGGTTCAGTTTTCCAAAACTGAAAAGGCCTCAAAAATGGGAGTGTGAGAAACATTTTGTTGTGGAACATTCTGACCTCAAAAAAGACTGTTCCACGCGTTTCTATCCCACGTATAACTTCAACATACTCGTAGCTGTGGTGTTTTAGATAGCTCACTACAGGGAATAACTAGCCAACCAGTGGCTTCACTCAGCTTCCTATTATACCCCTCAGAGGGGGTATTCAGCCACTTTGGACTGGTTCGAATGAACCAGTAGTGGCAATCTGCAGGTGGGCCTGCCCACCCACCCACCCTGGTTCTATGTCGTTCTATTTAGCCATGTTTTCTAAGCTGCGCGCATGCATGCAAGCAATGCACATGAGCAGAGTAGATGCACGGAAGGCTGCACACATGCGCAGAAGGTGCACACGCTCTCAAAGCAAGTGTACGTGCGTGGGGTGAACCGGTGGTAAACGTATGTGAAACCCACCTCTGCACGCCACACTCTGGTGGCAAAAACAGTGGATTTTGATGGCATAATTTTTCAATATGTCTCAGGAAAGGACAATAGGGAACGAAATGTTCCCTTAAGCATTCCCTTGAAGAACATGTACTGTATTCTGTTCTTAAAATCTGGCTGATTAGCAAAGAGATCTTGCTGGACAGCTTGATGAAAAGATCAACCAAATGTGCAATAAAGAAAGAGAAAGGAGTAAGTGCATGCAACCAAATTTCATGTGTGGAATAATGGAGAATGGAGCTGCAAATGAAGCCAATGTTATTGTCCCCCAAATCGGGTTCTGCCTGGTGCAAAAAGACAATAGAGACATCAAAAAATGTGGTGCAGTTTATCAGGAACTTTTACTGAAGTGCATCAGCAAAAGGGTCCTGGCAGCTACGGGAGCTGAGACCCCGAACAACAGCAATGCACAATCTTTTATACAATCTTTTATACAATTGATTTTCAGAAACCATGACCTGGATGACAGAGAATTTCCATAGGCAAGAAAATCTTATCTTTCACTTTTAACCAATAGCCTCCCTATCCTCAAACTATTCAATTCAAATGTAAAGGTATGATGATTCAACATCATCAGCTTGCCTTGTGTCCCATTGATTAAGCAATAAGCAGGACCCCAAAAGTGAGCCTATTCTGTTATTGCAGCTTCCCTCTGGAATAGTATTCTGCCAGGAATTAATATAGTCCCCTCCAAGGGTGGAATTCAGCCGGTTCGGACCGGTTCAAATGAATCAGTAATTCCAGTGATCAGTTGGCTCCACCCACACGTCCCTGCCCCTCCCTGCCCTATATTTCCCTGTTTTTTAGCTCAGCTGATTCACTCAGCACAGCAGATTGCCACGAATCAGCTGTTTTACTCATCGGTGCTGACATAGAAGGTAAGTTTTTAAGCTTAAAATGGGCGGTTTTTGAATGCTGTGAACATGCGTGAAGCATACAATAGATGCACATGCATGCAAAGCATGCACTCACCGAACTGGTTATTAAACCGGTTGCATCCCACCACTGTTTTCCTCCCCACCTTTAAATAATCTTTAAAAACTTGTCTCTTTCCCGAGACTTTGAGTGAGTCTGTTCTTGGGTCTTTATAAGTCAAGAGAAGGAGTGAATAGCTTTGAAAAGTCACCCCGAATTAGGTAACCTACGCACATAATGAATAAATAAATGAATCAAGGGAAAACGCTTCCTCATAGGACTTTTTTTTTTAAATTCAAATTTATACCCCGCTCTTCTCCTAACAAGGACCCAGGGCGGCGCACAGGCAACATTAAAAAAACATACAAAAATACAAAAATACATTATTAAAAACTATTAAATTATATCCCGTGCTAAAAATCCTTATAAAGCCCTATGAATTAAAATTTATCTGAATAAAAGTCAGAAACGGGGGGCTATGCTAAGCCGGCTTGTTGGAATAAATACGTTTTAAGACGCTGGCGGAAGAGACGGAGGTCCGAGGTAGTGCGTAAATCGGGGGGTAGGTCGTTCCAGAGGGCTGGGCCCGCCACAGAGAAGGCCCTTCCCCTGGGTGCCGCCAACCGGCATTGCCCGGCCGACGGTACCCGGAGAAGGCCCTCTCTGTGGGAGCAGATCGGTCGAAGGGATGTATGGGGCAGGAGGCAGTCTTGAGGCGGTCTTTTCCAAATGGGGAAGTGTTAGCACTCAAGAAGGCTTCAGAATAATGGAAAGACGTGGTCAGGAAAGCAACACCCGTACGTTCTCCAGCGTGTCGGACAACAAGCAGGCTTAAAAATGCACCTGGAGAAATTGAAAGAAAAAATTAATACATTCTCAAACTCTGTGACATTGCACTAGAAAAGCAGACATTTTCCCACGAGGAAAGAAGACATGTGAGAAATTAAAAATCAGATTTCGCACAATGGGATAAAAATAATGAAAAATTAAATGCAGAGGCTTCTATGTTTTGCCACATTAGCTTCAGGGTGTGGGTTAAGAGGAAGTTCAGTCTTGAACAAAATGTGGAAAAATTGGTAAAGTCGTCTCCCAGGATTCAACGCCAAGCTGCCATCAACATCAGACTTCAATTAGTGCAAACATTTGCTCTTGCTTTTCTTTCCTGTTCCTCACCTCACTAGATATTTAAATCCTCCTATGCTGATTTGGGCAACCTGGAAAATTAAGTCAGGGAGAGACAATCTATTGGTAGAATGGACAGCCACTTAATGTTTTGGGGAAGGTCAAAATTATTTGTGATGGAAGCAATGACAAAATCAGGGGTGGGATTTAGCCGGTTCAGACTGGTTCGAGCAAACCGGTAACTCCGACGATCAGGTTGGTTCCCCACCCCACCCCTGCACTTTACTGACCGATATCCTCTCGGCTGATTTGTGTGGCAGAGCAGATTTCTGCCCCTCAGCTGTGTTACTTCCTAAAAGGTAAGTTTTGTTAAAACTGCTGGTACACGTGAAACACAATCACCGAACTGGTTGTTAAACCGGCAGGATACCACCACTGGATGTAATGAGTGGGTTTAAATTGTGATTCCCACTTTCTTTTTATTCCCTTTATGTCCATTTTCTTTTTTATTCCACGTCCTCTTCTTTCCTTTTAAGGAAAAAAAAACTATTTTAAACACTATTCTACAATTATATATACACATTTACCACAAAAATGCAAGAAAACCATACTATTAGTCAAGGGTTGTGATGCCACAGTCACATGTTTTGACTCCTCATTTATATAGTAGACAATTTATATCCCAGATTGCAACATCAGCGCTGTTTTATCTACCCTGTAAGGTCTGAATCTAGTAAATGGGGACATCATAAAGAACCAAAAGGGATGCGGAGGCTCAGTGGCTAAGACGCTGAGCTTGTCAAACAGAAAAGTCAGCAGTTCAGCAGTTCGAGTCCCTAGTGCCGTGTAACAAAGTGAGCTCCCAATACTTGTCCCAGCTTCTGCCAACCTAGCAGTTCGAAAGCACATAAAAATGCAAGTAGAAAAATAGGAACCACCTTTGGTGGGAAGGTAACAGCGTTCCATGTTCCTTCAGCATTTAGTCATGCCGGCCACATGACCACAGAGACGTCTTTGGACAGTGCTGGCTCTTCGGCTTTGAAATGGAGATGAGCATCGTCCTCTAGAGTCAGGAATGACTAGCACATATGTGCAAGGGGAACCTTTACCTTTAAAGAACCAACACAGAGGAATTTTTCCTCTTGAAGTGTATGTTGCTGTGGTCCAGATTCCATATACAAAAGGCTGTTTTCATTTTATTTTATTTTATTTATTTTATTTTTAAAAAATGGGTCTCATTAATGGATTTCCTCTAACGTGGCTTGAATTTGGCCAACATACTCATTTTGATTAAAAACATTTTCTTAGGTTTTTTTTCCTACACCCATCATGGTAGCCATCACTCTACTAGAAGGACTTTGTAAATACCAATGGTATATTGATTTATATAATATTAAAAACAAGCATATGTTGCCAGTGGAGGAACAATAACAACATTTTGAAAAACTAAGTTTGTGTTCTGTTTTAAAAACCCTCAATGCTTAAGGCAATGAAATGTCATATTGTGCAATTGCAGAGAAGCAGAAAAGAACAAAAGGATTCTCCCTCGCCTTCCCACCCAACCCCCCATGGAAATAACCACCAAACATATGAATCAGGGTGGGCAAATTGGGGAGACTGGAAAGGACATTTGGCAATTTTTCAGAGCAAGTCGTATGTGCTCTGGAAACCACTGGATACCACAGAGAATGATCTTCATCCCCAAATGCTGAGGAGAATTAGACATCAAATGTTTATTTACCAGAAGCAAATAGGAAGATTTCTCCCTAATACCACAAAAGTCATCCAGAAACAGTTCATCTTATCTTTGAGTTTATTAGTTTTTTCTTAAACAGGGAGGCAACTTGTAAGTAAAGATAGTACAAAAGGTTGGTGTTTTATTGTGGCAAGCTGCCACTTCTCATTTTGTCTCCAGAAGTTGATCAGGAGGATAGAAACTACAAAGACAGACTGGGGGAACTAGCAATACTTAACCTTGGGAATGATCGGGCAAAATTACAGGCCTCTTCAAACATCTGAAAGGGTGTCACAGACAAGAAGTTCAAGACCTGTTCTGCGTCCTTCTAACATTCAAGAAACGCAATAGCAGTAGCAGTTAGACTTATATACAGTGATCCTTCGTTTTTCGCGGTTAATGGGGACCGGAACCTTCCGCGAAAACTGAAAAACCGCGAAGTAGGATTCGCAGCGGAAACTTGAGTTGGTGGACATCGTTTAAAGCAAGCACTAGGGGGCGCTTGCCTCCTACCGATGCATTTTTTTTCTGTATTTTTGAAAAACCCGCGAAGCACTGAAGCCGCGAAACATGAAGCCGCGAAAAACGAGGGATCACTGTACCGCTTTACAGTGCTTTACAGCCCTCTCTAAGAGGTTTACAGAGTCCGCCTATTGCCCCTAACAATCTGGGTCCTCATTTTACCCACCTCGGAAGGATGGAAGGCTGAGTCAACCTTGAGCCTGGTGAGAATCGAACTGCCGAACTGTACCTAGCAGACAGCAGAAGTGGCCTGCAGTACTGCAGTATAACCACTGTGCCAGCGCGGCACAAATAATGGATTTAAGGAGGAAGAACACAGATTCCAATTTAATATATTTCTTATGGGTTTGTGTTAATTTTATTGATTGCGTCCAGAATGGATTAAGAATAATATTAATTTATTAATTTATTAATTACTGTTTTGATTTGGGATTTTTTTTTAATTTGGTCCTTGGTGGGGTTTATTTTGCAGTCTAGATGGCACCCAGACAGAAGTACAACTCAGTTTGTAAAGACTTGCCAAGTCCAAGCAATTGAAAATGTGAGGTTCTGATCACTGGTGGGATTCAAAAAAATTTACTACCAGTTCTGTGGGCGTGGCTTGGTGGGCGTGGCATGGCTTGGTGGGTGTGGCATGGCTTGGTGGGTGTGGCAGGGAAAGGATACTGTAAAATCTCCATTCCCTCCCAATCAGCTGGAACTTGGGAGGCAGAGAATAGATGGGGGGCGGGGCCAGCCAGAGGTGGCATTTACCGTTTTCGGAACTACCCAAAATTTCCGCTACCGGGTCTCTAGAACTGTTCAGAACCTGCTGAATACCACCTCTGGTTCTGATGAAGTTTATGTTTGAAAGCTTGTGTTTTTTTTCAAAAGGATAGGTCATATACATTTCATAACAAGAATTTTAAACCTCCATATATGGTGCTGTATGCTAGGCATATCTTTTTGATATAGTACATAATCCTGCTTAAGAAATAGCTTATTCTGAACACATCTGAACCAATTTCGTTGTACTTAAGTACAATGACAATAAAGATTATGCTTATCTACTTACTGGCAACATTGACTATGCTGCATTCCAAGCTGCTGGAACTCTCTTCAGATACTCATCAACATGAAATGATGGTAATCAAATTGCTGGATTTCAAAATAATGGCTGAAGAATACATTTACTCTTCCCCATTTGAATTTCTTGAAAATAGTGACTCCTACTAAAAGATAAGAAAATAAAGGAAAACGCATATAATTACAAGGGAAGATCTGTGTAATATATCCATATAAAAAGCTGAACAAAGATTTTATAGAGAGCAGGAAAGATGGATATTAAAAGCCTTGGGCTCTGTTTGTTTGCCTGCCACTTTTACTAGAAACTAAGGCATGAAAGCAGAGCTAACTCTGGTGATAATCAAGTCATTTTGGGCTTTAATTCCTAAGATTTATCGTACTCCTTTATAAAGTGTCGTTTTAATTCCCAGAACATCAACAAAATGATGGAAGAAACTGCCAGGAACAAATTCTTTTATTTTTATTATATTAGAAGCTGGAGCTGGGTCAAAGATATCAACAAAATAATATCAAGTCATACATTTTCTTGTCTATCAGACTTAACTACCGCAGTTGGATATCTAGTAAGCTTTATCACCATATTTTTCATTCCATGATAGAGCTGATATGTTAGGCCTTGGATTGCCAAGATATAAACTAATGTCTGACTGCTGAAGTCAAATACTTTGATAAGATTTCTCCTGAGCTCAGTTCAAGCTAATGTAGCTGTTCTTTTTGTATAAAGGTAAAGGTTCCCTTTGCACATATGTGCTAGTCATTCCCAACTCTAGGGGGTGACGCTCATCTCCATTTCAAAGCTGAAGAGCGACTTCCTGTTCCTGTTCCCGGCGGCGACAGACGAACCTTGGGGTTCGTCCGCCGTTTTGTTCTTTTTTCTGCCCCTAACGGGGCGGGGCACCCCCTTTTTTGGGGGTCCCTCCGTAAAACTGGCTTGCCTGGGCTGGTTTATCCTGGCGGCGGCTGGGAAACGGCCCTTGTCTTCGGTTTAGGCGAAGGAAGACATGCTGCGGGGGGGTTCCCCTTCGCCAATGGAGGACGGTAACGATCAGCGAATTTAAAAAAGAACTGAGCGTGCGGGTCGGAAGGCTCCCTGGGGCTTTGGCAGAGAGGTGAAGAGTGAGTGATTTACAACATTATTTATGCTGGCAGCCTGGATTGAAAGAACGTAGAGGGGGGTGTTTGTTGGTTAAACCCCCCCTCGGATTTAAAGCGGCGTTCCGAAATGGCTCCTCGTTGCGAGGAAGCGGATACTTTGTTTCCGGACTGCATTGAAATAAGCGAAAGTGATCTGCGGCTTATTTTCTTACAATGTATCTAAGTCCGGCTGGCTTGATACAATTTTTCTTGGGTTATTTTCTCCTCCTGGCTATCAGACGGGGCGGTGGAGGATGGTTCCCTTTGTTCCTGAATGACTATTTTTACCTTTGGAAAACTACCAACATCTCTTCGTGAAATGGACTCTCTCTCTCTACTAATGAAGAAATTTCTGGATTAATTGATTCCTTCCCTGAGTGCCTTCTTTGCTAAAAAATTTTGACTGTGAAAAGTGTTTCTCTGCTGGGTCTTGAATTCTTTTACAACTTTCACCTGAACTGTTTTGCTCCTGATTTGCCTCAACGGCCCCACCCAAAAAACGCCATCTTAGTGACACTGATTTTAACAGTTTACTGTGGCATCAAAATCAGAATTGGCAGGATTGGAACAAAGAATGTCATCTTTGGAATCAGTGTTACAAGTTTTGGTGCAGGAAATTAAAGCTTTGAGAGCTGATAATAAAAGTTTTAAGGAGGACCTTCTGGAAACACGGAAGCAAGTGCTGGAGAATTCACAGAAGACTGAGGAGCTGGAAGGGGGGCTGGCTGGGGCAAAGGGAGAACTTAAAAATGTCAACATTGAAATTGCAGATTTGTCTGGTCATATGTCTAGGATGGATTTTGAAAGGATGTCATATTTTTTAAGATTTCAGAATGTTTCTGAAGAATCTGGTGAATACCTTCCTGATCTCATGAGTACAATTTTAGCAGACTATTTACAGAAACCTAAAGATGAGATCAGGGGGGATATTGACCTAGAATAAATTCAGCATATGCCAGGATAAATGAAGTACCCAGAGAGATACATATTAAATTTGTTAGAAGGTCAACCAGAGAGGGAATTTTGAAGGCGCAGAGAGGGGGGCCCTTAATTTACCAACAAAAGGAAGTCACCATCTTGAAGCAGATCCCAAAAAAGATTAGGGAGGTGAGAAGGAGGTATTCCTTCTTATCCAGAAAATTGTTTGACCACGGGATCTGGTTTAAGTGGGTGATGCCGGAAGGGATGTTGGTGTTCTGGGATGAAGGAAGAGTAAGGATTAAAACAGTTGCTGAGGCGGAAGCCTTTCTTAAAAAACATTCCTCTATCCTGGGGGAAGATCTAGGGGGGACGGAGGGGGCCACGCCCCCGCCCGCTGGGGGCCAGGGAGGAGAAAAAGAAGATACAATTGCCAAAAGACTTAGATCGAAAAAATAACTTTGCTTTTTTTTAATTACTATTAATATTGCTTAACTTTTTGTCTGGATGTTTGTACACGACTGCTAGCATAAAATGGAGAATTTAGGAATCTTGTACTTATTTTCACCTTGTAGTACTTTTGGAAAAATGTTCTTTTAATGTTTTATTATGAAGCCCTAGAAGGGCCAATGATCCCGACGCGAAAGTTCTTAATATGTTTCTGTATCCCTTACCCTACCCTTTTCGAAAATTGTAAAAACCAATAAAACTTTTTCAATATATAAAGCTGAAGAGCCAGCACTGTCCGAAGACGTCTCCGTAGTCATGTGGCTGGCATGACTCAATGCCGAAAACGCACAAAACGCTGTTACCTTCCCACCAACGGTGGTTCCTATTTTTCTACTTGCATTTTTACATGCTTTCAAACTGCTAGGTTGGCAGAAGCTGGAACAAGTAACGAGAGCTCACTCCGTTACGTGGCACTAGGGATTCAAACCGCCGAACTGCCGACCTTTCTGATTACCAAGCTCAGTGTCTTAGCCACTGAACCACCGCATCTCCTCTTTCTGCATAAAATATACGTACTATTCCTATTTATTCCAAAGAGAATGGATGGAAGTACAACATTTTTTTCACTGTTATGTCTGTGCCAATTTAGAACACAGAACATAAATAGGGTTGGAAGGGATCTTGGAGGTCTTCTAGTCCAACCCTCCTGCTCAAGAGAAGACCCTCAGTCTCTTCTTTAAAACCTCCAGTGATAGAGCACCCACTACTACTGGAGGCAAGCTGCACCACTGATTAATTGTTTTCACTGTCAGGAAATTTCTCCTACGTTCTAGGTTGGAACTCTCTTTAATGATCTGCCACCTGTTACTTCTTCTAGTAATCATCTTGTTCATTTCTAGGTGCTCACAAATGTGCAAATTGTCAACCTGAAGATGGCCTCAGTTGGGCCATTTTGAGACTTCAGTGCTGACACACTAGAGAAGAGGAATAGGGAGGGGGGAATAGAGATATTTGGGCTGTTGTAGCCAAAACAAAATACTTTCTTGTGGGAACCAAGGACATTCCTGCAGATGCTCAGAAGGAGCGGGCAAGAGTCAGCTAGCAACTGGACAGTATCCTTGATTGGACCATGTGACTGATTGTTTTGAGGAGGTGACAAACCTTCACTTTTAATTGGGTGGAAAACCGTGGGAATATTCAGAGTCGGTTTCCCACCAGCCTGTGCCAATATGGCATATCCAGTAAACCTATTCTTTGAGGAAATTGCCTGCTTCCGAGTTTTGTTTGCTATGGGTGTGTCACTTGGAAACATCATCATCATCATCATCATCATCATCATCATCATAATAATAATAATATTTTCCAGGATTTTCCCAAGTCAAGCTGATTTGTCTGTAGTTCCCTGGATCTACTCCCCACACCCTTTTTGTAGACAGGAATCATACCAGCTCTTTTCCAGTCCTCTAGTATTTCCCTAATGTTCTAAGAGATTTGCAACATTTTGTTCAATTGTCTGCCTGCTCCTTCAGGATTTTGGAATATAATCCATTTGGTGCTGGCAATTTGAACTCATCTAGAGTGGATAAGTGTTATCCTAACATTTTCTTGTCTATTTTGACTTCTATTCCTATTCTGTCACCTACAGTGCTGCATTTAATTTTAGACTTATATACCACTTCACAATGCTTTACAGCCCTCTCTAAGAGGTTTACAGAGTCTGCATATTGCCCCCAACAATCTTGGCCCTAGTTTATCATGGTTATTAAGTGAATCTTGCAGTTGTTTAATGAATCACATGGTCATTAAGCCAATCCGGCTTTCCCCATTGACTTTGCTTGTTGGAAGGCAGCTGAGGAAGATTGCAAAGGCAAGTCACATGTCCCCAGGATGCTGCGACCATTGTAACCAGAGTACATGCTGGTTGTCAAGCATCTAAATTTTGATCACATGAACTTTCCAACTGCTGAGACAGTTGTAAGTGTGAGGATAAGTCATAAGTTACCTTTTCAATTCTGTTGTAACTTTAATCGCTCACTAAACAAATGGTTTTAAGTACTTAAGCCATGCATCACCTTTAATATGCTGAACATTGTTAGAAAGTATGAATAGTTTAGAATAGTTCAAAGCTGTATCAGAATGTGCAGTGTTTCATATTCGTTTAAGGCTTTGAGAAAGTTTGCTCTTTTGTATTTCTTTCCTTTTTCTTTCCTTGTTAAAAAATTCTGTAAAGTTTTTTTGGGGGGGGGAGGGGGGAGAAAATCCTGCCCTGTTAAGTTGCCTCAATTAACTGAATCGTATTCTCTGCCTTATTACTTTCTTGAATGCTTTCTGGCAGTGTTATTCTGGGTTTAAAAAATTAGAGAGCGAATTGTATCAGGAGCACTTTGTCTTACTAGAAAAATAATGGATAATGATAGCACTTAAATTTGACAAGAGAAAACTTTCACAATGAGAACTGCCTTTGCTTCATTTTGAAATAGCAAAAGAGCTACCGCTAAATTAATTATAGAATGATGGGTGTACATCATAGTAGATTGTGTTGTACTGGACTTATCACAAGAATGGTGTGCAATTCTTTTCTCAGACCATCATGCCACTTATGTTTAGGGCAACATTGCCAATTTATTTTCAGCAGGTTTTTTTCCCCCTCTGTTGATGCTATCTTTGGAAGGAGCCAATCCTTTAGCAAAACATTCACAGAACTGCATCATGAAAAAGCAAGTCGAAGCAGGGACAGCCCAAGGCAATTTGCTTCTTAAGGTGAAGAGCAAAAGATGTCCCACTTTCCCACTGGCTTAAATGGCATAATAGCCGAAGTGAGATAAATTATTCTGGTACATGAGGCAGAAACTCCCACAAGAGCCTCCTCCCAACTCTGAGGATTAAAAGAGAGCAGAATTATACATGTAATGAGTAGAGTTGTGCTGCACTTTTCTCAAATCAAAAAGTTAGCATGCCAAAAATAGGTAGCTCTCATCTAATGGCCATTTGTTCAAGGACATTTCAAAGTTAAAACGGTGTTAAACAAGACGGGGGGGACTTATGACCAGTCCCTATAGTTGTGATCATCACAGCAAGAGCCATGGTGGCGCAGTGTTTAGAGTGCAATACTACAGGCTATTTCAGCTGACTGCTAGCTGCAGTTCAGCAGTTCAAATCTCACCAGGCTCATGGTTGACTCAGCCTTCCATCCTTTCCAAGGTGGGTAAAATGAGGTGCCAGATTGTTGGCGGAAAGAGGCTGACTCTGTAAACCACTTAGAGAGGGCTGTAACAGCACTACGAAGTGGTGTATAAGTCTAAGTGCTATTGCTGTTGTTATCCCTTCAATCATGTGATCGTGATTTAGGCACATGGCAACCAACTTGCAATTATGACATCACAGCACCCTGCAATTACATCAGGGGTGTCAAACTTACATCATCATAGTGGCATCACATGATGTATCAGGACTTTTTTCCCCTTCGCTAAACTGGGCATGGGTGTGACCAGCGCGTGACGCATCCGACCTGTGGGCTAGGAATTTGACAGCCCTGAATTATATGATTGCAATTTGCGTGCTTGGCAACCCCCTCACAATTAAATATTCAAAGTGATCATGCATTTACCATATGCAAGAGTCACAAGCAAAGTCAATGGGGGAGCCAGAAAGAGGCCACAAATGGTGATCACATGGCTGTAAGCATGTAATATACACCTAACGATAGCAACTGGGAGTGCCTGACCTGCTAAACGTAATGTTGCACCTTTCGACTTTTCCCTTAGTAATGAAGTTCCTAGTCCAGTGTTTCTCAACCTTAGCAACTTGAAGATGTCCGGACTTCAACTCCCAGAATTCCCCAGCCAGCGAATGCAGGCTGGGGAATTCTGGGAGTGGAAGTCTGGACATCTTCAAATTGCCAAGGTTGAGCAACATTGTCCTAGTCTCACTTAATGTCTGTAAGCAAGGAGTTCCTGTATCTGACTCACTACCTAATGATACAGTTGGCCTTTAAAACTGAGCTGAATCTTCTGTTATGGTAAACCTACGACTCATGTGCCATGGAGCCACATCTGAGGGCATGCAAGGCGTTGTCCTATGTCAGCTCCAGTGTACGTGTGCACTGGCCAGCTCATTTTCGGCCTTCTGGAGGGTGGGAGAGCCATTTTCACCCTCCTCGGGCTTCAAGAAAGCCCACTGAAGCCCGGGGAGGGGGAAAAACAGTCCACCAGGCAAACTGGAAGTTCATTTCCAAACTTCCCATCCAGAGGCTTTCCTGAAGCCTGGGGAGGGCAAAAATGGTCCAACAAGCAAGCCGGAAGTTTGTTTCCGGATTTCTGGTAAGCCCATTTGGCCTGTTTTTCATCATCCACAGGCTCTGGAGGCTTTCCTGAAGCCTGGGGGCGGTAAAAAAAGGCCCAACAGGCCTACCGGAAGTCCAGAGGCTGCAGTGAGGCGTGCATGCATGGCGGGGGAGGGGGGAGGTGCATGCATGCACAGGGGGAGGGCATTGCATCATGGGTGTGGGCACACACACACACACACACTATCACTCACATGTGCACCCTTTTGTCCCCTTAGCAGAAAAACCTTCGCCATCATTTTTCTAAGGTCTTGGATAGAACACATGGTTGGTGTTTTTCTCCTGTCAGGTTATAAATGTACATACCGGGTAAGAATTTGCACACAATTTACTTAGGTGAAAATTTTCTGTCACCATCAAAACAATGAGATAGCTGTCATGCTAAAGACCACATTCACTGAAGTACTGGCTAGATAATTTCAGATAAGCCACTTTCTCCTTGAATGACGGCCATATCAAGCATGGCCAATTGAATAAAATCTAAGATGGAGAAACATATTTGCCACTGAAGTAGCAAAAGACCACAGTGTCAGGCCTGCAGTCCTCTTTCTTTTGGATCTTTGCCACACTTTCTATTATTATACTATGCATTTTCTATTATACTATGCATCAACGATTTGGATGAGGGGATAAATGGGGAACTCATCAAATTTGCAGATGACACCAAGCTGGCAGGAATAGCCAACACTCCAGAAGATAGGCTTAAGATACAGAAGGATCTAGACAAACTTGAACATTGGGCACTATCTAATAAAATGAAATTCAATTGGGAAAAAAGTAAGGTCCTACATATAGGCAAGAAAAACCAGATGCACAAGTACAGTATAGGTGGTACCTTGCTCAATAGTAGCAACTGTGAGAGGGATCTAGGAATCCTAGTGGACAACCATTTAAATATGAGCCAGCAGTGTGCAGCAGCTGCCAAAAAAGCCAACACAGTTCTAGGCTGCATAAACAGAGGGATAGAATCTAGATCACGTGAAGTGTTAATGGCACTGTATAGTGCCTTGGTAAGGCCACACTTGGAATACTGCATACAGTTTTGGTCGCCACGATGTAGAAAAGACGTGGAGACTCGGGAAAGAGTGCAGAGAAGCGCAACCAAGATGATTAGGGAACTGGAGACTAAAACATATGAAGAACGGCTGCAGGAGCTGGGTATGTCTAGTTTGATGAAGAGAAGGACCAGGGGAGACATGATAGCAGTGTTCCGATATCTCAGAGGCTGCCACAAAGAAGAGGGAGTCAAACTATTCTCCAAGGCACCTGGGGGCAGGACAAGAAGCAATGGGTGGAAACTAATCAAGGAGAGAAGCAACTTAGAACTAAGGAGAAATTTCCTGACAGTAAGAACAATTAACCTCTGGAACAGCTTGCCTCCAGAAGTTGTGAATGCCCCAACCTTGGAAGTCTTTAAAAAGATGTTAGATAGCCATTTGTCTGAAATGGTATAAGATTCCTGTCCACGCAGGGGGTTGGTCTAGAAGACCTACAAGGTCCCTTCCAACTCTGCTATTGTATTGTATTGTATTGTATTGTATTATTGTGGGAAAATGGGAGGGGGGATTGTACGGAATTATTTACTGTGTAGCCAAAACGAAATTCTTTCTAGAAAGCCAAGGTCATCCTTTGTCTTTGCACCTGACCGGAATTGGATGGCTGGAACTGCCAGCATGGCAGTGGGAGATTGGACCATGTGATGGATTTGTGGGTGTTGGGGCAAGATCTTGAACTTTCAACTGGGTAGGGAAAACCTGGAAGCTTTCAGATTCAGGTTTTCCCAGATTAATACATTGGAACTTGGAGCAATACTTTGCCTTGGACTCTGATTTACTTTTGGATGCTATTTGGAACCCAGACACAAGCATATCTAAATGGGTTGAACATTTGTTATAGATGTTCAAAACTCAGCCTCACTGGAGGGTCACCAATCTCTGGTCAATGTGCCTTCATTGATTATTATATTAGTTTTCTATTTCAATCAAGGACATTCTGCATAGAAATGAAATTATTGAGTGATCTTTCAGTGACTTTGAGAAAACTGAGTTAGTCTGGATATCCTGGCCTTCACCCAACTGTCACATTCCTTGTTAATTCTGCTGTTTCTCCTTGCATGCTCTGCAAATTCTATTTTTTTTTCTTCCGCAAATTTAATTTTAACTCACATCCCTTGATATCAGCACTCTGCATTTAAAGAAAGGGTACAGAGGGCCAACAGGGAGGAATTGCTTACCCTAAGAAGAGGGACCAAGTTTTACCTAACACTTTAAAGACTTCAAAGAGGATGGAGAGGACTATTGGTTTTGAAAGAGTGGTAAAAGAGACCATTTATGTTATCATTGAGCAGTCCTCTGTCAACAGAAAAGACATCACCTATCTCCTACCTACAATAAAGCCCTTGCAGCAATTCCAAGAAAACTCCACCCCATTGGCACCCTGATACCAGGTAATCCTGAGGGGACAGATGAACTGCCAGATGAACTGGCCTAGCTTAGAGTTAGATTAGATATAATTTTAAATTGATTAGGTATGGGGATTTTACCATTTTAGTTTATATTTTAGCACAGGTTATCTCAATTTATTTTATTTATTTATTTTATTTTATTCAATTTATATCCCGCCCTTCTCCAAAATTAATGCTATTTTAATGTTGCGATTGTATTTATTGTTTGTTATGTTATTTTTAATTTCTGTGCACCGCCCTGAGTCCAATGGAGATAGGAGCGGTATATAAATTGAATAAAACCAAAAAAAACCCCAAAAACCAAGTGGCCTCAAGAGATCTTGAGGGAAATGCTAAAGATCAAATAACTGCAAATAAATATGATCCTTCCAATGCGCACGCACGCACGCACGCACACACACACACCACATCTTGTCACAACTAATTCTTCCATCACCCCCACCATCCTGCCAGAACTGATGAAGCTTTTTGGATGAGCAGCAGTTTTTTTCCTTTTCCTCCTCCTCCTCCTCCTCCTCCTCCTCCTCCTCCTTCTCCTCCTCCTTCTTCTTCTCTTCCTCCTCCCTTCTCTTCTTCGTCTTCGTCTTCTTTTCTTCTTCCTCCTCCTTCTCCTCCTCCTCTTCCTCCCTTTTCTTCTTCTTCTTCTTCTTCTTCTTCTTCTTCTTCTTCTTCTTCTTCTTCTTCTTCTTCTTCTCCTTCTCCTCCTCCTCCTTCTTTTTCCTCCTCCTGGAAAGTACAGCCCAGTTGTCTTTTGAAAAAGCATATTTGAGATAACGATGACTTGGATGACTGAGAATCTCCACAGACAGCTTCAAAGACTATCAAATGTTTACGATGTAAATGGCTCATATTTTCAGGGTAGTTCAGCATGCCATGAGCATTAGTGTACACACAGAGAACCAATCCACATAATAATCTCTTAGGAATATAACACTGTGAGTGCCAGAATGCCCAAAACAGCCTTAGAAAACTTGCCCATATCCTCAGCCTTAAATAAATATAAATTATTTCTTAAACTGCCAAAATCATGCAAGATTGGCATGCAAGCAATTTTCTAATCTTAACCCATGCACTAATCTGGAGATTCACCAACTGGCACTTTTCAATAGTTTTCCTCCATTATTTCCTCCTCTTGATGGTCCAGTCTAGAATAAGGTAACAAGAAATATATGTTCTAAAAATAAATGCCATTAATATAAGTACAGCTTTGAAAAATCTGGAAACAATTATTTAAAATCCAAAATATATTCTGGAAGTGGTTAAAATAAAATATTTTCTACAATTGGGAAACTCTAGAAAATCAACCACAAAATACAAATTGCAAGATTCCTACAGAATTCTCTTTACAGTCATGCCAATAAGTTATTACTCATTGGCAAGGATCCTGAGTCACAAACAGCCACAGTCTTCCTTACTGAACCCATTGGATCCAGAATGACGTCTTGTGCAACCTAGTACAGATCTCTGACAAAAAGCAGAGGAAGACACCAGAGAGGTAGAAATTAGAGAATAGACAAATTATTCCTTTTTTGTGTCATTGGTAATTTTCCTGTTTCAGTAGATTGTTTTGTCAACCTGGTATCCTCTGGCTCCTTTGAACTATAACTCTCATTGTCCTCAGCTACCAAAAGCCAATCACTTCATGCTCATGCTGCATCTAATGAGCCATGGTGGTGTAGTGGTTAGAATGCAGTACTGCAAGATACTTCTGCTGACTGCTGGCTGGCTGCGATTTGGCAGATCGAATCTCACCAGGCTTGAGGTTGATTAAGCTTTCCATCCTTCCAAGGTCGGTAAAACGAGGACCCAGATTGTTGGGGGCAATAGGCTGACTATGTAAACCACTTAGAGAGGGCTATAAAGCATGTAAAGCGGTATATAAGTCTAAGTGCTATTGCTAATGCCTGCAATTGTGGCCAAGAAGATCCACCAGTAGAAGAGTGAATTCACTGAAAGGCAAATTGCCTAGAGATCCACTTGATTTGGAGCATGTTAAATGTGCTAAAATGAAATCCAAACTGAAACAGAAAATAAAATCCTATTGGTGGAATACTATCATAGAACTGTTTTAATATAACAATGAAAGCACACCAATGAACAAAGACCAAAATCTCGCACGGCAATAATCCCATTCATTCTGTGCAGACTCAACACTATTCCATTTTTGTATTCTAAGATCTTTCTACTCTGTTCTCATTACCTTTATCTCTTAACACCTGCCTAACATTCAATCTGCTTTTCCTCTGATTGGCAATTTCACATCTTTTTCAAGTGCAAAGTAAACAATCATGCCTAGCTGAACATTTTTGAAGGTCCTATAGCAGTGATGGCTAACCTTTTTTGGCTCGCGTGCCAAAAGTGGGGGGATCGCAGGGGGGTGTCGTGCATGGGTGTGCCACACATGTGTGTGCTTTCCTGCTCTGGTTTGCTCGTAGGGTCATTTTTCACCCTCTGGAGCCTTCAGGAGCCTTCAGCCCTTAGGAGCCTTCAGGGAAGTCTCTGGAGGGTGAAAAATGGCCTCAAAAGAAGGCCGAGGGCAGCTGGACATGCGTGCTGGAGCTGACAGGGCAATGCCTCATGTGCCCTAACAAATGGCTCCGTGTGCCACCTGTGGCACCCGTGCCATGGGTTTGCCATCAAGGTCCTATAGGCTGAGACATTTCTATACTGCCTCTAAATGCAACCTTGATATTATTCACTAACAATTTGCATAACATTGCACAATATTGCCTTTTTGTACAGAACGATTAATCATGTGCCCAAGATTATTTCATGTGTACATGAAATACCAGATACCATCTTATTCAGAGCTAAAGAACTAAATTCAGAGATTCGCCTATAGCAAGCCAACATGGTAAAGCACATTTAAACACTAGAATGAATTTCCTAGAATTGACAGGTGGACAAAATCAAAGACGAGAACTCTCCTCCTCACCAAAAGGGAGAGAAAAGACACAGGAGAGTAGTTAATGTTTCCTGCACATCAACACCAAACCAGTTCTCTTTCTCTCTCGTCCTTTGAGAACAAAGTTTCACATTTTTCCAAACATTTTTTGCTCTTCCTCAATGCCAAATACCTGAGGGTTTTGTTAGATGGAGAACTAAAAGTTTCCCCAAGGTTAAAAAATAACCATTACCAGTTGCTATATGTTAACATTGTTGGAAGTGAATAAAAATTCTGAAGAATAAACACTAAAGCGTAGTCAAAAAATGTACAAGGTACACAATATACCTTATAAAAGTATACAAAAATATACAACTTTATATCAGTTTAAGCGCAATTGGCTGGAATGGAGTGAAAAAAAGAAAAAGGAAAGGAGAGGAGAGGAGAGGAGAGGAGAGGAGAGGAGAGGAGAGAAGCGAAGAGAAGAGACAATAACCATTTTCTTACAAACCACCATATCCTTAACTAAAAGCTACCTAAATGATAAACTGTGTGGTTTTGGGGCTTCTGCAGCAGAAAGTTCTGGTGATCTGGAAATGACCCAGAACATTGTTCTTATAACCTTTTTCTAAGTCTATCTCTCTTCTACAGTAGCATGACTTACTGGTGAGAGCCATATGAATAGCTTTCGAGATATCTGTGATCCAAGTTCCCTACCGGTCAGTGGTGGGTTTCAAATTTTTTAGAACCTACTCTGTAGGTGTGGCCTATTTTGTGAAAACAAGGCTCCAGTCTTGTGAAATTATTCTGCGAAGAGCTGTTTTAGCTTACCAATATGCTTAGGCCAATGGCTTAAAAAACTAAATAAACTAATTTAAATATTCATTTATTTTATTTTATTTAGATTTCATCTTTAATTAGAGCTGAATACAAAATATGCATAATTAGAGCTGAATACAAAATGCAAAATACATACCGTATTTTTCAGAGTATAAGTTGCACCTTTTCCCCCAAAAAAGGAGGGTGAAAGTCCGGGTGCAGCATTTTTGGCCTCTTGAAACCCCACCCACGTCACAAAAATGGACATGCAGAGGGTTTGGGAGGCCTGCAAAGTGCTCCTGAGGGGCTGGGGAGGGCAAAAACGAGCAAAGAACAGGCTGTTTTTTGCTCATTTCCCACCCCTCCAGTCTCCAGGAGTACTCTACAAGCCTCCCAAAGCCCATGCATGCCCTGTTTTTTGCAAAAACGAGCTGTTTTTTGCTTGTTTTTGCCCCCCACCAGAAGCACTTTGCAGGCCTCTCAAACTCTCTGCATGCCTGTTTTTCACAAAAAAATGAGGTGTGCAGAGAGTTTGGGAGGTCTGCAGAGTGCAAAACCTTTTAAAAAAAATGTACCTCTTCAAAATCTTGGTGCGTCTTATAGTCCGAAAAATACAGTATTTGATCTCTTCTCATTAGCATAGTGTTTAGGTTTTGGGGACCGACTTCATGTTATATAAATCACATTAGTCTCATAGATCTCATCAAGCTAAGCATCTCATAGGTGACCAAAGAAGCTCATCCATATATACGTTTCTGATAAACATGACACAATAGTATGTACCCAGTCTGCTCCATCCAGTTTTTCGTGGCAAAGAAAGGAAGTCAAACATTAGTACTATTTGTTCAGTTTATACGTTCCAGTAGTATGCACACTGACTATGATAAAACCGGATTATATGTATTTGCCAGAGAATTATTCATGAAATTATGTCTTTGTGTCACTTTCAAGTCAAATGTCAGCCAAACCTTTTATCACATCATTGGTCTGGAGTTTATTAAAAATGCTTTTCCAGGATGCTTTGCTGGAGGTTTTTTTTTTTTTTTTTGCTGGCAAATTACAAAGGGAGTTTGTTTTTTAGCTTAAAGCCTGCTGCCTCTTTTCTGTAGGCAAGGAGGATGAAATATTTTTTCTATTAAATCAGCTATGAGGACGAAGAATTGATTTGCATTACAGCCAGCAACATAACAATCCTGAAGAATTTCCTTTTAAAGTAGATTGTTACATCCTCAAGCCCCCATAACTTTAACCTTAAACGGTCTATTGTTGACCTCACCCCATTCTTAAGAGGTCAGTAGGGGCGTGCATAAGCGCACCAGCATGCCTACTATCCCTGTCCTACTGTGCCCATTTATTTGTGCCCATTTCCTGTGTTCTTATTCATGTTTATTCTTATTCCTCTTATCTTCTACATCTGCATCTGCAGATAACTGGCCTGCCACCCTGTTTAGGGTGACCCGCTCCCTTCTTCACCAGAGGGCGCGGGATGCCCCCTTGCAGGGTTGTGCGGAGGAATTTGGGTATTATCTGCATGATAAAATCGATCAGATCTGGGACGGGTTGGCCTCCGATTGGACTAGTTCAGACGGGCCGACGGAGGCATGTCTTGAGTCCGCTATCTGGGAAGAGTTCGATCCTGTGACTCCTGAGGACATGGACAGGATGCTGGAGCGGCTGAACGCCACCACATGTTTATTGGAGCCGTGTCCCTCCTGGTTGGTACTGGTCTCCTGGGAGGTTACACGAGGCTGGCTCCAGCGAATGCTTCTTTAAGTTTCTGCCGGTCGCCTTGAAAGAGGCGGTGGTGAGGCCCCTCCTCAAGAAACCCTCCCTAGACCTGGCTGTGTTGGCCAACTACCATCCTGTCTCCAACCTTCGATTTCTTGCGAAGGTTGTTGAGAGTGTGGTGGCGTGGCAGCTCCCTCAGCACCTGGAGGAAACTGTCTATCGGGACTCGCGCCAGTCCGGCTTCCGGCCTGGGTACAGCACAGAGACAGCATTGGTCGCGTTGGTGGATGATCTCTGGAGGGCTCGGGATAGGGGATGGTATCATGTTGCGCTGGCTGGAGGGGCTGGGGGTGGGGGGCACCTTACGGTGGTTCTCCTCCTACCTCTCCAACCAGTCGCAATTTGTGTTGGCAGGAGGGCAGAGGTCGACGTCGAGGTGCCTCACCTGTGGGGTACCACAGGGGTCGGTCCTCTCGCCTCTCCTGTTCAACATTTATATGAAGCCGCTGGGTGAGATCATCCGTGGTTTCGGGGTAGAGTTCCATCAGTACACTGTACACATAGCTGGCTTCGGGGATTTTCCCGTGTATAAGGCATAGAAAAGTTGTTGCAACGTTTCGACAAGATCTCACTTGTCATCATCAGGCAGGCTTGTGCCTGATGATGACAAGTGAGATCTTGTCGAAACGTTGCAACAACTTTTCTATGCCTTATACACAGGAAAATCCCCGAAGCCAGCTATGCCAGCATACCTACACCCGTGAAAATCTACGAAAACATATATATATATATTCCATTTCCTTAAATTCAAGTCACGTTGAATATAGCTGTTGTCACTGTCTGTGTTTATTATTTATTTATTTGATTTGATTTGATTTCTAGACCGCCCCCTCTCCCCGAAGGGACTTGGGGCGGTATACAGGTAAAAATTAAAACTACTAAAATCAAAATAATACAATACAAACAAAGTTAAAATCGAATTAAATAATCCCCTGTACAAATTTATAAAAGTTAAAAACAACTCCATAAAACCGAATAAAATCTTTTAAAATCACAGACTGGGTGAGCAGCATGAAATTAGATGAGGCCTGTAGAAGTATAATGATTAAAAGTAAAAACTTCTCATTGATGGCATCCCTGATTGGGCCCAATTAAATAGTAGCTCCTAGGTCAGTGATGGCAAACCTTTTTTGGCTCACGTGCCAAAAGCAGGGAGAGTGCAGGGGGGTCGTGCGCCGGCGTGCCACACCCATAATGCTATGCACACGACCACAGCATGCATGCAAGGATGACCAGCGCTCCACCCCTCCCATTTTTGGCGTGCTTTTTTTGCCCTCCCCAGGCTCCAGAGGCTTTATAGGAGCCCAGGGAGGACAAAACAGCCTTCCCTGATCCACCCCTGGAGGCCCTCCGCAGGCTTTAGGAGTTTTCCTGAAGCCTCGAGAGCACGAACAAACGGCCCTAAGGACAAACCAGTTTGCCCTTAGGGCCGGTTTTTCATGCTCCGGAGGCTTTAGAGAAGCTCCTGAAGCCTCCAGAGGGTGAAGAATGACCTCAAAAGAAGGCCAAAGCATGTGTGCTGGCCAGCTGACAGGGCAAGTGTTAGATTTCGGGAACAGAGGGAGTTCGGACTCAGGCTAGCGAAAGAACAAGCCATTTATTGGCAAAATACAAGAGACGCGAAAACTATTTACAGAACTGAAGAAGTGCGGTAGACAGGGGCTCCCGCGTTTGACAGCTACTTATACGCGAGCTGTCAAACGGGGAGCCTATCAGGACGCTCCAGGACCTAGTTTCCCGCCAGCCGCGTCTGAACCAATCAGACACGACTGGCAGTTTCAGACTTGCTACAGTCTGTTGCTATGGTCCTTCCGGGCAGAGTGGAAGACTCGTGGCCGGTCGTATGTCGAGACCGGTTGCAAGTCGAGGACTCAACACCAAGCCTCGGGTGCACTGACCAATGGCTTCCGGTGGCATGTGTGCCATAGGTTCGCCATCATGGTCCTAGGTGATCTTAAAAAGCTAACAAAGGTTGAATGTGGTTGGTCCTGGGATAACTATCAGGAAACTGCAACTTGATTCTAGATAAGAGATTTAAAACAAAATCCCAGAAAGGACAATGCCATACCCCATTCATATTTGCCAAGAAAACATGGATCAGTCCATGAAATTATGAGGAGCTAAACTGATGTTGAAGGAGATATAATCGTATTGCTTCTTATTAAACAGGACAAGGAAGGAATGCTGGATATGTCTGTTGCCTTGAATTATTTGTATAAATAATAAAGAAGGGAGGGGGAGGAGGAAGGAAGACTATGAGGGTCAGTTGCTATTAACCTTCCGCCTAGCCTCCACTATGTCCCTCTCTGACTTTCTGAACTCCACATAAGACCCTAAACCAGGGGTGGGTTCCTGCTGCCATTACTACCAGTTCGGTGCCTGAAAATTTTTGTGTTCCACTTGCGTGTGCATTTGCACTAAAAGCCGTCTGCGCATGCCTACAACATTAAAAAGGGGGGAGAAATAACATTTTTTCAATGAAGATTGTTCTGCGCATGTGCAGAATAGAAATCAAGATGGCCCCACGGAGAATAGAACCGTTATGGTCATACGTCCACCAGAGTTACTGTTGAGGTCCTCGACTTGTGACCGGTCCTCGACTTACGACCGGCCGCAAGTCTTCGACCTCACCCTTGTAGGCTTGGTAACAGCCAGTCGCGTCTGATTGGCTCAGACGCGACTGGCTGGAATTGGGTTGCCAAGGTTCCTGATTGGTTCCCCGCTTGACAGCTCTTGTTTAAATAGCTGTCAAGCGGGGAAGCCCCTGTCTACCGCACCTTTTAACTTTGCTTGCGGTTGTGTTTTACTACTGTTAAACTTTGCCAATAAACGGCCAAAACATACCATAGTGGTAGGATCCTACCTCTGCCCTAAACTGACTTTTCATCTTCAACAAGTGAATCTTATTGCAGTAGTTTACTTCTCTTTTTTGCCTCTTTTTATTGGACAATGACATTTAAAATGTAATCTTTTCAGGCATATAAGGAGGAAAGCACATATTTGTGTGTTTGTTATGCCACCCATCTCCCCTATAAGGCAATTCTCACATGTTTATAATCAATTCCCAGATGAACTTAAAAGTAGATGGGACACAGGTATTACAGCCATTTCTCAAATGAAAATTCATACAGTAGGTATTGCTGACTGCTGCTTGAAGAAAGATAGATGTGGCTTCTGCATCATTTGAACTGAAATGAAGGCAGCAATGGGACTGTGTCTCAGAAAAGCCAGGCATGATGGCAACAAGTCAAACTCATCCGTGCTCATATTTGACAACTGTCTTTCCGTTTTACCAGCTCCAATTGATGCTTCTTTTATCCTCTCTGGGATGAAAGAGGTCCTCTCAATGAGAGTCCTCAATAGAAGAGATAATGGAGTACCTTAACTGACAACTAAAATACGGCTCATCCATCAAACCCCTGGACGTCCACAAACACCCAGTAGGATGCAGAGGGCGCCTTTCATTTGAACAAGTTCTCCCTTTATTTAAACCAACACTTTCCTGTCACTTTCCATGCCTGCTCTGGGAGCCTTTGAGCTGCCTGTCAACTAGCAGCTGACAGGATAAATCAACACAACACTGAAGCTGAGGAGCACTTGTTCGACCTCACTTGACATGACTCTAATACCTTGTTGGCTGGGAATGGAAGCAGCCCTCCCTTTGGGAAGCTAAATATTTCCTGTCTAAATATTTCTATATTTTTTTTGAGTGAACAGAAGAAGGATGGTGGTTGGAAAGGCATTATGGCTTAAACCTCCTTCTCGGTTCCATTCCCAACATGTTTGGACTTGTTTTTATAGATATAATATATATATATATATATCACAGGGAAAAAATCTTTTGTTTTGTTTCTAGGAAATCATTCTTTGCCCCTCTTCTTCCCTCCCTCCCTCCCTCTCTCTCTCTTTCTCATTTTCTTTCTTCTCCACCTCTGTAACTTAAGTATTTATTTCTTTTACTTATTTATTTTAGAAAGTTTATATTGCCGCCTACTCACCTATAGCAATTCAAGGCGGCTTACACAAATATAAAAGCATCACACTGCTATCATGTCTACCAGGGGAGACATGATAGCAGTGTTCCTATATCTCAGAGGGTGCCACAAAGAAGAGGGAATCAAACTATTCTCCAAGGCACCTGGGGGCAGGACAAGAAGCAATGGGTGGAAACTAATCAAGGAGAGAAGCAACTTAGAACTAAGGAGAATTTTCCTGACAGTAAGAACAATTAACCTCTGGAACAGCTTGCCTCCAGAAGTTGTGAATGCCCCAACCCTGGAAGTCTTTAAAAAGATGTTGGATAGCCATTTGTCTGAAATGGTATAAGGTTCCTGCCCACGCAGGAGGTTGGACTAGAAGACCTACAAGGTCCCTTCCAACTCTGCTATTGTATTGTATTGTATATCAAAATAATAAAAGAAAATAATAAAAAACAATAAATGTATTATTTATCTAATTAATAAATAATAAAGTATGCCAGGATTAAAGTTAGAATTCTTCTTCCATCTTTATTATTCTTTTTGAGAAGAATCAAGGATTTCCAAAGAGGTACATTAGTAAAATCCTAAATGAATAAATAATAAATAAATGAGGGACGTGGTGGCTCAGTGACTAAGTCTCTGGGCTTGTTGATCAGAAAGATCAGCAGTTCGGCAATTGGCATCCCTAGCATCGCGTAACGGAGTGAGCTCCCATTACTTGTCCCAGCTTCTGCCAACCTAGCAGTTCGCAACCATGTAAAAATGCAAGTAGAAAAATAGGAACCACCTTTGGTGGGAAGGTAACAGCGTTCTGAGCATCTCCGGCATTTAGTCATGCTGGCCACATGTCCACAGAGACATCTCCAGACAGCGCCATCTCTTCGGCTTTGAAACAGAGATGAGCACCGCCCCCTAGAGTTGGGAACAACTAGCATGTAGGTGCGAGGAGAACTTTTATCTAAATAAATAAATACTATAAATGAAGCATATCAATACATTAACTGCTCATTACAATTTTATTTAAGTTTGGGGTGAGTCATGTTAATTTATTCTAAAAGACAAAGAAGCCGTTCATTCTCAGAACTTGGGCCAACCTCAGTGTGGCAACTCATTGCAGCCAACTCGGCACAGCCAACTTGCTGCAGGACAAGTTACCATAGCCAACTCACCATGGGATAATTCACTGCAGGATAAGAGTTACACTTATATCAAAGAAATGATGAAAGAGAATTGTTAAAGAAAGGATGCAAAAAGAGGAACAAAATGAAATGTGAATGACAAACATTAATTTTTTTTAACATTATTTTAAATACTTAAATTGAATTGTTAAATTGTCCCGCAGCAGGTTGTCCTGCAATGAGTTGACCATGGTGAGTTGCTGTGATGAGTTGGCTACAACAAATTGGCTACAAGTTGTCCCATTCCAACCCCACTATTGGAGAACTCTTAATGAAAGGTTTCAGGCTTTAAAAAAAAAAAAGCCAAAGAATCAGTTCACATTATTATTATTTTTAGTCTTATGTTCACCTTGGTTTATAAATCAGCACTATCATATATACAGCACTTATCATTTGGAGATATGATGGGAGTGCAATCCCACACTTGATGCACATTTCATGAACTACATTCAAACAGGTACATATTCTTAAGCAATCTCTTTTTTGAACCAGAGTTATTTGGAATAGGTGGCATTATCCCAAGAGGGATTCAGCTACTGACACACAACCTTTCCTGCTGCAGACTTTTACTGAAAATTCTGAAATATAGCAGTGAAGAAATATTATTAGAAATTGATTTTTCTAAGCACATTGATTTTCTTGGCAGACCGTTTACTTACTATGTAGTAGTAGTAAATCTTGGTGAAACTGGGTGTAATGTTTTGGAGAACTGTAAAAGTCAATTGTGAAAGAACAGAAAAGGGTAAAATGGAAAGGATTCTGTTTTAGTGTGAAAAGTCATTAGTGTAAGCGTCACATGCAGAAGTCATCCTAGTCACGGTAGCCAACTTGCCATGGCCATCTCACTTTGGCTAACTCACCATGGCCATCTCACTTTGGCTAACTCACCATGGCCATCTCATGGTGGTTAACTTGCTATGGGACAACTTACTGCAGCCAACTTGTCATGGGACAATTTGTTGCGGTACAATTCCATGTGCAATAACTCAATGCGATAAACGTTATCTGCCACTGTTTCTTCAACATGATTTCCATAAATAAAATTTTATGTATTGTGCATATTGCATTGAATTATCCTCCGTGGATTGTCTAGCAGCGAGTTGTCACAGTGAACTGGCAGTGGCGAGTTGGACATAGTGAGGTGGCTGTGGCAAGATGGTTGTAGCAAGTTGTCCTAGACCCCTTCAAGTCAATGCTTTAGCATCACAATTCTCTTGGCTGCAGTTGAATACATCTAGCCTAGAGGTATGAAAAAAAAATCTGCTAAAAGCAAAGTTGAGCATTCTTCTTCCACCAGACTTACAATAAAGCAAATGGCATCTGTTTTTTTCCAAACAAAAGTTGGCAAGATTGGACATTATGTACAAATATCCCCAATTACAATTTAAACTTGAACATGTATTGGGAACATTTATGCATGTATTCCATTTCTATGTAATTGCAGTCAGAAGACCCTCAGCATTGCACAAAAGCAGGGTAAATGTTACAAAATAAATTTTCCATTAAGCAGAAAACAGTTTATTTTATTTTTTTAAAAACACCAGTGTCTGATAAAAGAATGGAACGCATGATAAGAAAATTCAAAAGATGCCCTCTAACTTAATAGAAGTGACAGAGCACAAGTAATTTTCCCCAGGATGTGTGCAATAGACAGGTGAATTTAAGCTGAAAAAGGCAGCCTTGAGGGTATCTTGGCATCCAGCCACAAAAGACTTTATAAGTCAAAAACAACACTTTAGATCGCTCCTGAAAACCTATTGGTTACTATTTTAAAAGTCTGCATTGGGGAAAATTGCAAGGATTGGAAGCAAGGAGATTTTATTTTTGAAAAAACTTTATTAGACTCTTTGTATTAATAGTCATATTAACAAAGAGTAGGTATATAGGAAGTTTTCATAGGTAATAAAACCTTATAAAATTTTCTAAGATTTTTTTTTTAAATTATGGAGCTCATTAGCATTCAGGAACGCCAGCATACTAATGTAAAGATAACAAGATATTCAGGATTTGCTTTTTAAGTTTTTAGTTTGGCTATTTGCAATTGAATTTTTAAATTGAAAGGCATTAAGTTGAAGTTCACATGGCACCTGATTAAAAAGACTTTAGCTTAGAACTCTCTGGCCTTGTGTGGGGGAAAAACTGTGAGAATTCTACAATGAAATCTGCAAAAATCTGAAGAGGATATGAAAATAGAAGAACGCGCCCAGCTATGACCTTCAATTTTTACTCAGGTAGTTGGTTAATTAAAAAAAGCCATCATGTGTCATTCCACCTTTGATATTCTTCTAGGCACATGGGTAAGTATGAATGACAATGGCAGGGGGTGAATGCACCAATGTCCTGATATTGCTTTTTAATGGAACTTGAGAACTCAAACTCCTCTTGCAGCTGTGGCAACAATGTGAACAGTGTTGCCTATTGAAGTGTCATGCGCTGGAGATGCAAAGAAATGCACTTATTTAGTGCAACTAGATACACCTCAGCTTCTTCTGATGTCCCGTTCATCTGAATGGAAGCTTTGTATGAGATCACTGTCTGAATGCACAGAGAATTCCTAGAGTAACCAAGACAGTTGAATTACAGTCTAGGAACAGCTGGTTTTATTTCTAGAAGAAAAAGGTTTTTTTTTTCCTTTATGGGAGGTCATGCTTCAAGGAACTAATAGACCACGAAAAGGAAATTGTAGGTTGAGTCTTCTCGTTTCTTCCTATAATGTCAGAGAAGGGAAACATTTACATGTCACCATCTCATATTACATACAGCCTGAAATTGTTGGTTTTTTCTCCCAGTATCTAATGGTGAAGGTTAAGCAAGAGATCACAACTTGTTGGGGTGTGGCTGTGACTAGGCCTTCAATGCCACATCTCTTTTTGACATCCATCACAGCAGGGCCTTGTCTTAGGCCTGGAAGCCATCTTTTGCATCGGGCCTTCAGGCCTGCCACAATTAATGCTGTGCAGGGGTGGATTGCTCCCGGCATTACTGCTGGTTCGGTGCGCGCGCATGCGCATTTGCACAAAAATAGGCCTGCACATGTGCAAAATGTTTTAAAAGGGGGGGGGGAATAAATTTGTGCAATTACAATTGTTCTGCGCATGTGTAGAACCGAAAATCAAGATGGTGGCTCCGTAGGAAAACCGGTTCAGGGCGTGGCAGGCCTGGGTTGCTGCCAGTTCCAGTGACCTAGGCTGCCAAACCAATACTGGTTCGGCCGAACCAGTTCGAACCGGTAGGAACCCACGTCTCATGCTGTGGGAAAATGGGAGGAGGGATTATATGGAGTATGGGAGATATATAGTCTAAATAACATTCCTTTCTCAGAGAGTCAAGGACATCTTGCCCTGTACCTGGAGTGGTGTGACTGGGAGGCATCTCCAGTTGGGGCGGTGCCTGATTGAACCATGTGATGGACATGTGGGTGCTGGGCAGGGACTTGAACGTTCAATTGGGTGGGGAAAACCTGAAAGCTTTCAGATTCAGGTTTTCCCAGATGTGCCAATATGACATCCCTTATGTCTAAGGACATCTCTAATAAAATGGAACTTGGAGGAAACTCAAGCCTCGGAGTCGTCTTTCGTTAGGGGTGTTACATGGAGCCCTGACATTGATGTTTTGGTCACCTTGACATTCCCCCACCCCCAAGCAGATTCCTCTCATAAATTGGGAATATTTCTTTATCATAGTATAGATAGGCTTGTACTGAAAACAAAAACGTTTTATTAGAAGCCTTCTGATAGCACATTCAAGATAGCTAACCGATGACAGGATTAGAATCAAAAGAGTATTACAAAGGCACAAAAAAGAAACATTACAATACTCAAGCAATTTTCAGAAATGCAAGGATGTTATTCAGGAATCTATAACAATAGTACTCCTTGTCATTTTTAATTTCCTTTATATAGAAAATCTATAGAAAGACTCTACATTGTATAGATAATTGTGCAGAGGGATCTCTTCTGCACAATTAGGAACCCACAATCTATCTACTTGTGTTTCTACTATTTCCCAATTAATTATTAGTAAAGCTCCACATTGTGTAAAATTTGTTCCTTCAAAATAAATATCTACCACTGTCAAATATAGTTAGTTACTATATGCAAAAGTCATATGAACTACAATGTATCATATACAATATAATGTATAATTTTAATGTCATTTTTATTGGCATTAGATTTGTATCAATTGTGTTCAATTATTGCTGGTAGAAATTTTTTCTTCATATTTGTATTGATCTAAACAGTCCCACTGTTTTTTATAATGATTTTAGGCATTATCCAAAGAGCTGGTAATATGATAATGAGGAGGATGTATTCTACCCTATGTATAACTATTTTTTACTCCTTATTGTCCTTTAATATGTATTGAATGTGCAGTTTAAGATAAACATAACGGTCCCCTGCACATGCGTGCTAATTGTTTCCAGCTCTAGGGGCAGTGCTCATCTCCATTTCAAAGCTGAAGAGCCAGCACTGTCTGAAGATGTCTCCATGATCATGTGGCCGACATGACTATACAGTGATCCCTCTTTTTTCGCGGTTAATGGGGACCGGAACCTTCCGCGAAAACTGAAAAACCGCGAAGTAGGATTCGCACCGGAAACTTGAGTTGGTGGACATCGTTTAAAGCAAGCACTAGGGGGCACTTGCCTCCTACCGATGCATTTTTCCCCCCTGTATTTTTGAAAAACCCACGAAGCACTGAAGCTGCAAAACATGAAGCCGCGAAAAAACGAGGGATCACTGTACACCGAAGGTCCACAGAGTGCTGTTACCTTCCTACCAAAGTGGTCCCTGTGCTTTCGAACTGCTACGTTGGGAGAAACTGGGACAAGTAACAGGAGACCACTTCATTACACAACACTAGGGATTTGAACCACTGAACTGCTGATCTTCTGATTAACAAGCTCAGCATCTTAGCCCCTGAGCCACCATGTTCCCAATGTGTGGTTTAGGTTACTATAAAAGGCTAACCTGCATAAGCTGCTGTGTAAAAGCCAATTTTATATTTGTGTTAATTAGGAAATGAATGTTTCTTTTATGTGATGTCATTTGCAATACTAAATATATTGAATGGATCTAGTTACATAACTCATATATTGAAGAATAAGAAAACACACCTTTATGAGAAAAGGCTAATAAGAGAAATAGGTATCTTGGGGCTGAAGTGTGAATTTCCTTACAGATATTTTCTTACCCAATTAGGTAACATCGTTAGTTTCTACGGAAACTGCTGATGTAACTAGTCAGGTAATGAAACATTTGCAAACAAACCATCAAGATCAGAGAGCATCAGTGGTGGGTTGCTACCAGTTCAGACCAGTTTGGTCGAACTGATAGTGGTTTGGCAGCCTGGGTAGCTGGAACTGGCAGCGCTCCAGGCTTGCCACGCCCTTGAACCAGTTCTCCAGGCAGCCATCTTCTTTTTCAGTTCTGTGCATGCACAGAACAATTTTAATAGCACTACGCATGCGCCTGCATGTGGCCGTGCACACAAGCAAATGTGCAGTAGTGTCTGCCAGAACCCATCCCTGGAGGATGCGACAAAAAAGACTTGCTTGGAGCATGTCAGTAAAGAAAAAAGGAAGGCCGATCAGGAGAAAAGCATTTGAAATAATGGATTAGATGCTATGACTCATGCTTATGATCTTCCCATTGACCCACGAAATAAAATTCTAGACTAGGTAGACTTTATTTCGTGCAATTTAGCTCTTCCAAACCAGAGTCTGCTTGGGCATCCATAATGGTTTACCATAAACAGTTTCGGAAAATACTGAATATGTTTAATCATGTTTTAGCCCAAGTGTCTTATTAATAATTTACTCCTCAAGGTTGTAGACAACATTTTGCTATCTTAGCAGTCTTGAGTAGAATGTTATATGATTAACACTGTCCTTGACATTGTCAGATGAGTGTTCTGAATTGTTAATGCTTGAACTGGAGTTCTAGTCTCAGCTGGCTGTTTGGATGTCAGGAACTAAAACAATAAAACATACGAGCAAATCATTTGAGGTCCTAAGTTTTAGCAGAAATAACTTCCAAGTAAAAGTCCAACACTGGCCATTGGGGGCGAAACACTGGCCCCCGTGGAGAGGGCGCGCAATTTGGGTGTCCTCCTGGATTCTTGGCTGTCCATGGATGATCATGTGACAGCCGTGGCCAGGGGGGTGTTTTATCAGGTATGCTTGATTTGCCAATTGCGCCCCTTACTGGACCAGGCTTGCCCTTCGTACAGTCACTCAAGCACTCGTGACGTCCCGGCTGGACTACTGCAACGCTCTCTACATGGGGCTCCCCTTGAGGTGCACTTGAAGGTTGCAGTTAGTTCAGAATGCAGCCACGCGGGTGATTATGGGTGCCCCAAGGCAATCCCACGTAACACCACTCCTGCGCGAGCTGCACTGGCTACCTGTGACCTTTTGGGTGCGCTTCAAGGTGTTGACGACCATTTTAAAGCGCTCCATGGCTCGGAGCCTAGCTACATACGAGACCGCCTCCTGCCCCATACATCCCTTCGACCGATCCGCTCCCATAGAGAGGGCCTTCTCCGGGTGCCGTCGGCCGGACAATGCCGGTTAGTGACACCCAGGGGAAGAGCCTTCTCTGTGACGGGCCCTACCCTCTGGAACGACCTGCCCCCCGAACTACGTAACATCTCGGACCTCCGCCTGTTCCGCCAGCGCCTTAAAACGCTTCTGTTCCAACAAGCCGGCCTAGTATAACCCCCGATACTGAGTTTTAACATTGTAAATTTTAATTAGAGATTTTATAAGTTGGTTTTAGCATGGGATTATTATTTAATAGCTTTTAATATGGGTATTTATGTGTATGTTTTGTTTTAAATTGCCTGTGTGCTGCCCTGGATCCTTTTTTAGGAGAAGGGCGGGGTATAAATTGGATTAATAAATAAATAAAAGCTGAGAATTAGCACACAGAGAGCCAACATGGTGTGGCACAAAAGTGATGCAAGTCTTTGCAACCATCATCTAAAGAAACAAGGCCTAGGATGCTCTAAGAAATGTTGTTTACTATGCCAATGTTATTTGGCATAGTAACAAAATTATGCCCTCCAGGAAGAAAAACAGAATACCAAATGCATTATTAATAATAATGAAATGACAGTAGGATTCTACAGATCATTGGTGAGGGGCGGCTACCAACAGCAGCAAAATAGGGTGTGGTTTAATCCTCCATAATTTTCTTCCTGAACCACATGATCTACATTTTGGAGATGCACCAAGGAGATGCAATAAAGACCTGGAGGGCAAAGGTTTCGCAGCTTTATAAACTTTTGAAAAGATTGTCCAGAGTATGGCAGCTATACACTGCCATGTGTATTGGTGTTCTAACATTAAGGGATTTGCAACTATAAATTATTTCTCGTGAAATTATTGTTTTATTCATAATTTTTATGGACTGTGGCTGAAGATCTTTACGATTGAAAGAGTTGAACAGTTGATCAACTATTCAACTTGAGTTGATGCCACATCATTTGTTAAGGATCAGCAGTGTAAGATGATGCCCCAAATAGAGGAAGGAATGAATGAATGAATGAATGAATGAATGAATGAAGGAAGGAAGGAAGGAAGGAAGGAAGGAAGGAAGGAAGGAAGGAAGGAAGGAAGGAAGGAAGGAAGGAAGGTTATATTGATATATAATATCATGTTAAATTGTAACACCAATAATAACAGGAAGAAGTCTAGTGAATCTGTTCACCAAATCTGCAATATTATCATAGTCTCAATTAGGACCAATGGAGATGAAACAAGAATACTCATGTAAATTAACACACAGCCTTTGTTCTTGGATATATTATGCTCAGAATAGAGAATTGCTCCTTACAGAAGCAGAAGCACAGGACTTCCAGTGGCAACTATGTTGTATAAATCATGTATGAGCTGAGCCAATGCAGAAGGATAATGGTAATGTCCTGGAATTAGAAACATGATGTAAGGTGATACAAAACTAAATAGCTAGCTCACATACCTACTCTGAACTACAATTTGAAGAGCAAAAGAGAGGTGAGCAACTGAAACATTATAAGGATACATTAAAGGCCACTCCAAAGTCCAACAGAATTATCGCCTTGCAAAACACAATTATTGATGGTCTGAAGGGCATCGTTCTTGTCAGCTGTGAGGCGCCTGGCATACAAGGCAGCCTTCCCCTGGTAGCCTCAACCTAGTTACGGATGGCATCTGCTGCTGCACATGTGTACTCAAGAGTCATTGTGATCTGCATGCCCTTAAAAGCCGCTAGGATTCATCCAACATGTTGCCAAAAAACAGTCAACGTAACCATTGAATAGAAACTATTCCAAGGATGGTGCTGTCATAAAACAAAAGACAGAGGACATATCCTGGCTAAGTGTACCGTCAAATGACTCTATTTGTACAATAATAGGAAACACAGACTCGCCAAGTGTTACCTACGCTGCATTTGTCTTTTTGCACTCTGTCTTGCGTTTCATCACTTTAACATTAGTGCAGCAAGATAACTCATAGTGTGAGATACACCTAAGGATAAGGGAACTGGAGGGAAGAAGAAAACTGAGATGAGCTAACATTTATTCTCAGCTGTCTGAGATAAGTTACTGATTTTAAACCAAAATTGGCTGCAAATATATTTTAGCAAATTACTTTATTTTATAAGGTACAAAAATGGTAACAGTATCCTTGAACATTTTGATAATAGAGGCAGCATTTTCCTGTGTCCAAAATTTTTAATAATCCTAGGCTAAGTGGTGATATTTTCATGATGACAGTTAGTGACTACTGCAGTGCCAAATTGTTTCCATCTGCTTTATTTTATCCTGTTTGTGATAAGGGAAGAGGGAGAATTGCCAAGTTCATCGGACTACTATATCGGGGATGTTAAAATCTGGATAACCATCAGATAGTAGCACAGAGTTAAGTTTTTCTCCCTCTATTTTCTAATTAACTGATTATCATGCAACATGACCTTTTCACACAATGCTTCACTGAAATATAGGGACCAAGATTCGGACCAGATCTTGGAGATCATCTTTTCAACCTCTGTTCCATGCAGGAATCCACTACTAAAGCATCTCCAACTGATGGCCATCTAGCCTCTATCTGAACAATCCCTGCCATGATGATGATCATCATCATCATCTGTTGATGTTACAGTAGCCAGGAGACCACAATGCTATTGCAGAGTAGAACTTTAGCTTGACAAGGTACACATTTCCCAAGGTGTGCCAAGAGGGTGAACTGGCTTCACATCAGAGAAAAGATGAGCAGCTTTTCCTGCAGCGTCACCCAAGGCCCCCTCCCTCCCCCCAAACTGCCTCACAAATCGGTGATGCAACCGGGAAGGTTCAGAGCCATTAGGAATCTGAGTGCCTACACCGAGTATAAGATGCACCCAAGTTTTGAAGAGGCAAATTTTTTTAAAAAGTAGGTAGGTAGATAGAGGGATAGAGAGTGAGAGAAAGAGAGAGAAATACAGTAGGTAGGGAGGGAGAAAGAGTAGGTAGGTAGGTAGGTAGGTAGGTAGGTGGGTAGGTAGGTAGGTAGGTAGGTGGAGAGAGAGAGAGAGAGAAATACAGTAGGTAGGTAGGGAGAGTGTGCGTAGTTAGGTAGGTAGGTACATAGATAAAGGGATAGGGAGAGAGAAAGAGAAAGAGAGAAATACAGTAGGTAGGTAAGTAGGGAGAGAGAGTGTGTGTAGATAGATAAGTAGGTAGAGGGATAGAGAGAGAGAAATAGAGAGAGAAATACAGTAGGTAGGGAGAGAGAGTGTGTAGATAGGTAGGTAGGTAGGTAGGTAGAGGGATAGAGAGAGAAAAATAGAGAGAGAAATAGAGAGAGAGAGAAACAGTAGATAGGTAGGTAGAGAGAGAGAAGGTAGGTAGGTAGGTAGGTAGGTAGGTAGGTAGGTGTTTCCAGATGTATTTACCCATGTGCTGCAGAAGGAAATCACTGACCACCTTTGGAACAAATCTTTGTTTCTGCAGGCACAGTACTTGACCAACGTAATTCTCATCAATCACTCTAACTAGACAGCTTTCTGAAAGGGAAAAAAAACCCTTTTTGCACTGTGCAAACCTCCCCCAAATGGCCCATTTTTTGCCAAAATGGGCCTGTTTCTTTCAAATAAAAGGCATGAAGAGCCTTGGGGGGGGGGGCTTGCAGAGTGCTCCTAGGGGGTGGGGGGGCAAAACAAGGAAAACGAATCTTTTTTCATGAAATCGGGCCATTTTTTGGACAAAAAATAGCATTGATAGCCTTATGGAGGCTTTTAGAGTGCTGCTGGGTGCTGGGGGGGGGGGGAAACCCCTGTTTTGTGCTCATTTCTGTCCTCCCCAGCCCCCAGGAGCTCTCTGGAAGCCTCCATAAGGGCATGCGGGTGGCCATTTTGGTGAAGGGGCGGGGTTTCAGGAGGCAAAAAATGCTGTATTCGATGTATAAGATGCACCCAGATTTTCAACCTCTTTTTAGAGGAAAAAAGGTGCATCTTATACTCCGAAAAATATGGTACTCTCTGTTACGTAGGCTGGTGAGTAATTTTACCATCAGATTTTTCCATCAGATATCTACCATGCAATTTTCTCCGACTGCTTAAAGAGAGTCCCCTTTTTTTAGACCAAAGACCCTAGGAAGAAAAACAGATTCCCCCCCCCCCCTCCTATTTAGGTCAATTTTTTTATATTTTTGCTTCCTGGAGTGCAGTGTTGCAGTGATTCCCAAGGAGTATTAGGAAACCCTAACTAAGATATTCATACCTTTTTACTATTTGTTCATAGATGTGCATTTGCTGTGGGGCAGTGATGGATGTGTTTTCTTTAGTTTCCTCATTCACAACTTTCTGATAAAAAAAAAATTCTTCGGCAGGATTGTCTCTAGAGCTTTGCGTAAGGAAGAAGACTCACTTCTTCCCCACTTGGACATGCTAAGGAATCTAATCATCCTCCCAGGAGCATTTTCTGGAATGGGTGACCTTGAATGGTGGGCTAAAATCTGTGAATCCATCTCCTAGTTCCTCTGGAGCCTTTGTCCTGCCTAAAGCTAATGGCTCTTCATGTCTCTATGTATACAGGGACATTCCCTTGGCCTCTTTTACAGATTTCGAAGCTGTTAAAGAGCATGATAGACTTTCACCAAGTGTACAAAAACAGTGGGAGGGAGTCACCCATTCTGGAAGCAGGGAAAATGACTTGCCAGTCTCCTGTTTTGTCTATCTCTCCTCTATTTCTAATTTTAATGTCTGTGAGGAAACTGGCTGAGCATGAGGACAAAGGCCTGACAGCCATTCCTGGGAGAGATGCTAAACTTAATAAGAATGAAAGGCAGCTCCGGTGTCAGTGTTAATAGGTGTTAGGTGGAAGTTACAGCCTAGTAAAAGATTCCTAACCACTGTTCAGTATTCAGAAACAAAATGGTGATCATATGGCGGATATTTAAAATTGTGTAAGCTGTCTGGAGAAGGACTGGAATGGACAACTGGAACACAAAACAAGTTTTTAACCTGTTAATTAATGAAATTTATAATATCTGACCCAGGTTGAGGGGCGGGGAAAGGATAATGCAAGTTTTCCTTCTGGGTATATTTGTAAGGCAATAGGGAGCTAAAATTATACCACAATCCTTTGTTTAATCAATATTGGCATATACCATATCAGAACTGCAAAACTCTTGAAGAGTACACAATGGGAGTAAAGACCTACTCATCTTCTACAACTATGCAACTCTTTTGTGTGTGTGTATTTGTATATATGTATATATGTGTGTCTGTATATGAATAGAGTAGAGTAGAGTAGAGTAGAGTAGTGTAGTGTAGTGTAGTGTAGTGTAGTGTAGTGTAGTGTAGTGTAGTGTAGTGTAGTATAGTATAGTATAGTATAGTATAGTATAGTATAGTATAGTATAGTATAGTATAGTATAGTATAGTATAGTATAGTATAGTATAGTATAGTATAGTATAGTGGTGTGGTATAAACATAACATAACATAACATAACATAACATAACATAACATAACATAACATAATCTTTCTGGGTGAGGCATATCTAATTACCAGGGTGATGAATGCGCGGTAACTTATTTTCCAGGTATGAAAATGAACCCGAAGTCCAGAGTGATGCTTTCTGGAGAAGCTTCTTGGATGAGAAGTGAAACATCTTCAAAGAAAAACCAGAAAGTCCATTTGCCTCTTGGAAAGAGAAAAAGCACCTTTGGGACAACCATGACCTGGATGACTGGGAATTTTCATAGACTTCCAGAACATAGCAACAGAAATGTGGAAAGTCTTTCCAGAGACTATGATAAAACTGGTCGTCAGAAGTTCCTCCAGCAGATTCTGCTTCAGTTGGAATTCAGAAGGGCTGGCTGAGGTAGTCTGACTGGAATCCAAGAGCTCTGGAAATGCTAAATGCAGCTATCTGTGGCATGGGCCATCAGCTTAGGTTAAATCTGCCCTGCCTCACAAGAGACTCTTGTCCATTCAGAGGATTTCCATTTGTGAGCCTAAATCTGATTCCTTTCTCTCATTTCATCCAGAAAAGTAGCTAGTATAGTCATAATGAAGTTCTGATAGACTAAGAGACTAGGCCGCTCTATCTGGTGAAAAACCTCAGCATCCTGTTTTATAATTTTAAATCACCAGCAGTGTAACTGAGCCAAACAAACATCAAACTTTCTCTCAAACTACTCATATTTCCTAACCTACGTATTAAAATTAATTTGATAAGCAGACATTAAGAAATGAATAAAGAATTAGATGAAGGGTCCCTGTTAGATCGTTTGAATGCATGAGGCAGAGTCAGGCTTAAAAGCAAACAACAGCTCTTTATTGGTATCAACTATGTACAATCCAGTGCCGTTCTGTTTGACAGCAGCCCTTTTATAGAGAGCTGTCAAACGGCTCGGCCAATCACCTTTGAGTATTTTCCCGCCAGATCGGAGGACTTGGTGGAACCTACCATACTGGCTGTCAATATGCAACAGTCCCAACCCCTGGGCAGTGGATCGGCACTAAGCCATGGACTATCAGGAACTGGCCATGCAAGGAAGCAAAATCCTATTCGTGCATGTGTGGGATCCAGGCAGTGCACAAAAATACAGTCCCCGGTCCCTCCCACTGCCCTCCCTGGAACCAGTCTATGGCAGCGGCCGGTCTAAATAATGGGAGAGTATCTTAACTTCTATAGCAAGATTATTAACAGACCTCAAATCACAACTTGTACAACAAAAAATAATATTTGAAATTTCCTGGACTCCATTACATTGGTGGAGAAAAGTACTGCCAAAAACAGCATTTTGTTGGAGATGTTGAAGGCCCGATTGCAGTTGTCACTTATGACTGCCTTGCCTACTCAGAGGTGGTATTCAGCCAGTTCTCTCCAATTCAGGTGAACCGGTAGCGGCAGCTGCGGGAGGCACCGCCCACCCGCCCCGACGTAATGTGTGAGCACTGTGCATGCACAGAAAGTGGTGTGCATGTGCAGATATGGCGCATGCAAGCAAAGTGAGAGAGCAAGCGCTCACATTTGTGAACCAATAGGGAAGGTAAGTGAATCCCACCACTGCTATAGATGTCGATTTTGTATAGAAAAGCATGATAACGTATAGGACTCAAATACAATAGATTTTTTTTTAAATCATCAAATGTAATAGAAATCTGTATGTTGAAATGACTTCTCAGTTTGAACCAGGAAAAGACTTCCTTTACAATTAATTTTCTTCTCACCTTTTTGAAAAGATATCTTCCACTATACTCCCTTTCTAAGCAATTTCCCAAAGATCCATGTAATTGAATCCTGTTAAGTTTTCTCCTTATAGTTGCCATGAAAGCAAAATGGATATGCCCATGTAGTCCCCAGACGTGGAGCTGAATGAAAATAAACTATGCTTAATGTAGACTACACTACAAAATTAAGCATGCCATCCAAATTATGAATGAAAAGAAAAGAATTGCATGTTGTTTGGATCAGTATATAAATATTGTAGTAGTAAGGTCTGTTCCATTTAAAAGCATGAATTGATTCCAACTGCCAATCTGGAAGGCAGAAAGGTTTGTTTAACACTGGCAGTGAGAGTTCTTGGCAGTTTGCTTTGGATAATGATGATGAGGAATTCCCTCTCCTCAAAATAACCATTCCAATATTTGTGGCCCACCAGTCTCAAATCAGTCCTTGATCATTGAAAAATCCGTACTTTTTCTAACAAAAGTTCTGGATAGACTAAGAAATATAGTTACTAATATTTATTTAAATGAAGTTGATATTAACTCTTGTGTTATATTCATTATACCAACCTTATAAAGCCAGAAAGTATTTTCACCATCTCGAAAGTGAAGGAACACAGGGCCAAACTAAATACAGTAACAGCAAAGCTATGTCAAAACAAATTGCATGTAAAGCACTTTGCTTAACATTCATTCCTGGCTTCTGGGTGAAGACTGGTGAGTTAAAATGTCTCTGAACGAGTGGAGATGATGACCGCAGCAGCTAAGACTGAAGGACTGGCAAGTATATTAACACCATGGGACCTCTCTGGTTAGGAAGAAAGCAGGAGATCACCAGTGGTGGGCTCCAATTTTTTTAACAGCCGGTTCTCTGCCCTAATGACTGGCTGGGTGGGCATGAATGGGAGGGGGTGTCATGTGATTGAGTGGGCATGGCCAATTCTACGTCACTTGTGTGGGTGGTACCTTTATGGGACAGGCAGGATTGGGGAGGGACTGCCTGTAACGATAACCAATAAAGAATCTACTCAAATCCATTTTAGAAATTTAAGGTGTACTTTTACTGGTTATGAAAAGATTGCAGCAAAGGTAAAGCAAGGTCTGAGATATCCGCGCGTGAACCCACTGTCCAATGCAAAACCCCTTTAGTTGTCATGTGGGTTGCATCTTCAGGGGCATCATCAGAATGGCATGCAAGACCGTTGACCTTGACCACTGCACAGTACCAGCTCCTGGAATGCGAAGTAGATGGCGAGAGCATACTTCCTTCTCCAAATCACCTCCTGCATTAATACAGTCCCATTCCCAAACCCCATGCCCCTCCCTCCCCGTTTCAATGGCAGCAACAAAGCGGAGGCTGACACCAGGGGTCTCTGGTGGGGGTGGGAGAAAGAAAGACCAACTCCATATAACGGAATATTAGAACTTTTGCTGTAAGATTTTTGAAATAATTATATATCGGTATCTGTCACATCACTGACATTAAAAATGTGATCAAGTGGGATGAACGAGTATGAAACAAAACAAACAGCAAGCATCGCTTTTGCTACTAAAATTAATTAATCTACTGTCATTTTTCTACTTAAAATCTGTGTTCAACTCTACATCTATCACCACTAGATCATCCGTGGTTTTGGGGTGGAATACCATCTGTACGCTGATGACACTCAGTTGTACATATCCACCCCAAACCACCCCAACGATGCCGTCGAAGTGCTGTCCCGGTGTCTAGAGGCCGTACGGATCTGGATGGGTAGTAACAAACTCAGACTCAACCCGTCCAAGACCGAGTGGCTGTGGTTTCCGGCACCCCGGTTCAGCCAGTTAAGTCCAACACTGGCCATTGGGGGCGAACAACTGGCCCCCGTGGAGAGGGCGCGCAACTTGGGTGTCCTCCTGGATTCCCGGCTGTCCATGGAGGACCATGTGGCGGCCGTGGCCAGGGGGGCGTTCTATCAGGTACGCCTGATACGCCAGTTGCGCCCCTTACTGGACCGGGGAGCCCTTCGCACAGTCACTCAAGCGCTCGTGACATCCCGGCTGGATTACTGTAACGCTCTCTACATGGGGCTCCCCTTGAGGTGCACTCGAAAGCTACAGTTAGTACAGAATGCGGCCGCGCGGGTGATTATGGGTGCCTCAAGGCAAACCCACGTAACACCTCTCCTGCGCGAGCTGCACTGGCTGCCTGTGGCCTTTCGAGTGCGCTTCAAGGTGTTGACAACCATCTTTAAATCGCTCCATGGCTCGGGGCCTAGCTATATACGAGACCGCCTCCTGCCCCATACATCCCTTCGTCCGATCCGCTCCCACAGAGAGGGCCTTCTCCGGGTGCCGTCGGCGGGGCAATGCCGGTTGGCGACACCCAGGGGAAGGGCCTTCTCTGTGGCGGGCCCGGCCCTCTGGAACGACCTACCCCCCGACCTTCGCACTATCTCGGACCTCCGTCTCTTCCGCCAACGTCTTAAGACGTATTTATTTCAACAAGCCGGCCTAGGATAGCCCCCTGTTCCTGACTTTTTTAAAAAAAATAAAAATAAATTATAATTTGGCAAGGTTTTTAACATGGGTTTTAGCACGGGTTAATCTAATTTAATATATTTTAAATTGATATTTATTGTATTTTTGTGGTTTTAATAATGCCTGTGCGCCGCCCTGGGTCCTAACAAGGAGAAGGGCGGGGTATAAATTTAATAAAATAAATAAATAAATAAATAACATTAGCAGAATAAAGATTAGGGATAGAAAATAGAGCAAATCAACTTCAAATCTGGGCCATGTGTGGCTTCTTCATTCTTAAGCTTCTCAAAGATAATCAGTCATGGCAATCACTGATGTTAGTTAGTTAGTTAGCTAGTTTGTCAAACATGTACAAGATAACAGGTATTAGTTTAAACATGGATATGAACAAAGGAAATGAGTACAAATAAATGGGGACACTAGGACAGGGACGTAGGCATACTGGTGTGCTTTATGCACGCCCCTTTACGGGCCTCTTAGGAATGGGATGAGGTCCACGGTAGACAGTTTAAGGTTAACATTATGGGGCTTTGAGGATGTAACAACAGAGACAGGTACAGCATTCCAGGCGTTGACCACCCTGTTGCTGAAGTCATATTTTCTGCAATCAAGTTTGGAGCAATTTACCTTGAGTTCATATCTATTGTTTGCCTGTGTGTTATTGAGGTTGAAGTAGTCATTGACAGGTAGGACGTTGTAGCAGACAATTGTGTGTACTATGCTTAGATCAGACCGTAGGCGGCGTAGTTCCAGGTTGTCCAAGCCCAAAGTTTCAAGCCGGGTGGCATAAGGAATTCTATTGTAAGTAGAGGAGTGGAGGACTCTTCTTGTGAAATACCTCTGGACCCTCTCAACTGTATTAATGTCTGATATACAGTGTGGATTCCAGGCAGAGGAGCTGTATTCAAGAATTGGTTTGGCAAAGGTTTTGTATGCCCTAGTTAGCAGTACAATGTTACCGGAGAAGAAGCTTCACAAAATTAAGTTAACAACTCTTAATGTCTTTTTTGCAGTGCTGTTACTGTGAGCTCTGAGGCTTAGATCATTTGAGATTAGGTCTCCTAGGTCCTTGATAGAGTGAGGGTCATCTACGAGGTCATATCCACCCAGCTTGTATTTAGTGTTCTGATTTTTGTTGCCAATTTGGCTAAATTTCCCCTATGCTTTTGGTCATCCTGACCAAAGATTAAAGACTTTTCCCACATCTGTTGTTTAGTCCCTTCTTTGTTCAAGTACACTGTACTAGAATTGTAGACAAATTATATGCAAGGAAGAAATGAAAATTAATGCATGGCATATATCCAGAGCCACCCTTAACACTAAAGAAATGCTTTTTCTATTTGCTAGGCAATTACTGGTTTCCCATCTTACTTGTCTTCTCTTCTAAATTCATGATATACTGATCCCAATATATTATAATCCAAGTTTATTCCAACCCATAAATTATGTTTGTCTTCTGGTGATATCTGGCTCATTATCAAAATTCCTAATTGTATGTGCTATGGTTTCTGAGTCTGCTATGTGTGTAGGTTGTTACATCCCCTTCTGACATGCCTCCAGTCCTTACAATATACATAGACACAAACACCAAGTTCTTATTGTTGCATTCTTCACAGTAAAAGGCCTTCACTTGCCCCTTATCCTTGCTTGATTAGATGCAATAAGAGTTACACTTCAGGAACTGTCTTTCTTATACAGTGCTAAAAAGCTTTGGGATTCCACATAAAACAACATAACATCTGAGGTGAGCATCTCTTTAATGCAGAGGTGGGGAACTATGGCCCCTTTATGACTTGTGGACTTCAACTCCCAGAATTCCTGAGCTAGCCATGCTGAATTCTGAGACTTGAAGTCCACATGTCAAAAAAGGGCCACAGTTCCCCGCCCCTGGTTTAAAGGTAGCCTGCTGCTTAATTCTACCCACCTTTCTGACATCTAAGTAATATATTTCACTTGAACCCCATTAGATTATAGTAGAACTTAGACTTATACATCAATCCCTGAGCAGTTACAAATGTCAACATATTGCACCCACCAATCTGGATCCTCATTTTACATACTTCAGAAAGATAGAAGGCTGAGTCAACCATGAGCTGCTCAAGAGCAAACTGTGGGCTGTGAGCAGAATTAGCCTGCAACATTGCATTCTAACCACTGCACCACCATGGCAAGATAGATCTTGCAGTCTCATAAAAGTATGACATAGATTTTATAATCCTGAATTCCCCTACAACCAGAATAAATTAATTATTTATATTTAATATTTATATTATTAATTATAACCAGATTAACCTTTAACATCTCAACATACTTCTTAAGACCTTGGAGTCTTAGGGAAAATGATCATTAGTTTTACAGAATCAGCATTTCTTAACCTTAGCTGCTTAAATATGTGTTCTCTTCAACTCCCAGAATTCCCCACCCTGGGAGTTGAAGTCCACACATTTTCAAGTTGCCAAGGTTGACCCACAATAATGAAACTGGGAAAGCAGTGAACTGCAGGAGGATTAGTTGAAGGGATAGGAATGGATTCCGCCACCCCCCCCCATCCCAGGATTCTGCTTAGCTGTATTAATTTTGGAATGGGATGTACATGTGGGTGTGAAATGGATGCTTGAATGACAGATATGCATTTATGATACGTCAGTTGGAGAAACTTCAAATAAAACGTCAAATAAGTTTCTTGTTCAGATACTTCAGATAGCACATTTAAATTACTGTTAGGGACAATATTGATTTGAGTAAATCTAGATAAATCTAGTAAAGGGTTTTCTCAGAATCCTACTGAAGAACATTATTCAAGTTCTACTCCATGGGTATTCTATCTCAAATGCCAAATTATCCTGCTCTTCATTAACTTAACCAAAACTACATTTGTTAAGCATGCTTTCAGCTTTTCTTTGGATATTTATTGAAATATCTGGGCAATAAGTTGTAGCTGTCAGCAATTCCCTCAGGTCAGAAGAAATTATACATAGTTATTATCACTCAGTTGCTTCATTGCAACTCACATCATCTCAGAAATTCTTCAGAAGCTTAGAGCCAGTTGTCTTCAACTTACAACACTTTTGAGATGCTCATGAGCTCAGCTAAGAGGACACATCAATTATGAACCTTCTTCTTTTTCTTCCTGTGCCATATCCATCATCGGATGTTGGCGATCCTGTTGGCAATCCTATTTTTGTCAACAGTCGCATGAAAAAGTGCTGCCGAGCTTTGTCCAAACCAGTCCCTGAGGTTTTGAAGCCATGATGTTCTTCTTCTGCATGGAAATTATGAACCCACACAACAAAATTGTCCTTTTTAAGAACCAAACAGGAACTCATACCTCTGTCCAGATGTGGATGTCCACCACCATCTAGTGACTAAATCATATAATGACAGTATCCACATACTGCCTACTTACGTTCCTAACTATAAGTGATTCCATTATTGGCTTTCTTTATGGCCCACTAGGAGAGAAACTACATTGGAAAATGTCTTTCAAATGGATGGTTATCCAACATATCCTGATTGCCCAAGCTTTTTATTTCATATTGGGATTAACATATGATCATTGTAGAGTCAGATCTATTTTGAGTGTCCCATAATTATAATCCTATATTTATAAATGTCACAAGAGATCACTAACTCAGGTATCCCAATCTACCTTTTCTGTGCCTCTCCAGGACCCAATCACATCATCCTTTTGAATAGACACTGCATACCTACATAGTAAGTGCTGTAGCAGAAGCATCTTCCCCATTGAGAAGATGAGAGCCCAATAAATTTAAATAAATTAATAAAACTGGTACATGTAATCCTCAACTTACAATGAACCTCCCTAAAACTACTTCCATCCCATTCCAGAGTTCCAATGTCTGACCTCACATTATCACATTTCAGGCACTTGGCAACCTGCTCACTTTGACATCAGTTGGGATGTTCTGCAGTCATGTGCCCATGATTTACAATGGTGTTTTTTTTTTGCCAGTTTCTGGCCTTTTCAGCCAGTTTCCAGCCAAAAAAAATCCCACAGGAATACAATGATTCACTTAACCGCCAAGTGATTTACTTAATTACCACCACAAAAAGTTGTAAAATTGGGCCAGGTCACGTGGGTGCCTCAACTTACAACCATCATGACTTGCAGTGGAAATCCCAGCCTCCATTATGGTCATAAGTTGAGGCTTATCTGGATTGTCACATAGAAAAATGGAGCCCTATATTTTATCATGCCATGGCAGCAGCTGCATCTGCTCAATAATATTAACTCCTTTGAAATCTGAGAGCACCTTAGACAGAGTGTGAGCAGGCAGAAATCATTTAAGAAGTAGGCAGACTAATGACAGGGCAAAGGAAGAACTTCGTAACCCACTTTATGGGGGACAGAGAGCCTACTCTTGATTCTCGGGAATCTTTTTTATTCTTTCTCTCCTGGCAGAGAACATAAAGAAACCAGTCTCAACATAATCTAGAAAGCTACTCAGCCACACCTTCCAGATCCTCAACCTATCCCCTCCCTTCTTCCATTTGTGGTAACAGGATTAATAAACGTGTCTATATAGGAAAAGGAATGTTGTACAAATCCAACCAGAACAAAGTTCTTTTTTTTTTTTAAACTAACTTCCTCCGGGGTAAATTGAAATAAAATACCGCAGAGATAGTTTAGATATTACTATGTACTTATTCAAAATATGGGTCAGCATTCAATATATTTTTAGAACTTGGACTCACTTGGTATATATTTGTACATACAGCACAGCATAATTATGCCCTGCTCTTCTTTTCTTAATTTAAAGGGCAGTATTGAACTCAGAGGTGACATTCATTTGCAGTAATGTTGGATCCTCAAATCGAAAATACATGCATGTGGTTTACATTATGAACAGCGAGTACTCTGTGTGTGTGTGTGTGTGTGTGTGTGTGTGTGTGTGTACAAGTTTAATGCTTTGTTATGGTTGGTCGCATAGTCAGCCAGATGTTTGGACTGAATATGCCATTTTTATCCAGCTATGGCATAGGTGTCAAACTCAATCACATCTCGTGATGTATCAAGACATATTGAGATGTTTTTTTGCTTCTGTGGAGCCAGGGTGGTTGTGGCCCGTGTATGATGCATCTGGCCCACAGGCCATCAGTTTGATACCTCTGACCTATAGAGTCCTTCCCAAGGACCTAGGTTGGGCAGACGTTGTTGGATGATGTTATATGTATCATCACAGGATATATGCATTTTGAAATAAAACTGCCCTTTGCAATTGATTGATGGTGTTCAAGTTGTGCTCCAGATGTTTTGGGATTACACCCAAAGCACCTATTACCATCGATACCATCTGCTTACTTTTGCTACAGTTGTTCTACTTCTAGTCGCAAGATCTTTGCAATTTGAGATAGTCTCCAGTTCTTTCTTTTCTATTCTGCTGTCTCCAGGCACTGAAACATCTACAAAGACTGTTATGTCTTTCTTATCAACAATTGTTAAGTCTGGAGTGTTATGTGAGAGGTGCTTGTCTGTTTGAATTCTAACGTCCCAGAACACATCAGAATCATTTTCTATTACGTTGTCTATTTTGCTTCGGCAAGTTCTTGCTTGCAAGACAAATGGCATTTCTTGCAGCTATTCCAATCTACCATTGTTGCTACTTTCTCATGCTGTTGTTTGTAGTCAGTCTGAAGTCCCTTCTTCTTGCAGCAACGAACGTGGTAATTCATTGTTTCTTCAGCTTCCTTGTAGAAGTAGCATTAACCTTCTTGCCTTTAATGTTGCCTTTCATGTTGTCAACATGCCTTTCATGTTGTCAAGATGAAGGCCGCCCTGGGTCCGTTTGGAGAAGGGCGGGGTATAAATTCAATAAAATCAAATCAAAGGTATTTGTAATATTTGTCTTCATCCAGACTCTAAATATAGTATAGCCTTTATTGTCATTGTACCAAATAAATACAATGAAATGGGTTGTTATTATTATTATATTATTATCTCCATGGGGAATCTTGATTCCTTCAGTTTTCATATTTTACCCCATCAATGGTAAAGGTGGCACATTTCTCCTAACCAAACCTCATTGCAATATCTTGGCTGTATATAACATTATATGGACATATAACACTATATGGATAGTGTTGAGCAGCAATTCTATTTCAGATGGTGTTTTTCCTTTTAAAAAAATATATTTTGTTCAAAATAGGATTAAAATGCAAAATACAGAACACACACACACACAAAGAATCCAAAGGAAAAGAAATACAGCAAACACAAAACAATCAAAACATTAAAAAAGAAAAAGGTACATCAAAAAAAACAACCAACACATATACACAAAATATCCCCTCTATCTGAATACTGATTAATAATTATCCTGTGTTGGTTCCCACCCCTTACAAAACAGGCCCTCCCAAAATTTGTAAACTACTGAATCTATTTACAAATTGTTGACTTATCTTCTATAAGTTATTATAGTGATAACGTAGTTAACAAAACAAAAATAAAGTTTCAAAACTCTCTGTTAACAAACTGTTTTTGTAATCCAGTCCTAGAACGTTTATCCCAAGTCATCCCAAATAATTTGTCCTGGATCAAATATCCATGCTTGTTCCTTAGTGCCATCACTTATCAATTGTTGTTTAATTAAATATAATAGATTCAGTCTCCACAATAAGCCTTTCTTCCAATCAAAGTCAAAATAGTTAGTTACCAACTATGATAAATCCATCCAGGCTTTGTAGAAAAGAGGAATTTGTAACTTCTCTTTATAGTCAAAATGCCAATAAAAAAGAATACAGAGATTTAAAATTTGGAACAGCTGATGAAATCCCCTCTGTTAGTCCTCCAGCTGTAGAAGTATCTCTTTCATCTGGAATGGAGTGTGTCCTTTTGTATATGTTCATCCAAAATTTCTTCCCCTAACTAATTTTTCAGAATCAGTAGCGTCTCATCCAGTGGTGGGTTCCGGATCCCGGTGCAACCACTATGGTGCAACGGGGGCGGGCACCCATCACATGAATGTGCACAGCACGCACGCACACACTTACAACCCGCAATGCTCTGCAACACCTCCGCAATGCTCCAGCTGCTTGGTGGAGCGTCACACGGGCACCGTATGGTGCATGCAGGGAAGCCCCCAAAACCTCAAATACCAGTAAGGAGCGTGGGCAGGCGGGCAGACCCTCCAGAGCACTGCACTGAAACAGTACCTGGTGCTCCTGGTAGGCACCCATACGCCCGTACTGGGGCGTACCGGTGAGACCCCACCACTGGTCTCATCAAGCTTTTTAAAAAGAAATTCAGGTAGGACAGTGATGGCTAACCTTTTTGTCCTCTCGTGATGAAAGTGTGTGCGTACAACAACGTGCCCACACACCTGCACCAGTAATGCAATGTGCACGCACACACAGTGTGCCCCGCACTCCTGCGCATTTGTGGCCAACCCCTTGTGCTCCCATCGTTTTCTGTGCATATGCGTATGGCCCCCCCATGCCCCATTTTGGGCCTAGTAGACCTCCCTGCAGCCCCATGGGAACAAAAATAGATCATGGGGGGCGCCCCCACCCCCATGCATGCACACATCCCCCACACATATGTGCACAGTAATGCACCCTGCCTCCCGCTCATGTGCAGCAGAGACCCAAAAATCATCTGGTTGGTGGTAGGTGCATGTGTGGTGGAGGTGAGCTGGGGCAACAGCTCACGTGCCCGCAGAGAGGGCTCTGCGTGCCACATGTGGCACATGTGCCATAAGTTCAGCATCATGGAGCTAGGAGCTACATATTCCCCCACCCTCCTTTCTTAGGTTTCCATCACTGTTCAGCCATTTTAATCCATGAAACTTAATCAGAGAACAAAGAACAAAGAACCGATGTTCTCTTTTATATTTTAATCCAAGGTTATTTAAAAAAAAAAAAAAAGTCCAAATATTTTGCAAATTCAAAAAGTACAGAAATCCAGGGGTGAGAGTCTAAAAAAGCTCTTCACCCCACAACATCAGCCAGCCATGCTTCATTACAAAAAAGATGAAAAAGTTATCCAGAACAACATATATTAAAATAAACAAAAACCAAAAAAACAATTAGAATCCAACAAGGACTTGAAATAAATCAGCATTCAGACATAAGTCTACTTTTAAAATCAGAAGCAAAATGGAACAATAAACTCAAAATTGAAAATTAAAACTCTTAAGATAACAAAACTTCAGACAGGATGATTTATATGCCCAGGGATTGTGATCTCTTCCAGAAGGAATGGAAGAGATCAAGACCCCCACTTCCCATCAGGGTCCACAATTGTTTAAAAGTTGATTACTCCTGAGTGCTTGAATTTAAAATCAGGAAGCAACACTGCCAAAGAACAGCTCTGGCATTGAAATCAGCAGATCATCGGTAATGTTGTGGCCTGCCAGTGGCCAGCAGAGCTGGCAGCAGATTCAGATAGTGAGGAGGTTGGGGAGGAATATGGGCCAGTCCTGGAATCTGGGGAAGGCTCGTATGAGGGCTCTGCATCAGAGGCAGAAATGGGGCCACAGCCGTCTGACAGTTATCAGCTGCCTTCATAGTCAGACATCAGTGAAGCAGACGAACATCTGGAGCCTGTTCCCAGTGTGCGCATGCACAAAGTTGCCCGACGAAGGGAACAGTTAAGGAACAAGGGTCGACTTGGGAATAAGGCCACAGCCCCTCTCATAGAGAATAAAAGAGAAGTGAAAGGGGAGTGGAGTTTGCAGGAGAGAGTTAGTTCATTCCTGCATTCTTACCAAATATTGCGATATCTCAGAAAGATATCAGCTTGGCCACTCTCCAAGCCTGATAAAGGTCAGTAATTGTGAACTATCTTGAAAGACTGTGGGAGAGGAAAGACTTTGCTGGAGGGGAATTCACTGTAAATTAAATAAAAGGGGGTTTATCCAGATGAGGACTCGCCTTCGTGCTGCAGGGGAAGCCTAGGTCAGAACAGATAAGGGAAAAGAGAAGTCCTTACCATTCAGCACCATCTTGAGAGGAAGACTTCTCAGATGGTGCACCTGTCACAGGCCAGCCACCTCTGGAAACGGTGTTGCATCAGTTCCTTTAAACATCTTACCATTTTTAAAAGTTACTGCTTGAAACTTATCTTTATGCAAATGTATTTTTGTGTCCTTGAGTTTCTTTCTTTTAACTCCTCTCTTTTCACTATTATTCAGTCAAGTATAATTGCAGCTAGAAGGTGCCTTCATTACATAATGAGAAATTGTACAATTATTCAGGATATTCACTTAGTGGAAATGATAGTTTGAGACTGAGAAATAGATCCTGATCTCTATTAAGCTGATGTAGATTCTACTACTTCCCAAGGTCTATATTAATGTAGTAACAGCTCAGAATTTTTCTTTGCTTTTCACCTCCCACATAGCTTGCCTACCAATTATTTAACTGTCTCTGAAATTTCCCTATTTTTCTAAACCAATTTTTTTCATTTCGCTGCCTATATGTTACATGTATAGACTACCTGAAGCTTCTATTTATTAACGATACAAAAATAACCCCACCCTGGCTTCTATTTACTGCCTTGATTTCTATTTCCCAGTAGATTAGGGACAATTCTATCTGCACATGAAATCCTTTATACTTAGCAAAAACATTCCTCACATGATCCAGACTGACAATTACACTGGGACAGCTTCTAATGATGTGAAAACATCCCCGAATTAAAAGAAGCCACAAAATTGCCTCAGAATTTGTTTTGTTTCGTTTTCAGTCTAGAATCCTCATAGCCCAGCAATTCATGGTTCTTTCAAAGCATCAGCAACCCCAAAGCTCAGGTTTTTGACTAACCATGCTTTGCAGAAAACATAATAAATAACCTTATTTATTAGATCTACCCCTCTTTGACCTCTAAAGCTAACTTAGGAGATAGGCTTCTCATCTTGGAGACCTTTCAGGTGTGCTAGAATATCCCTGATCTCCAGACACCATGGGCATATATTGTATCAAGGATAATCTAAAATGAGACAGATGGAACCAGAAAGACTATTATTTGTTTATTTATATCCCACCTTTATTATTATTTTTATTATTATTTTATAAATAACTAGCTGATAACCCAGCGTTGCCCAGGTATTTATCCCAACCCTCCTTCCATGAACGTTGCTGCAATTTCTAATGTTCGATTTCCCCCCTTACCAGAGGAAGCCCCCTTGTGGAGTACTGTGAAGCTGTTACCATGGCAACTCCACAGCGCTTTACAGTAGAAGCCATTTTAAGGCACAACAGGCTGTATCTCAACAGAACACGCACACCGAGCGGTGTTAGGGATGTCTTACCCCCACAGTATTTGTTTCCAGAGGGTAAGTAATCTGTGTACCATGTTTGGTTGAAATTACTTGAACACACAAAGAGACACACAGCCATTTAGATGATAGATAGATGATAGATAGATAGATAGATAGATAGATAGATAGATAGATAGATAGATAGATAGATAGATAGATAGATAGATAGATAGATAGATAGATAGATAGATAGATAGATAGATAGATTCAAGGTGGTGAACATACCTAAGACTCCTTCTTCTATTTTTGCCATAGTAACAACCTTGTGAGGTGAGAAGGGATGAGAGAAAATGACTGGCCCAAAATCACCCAGTCAAATTTCATGACCTTCCTTTGGTTATATCTTCTTTGTAAAATTCCTTTGTCAAATAAACTTTATTAGCCATAATTTAGTACCAGTTGTATTATTCAGCAGCAAATAATATTACCATAATGATATTTGTCTTTCACTACAGGTTATCCACAACTTACAAAGTTAACAATGGCACTGGAAAAAAGCCACTTGTGACCATTTTTCACACTTACAACTATTGCAGCACTCCCATAATCACATGATCCAAATTCAGACATTTGGCAATTGGCATATATTTATTATGATTGCAGTGACTCTGGATTATGTGATCACCTTTTTGTGACCTTTCTGACAGACAAAGTCAATGGGGAAGCCCGATTCACTTAACAACCATGGGAAGAAAGGTCATAAATTGGGGTAAAACAACTCACATAACTGCCTTGCTTAGCAATGGAAATCTTGGGCTCAATTGTGGTCATAAATTGAGGACTACCTGTATTGTGCACTCTACCTCATTTTATTCTTAGGTAGTATAGAAAGAAACATCCATCTGGTTCAATTCCAAGCTGGGAGAAAGACACTAGAAACATGGAGGCTGATTGGAATGGAGGTTTAATGATGAACAGAGCCACCAAGGACATGGTTCTGGTGCAGCTGACAAAATGGAGTTGAGAGGGGGGCGGGTTATACCTTCTCTTGGGCTTTGCACTTGAGCTTCCTGTTCCTGTTCAAGAATATGTATATGTATTGGTTCAACATAAGGATATTGGATGTAAATTGTAAAAAGAGATTTGGAAAGGAGGATTAGAAACTTTGTTACTAAATATTATTGATTTTTATCTAGAATAGGCCATAAGGATCTAATGTCATGGGATGATATTAGAAATAGCTAATAAAATGCCAGTATGTGGTTATGTTTCAAATTTTGGAATATTTTATGAAGAAGGATGTTTAAACAATTATAGACAAATGAAAATTGAGGTATGATGATGGTAATATATATAAATATATTTGATTTAAAATATTTGATCTGATAGGAACTATAGGGGATGACTGTGGAAGAGATGCACGAAGGTTTTTTACAACCAACTGATACACTTTCTACAGTATGTAAAGAAGGAGAATTTTTTGTGTTGTGTTTGTTTGAAAATTTAAAATTTAAAATAAAATTATATAAAAAAACATGTATTCTATTGGCTGTTGTCAGATTCCCATGGGACCATGTAGTGGTTATGTGGGGATCATAACTGACTCTATAGACAAAATACAAATCCTAGATCAGTGATGGCTAATCTTTTTTGGCTCATGTGCCAAAAGTGGGGGGAGTGCAGGGGGGTCATGCATGGGCGTGCCACACCCATAATGCTATGTGCGTGACCCCCTGCTTTTGCCACACTTATTTCACCCTCCCCAGGCTCCAGAGGTTTTCTAGGAGCCTGGGGAGGGTGAAAACAGCCTCCCTGCCCCACCTCCAGAGGCTTCAGGAGCTTCCCTGAAGTCTCCAGAGGGTGAAAAACGGCCTCAAAAGAAGGCCTAAATCAGCTGGCCAGCGCACACAAGCGCGTTGGAGCTGACTGGCAGTGGTGGGTTTCTGCAGGCTCGCACCTACTCGTGAGAGCCGGTTGGTGAAATTTAGAGAACCGGTGAGAGGGGGTTCCACTGGCGTACCTGGAAGTAAATCTGGCCCGCCGCTGCCAGTGACCCAACGGGAAGGAAAGGAAAGGAAAGGAAAGGAAAGGAAAGAAAGAAAGAAAGAAAGAAAGAAAGAAAGAAAGAAAGAAAGAAAGAAAGAAAGAAAGAAAGAAAGAAAGAATTTATCATCACAATTGAGTCCAAAATTTTGGTTGCTAAGCAAGAGCGTTGTTAAATGAGTTTCACCACATTTTAAAAGGTGGCCACTCCCACCCTGTCACATGACTGCCAAGCCATGCCCACAAAATAGGCCACACCTACAGATTAGGTTCTAAAAAATTTGAAACCCACCACTGCTGACCGGGCAACGCCTCACGTGCCGTAAGAAATGGTTCCGTGTGCCACCTGTGGCACCCATGCCATAGATTCACCATCACAGTCCTAGATGTTTGTTTAAGCTAAGTTTGGTTGAAGTTTGGACCGGTCTGATATGATGCAATGAAGAGGCTGGTGTTCTGAGAGGTTGTTGGGCAATTTCTATTGTGGCTTAATGGCTTTGTCCTGTGTTGGATCTTGAGTGAGGGCTAATCCTAACATTCTGCCTTTGTTTCAAAATACCCTGCCTTGAATGGATTACTAAATCTGCATTTCTAAAAGTTGACCTCAGTATCTGCTAGGGACAGGGAGATTGAGTCTGGTTTCTGTCTTTAAGAGCAAGTTTCTCCATTTCTCCTTTAGGAAAATATAATATTCTACATGTCAATATTTCCTAAAATATTTCATTCTTCCAGGAAGGGGGTGGCTTCCCACAGTATAATATTCTAAGAAACATAGTAGGAGAACTCTGGGTTACTTTCCTCATTCCTGCAGAAATGCAGTCTTTGCTTGGGAATATCAGTGTGAAATCTACCTGGGTAAAAATATGAATTAACTTTACAAATTTCACTCTCTCATCTTCGCTTCCACACCATCAACAATTCGCTTCCACACCATCAACAATTATAGAGTGCCCTTAGTCCTTTGCTATCAGCAAGAGTTGGAGTTTTTACTCTGCAACAACTCTGCTGAATTGGAGAGGGTGAGATAAAACCTTCACGTAAAAACACATACTCAGTGCTAATATATTTGTTTATTGTTGTCGTGTCAAACCCATCGTGACCCCATGGACAACATTCCTCCAGGCCTTCCTATCCTCTACCATCTCCCAGAGTCCATTTAAGCTCACGTTGACTGCTTCAGTGACTCTATCCAGCCACCTCATTCTCTGTCATCCCATTCTTCTTTGCCCTCAATCGTTCCCAGCATTAGGCTTTTCTCCAATGAATACATGTTTAGAAACACACATTACAGATTGCAGTAGGAAATTCATCTGAACTGAACCTTACTTTTTTGTCTAATTCATTAATTAATCAAATGAGTAGCTTCTGAAACTCCTAAATCTTGTTAGATTCTCTCTCCCATAAATGTTGTTTTTGTTTTTCACATGATGAGAAATAGTAAATGAGTGCCATTTAGCATGGGAAAGAAACAGAGAGTTGGGGTCAGAAATAGCACAGTTTAGTCTCCAGATGTGTTTGTGACCATCCAGATCAATCTGTGCATGGGCGATGGGTATCAAATTTAATTTCTCGGTTTTGGGCCTCAGGAAACATCTATGACATTTGGTTGCATGGCATATTGTGCTATCACATATGTCAAAGTTTAAACCACAGTCAGAAAAGGCCAACAGATTACAAAAGAAGTTGCTTACAGACATTTAGAGTGCATTATTATCTGGGTATGCTCATGTTGACAAAAAATTAAGCACAGGCTTCATCCCATAATGAGGCCAATTGAGAACACAATGGAAGCCTTGTGTCTTCTGTACACTGGGAAACTTCTCAGCTTCAACTTTGTTGCAGCACCAACAGCATCCCTTAATATTCCCAGAATACTGAGGTGTATCTGCCAAAAGTTCCCACGCTCCTAATTTAGTGTCCCATTGCAAGAGTGAGCAACTTAGTTTTAGAGTCACAAGCGAGTCCCAATCATTTGGGGGCTGGGTGAGTTAGGGGTTTTTGTTTCTTCTTCCAAATTCTTCCTGAATATATACCGTATTTTTCGGACTATAAGATGCACTTCCTCCACCCCGAAAGTGGGTGGAAATGTCTGTGTGTCTTATAGAGCAAATGGTTCCAAAGCCCCGCCCACCCACTAGCCCTCACTTTTTGGCCTCTGCCTCCTAGCAATTTGCCTCCTTGCAGCAAACAGCAAATGTTCTGGTCAGCTTCAGCACAGCTTGATTTAGCATGAGCAGATGATGGTGGTTGGATTGACCTCCCAGAATACCTCCCAGGGATCGCACGGAGGCTGAAAATGGGATGCGCAGAGGCGACGATAGGTAGTGGCTGCTGTATGGGCGCCAATGGCACCGATGGGCAGTGGCAATCCCTGCAGCCTGGAACAGCTGATTGGTGGTATTCCAGGAGGCCAATCCAACTGCTATCAACTGCTCATGCTAAATCAGGCTGTGCTGAAGTTGACCAGGCTGTTTTCTGTTTGCTGCAAGAAGGCAAATTGCTGGGAGATTTCCCCCCCCCCTTGTTTTCCCTTGTTTTCCTCCCCAAAAGCTAGATCCTCCCTGGAACATCTTATAGTCCAAAAAATACAGTATATTTTTTCCTATAACTCTAGGATTTTCCAGTGGTCTGCCACGCAATTACTAACCAGTTCCAATTCTGCTTAGATTTTTTCAAAGTTGCAACCTATAGAAAACAAAATAAACTTAACCAACTTCTAAAAACAAAGGCTGTCTTCCATTTTCTCTCAACTAGAAAGAAAAGTGAAGTTTGCAAACCATCCCTTTTGCACATTGTTATCTCCCTTGATTCCCTCTTACCTACCTAGCTTCCTTTCTTCCTTTTCTTGTTTAAATCACAAATCACTAGAGTATATGTGTTACTCAGTTACCATATTTTTCAGAGTATAAGACGCACCTTTTTTCCTCTAAAAAGAGGCTGAAAATCTGGGTGGTCTTATACATCGAATACAGCATTTTTTTGCCTCCTAAAACCCCACCCCTTCATCAAAATGGCCATGCGCATACCCTTATGGAGGCTTTCAGAGAGCTCCTGGGGGCTGGGGAGGGCAGATTGAGCAAAAAACAGGGTGTTTTTGCCCCCCCCCCCAGCCCACAGCAGCACATAAGGCTGTGCATGCTATTTTTTGACAAAAAACGGCCCGTTTTCACACAACAAAATAGGCCATTTTTCCTCGTTTTGCCCCCCCCCCCAGCCCCCAGGAGCACTCTGCAAGCCCCCCCAAGGCGATTCATGCCTTTTATTTGGAAAAAAACGGGCCCATTTTGGCGAAAAATGGGCCATTTGGGGGAGGTTTGCACAGTGCAAAAAGGTTTTTTCCCCCCTTTCGGAAAGCTGTTTAATTAGAGTGATTGATGAGAATTACTTTGGTCAAGTACTGTGCCTGCAGGAACAAAGATTTGTTCCAAAGTTGGTCAGTGATTTCCTTCTGCAGCACATGGGTAAATACACCTGGAAACATCTACCTACCTACCTACTCTCCTCCCCCTACCTATCACCTGTATTTCTCTCTCTCTCTCTCTCTCTCTCTCTCTCTCTCTCTCTCTCTCTCTCTCTCTCTCTCTGTGTCCCTCTACCTACTTATCTATCTACACACACTCTCTCTCCCTACTTGACTACCTACCGTATTTCTCTCTCTATCTCTCTATCTACCCCTCTACCTACCTACCTACCTACCTACCTACCTACCTAACTACTCTCTCTCTCTCTCCCTACCTACCTACTATATTTCTCTCTCTTTCTCTCCCCCTCTCTCCCTCTTTCTACCTACCTACTTTTTTTAAAAAATTGCCTCTTCAAAACCTATGTGCGTCTTATACTCTGGTGCGTCTTATACTCCGAAAAATATGGTAGCTAATAACTAAGAGAGCCAATTTGGTCTAGTAGTGTAGGCACCAGGCTAAGAACCAGAAGACCATGAGTTCTAGTGCCACTTTAGTCATGAAAGTTGGCTGAGTAACTTTGGACTGGTCATTCTCTCTCAGCCAAACTCACTTCAAAGGGTTATTGTTTTGGGGGAAAGTGGGAGGAGAAAGGAGCTGTCTTGAATTATTTATCAAAACAACACAGTTGGGAAAGAAATAATAAAACAACTTTTGGTGGCTTCTATAATAGAGTTAATCTCTTGGTTTGTTAGCCAAATAAACAAAGTAAGGTTGGGGAAAATAGCAAGCCTGATTTTCTAAAGAAAAAAAATGCTAAGCATGATTTTGTTTAACAGGGAAAAAGTCTAAATGCATGCAGTTTTCCATTTAAAAGTACCCTTATCCAGGACTAAAAGAGCAAAAATGAATATGCCTCTGATGCTAAACATCTTTAGTAGAGACCAAACAAAGGACCATGTATTTTAAAAGGAAAAATAATAATAGGAGTATCACTAACCATAACCATTAATCAGGAACCATAATCAGGAACCATAACCTTACCAACAGACCCTGACTTTAAAATATTTTTAAACAAACATTGCCACAGGGGGGGATAGCTCCTGCTATATCAATATATGGTTTTTTTACAGTCTTCTATCCCACTGTTAGCAATGCAATCCTGAACATAGACTCTGAACTCCAGTTGTAATTGTTCCTCTGCTTTACTGGTATAGATACTTTGTTGGCTTTACCTGTACTAGATTGTGGTGAATGGGGCTGAATTCAGCACTAGATATGTGTCAGTGGCTAAGACGATGAACTTGTCGGATCGAAAGGTCGGCAGTTTGGCAGTTTGAATCCCTAATGTCATGTAACGGGGTGAGCTCCTATTACTGAACCTAGCAGTTCAAAAGCCTGTAAAAAAACACAGGTAGAAAAATAGGGACCACCTTTGGTGGGAAGGTAACAGTGTTCCGTGAGCTTTCGACATCTAGTCATGCCAGCCATGTGACCATGGAGATGTCTTCAGACAGCGTTGACTCTTCGGCTTTGAAATGGAGATGAGCACCGCCCCCTAAAGTCAGGAATGATTAGCACATATGTGCCTGGGGATCCTTTATATTTACCTATGCCTTGACACTTGCTGGAAATCCTTGTTTTTCATTCTTTATACTACATGTGAAATAAAACGTACATCACAAGTGATCAGCAAGCTAAGGACAATGTCAAGAGACTTCTCACTATCCAATTTCCACATGATCATTCCGTTATACAGTAGTTTACTATAACCAGTAAAATACAGGGTTTGTGAAGTCCGGGGAAAGAGTTTTGTTTCTATTTTCTCTCCCACATTGTTCGAAGCTACGTCCTTTGTTTACTGCTTTCTAAGCCTTGAATATAACTACTCCTTTTTGCCTACATTAAGGTCAGTTTGAGGTTATGTGGTTGATTTGTAAGGAAATTCAAAACAGCTCAGCTGTATGAGCAAAAATAGCCACCTTTGTGGTAGTCTTCTCTTCCCTTAATAATTCTGGCCGAATAGCTTCAAAATTAAGGGAAACCTTCACATTCTGTAAAGCAGGGGTCTCCAACCTTTGCAACTTTAAGTCTGAAGGACTTCAGCTTCTCCAGCCAGCTTTGCTTTATATTTATTTATTTATTTATTTATTTATTAATGAATATTATATTTATTGAGATTTTAAGTTATTGTTATTATTATTTATTACGGTTCAGACATGAGTTTCAGTTTCATTATTTATTTAAAGCTTCTTTCTTCTAAAGCAGGGGTCCCCAACCTTTGCAACTTTAAGTCTGAAGGATTTCAGCTCCCAGAATTCTCCAGCCAGCAAAGCTGGCTGGAGAATTCTGGGAGCTGAAGTCCTTCAGACTTAAAGTTGCAAAGGTTGGAGACCCCTGCTGTAAAGCATTGCAGGTAGAAAAACAGATGCAACCCAATTCAGGATTCTCTTCCATGGCCATGCCTCTTTGTAACCGATGAAAACCCTCAGTGGTAAAGAAACCCAAAGTTTAGATTCATGATAATTACCATGACAATAGTAAGTACATGTGGACACATACATGTGCGCAGGCCTCATGGGGCCTCCCAGCGGGCTCTCTAGAAGGAAGGCTCAGTTGGCCTCGGAGCAATTGTTTGGCAAAGCCATTTGTGCGCTACTGAAAGATTGTGATCCTGGGATATACCGCTCGGTCGGTGAGTGGCGCTCTGCCCAGCTGGAGGAGGGTTGTACGCTGGGTGGGCACCACATGGCATGAGATGCTGGGCAGCTGCTCTCTTGCAAGCGGGCTCCTGAAGAGCCGGGCACAGGGATGGGAGGATGCGGGCACGGCCTCAGGGCAAACAGCTGTGTTGCACTGCCACAGCAGTGTAACACAGCCACAGCCATGAGGTTACCATGCTCACTGCTTCCTGCACCCCCAAAATAATAAGACCCCCCAAAATAAGGCCAAGCGCTTATTTCGGGGTTCAAAAAAATATAAGACAGCGTCTTATTTTCAGGAAAACACAGTAGGTTCTTTTTTTTTTTTAATTGAAATTTTTATAGTATTTTACAATATTTCACCCAGTGCTGTACAAAACAAAAGGAAGAGTTGGTTTCAAGTATCTTCTATTATCTTTAAGATCTCCAAAATCCACGTTCTCTCGGTACAGGCGTCGAGACGTCCAAAGTTCCAAGTGCATAGTCCACAAATGGCTTCCAAGTCTTCCAAAAGATATCTTTTTTATAAACCCCCTCTCTAAATTTAATATCGCACATCATTTTATCATTTAAGGCTAATTTCCACATTTCACAGTACCATTCTTCTATTTTAATATTTACCTCTATTTTCCAATATCTTGCTATTACAATTCTACCCATTATAATCATAATTCTAATCAATTCTTTCTCATGTTTTGTTAACTCTGGTTCATTAATTATCAATAACAATATAGTTTCTGATCTCAATATTATTATTCTTTTCATCATTTCACACATCGTTCTTTCTAATTGCTGCCAAAACTTTTTAATTTTCACACATTTATACCACATATGTTCATAAGTTCCCAATTCCGTATTACATCTCCAACATTTATCACTCATTTTTTTATCTATCAGTGATAATCTTAATGGGGTCCAATACCATTTCCAAACAACCTTAAAATTATGTTCTTTAATCCTTATAGACAAAGTCCTCATGATCCGACTCTTCCAATTCTCATTCCAATCCAAATCCAATATTTTAATCTTAAGGTCTTCCTCCCAATTCCTTTTCATTACCATTTGTGGATTTCCATCGAAGTTTATAATCTTATATATCTTACTAACGAGTCCTTTTAACCCAGTTTCATCCTTAATAATTTGAGATACTAAACTTTCAAATTTAGTTTTACTTCTATCTATTTTACATATTCCCCTTACTTTCGTGGTCCATTTTTCTACCTGTATTTTTTCAAACCAATTTAACTCCAATTTTTGAATTATTTTTTTTTTCCTAAAACACAGTAGGTTCTGTGGTCTGAAAAAACTGAACTATATTCTGGAGCGGTGCAACAATATCTATACAGAGTTGACAATCCAAGAAGCAAGAGAAAAAAGAAGTTATCCTGTTGTTAGGATAATTATCCTGATGTTGGGTTGACAATATATATAAGCCAGGATTCTTAAAGGGTATATGTAACTTTAAGGACTATGTGGAATCTGATTAGCTGTGCTTCCCAGCTCAATCATAAAAGGCAGCTGCAAATACAGTTCATCCCTTTTGCTTTCCTTTGCTTCCTGATTGCCACTGAGGAGGAAGTTGAACATGAAGATGGAAGAGAATCATTGTTTTGACTGACTGTAAGATAACTGTGCTTTGGTGAAGGATTGTTTATTGTTAGAGGAGTTAGTATCACTATTTGGAAGAAGTATTTTAGTTACATCAAGAGTAAAGACTTTATTTTTTCTACTATCAGTGTTTGATAGTGTTTGTGGTGGTTTAAGCAACGTATCTCTTGCTGTCCGGTGTATTGCACTATTCCGCCTGTTTATTTTCCAACGGGGTTGTTTTTTACCCCTAACACCTGTTGAAGCTAAATTCACATACATGTTAAACCAAAATCATTATGTGCAAATCCAAGAAGTATTCACTAAAATATAATTTTAAAAACATGGTTAATCACAATGTGCAAACACAATTGAAACCATGATTTAAAAAGCTGTGCATTTTGATTTACAGATGATAGGTGTGAATCAGGGGTGGGTTCTGGCAGTCACTACTGCCAGTTTGCTCCTGGGTGTGCTGCGTGCACATGCAGTACAATAAAAATTGTTATGCGCAGAAGCAAAAAAAAAGAAAAAGATGGTGGCGCCTATGGCTGGGCCAGCCATGGGTGGGATTTGAGAAATCTCCAAACTACACAGAATCTTAGCTAGATGTTCTCCCGAATCCCTGTGAATCCCCAGCAGCCCACCTCTGAAACTGGCAGCCCGTGCAGCTCGTAGAATAGTGGTGCCACATGGGCCATAGTAGAGGCCCCAAGAACTGTTAGATTTATAATTTTTATTTTTTTAAAATGAATAAATTGCATCTAGCTACCTTTGGTCATTATTTCTCAGTACCTGTAAATACATGTAAATTAGCACATGGTTACTTCTTTCACCTATAACTCTGCATTTCCTCCACCTGGCAACTCAAAATATAATATAATAAAGTAACGGTGGTATAAGATTTGAAAGAGTTTTCAAATTAAATTATAGGCAGCACAACAGACAAGACACCTCCATCCAACCAAATGGCTTCCTGATACGTTGATTATTTTTTGTGTTTGGTTGTTTCAGATGGGATTTTAATGGACTTTGTAAAGCCAAAACCTCTGTACAGAAAATTCCTTATCCACTTCAAATACAATTAATTGAAATTATGCATATTTCTTCCAGTAACAAAGGGAACAATATAAACAAACACTTTCAAGAACCTCTCAAAGCATTCGAGTTATAGGTTTACAGTAAAATAGCTTTTACTATGATCAATGTAGTAATACCAATATCTTTAATAATACCAAGATTCTTTTGCCTTGTCACTTTTGCTTGTTATGCCAAGAGACGAACATCAAATGATTGCACTTTTTCAAAAGACTGGTCAGCTTCCAACAGGTTTCTTTTGCATGTCAACTTAAAAAAAACTTAATTGCAAAGGCAAGTCAAATAAAACTGGATTTAAAAATTAAAAAATATGTTGATTCTTGTTCCTGTCATTCCCAGTAAGCATCTATATCTTAGGACAACCATCATCATTCATGGTACCATCATCAAGGGTGTGGATTTCAAATGTTAAACTTTATAACAATGATTCTGCTGGCTGGGGACTTCTGTGAACTAAAGCCCCCATCGAACTAAAGCAGGGATGGGTAACCATGGCACTTTTATGACTTGTGGACTTCAACTCCTACAATTCCTGAGCCAGCCATGTTCACAGAATTATAAAAAGACCATCGTCCCCACTCCTAAGCTAAAATCGCTTCCAACTCTGTTATTCTGTATTCTATTTCTGGAGGGTGCCCAGTTTGAAAAAAGAAGGTGAAGTCCAATATATCTGGGAAACTCATTGAGAAGAACTAAGCAAAACAAGACAACCCCCCAACACACACACACACGAAGGAGAAGCTTCTTATGAAAATACGAATTGATTAGACCATTTCACATGCAGTTCAGATGTGTTATTCAGCAGGTTCTGACCAGTTCTGGAGAACTGGGAAAGAAGGCGGAGCCTCCCGAGCCGACACAACCGGGCTCCCTAAACTGCAGGGACCCGGCTGGAATTTGCCTCCCCCGTGATTCCATAAGGAATCTAAGCCGCCCCGGAGAGGTGGTGATTAGGAGATAAATCTTCGCTGGGTGCAGGGACCACGCAAGATCCCTACCCGACACGAAGCAAAATCTCTGAAGGGAGACGAATCGCATCCCCCCCCCCTTTCTGGAGGGTGGACCAAAGGCGAAGGAGAATCTTTGAAATAAGAAAGCAAAAATCTGCTGGAATACTTCGGGAAGGTACTTTATTTTGTCTCTGAAACACTCTGCTAAGAAACCTTTTTCTTTTACCAAAGCTTTGAAGTTAAAGATAAGCGGCGAACTTAAATTGAAGTGTGAGATTCCTCAGTTCTGGAGAACTGGTAGTGGAAATTTTGAGTAGTTCAGAGAATCAGTAAATACCACCTCTGACTGGCCCCATCCTCATCTATTCTCTGCCTCCAGACTCCCAGTTGATTGGGAGGAAATGGGGATTTTGCAGTAACCTTCCCCTATAGCAGGGAGGGAATGGAGATTTTGCAGTATCCTTCCCCTGCCACAACCACCAAGCCACACCATGACCACCAAGCCACGCCCACAGAACTGATAGTAAAAAAATTGCATTCTACCACTGATGCAGTTGGGACTTGAGGATAAACCTGGATGGATTCATATTAGGTTAAGTGCTCCCCCTGACAGGCTGAAAACTATTTAGGGTTTTGTGGTATCCAAAAACACCTTGAAATGTGCTCAGAAAGACAATAGCAGGCACTGTTTGCATCCCTTGAATATATGTGCTGTTCATATTTCTCAGCAAATTCAGAATACAAAATTGCCAGAGGAGATTCAAAAAATGAATGTCGCTCCGCTTCAGAAGTAGGCAGGGAAGCTGCTTTAGAGAAAGCTGTTTGCCCATATTGTCGGTTGCTATTGTTACTGCCTCTGAAGATGGAAGTGCCTCACACAGGACTGTGAAGTTGATCTGCTAGACTTAGGGGACAACTAGCAATTAGCAAATGCCAATTACTCTTTCCTTGGATTCTTAAAAGCTTTCTTTACACCATCTAATCCTAGCAAGATCGACCCAAAGTATACAAGGGCAGCGTGGCGATTGAATTACGGACTCTGCTCGCTGACTTTGAGTTCCGAATGAGAGACACTAAGCCTCTAGCAACTCCAGTTTCAAACAGACAACAAGAAAAAAAACAGATACCAGAAGATGATCCAATGTTTGCACTCTGCCTGCTGAGTTAGATGAACCCAGTAGCCCAGCGAATTGCTGAGCCTTTTCTCATAGATATAAAAACACCGGGTGGATCTCGGCATGACAGCAAAGGAGACGAAAAGTCTGCCAATGGAGGCTGCCATAACAGCAGACAGAACAACAAAGGAAGAGTAAGTGTGAAGGATAGGAAAAGATCAGGAACTTTGCCCTCAAGTGCAAATGGTTGTTGAACAATAGGATAAACTAACTTCTAGGGATTGTTGGAAGAATCTCTAAAGAGCAATGGGTGAACAACTAAGGAATGCAGCCGAAGCATTAATGCCAACGTGATTGGCAATGACAAGAATCTTGTGATGGCAAATAGAAAAAAAAAGATATTTAAGGACTGTAGAGATGAGGGAACAAATGGGGTGCTTTTATTGACAAAGGATTAACATTGATTTTTTTTTTTGTAATTTATACACCCCTTTTTCTTCACCCCTTTTTCATTATAAAGGAAAGAATCATTATAACCCTACAGCCTTAGGTCAGTCTAAAGACCAGTATCGTACAAGCTTCTAATTTCTAATTAGCTTATGCTAATTCTCATTCTGTGTATAGTACATAAATTCTTCCTTTTATCTCTTCCACTGTTCAAATTTACTAGAGGGTTCTGGGTTCTAATGCAGGAAGAAAAGGAACACAATAGCTCTTTGTATATTTTCTTCATCACCTGAGAATATGGATTAAAACAATTCACTAGAGTTTCCAGCACTATAATGGTTTTAGAGGACAATCAAATTTGACTAAGAAATAGCAGAGATAAGATTCAGTATATATATATATATGTATGTGTGTTATGTTTTTGAGCTGATCAATAAATAAGTCAGGGAGATTAGGATAGATTTATTTCAAGCTTTTTAGCTCTCATCAGCTAGCCATACCCTTACTGGGATTCGAACCGGGGCTGTAACACACATATAAAAAATTTACACAACGGAATTCATGGCTTTCTGTCTAGATGGTCTCTGGTGATGAACCAAAAGGCAGAAAAGGAAACAGTATGCTTCCTCCCTTAATTGGGGCCCTAACAGGATGTTGTGGAAACAATTATATATATTATATTTATATTTATTAGAAAGTGAAATACCACTGAAGCAGCATCACGAAATCTCCAGAACCGTAAAGTCTACAAATTTGAAATTTGGCACATATGTTCCTCTTGGATTCTAGGTGCTCGCTAAAAAAAGATTTTTCGAAATGACCAGCAGATCATTGGTATTTCTTATATTATTATTGACATGCTCTGATGCTGAGGAGTTAGATGTTTTACTCCCTCTCCCCACCTGAAATGAATTCTGTTCCAACTGCCACTTAGGCATGGCCAGTGTGTGCCTCATCTGGCCTGCAGGCTGGGAGTTTAAACATTCTACTCCCCCTCCCCACCTGAAAAATGCTAAGGAGTTAGATTGAGGGAGAGAAGGGGATGAGATAGGAGAGGCCTCTGTGGAGCAAGCCTGAGGGAGAGAAGGGGATAGAAGGGGATCAATGGGGCCAGCCTGGGGGAGAGAAGGGGGAGAGGAGAGAAGAGGAGAGACTTCTGTGGGGCAAACCTGAGGGAGAAGGGAGAGGAAAGGCTGATTGTAAGGGGCTTTGAAGCTGAGCATCTATCCCAGTACCGTACGAGATCTCAACTGGTTTATCAGCAGGAACTAGGAAGTTGCATCCCTGAACTGGTGGTTTTTACAGGATAAATAATTGTGGGCAGAAGGGCAACATATCTTCTATCCTACTTGAGTCTAGCATAGTAAACCATAATTAATGGCTTTGTGTATTGTGGAAAGCTAGTCATTTGTGGCTTACTCAACAATCAAATTTTAAAAAGAAATTGTAGCTTAGTACACTATATAAATCCAGCTCCTTATTTCAGAATCCAGCTCCTTATGTCAGAAATCAATTAAACCTACAAACCTTTTCAGAAAAAGGGCAAAAAAATAGGCAATAAGGCAAAAATTAAAAAAAAAATTTTTACTAGAACAAGGTATGAGCAAACACATTCACACATTCATATATACATTAATCTGATCTCCTAGCCATCTTTTTATAAGCCATTCTAGTTTAACCTGTAGTTTAGGAAGCAGATGTTATTCGATTCACAAGGCTTATACTAGGATTTCATAATCTATAGCATCTCCTAATTTATTGATGAGGGTTTAACTCCTATTTAATGAAGAAATTCATGAAATAGGACTAAAACCCTTATCAATAGATTGGGTTTTATAATCTATGTACAAACTATCAATGAGGAACACAGTGGCTCAGTGGTTAAGGCGCTGAGCTTGTTGGTCAGAAAGTCAGCAGTTTGGCAGTTTGGCAGTTCGAATCCCTAGTGCCACGTAACAGAGTGAGCTCCCATTACTTGCCCCAGCTTCTGCCAACCTAGCAGTTCGAAAGCATGTAAAAATGCGAGTAGAAAAATAGGAACCACCTTTGGTGCGAAGGTAATCAGCATTCCATGTGCCTTCGGTGTTTAGTCATGCTGGCCACATAACCACGGAGACATCTTCTTACAGCACTAGCTCTTCAGCTTTGAAACAGAGATGAGCACCGCCCCCTAGAGTCGGGAATGACTAACACATATATGCGAGGGGAACCTTTACCTTCAACTGTTCTAGAGTTTAAGAAGGGATGAGTATTTGAATGCATATTCCTCTGAAAAGGATGAAAGCCAAGCCTAATCCATATGTTTCTTTGTGTCTAATTTATTTCCATAGTTCCTGATCCAGGAAGTGGTACCAATGATAAAGTTATAAAGTATCTCTTAAATCAAATTCAAATCCTGGTAACTAATTGGTATTATTGTTGTTGGTAATGGTAAAAGTGGTAGTAATGCAAATGCCATTGATGTTGTCCAAATGCCATTGATTTTTTTAACTCCTCTGTCTAGCATGCAGTCCTAAATTTCTTGGTCCCTCATTCAATCATTTATGTTCATTTGCAGCTTTTTACAAATCAGCCAAAATCAGTTTGCTGCTCCCATTTGCTAAGATTGGGATCAATCACCTTTTATGCCTTGGCTCAGGGATGGGTAACTGTTGTGGCCCAGCCGGCTCCTGATGAGCAGCTGATGGACTCCTCTAGTGAGGAGTTCTATGAGTCTGCTCTGGGGGAGGAGGGCGACCTTGAGAGAGCAGAGAGCCTGGCTGGTCATCAGGAGGCACCTGGGTCTTGGAGTAGTGGGGAGGATCAAGGCCAGTTTGTCTCTGATGCTAGATTGAGAAGGGCTGAAAAAAGGAGGCTTCAATTGCATCAGAAGTGAACTCGAAGGATTTGAATTAGTCCCAGCTGCCTAATGACTGGCCCCTCCCAAGAGGGTTTAAAAGGAAGGCTTTGCTAAGAAAGTCCTTACAGAGAACAACGTTGGATTTCTAGGTTCGTGTTTATTCGTGTTGATTTTCAGATTCATGTTTAGTCGAGTTAGGAAGCTTCGTATCTGTTCAGAGTCATTCAGGCAAGCAGCCAAGAGAGTTAGTGGCAGGCAGCCAGTCTTGTGTTAGTTGGAGAAAGGGGGGTCAGAACAGGTAACTATGGCAAACCTACGCCCTGAGAACTTCAACTCCCAGAATTCCTGAGCCAGCCAGCTCAGAAATTCTAGGAGTTGAAGTCCATAAGTCATGAAGTTGCCAGAGTTGCCCACCCTTGCCTTGGCCTATTACACTTCAGAGGTAGGAGGGTAAATTGAAGAAAGGAATATTGTAGAGATATTCTGAAGAACATTAATTATAAGTGGGGAATTGTTGTAGAACTATCTTCTGCCACTACATGCAAGGAACAGTAATCCATCTGATTCACAAGTAGCTGAACACTTCTAGGGAAATCAGTTAATAACACAGTAGAGAAAAAGATTCTGTTCACTGTGTTGGAAGAAATCTCCTCCTGGGTTCAGTTCCAAGTGGGAGAAAGACACTGGAAACATGGAGGCTATTTAGAAAGATGGTTTAATGGTAGACAGCACTACCTGTGTGGGGTTTTTTTTTGCGGTCCTGGGTAAAAATGAGCACATGGGTATGAGAAAGAAAGAGATTTATACTCTCTCTTGGACCCTGCCTTGGAGCTTCCTGTTCCTGTGCAAGAAACGTATTCTGATTGGTTGTCAGACTCCCATGGAGTCATGCAGGGGTAACTTTGTAAGTTGTCTGGAGTCCCAGGCTTGGTTGAATCTTGCTGGGTGATGTAATCTTCCCAGGTGTCATGTGGTGAGATGGTAGAGGGCTAATCCTATCATGTCCTGAGGGCCATGTCTTAATCCCATCACCCTGGAGCTGAAGGATGGTGCAGGGAGCTGCTTTGTCTTTAAAACATGTTTCTCCTTTTCTCATCCAGGGAAATATAATATTCTGCCTTTTTAATATTTCCTAAAATATTTCATTCTTCTAGGGGGGGGGGCTAACTTTCCTCAACTGCGTGATTCTATACCTATCTATTAGGAGTGTGTACCACTTAATTCATTGGGATCTTCCAAATTAGGTACAAGATGTAGTCTTGAGATAACTAAGCATGTAATCAGTGCTCACACAACAAGCCCATTCCTAGTTTTACACGTAAGACATCTAAATCAAGGCTCATGTAGGCCATATTGAAGGTCATTCTGCTCACTTAGGCTTTCACGCCAAGGGAACGATCATATGACAGTTCTTATCCCTGACTATTACGAATAAAGATGCTTTAATAGGCTAGCTATTTAGAACCTGCTATTTCTATTGAACCAGCATCACCTCATTCTGGTTTAAAGTTCATGAATGAGGAGGCTTTTTGAGGGCCAAGCAAATACTATATTTTTCAGAGTATAAGATGCACCTTTTTCCCTCAAAAAAGAAGGTGAAAATCTGGGTGCGTCTTATACACTGAATACAGCATTTTTGGCCTTCCGAAATTCCACCCCCTTTGAAAAAATGGCCATGCATAGCCTTTAGGAGGCTCCCAGAGTGCTCCTGGGGGATGGAGAGGGCAAAAATGAGTAGAAAATGGGGCAGATTTTCCCTCATTTTTGCCCCCCCCCCCAGCCTCCAGGCTCACTCTATAAGCCTCCTAAAGGCTATGCATGCCCCTTTTTGGACAAAAAACGAGCCCGTTTTTGCAAAAAATCAGGCTGTTTTGGGGAGGTCTACAGAATGTAAAAACTTCTTTTTTATTTGCCTCTTCAAAATCTTGGTGCGTCTTATACTCCAGTGCGTCTTATACTCTGAAAAATACGGTAGACCCAGTGACGCCCCAAAGACTGGAGAATTTGGAAAGCCAGCCTGTGTGAAGATACTTTTGCAGATAGCGCATTGCTGAGTCCAATAGTCCCACATCACATGGGAATGGGGCAGGGGAGGCAGGCTGTCCAGATTGTTTGGTACCAATATAACAATCTATTCCCATTATACATTCTAGTTCAAGCAAGTCCACGTTCATATCAGAGGTGAATAATAAGTGAATGGTTCAACATTGCCATCTATGTTATCAATGTATGCATGAAACTGGCATCCATATTATTTCAGAATAATATTCATTTTAGCAATTTACTTTGAGGGAGTCCTTTGTCTTTCCCATATAAAAGAGATCAAAACAGAAGAAGCACAGTCTTGCAAAAAGAATGACAAAAAAGTACACAGGCTTATACCAAATTCGTTTGCTACAATAAGTAGTGGAATTAATGGAAACTAATTAGTGGAAACTAATCAAGGAGAGAAGCAACTTAGAACTGAAGAGAAATTTCCTGACAGTTAGAACAATTAATCAGTGGAACAGCTTGCCTCCAGAAGTTGTGAATGCCCCAACACTGCAAGTCTTTAAGATGGCTTAAAGTTGGCTATGTTGGATAGCCATTTGTCTGAAATAATATAGAGCTTCCTGCCTAGGCAGGGAGTTGGACTAGATGACCTCCAAGGTCCCTTCCAACTCTGCTATTGTATTGTATTGTATTATTGTATTGTAAATTTAATATAATACACTACATTTGCTATAGTATCGGCACATTTACCATTATAGCAAATATTACAGCAATTATACTGCATTCCTTTGGGGTGGCTTTTTAATAAATAGGGGGCTTTCAAAAGTAAATAAAAACAATAATATGTTTTACAATTATTTATCCATTAAATAATTTGTTTATATTTATTTATTAAATGTATTTATCTCACATAGGGCAGCTTACAATCTGATAAAGCAATATTGTAAGAGGTTAAAATAGTTAGACAATATATACCTTAAAAATAGCGAAGTTTATTCTATAACATGTAGCAGTGATTTGACATTAATTTCTGCTGGGATTTCCTGGGCGATTTCCATCCTAAGCCTACTAATATTCAATGCTTGTTTTATAAGATCAACCAGGGGATCCTACCCTGTTTCCCCGGAAATACGACCTACCCTGAAAGTAAGTCCTAGCTTGAGTTTTACACGCGCACCCAATATAAGCCCTACCCCCTCCAAATAAGCCCTAGTTAAGATCCCACCCACTCCAGAGTACACAGGTAAAAATACAGCTAGGGTGGGAATGGGGGAGGGGGTTGGAGCTGCCCTACCTGAGGTAGGTTCCTACCAGTTTGGACCGGTTTAGCCAAGTAGGTAGTAACTTGTCTGCCCCCGCCCCTGAACCAATTCTATCGACGGCGCCATAGGCGCTGCCATCTTGTTTTTTACTTCTGCTTCTACACAGAAGCAATTTTTACTACTGCACATGCACACATAGCCCAAAACACATCCCTGAGCAAACCGGCAGTAAAAGAATCCGGAACCCACCCCTGTGCCCTACTACTTAGCTTTGGACAGTTGTAGCCAGGCCTCAAAGACCCTGACACCTGCCTCACCAGCCCATTTCTTCTGCAGCCAGCAAGGCTGGCAAGGCTTTCCTGAAGGCATCTGCAGCTAATAGAGTGATCCAGAGCTCTGTTATTGGCTTCAGAGGCCTTCAGGATAATCTTGCCAACTGCAGAAGTTCCTCTGACAGTGAAAAGAAGGCTAGGGGGTGACACGCGCAAGTGATGTTAGTCAGTGGATGACATCCCCCGAAAATAAAACCCGGTGTCTTTTTTGGTGGCAAAAAAAAATATAAGACAGGGTCTTATTTTGTGGAAAACATGGTAATAAATGCTTATTTTATTATCTTTACTTTATTTTCTCTAAAAAGAGTATTAGTGGTCAAAACCCCATAGTACTACCAGTCCTTGACATATGACTGTAATGGATCCTGCGTGCGTGCATGCGTGCGTGCGCAACAGAGTTAAACTGGGACGACGGCTCACGTGCCATGAGAGAGGTCACTGCGTGCCACCTCTGGCATGCATGCCATAGGCTCGCCATCATGGTCCTAGATGCTCTCAAGACAGAGCAGGAAGCATTCCTTTCCTTCTTAATAATAGAGAGGTGAGCCAGCCTTGGCCAACTGAGATACTGGCCTTGACCACCAGATAAAGATCAGCTTGAATTGCAGCTATTTTTGCCTCATTATACATATTGGCGCCATCAGGGCAAGACCACAGGGCACAAGTCCAGGGTCCCAATAAACAACTCAGTCTATCCCGAAGGCAGTAGGCCTAGCTTCCGTCACATTGAAATATATGAGGTGATAGAAAGTCTGTCTGAAAGGGAGAACGGGCAAGAGGATTTAGTCAAAATCTGAAGTGAAAGGAGCGGTAGCTGCATGACTGGCAATTGACTGAATGCTAAAGAGTGGAAGTAGGATTTCCTGCTCCTGTGAATCAGAAAACATCCTGAGCCTTATAACTGACATATTACAATATATAAAAACAAAGAAAACTGCAACAACTCTCTCCAAAATGTCTAAGCCTGTCCTTATCTGAAATTTTGGACTTACTGACCATGTTAATTGCAGCCTTTGGCCACCCACCTACTCTTTCCCCCCCAAAATAAGACCTCCCTGGATAATAAGCCTAATCGGGCTTTTGTGCGCATGTGCTAAAATAAGCCCTCACCCGAAAACAAGCCCTCCCCTAAAATATTTAAACACATACACAGCCAGTCCCTGCCATTTCCTGGTATGGGAAAATGGGGGAACATGCCCCACCTGTCCCACATGTGTCTGCCATCCATGCAGAATGACCTCATGGAGGCCTCTCTTGCAAACCCTAGCTACTGCACCCCTTCTCTTAGTGGCAGCCGCAAAAAGAGTGGCAGGCCCAGCGACGCTAAGACTGGCAAGAGTGTGCTAAAAAACGAGACAGAATTCTGGCCCTTTCTGGATCAGCTGATCTGCTGGCTTTGGGCCGAGGTTAAGGGGCCTCCTGCACCTCAAAAATAATAAGACCTCCCCAAAAATAAAGCCAAACGCTTATTTCGGGGGTCAAAAGAAAATAAGACCCTGCCTTATTTTCGGGGAAACACGGTATGCTTTCATTGATGATGATTGTGGTGTCTCTTGCTCTTTTTGGAATGGAGTTAAAAAGTATCTCCATGTTAGTAGCTCTTCAGGGATGGTACAGACCAAAAATCTAGACTAATACAGTCCATAAGATAAAAATAACGACTCCTCAAGGTCTAGGGTCTGTATGGACATATCTATGGGATTTGCTGGTTGGCTAATATTTTCTCCCAGAATTCTTTTTTATTTTACTTCAGTCTAGCCCAGGGGTTCCCAAACTTGACAACTTTAAGACTTGTGGACTTCAGCATAGCTGGCTGGAGAATTCTGGGAGTTGAAGTCCACAAGTCTTAAAGTTGCCAAGTTTGGGAACCCCTGGACTCTAGCCTAATCCTAGAATGCCCTGGTGGTATCCCTTCCATATTCTGACCAGGAAGTATGCTGTTTGTCAGCCAGGCAATGTCTGTCAGATACTGCCATCTACTGATACTCTTGTCATCTTATTTATACAAATATATAAATATAGAATCAAGTGGATTCCATTCTATGACTGCCTTAGTCCATCTGCCATCCGTTCTTTTTGCTATGTGACCAGCCCATTTCCATTTCAATTCTTTCATGCCCTTGATGATATTTTTTTCAGATTTGATATGATATGATATGATATGCTATACACACACAGAGACACACACACTTCTCTAATCCGTGTGCAGGTCTTTCTATCTTGTCTTGTGATGCCGAGCATGTATTTTTCCATGTCTCTTTGCACCACTCATAGTTTTTGTATCAATTGAGGTTAGAGTCCATGTTGCCCTGGCATATGTTAGAATAGGTAGAACTGATCAAATGGATTCCACTTGATAAAAAGAGACCAAAATGAGACCTAAAACAGGATGGATCCATGACATCAGTAACTACTCCGGAGTTGGTTTGAAATATGAGGAAGAGGCCTTCATGCTGCGGTGGATAGACAAATACTAGAATGAATGAGAATGAATGAATAAATGGAGAATAGGGCATTCTTCCCTAAGCCAGTCTTTCATGTGTGTTGAGTAAGGTGATCAGATTTTAACATTGGTAAAGCGGGACACCATTGACCGGGGCGGGGGGTGTTCTTGATTAAAAATTTGGTCTATATGGAGCAACAAAAATTTTCATAGAACACAAAAATAGTATTGTAATTTTTTTTTTATTTCAACATGAGTACAATTTACAAATATAATATAAAACTCATATCCTGGCAAAATAGCCACATGGCCGCCAAAAACCGTATATTCCCTTCCCGTTCTCCCGCCGTTCCCTAACTTGTCATGCATTCTTTCAAAAAATCAGGACTTTTTTAAAATGCCGCGGGACGCGGGACAAATTGTTAAAAATTGGGACTGTCCTGCCAAAAGCGTGACGTCTGGTCACCTTGGTGTTGAGACTCTAGATCAGGGGTGTCAAACTCAAGGCCGGATCCGGCCCTCAGGGTGCTTAGATCTGGCCCGCAGGCCTGCCCTAGAAATAAGGAAGGACTGTCCTATGGTATTTCTGCAGGCAAAAATGAAGCTTGAGAGCCCATTTTCTCTGGCAGAGCACAAGTGACGTAGATCTGGCCACACCCACCCTGGTGACACCCACCCCAGCCTCCCAAGGTCAAAGACAACCCTGATGCGGCCCTCAATGAATTCAAGTTTGACACCCCTGCTCTAAATCTTAGAGTTCCTCAGCAAGCACAGTAATCCCAGTTTTATTTACATTTCTAGCTGCTACTGAACAAACCAAAATCAAATATTTTAAATGCACAGATGTAACTCACAAGTTTGTCCCTTTTTATTTTCTTCCTGACCCCATGAATAAAATTTGTATAAGAAGTCGATTTGGGTTAAATAGCTTAACCCATCTCGTCCAGGACTATCTGGACTGACTTGGTTATATATGTGCACTCATAAAGCCAAACAGCATTTCAAGGTATTTCTAAGACAGGAGAGAGAGGGAGAATTTTTAAAAACTGGAATTAGAAGGCACTACTCTGTATGCCATGAACTGAAAAAATATTAGAAAATCTTATGATTTTAAAAGTGCAGTTGCTTGGAAACAGGGGTGACTATGCAGTTAGTGCCCTCCTCTTTTATAAACATCAGTGCACACTAAAAAGTTGTGGGAATTTTGCGTATGCCGTTGCAGCTACCATCTTGATTTTTTTTTACACTTGGGTGGGCAATACATTAATTAAATAAAGTAGCAGGTCAACAAAACCAGTAATGTTTGCAAATGTTTATATGCAACACTTATTTTGGTTATTGAAATAGTAATGACGTAAGTGCATAACTTCAGTGTGACAACATAGTGCAAATGTGCAGGCTTCCACAGACATGCAAAACAGGCTGAGCTGTAAGATATTTAATATTTTAAATGTACTATCTGACTGTTTCAGACATGAAATACACAATTTATGTCTTTTATGGGCTTTTTGGCAGCACATTTTGGCCCCAGTGAACATTTGGGGGACACGAATGTCTGCAAAATTGGTGGAACCTCATCCCACATATGGGTAGTTTAGATCTGGGAGGAATTTTGCAGAGGGTCCCATGAGGAATAGCTTCAAACCAGCTTTTCCATTGAAAAAACAGCTAAAATCCAGGAGTTAGAAAGCAGAATGAAGCAACAGCTTCTTCCAGTGTAGAAATGGACCACCCACAACTCCACAGAACCACAACATTTCAAAGAATAACTTTACTGGTGTTTCGGATGCACTACAGCTGAGCCACTAAGTCAAGCAGGTCCAATGTCCTGAGATCACAGAAGACCACAGCTAGGGTCAAAGTGCTAGAAATAGAGAAATATCTAGAGAAATATCCAGGGGGTTTGCTTAAGGAGAAACATCTTCCATGAATCACTAACAAATAAGGCTACTTGCTGATTTTCTTTGCAGTCTTTGGGCTGAAATGGAAATTAAGAAAAGAAGAGAAGGATTCTTCTTGGTTAAACATCACTTAGAGTCGCTATCCATTTCTCCCAATTTTGGAAAATAGTATAGTTAATAGTATAAATAATCAAGCAATAAGACAATGTCTAGAGAAGATCTAAGAGGACAGAAAATGTGGACTATTTACAGCAATTCCTAATTCTGGGCTACTTTGAAATATACCCTATACTTCAGATATATATTTTTATTGTCACTGTATTGCCAATCTGCATGTTACTGACTTTTTTTTTTCTGATGAGAGCAATGTGAAAGCAATGCCATTAATAACAGCTTCATTTCTTATTAGTCTAGGGCCTTCTGTTTGATTTATTCTGTGTTTATTCACAGTGCTCTCTAAATAGCTTAAATTCTGCTTCAGCATACTTGAATCAATGCTATTTACCTTTCCCCAGGACCAAACATTCCCAAGACTAAACAGAATGGAGTTTGTCCAAATAGCAGTCTTGGAAATGAGAAAGGCCATTCCAGAGCACAGTCCTATAGACAGTTACAAAATCTTTCATTATTATTTTTTCTCAAACCAAGATTTTGTTCTTTCTCTAATATGAGAGCTCGCAATACAAGAGTACTGAAGCTGAAAGACAGCAATTGGATCATATCCCTTGCTAAGCCATTGTTTGCTAACTATATTAACTAAACCATAGTTTGTCGTATTGCCAAAAAATATTAAATAAATCACTTTTACAAATCACAATAATTAGGTTTATATAATATGTGAATTTGACAATTAATAGCACTGACATTATTTGAATCATGCTTTAATGATTATATCAAATCAGTAGTGTGTATGTATGGGTGGGTGTGGGTAGGTGGGTGTTTTCCAGCATAACTCCGGAACCCCTCGAGCAATTTCAACCACAATATCAAACTTGGTACACAGATGGCTTACTCCCTGGAAACAAATATTGTGGGGGTAAGACATCCCTAAAACCCCTCTGTTAAGATACAGCCTGTTGTGCCTTAAAATGGCTTCTACTGTTCTGCTTTGAAATGGCTTCTATCATGGTTTACAAAATCACAATCACTTGGTTTATTTTAAAAATATGTAGTTATTACCAGTATTTGTTAGAGTTATATCTTAGTTCCTCTCCAGACGCTCTAAGCTACGTGTATGACAGTCTCCTTCATTTTATCACCAGCACAATCAATACAGTACGTGAAATAGTTTGGATTAAGATAGGGTGAATGGTAAAGATGTACAGTATATTGCAGGCATGGTACAAATGACCTACTGCTAATTTCATCATTTCAAGATCAGGTAGCAGCTACAGACCTCGTCCCATCTCTCATGAAGTTCCAACCAAAGTTCACCAGTGCACGTACCTCAATGCTGCCATTTTAACTAAGACTGGAAACCAGATTTTGGAGCGAGTTTGGATAAGTGAGTTTGGATGGTAAGACTGAAAGAAGGAAAGTATTTGTGCTATAACAGAAAGGGAGAAGAAGCTAACAAGCCCACTGTGCACGTCTGTGATTAATGCCAGAATTATGGCTGCAGAAAGTTATAGAATAATGCAAGATCAAAAACAGGGAGTTGATGTCATTTTTTTTCGTTGTGTGCAAGGATACTGGAGATCTGTATGAGGCTTTTCTAAGAGCCCAAATGCCAGTTTTTTACATTACTGTGGTTAGAACTTGCATAACTCTAACTGTTGACTGCTTAAAATCTTCATTATTCAGATACATGAATGCTTTTTACTGTGTGTCGTCTTTGAAGGAAAGAAAAATGAGTTAAAGTTTTTATAGTAGCGCAAATGAGATCAAGATCCGTATTATTAGCACTTGCAATAATATAAGTGGTAGCAGAAGCATTTTATTAATACTAGAAATTATGATTAAAGCAGCACATAGACCAAAATAAACAAAAAGTTGTGCCATCAGATTAACATATCAAAATAAGAACATGCCCCGCCTCTCCACGTATGCACATGCGTCCCCGCACATGCCCCTCCCCCACACATGCACACACAGCCCCCACATGCTCCTGTCCCCCACGCCCAAAGACCAGCTGGCTAGCAGGAGGCGCATGCGCATGCACAGGGGAGCTGAACTGTGGCGACATCTCACATGACCACAGAGAGGGCGCTGTGTGCAACCTCTAGCACACGTGCCATAAGTTCACCTTCATGGGCATATACAATATGTAGCTCAGAAATGAAGTTCTCTGGTGTTCTCTAAGCTTGGTTGTTTGCTTGTTTCATTACCCAATTAGGTAAACTCATCAATGCAATTGAGCATAGGGTTTGCTTTCAGTCACTTGGCCTGCCAGTGTCTGAGAGTGTGTGGTTATCTCCTTGGTAGCTCCTTGGTGTTGTTTTTTGCTTGTTTGTCTGGTTTTAATCCTTACTTATCTGGCTGTTAGCTGCTGATCTTTTTTCACAGTGTTCGTGCCCAATTTCTCTTGGGGGAGTTAGCTTTGTTATTTGATAATGGAGCACTAAATTAGTGTGTTGTTGTTTGCTAGATATATGACAGTGATGGCTAACATTTTCTGCATCGAGTGCCCAAACTGGAACATGTGCATGTGCATATGTGCACATGCACCATAGAGTCGGAAATCTGAAGAGCAGCTGTCCATTGTGTGTCTGGGTTTTGGGTTTCCAGCATGTGCATACGCACCAGAGTGCCAGAAACCCAAAGACAAGGTGGCGGGCATGTGCATGCCTCTTCTGACTTACGGCAGTACGGCACATGCAAAGACCAACTGGCCAGTGCACATGCATGCGCCGGAAACCAGAAGAGCAGCTGGTGATGGCACATGTGCCCACAGAGAGGGCTCTGCATGCCACTTCTGGCATGCATGCCATAGGTTCGCCATCATAGATATATGACATCTAAGTTGCCTTCAAAGAGAGGGCCATGGTGGAGCAGTGGTTAGAATGCAGTATTGCAGGCTAATTCTGCCAACTGCCTTGGGTTTGATTCTCACTGGTTCAAGGTTGACTCAGCCTTCCATCCTTCCGAGGTGGGTTAAATGAGGACCCAGATTGTTGGGGGCAATAGGCTGACTTTGTAAACCGCTTAGAGAGGGCTATAAAAGCACTGTGAAGTGGTATATCATCTTACTGCTATAAACTGACTGCATCTGAAATCAAAGTCTTTTCTAGCTTTTCCACTACAAAATCATAAACCTATCTGGATTGCACAAATCTGAAAAAGGAAGATAGAAACTATGTTCCCTTTTTGTGTCTTTTCTTTTCCTCTTTTTCACATTTACTTTACTACATTTCCTTTGTATTTGTTATGTGTGTAAAATCCTTCAATGGACTGAAGAAATCTTGATAATTAGAAAGGGCCAGAATATTCTGTATTTCCCTGCTGCCATCGTGTGGTTGTTTGGAGTTTTGCAGCCCAAATAAGTGGCCCTACTCTTGGGTGTGAGACCTATCGGAGCTTAAGAAAGTTCTAATAGGTTCTAATATTTCTGCCACATCAGATAGCAGTGAGGCCAGGATCATTCCCAGATTACAAAGCTGACATATCATGATCCACAATCAACAAATTTCCTATCCCTATATCTCCTAGATTAAGCCTTAGTTGATTATCTTCTATTTATCAGCAGTTTGTTTAAGATCTAGTCAGAATGTCAGAAGGAGAGGTGTGTTTTTTATTTATCTTCTTTATTTTTCTAGGAAAGGTTAAGGAAAACTTAGCAGAATGACCATTCAAAGTTACAATGGCATTGAAAAGGGTGACTTATGACTGGTCCTTGCACTTACAACTATCTCAGCATTGCCACAGTCATGTGATTAAAATTCAGGGGATTGGTAACTAGCATTTATTTATGATGGTTGCAGCACCCCAGGGCCCTATGGTCATTATTTGCAACCTTCCCAAGCAGCTTCCGACAAGCAAAGTCAATAGGGGAAAGCCAGATTCACTTAATGACTATGTGATTCTCTTAACAACTGCAGATTCTCTCAACAACAATGGCAAAAGGTCATAAATTTGGGCACAACTCAATTTTAGAGAGAAAGGAATAGAAATTCTGCTCCCAATTGTGATCAAAATTCAAGGTCTACCTGTATTTATGAAAGAGAAAGGAAGGAAGGAAGGAAGGAAGGAAGGAAGGAAGGAAGGAAGGAAGGAAGGAAGGAAGGAAGGAAGGAAGGGAGAGAGAAAGGAAAGAGAAAGGAAAGAAAGAAAGAAAGAAAGAAAGAAAGAAAGAAAGAAAGAAAGAAAGAAAGAAAGAAAGAAAGAAAGGAAAGAGAGGAAAAGAAAGAAAAAAAGAAAGAGAGAGAGAGAGAGAGAAGGCACATATAGGAGTGGATATAATAGAGGAAAGTGTAGCACACAGAAATAATAGAAATGGGCTCATACTTTGTAGTAATGTGGCAAGTTGGTTTCCACATAATATAATGTCTGAACGTATCCACTGTGGATTGCAAACTATAGTTTGCAGCTCATTGTGATATGTGATGCTACATGCTTGCTTCATAAATGATGGTGTGCTGCAATGTTTGAACCTTGCTAGATTAATTTCCCTAACCTGGTATTGCCCAGATTTAGTGGAACAATTTGCAGAATTCCCAGACAACGTGGTTACAAATTACAGACAATTAGCTTACTATGGTGTAACCTCCTGGTTCTCAACCTCTACCCTTCATACTGCCCTTTTCAACTTCTATTGTAATTTGATGTCCCTCAAAAATCTGTTGCATTCATAATTTGTCTGGTGAAAAATAATGATTTTTCTCAGTGAGTTGAAAGTGGCATGGTAGCCTGTGATTGCTCATAGTCTGTATATTTTTTTTCCTTCTGCCCCAGTCTCTTTGTCTCTGGTCAAGTAAAATGCCAGAATTCAAAATCACATTCCCAGATGTTTATCGCCAGTATCATTTTTAGACATGCAACCAAGCTCTTTTAATACTAAACCTCTAAAAGCATAAAGCATTTGTGTGATGAACACATAGGTTATTTTCACACCAGCTAAACATCCTATGACTAGTTGCTTGGTCCATTTTATTAAATATTTTTATTGCAATCCTTTGTTGGTTATACGTTGAGTAACAGTGGAGCAATAAACTTTGAAATGCAAGCACTAATTGCATTATTCCCCCACAGGAAGACTGGCAGACATTTCTGGGCTCAGATATAGATACTTTGCGAAAGTCCAGACACGCAAACCCACACACAGTCAAAAGAGATTTGAAAGAAAAAAGTTTTACCTGGAGAGATTGTATGCATCATTCTGAAATATGTAAATATTTTTCTATGAGGCTTATGATCCTTTGCTTTAAGAATCCATTATATCACAGAGTAATGCCAAACAAAGAAACTGCTAACAAAAGCTCATGTTTAAGATTACAAAGCACAATTTGTAATCCTATGCACAGTTGTCTGAGTGTAAGCTTCTCTCCACTCATTGGGGATTATTTCTGACTATACATCCACCCCAGGAACCTTACATAAGGTGACTGAAGTGCAACTCTTAACTTAGAACTGAAAATACAAGCAATCATAGGCATCCAACAGAAGTCACAAAAACATCATATCCCATGTTGTTGCAAGATGCCTTTTATGAGTTACAATATGGCCGTCAAAAATCATCAGACTAATGACACAAATTATGTAGAGTTTGCAGCAGTTGGGCCATAATCATATGTTGCACATATTGCACATCTGTAATGTGCCTCATTTGCAGGATAATGTCCAGATGTGGTATTCAGCAGATTTTGACTAGTTCTGGGGAACCGGTAGCGGAAATTTTGAGTAGTTCAAAGAACTGGTAAATATCATCTCTGACTGGCCTCACCCCCATCTATTCTCTGCCTCCTAAGTCCCAGCTGATTGGAAGGGAAAGAGGATATTGCAGTAACCTTCCCCTGGAGTGAGGAGAGAACGGAGATTTTACAGTATCCTTCCCGTGCCACGCCCACCCAGCCATGCCCACCAAACCATGCCATGCCCACCAAGCCATGCCCACAGAACCAGTAGTAAAAAAATTTGAATCCCACCACTGGATGAGGTGAGATGGGATGGGATGGGATGGGACCGGACAGGACAGAACAGAACAGGATGGGACAGGATAGAACACAACAGAACACAACAGAACAGAATGCTTTATTTGGCCAAGTGTGGGTAGATACACAAGAAAATGTTATTCAATACATAGGCTCTCGATGTACATGCAAAATAACTGAGTAATAATGATCATAATAATGAGGCCAATAAGTAAAGATCAGAAGGATAGTAGTAATACAGCCCTTCTATATAGGTAACTATTCTTAGACATAAGACAGTACTGTGGGAATTAGATGTTCAGCAGAGCGATTAGGTGTTCCTGCAGGTGGTGTCTCTGGTCTTGACCTCAATCAGGTCTATTTCAGTCAAAGATTGCTTGTGGATGGTTTTGGAACAATCACCTATCCTCCATTTCACGGGAGGTTGAAGCCAGCGAAGAAAGTGCTGTACTAACCACTAAAAATTCTGAAAGAAAGGTGGTCATAGTGTAGGAAATTATAGTCCCAATTGTGATCATAGGTCAAGAACTAGTTATATTCAAGGAAGTGACTTGGAGAAACACAACAACTCTGTTCGGACTGACTTGATTGATACACACTTTTGATCAGCCTCCTTTCAGTGGCAGCTTACTTATCCAAGTCACATCCCAATGAAATAGCATAAGAACTATCCATCATGATCAGGAGCATCTGCAAAGAGTGTGTGTGTGTGTGTGTGTCCAAAACAGTCAATTCAATTGTGTGTGTCAAAAACAGTCAATTAGTCAATGAGCATGTCTATGGAGGTTCTCAGTCATCCAGGTCATGGTTGTCCCAAAGGTTCTTTGTTCAAGCGGCAACTGGACTTTCTGGTTTTTCTTTGAAGATTCTTCACTTCTCAACCAAGAAGCTTCTTCAGCTCAATGAACAATGATTAAGTAAACCATGATTTGGCAGGTTTATACTGCTTTCTGCAGCATCATTGCAGTTTGGCAGTTCAAATCTCACCAGCTCAAGGTTGACTCAGCCTTCCATCCTTCTGAGGTGGGTAAAATGAGGACCCAGATTGTTGGGGACAATAGGCTGACTCTGTAAACCGCTTAGAGAAGGCTATAAAAGCACTATGAAGCAGTACATAAGTGCTATTGCTTCCATGTACATAAAAAAAGTCAGGGCTTTCATCATGCAGAGGCAGATGCCATCTTGATTTTTTTTTTTTACCCATTCTGCAGATGTCCCTCTGTATTGCCCTATCTTAAAATCTTACTCTCTTTGTGATCACTATCAAGTAAGGAATATATTATCCAAAACTTCTGTGAACCCGTGCAACCGTAACAGCTACGTATCCTCTGGGAAGATGGTGAGATATTTGGAGATTACCACAAACATTTATGCTGAACTCCCAGTGAGATTTGTGTTGATGGAAAAAGGCAGAGAGGTTGCCAAGCCACGTGTCAATGAACCCAGTAGCAACATGTGGCAGCCATGCATAATTACATCCAATTAGTCCTTGAAAACATTCTTTAGTAAGGCATTCTTGAAGTATTTGGCTAGAACGGGCATTCTGATACTGTAAATCAGGAGTCCCCAACCTTTGCAACTTTAAGTCTGAAGGACTTCAGCTCCCAGAGTTCTCCAGCCAGCAAAGCTGAAGTCCTTCAGACTTAAAGTTGCAAAGGTTGGGGACCCCTGCTGTAAATGAGTGAAAATAATTTCAGTGCACAACAATTGTTGGAGGATTGAGCTTGACGTATACAAGAACAACATAACACAACACTAGACATAAATCATCGTTTGTGTAACCGTAGTTCATTAAATAAGTTATTTCCCGCATATAGTTCTGTCCTTTTATAGTCCATGTTTAGGGATGGGCTTCAAAAATTTCAGCAATGGGTTCTCTGCCAGGTTGTTGGGTGGTGTGGCCATGGTGGGCGTGGCCTAGTCAGCCTCCTGCACCACGGCGGTGGGGAGGGGCAGTATTCGCTTTCCCCAGACTCTGCAAACTTTCCTTGAGCCTCTGGGAGGGCAAAAATTGCTTCCCCCAGGCTTCGTAGCTCCCCCCCTCCCGAGCCTGGAAATTGGCCCATTTCAGGACCTCCCGAACTTTTGAAGAAAAAAGGCACTTTTAAGTTCTATCCTACTCTTACATAGTTCTGTCCAATTAAACCAATTTAATAGGGTTAGCATATCTGGCTTGGAAGGTGACTTTAACTTCTTTAAAAGTAAATTCTTTGCTGCCATCTTGAGGTCACTGGGAGTTTTGCAGCATGTGAGTTAGAAGGTTTACGCTGTTCTGCTTCTTTTAGAAAAATATATTTGGAGCCCACACCAATGAATAGCGAACATTTCAAGAGTCGCCCATTTTTTTAGCTAACTCTGGTAAATTTGAGAAATGCATGAAACCCCTTAATTAATACAGTCACCTAAATGAAAGAAGAATCTGAACTTAAGCAGTGTAGACAAAAATTCCCGTGAACCTATATTGGTATTTGTATTTGAGATCAATCCCAAAAAATTGTTCTCATCCCCACAAAAGTGAGTAGAGCAGACATTTGTTTTTAAATCCCTAATGTTCTAATAGGAGATGTACAAACATTGATTATTTTCTTTATCATAATACGCATTATGAGCTTTAGATCACAACCTCTGTCTAGAAATGCTGGTAAGATACGTATGGCTTTCCAGACATCCCTAACTTAAAATTCCTTGAGTTTTCAGTCAGAATAGTCAATTGGAAGGAATCTGGAGGGCTGTAGTTTGGCATTAGCTGGAAAATCTCACGTTCCCATGCCTGTGAAAATATTGTATTACTAGCTGTTCCCGGCCACGCGTTGCTGTGGCCTAGTCTGGTTAAATGGCCAACCAATCTGTGTGTAGATCTACACCTGCACACACAAACACATACACGCAAACACGTTATAACCCCCAACCTACCTACCTACTGTATTTCTTCCTCTACCTACCTACCTACCTACCTACCTACCTACCTACCTACCTACCAACTGCATTTCTCCCTCTCCCTCTCTATCCCTCTACCTACCTACCTACCTACCGTATTTCTCTCTCTCTCTTTATCCCTCTACCTACCTACTTACTGTATTTCTCCCTCTCCCTCTCTATCCCTCTACCTACCTACCTACCTACCTACCTACCTACCTACCTATTTCTCCTTCAGAATATTTTATGTCATAAAGGATGACATAATACCTGTGGTCCACTGCTCTCTCTATATCCATCTACCTACCTTTTAAACAATTTTTTACATTTCCATTGTGTGTACCTGGCACAGGTGTGACATCTATACAATCTATATATATCATTGGTGCCATACTTGAAAGGAACGTTGTGTGAAAATATGGAAGCAATCGATGCAGTACTTTCGGAGATTAGCGGTTTTGAACAAACTCATAGTTACATTTTTATTTATATAGATTAGCCCATGATTTGCCAGGGTTCTTTCAACATTATATCCTAAACCTACCTCTGATCCATCTAGTTCTAGACTAATGACAGGTTTATCTAGTCCAGGGGAAGTCAACCTTTTTATACCTAACGCCCACTTTTGTATCTCTGTTAGTTCTAACCGCCCACCCATTCCACAGTAATGGTGATTTATAAAGTAGGGAAGTCAATTAAATTTAAAAAAGGAAAGTGTTTCATTATTGGACAAAACCCTACCGCCCACCATGAAAGCTGGAACGCCCACTAGTGGGCAGTAGGGACCAGGTTGACTACCACTGATCTAGTCGATTTCATTCTTATTCGGCCACTACTACTGTCTACAGTCCCGAGCCAATAATTTCTCCCAATTTCAACCCATGAATAATAATAATAATTTATTACATTTATAAACCGCCCCCCTCTCCCCGAAGGGACTCGGGGCGGTGTACAGGAAAATTAAAAAACTATCTAAAAACATACAAGACATACAAAGTTAAAAACGAATTAAATTACCCTGTACAAGAATTTAAAACATTAAAATTATAACCCATTAAAACCAAATACATAATTTGCAAAAAACAGACTGGGGCAAGAAGCATCGATTAGGCCAAACCGGCCTGATGGAATAAATAAGTTTATAATGAAATACCCACTGGAATTGTTATCCTCCCAATTTTATCCCCAATCATTCAGAAATCTTTACATTGCTTCCTAAGAGATTCTTCTAAGACTTATTAGCAGAAAAACATTTTAAACACTTAAAATATTGCCATATCATTAAGTGGCATTGTTCATATTGAATTATGTTTTAAGTTCCCTACGTATTGTTAGAATACATAGAAGATTGAAGGGATTGCAGACATGCAGTTCTAAAATTCAGGCCTATAAATTATACATGGGTTATATAATATATACTTTGCATTAATTTACAAATTGTATTTACACTGTCTCCCATTAGCTTGCTGTCTCTTATAAAATCTGAGCTTAGTCAAAAGACCGAATGTCAAAGTTACCAACTTACTCCTGTATTATCTGCCTGTCCTCTTAAATCCTTAATGGGACAGCTATCTCTAGTACTTTAAATATCAGCAGGAAATTCTATTCTATCTATGGAGAGACCATACTCAAATATTTGTCATGGCTGTTGAAAATGGCCTCTTCCTCATTACATTTTAAGAAAGGGGGTTTAAATCTTTTCAATGTTTTCATGCTTCATTTTAATATTTCCAAAATTTAAAAGGTTTTTTATTTATTTATTCACAACACACACACACACAGATATATTCTTTGTAAGCTATCCAAAGCTATCCTAACAGCTTTGGGTAGCTTACAAGAATATATTAGCTATCCAAAGCTGTTAGGACAGCAGGATACATTCAGTATGTATTTATAAATAAGTCGACTTACATTAGTTTTCCGTTTTCCGTTCTTTATCATAAGAAGACTGTCTTTGTGGTGTCAGTGGTACTAATGTGGCAGTATATTGAACCACAAGGAAAAGAAATACAAATGGTGAGAGCAAATCTATCAACAGAATTGTTGATCCTGAACAAATGTTTGTGCTACATAATTTAATGTATACCATCTTCACAATTCAGTAAAGTTTATGAAAGTCCAACAATGCAATTTTAAAAGTGACTCTTAGAAATCACGGTAGGCTTCTGAATTGTATCTCTTGGTCATCCTTCAGATAAAAACAGATTGCTTGACATTTTCACAAAACCTGGCATCACCGTATTTTGGCTGAACTTTACAAATCTGTGGCTGAGGTTTCCCAATGCGCCGAACCATGAAATAGCAGCCCTACCAGCTTGGCCACCACATCAGGCTCAACTGTGGCCAGCGAGTTTGTTGCTTCTGTTGCCAGAGATGAACGTCAGTTCAAGTTGGTATAATTTAAGTGTTTGTCAAACTCAGTGGTGGCAAAGAACATCTGAAGATGCTTGCAAAACTCCTAGCTGGAAAAGGTTCGGCCACTCGATCGAAGCATTCGGGTTGGAGTTCCTCTCCTCACCTTGGGCTACTCCAGCAGGTCCAGGCGAGAGGTTTCTACACCTGAGGCTGGGAGGCGGGGCTCTGTGGGCGGGGCTTCGAATAAAGGAGCGCCTCCTTCCACAGCCTCCCCCACCCCATTTACCTGCTTCTTGGCTCCTTGGATGTCACCTGCCCGTTGGTGGGGAAGGCGGCCCCGAGAGCAAGGAGCGCAGATGGACTCCCTTTGAGCCTTAGTGATGCCAGTGCTTTGGAATGGGGGGGGGGAGGGCACAGCGGGGCAACTTCCACCAAAGTCTGGTTTTAGGTTACCTCCGGCAAGAAAATGTAAGCCTAAGATGCCAGGCCAACTTCAGAAGGCTTCTCCATTGCTTGCCATGTAAATAATACAGGATAGGTCAAGCCGCTGACTTCAGCCCAGAGATATTTGCTGAGCTTCTAGCGTTGTTTGATGGTTGTGTGTGTGTGTGTGTGTGTGTGGTGTGTGTGTGAGAGAGAGAGAGAGAGAGAGAGAGAGAGAGAGAGAGAGAGAGAGGGAGAGGGAGAGAGAGAAGGAGGGAGAGAGAGAAGGAGGGAGAGAGAGAAGGAGGGAGAGGGAGGGACGGCGGGAGGGAGGGAAGGAGGGAAAGGAACGGGAGGGAGAGAGAGAAAGAGAGAAAGTCCAGCCAGTCTGTCTATGCACGCATCTGTGTGTGTGTGTGTGTGTGTGTGTGTGTGTGTGTCTTTCTCTCTCTGACTTTGTATGTGTATGTGTCTCTCTGTGTGTCTCTGTCTCTCTTTCTGCGTGTGTGTATGTGTGTGTGTGTGTGTGTGTTTCTTTCTTTCTCACTCTGTCTCTGTCTCTGACTTTTTCTGTCTGTCTGTCTTGCTCTCTGACTGTGTGTGTGTGTCTATGTGTCTGTTTTTCTCCCTCTCTCTTTCTGTGTGTGTGTCTTTCGCTCTCATACACTCTCTGTCTCTTTCTGTGTCTGTCTGTCTGTCTCTCTCTCTCTCTCTCACTGTATGTGTATGTGTGTGTGTCTCACTCTCTCTTTCTCTCTGTGTGTGTGTGTGTGTGTGTTTAGGTCGCGGGCGAATCAGAGGCGCCGCTGCGAGAACGTCACCGACCTCCAGCCCTATAAAGGCATCTCCAGTCTCACTTTTCCCTGGCAAAGAGACCGGGGCAGGCGTGTGTTTTCGACGGCTGGAGCGCCCACCTCTGCCCCCTGGTGTAAACGCGTGAGCTACACCTCCCGAGCCAGGAGATCGACCGCTTTCCTTCCTTCCTTCCTTCCTTCCTTCCTTCCTCCTTCCTTTCTTTCTTTCCTTCCTTCTCTCTCTTTTTCTTCCCCGTCCGCTTCGATCTCCTGCGGATTTTACCGAGTTACCTGGGCGAGGAAGGAAGCTCCCGAAAGCGCCCGTCCGCCTCGCCGCCAGGGTGGATTTGCAAGAGCCGCCGTCGACCGGCCCTTGGGAGCGACACGGCGTCGCACGTGGATCTATCTCGGGCGTCCGCTGGCCGTCGCAGCCCCGCTCCGCCACCTCCGGAGAGCCCTGCCTGGCCTGGATCCCCTTCCCGCCGACCCGCCGCGCTTTCTCCGGGGCTCCCCGCCGCCTCCTCTTCCTCCGCCGCCCGCTTCCCCCTGGACCAGCTGGCGTCGCAAGCCCCCCCTGATGTATCCCCGGGACTCCCCGCCGCTGTTGATGGGGTGTCTCTCTCCGCTTTCCAACCAGCGCCTTGGCAACGGTAGGAGCCCGAGCCAGCCTTTCCTGTCAGGCGGCGCCCGGCGCGGCCAGCCGGGCTTCTCGCCCCGTCTGTCCTGAGCTTGGAAGTGCGCGAAACCCGGCTCGCTTCGGAGCCCTTCTCTCCCCCCCCCCCCCGCCCGCCGCCGCCGCCGCCGCCGGGGGGGAAAGGAGGGAGTCCCCGGCTGCACCTGCGGGGGGAGGGCGCGGAGCCGCAGCAGAAGCTCCCTCCCCCGCCTGGATCGCCAGCGCCAAGTCAGCCGAAAGCAACCCCCCCCCTCCCACCCACCCCCCGCGCGCCCACCCACTTGGAGGATCGCGGGCGCCCTTTTCGCATCTCTCGGAGCTTTGGAGAGCGGGCAAGTCTGGCGTTCATGTCACCCCGAGGCCTGGGAAGGAGACCAGCTCAAAGGTAAGGAGGAGGAGGAGGAGGAGAAGTCGGCCGGCCAAGCAGCCCCCCACCCACCCGAGGCTCCCTTCGGGAAGCCTCAGGTGGGGTTTGGGGGGACAGGTTGTGCGCGGCGGGTTGGCCTTTGGGATTTGCTGCTAGGGCAGAATTTGTGAACTAAGTGCGAAGGATCCGTTTCTCTCGTTCTCTTTCTCGTTCTCCTTCTCTTTTTCTTTCTTGTTCTCTCTCTCTTTCTCTCCCTCCCTCTTTCTCTCTCTCTTTTTCTCTCTTTCTCTCCCTTCCTTTTTCTCTCTCCCCCTCTCTTTTCTCTCTCTCTCTCCCTCTCTCTCTTTCTCTCTCTCTTTCTCTCCCTTTCTTTCTCTCTCTCTCCCTTTCTCTCTTTCTCTCCCTCCCTGTTTCTCCCTCTCTCTTTTTCTCTCTTTCCCTCCCTCCCTCTTTCTCTCTCTCTCCCTCTCTCTTTCTCTCTCTCTCTCTCTCTCCCTTTCTCTCTTTTTCTCTCTTTCTCTCCCTCCCTCTTTCTCCCTCTCCCTCTCTCTTTTTCTCCCTCCCCCCCCGCTCTCTCTTTCTCTTTCTCTCCCTCCCTTCCTCTTTCTCTCTCTCCCTTTCTCTCTTTCTCTCCCTCTCTCTCTTTTTCTCTCTCTTTCCCCTATCCTCTTTTCTATCCACTCACAAAAGCTGAGTGTGCCTCTTATCTATTCAATCTGATTTCTTTGTTTTTTTCTCCCCGCAACTCTTCGTGTTGGGGTCCACCATTCGTTAATATTAAAAAGAAACGTTTCGCCCGCCTGGCTTTGCCGTGTATGGAGTGTGGGGGAGATCCCTGGAAGTTTTGTTAGTTAGTCCGGGAGTAACAACACACACACACACACACACACACACACACACACACACACACACACCAGACTAAGAAGCTTCAGAATATTACAACCCAAAGTTTTTGTTTTGTTTTGCTAACTTCTCTCCTGGAAGGAATGCTATGGGTCCCAGGTATCAAGCGATTCCCAAAGACTTGGGGGACAAATTTTAGAAAGATGGTTAATTTAGGACCAAGGGATTGAGAAATACTAAGAGTTGGTATCCTCCAATGGAATCTCCCCAGGGGTGGGGTCTGCCCCTCCTTCTGTTTGCTCCGTCTCCAGCATGGGCAGCATTGGCCAAAGCACAACCCTTACTTTATAAATTTGGCATTTAAGCCTCTTAATCCAACAGAATCAATTCACTGATCCAGATGACTGTAGCTAGATTACTTTACCTCCCTTTTGCCTTTTTTTTTTTTGGCTTTTTCCTTTTCTCCAATGCCTGGAATGGTTTACTGGCTGGCTCTCTGCCTTAAATCCCAAGAATCAATTCCTGCAAGGGTGGGTACATACGTGTCACATTTCTGTCCCTCTTAGTTGAGATTGTCTCTCTTCTACTTTTAATCTTTTGGGTCGGTTCTGCAAGGGAGATAAAACTGAGGGATGGTTCTAAATCACCCAATGAATTTCTTGGGACTTAGAACTGGGTCTTTTCCCCACCACCACCACCACCCAAAAAAAAATCTGGTGTTTCAGCTCCATATTCTGGAAGAGTTTGTGTGGAGGGCTATCAGTTCATGGACTAGTGCAGGGGTCTGCAAAGTCGGCTCTTTTAAGACTGGTGGACTTCAACTCCCAGAATTCCCCAGCCAGCTATGCTGGCTGGGGAACTCTGGGAGTTGAAGTCCACCAGTCTTAAAAGAGCCGACTTTGCAGACCCCTGGACTAGTGCATTAATTACATTCTTCCCTGTCTATTCAGAAATAATACTGATTCCGTTCCCATTTTTTTTCCCTCCCAAATAAGTCTAGCATCAAAGCTTCCTTTTTTTTTGTTTTTGTTCTGCCAAATTCTTTCATGAAGTCGCTGATCTGGAACATGTGTGTAGTTTGTTTCTTAGCCTTAGTTTCTGATTTGGGGAGAACAAATATTGGGCCGTGACTGAGCCCAGTTTGCCTACTTATTTCCCCCCTGCAAAATTAAGCTTTGAATAACAAAAGTGTGTTTTAGGGTCAGCAATAAACTTTGCTTGCGGGTTTCAAGATCTTGATCAGGAGATGGGCGAAGAAACAATATGCGGTGTTTAAACCGCAAATGGTGGCTCAGTGGCTAAGACGCTGAGCTTATCAATCAGAAGGTCGGCAGTTCAGTGGTTTGAATCCCTAGCGCCACGTAATGGAGTAAGGTCCCGTTACTTGTCCCAGCTTCTGCCAACCTAGCAGTTCAAAAGCATGTAAAAATGCAAGTGGAAAAATAGGGACCACCTTTGGTGGGAAGGTAACAGCCTTCAGTGCGCCTTTGCCATTTAGTCATGCCGGCCACATGACCACGGAGACGTCTTCAGACAGCGCTGGCTCTTCGGCTTTGAAACGGACATGAGCACCATCACCTAGTGTCGGGAATGACTAGCACATACTTGCAAGGGGAACCTTTACCTTTTAAAACCACAAATCAGGTTAAAGACCCTCCTGTCAAAAAAAGGGTTAGCATTGAACGCTTCCGCTGAAGTAGCGTCAACAGTTTCTAGCCCGCCTGACTTTTCCCTCTTGATGTTCTCCTTTCTTCCCTTTTTTTCAGAGAGCCCAACAGAGCTAGGGAGGAGAAAGAAGAATACCTAAAAGTCTGTTTCTCAACCTGGGCAACTTTAAGCTGTGTGGACACCAACTCCCAAAAGCCAAGGCTGGCTGGGGAATTCTGGGAATTGAAGTTCTACACATCTCAAAGTTGCCCAGGTTGAGAAGCTTCCCCTAGGCATGAGCAAGCAAATAGACATTAACGGTAGCCCTCTGTGCTAAGCAAAAGCCAAAACCATTCAGGGGAGGAATCTAAATATCCCCTTTCTCTGAGTATACCGATCCCTCAACATGCCTTGATCTCTTTTCCCCTTCATTTGCAGAAAACAGGAAGGCATTCCTGTATTCCATCACTGCCTTTATTCAGTCTCTTGGAAATCCCAGCCCAAATATGCTCTGTTGCATCTGCACTAGAAAAGGTAATCAGATCCAAGTATGCAGAGGGATACTTTGGCTGGGCCTCCCGGAGACTAGTCAAAGCAGGAATATGATGTATGTATATGTATGTAATAGGTATGTGTGCATAATTGAAAGCCTGGCCTGTGCGTGGCATTAAGGCAGGCAACAGTATCACACAGAACCCAGAGCAAAGATGTAGAATAGGTAGTCTCGAAGATGCTTTTTCAAGAGGCCGCTGGACTTTCTGGTTTCTCTTTGAAGACGTTTAGTTTCTCATCCAAGAAGCTTCCTTTTGGATGAAAAGCTAAACGTCTTCAAAGAGAAACCAGAAAGTCCAGCGGCCTCTTGAAAAAGCACCTTCAGGACAACCATGACCTGGATGACTGAGAATCTCCATAGACATAGAGAACAGGTAGTAGCTGGTGTAACCGTAACTGTGAGAAGGATCTAGATGTCCTAGTGGATCACCTTTAGTATCTTCCAATCCTTGTTATGTTATGCCTATGTCTGTAATAAAAAGTTTCATATGAAGTTGAACTAGATGACCTCGAAGGTCCCTTCCAACTCTGCTATTGTATTGTATTGTAAGTTAGCATATCTCAGAGCAGCTTTGTGTTAATCTTTTGGCAGAGTAGCAGTCTCTAGGACTGGACCTCTTTGATTAAAGGACTTTGCACTGACTTAAAAAAGAGATACTTTAATGTTAGGTTCCCATGACAAATTAAGCCATGGTTAACTAAGCTGTAATTTAGAGACTGAACATGATTTTCTGAGTTCTCCTGAGCCTCAGGATAGGACCTAAGAGTACCTGGGCTGGATTTGCCCCATGATTCAAGGCTCTGATGGGATGATTTAATCTGTGACTCAGTGTGTCATGTGAAAACTATTGTCCCACAGATCTATCATTTTATTGGGCACTCAACTTGCCCATTAAATTCAGCAGCAATTATTAATACCGTAGCAAATTAAATCTGAACCTTTATTGTCAGATGAGTTAAAATAGCTATAGACTTATATACCACTTCACGGTGCTTCACAGCTCTCCCTTAAGTGGTTTAAGAGACAGCATGTTGCCCCCAACAATCTGGCTCCTCATTTTACCAAACTCAGAAGGATGGAAGGCTGAGTCAACCTCATTGAGCCAGTGAAAATCGAACTGCTGATAGTCGTCAGTCAGCAGAATTAGCCTGCAGTACTGCATTCTAACCACTGTGCCAGCATGGCTCTTCATAATATATTTAAGGTGCTTTCTAAACCACCTGGTTGATATTGCAACATAAGCGGGATTCCTCCATTGGGAAGAACATCTGGACTGCTTCAATTTTATGCATTCAGAAATGGGTACTGAGCAGTGGTGGGTTACAGGTGGTACGCCCCGGTATGTGCATACCGGTGGCAGCTGGGAGTAGTGGCCACCGTACTGGTACAGTGTTTCTGTTGAGCCCACTTGCCCGCCCTCATTTCTTACCTGTTTTTAAGCTAGTGAGCCATCTGTGCACGCATGCACAGTGTACGATGCCTGTGTGACCTCCACTGAGCAGCTGGAGCAGCGCAGCGCACATGCCCGTGGTGGATCCCCAGCCCCTGTCATTGCGACAGGATACGGAACCCACCACTGGTACTGAGGGAAGCACTTCCCTCTCCCTGCAAAACCATTTTGCAAAACTTGGGTTAGTTAGGCTTTGAAAGACATTATCCATAGCAATATGAAGTTGCCTTTTCTAAAGTCCTACATGATCCATCCCAAGCTAACGGGTTCTGTGTATTTACAAAGGGGAGGAGCTGAGTGCAGTGACTGGAAGAAGCAATTGGTTTCTACTACCCTCTAGTGGTAGTTTCAAACGGTATTTTGTTTTAAACATATGAGTATCTCAGCATTTCCCAGCCTGGGGAAGAACGGAACTAGTTCAAATGCCTCAAAAGAAATGGACACAATTAATCAAAGATAGGGATCCACCAGCCAAGTAAGAGGTGTGGCATGATTTAATTGCTCTCCAGATCTGGTTTTGAGCACCCAAGTAGGGACACAATAGAAACCAAGATAAATGAAGTCCAAATTGGTGGTTTAATAGTGGTGGGAGAATTTATTGGCAAACCTGTAGATCAGGGTTCTCCAACCTTTGCAACTTTAAGTCTGAAGGACTTCAGCTCCCAGAATTCTCCAGCCAGCAAAGCTGGCTGGAGAAGTCTGGAAGCTGAAGTCCTTCAGACTTAAAGTTGCAAAGGTTGGAGAACCCTGCGTAGATGCCGTATGTTAGCACTGCTTTATTTGTGGCATTTAGCCTGAGGTTCTAAGAAAGATGTCTTGCTTGTTAACTAATTCCATCCTTCTCCACCACTTGTTCCATTTTTTTCCTACAAAGGAAGAAAACTTGGAACTCCTGCTGAATGTCTTTACGGGCACTGGAAAGCCCGTTTCACTGCATCCAAACTATTTACTCTCAAATAATTTTTGGTTTTCTGTGAAAAGTTCACATGTGGATTATTTGAGAACGAGTGCAATTTGGTCTTCCCCTTTTCTGGGTGCTGAACACAAAGCAGAGAAAATAGGATGGTGGTTCAAAACAACTGACACCCCAATCCAAGTAGAAGTTTAGACACTGCATGACAGGGGTTTGGTGGGGAACAAGACGTTTATAAATAAAGTACTTTGGGTTTTTTAGCTTCTTCTTAAAAAGGCAGGCATAAGTGCAAGAACGGCTGTCAGGCCTGGGAGCCATCTTTTGCATTGGGCCTTCAGGCCCGCCACATTTTCTACTGTGGGGAAATAGGAGGAGGGATTATATGGAGTATGGGAGATATATAGTCGAAATGAAATTCCTTTCTGATAGAGTCAAGGTCATCTTGCCCTGCACCTGGTGTGGTGTGACTGAGTGGCATTTCCAGTTTTGGATGGTACCCTGATTGGGCCATATGTGATGGACATATGAGTGCTGGGCAGGGACCTGAACTTTCACTTGGGTAGGAAAAACCTGGAAACTTTCAGATTCGGGTTTTCCCAGATGCGCCAATAGGACATCTCTCATAAAATGGAACTTTGAGGAAACTCAAGCCTCGGAGTCTTCTTTCGTTGGGGGTGTTACTCGGAACCCTGACAACAGCCTTTGCTAGCAGCCCTGGTAAAATCTTGGCCAACCTGAGTAGACTGGATTGGATTTAATGGTCCAAATTGTGACTCGCAATAAAGGAACTTTATTTATCACTTGCACATTCAGTTCTCCATGATAGAATGTTGCTCAACATTGCCACCTGACTCATGGAAGACGATTCTACCCCCAGCGTCTAAATGATTTGGTTTTGATCCTTCTATAGAGCAATTCTAGCCTCTAATGAATGGAGCAACACTTTGGCTTACAGTTCCTTTACCACCACCATGCTTGGAGAAGGAGTCTTATTAGACTAACGTGATTAATTCATTGAAATAAGATGAGAAAAATGCAGCTCTGTGAAGGGAGAGCAGAGAATGCAAAAGAAGAAGAGAGAGTTATCAGAAAGTTATCTGTTTGTAGTCAGTTGTTATGGTGTGCATTCCAGGGCTGAACTGTGAAATGTTTCTGGACGTAAGACTCAGAATTTGGTTTCTTGCAAGGAGTTCACTGAAGATTGGGGGGGATTAAAACACAAATATATTAACTATATAAACAATACTTGTAGGACAGAGAAGCATTCCTAGCACAAAGCAACTTCAAAAAGTGGAAGTAAAAGTACATAAATTTATATCTGCTTTTAAAATTTATAATCTAATAAAATCATATTAAAAGGGAAAAATGGTGAAGAGGCTTATTGATCTTAAAGGCAAGGTAACATTTTGTTATCATTTTTTACCATTCTTGATCAACATCTGATCAAATGGTCTGCAATATATTAAAGCTTAGGTCAGGGGTCTGCAAAGTTGGCTCTTTTAAGACTGGTGGCTGGGGAATTCTGGGAGTTAAAGTCCACCAGTCTTAAAAGAGCCAACTTTGCAGACCCCTGGCTTGGGTCATCATGAATTTGTTAGTCTTTTAACTTCACATTTTTTCTACAGCAGACAAATATGGCTATCCCTCTGAAAACCAAAATCACACTCTAAAGCAGTTCCTTACCCTTGACCTGCAAAAATATGAATAATTTTATATTCTGGGATCTTTCAGGATGTATTTAGATTAAGGCCTGGCCAAATCTTTTTGAGGAAAAAATACGTTGCCTTCCTGAGATTCGGCCTCTGAAGATATGACGAAGACCTATAACTGTGATGGCAAACCTATGGCACACGTGGCCAAAGTGGCACATGAAGCCATGTTGCCCGGCCTACACTTTTTTGTCTTCCTGGTCTCTGGCGGTGCATGTACGTGTGATGATCAGCTGTCCTCCGTGTGCACAGCAGTGCCAAAAACTGCTGTACACATATGTGCCAGCTAGCTGATTGTCAAGTGTGCATATGCGCCAGAACCTGGAAGTTCGGCTTTTTCAGAGCGCGATCTCTTTGCGCACGCAGCAGTTCCGAAAACCAACCTGCGCATACACACCAGCCAACTGATTGTTGGGCGGGCATGCATGTTAGAACCCAGAAGTTCAGCTTTTCCAGAATGCGATCTCTTCGAGCCTGCAGCAGTTCCGAAAACCAGCCCACGCATGCACACCAGCCAACTGATTGTTGGGCGGGCATGCGTGTTAGAACCCGGAAGTTTAGCTTTTCCAGCACGCGGCCCTGAAAAGCACGCACGCACATGATATTTCCGCATCTTGTCGACACTCAGTGCCAAAAGGTTTGCATCACTGACCTATAACAAGAATGGAAATTAATTTGATGGGCAACCTGTAAATATTTATGAACTATAACTCCCAGCATTTTTTACTACTAACCATTCAATACTTACTTATTAGTAGTAATAACTTTACTACTAACCATGCAGATTGGGGTTCTCCAGATTTCTGGTTCATCAACATTTGTAATACTATTTGTTTCCCGCCCTTGTTTTAAGCTAAATTAAGCATAAGGAAGACCCAATTTTCCTCCAGGACGTGCTTGAGATTTTTCAACTTGTAGAACTAAATAGATCTAAAATTATTTGTATGCAATTTTTGATTTACTTAGGATGTATTCGGCATTCTTTCCGTTTTCTGTTCCTCTCTAACGGTGACAGTCATCACAAATAGCACAAGAGAGAAGCAAATGTTTTTTCTAACACTCTATCAACATGGAAATGATTTATTGTACTGAAAAATCCCATGTCTGTTTCACTTGGCTGCCAGTTAAACAAAAACTCAAGGCAAAGTCTAAGGCTAGGTGCCAGGAAAGAAATAGACAAGGGGCCTCCACGCTGCCTAGACATTGTCAATTTGATTCCAGTGCAAGGTCTCTCGGGGTTGCTAGTCTGAAATGTACCTTTACATCCTTTGACAGAAGAAAGGCAAACTCTGCTATTAGACCAAACAAGATAGAGGCAGTCGTGGGATTCAGCCAGTTTGCACCACTTCGGGAAAAACGGTTGTTAACTTTCTGAGCAATTTGGTGAATTAGGACAGAGAGCCAGTTGTTACATTATTTGAATCTCACCACTGGCTGGAGGGTGTTGAGAAGTAGAAAGGGGCAGAGATTTGTTTCAAATGTACTTTGTAATTCCATTGTAGTTGCTGTCTTCAGGTGCAATAGGAGACTCAAGTCTTCTGTTGTCTCCCAATGGTTTTATGGAACAAGTAGACAATCCCATTTCTGGGTTGCTAGAGGCACTCACAATAGAATTACCAGAGTAGCACAGCTTTCAAGCAACAGTACCTTATTTCTGAGTAGGTCATACTTTTCAAGATGTTCTTCCCACCAATATCCTTTGTTGAGTCATAGAGCTGCTTGGTCAAATATGACTGTGTACTATAATAGTGATGGCGAACCTTTTTGACATCAAGTGCCAAAAAGGTTGTGCGGAAATGTCGCACGCATGTGTGTGCTCGTTGGGGCCGCATTCCAAACTTCCAAACTTCCAGGTTCTAGTGCGCATGCGTGCCTGACAATCAGCTGGCCAGCACGCAAACGCAAGCTGGTTTTCAGCACTGCCATGCGTGTGAAGGGATTGCACTCCAGAAAGGCTAAACTTCCAGGTTCCAATGCACATGCACACCCAACAATCAGCTGGCTGGTGCATATGTACACACTGGGTTTTGGCACTGCTGCATGCATGAAGGGCAGCTGATCATTGCATGCGCATGCGTGCTGGGAACCTGGAAGACAAACAGGCAAGGCCACGCATGCCGGGCAACACGGTTTCACGTGCCACTTTGGGCACACATGCCATAGCTTTGCCATCACAGTTCTATAACCTCACAATAATGCCTCATAAAGAGTAGTTTTTCAGATCCTTCATCATCTTAATAGCTCTCCTCTCAACTTGCTCCAGGCCTTGCGTTGTTTTGGTGTGTTGCTCAGAATCGGTACTTTACCCCAAATGGGTAAACCTGGGTGAAAACAATTCCTTGTTTCCTATGAGCTGAACTCTATGATCCTGTTAATGTCCCTCAAACTAAAATTACCAATTGCATTGTGTTTGTGGGACCATGTTTAACTTCTCGTTAACAAGGACACCGAGTTTCCTTACCCATGTCTTTGCCAAGCCAAGGCTCCACCTTCTTGTCCTTGTGCTTACATTTTTCCTGCCCGATGCTAAACTTAACATTTTTCGTTATTACATTCTATCCTGTTCATTTCTACCCACTGTTCAAGCCTACCCAGATCTGTTTTAATCTTATCTCTTTCTTCCAAAATATTTGCTGCCTCTCCCAGTTTGGTATCTCCTCTACTCCCTCATTGAAATCATTGATAAAAATGTTAAACAGCACAGCTTGGTAATATGTTCAAAGTGGATGGCCCATACAGATGTCAACCTGACAGATCTGTAATTTTTGGGATCCTCCTTTTGCCCTGTTTTGCAGGTGGAGTTCTCAAAGATTTCAGAAGGTAATTCTATGGTCTTTTAGTTCCTTCATCATTCTGGCCTTGGAGATTAAAAAAAAACAACTAGCTGTCTTCTAAATTGTTATTCGTCTTATTCACCCCAAAAAATAACAATGACCAGCTCCATTCACTTCAGACACAAGAGAATAATAGAATAACAAAGTTGGAAGAGAGCTTGGAGGACTTCTAGTTCAAACCCCTGCTCAGACAGGAAACCCTATACCATTTCAGACAAATAGTTGTCCAGTCTCTTTTTAAAAACTTCCAGTGTTGGAGCATTTACAACTTCTGGAGGCAAATTGTTCCACGGATTAATTGTTCTAACTGTCAGCAAATTTCTTCTTAGTTCTAAGTTGCTTCTCTTCTTGATCAGTTTCCATCTATTGCTTCTTGTCCTGACCTCAGATGCTTTGGAGAATAGCTTGAGTCGTTCTTCTGAGAGAGATGTTTCATCATCATTACGCATTTACTACTTTCTTCTTACAATGGACCTTACACTATCTTGGACTTTCTTTTATTTCTAGCAAACTCAACGTATCCTTTGGGGCAGGGGTTGCTATGTCTCATAAGACTCAGTCTTTCCGAGGCTATCACCTTTCTGGTAGAGTTACTACATTATCTCGGGATAACCTTGTATTTTTCTTTGGCTGTGTTCCTCTCCATGTCTTGCACATTTCTTCCTTTTTTCACTTCACTATTTTAGAGCACTTTGCATTATTTATGTATCTTCAGATTTCTCTAGCTTTTTCCTCTCATGGGCCTTGTTTCCAAGTGCACCATATTTCTCTATGCATTTCCTGGATGCCTGCTCCCCTGAAATATTTGAAGCCATTGCACCTGAACCCAGGGGTGGGCTTCAAAATTTTTAGCAAGGGCTTCTCTGTTGGGTTGCTGGGTGGGCATGGCCATTGTGTGTTGGCCTCCTGCACCATGGCAGGGGGACATTTTTGCCCTCCCGGGGCTCCAGAGGCTTTTCTTGAGTCTCCGGGAGGGTGAAAATGGCCTTCCAAGGCTCTGGAGGCCCTCTGGAGGCCCAAAACAAGACCAAACTTCCAGTAGACCCATTTTTCGCGCTCCTTGAGCTTCTGTGCACACCCTGCACTTACCTACATCCAAAATGGGGAGAGATGGGTGGGGCCAGCCAGGAGTGGGATTTGGGGGTTCTCCGAACTGCACAGAATCTTAGGTAGAGGTTCTCCCGAACCCCTGCAAGCCCCCAGCAGCCCACCTCTGCCTGAATCGCCTTCCCTTTGAGTTCATCAAAATCTGGTTTTCTGAAGTCCGGGAAGCAGGTCTGCCTCTTCTCAACTACTTTTCATCTTTCTCTAGCTTTTTTTAGCTTGTAACATATTGATTTCCTCAATACCCAAAGCCTTAAAAGAGGAAGAAAAGTAGAAGAACATATTGGTATTATTCTGAGTTTGGTGGTCAAAATTTAACCTAGTGCCCCACAATCAGGCCAGCCAGAAGACCCATTTGAGATGGTCAAGACATATTGCCAGGGTTGAAATAAGGCGGAATAAATTTTGTTTGCAAAAAAAAAAAATGAAGAGGAGCACTTTATGTTCATAACATGGGTATGTTACAGCATTTCCTTCCAACTTTAGCGTTCGCACATGCGTCTTCAGGCACACCCCCAGAACATAGGTCACCAAGAGTCTTATTTATGTGATGAGTAGGGAAGGTATGAATGAACAGGTGAACAAAGCAGCCCTCCTTCCCTCCCACTTTATTGAGGAGTTGAATGCCAATCTCTTGAGCATAGTGTCCCTGAAGGTCCAAGTTCAGATTATGCTAACTTCATCATCCCATCACTTGCATGTGCAGTTTTTAGTTTGACAGATGGTCCTTAAAGATTGTTTAAAGCAATAAGTCTAGACCAGGGGTAGTCAACCTTTTTATACCTACCGCCCACTTTTGTATCTCTGTTAGTAGTAAAATTTTCTAACCGCCCACCGGTTCCACAGTAATGGTGATTTATAAAGTAGGGAAGTCAATTAAATTTTAAAAAGGAAAGTGCTTCAGTATCGGACAAAACCTTACCGCCCATCATGAAAGCTGGAACGCCCACTAGTGGGGGGGTAGGGACCAGGTTGACTATCACTGATCTAGACTCTATGCTGGCAGGTTGTGGTGTGGAGAAGGAAATGGGTACTTTTCAGTCCAAATTTATTTGATTACTGAAATGTGTCGATGCAGTTCTTTCTTAATGTCTGCTCTGTATTATGGAAGGGTTTTAGGTAAGACTCTTGATCGGCTCCCCTGATATATAAATGTGGGTTAGACAGCATCACCATCAGATGGATTCGCAACTGGCTGATCAACCGCACTCAACGTGTAGTCCTCAATGGAACTGCATCTACAGGGAAGGAAGTATGCAGTGGAGTCCCCCAAGGCTCTGTTTTAGGCCCAGTACTCTTCAACATCTTCATCAATGATTTGGATGAGGGGATAAATGGGGAACTCATCAAATTTGCAGACGACACCAAGCTGGCAGGAATAGCCAACACTCCAGAAGATAGGCTTAAGATACAGAAGGATCTTGACAAACTTGAACATTGGGCACTATGTAACAAAATGAAATTCAATTGTGAAAAAAATAAGGTTCTACATTTAGGCAAGAAAAACAAAATGCACAGGTACAGAATAGGTGGTACCTTGCTCAATAGTAGCAACTGTGAGAAGGATCTTGGAATCCTAGTGGACAACCATTTAAATATGAGCCAGCAGTGTGCAGCAGCTGCCAAAAAAGCCAACACAGTTCTAGGCTGCATAAACAGAGGGATAGAATCTAGATCACGTGAAGTGTTAATGCCACTGTATAGTGCCTTGGTAAGGCCACACTTGGAATACTGCATACAGTTTTGGTCGCCACGATGTAGAAAAGACGTGGAGACTCTGGAAAGAGTGCAGAGAAGAGCAACCAAGATGATTAGGGGACTGGAGGCTAAAAAATACGAAGAACGGTTGCAGGAGCTGGGTATGTCTAGTTTGATGAAGAGAAGGACCAGGGGAGACATGATAGCAGTGTTCCGATATCCCAGAGGGTGCCACAAAGAAGAGGGAGTCAAACTATTCTCCAAGGTACCTGGGGGCAGGACAAGAAGCAATGGGTGGAAACTAATCAAGGAGAGAAGCAACTTAGAACTAAGGAGAAATTTCCTGACAGTTAGAACAATTAACCTCTGGAACAGCTTGCCTCCAGAAGTTGTGAATGCCCCAACCCTGGAAGTCTTTAAGAAGATGTTAGATAGCCATTTGTCTGAAATGGTATAAGGTTCCTGCCCACGCAGGGGGTTGGACTAGAAGACGTACAAGGTCCCTTCCAACTCTGCTATTGTATTGTATTGTATTTATGTTAAATCATAAATAAGTAGAAGGTGCTAGAGATTAAAAGAGGAGGGGAAATTGTGTCTGCAGCAACGACTGTGCAGGGCCTCTCCTTTCTCAGTCCCTTGGAACTGGAGGCCAAAAGGGAGAAATAACCTCAAGCTAATTTTTGTCTTTTCATCTCAAGACAACACAAGGATAAGATAACATTATTTACAATTACCCTTGGATACTTTGAAATTAGTTGGCCATAATTCTGATCTGAATGTGACTGGGCTATAGAGATACCCATGACCCAGGGTTTACATGACTCAATTTTCAGGACTTACACAACACATTCAGCCATAAAGTAACTACTCTCTAGGTTCTCATGACAGCTACACTTCACTGTGAACATAGCCACTGTGTCTTTAACTCAGAGGCGGCGTGGCATGGTGGTTAGAATCAGTGGTGGGATCCTCCCGGTTTAACAACCAGTTCGGTGATTGCGCAATTTGCGTGGGTGCGCACGTTGTGCGTGAGTGCGTAGTTTGAAGAAATCTTCACTTCCGGGTTTCTTCAGAGGAGTAACGCAGCTGAGTCGTGTGGCAATCCACTCTGCCTTGCGAATCAGCTGAGAAGATAAAGGTAGGAAAATAGGATGGTCGGGTGAGCCCATCGGATCATCGGGGCGAACCGGTTCACCCAAACCAGTCCAAACGTGTAGAATCCCACCCCTGGTTAGAATGCTGTACTGCAGGCTACTTCTGCTGATTGCCAACTGCCTGCAGTTTTGCAGTTCGAATCTCACCAGCCTCAAGGTTGACTCAGCTTTCTATCTTCCGAGGTCGGTAAAATGACGACTTGTATTGTTGGGGGCAACATGCTGACTCTGTAAACCACTTAGAAAGGGCTGCAAAGCACTGTGAAGCGGTATATAAGTCTAAGTGCTCTTGCTATTTCTATTACCTCTGGAAAATGTATTCATGAATCAATCTTCACTCTAGTTGTTGGTTCTCTTTCTTCCGCATCATTGCCCTCTCCTTCTTTGCCTAAAATCGCTGGTGAATAGGCCAACCATAAAAAGCTTAGCGCTCTTCCTTGCCTAAAATTGCTGGTGAATAGGCCAACCATAAAAAGCTTAGCGCCTACCTTTGTGAGGCCCAGGGAGCAAGAAATACATCAACAATTAGTCAAGTCAAGTAGGTTTTATTGTCATTTCAACAATATACAGTACAGTACAGCAGGGATCCCCAACCTTTGCAACTTTAAGTCTGAAAGACTTCAGTTCCCAGAATTCTCCAGCCAGGTGCTACATCAGATAACATAGGTAAAAAGAAAAAAAGCAGAACACAGAACTACATATAGCTCTAAATCAAAGAACTTAGAGAGAATCTGATGGCTTGTGGAAAGAAACTGTTACACAGTCTGTTTGTGCGGGCCCAAATGCTTCTGTACCTTTTTCCAGATGGCAGGAGAGTAAAAAGCACGTATGAGGGGGATGCGTGGTTAGATTGCATTTGTGAAGAGAAGCAACTGAAGGGGGAGCCGCTAAACAGGATTCTGGTGGGTTATGTACCTTTGGCTAGTACCAAACCATTATTTGGTACCACACTATTCATACTGAACAACTGGTGTTGCCCCTTCTTTCTTCAATGGCAAAGCATTTGGGAAGCACAGAATTAACAGAGAGAAAGGAGATTTAAAAGCCTCTTCTTTGAGCAGTTTTCAAAAGTAGAAGGGGACAAGAGGAGAGAATATGATTACTAGACCAAGACTGGGCACTCCTGCTTCACGAACAGAGTGTAGGCAATTAGTTTATGGTGTTTTACATCACGTAAGTCTCAGCCATGATAGTATCTGATCAACCTCATCTGGGCTTTGAAGTTAAGCAGGGTCAGGATTGTAAATGTTTGGATGGGAGACCACCTGAAAGAAGGAATTCCAGGACCGTAGGGTAGACAGACTAGAAAGCTGGAATAAATAAAAAATATTCTGGAAGAAGGCTATAGCAAAACTGTTTCCATAATACTTCCACGAAAAATACACAAAAGTGCAAAACTTCACTTAAGTTCTCTCTTTGTCTTATGGATAGCATGAGAAGCTAGAAAAATGGTTTAGGTGACTAAACCATGGCTAACCATGGTTCAGGATGCCATAAGTTGCACAACATTCTCCAAGATTCTTCCCATCCTGCTTACAATCTTTTTGGACTGTTGCCTTCTGGCAGAAGGTACAGAACAATTAAAACTTGGACCACACGTCTTCTGAATAGCTTTTATCCCAGAGCTGACAGTTAGAGCAATTAGCAGTGGAACCACTTGCCTCCAGAAGTTGTGAATGCCCCAACACTGGATGGCTTTAAGATGTTGGATAGCCATTTGTCTGAAATGGCATAGGGCTCCTGCCTAGGACAGGAGTTGGACTAGAAGACCTCCAAGGTCCCTTCCAACTCTGCTATTGTATTGTATAGCTATAATTGCACTCAGCAATGAACTAAAGGGCCACCATCTGTTGGAGCTGTTGGACAGCATTACTTGGTCTGTTGTGTGGATGCTTTGGTGGCTTAGGGATGGGGGATTTTGGGTGGGTGTTTGGGGTTTGTCATGTGTGTTGGTCCCTGGTCTCTGGGTGTTATGTGAATTTCGTTGTATGGGTATACTGTGTATAGATGTACAATGACAATAAATTAAATTAAATAAGAATAAAGGCTGAGGGATCAACAGAAAGGAATTGTCCCATAGCCCTGGTGGTGAAGGTGCTTTAAACAAGTCTTCGAGCATGCAGTTATTTTGGAGAGACAGTGGGAAGGCTGAGCAAAGAATGGAAGGGAGAATAGATACAAACAGACACAGAGGATGACTTTGTTGGCAGCTTATCTCATAAACAGCAACACAGCCCAGCTGGCAAGAAATCCTGGAAGAAGCTTTTCAAATCATTTAATCACACACTATAAATGAACACTGGAAATTCCACTTTGCTTCCAAGATATAATATTTACACAAGGCTGGCATTAAGGATACCTTACTGAAATCTGTGCAGTTCTTGCTCCCTCGGTCTTGTCCAACTGTGACTGATACACACATGTACGTTCGTTTGCAAAATGCTGTAGGAGAACTAGAAATTGGTACTTTATTTTTTTATAACTCTCCTAAGCTTCCTTTCCCTTTATCCTTTGGAATGACTTTGGAAACCCGTGGAACTTTCTATATAGGCTTAGGCAGACACCACGGAGCGTACTTGGGATGAAAGATGCACAGATCTGTATATCTAAGGGCAATGTTTACAGTTTGTGGTATCAATCAGATAAAGTTGGTTGAAAATGTGCTTGTCATTGAAGCTCTGGTGTCATTTTGAATTTTGGAGTGCTGTCTAAGCCCAGACCAAGCGTTAAAGATGCTTAGAAGCCTTAACTTTCTAATAGTTCAAGTGAGGAAAAATAACAGGACTCAATCTAGAACCGTGATGGCATGGCATGTATGCCAGAGGTTGCCCCATCAGCTCCAGCCCACACTGGCCAGCTGATTTCAGCCTTGATTTTCAGCTGTTTTTCACCATTTGGAAGCTTCCCTAAAAAAAACCCACCCAATCTGCAAACTGGATGTTTTCGGAGGGCAAAAAATCGCCCAACGCACAAACCGGAAGTTCAGGAACGGACTTCCAGTTTGCGTGTTGGGCTATTTTCACCCTCCCCGGACTCCAAGAAAGCTGTTCCACATGCACGGGGAAGCAGGAGGGGGGGTTATGCGTGCATGCAGAGGGGCACAGCATGGGGGGGGCATTAAATTATGGGGGTGAGCATGTGCGATAGTGTGCAGACGCGTGTGCTTTTGGCACCCGAGGCGAAAAAGGTTCGCCATCACTGACCTAGAACATGGAAGTAAAATTCATCCAGAATTAAGAATTAAGCCTAGAAAGAATGCATAATCGTTTTAAAACCTTCCTCAGGAAGAGGTTGCCTTTAAGTGTTACGTAATTTAGGATGATGTAATTTGTTCAGGAAGTGTTACCGGGCTGGTTGAATCTAAAGCCTGGTGCTGAGTGGATCGTGAATGGATGTGGCTTTTATTCCCATTGAAACCAAATTGACTAGGAGAGAGCTTCACTCACCAGCTTGTTTTGAATCTATTGTTCCCTTGCTTTAGAAGCCTTAATCCAGGTCATGTTGATAAACTGTTTATAATTGTTCGGAGTTAAGAGAGAAGCACGCTGCAGATTTACCTGAATGGCCTTTTGCCATGAAAGACTGAAGAGTTGGCAATGGTAAAAAAAAAAATATTGGATGGAGAGTATTGCATCCTGGATCTAATTAAGCACCTGCAAACCCTTTTGCCTTCTTTGCCCATGACCTCCAAACTGCTTGCCGTATCCAAAACTGGGGTCAAATGAAAGAAACTCATCTCCAATCAAAGGACAGTTTTGAAATATTTCCAGTGGAATTTAAGGCAGTCTGCACACCAGCCTGTTCTGGTGAAACGAGCTGAAAGGATGGGAAATGCCTTGATTGGTCCCAGATTGCCTGTTTGCAAGGCGGATAATGGCTTCAGTGGGGATAGGAAAATTCAGCCAAAAGTGCTACGTTGTCTTCCAACTCTGCAGATGACTTTTTCTCTCCTTTTTCCTGTTCTCGTCTCTGCTCAACCACTCCCCCGATCCCTGTTTGAGCAGGCATGGTACCCATACAACAGTTGATGATTGGAAGTTGCCCAATTGTTGCTTTTTTTGATGTGAAAGGCAGACGAACCTTCGTCTGTAAACAAGCGAGAGGCCCTTAAACTAAAAAGAATGAATGAATGAGAAGTGCATTTCGAAGACCATAGAAAACGTCAGCTCCATGGGGCATTTATAATAATCTTTGTTTGAGCAAGCCCAGAAGGTTTTATCCTTCACCAAACCAGGTAACCACACATCTGGGGCCCAGATGAGATTTTTTACAGATGTATTTAAAATCCTAAAGCCTCTCTTCTCTCTCTCGCTCCACTCCCGAGTTGTATATTATTAGTTGAACATCTGCAAAGGAGGTACAGTTTCTGCATCTTTAGTAGAGGTACAGCTGTACCTTTGATGAACCTTCTAAAGGAAATGAGAGAATGGCTCTCCCATTCGGCTGCTTGTAATAGCTTTCCCTGACAGGAGTTGTCCTGCTAAGAATAGAATTTGAAACAAAGCAAATGACTCAGGCGATCTTGAGCATTAAGGTTTAGGGACAGTCAATCCATCTATTTTGCAGAATTTGATCAGGGCAGGGCGGGAGTTGCTGCTGCCTTTCACTTGTAAACTTCTTACACACATCTTATTACCAAGGTGGGAAACCTGGGAGTTCTTTGGATTGGAAGCAGTGGTAGTATTCGACCCACTTAACAACCAGTTCGCCAAACATGTGAGTGTGCGGACATGCATGGCTACCGCCATGCAGCAAGGGTCGACCGAGCAGCCTTTTGAGGCCAGATCTGCTCCATCTTCTCTCCGCTGCTGTTCTTACTGGGAGAGAGATTATCTCTTGTGCAGTTTAGCAGCAGTGAGTTGCCACTTTCCTCTAAGTCCCATCCGGATAGCGCAGAGCTTTCCAGAGTACAGCAGGCGAGGCACGGAGATTATCTGGACGATCTGGACCACGTGGCAAAGGAAAGATAATATATAAGGCGGGGCAGGGTGATGTAGGCAGGGCTAGCCAGTAGCCAATTTTACCAGATCTCTGAACGGCACAAAACCCTAGCAACTGGTTCACCCGAACCGGTCCAAACCGGTTGAATCCCACCCATGATTGGAAGTGCTCCCTGGAAGCTTTTGGGTTAAAATCCTGAAATCCTATGAATTGAGACTCATTTGTATGGTCTGACCTGGAACCAGGTTAATTTTACCTGGTTCCAGGTAAATTTAAGTTATAATTTGTGACCAAGATAGAAACTACTTTTTTGTTCCTGTTGTTCTCTTTCATGTTTCTTTCTTGATGAGTTTTCAAACACATGGTAGTGTTTGCATAAGTGAGTTTGTATTTTTATTTTTTTTGGCCTTTTGTATTTCTTCTGTAATGCAAAGGTAGATCCAGATGCTCACACAATGGGTCTCATCTGCTTCTGTTTATGTCCATGAAGGGGAAATGGAATGTGAGAGGCTGCAGCATAAATGGCTGAAGTTCAGAGGAGGGAAAAAACTGCTTTTTTCCAAGTCAAGCTAATAATCCATACAACTCAATCTTAGTGAATCACTATCCTCACTGGGGAGAAAACACTTTAATTGAAAGGAACTGATCTGTTGCACACCGCAGAAACAATCAATTAATGCAGACTGCCATTGGCAAAAAAAATTGCCAATTCATTCCCAGATATCTCTATTACCTTCTCATTCTTTTGTTCATGGAAAGGCTCTTAAGACATAATGCTATTAATTTAGATGATTTAAACCAGTGGTAGTCAACCTGGTCCCCACCGTCCACTAGTGGGCGTTCCAGCTTTCATAGTGTGTGGTAGGGGTTTTGTCTGATACTGAAGCACTTTCCTTTCTTAAATTTAATTGACTTCCCTACTTTATAAATCACCATTACTGTGGAACTGGTGGGCGATTAGAAAATTTTACTACTAACAGAGATACAAAAGTGGGCGGTTGGTATAAAAAGGTTGACTACCCCAGATTTAAACTATACATTTTGGAACCAGGAATGCATGCAATCTCAAATCTGATGTCATGGCCTTTTATAAATCGTCACTAAAATTGCTGGAATTGGGTATGTCTAGTTTGATGCAAAAAAGGACCCGGGAAGACATGATAGCAGTGTTCCAATATCTCGGGGGCTGCCACAAAGAAGAGGGGATCAAGCTATTCTCCAAAGCACTTGAGGTCAGGACAAGAAGCAATGGGTGGAAACCAATCAAAGAGAGAAACAACTTAGAACTAAGGAGAAATTTCCTGACAGAACAATTAATCAGTGGAACAACTTGCCTCAAGTTTGAGAACCCCTGGTTTAAGAGGGAAATGGTGCAGCTCAGGCAATTGCAAATTGAAATGGTACAGCTGAGACAGACAGATTTTTTCATCAGGGCTAATGACTAGGCTGTAAAAGAAAGAAAATCTTGGATACAAAGCACTCTAGTAGCAGGCAATTGTGATCCACTATCCAAAATATGGATTGTGGGTCTTGCCAAAATAGACAGGACCTTGAAAGCATGTCATATGGTTCAAGAGAACCCTGAATACAATTATTCTGCTGGACCTCTGTCTTCCACTGATGAATTCTGGTTTACCAGCCAGCAAAGAACAACCATTCACTAGATAAGGGTACATGCAGCTAAATGTTCCCATATTTCTAAATGATGTAGGAGATCATCTCCAGGAAAAAGAAACACAATTATGCTTTCCATTTATGTATGTTTATATTACATATTACATATTAGACATAATTATAAGGTAGATAGATATTTATACAGTGTTTTTCACTTTACTGGGCAAAATTGTGACCAGGAACCTGCTGCTGTCCAAATGGAAATGGTTGCTGAACAATTTAGGGCTCAACTTTTCATTCTTTTAGGCTTTGTTTTTAAGTAAGAATTAATTGGGTAGGAATATAGGATGGATGGATGGATGGATGGATGATGATCATGAAGATAGACAGACAGACAAGCAGACAGACAGATAGATAATTATAATTATTATAATAAAATAAAAAAGGGCTTATGGCCATGACAACATTGCAGAAAATTTGAGGGATCCAAAGTAGGGACAATAAATAGAACTCCAGAATCTTGACCAATATTTTATTATCAAGTTCTCATTCCCATTCCAGATATTTTTTAAATCATTGTTTCCCTTAGATTTTATACATGAACTCCAGTTTTATGGGGAGCTGTGGTGTCTTGGAATGAAAGACACCAAGAAGAGTTATAATTCACTTTTAATAAACACTTAAATGCCAAGTATTGTGCTTGCTATTATATTGATCATGAAAATGGTTGCATTTAGAATAGAGTGGAGTAAGAGTAGAATAAGAGAAAAGTAGAGTCGAATAGAATAGGATAGTTTATTGACCACATGTGATTGGACACACAAGGGATTTGTCTTTGGTGCATATGCTCTCAGTGTGCATAAAGAAAAATAAAATAGAATACATAAGATTCTACACTTAGTGATAATCATAAGTTACTAATAAGCAATCAAATCATACTAGGAAACAAATAACATAAATTGTAAAGATACAAGCAACATGGTTATAGTCATAAGTAGGAAGAGATAGGTATTAGGAAGGATGAGAAGAAGTCTTAGTAAATTATTGACAGTGTTGTGGGATTAGTTGTTAAGCAGAGTGATGGCATTTAGGGGGGAACTGTCCTTGTGTCTAGTTGTTCTGGTGTGCAGTGGCCTATATATAAATATATATATTTACAATAGATAGGAAAGGCCGGGTTAGGAAAGAGAGGTGGAGTTGATCACAGATGGCACTCCGAGGGAAGAAGAGGTGAAAACTAATGTATGTCTCCCATTTGCCAGGGTCTTGTGCTGGAAGGGACTCTAAGATGAATTTATGGGATATGATGACTGTCTGCGTGGTGCTACTCAACTCGATCTCGACCTTTCCGCTTCCCGCTGGTAAGAGACCTCCTGAAAAGGCCCGCTCAGTGCTAGGAAGAGCTGAAGAAGACCACACTACCAACAGGCTGCCGAATCCCTACGCTGGCCCAATGGATTGTAAGCACACATTCCACTTTCTTGCTGCCACGTATTGTTCTTTTTACAGCTACTTACTGGCCTTCAGATTTTTGGGGGGGGGTGTCCTTTTGAGATGATCCAGTCAGTTCTGCCCTCCCAACAGAGACTCAGATGGGGATGGGCAGATGGGGGCTAAGGAAGAAACAGTCAAGCGATTGCCATTGTTGCCCCATAGCACAAGGTAGACTAGGGCTCAAGGCATTCCTGCAAATCAGTAGGATGCTAGTGGCTGTTGCTTTGTTGACTTGGAATACTGCATCCAGTTTTGGTTGCCATGATGTAAAACAGATTTTGAGACTCTAGAAAGAGTTCAAAGAAGAGCAACAAAGATGATTAGGGAACTGGAGGTTAAAACATATGAAGAACGGTTGCAGGAACTGGGCATATCTAATTTAATGAAGAGAAGGACCAGGGGAGACATGAGAGCAATGTTCTGATATCTCAGGGTTTGCCACAAAGAAGGGGGAGTCAAACTGTTCTCCAAAGCACCTGAGGGCAGGAGAAGAAGCAATGGGTGGAAACTAATCAAGGAGAGAAGCAATCTAGAACTAAGGAGAAATTTCCTGACAGTTAGGACAATTGCTCAGTGGAACAAACTTGCCTCCAGAAGTTTTGAATGCTCCAACACTGGAAGTTGTTAAGACGACGTTGGATGACCCTTTATTTGAAGTGGTGTAGGGCTTCCTGCCTAAGCAGGGAGTTGGACTAGAAGACTTCCAAGGTCCCTTCCAACTCTGTTATTCTATTCTATTCTTTTCAGCAGATTACCTTCCTGTGTCTTTTTTTTTTAAACTAGTCTTTTCCAAGTTGGGTTGGTCAGGAAGCTTGGGTCTTCTGTATAAGTTGTTGAACAGAAGCCACCTTGCAGAGCTTGTTTCTTTGAGATTTGCTTCAGATGCAAGAGCCTTACAATGTATAGGTTTAGTCTTATTTATTCAAGACCTACCAAATTCAGCTGAGCCAATTCCCACATACATTGATTTGCATCCTGGGAATGAGAAACTTTGAAATCAAAGTTCAAATTAATCTTGGGGCTTTCGTGAGGAGATGAAATAGTTTCACTGGCAATATACACTGCTGACTTTCTTGGAACATAGTGCAGGTTTCTATTCGCTTTCCCTTCACATGTATGTGGAAGTATGGATAGAGTAGGGAACAGGATTGTACTGCAATTTGTATCCAGGGAAGGCCATGTTCTATAACAAGGGTGTCAAATTCGGTTTCATTGAGGGCCGCATCAGGGTTGTGTTTGACCTCGGAGGACTGGGGGTGGGGGTGGACGTGGCCATGGCGGGCATGGTGTGGGACTTGGTTCAGGGTCACCTGTCGTGGTCAAGTGGTAATGCAGGACTTCTCAGAGACCCTCCCTCCATTATAATCTTCCTTCCTTCCTTCCTTCCTTCCTTCATTCATTCATTCATTCATTCATTCATTCCTTTTCTTCTTTTTGCTTCCCTCTTCATTCTCCTTCCTTCTTCCTTCCCCTCTTTCCCTCTTTTTCCTTCCTTGCTCTCTTCCCATCTTTCCTTCCTTTTCTTTGTCTTTCCTCTTCCCCTGTCCCTTCTTACACGCTCAAATGCAAAAGGGAAACATTTCTCCTTTTGTTTTATTTTTAGCTAGTTTTGATAGCCTTCTGCCAGCGAACATGACCATTTTTGCTGGTATAGGCAACACGGGCCGGTCCTTTGCTGTTTCCAGGCCGGCCCCATGCTCATTTTGCTCTCGCACGCCAGACATGCATGCACTGTTCAATGTAAATTGTTCTTCGCGCATGAGCAGAACAATTTACAGTGTACTTCACATGAACAGTCACTAAAAACCAAAATGGCGGTGGCCCAGCAGCGAGGGAACATGTTCAGGGGTGTGGCAGGCCTGGATCGCTGCCGGTTCTGCAACCCAGGCCTGAATTCCAGTACCAGTTCGGCCAAACCAGGCCGAACCGGGAGCAACTCATCTCTGATGTATGTTTAATTCCTTCGTGCTTTCAGGAACTCTGATTACTCCAAGGCTTTGCTTCACATGAAGGAGATGATATTTGTATAATGTCTTGCTCATAGGTCCCTTCCATGTGATCCTTCCAACAGATGGTAGGGACTTGAATGTGCCAACACTGAAACAAGACACAGTCCTACTTTCTTTGTTTTAATTCCCACATTTGCTGAGTAAATGAGAATAAATCATCCTTGCTTCTGTTTCCTAGAGTACAACGTTGGATTGAGAATTTAATATTATATACTAGCAGTTCCCGGCCATGCATTGCTGTGGCCCAGTCAGGAGCGGCACAACCCGAGGGTGGAGTTTCCCCCTCTCTCTCTACCCCCCTACCTACCTACCTACCTACCTACTGTATGTCTTCCTCTCTTTATCCCTCTACCTACCTACCTACCTACCTACCTACTGCATTTCTCCCTCTCTCTATCCCTCTACCTACCTACTCTGTCTCTCTCTCTCTCTCTCTCTCTCTCTCTCTCTACCTCTTAACCTACCTACCTACTGTATCTCTCCCTCTCTCTATCCCTCTACCTACCTACCTACTGCATTTCTCCCTCCCTCTCTCTATCCCTATAGCTACCTACCTACCTACCTACTGTATTTCTCCTTGAAATACAGTAAGTATTATGACATTTTGTATTATGTCATCCTGTGGCTCACTGCTCTCTCTGTATCCATCTACCTAAATTTTTTACATTTCCGTTTTGTGTACCTGGCACAGGTGTGACATTTACACAATCTATATATATCATTGGTGCCGTACTTGAAAAGAACATTGGGTGAAAATTTGGAAGCGATCAGTGCAGTACTTTCGGAGATTAGCGGTTTTGAACAAACTCTTGTTACATTTTTACTTATATAGCTATGGCAGCAATCTGCCTTTCCCCCCTCTAAACTTTGAAAGAATAATGCTTTTCTAGTGAAGCTTATAGATCCATGTTTCTCAACCTTAGCAAATTTAAAATGTGTAAGCTTCAACTTCCTAGAACTGTTGCTGGCTGGGGAATTCTGGGACTTGAAGTCCACACACCTTAGTTGCCAAGGTTGTGAAACACTATTGCGGATAGTTATGACTCGCAATGGATTTGCCTCACTCTGTTGTAATACAGAGAGGATCAAAAAGCAGCTTCTTATGAGCAAATGAGATGTACTCCATGAGTTGTAGCTACCCCTTGGGTTCCTCGGGTGGGTTTTATTGTGTTTGTAGCAAATTATACAGTAGTCTTCCACTCTTGCTTTCTGGTGACATAGGGATTCTCAGCCATTTTTGCCTCTTCAGCATCTTTTCAACAGATGCAAAACCACATCTGCATTCTTCCACTTTTCTGCCTTGTCTGTTCCTCCTTCTCTGTCTTTCCACTGGAATCTTTCCTGGGTTTCCCTCTTCACTTTTTTTTGGAAAGAAGCCACAGGAATGATGCAAGTTAGCCAAAATGTTTAAACTTTTGTCATGCTTTCTTCCTTCTACCATCCTAACGACTATAATTCTTCAATTGTTCACTGAACAATTTGACTGAATTGTTGATACTTTTCTGTATGATGAAGGCATTCGTACCCAAATAGACCTTCTAGAAAGTCTCAGGTTTCTCTGTCTTTAGAACCCCTCTTTAGTTGCTTTAGGGAAATATGGTAGTGTAATGAAAAGTCACAAATAAAAATTTCTGACAATAAATGCCAGAAGTAAACTGTCTTTGTCCAGTCTATTATGATAATTGCTGTTAGTTATTTCTTGTAAAGTGGTTTAAATCTTAATTAATTTCTTCATACATCAGCCTAATATTGTGAAGGCTGGTCTAGGAAATAATTGCCATATTTTTCAGAGTAGAAGATGCACCTTTTTCCCTCAAAAAAGAGAGATCGAAAATCTGGGTGCGTCTTATTCACTGAATACAGCATTTTTGGCCTCCCGAAACCCTGCCCCTTCACCAAAATGGCTGTACATAGCCTTTAGGAGGCTTCCAGAGTGCTCCTGGGGGCTGAGGAGGGCAAAAATGGGAGAAAAATGGGCCATTTTTTGCTTGTTTTTGCCCCCACCCCACCCCCAGGAGCACCCTATAAGCCTCCTAAAGGCTATGCATGCCCTTTTTAAAATAAAAAATGGGCGCGTTTTCACAAAAAACAGATCATTTTAGGGAGGTTTGCAGAGTGCAAAAACTAATTTGCCTCTTCAAATTCTTGGTGCGTATTATATTTTGGTGCATCTTATACTCCAAAAAATATGGTATTTGCAAAGAGGCTTATCAATAACCAAAACTAGTTTTAGTAAAAAAAATATCTAGATTAACCTTGGTGTTTCTTTATAGTTAAATTCAGGAATGAGTTAAAATTAATTTACTGTCTTCTGAAACTTCAAGTTTCCGATGATCACAATATTGCTGCTTTACAAGTTGAATACTCTTAGAAAATGAGATATAACAGAGTCATTGATATTCTTTTGTCTAGTCAACCACAACCAGTTATATTTGCAGTTGCTTTCTTCCTCCACAATATACATTAAATATGTAAGGCATGCTCAGTCAATATACATCACTGAACAAGAATCAAGCTTAATGAAACAGCAGTATAGCATAACTAGCTGCTCTCACTAAGCCTCCCCAAATACTAAGGGGAGACAGAGCTGTGGTGGCACAGTGATTAGAATGCAGTATTGCAGATAAACTCTGCCGACTGCCAGCAGTTTGATTCTCACCAGCTCAAGACTCAGCCTTCCATCCTTCCAAGGTCGGTAAAATGAGTACCCAGATTGTTGGGGACAATATGCTGACTCTGTAAACTGCATAGAGAGGACTGTAAAGCATCGTGAAGTGCTATTGCTATTTTGATATGTCCTCCCAATTAATATTTCATAAACTGGAATAATTATTATTCAGTGTTACATAAGCTTTGAGGCAGGTTTTGATTCACAATATGTATAGTTTGGATTGGGATTGTCTCTTTTAGCTACTGTTTCAACGGATTGCTCATGTACACAGTGATATTGCTGTCCCTGTACACAAAAGTATGCTTCTGAATCTCACAATCCTCCTCTTGTAGAGATACTATGTAGGAAAATGTCTAGAAACTTTCAGAACAATTAAGGATATATAAAGCCTTCTATCTATCTTTCTTTCTCTGCACAGGTAGAACTTGATCTATTTACATTGAAATTGTGTAAACTTTCAGTTGTTACTTAATTTAAAAAAAACAACAACTATTGAGCAGGCTTATGTCAAAATCGACACTTCATTGTGCTATTTATTCGTTTGCATAATGTGCTGGCATGACGAAAGTGGACTTCGTTTGTTTCAGACGCATAAGCAACTAGGAGTAAATATTTATTGCACTGAAATATATTTAATTTCTCATTCGATTCAACAAGTAGAGATAATGTGGCACGTGGGTTTTCAGTGGCCTGGCCTGTTGGCTGTTCTGATGAGATGCGCCAGCTATTGGAGGAAAAAAAGAAACTTCAGTGTTGATCTTGAAGAGAAGCTGCCCTTATCACAAGGTCCTGATGAGTTGCTCTGGCTGGCTTTCGTGAGGAGATTTTGGAGACAGCAGTCCCATTGTTCCAGTCTGCTACATAGCTGGGAGGGGAGGGTGTCACCCACCTCCACTGAGGGGGTCATGCTACTAGTCTGACTAAAAATAGAAGAGGGAAGGAGGAGAGAGGAGAGAAAAAGTCTGTGCATAAAATTAACGGAGTGGCAGGAGAAGAAAGTTGAAGAGAGAAGTTAAGCGTGTGGACCCCACACTTAATTTTCTGGTTGGAAAAGGAGAAGTAAGGTCTGGGGGTGGGGGGGATTGGGAGGAGATGATCGTGGCAAAGCCCTGGTCTCTGGGGGGAAGGACTGGGCAGATGACCCTGAGAAAGATTCTTCCCTCAGCAAAGAAGCAGTAGATATTCAGCTGAGCAGGAGAAGATCAAGCCATCTTTAGCACGTTATTGTACAAGGGGGAAGGAATTGAGAGAAAAAGACAGGAAGCAAGAGGGACACAGATGGATAGTCTCTGGGGACTTAGGAGGATTCAGAATTGTGCTAAAGGTAAATGTTCCTCTTGCACATATGTGCTAATCGTTCCCAACTCTAGGGGGCGGCGCTCATCTCCGTTTCAAAGCCAAAGAGCCAGCGCTGTCCGACGACGTCTCCATGGTCATGTGGCCAGCATGACTAAACGCCGAAGGCACACAGAACGCTGTTACCCATCAAAGGTGGTCCATATTTTTACATGCTTTTGAACTGCTAGGTTGGCAGAAGCTGGGACAAGTAACGGGATCTCACTCTATTATGCAGCTCTAGTGGTTCGAACCGCCAAACTGCCGACCTTTCTGATTGACAAGCTCAGCACCTTAGCCCCTGAGCCACCGCATCTACATGGTAGGCCTGTATAAAATCAAAGATACCCAAAATATTCCAGCCTGCTTTGCAGATATGGCAGTGACTGAGAAGGAATCTGAACTGACATGTTAGAACCTGAAGATTGTAGAATTGGAAGGGACTACAAGGCTCCTGTAGTCAAACCCTCTGCAACGTGTAGGAAAACCAACTAAATCACCCATGGAAAGTAGGTATTCAGCCTTAAAAAAAAAAATTCACAGATGGAGAATCAACCACCTCCTTAGGTGAAATATTCCTGTTGTTTGCATCCAGAGTAAGAATGGAAAACGTCACTTGCAAAATGTGCAAGCTTTGGAGAAAATGGAAAGATGTTCACCAACGATGGATGATGTATTAACAATGCTAAGGAAAAACAAACGTTGAATGACTCAAACCGTCCTTGTTCGCATACTAAGCTAGAAAAGACAGCTGGCCAGCAATCCTTCCTATAATATAAACTAGTACTCTATTTCCCCCCACCCAACAAGACGAAATGTTACAGCCAATTTCTGAGGCGCTGAAAAAATAGGCAGCACAGCCTATTTGTTCTTTGATATTTTTTGTGCCTGTTATAATTCCTTCTGTGAGACCATCGACGACAAGGGTGTAAAACCCAAGACCTGCAGGCCACAGATCTGGCCCGTGGGGCCACCCTGGGATCACCAAAGGACCGGCCTGCAGTGCCTCTGCCATAAAAACAGAATATGGGAGGATGATGTGCAGTCGTTCCCCCAAGCTCCATTTTCAGCTGCAACTGCCTCCTGCAACCCTCTACCAGTGAAAATGGAGCCTGGGAGGACTGTGTGCCACCGTCCTGAGTTCAGTTTTCACCTGGCAGAGTGCTCAGGCCAAAAATAGAATGCATGCACCCCCTGCGCATGCAGCCTTCCCCCAAGTATATGTACGCACCTGCATGCACCCCTATGTGCTCCCCCCCCCCCCTGTGCATACGCAGCAAACATCCAAAGACCAGCTGGCTGATGGGAGGCGCGCACAGATGCGCAGCAGAGCTGAACTGGGGCTTGTGTGCCATAGGTTCGCCATCACAGCCCTATACCATTTCAGGCAAGTAGGGGTCCAGTCTCCTCTTAAAAGGCTCCAGTGATGAAGCACCCATGATTTCTAGAGGCAAGTTGTTCCACTGGTTAATTGTCCTCACTATTAGAAAGTGTCTCCTTAATTCCAGGATGCTTCTCTCTTTGATTAGTTTCCAACCATTGTTTCTTGTCCTGACCTCCGCTGCTTTGAAGAATAATTTGATTCCCCTCTTCTTTGTGGCAATCCCTCAAACACTGAAATACTGCTATCATGTCACCCCTAATTCTTCTTTTCTTCAGAGTAGCCAAAACCAAATCTTGCAGCTGTTCTTCATATGCTTTAGTCTCCAGCCTTTTGAGCATCTTAGTTGCTCTTCTCTGAACATTTTCCATAGTCTCAACATCTTTTTTTTGTAATATGGTGACCAAAATTGGTTGCAGTATAAAACCAGCAACTGTAGGTAAAGGTTCCCCTTGCACATATGTGATAGTCGTTCCCAACTCTAGGGGGTGGTGCTCATCTCTGTTTCAAAGCCGAAGAGCCAGCGCTGTCTGAAGACGTACTCTGTGGTTATGTAGCCAGAAAAAGGTGATACCTATTTTTCTACTTGCATTTTTACATGCTTTCGAGTTGTTAGTTGGCAGAAGCTGGGACACGAAACGGGAGGTCACTCTGTTATGCGGCACCAGGGATTTGAACCGCCAAACTGCTAACCTTTCTGATCGACAAGCCCAGCATCTTGGGAAAGAAGAAGAACTGATTTTGACCTGCCTTTTTCTATTGAACAGCTGATTTGCCACAACTGTGCAAGGGTTGCTGTGCAAATATGACGTAACACAGGGTTTCTCCTACAGAAGATACTGTCCTTTTCCTTCTGTATTTTCTCCCTGATGTATGGTTATATCTAAAGCTGGACATGTTAGTTCCATCAATATTCCTCATGGTTTGTTTGGTGCCAGTAAGGATGGAGATAAAATGCTGAAGGAATGCTGCCACATTTGCTGTCAATGTGTTACAGTGTGATGGGGTTCCTTTTTTTTGAACTAATAGTGCATTATTTTACAAGGGGAGAACTGACACAGAAAAATATGCATTTTGCTATATAGTGAAATTTACAGCATGCATTTAGAGCAAGCATATAACTGTGTTCTGTGTGTCTTCGGCATTTTGTCTTCGGACAGCACTGGCACTTCAGCTTTGAAATAGAGATGAACACCACCCCCTAGAGCCATGATGGCGAACCTATGACACGGGTGCCACAGGTGGCATGCAAAGCCATTTCTGAGGGCACGCGAGGCATTGCCCTGTCAGCTCTAGCGCACATGAGCGTGTTGGCCAGCTGATTTTCGGCCTTGATTTTCAGCCATTTTTTGCCCTCCAGAAAAAATGGCCCAACGGGCAACCTGGAAGTCTATTCCTGAACTTCCGGTTTGTGTGTTGGGCCTTTTTTCACCCTCCCCAGGCTCCTAGAAAGCTTCTGGAGCCTTGGGAAGGTGAAAAATGGACCTACTGGGTCCACCGGAAGTCAGGAAGCAGGCTGTTTCCAGCCTCTGGGGAGGCCATTTTTGTCTTCCCCAGGCTCTAAAAAAGCCATGTGTACATGTGTTGGACAGCAGGGGGTGTCAAACGTGTATTCTCAGGGGGCACGGCATGGGAGGCATTAAATTATGGGGGTGGGCACACGAGCGTGCACAATAGTGCGAGTGTGTGTGCTTTAGGCACCCGAGGCGAAAAAGGTTTGCTATCATTGCCCTAGAGTCAGGAACAACTAGCACTTATGTGCAAGGGGAATCTACTTTTACCTTGCTACGTTGACCAGACCAGGAAATTAACTCTACAGGCAGGCTAAAACTACTTTGATATGGGATGTAATAACAGAACCTTGCAAATCTAATTGTGAAGTATTTCCTCTCCCTTCTTATACCCATGTGAATTAGGGAGGAGTCTTATTTGACCAGCCTCTGCATACTTTCTGTTTGGTTAAACTTAAGCTACGCTCTTCTCCTCCTGGTTTTGATAACAGGCTTATTTCTGTCAAGGTCAACTTTCTTACTCATCCTTCAAATAGTTTAGTTATTATGAAGATGTCTGCTTACTTCCATACTATCTGCATATACCAGGGTTATCTTCATTATTGTTGATTACTGAATACCAGAATTCCTAATCATTTCACTTAGTGTTTGAATCATACCAATTTTGCTGGAATTGGATAATAATATTTGTTGAGGGGATAATATCTAAAATGCAATTCTCCAGGGCAAGTGTCATTCAAAGGAGGAGATGCGTTCCTACATAGATTGAAAGTAGCTTGAATCCAGGCAGATGTTTTCCAGTAAATCAGGAGTGGTAATCCTGTGGACCAAGAATTAGATGTGGCCTGTTTTACAGATCCCGTATTTTTCTTTGTGCTAGTTGTGTTCAAACTTTAAAAGTGATTGGTTATATTTTGAGGCTTAGTGCATTTTTTTTGTGTAAACCCAATCTGAATAAAGTTAAAGGCCAACATTTAAATCTTGTTCACCCTGTTATTGCCAATTAAAAATGTCCTCCTCCCCCAGCTGTAATTCATGCCCATTTTTATATTAAAAGGTGGGTAACAATGCTTAGACAGTTGTGGAAGTGGAATAGAACTATGAATAGGCAACTTATAGAGTGTCATAGACAAGGAATAGACCAATTTTCTGTAATCTGAACCCTCCAAATGTATCAGATCACCACTTTCATAATTCCCAGTGGTTCCCCTGGATAGAAATTACAGTTGTACTCCAATGCATTGGGAATATCAAGTTAAGGAAGTTTTCTGTCTATTCAGGAGTGACTTGGTGCTGTGAGAGTACATCACAGTCTAATATTTCACGTAATCTAATTTTCCATGGAAACACTTAGTCAACCAATGGATATGTATTAAATAGGTTAGCCTGTCTTATGGACCTCTTTCAACATCAAAAGTAATGTTGGAATTTTCACAATCGCCTTATACAATGCCTGTACCCAAAAGAAGAAGGCAGCAATGAATGTTCTAGTCTTGATATAAATGTGTTAATCCTTGTGAATTTTGAAATTATGCCTATACAACATACATTTTGTTAAACTGTCATGTGTTGTGACCCAGGCTTCCCCAGAGTATGAAGCAAACTCCTTGTCTCAGCAAAAAACCCTTTTATTAATTTACTGTGAATTCTGCTCATTCACATCCAGCAAAATCTTTCAAGGGAAGATGTACAGTCACAGACCTTATCTAGCTTGGAGAGTTGACAGGCCAATATCTGCAAAACCTAGCCAGGAGTCCCGAAGAGTCATGAACCAATTGTCTCCTGCAAACTCCCCTCCCCTTTTGCTCCTCTTTTATTTCCTCTGGGAGTGGCCATTCATCCCAAGTCAACTCCTGTTCTTTAGCTGTTCCCCTCATCTGACAACTCTGCGCATGTGCACACTGGGAACAGGCTCCAGCTGTTTGTCTATCTCACTGATATCTGAATCTGAAGGCAGCTGATAACTGGCATATGGCTCTGGCCCCCTCTCTGCCTCCAGCATAGAGCCCTCATCAGAGCCTTCCCCAGACTTCAGGACTGGCCCACGTTCCTCCCCAACCTCCTCACTGTCTGAATCTGATGCCAGCTCTGCTGGCCGCTGGTGGGCCACAACACCACGATCATGGGAAAATTTGGGTCCAGTTGAGCAGAGTTTTCTTTTGGTTGTTTATATTATGATATTCTTTCATCAATTTATATTCTGTATGTCGTGTTTATGTATTGTACAATATCTGTTTTAACACTATGGTTATGGCTTGTGTTTTGTTAGTGTATATCACTCAGAGTGCCATTGTTGAGTTGGATCCAGTAATAAATCAAATTTTAAAAATTGAATCTTGCAGCCTTTAACGTATGCAGTTGTCACTCCCAGATTTAACCATGTGACTGCTAGAAATTTCAGTAAGTAAGATCATTTTCTCCAAGTGAAGTAAGTTGGATACGCAATCATTTGACAAGTTGTTTTTCTCCTTTTCCCAACAGCTAATATGCCTGTGGATTATCCCAGCCAACTTGAGGAGGTGATGGATTTTATTCAAACCACTTTAAAAAGACTGAAGAGGTCACCAGTTAAACCACGTTTCTCCAAACGGGAAAGGAACCGGCAAAATGCCGGAAGGAACAATAATTCCAACAAGAAAGGACGAAGAGCGCAAAGGCTCAAATCTCGGGATTGTGTCTTAAGTGAGATTCACTTAAATGTGACTGACTTGGGATTGGGATACACAACCAAAGAAGAATTGATTTTCCGTTATTGTAGTGGTTCGTGCGAGACTGCTGTTACCCTGTATGACCAAATTTTAAACAATTTAACCCAAAATAAAAAGTTGGTCAGTGACAAAATCAGGCCACAGCCTTGTTGCAGACCCATTGCTTATGATGACGACCTTTCGTTTTTGGATGATGACCTATCAACTTATCACATACTGAGGAAACATTCCGCTAAAAAATGTGGGTGCGTTTGATGTCCTTGTGTGTTTGGACACGGGCTACGATATTGCATTCCTGCTAAAATGGGCGAAGAAGGGGACCAAGGCTCCCGAGGAAAGGAAAAGGTTGGCTTCAAATGAAGGAAGAGGACCAAGCATACAGGAGGACAACAGCTGTGGGAGCCTGGTTGGCGCAAATCCAGCACGGGATACTTGGTGAAGCTACAACCTGATGGAGCTTTTGGTTTCTACAGGAAGGCAAATAGACATCAATGCTCAGGGGCTGAGATCCAGGATGAATGGGAATTACTTTACACCATTGGTTTTGAGGTGATCCACCATTGGCGCAAAACGTGGCCAAACAGGTGCTTATCAACACAAGCTCTCTTCTTCCTTTTTTGTTTTCTCTCACCCCCCCTCCCCAAATGGAAGTTAAACTATTGGTCTCAGGCCATCATCCCAATCTGGAGGCATAATCTGTCTTTCATATTGAGAAGATTGTGTTTTATGATGAGTTGCAGGGGCTTCTGGGGTGGAATCAACAATGTCAGAATGGCCACCATGATCAGATGATGACTGGAGTTCCAATCCTTTTTAAATATGTCTGAGGCATGTTAAAAAGGAACAATGCTTTGGTTATCCAGCCACATCCATGATTTCGGCCTTGTTGACCATCCCTCGTAGACACCCCTGATCCAAACCTTCCCTTACTTTGCATCAGAGGTGGGTTCCTACCTATTCGGTCCAGTTCGACCAAATAGATAGTAACTCTGGCGGACATATGACCGTACTGGTTCTATCCTCAGTGGCGCCATCTTGATTTTTTGTTTTGCACATGCGCAGAACAATCTTCATTTAAAAATGTAATTTTCATTCCTTTTTAAATGTGCGCATGCACAGATCATTTTAAGTGCAAATGCACACACACACATGGAGTGTGTGTCTGGTGTGTGCGCGAGCGAAGTGAACACACGTGCAAAAATATTGGGGCGCCGAACCAGTAGTAGTGGCGGCCGGAACCCACCCCTGCCTTGCATTCTCTAGTTAATATGGACTGGGTTTCCAGAATTCTTCATAATGGCCATACTGGCTGAAGCATTCGGAAAACTGAGACCCCAGGTTGAGGAAGGCCACTGTGTGAGCAATCCTGAGGAATTTATCGGGATATTTGAGATGCAAGAGTGGAATATATAGAAATGTTATAATGGAGAAAACACACTTAATGAAAGGAGGAAATTATCCTAGCAGAACTCTGCGTTCATACAAATTGCTGGCTAAATTTGTCCAGCTTGAGAACTGACAGTTCCCAACAATTCACTCAGCACTTTTTTGATACTTGTTTATGGAAAGTCTAGCAATTGTGGACCTTTGTCTATCATTGCTAATAATCTCTTTTAGAAATCCTTCACCAAAATCTAAACTTGAAATTCTGCCCTTGATTTACCAGACCACTTTGCTAAATTGTACATCACAAAAGCCCTCGGTTTTTTTTTTTTGTGATATAAAGACATTAACAAGCTTCTTTTCCTGTGCCTTATGAATAATGCAGAATTATTCTCCCCATACCAATCGGTCAGAAAGGAAACTCACAACAGAGTCCTTCAGTTACAAAACTTCAAGTAAGGTTATATATACAGGTAGTGCTTGACTTACAACAGTTCATTTAATGACAGCACTGACAGTTACAACGGCACTGAAAAAAAGTGACTTGGGGCCGTTTTTCACACTTACAACTGTTGCAGCATCCCCATGCTTCAGATGCTGGGTAACTGGCTCATATTTATGACGGTTGCAGTGTCCTGTGGTCATGGGATCAGCTTTTGCCAACCTTCTAACAAGCAAAGTCAATGGGGAAGCCAGATTCACTTAACAACCGTGTTACTAATGAGCAGCGGCAATGATTCACTTAACAACGATGGCAAGAGAAGTCATAAAACGGAGCAAACTTCCTTAACAGATGTTTCCCTTAGCAACATTAATTCGAGGACTAGCTGTAAATCGAAAGCAATTCCACATTTTTATATAAGGTAGTCCTCAATCAACAATAATTTGTGCAACCATTTGAAGTTATTGGCTCTGAAGAGGGAGATTTACAAATGGTCCTCACACTTATGACCATTACAGTATCCCCATGACCTTGCTTGGCAACTGGCATGTACTGTATTTACAACTGTTGCAGCATTTTGAGGTCAGGAGATCACCACCTGTGATCACCTTCCCAGGATTCGCTTAATAACTGGAGTAATTTGCTTAGCAACCGTGACAGAAAAGGTTGTAAAATCGAGTGGGGCTCACTTACTGATCATCTTACTTAGCAACAGAACTTCTGGACTCAATGGTGGACGTAGGTCAAGGAGTACCTGTATGGGAAAGAAGTCAAGCTCAACTTTTAAGTATATTGCTGAATTCTAAACAAATGATGAAAAAGATGGAGGATTTCTAAAAGCTAACTAATTTAGAATGTAACTGAAAAAATATTAATGTTAAGAGAGAGAAGGGATGGTACCTTTTCTGTTTCCCAACATAGCAGGCTGTGTTTTTAATCACCTGTTTAGCAAAACGCCATTTAAAAAAAAAAGTGGATCTTTTATTGCTTTAAAGAAGGACTAAAGTCGCTTACTTAATGAACTACATTTTTATTTGCGGTCATCGTGAGTGAAGAGAAAGACTACTTGATGCAATGCATCCTGTCTAAAGTCAAATCTAGAGAAAATATTTATTGATATTTTAAGTTATTGTTATTATTATTTATTACGGTTCAGACATGAGTTTCAGTTTCATTATTTATTTAAAGCTTCTTTCTTCTAAAGCAGGGGTCCCCAACCTTTGCAACTTTAAGTCTGAAGGATTTCAGCTCCCAGACTTCTCCAGCCAGCAAAGCTGGCTGGAGAATTCTGGGAGCTGAAGTCCTTCAGACTTAAAGTTGCAAAGGTTGGAGACCCCTGTTCTAAAGAGGTGCCAAAGTTACAATGGGATAGTGATGCTGGGATCAAGGTATACAATTTTTCTTTTTTTTTTAAAAAAAGTATTAAGAATTAATATCAGGAATTCAAACTGTTGTTGTTGTTTTAAAAAAATCACTTACTTTACCATTTGAACAAAAATCATGGAAGCCCAGGTGGATAGCACTTCATCATATTCATTGCAATATGTTTTATCATTGATAAAACTTTCATCATCTTCTTTAACTAGTTGAAAGTTTGGAGATTCCCTAACTTCAGACAATGGGGAGGGTTGACGTCACAGGATACATCATACTTTGTTACCTTTGATAGGAGAGGCAAACTTTCATAAACACCAGAAAATATCAAGAATATTTTAATAGCTGAATATACTGTCAGATGTTAATGGGTTTAACTTTGAGATGTCTCTTTTTTGGCCACATTCAGCATAGGGAAGTGACTGGAGGCCATCAAAGATGAGCTATTTGAAATAATAACAGTGATGGCTTTCAAACAACTGAGCTATATTATATTCATTTCAAAGACCATCATCTCCCATAAGAAGCCACTGGGTCAACTGATGCAAACTGTTGTATGCAGTAGATCGGAGTTTCGCAACTGTGGCAACTTTAAGAAAGGAATTTCTTAATTAAATGAGGAATTCTGGGAGGTGAAGTCCATCTTTCTTAAAGTTGCTAAGGTTGGGAAGCACCGCAATAGATGATCATCTGCATGCATGCATACATTTTTAATACAATGTCCTTTTAAATTATCTGAAGTGCATTTCAGTGGAAATCTGCATACAAATTGTTGGATGCCCAAGCTTGTATTGTTTGACACAACCTCTAAAATAGCAACTATAAAAGTGTCTATTTGAAAGGGACTTAGAGGGGAGGCAAACCCATTGCAGCAAAGGCTTAGTCACTGGTCACTTAGACAAAGAAAGTTAAGCATTTGTTTAATGCTGTCTCGATGAAGTGAACAAGATTTGATAGTGCCCAATTTGGCGACTCTTAATTTTCTACATTGTTTCTACTTCAGATGGAACATAACGTTTCTTGTGATGCTTATCTCAAACCCCTTTATGTCCTTGCATAGCATTGATCAAGAGCATCCTACACCTGGAAAGATATTCATACTATCTGAACATTTCACCCATTATGAAAAAGTAATTACAGTGGTACCTCAGTTCACGAACGCTTCTGTTCACGAACAACTCGGTTCACGATGAAAATATGGTTCATCAAAATATGCTCCGGTTCACGAACTCCACTTCGGTTCACGAACAGGAGCCGCGGCCATTTTAATGCTATTTCCTGGCTGTCACATGGTTGTGACTTCCTGTAGGAAGATCGTGGAGAGAAGGAGACACAGAAAAAAGTACACTGTGAGTACTTTCAGTGGCTTTTTTTGATTTTTGTTATGCTTTTAGCACATACAAAAACAAAAAAAAAGATCAGAACAGATTAACCGGATTTACATTAAACCCTATGGGAAACTGTGCACGACCAATTCGGTTCGCGACCAGAGTCAGTTCACGAATTAAGTTCGTGAACCGAGGTACCACTGTACCATATTTTTAGAGTATAAGACGCATCTCTCCCCCACCCCCACCCCAAAAAGAGGGTGAAAATTTGGGTGCATCTTATACACCAAATATAGCCAAAACATGAGGCATTCAAAAAACACACACAAGTAACTGATTCAGCAGGATTCAATAAGTTCCCTTTATATATAATGCAACACATTAAGTAAATACACAATACCAAGAGCAGGTTTTCCAACATGGTAGTTCAGCAGAGGAGAGAAATTTCACTTTCAGTTTTTAGTTTCAGATATCAGCACAGCATGCAGCTTTAGTACAAAACAATCTATGCCCAGGCTCCTTGTTGCTCACACAGCAAATACTGTTGGTTTCCAAACAGCCTTCAACTCTCTCACACAATGACAGGACGCTAGCCAGATGGATACCATGGATACCATGGATGCTGGTAGATAGAGGCAGAATATTTTGTTTTCTTATTTTCCTCCCCAAAAACTAAGGTGCATCTTATAGTCCAAAAAATACGGTATATAGTATTTCTGTAGTCTTTGGCAGATATTAATTCCTAGTATTGGTCTTAAGCTGCTAAAATGTTGTTTAAATACACCTAGGAATTGAATTGACGTTTCTAATGGAGCTCTCCTTGTTTTTAAAGAGGAGCATGGAGGGGATTTAAATTGTGCAAATTTTAGGATCCTTATTACTTTATGACAATAGTTCATTAATAAGCCAGATCATTTTGCTTGTCTTTTGATTCTGTCTGATAATAGCTAAAAAGAGTTTTATCTCCCAGGCTTCATATCTAATGTTCTTAAAGCAGAGGTCCCAGGAAATAAGAATGAAGACCTTACATGTTGGAAGCTGATTTGTTATTTCTGTTGTTGTTGCCTACCATATTACTACTGAGATATAATCGCCCCAAAGGAGCTTTTTTCAAAGGGCAAATGAACTTTATTTTTCCTTGAAGATGTTTCGCTTTTCATCCAAGAAGCTTCTTCAGTTCTGAAGTGGAATGTTTGAGAACTGAAGAAGCTTCTTGGGTGAGAAGTGAAACATCTTCAAGGAAAAATGAAGTCCAGTTACCTTTGGAAAAAGCACCTTTGGGATAACCATGACCTGAATGACTGAGAATCTCCATAGACATACTGAGATACAGGAACTTTTCATGAATCTTAATATATTCTTGAATTAAGCTTTCCATTCTTCCTGCCACATCTTTATTTTTTCATGCAATATACGTATTATCTCATAGGATGATTACTTGGGGCTTCTTGGGACACATAACTTTATGCTCACCATTTCCTACTTGAGCCATCTGCCAATCCTACCTTCATTCAATTGGACTATGGAGGCAAGGAAGACCTGTGTCTCAACATATGCAGTTTAGCAAGGTGAGATGTCTAGGAACTATAAAATAGAATTCCACAATCCCCCTCTTAAATTAAATCTGCTATGTGGATACAACCCAAAAGAGAAATTCCTCCAGTCCTACAGTGTTCCTTTCAAGAAAAAGGAATTCTTTGTCTTTTGACTCTCTGGTAGAAATTCAACAATTACTTTGATGTAGCAGGTAGAATATTTATTGGATTTGCAACACCGTAACGCCTAGAAAATAATTAATGTGGAACTTGAAAAAAAAAAACCTCAGCATTTGATAAGATAAGAGACCAAAGAGAAAATAAAGCCATGTTATCTCATTCTGCCAAAAACTACAGAGCACGTGGATTATGTAATAATGAAAAAAAATAAAAACACACTCAACGCCAATTAATCCATAATCAAAAGTTTTATGAAAATGTAGCCTTATTTTTTCACACCAGAGAGCAAGTACAGAAGAATTGATGTCCCTGATCATTTGCCTGCAGAGATGTCCTTAAGGTGGCAGCCACAATAGTGGATTTCAAGTCCCACCTGTTTTTTTATGCATATCATGCGTGCACATAAAAATGCAGGTGGCGCTTTGGTTACATTATCATGGATGCTATTGAAACGTTGACTAAACCTGCAAATGCTCCTTTTTTTTCATGTCTGATTCTGCTACCATTGCTAATGTACTACAGACATGGGACCACTATAATTTTCATCCAAACATTTTAAGTGCAATTTCTATCTCTTTTTGACTTTCTTGTTGTTTTTTTATACAGTTGGTCTCCAATAAACATAAGTGACTGTAATCCAGAGAACATACTGCATATCATATCCCAGGCTATAACTCTATTCTTATGGACATTGAAAAATAAGATTTCTGAAATCAATGGCACATCAAATTAGTTTTCCACTGAAATGAAATAGATTTAACGTCAAGTAATTTCACTGGAGTGGGTATATGAGAATTATATTGAACATAATTCCAAGCACTTTGTTTTTGGAAATGCCGAGAAGTAATTTTGATGTGCTTCTGCATACATTTCATTCATGCGGCCTTTACATCTGAGAAATACCTATTGCAAGAATGGGATCTGAGCGGGATTTAAGCCAACAGTTCAGTATATCTCTGTCATCAAGAATGTGCTCCATCCATTTGGGAAAAGGTTTCTAAAGCTTCCAGCAAAATATTTTGATTTTGTCCTAGGGATGTTGACCTTTCTGTGGATTACATCTTACGTGCCTGCCTAATGCTTGTCTTGAAGCCACTTTTTATTATGTTGCTCCAGAAATTTGTGCGGCTATTGTTATCCATGTTCATTTTAGAGAGATATATTCTGCTGTGTTCAGCAGTGTTCTCAATTAAAATGAATAGGAACACATCCCCCTAGTCTTAATTGCTTAAAAAGGCTGTGCCTGCTTCAAAAATACAATACAATACAATAGCAGAGTTGGAAGGGACCTTGGGGTTCATCTAGTCCAACTCCCTGCCTAGGTAGGAAGCCCTATATCCGTTTCAGACAAATGGCTATCCAACATCTTCTTAAAGACTTGCAGTGTTGGGGCATTCACAACTTCTGGAGGCAGGCTGTTCCACTGATTAATTGTTCTAACTGTCAGGAAATTTCTCCTCAGTTCTAAGTTGCTTCTCTCCTTGATTAGTTTCCACCCATTGCTTCTTGTTCTGCCCTCAGGTGCTTTGGAGAATAGCTTGACTCTCTCTTCTTTGTGGCAGCCTCTGAGATATTGGAACGCTGCTATCATGTCTCCCCTAGTCCTTCTTTTTATTAAACTAGACATACCCAGTTCCTGCAACCGTTCTTCATATGTTTTAGTCTCCAGTCCCCTAATCATCTTTGTTCTTCTTCTCTGCACTCTTTCTAGAGTCTCCACGTCTTTTCTACACCGTGGCAACCAAAACTGAATGCAGTATTCCAAGTGTGCAGTATTCACTGAATTCAAAACTATTGAGCTACAGTAGCACAGCCAGATGCTACCCTATATTTCCATATATAAATAGTTATTAACGGTGTCGATGCCTATCTACTCAGAAGTAAAACTGATTGCATTCAAGGGGACTTAATCCAGAGAGCAACCTAACACTCTTTCAGCTAGAATTATTGTCACTTTTACTTCCAGTTTTAATTTCCTTTCCAGGGAACCTTTGATGTTTCCTATAAGTCTGGCTTTCATAGAGAGGATTTAAACATTTGTTTAATATTCCCACTGAAACAAAAGGAATTTTACTGGATTTTATCCAAAGGGGGTGGGATGATGAAGGAATAGTGATAGAATGGTCATATGACAGGATACAAGACTGCACGAAAGTTTATTCTTTAATGAGGTTCCACAATCTGAATCTTAATGTGGAAAGAATATTACTAAACAGGCTGGATTGCAACCTAATCAGTCTGTTAAATCTTGATTGCTTCTGGCAAGTCAGGACCAATAGCAGTTTCACATCTTGTATTAAGCCACAATGTATGTACTAAATCAGTGATGGCTAACCTTTTTTGGCTCGCGTGCCAAAAGCGGGGGGAGCGCAGGGGTGTCGTGCATGGGCGTGCCACACCCATAATGCTATGTGTGTGACCTCCTGCTTTTGGCCTGTTTTTTTCACCCTCGCCAGGCTCCAGAGACTTTTTAGGAGCCTGGGGAGGGTGAAAACAGCCTCCCCTCCCCACCGCCAGAGGCTTCAGGAGCGTCCCTGAAGCCTCCAGAGGGCGAAAAACGGCCTCAAAAGAAGGCCTAAATCAGCTGGCCAGCACACACATGCGCACTGGAGCTGACAGGGCAACACCTCGCATGCCCTAAGAAATGGCTTTGCATGCCACCTGTGGCACCCGTGCCATAGGTTTGCCATCACTGTACTAAATGTTTTATTTTTGGCTTTTGTGGAGCTATCTAACTGCTGTGTTGAAACTGTGGTTTATGGTTTAGTGCAATGCATGAACCTTGTACTGTTCCCTGTAAGATAAATCAGTAAGACATACATTCGGCTGGTACATATTCTGAACAATTAGCTGTCATGTTTGGGATAGGCCGTAGTTTATCCTTAATCATAATATGGTACTATATGGTCATTAATGGGGAAAATCTAATGGATTTGATGACGTAAGAACATCATGGTTCCTATTCTCAAGTTTTTCCATATGAATGAGTCCAGTTATTTTTTCAGACAGGGAAGTCTGCAGAAGTCAAAATGATAACCTCAAAATATTAATCCAAACCATCCAGAGTAATAAGTTCCATCTCTTTTCAGGAAGCATTCAAGCACCTTTAGAGGAATCACTTTGGCCTTTGCTGTCAGCCTCTTACAGCAACCAGTAGCTTACCCTCAGCCTGTTTTCCCAGCCTCTCACATCCTTTAATGGCAGCCTAATGCTAACAAACCAAAAAGGTAAAGTTGGTGATTTTTGTCCACTCTGGAAAATAAGAATTGGAAAAAATATATATTAAAACAGATAGTTGTTGTTATTGGGGATTTTTACTTCACCTCCAATTGACGTCTCAGCCGTTTGTGTTAAGCAAAGTTCTCTACAGACTTTATTTTTGTACAATATGCATTTTATAAACTTTTTATGAAATAAAGCTTCTTTCTATTGTTATGAGGTAATTTAACTGTCATTGTTGCACAACTTCAAAGATGGCTTTTCCTTCTTGACTTTTTGGAACAGGCAGGTATGGCTTTGGGTTGTCCACCTCAAAAAAAAAAAAGCCAAGATGTCGGTTACAATTGCACAATTTATTTTTCCTGTGACATCACTCATACAGAGCTTGGATCACATAGTTATAGGTGGATCAGGGGTTGTATTTAGCTGGTTCAGACCGGTTCGGGCAAACCGGTAACTCCTACGATGAGCTGGGAGTAAACCGGTTCACTCTGATGATCAGATCCACCTGCCCACCCGCCCTTCCACTTTATTTACCTATATCCTCTCAGTTGATTCGTTTGGCAGAGCTGATTGCCGCGGCTCAGCTGTGTTACTCCTCAGAAGTGATGTAGAAGGTAAGTTTTGCTTAAACTGCGTACACAATTGCAAAACACGTGATCACCAAACCGGTTGTTAAACTGACAGGATCCCACCACTGTAGGTGCTATCTTGAGTTTTTTTACCTCTCCCTACAGATGCCCTGGTTCAGTACCAGGTCACTATTGGGAAACAATTGTATATTAGCTGAGGGGATCTGTTGCTCTGGGGACCCCTTACATTCATGACTGATGGCTATTTTCTTAGGTAATATATGGCAATGCTGCCTCTGTCCATCAACTGGCCTTGCTTTACATACTTGCGGGCACTCAGCTAGTTGAAGCACATGGGAAAGATAAATTCAAAAGCCAACGAACTCTCCTGAGCTCTGATTCATGAGACTCTTGGGATCTCATGAATCAAAATGTCTTCATCAAGACATTTTACCAGTCACATGTGATTGACTGTAGCAATACATAGGAGGATCCTATGAATCTTCCAAAGGCAAAGACATAAAAAAATCTTTTTTACAAAGTTATATAAGACCCCACTGAATAGTTTTTCCCTGGCAAAATTTAAATGGAATGCCTTTCAACATGGAGAGAACCTAGAGCTATTAAAGAGGACCTTGTGAAAGGAAACTCTTGGCAATTCTAATTCTAATTAGCCAGAAGTTTAACAAAAGTCCTCTGCCTGAATGGAAATTACGCCCTTTTTTGTTTCATCTCCATGGGTGAGTGCAGAAGAGTCGAATATTAGTTCTTGTAAGTTTTTATTGTGTACTAGCCGATAATCCAGCGTTACCCATGTATTTGTTTATAGGGGGAAAATGTCCAGACCAAACATAATTTCTAATGATGGATTTCCCCCCTTACCAGCTCCCTTGTGGAGTATTGTGGCAACTCCCCTACGCTGCACAGTAGAAGCCATTTTAGGGCCCAACAGGCTGTATCTTAACAGAACATGCACCCTGAAGGGTTTTAGGGGTGTCTTACCCCCACAGTATTTGTTTCCAGAGAGTAAATCATCCATGTACCAAGTTTGGTTGAAATTGCTCAAGGTGTTCCAGAATTATGCTGGAACATATACATACAGCTGTGTGTGTGTGTGTGTGTTAGATTTTTGAGCTGATCAATAAATCAATGTGACACAAATATATATATCAGTGTTTATGTCAGAGCACCTGGCATTCCCAAATATGGGAGAGAGGGAGCATACTGCTACCCATTTTGCGTTCAGCTCCAACCTAGGAGCCTTTGCAGGCAGGAAACCATTTTGTGTGCATTGTACTGATAGATAAATAAATAAAGGAGACTATGATAGATCTATTTCGAGCTATTTAGCTCTCATCAGATAGCCATACCCTTAGTGGGATGTAAGCAGCCTGAGTTTGAATCCCACTAAGGGTATGGCTATCTGATGAGAGCTAAATAGCTTGAAATAGATCTATCATAGTCTCTTTTATTTATTTATTTATCTATCAGTACAATGCATATATATATTTAAATAAATGTAAATTTATTTATCAGCTCATAAAAACTAACACACATATCTAAAAGAAAATTACACAACGTAACTCATGGTTCTCTGTCTAGATCGTCTCTGGTGATGAGCCGAAAGGCAGAGAAGGAAACAGTATGCCTCCTTCCTTAATGGGGCCCTAACAGGAAGTTGTGAAAACAATTTTATTTATACACACACACACACTTTGTTCCACAACACCCTGTTAGGCCCCAATTAAGGGAGGAGACATACTGTTTCTTTTTCTGCCTTTCAGCTCATCACCAGAGACCATCTAGACAGAAAGCCATGAGTTCCGTTGTGTAATTTTTTTTTTTTTAAATATGTAAAACGTTACTTTTTATATCAAAAACGTAACATACACACACACACACACACACATATATATGTATATATATATTTGTTTTCGTAGATTTTCACGGGTGTAGGTATGCTGGTCTTGTTGTATTCAGGTGTTTTCCCGTGTAAGAATTCATATATATATATATATGTATGTATGTATGTATGTATGTATGTATGTATGTATGTATGTATGTGTATATATATATATATATATATATATATATGTGTGTGTGTGTGTGTGTGTGTGTGTGTGTGTGTGTGTGTGTGTTAAATGTTTTTTTAAAGGAATGATTAATAATTAATTAAGAGACCAGGATGGATCCATTTCGGACTTCTTAGTCCTCGTCAGCTGGCCATACTTTCCTACAGGGATTTGAACTGGTGGTCTCCAGCATTCGAAGCAGGCTTCTCTATGCCTTGAGCTAACCAGCTTCCCTGATTACATCATCCTTTCCACAGGACTTTATAGATGAAGATACTATGTTACAGCTTCCTGCTAGGCCTGTTTAAGGGAGGAGACAAACTTGTCATCCTTCTCTGTCTTTCGACTCCTCTTTGAGATCATCCAGACAGAGACCTATTAAATTGGATCCATCCTGGTCTCTTAATTAATTATTAATCATTCTTTTAAAAAAACATTTAACACATATCTAAAAAAAAGACAGCAGCAATTTAATAGGTCTCTGTCTGGATGATCTCAAAGAGGAGTCGAAAGACAGAGAAGGATGACAAGTTTGTCTCCTCTCTTAAACAGGCCTAGCAGGAAGCTGTAACATAGTATCTTCATATATATATATATATATATATATATATATATATATATATATATATATATATATATATATATATATATATATATATATATATATATATGTTAAGTTTTTTTTTTAAGGGCTGATTAATAAATAAGAGACCAGGATAGATCTATTTCGAGCTTATTAGCTCTCATCAGCTGGCCATACTACCTCCACTGGGGTTTGAACCGGCACTCTCCAGCATATCAAGCAAGGCTCTCTATGCTTTGAGCTATCCGGCTTCCCCTGATTACATCAGCCTTTACAGGACTATTGAATGAGAGAATATTTTTACAACTCCTATATATATGAATATATATATGAAAATTTTATTTTTAAAAATTGACAAGGTGGCAGGTGGAGTGTCACCATGAAAGCTTCAGTGGCTTGCCCAATGTTCTGTCCACCAACTCAGGGTTTCTCAACCTCAGGAACTTTAAGATGTACAGAATTCTGGGAGTTGGAGTCCGTACATCTTAAAAGTTCCTGAGGTTGAGAAACATTGCACTAATTCACTGATTAAAGAGTTTGCGCATGCGCGAAATGGAGGTCCGATTCTGAAGGCAGGACGGGGGCCGGGGGCTGTTTTGCCCCAGGGGAATGTCGCCAGCCCTCACTGACCATCTTCGAGGGCTGGCCCAGCAAGGCTACATGCCAGCCGTCACACCGGGCCGTTTTGGAGACGGAGGGCGAGCCGAGTGTGTGACGGCGAGGCGAAGAGCGAGGAGAAGGCCCGAATCGGCCTGTTCGGCCTAGCGCGTCCCCGGCTTGCCAGGAAGGAGGAGGAGGCAGGCCTGTGAAGCCGGGACGCTGGAGGCAAGCGAACGGCCGGGCGGAAGGGAGGATTTTCCACCGGGCTGCACGAGTGGATGGGAGATCGTGCAGCCTACATCCGACCCCGACCCGAGTGTTCCCTACCTGATCCGGGGCTGGAGCGGCTGAGAACAACGGCTGTGGATAGAGACGCTGGAACGGAGAGAGGAGGTGAGAGGAAGGAGAAAGGATGTGAGAGGAGAGACTGGAAGAGGAGAGACTGGAAGAGAGGAAACGTGAGGAGAGGGGATGGAAGGTGAAAGAAGGAGAAAGGAGGAAAGAAGGAGAGGAGAGACTGGAAAGAGAAAGGAGAAGGAGAAAGAAGGAATGGAGTGGAAACAGATGTGGAAGGAAGGAGTGAAGGAGCGAATGGAAGGAGAGGAGGCCAAGCAGCCAAGCAGCCGGATCGTGGAGTGGTGGAACTTTGGCCGAGGAGGACTGGGAGTGAGTGCATGGGACTGGAGGAGGTAAGCCAAGCCTGCACATGGCAGCATTTACTATCAGGCCGTGCAGTGGACCACCTAGCTGCACGGCACTAAATGCAGACTGAGGCCTGTGTGGCTGAAGAGGGCAGATGGATGGAGCCCTTTAAAGGGGCTGAACTGCGATCTTTCCCATCTGCCGGACTTTTTTGGACCCTTTGACTTTACCCCTCCTAACCCTATGGATTTACCATCTCCTACTATGTTTGTTTGCACTGTACACTGCCACTTTACACCTGCACTTTATCTGGACTCTTTCTAACTCCAACATGAACTTGCAATTACGTTCCCCTGGTCTATGCAGTCTCCGTGTTCCCTAGGAATGTATTCAAGGCGTGACCTCCTTTGCCTGCGAGATTCTGCCCTCTCGCAGGCTTGGCCCCCTAGTTTAACTCGGGCCCACCTCGAGGATGGACTTATTAAGCTCCTGAGAGGTGGGCGAAGCGCAAACTCAGGGGGTTCCTTTTTAATTTTTTAATTCGGATTTTAGGGGGTTCCAGGGAGGAGGGAGGGGACAGTCAGGTGGAGGGACGCCAAATTATAAGGCCGGCCAGCGGAAGTAGAGAAACGGAGGAGGGGGAAGGGGGGGTCATTTCCACTGAGGTATTCTCCATCAATTCGGTCTTGGGGAGGGGCAGGGGCGGTGGAAGACGGGATGGACATCGGTTGGAGGACCGTGGCCGCTGGTTACAGGCGGTCACGCGCTCCGACCCCCCATGCTCCCATCGCAGACTAGGTGGGCAAGAACCACAGACCCGGGGCCCTAGGCTGATGCTATGCAACGCCAGGTCCGTGGTACAAAAAGCCCCCCTCATCCAAGACCTTGTGTCAGAGGGGGACCCGGACCTGGTAGGTATTACGGAAACCTGGTTGGGCCACGAGGGAGGACATCCCCTCGTAGAAATGTGCCCACCAGGATACCGAGCCTTTCATCAGCCTAGGGCCCTAGGGAGGGGTGGGGGGATGGCGATTATGGTTAGGGAAGGTCTTGAGCCAAAGGAGACCACGATCCCTCAGACGACCGGGTGCGAGTCCCTCCTTGTGAAGTGGGGCCTAGGGAGGCAGTTGGGCGTGTTAGTTGTATACCTGGCTCCTCGCTATACAACTACAGCCCTGCCCGAGCTTCTAGAGGTGATAGCCGAGGCGGCGGTTGAGACCCCCAGACTGTTAGTCATGGGGGACTTTAACCTGCCGTCAGCAGGCGAAACCTCTGGGTTAGCTCGGGAGTTCATGGCTTCCATGACAGCCATGGACCTGACCCAAGTAGTTGTAGGCCCTACCCACGAGGGCGGACGCACCCTGGATCTAATCTTCGTCTCGGGACAGTGGAGTCGTGATCTGGGAATAGGGGATCTAGTCATCACACCCCTGTCATGGACAGATCACGCTCTCCTTCGGCTCGACTTTCCGATCGCCGCACCTCACTGCGGGGAGGCGGAACCGGACATTCCTATATGGTTCCGCCCCAGGCTCCTGATGGACCCGATAAGGTTCCAAAGGGAGCTTGGGCCAATTCCTGTGGACTTGCCCCGCGACTCGACTGAGGACCTAGTGGCCGCATGGTTAAGTGCGGCCACGGGGGCCTTGGACCGAGTCGCGCCCTTGCGGCCTCTCTTGCGGCGACGAACCACCTGGGCTCCTTGGTTTACCGAGGGGCTTAGGGAGATGAAGCGCCACAAGAGACGCCTAGAGAGCAGATGGAGATCTTCTCGCTCCGAAGTCGAATGAACACTAGTGAGAGACCATATTAGGACTTACTTAGTGGCGATAAGAGTGGCCAAACGTGAGTAGTGTGCCACTCTTATTGCATCCGCAGATAACCGCCCTGCCACCCTGTTTGGGGTGACCCGCTCCCTCCTTCAACAGAGGCCGCGGGAAGCCCCGTTACAGGGTCGAGCAGAGGAATTTGGGACTTATCTGCAGGAGAAAATCACTCGGATTCGGAGCGAGCTACCCTCCATCGACAGTGGTCCAGTCGAGAGGGCCGAGGCTGCTCTTGTGATACCATCTTGGGAGGAGTTTGATTTTGTTACCACCGAGGATATGGACAAGTTGTCAAAGAGACTTAGGGCTACCACATGTTTATTGGACCCGTGTCCCTCCTGGCTTGTACTGGCATCCTGGGAGACGACACGAGGCTGGCTCCAGGGCATTGTCAACGCATCTTTGAGTGAGGGGTCCTTGCCTGCCGTCTTGAAAGAGGCGGTAGTAAGGCCCCTCCTCAAGAAGCCGTCCCTGGATCCAGCATTATTAGAGAACTATCGTCCTGTCTCCAACCTCCACTTTCTAGTGAAGGTTGTTGAGAGTGTGGTGGCTCAACAGTTTCCGCGACACTTGGAGGAAGTTGATTATCTAGACCCGCGCCAGTCCGGCTTCCGACCCGGGTACAGCACTGAGACGGCATTGGTCGCGTTGGTTGATGATCTCTGGAGGGCGCGGGATAGAGGATATTCCTCTATCCTAGTCCTATTAGACCTCTCAGCGGCTTTTGATACCATCGACCATGGTATCCTATTGCGCCGACTGGGGGGGTTGGGGCTGGGAGGCACCGTTTTGCGGTGGTTCTCATCCTACCTCTCTGGTCGGTCGCAATATGTGTTGGCAGGGGGGCAGAGGTCGGCCTCGAGACCCCTCATATGTGGGGTTCCTCAGGGGTCGGTCCTCTCGCCCCTACTGTTCAACACATATATGAAGCCGCTGGGTGAGATCATCCGTGGTTTTGGGGTGGGATATCATCTGTACGCTGATGATACTCAGTTGTACATATCCACCCCAGACCACCCCAACGATGCCGTCGAGGTTATGTCCCGGTGCTTGGAAGCCGTACGGATCTGGATGGGTGGTAACAAACTCAAGCTCAACCCGTCCAAGACTGAGTGGCTGTGGCTTCCGGCACCCCGGTTCAGCCAGATTACTCCAACTCTGGCCATTGGGGGCGAAACACCGGCCCCCGTGGAGAGGGCGTGCAATTTGGGTGTCCTCCTGGATTCCCGGCTGTCTATGGAAGATCATGTGGCAGCCGTGGCCAGGGGGGCGTTTCATCAGGTACGCCTGATGGGCCAATTGCGCCCCTTACTGGACCGGGGTGCCTTACGCACAGTCACTCAAGCACTCGTCACCTCTCGACTCGACTACTGTAATGCTTTCTACATGGGGCTCCCCTTGAGGTGCACCCGAAAGCTGCAGCTAGTCCAGAATGCAGCCGCGCGGGTGATTACGGGAGCCCCCAGATGCTCCCACATAACACCGATCCTGCGCGAGCTGCACTGGCTTCCTGTGGTCTTTCGGGTGCGCTTCAAGGTCTTGACGACCATCTTTAAAGCGCTCCATGGCTCGGGGCCTTGTTATATGCGAGACCGCCTCCTGCCCCATACATCCCTCAGACCGATACGCTCCCACAGAGAGGGCCTCCTCAGGGTGCCGTCGGCTGGACAATGCCGACTGGCGACACCCAGGGGAAGAGCCTTCTCTGTGGCGGGCCCTGCCCTTTGGAACGACCTACCCCCTGAACTCCGCACCATCTCCGACCTCCGCCTCTTCCGCAAGTGTCTGAAGACACACCTATTCCACCTAGCCGGCCTAGCGTAACCTCCATACTGATTATTAGATAGTTTTAAATTTGGGATTTTAATTCGGTTTTTAGCGCAGGGTTTATTTATTAGAATAAGTATTTTAAATTTTGATATATTTTATATATTTTGTATCTATTTTAACATCCCTGTGCGCCGCCCTGGGTCCATTTGGAGAAGGGCGGGGTATAAATTTAATAAATAAATAATAATAATAAAATAATGATTTTGATCTCATGTGATACTTATGCTTGTTTGGGGTTCATATTCTCTCTATCTCTCTCACACACACTCATTAAATCTCAATGAAAAATTTTGGCTAGTCTGCCAACACAATGCCCCATCTATTATCATACAAACTTTGAGGTCAGCCACCCAACAAGTTATTTCTTTTGGACCTGTCTTTTTCCCTCCTCACTATCCTTTTTATATCTCTCGTTCCTTCCATTTCATTCTTGAAGAAAGTTGCCAACTTTCCCACCATTCTTCCCAAATTACTTTTAAGAAATTAAATTCCCACCTACCTATGAGTTGGTTTTAAACTAGAAATTAAAAATATGGCCTTTTGTGGCCATATTTCAGATTAGGTCAGAACAACTCAAGAAGGTTAAAAATCATTGATATTGCAATGCCATATCTTTTGCACATCCTATTCCTGTTACTACAGACAGAGGCTAATTTCATCCATCAACAGAAGCAGCCACATTAAAGCCTGGAGGGAAAGCTTAACAGCAAGAATGCTGGAGGCTGGGATGCGCAAACATTTCTGTGTTAGCGGTAGCCAGAGATCCAAACCACGATAGCATTGAAACATCCTGTTCAAATGATCCACATGCCTCCTGGATTTGTGATATGATATATGCACTTGCTCTGGTTTTTATTTGGCAAGAGGTGTGTTCTGAGTGTGAGAGAGGGGGGAGGGAGGGAGGGAGGAAAGGAGGTGGAGAGAGAGGGAGGGAAGGAGGGAGGGAGGGAGAGGAAGGAAAGGAGAGGGGGGAAGGGAGGAAGGGAGAGGGAGAGAGAGGGGAGGGAGGGAGGGAGAGGGAGACAGGGAGGAAGGGAGAGGGGGAGTGAGAGAGGAAGGGAGAGAGGGAGGAAGAGAGAAGGAGAAAGGGAGGGAGAGAGAGAGAGAGGAAGAGAGAGAGGCGCGCGCACACACACACACACACACACACACACACACACACACGGGCTCTGGAATTGAAAGGCTGCCATGTCCAACGGCCTACATTCACAATGCTTCTCTCATTTAGAGGGAAGACTGATCCTGCCTTCAGACATGTGCTACTTTCTTAGGGAGAGCTAAAAGAAGAAACCTGGAAGGTTAGCCTGGGAAACTTCAGATGCTTATGCTCAGAGAAGTGGGAGCGAGTCATCCAAGTTTTTGGGCAGGGTAGGAGGCCATTGACAGCTCTGAAATAAATAGCAACAAGAAAAATAATTGGTCCCAAGTTTCAAAGCACTAAGGCAGAAGTGGAAGGGCCTAGTAGAATGTCAAGCCCTTGGATATTATTCTTATGAAATCGACCTTCATCAAGTGCTACTTTGTTCTGTCTGTCAAAAGAAGAGGAGGAGGTCAATGCCAAACACATCTGCATTTGTCCTTAGCTAGGAATAGCAGCAACCATCCTTCTGTTGCATAAATAAGTCCTGATAAATGATTTCCAAGTATTCAAGATTTGCAGCATTTTTTTTCTGCTTTACGGATAGCACATATCCTCCCTCTCTTCCTTTTTCCTTCCTTCCTTTTCTTTCTTTTTCCTTTCCTTTCTGCCTCTCCTTCTTATGGGTAAGATACAATTGAATTGGCAATAATAGACTTCATCAAACTGTCATTCCTCACACACACCCTCCAAATACTACTCAAAGGGTTAAAGACTAAATAGGGGAACTTGTAGGGGAACAAATAATATAAGCTCTGGTCTTACATCACCCTATGGACAGTGTGTTTAATTCCCCAATTCATTCAGGGAAATGTCCACCACCTCCTGCTCCGTTTTTTAAAGATGTACAGATGGATGCAAAAGGAAGGAAAACATCACGCAAATACTATATTTCATGTTTAAGAAGAGCCATGGTGGTGCAGTGGTAGGAATGCAGTATTGCAAGCTAACTCTGCCCATTGCCAGGAGTTCAGTCCTGACCGGCTCAATTAACTCAGCCTTCCATCTTTCCAAGGTTGGTAAAATAAGGATCCAGATTGTTGGGGGCAATAAGCTGATTCTGTAAACCACTTAGAGAGGGCTGTAAAGCACTATGAAGCAGTCGAAGCACTATTGCTATTTTAAAAGGGTTTTAGGTTTGAAACATTCAGGTTTGATTTTTTTTTTTTAAGGATTCAAATAATCAGTTCTCAATTGCATTTCTATCTCTTCTACAAATCCCCAACCCCAACATGTAGTTTAATACTGCACATCAAACCTTTATATAATGTACAGTAACACCTGTCTTAAAAGTATAAATAGCTCCATGGGGATATCCCTGGGGCTCAGTCTAAGCTCATTTGCTGCCTGCAATAGCATTAACCACAAGTACAGTTGTGGCATACCTAACACACCACTAATGTGTTGCTTTATAGCAAAGGCATTCTCTGGTGATCACTCAATCATATGTTTTATTGCCAGGTCTTTTGAAATGGTCAAATGTCATTCCAGAGGAAATGGGGAATGGGCTTAATTTATTTTCAATTCCCCATTCCGTACATGGTACCGATGGTTTTATTCCTCTTTCTGCACTCACCATAAGGTTATACTGTAAATGCTTTTCTAAAAACTCTTTCTTGAAACATGTTTTATAGCTGGCGATGAGCAGGCCAAGGTTCGCACACTAGGTAGAAATTGGCCATCTAATGTAAAAGAAAGACAGCTGAAAATGTTTTGAAATATTTGTGAGTGGAATAGCATGTAAAAGGAGAGAGGAATTCTAAACGTTAATATGGGTTTGCACAGAAGTTGGTTCTTTCCAGGAAGTTTTAAAATGAAAACTGCTCCCAGAAAAACACTGTGTATAATTTCTCTCTTGAGAGGTGTTAACTATCATAACATTGAGCGTGCATCTATATACCTACTGCGGTTCTACAATTAAATGTCTTTAAGTGGCGGGGCTGAAAGCATTTTAATTGGGACGTCTGCTTGAATACAACAAGGGATGCGGTGGCTCAGGGGCTAAGGCACTGAGCTAGTCGATCAGAAAAGTCGGCAATTCGGCGGTTCGAATCCCTAGTGCCGCATAATGGAGTGAGCTCCCATTACTTGTCCCAGCTTGTGCCAACCTAGCAGTTCGAAAAATGCAAGTAGAAAAATAGGGACCACCTTTGGTGGGAAGTAACAGCGTTCCGTGCGCCTTCGGTGTTTAGTCATGCCAGCCACATGACCACGGAGATATCTTCGGACAGCGCTGGCTCTTCGGTTTTGAAACGGAGATGAGCATCGCCCCCTAGAGTCAGGAACAGCTAGCACATATGTGCGAGAGGAACCTTTACCTTGAATACAACGTGCGACTGTCCCCTGGAAACATTTCAAAAAGAAGAAACAAGAAGAACCAAAATGAAACAAGAAGAGAAAAACCCAATTCAGAAAATGAGAAAACGTCAGAGTTTTTTCCATTTGCTGTCAACCCTTTGAGATAGTCCAAACAGGAAACTAAAAGCATTTATACTAACAATACCTTTATTGTATGTCATAGTAACAGAGTCTCCCAAGTGTGAAGGCACCTCTTCTGTCCCTTGCTTCTACTTTTCAGAGAGCCAAGGAGGGTCCCTTCTGAGATGCTTTCTCTGACCTCATCCCTCTTTTGCATGTCCTTTATCAGACTATTGTCTCAGCTGCAATTTAAAGATAAAATCCACCAATCTGTCCTACGACATTCTTCTTCAACCTGCTGCCATCCACATGTATAGGATGAGGTTTATTTATTATTAGCTGGTTACCTGTGCTTTGCTATGAAACTATGTGATTGGGTTATGCAGGAGAAATTCAGTTTACAACCAGTGGTAGTTGGTTATTGTAACACATAAGGGAATATCTCTCTCACTGCTTTGAGTCCGGAAGTGCCAAGTTTCATAGGTGGAAGGCATAGACATTTTGGTGAGTTACCAACATTTAGTAATGCAAAGAGCCCTAGACTGCTCCTGAGTGAAGGAGTGGAACAACTGCCAGCTTGAACTGAGGTAATGAAATGTGAGGCAGTTGGCAGTTGAAACAGAGGTCTTTTCTGGTGGGGAGGGAGAGTTGAACTCCTTAGCATCAGAGCGTGTTAATTACTGTATAAGAAATACTAATGATCTGATGGTCATTTTAAAAAAAACTTTCTTAGTGAGCATCTAGAAGCCAAGAGGGACATATGTGCCAAATTTCAAGTTTGTGGGCTTTTTGGTTCTGGAGATTTTGTGATGAGTGAGTGGTATTTGGCTTTTATACATATAGATATATTAAATGTAATTCCAAGTTGACTCAATAATTAAGGTGCTTAGCAGGGTATTTGCACAGTGAGTCAAAAAAGTCAAGATGGCAGCTGCCACTACATCATTGAAGCTCTGCCCCTTTTCTTACCTGTGTTATACTGCCCTTTTGGGGGGGGGGCTTCCTACCACCATCTGGTCATTCCTGCATGCTGACGTGTCTAGAATCTATTATCCAACATATCTAAAGGGCAGCAAATTTCCTATAGACCTTCAACTAATCCTCAACAACTAATCCTTAAAACAACAGGTTTTAAAAAATGATCACGAAGTTGAAATTGGTCAAATTGCACAATTTCAAATGGACCCAGGTAGGAAAGAAAAGGAAGAGAAGTTGAGCTGGGTGTAAAAACAACAGAGAAAGTGTGCAGTAGGAGTGCCGTCTGATGCATGAATTTCATTTCTTCTTCATATGCATGCACAAAATGTTGTTGGAAAGGATTTGCTTAGCTGGGCTGCTATGAGACATATGGATTATATCAATTCACGTTGTTAGATTTTATTGGATAAAAGTAGAAGTTTTCATATATGTTCACAGCAAATGCAAATTTTATATACGTATATATATATATATATATAGAGAGAGAGAGAGAGAGAGAGAGAGAGAGAAAATTAGATATATTTGTGTATGTGTGTAGATCTACAAATTCAGATTTGATTTTAAAAAAAGATATGTTTTCTTTTATCAAGATGGCATTGTTGTTTGTTTCTTCACTCCTAGTAAGCTACAGCCTTCTGTTTCATTCCTGATGCTTTATTTGGTTATGAGTTAATGACTGTTCAATCTGTCTCGATCTCTGACTAAACTCCACAATAATGAAAGACTCACAAGAGATGAGTGACATCAGTAATCCAAGACTGCAACTATTCAAATGGACAATGCGAGGCCTTTAAATAATATACTAATTTTAGGTTCTGAGTGATCACTGTACACTAGAATGTATTACAAGCCCCATGTTTCCAGTTTATTAATTTGAATGTTACTTTACTTGTATTCAGATGAGGTGGCAAAGTCTTCAGGTAATCAACGACTGTTGGATTTTCCCCTTTTTTTCCTTCCTTCACTATCCTGCTTTTTGTAAAATCATGTTTGATAATGATAGAACACATTTTTGTTTTTGCTTTTGAGTTGATGATGAATTTTGAAATTTTCTATTGTCAACCTCTTCCTCTTCCCATTGCAGCATTTTTGATATTTTTAGCATACAAAAATATGTTGGTTAAGAAGAATAGTCAGATTCTTACCCACTGTTGTAGCTACCTGCACTAAAAATTGGTTTCCAGATTGATAAGATTGAAAAATGTGTTTAAAAAACCAACCAGCTGTAAACTCTTATGTTTTCAGTGAAGAGCTTCATTTCCTTGTTGGTCCATCAGGAAGAGGAAGAAAGAGAAAGAGAGAAAGAGTGGGAGAGCAAAAGGGGAGGGAGGACAGGGGGAAGAGGGAAGGGAAAGCCTTGTACCCTAATGCAGGGGTCTCCAACCTTTGCAACTTTAAGTCTGAAGGACTTCAGCTCCCAGAAGCTGGCTGGAGAAGTCTGGGAGCTGAAGTCCTTCAGACTTAAAGTTGCAAAGGTTGGAGACCCCTGCCCTAATGTATAGCACAGGGCAGTGGTGGGTTTCAAATTTTTTAGAACCTACTCTGTAGGTGTGGCCTATTTTGTGGGCGTGGCTTGGCAGTCATGTGACAGGGTGGGAGTGGCCACCTTTTAAAATGTGGTGAAACTCATTTAACAACGCTCTTGCTTAGCAACCAAAATTTTGGACTCAATTGTGATGATAAATTCTTTCTTTCTTTCTTTCTTTCTTTCTTTTTCTTTCTTTCTTTCTTTCTTTCTTTCTTTCTTTCTTTCTTTCTTTCTTTCTTTCTTTCTTTCTCTTCTTTCTTTTCTTTCTTTCTTTCTTTCTTTCCTTCCTTTCTTCCTTCCTTTCCTTTCCTTTCCTTCCCATTGGGTCACTGGCAGCAGCGGGCCAGATTTACTTCCAGGTACGCCAGTGGAACCTCCTCTCACCGGTTCTCTAAATTTCACCAACCGGCTCTTGCGAGTAGGTGCGAGCCTGCAAAAACCCACCACTGGCGCAGGGGTGTCATACTTATGGTCCATGGGCCAGGTGCGTCAACCGCTCACCACACACAGTGTAGTGAAGGAGAGGAAAGTCGCGATACATCATGTGATGACACCGTGACGATGCGAGTTTGATATCCCTGATATACAGGTAGTCCTCAACTTGCAATCATTTGTTTAACAACCATTCGAAGTTACAAAACTGAAAAAGTAACTTATTAGCAGTTATGGCATCTACGACCATTAAAGCATGGCGACATGATCAAAATTTTGATGCTTGTATTTACGATGGTTGCAATGTCCCAAAGTCATGGGATTGCCATTTGCAACCTTCCGAGTCAGCTGATTTTGGTAGAGGTTTCTGGGCATGTAGTTTCAGCTATGGGAATGAGAGCTCCAAATGGCATAAGATGGGTTGAACCAAGAGGTGGTTCTGACAGGTTCTGGAGAACAAGTAGCAGAAATTTTGAGTAGTTCAGAGAACTGGCAAATAGGCTGGCCACGCCCCCGCTGCCTCCCAGCTTATCTTCTTTTGTTGCCCTGAACAGGAGAAGAGAGCTGGAAAGCAGGTTAGTGGGGTGGGGAGGGAATGTGGATTTTGCAGTATCCTTCCCCTGCCATGCACACCAAGCCACGCCCACAGAACCAGTAGCAAAAAAAATTGAATCCTACCACTGGTTGAATCTCTCAATGACTAGTAAAAATGTTTTGGCTGAAGTAGGGCAAAGTTTACCCAGAAAGGCTTTATAATGAATCTTGTGGGGGATGGAGACACAAACCTTGAAGGAAAACCTCAGATGCTTGTGCACTAGAGAAAGGAGTGGGAGTGTTTTGTAGTGTCATGGGGCCTATTAAATCACTCAGTGGGGGGGAAAGCCTCCTAAAGTTCATGGCCTTCACTGTCTACATGCTAAAGCTCCCGAGTATGGGAAATAAACACGGCAGGATTAAACTCTTAGTACAGGAAAGCAAATGTGATTTAATAGGTATAATGTAGATCTGGTGGAATGACTCCTCCAAATGGAATTGGAGGACATTATTTATTCAGGAGAAGCTGAAGGTATAAAGAGGGAGGAAGATTTGTACTGTAAGTTAAAAATAGAAATCCAAGTGAACAGACCTGGTGATACTGAAGTGATGAGTATCTAGGTTAAAAGAAGAAGAAGAAGGAGAAGGAGAAGGAGAAGAAGAAGAAGAAGAAGAAGAAGAAGAAGAAGAAGAAGAAGAAGAAGAAGAAGAAGAAGAAGAAGAAGAAGAAGAAGAAGAAGAATTCAATTTTCAATTCAATTCAATTTATTCAATTTATATCCCGCCCTTCTCCGAGAGGACCCAGGGCGGCGCACAGGAACTTAAAACAATATACAAAATACTACCAAATATAATTTAAAAACCTATTAAATGACAGAAACCTGCGCTAAAACCAAATTAAAATCCCCCCTTTAAAACTGTAGACTATCCCTCCCCTCCTCCCTGGAACCCCCTAAAAGCCGAATTAAGAATTTTGTTAAAAAAAACCTAAGACTGCGTCTCGCCCACCTCTCTTGATTACAGAATCCCTCATCAAGGTGGGGGAAGAAGAAGAAGAAGAAAATAACAGCCATGTTGTCGGAGGGCTACTGTGGTCAGCCCAACTAAGGAGAAGATGTATTGTTGCTTCCCAAAAGAAAAATGCAATTCTTTCAAAGAGTCATGAAGTAGTAGTGATGTGGGACTTTAATTACCCCAACATCTGTTAGGAGATAAACTCTGCCAAGCATGGACTTTACAGGAAATTCCTGACTTGTCTTGCTGACAACTTGCTCCTTCGGAGGATGGAGGAAGGCACAAGAGGATCAGTTATCCTTAACTTGACGCTAGCCAATAGGGAAGTCTTACCTGAGGAAATAGGAATAGCAGCAACATTGGAGGAAAGTAGCCATGTAATGCTGATATTCTTGATTTAAATAAAAGCACACACCTTAACCTGAGTGAAGTCAAATCTGTGGACTTTAATTAATTTACACCAGGGGTGTCAAACTTGCATCTTCACATTGTCGTCAAGTGATGTATCATGACTCCCCCCTCCACTTCACTAATAGGGGGTGGGTGGGCATGGGCAGCGCCTGACATGAGTTTGACACCCCTGATTTACACCAATGTTAAGTAGGATTATACAGCCAGAAAAGAAGGACCGAGAGGAATCTGAACTCCTAAAAGGATATGCTAAAAGGAAAATAGAAAAATTATTAAATTTGGGATTTGGGAAGGAAACAACAGGAGAAAAGGTAGCTGCAGAAAAAGCAACAGTCAACAAGAAACAAAACAAAACAACAAAACAAAACAACAAGAGCAACAAAAGGCGGATATAAGTGCAAAAAGTGATTAAAGCATCAGGTTAGAAACCGGGAGACTGTAAGTTCTAGTTCCACCATCGGCACAAGAACAATTTGAGTGACTGTGGACCAGTCACTCTCTCTAAGCCCAACTAACTTCATAAAGTTGTTGTTGTGGGGGAAATAGGAGAAGGAAGGAGCATTATGTATGTTTTCACTTTGAGTTACCTATAAAGTAATAAAGGTGGGATAAAAATCAAAAGAGAAAGAAAAAAAGAAGGAAGGAAGGAAGGAAGGAAGGAAGGAAGGAAGGGAGGGAAGGAGGGAGGGAGGGAGGGAGGAAGCCAATAGACAAAAAGAGAACAAGGAAAAGGTATTAGTTTACTATACGTAATCCTTAACTTACAACAGTTCATTTAGTTACAATGGCACTGTAAAAAGTGACATAACTATTTTTCAACTATTGCAGTATCCCCATGGTCACATGATCAAAATTCAGATGCCTGGCAACTGACTCGTCTTTATGACTGTTGCAGTGACTAATTCACCAAAGCAATTCAGCAGGTACCAGCGCTAGGTTGATACTGTGAAATTCATCTGACAGCAGAAAATATGCTGAACTCCCTATATATTCTTTTATGATTCATATGAACCCTACAAGCTCAGAGCCAGGTGGATTACACTGCATTTAATATAGTACTTCAAGAAATGACAGTTTAAAAAATTAAAACCGATGGCACTGAATTGCATGCAGGGGGTGTCCATCCGTGGCCAGTAAGCCACCTTTGTTTTCATTCCTCTCTGCTGGATAAAAGCCTTATTTTTATATTAAACTATAACGCAGTCAAGGGATGCGGTGGCTCAGTGGCTAAGACACTGAGCTTGTCAATCAGAAAGGTCAGCAGTTTGGCGGTTCGAATCCCTGGCGCCGCATTACGGAGTGAGCTCCCGTTACTTGTCCCAGCTTCTGCCAACCTAGCAGTTTGAAAGCCTGTAAAAGTGCAAGTAGAAAAATAGGAACCACCTTTGGTGAGAAGGTAACAGCATTCCATGTGCCTTCAACGTTTAGTCATGCCGACCACATGACCACAGAGATGTCTTCGGACAGCGCTGGCTCTTCGGCTTTGAAACGGAGATGACCACCGCCCCCTATAGTCAGGAACAACTAGCACATATGTGCGAGGGGAACCTTTACCTTTACCTATAATGTACACTTGTGAAACACCTCACGATCCCATGTCTTCCTCATACAAACCTTTGTCAGCATGTCAATGTTCCAATTAACTTTATTGAAATCCAAACAGTATCAAAACCGTAGCTCAAGGGCAACTGATCCACTAGTTCTGGATTTTATTGGTAAAAATCTACTTTCCCATAACAGTTGTGCTGTTTTTTTCTGTGAATGGCAGGCCAGTTGTCCTTTGAAATGCCCGTGTATTATTTTGTTTGAAACATCCAATAAGTTGTTTACATATTGAGAGCTAATGCTTCAAAGAACTCATTTCCTATGGCGAGAAGAAAATTAAAACAGGCAGGGGAAGTTCTACAATAAGTAACACATGTAGTATGGACAGTATCATGAGAAACCATTAAAAACCTAGAAATGAAAGTACTTGTGAAGCATGGATGGGGTTGTAGGAAATGCCTTCTGGATCCTATTTTGTCACAAACTATATATGCAACTAAGAACAAGGGGGATGTCAGCCAAAATTGCACACTGGTGAAAAATTGATGGCCTTGCTCATTCATGAAATATGATGGGAACTACATTCCTCTTAGGTTACTTAAGGTAAGTGGGCAGTAGAAAACCCCTTCTACTATGTTCAAAGGACTACAACTGCTTCTAACTTTCTACACAACCACTTCACTCAGGGTAATGACTTATTTATACTGCATACACCCACAGCATTCATGGTGCTTAGAATTACAAACATGTATGAACAGAAAATCCTCTATCCCCAAATAGCTTACAGTTCAGAAGAGGGGGAGGGAAGAAGAGTGGAAGATACACGCGCTTTTAAGATATCAAATTTAGAAACCGCCCTTCTCACTCACAGAGCAACTCTGGGCTTAGCTACAGCTTAGCTGAGAAACCAACAAGGTTTACTTTGAGTAGACAGGACAAACTGTAGACTTTGCAGGAAATTAGTTTTGATTTAAAATAAGCTTAGAGAGCTATTAGCAATGCTGTCTGCACTGTAGGGTCAAAAAAATCAAGATGGGAGGTGGCACAAGCCAAGCCCTGCCCTTTTTCATGTCCGTGATGTAGACACACAAAAAGGGCAGAGCTTCTAGCAATCTGCCATAACCATCATGTTGACTAAATTATTAGTTTTCCCTTACCCTCAAGATATAGAGACGCAGTGGCTCAGTGGCTAAGACGCTGAGCTTGTTGATCAAATTCCTAGCGCCGCATAACGGAGTGAGCTCCCATTACTTGTCCCAGCTTCTGCCAACCTAGATATTCGAAAGCATGTATAAATGCAAGTAGAAAAATAGGGACCACATTTGGTGGGAAGGTAATAGCGTCCCACGCGCCTTCGGCATCTAGTCATACTGGCCACATGACCACGGAAACATCTTCAGGCAGTGCTGGCTCTTCGACTTTGAAACGGAGATGAGCACCGCCCCCTACAGTAGGGAATGACTAGCACATATGTGCGAGGGGAACCTTTGGCTTTACCCTGAAGATGCGACTGAATTGACACCTTGGGAAAACTTGTGAAGAGTGGTGTTTGAGGAGGAAAAAAATTGGAAAAGAAAATGATTTCCCTGCTTCAAGTTTTCTTTCAGAGATTTCATTGTTCTCTTCAGGATATTTCATATGCTATCCCACCAACGGGAAGGAAATACATTTTTTAAAATTCATTTATCCCATGTTGTTTATCTCTATGGTGATTATTGTTGCCATACAGAACTGAAACAACAGACAAGGCTCTTACATTATCATGCAGTATTTGTAGATTTTGAGTTGCAGAAGACTGGAAGAGAATATTTGCTTTCAAGAAAACGTTAATAACCAGCAGACATTGGAATTGTAGGCTGTATTTCTATTTTAATTAAGGTAGCCATTTCCCCTTACTGTAGGTAAAATACTAAAATTTGTGCAAGGTAAATCAAGCTTTGTTTTGGAAAATGTCTATTTAAAAGCGCACTGAGGTACAAACTGCATTCCTAAGGAAAAAATGTGGGTGGGTGTTAAATGATTTTTTCTGCAGCTGCACTGTCCAATATTTGTAATGGATACATCATTTTGCTCATTTCCTTCTCTTCCTATTCATAATGACATATGCAGTGTCCATTTTTCACCTGCTAATTATATCTTTATGTAGTTGTAATGATTTGGGAAGCAGATGTATGATGACAATGCCATGTAAATGGGGACATGGCATTCCACATTATCCTATTAGCTTTCTCCCATTCTATCCAAAATGTCTATGGCCATTTAATTTTTCTATCTTATTATTCTCATCTTGACGGAAGAAAATACCTTTAACTCAGGGATAAAATGTGCAGTTCTTGATGCTGTGGACTTAGTTCAGTCTGGACTACTGTAATGCTCTCCACATGGGGCTCCCCTTGAGATGCGCCCGGAGGCTCCAGTTGGTGCAGAATGCGGCCGCGCGGGGGATCTTGGGAGGTTCAAAATACTCCCATGTAACACCTCTCCTGCGCAAGCTGCACTGGCTGCCGGTGGCATTTCAAGGTTTTAGTGACCATATTTAAAGCGCTCCATGGCAGTGGGCCTGGTTACTTACAGGACCGCCTTCTACCGCATACCTCCACTCGACCTGTCCGCCCCCACAGGGAGGGCCTCTTTAGGGTGCCGTCCGCTGGACAATGCTGGCTGGCGACGCCCAGGGGAAGAGCCTTCTCTGTGGCAGACTCCGCCCTTTGGAATGACCTCCCCCCAGACCTCCAGACTATCACCGACCTTCGCCTCTTCCGCCGGACTTTAAAAACCTATTTCTTCCATATGACCAGCCTGGCATAGCTGCTACAACCATATTTTATTAGAGCTGGATTTTAAATTAAATTGTTTTTTAGCACGGGTTATACTGTTTAATTGTAGTTTTAAATTTTGTAGATTTTTACTGTTTGTATTTTTGGATTTTAAGTTCCTGTGCACCGCCCTGAGTCCCTTTGTGGGAGATAGGGCGGGATAGAAATTTAATAAAAGTTAAAAAAGTTAAAAGTTAGGTATTTGCTTACAGATTTTTATTGCCCAATTAGGTAACATGATTAGATAAAACACAATCCATATAAATAAGGATAACTTTTAAGCAAGCAGCGTAATTACTCAATCGGTTTTTAAATTTTCACACTGCTTTCAACTAAAAATAATGGGCAAATTATGGAGGGAAAAGCCATTTCAGAACTTAAGAGAAGTAAAATTGATGTCAATTTTGACTTTTTATTGATCTCACTGTTCAGCTTCAGGGACATAAATTTTATGCAATTCTGCTTGGTGAAGATTAAGAAGAGGCTGAGTTAAGCGATACAGCTTTTTAAATTGAATATTCATCCAGCTGGAAGGCACTCTGTTAGAAAAGAATACTACTCTAAATCTGAAAGGAAAAAAAAGGGCAGTTTATGAATCACCCACTGGTAGTGTATGAATTAAATGCTAATGTTTTAAGTACCAAGATCATTATGATCTTTTCATTTTTTGAAAGAGTCACAACATTAAATATATTTGATTTTGATGGATTGGAACTATTTAGAAAAGGAAATACAACTTCCTCTAAGCAAATCAATACTTCCAAATCAATAATTCCTTTTAAAACATTAGTTGTGACAGACACAGCAAGGCAACCACTTAAATAAAATGTTAATCCTTTAAAATACGCAATGTTCCTCTTTACCTTTCTATCATATAATGCAGGGGTCTCCAACCTTTGCAATTTTAAGTCTGGGAGCTGAAGTCCTTCAGACTTAAAGTTGCAAAGGTTGGAGGCCCCTGTTCTAGCCCAACCCCAACCCCCTGCTCAAGCAGGAGACCCTATACCATTTCACACAGGTGGCTGTCCAATCTCTTCTTAAAAACCTCCAGCAATGGAGCACACCTAGGTTCCAGAGGTGTATTATTATCAGACTGGTCTTTTAACACAGGGGTCCCCAACCTTTGCAACTTTAAGTCTGAAGGACTTCAGCTCCCAGAATTCTCCAGCCAGCAAAGCTGGTTGGAGAAGTCTGGGAGCTGAAGTCCTTCAGACTTAAAGTTGCAAAGGTTGGAGACCCCTGATATAATGTATACCTTCTTCAAGATGCATACTGTAAAATATTAGATTTCTATTTTACTCTTAGTCAAGAGTAAATATAAAAAATTACAATGGTTTTAGATAAAAGCAGGGATAAATATAGTGCCTTAGAAAAAGCTAACTCATCTCTATATATAAAAATGGCTGTGTGTATATATATTCCAGCATAACTCTGGAACGTCTTGAGCAACTTTAACCAAACATTTGTACACAGATGATTTACCCTCTGGAAACAAATACTGTGGGGGTAAAACACCCCTAAAACCCCTCAGGGTGTGTGTTCTGTTAAGATACAGTCTGTTGTGACTTGAAATGACTTCTACTGTACTGCTGTAAAATGGCTTCTACTGTATAGCGCAGTGGAGTTGCCATGGTAATGACTTCACAGTATTCCCCAAGGGGGCTCCCTCTGATAAGGGGGAAAATCCAACATTAAAAATTACATTTGATCCGGACATTTTCCCTTTATAAATAAATACCCAGGCAACACCAAGTTATCGGCTAGTACTTTATAACACCTGCATGATGGCAATAGTTACTACATTTCTAATGTATGAATAGAGAAGCTCAATACAGATGTTCTCTTAATTGTTATCACTGTCCTGAAGAAGATAATCAGGTCACTCTAGCAAACATCTGGGAAAAAGATAGGACTCAAAAGAGGGATTGACACTGACTAGCAAATAGGGTGGGACTCCTAAAATTAAACTCCTAAAATTGTAGTCTCCTAGAGATATCTATCTTGATGGCTATGAATGAGGTCCTTTGCAAGGTGATATTTAAGGGATACACAGAATACTCTGGCTATAGAGGTGTAAAGAAGTCACAGTACAATTTTGATTTAGAAGCAAGAACAAAGAACATGTACTTATAGAAGGAAAAGATAAGATAGACTCTAAAGACCACGTTTTTTTTCTTTTTCCTTCTATTCTTCACCAGTCTCTTGCAATTTATTTTTCTGTGAAACAATGACTGGTTTTAAAATGAATATTTTTGTATTACATTCCAGAACTTTAAATTATCAGCAGACATCTAAAAACCAGGAATCAAGAAATGCACAGACCAAAATGCATCGATAGCAAGATTTCTTCTTTGAGCAAAGTAACAATCTATTGCATACTATTAAAAAAAGGAGTTATGTATCTATGAAATGACATCTGTATGTTATATATCTGTTCTGTAATCAACAGGTGGAAATAAGTTGGCAATAGAAGGTTAGTACTGTGCAAAACCTTTTGAGCTGAAAATGACCATTCTAATTTAACCAGGAATATTCTGACACTGTTCCAGATATGTTCTGCATTTGAAACATCTATGATTTAAGATCCAAATGTGGCTTTCAAAAAAAAACAACTTGGAACATTCCAGAATGCTTACAATTGCATCAGAGCATTTCCAGCATATCAAAACAATCCTTTTTAATTTGAAATGTTTCCAATTATAAATGCTTTCCTACCCCCCTATAAGATTCTGTACACCATTTACAATTCACATTATTGACATACCCTGGGGCTTTCATACACGAACCAAAAAGTTATGGAATTCAAATACGGAGCAGAAATCATTCGAGATCACAAAATAGTCTACTTCCTCATAATGTTTAGGTGATATATAAATAAAGGAAAAAATAATTTAAGGAGGGGAAAAAAGAGGATTGGGCTTTTTTTTTAAGTTAATATGATCTACTCTTCTAAATATACACATACATAAACAAAGGCCTTTGAAGAAATATTTTTTTTATTTATGACTTTTGTTATTTAATAAAATACAGACTTTATGCTAAAGCAATCCTATTTCACTTTGTGGCAATTATAGACTTTCAAAGGGGCGAAATATTCCTGTGCGTAAAAGCAATTTTGCTTGCAGTAATTTGACTTCTTTTGCATAAGGAAAAAGAATTCATCTCTGTCTCAAAATCCCTTGTGAAGCTCCTCCAATTTAAATTCTTCAAATTTTACGTTTTTTCCACTCTGGCTTGTCATCTGTTTCATCTTCATCCGATTCTACTTCTGCAAAAACTGTTTTTGGCTGGGTTCTAAAAAAGCATTAAAGAGCAATAATGATTAAACAAGAGCTCTGCAGAAGTGTTCAGGTTTGCTCTTAAAATGAGAAAAAAAACTACTCCCAAATAAATATTCCATCACTCCTTTAATGATTGATTAAGAAAATTTCTTTTTTTAATTTCTGCTGAAATAAATTCTTCAATCAAAGTTTTAAAAGTGAAATATATTATACCCTTTTCTAATATGTCTTACTTGTAAGTAAATTATATCTTGTTTCAGTCTTTCAAATAATGATTTCTCCGCCTCTTTTGAGGAATTTTTGTTCCAATTATGTATTTCATGTGACACAATTGTAATCAGACCAAAATTTTAGAAAAAATGAATACTTGTCGCACCTAACTATCATCTCTTTTATCCCAAAGGTGTATTTCCAAGAGGCGACTGGACTTTCTTGTTTTTCTTTGAAGACATTTTGCTTCTCATCCAAGAAGCTTCTTCAGCTCTGACTGGATGGTGGGGAATGGAAGGATTTATATTCATTGCAGACAGCTGGTCATTTGTGTTGTACAACACAGTCCTTTCAGCAGTTCCAAAAGGATTCCACACCCATTTGTACTTCTCAGGTGACCCTGGGGACACAGATAAATTTCTAGATGGTCTCAACGACCCTCTAAAACAGAGGTTCCCAAACTTGGCAACTTTAAGACTTGTGGACTTCAATTCCCAGAATTCTGGCTGGAGAATTCTGGGAGTTGAAGTCCACAAGTCTTAAAGTTGCCAAGTTTGGGAACCTCTACTCTAAAAGAATCCAAATGACCAGCTGTATACCGGGAGTAAAATGTGTTTAATTTAATTTCTGGTATGAAGATGAGCTCTTTATCCTTACACTGTACACACCTATAGAAAAGGAAGGCTGAAAATCCCTTATACATTTTATGCTGTCTATATTTACTTATTTTTAATGTACACATTTACTGTATGTATTTAACGAAAGGGGAAAATAATTCATGAGAAGAATGGCTGTATAATATATTTAATCCAATACTTGGCATTCAGACGAGCTCTAATTTCAGTATTAGATGGCTCTGATCCTAACTCGCCCTTCTCGAATTCCATCTTGGGCTTTCTCCTTTTTCTAACTTCTTTTCCATCCAGACCATCTCCCGTTTTCTCCTTCTCCTATTTTAATAGGGCGTCAATCAAGATAATGACTGGTGACTGACTTTTTATCCACAGAATTTAAAGTATGCTTACAACCATTAGGCTATGTTTTTCCTGTAGTATGTAGTTTATAAAACTTTAGTATTCGAGCCTATTTTACAGTAGTAAAATCATAATAGCTTCAGGATCTAGGTCGGTCACTGGGATCAGAGGTTTAGTCTTCTGAACTTTCGGACTTGTGCTGGAGCCAATCCTTTTTTTAAAAAAAAAAAGGTTTTTTTTCAACATATAAACATTTCATCTTTCCTTAAACAGTGTGCTGTCTGGGTACAAATATCTTTCTGCAAGAGCTTTCAGCATTTACAACATCATTCACATTAATATTAGTTCTCTAATCTTAAAATTGTGGTATACTAAACAATTGAACTTGATTAATCTATTCATTTCCTCTTAGCATATCTTCTAATAAAAATACAATAACATTAAGCATAATTATCTTCCTCATCATAATACTAACAATTATCATCTTGTTTATACCTCTATCTTAACATATTTTCTATTCTTTAATCTTCTTCTTTTATTCCCAATTCTCCCTTTTTTCCTCTAACCATTGATAAAATACTTCCCATATCATGTAATATTCAGTTTGTTCTTTCTCTTTAATTATTAGTGTTATTCTATTCATTTCTGCACATTCTAATATTTTCCTAATCACCTTCTCATGAATAGGAATCTATTCACTCTTCCAATGTTGTGCAAATATAATTCTAGCTGCAGTTAATACATGGAAAATTAAATAGGTGCTCTCTTTGTTATAAGCTTCAGATAAAATTCCCAGCAAAAATATTTCTGGCTTCAATGTGTTGTTTTATCATCTCCTACAACCATCCCCAGGGAACTTTTCTCTCACCAGAATATTTTACATGTTCCAGGACAGAGAAGTTCCCTAAAAATGGGCTGCATCAGAAGTCCGAAAGCTCAGAAGACTAAACCTCTGGTTCCAGTGACCAACCCAGATTGGATCCTGCAACATTATCTACTGACACATATATTTGCCTTCATTCATAATAGCTTCTTTGCCATCACATTGCAGGTCGCTATGAAGTACAATTATACAAATGTATTCTTATATTATATATTTAATATTTAATATATCAATATATTCAATATATATCAATATATTCAATATATAATATATTAATATATTTAATATATTAATATATTTGATGTATTTAATATATTAATATATTTAATGTATAATATATTTACTATTTCTTATATTCTTATACTTTTCACCAGAGTTTAAGGCATATTATACAAATCCCTTCTCTATAAAATTTACTTACTTAGAATATGCGGGAGCAACCCAGTAGGGACTTTCTTCTGCTTCTTTTGCATGCCGCAAAATAGCCTCTCGGGGATTGCTATCATCAGTTTTATCCAATGCAATATTCTTCACTATGAATGACGACAGAGTACCTCCATGAGTTCCAACACGACCACCACGTCCTAATAAGAACAAAGAATAAACAGTTGTGAAAAATGTAAGAGCAAATAGGACAGACATTAAGAAAATATCTATATATACATATAGATATGAAAAAGTGAATATTATAGGAGTGTCAAACTTATGGGCTCACGTGGTCGTCACATGACGTATCATGACTTACCCTCCCCCCCTTGCCAAAACGGGGGTGGGGGTGGCTAGCGTGTGAGGTATCCAGTCCGGGAGTTTGATACCTCTGTTCTAGAATATCAGCATTTTCAAATGTTTATATTATATAGTTTATGCTTGCTTTTATCGAGTTGATTTGATCTTCCCCCATAAAAGTCATTATCCCTCTCAACCCTTCTTTGATTAGATTGCACCTAGAATATACTGTCTAGTTCTAGCACCCCATTTTAGGAAGGGCATGGCTAAACTAATTCAGGAACATGGAAAGAAAAATGTATAAGGAATCGGCATGTTAATAGAAATTATGATTTTAATTTTAAGAGATGCATAGTAGCTGCAGTTGAGAATTTTAAAGACTGTCATGTAGAAAGTTCCAATTTTTCAGCTACAATGAGAATATTATTTATCACAGAAATAATACACACTTTATGAATCTGTTGCTACTTGTCAGTTGCTTCAAGACTTTGGACACAAAGTGGCATATACATGAATTAAATAAATAAACTAGATGAGGCAAGACTGTTCAGAATTTTTCAAGAAGACAAGACTAGAAACAATGGGATTATATTAGAACATGAATTAGAACAGATGATCTTTGGGGGAAATACAACAACATTAACAACTATGCCACAACAGAGTAGACTGTCCTACAAGATGGTAGACTCTCTTTTTGCAATAGAAGTTTAAATAAAGATTGGATGGACATCTGTCCAGGGTGCTTTAATAATTGGAGAGACAGCTGGATTAGATAATCTCTCAGGTACTTTACAAATTTTGCTTTCTATGATTGTAGGAAGTAAGCATCTCATGGCTTTTGCACTATTTTGCTGACAGCAGATTTCAAAAATCTGGTTACCTGGTCCTGCTACTGGAGGTTCCGGTTTGTGAGATTTCACAGGATCCATTCTGTCCTTTTCCAGCTGTTTTCTTGTACTTCGCTGACGGGGTTCACGAAACATTGGAAGTGCATGAGCTTCATGTGGACAAAAAGGAAAATGTCATATTTAAAAGCAAAGAGTTTTAAATGTTTCACAATGTCCATTATTTTGTTTTGCCACCTACACTCGTGAAGTGAAAATCTTGAATTAGGTAGATAGTCTCATAGTCTTCTAGATGCAGAATATTCAGTTGAGTAGCCTAGATTAAGCAAGGCATAATGTCTAGGCATGGGACTAGTGTAGGATGAGGGAATTACTTTGTACAGTAGAAATTACTAAGTATAGTATAGCAAGACTATACTTGCTCTGAGAGTACAAAAAATATTCTTGAGAAGTTAACCTAAATTGTAATTTTAAGGGAACCGGTCTCAGAAATAACAGAATAACAAATGTGGAAGGGACTTTGGAGGTCTTCTAGTTCAGGGGTCTCTAATCCACAGGCCACTACTAGGTTGTGCCTATTCATAATTGGACTGGAACACATGTGTTTACACTGCTCAACTTGTGGGAGGGACAGGCAGGTTAGGCCAAGCAACAAAGGTTGGAGACCACTGTTCTAGTCCAAAGTTTGGACTAGACCTTGGAGGTCTTCTAGTGCAAACCTCTTCACGAACTTCACATTAGTAAAAGTTAGAAAGCCAGTGTAACATAGTGGTTATCAACACCAAATTATAAACTGAGGGTCTTTGTTCCTTAGCCACAAAGCCAATCAAGGACTTTGGGCTAGTCACAAAACCGGAATATGGTATATGGTCTCCATTGTTTGCAAAATATAGTAAAGTATTCCAGTAAGGATTAGTTGCTGACCCTAAAAATCGAGCCAAAGATTTTGGACAAGATTCCATTTTCTGATCTTATATTTAGGACAAATTGAGCAGAATCTTTTTTTAAAAACTTTAGCGCATAGTAGTGGTACATGTGGCTAAATAAAGCTACCCACTTCCCTCTCCTCCGCCCAACAGCTGATAAGCGACTTTAGTTCTTTTTAAAAAGTATTTTGTAACCCTTTGTATAAGGGTCTTACTGCATTAAGTTGAAAATTCTATACTTATTAAGGATTCAGAAGGAACCTACGTGTTATAATATAATCTTGTGTGAGAGTCTCTGCTTGTCTCTCTTTTCTTTTAGTCTTCACCACACACAGCTTTGCTCCCCTAGGGATGATAAAGAATAAAAAAAGATTATTATAAATGCCATAACAAAGAAGGAACATTTTATCATACATGGCAAAATTACTCTCAAAAGTATTGGAAGAAAGACTTCCAAATATTTAGAGAGGTCCTAAAAATAACATTTGAACTGAAACTACAAGTGGTCTAATTAGGTATAATTCCAGAAACCATAAATGAAAAATATCAGACAGATCTATGTTGGAAGCTGCAAGAACAAATTTGGCACAACATTGGAGAAGACAAATTTCGCAAATTGTGGATTTTGGAGATCAAAATTGAAGAACATGCAACAAGAGCAAAATTGACAGTATATATCCATAAGAGAAGTCTAACCAACTGTAAGGAAGAAAATTAATGTGGATTTTAAAAATCATTATGTTAGACATGCCAGATTGAGAATATGGAATATATAGAAACCCAAGTTGTACCGCAAAACACTACAGTGTGCTTTTAGCACAGGAAGCACTGTTGACAAGACATAACAGGCAAACACAAATGGCTAATTTATTATGAGATACTACAATTTTGTCAGGGTGAATATGAAATAAAATTAAGAGAACAACTGATTGAGAGCAATATAGTTATCCGTGATTCTCTTATTTTGCTGAGATAGCTAAATTCATTTATTTTAATAATTTCTCGAGTCCATCTATTGGTTTTAAAATTGAATTAGTTTTTATTGGGGTTTTAATTGGTTTTAGCACAGGCTGGGTTAATTTAATAAGTTTTTAATATTTATATATTTATTATTGGTATTTTATGTATATGCGTGGTTTTAATTTTTCCTGTGCACCGCCCCGAGTCCCTTTTTGGGAGAGTGGCACGGTATATAAATTTAATAAAATAAAATAAAATAAAATAAAAATTTTATCAAAGAAAAGGCAGTATTTACATTTATTACTGACTAGTAAACTCTTGTGGACTTTTTGCATAAAAAAGAAAAAAATATGATTTATGATTAGACAAGATAGATTATGGAAAGAAGAGAGTTATATTGTAACCATAAAATAAGAGATAAACTTATAGTTGTCTTTGTAACTGCAAGATCTGAAACTACTTCTTTGTATGTTTTCTTTCTTTTCTTTTTACCATTTTCTTTCTTGCACTTTTAGCTTTCTCTTTGACTTCTTTCTTTTTTCTTTTCTTTTTCCTACTCTATATTAGTTTGTATTGTATTTTTTATATTTGGCTGGTCTTTTAAAAAAAAATCTTTAATAAAATAAATCTCCCAACCCCAGGAAGGAGGCAATGGCAAACCACTTCCCCAAAATCTTGCCAAGGCCACTTAATTCCAAATTGCTTCCCCCCCCCTCTTACTTTCCAACTAATTTATCTATGTGATCACTAGAGGTCAACAATTACTTGAAGGCATGTAATGTAAGAATGTAATCAATCAGAAATTATAGATGGATTTATGCATGAATGTCTATGGAAATTATCAGTCATCCAGGTCATGGTTGTCCCAATGATGCTTTTTCAAGCGGGAACTGGATTTTCTGGTTTTTCTTTGAGGACATTTCGCTTCTCATCCAAGAAGCTTCTTCAGCTCTGACTGAATGGTGGGGAATGATAGGATTTAGATTCCTTGTAGACAGCTGGTCATTTGCATTCTTTCAGAGAATTGTTGAGGCCACTTGGAGGTTGATCTATGTCCTCAGGGTCACTTGAGTAGTGCAAATAGGTGTGACGCCTTCTTGGAATTGCTGAAAGGACTATGTTGTGGCCAGGCAGAGTCTTCCATGGCTCAAAAGGCCCCCGTGCCCCGTACCGCTCTCAACGGCGCGCCACCATCTTCACGCATGCGCAAACTTCCTCTGTCCCTTCCAGGATCTTCAGGCAGGCTACTAGGCCCAAAAATAGGGCATGGGAGCTGCCTAGCAAGCATCCCTGCAGCCCCCTGGGAGCAAAAATGGGAGAAAGAAAGAAATCCTCACAGTTTGGGGAACCCCAAGTGCATGGAGATAGATAATATCGTATCCTCCTTCTCTATTGAGAGAAGGCTGATCAATTTTGATATAGATGGCCTCTTTGACCCCTCTTTTCAAATTAGCGGTCCATTCGGGCAAAAATGTGGACTTTGCTCAAAAGAATGTCTTTTAAATGCTATTGGACTGCTGAATCTGGTTGTGATGGGTTTGTTCTTCTATGTTGTACCATGTGATTATTCAGCAGTCCATCTACATTTAAAAGACAAAGGTAAAGTGAAACATCTTCAAAGAAAAACAAGGCAGTCCAGTTACCTCTTGAAAAAGCACCTTTGGAACATTTATGCATGAACTTAACCTGATTTTGGTGTTTGGGTCAAAATGATGGTGGTTTACACCATCTTAGAGACTTAGCAAGAGAGCAAGCTTGGTATAGTGGTTAAGGCAGGGGTCTGCAACCTTAAACACTCAAAGAGCCATTTGGACCCATTTCCCACAGAAAAGAAAACCACAAAAGGAAGAGGAGCCACAAAACCTGGGTTGTGGCTCCTCCTCCTCCTCTCTCTCTCTTTCTGTGTGTGTGTGTGTGTCTTTCTCTCTCTTTCTCTGCCCCACTCTCTCATCTCTCTCTCTGTTTTTCTCTGTGTGTCTTTCTCTCCCCTCCCCCTCTATCTCTCATCTTAGGCCAGGAGAGGGGTGACCGGAAGGGGAGGGGCAGGGCCAGCCAGTGGTGGGTTCAGCCAACAAGCAGCCAACACAGGGTAACGAAAGAGCCGCATGCGGCTCTAGAGCTGCGGGTTGCTGATACCTGGGTTAAGACATCAGGCTAAAACCCAAGGCCAGCTTAGTCAGCTTGGGCCAATCCCTCTTTCAGCCTAGAAAAAAATCAATGACAAACTATTTCTGAAAACCTGATAAAAAAACTGCAAGGACTTGTCCAGCTGGTTGTTAGGAATACAGACTCACTTGAAGGCACCAAAAATAAAGGACAGTTTATTTCTTTATTTAACAGATTTATAGGTCACACCAATTTACAATGAAAAATTGGACTGTTTGCAAAGTATACACAATGAGAATTAGGATTTCTACACTTTTTCCAGTTGTGTGTCCAAAAACAGAAATGACATTTCTGTTTTTGTTTGGTTATGGTTAGTTGAGTCATCTGGACCAATGAACAGTGGTAATAATTACCCCAGCTAGTTTCAAAGAAAATCAGCTTCCATCTGTAATTAGCGAAGCTGGCTTGTTTAGATTAATCATAATTTTAGGTCTTTCTGCAGTTTATAGTTTCTCAAAAGCAAAAATGAATGCCTCGGAAGTTCCTCTCCTTGGCTAAGCTAGGTGGAACAAAACCAAAAATCTGTGATTTTAATGATTCAAGGAAAAACATTCTACCAAGAGTAGCCGAAATGTGGCCTTTTGCTGACACAGAATCTGCCTAAAAAGTTCAGGGAGCAATTAGTGTATTTTGGAAGTTCTTTAAGGCCATTTTTCGCTCTCCGAAGGCTTCCTTGAAGCCTCTGGAGTGTGAAGAACCAGCCCTATGGGCAAACTGGAAGTTCAGTAACTGACTTCTGGCTTGCTTGTAGGGGTGTTTTTTGCCCTCCGGAGGCCTCAGGAAGGCTTCCCTGAAGGCTCCAGAGGGTGAAAAATGGCCCTACGAACAAACTGGAAGTCACCGTTCCCGAACTTCCGAGTTGCCCTTAGGGCTGTTTTCACCCTCCCCAGTCTTAGAAAGCCTCTGGAGCCTGGGGAGGGCAATAAAGAGTGCGCCAAAAGCGGGGGAGAGGGAAACACTGGTCACACGTTCATGCGTGGTGTGAGTGTGTGTGTGTGTGTCACACTCCCATGTGCGCTGGTTTGCACACATATCATTATGGGTGTGGGCACACCCGCGCACAGCCCCCCTGCGCTCTCCCCATTTTTGGCATGCAATCCAAAGGTTAGCCATCACTGCCCTATACCATTCCAGACAGATGGTTCTCGAATCTTTTCTTTAAAACCTCCAGTGATGGACCATCCACAACTTCTGGAGGTAAGCTATTCCACTGATTAACTTGTTCTCACGGATAGAAAATTTCTCCTTAGTTTTAGGTTGGATCTCTCATTAATGATAATTTTGAATGGTTGCAGAACAAATGGACGTAAGCCAAGGACTACCTGTATATATCTTGTGTGCTTCCCCCCACCCCCCCAGCTTTCTTCTTTTATAATGAGTGCACTAAATATCTCACAAATGAGAAAAGGCTTAGCAACTTGATTCTAAAAATAAATTCAACATCATGACTTTTATCTCTGAATTGGCATGTTTTGGGTTACAACATTAGTTTCTTATTTTCATAATTTTTTTCAAGCCAAGACTAGAATAGAATAAAATATAGAATAGAATAAAATATAGAATAGAATGAAATAGAATATAGAATAAAATTAGTAGAATAGAATAGAATAGAATAGAGTAGAATAGAGTAGAATAGAATAGAACAGAATAGAACAGAACAGAACAAGAGAGTTGGAAAGGACCTTGGAGGTCTTCTAGTCCAACCCCCTGCTTAGGCAGGAAACCCTATACCATGGGTGTCAAACTCAAGGTGCTTAGAACTGGCCCATGGGGCTGCCCTAGAAACAGCAAAGGACCGGCCTGTGGTGCCTCTGCCAGTGAAAATGAACCTTTGGAGGGTCACATATGCCACCTCCGCCCCTCTTCCCCCAAACTCCATTTTCAATTGTGACGGTCTCGTGCCACCTTCTGCCAGTGAAAATGGAGCTCGGCTGTTTTCACTGGAGCTCGGCTGTTTTCACTGGCAGAGCACTCAGGCCGCCATAGCTGCTCCTGATGTTACATTGAGCTGGCCACACCCAAACTGGTCATGCCACCCCCCCCAAGGTCAACTATAACCCTGATGCGGCCCTCAATGAAATCAAGTTTGACACCCTTGCCCTATACCAGGGGTCTGCAAAGTCGGCTCTTTTAAGACTGGTGGACTTCAACTCCCAGAATTCCCCAGCCAGCTATGTTGGCTGGGGAACTCTGGGAGTTGAAGTCCACCAGTCTTAAAAGAGCCGACTTTGCAGACCCCTGCCCTATACCATTTCAGACAAATGGAAGTACGATCAAAAAGTAAGAATGATTGTGCCATTGAAGACTGACATGCATGCAAGTAAGTTGGAGCTTCAATTAAGAAGTTACAATAGCCATCTTGACCACCACCACCACCACCCCTGAAGAATTTTGGAAAAAGATAAGGCTGTCAATGCTGGGTTGAAATAAATCAACTTAATCTACAAAATCATCCAATTTTTCTTAAAACCTTCCACCCTTTCAGTTACAGAATCACGTATGTGACAAGTTGTTTTATATTTTTTCTCACAGTTATGAGTCTAATTGCCCCATAAGCATTTTTTAAAATTATTTTGAGATGGAAAGTTACATTTTATCCTGTAAAAAGCACTTTTCTACCCTCGGGAAAACAAAAGTGCTATAAAATATTTCTGCAATGATTAGATTACTACAATACAACAGCAAGATGTTCAAGTGTCCAAATAGAAATGTTTACATTGAAGAAAAAAAGATGGAGGGGAGGGGGCAAAGAACTATCTATTTGACATTTTTCATTTTCACATTGACTTTTTGTTGTAACATTAATGAGCAGGGGCTGCAAAAAACAGTTGGGACAGACCAGAAATCTGTTTTTATTTCTTTACTGCCTGAGTAAAGAGACCAGCTGCATAAATATATTACCCAAATGCATTTTTTTGTGGGGAAAACTACCTGGGAATCAGGCTTTTATCAATTCAGAGACAATCTTTTTTTGCCTTTGCTGCTTGCAGAAAAAAAAAATTCCCATTAATGCTGAAATTAAAAACAGTGGTTTTATTCTGGACAGCAACTAACTATACGTGATTTAATCTTGAAAACGAAGATTAAAACATAATCTTCTATTTTAGACATAATGGGAAATTCTTTTTTTTCTTTATAGAGTGATCATGCTTGCAAGCACCAAAGTCAATTGGGGACAAGAATGTCAGGCCTGGCCTGGATATTTAATTCTCAGTTTAATAAATCACCCAGCAGATAGAGTTGTTGTTTTTGGTTCATTGCACTGGTGACACTTCTGCAATTTTTAGATGCAGGATTCCAGAAATGTTAATACAGATAATGTTAAGTTCCAATGTATTTTTGAATCACAAATTGTAAACCTTTAAAAAAGAAAAAGAAAAAAAAGAAAAAGAAAAAAAGGAAACCGCAAACAGATTTCAACAGGATCTCACACTCTCCACCTGTGAAATTAGATCGCAATACAATAATTCCTGGGGCTTTTATAAAAGCTGCAATGACAGGAGTTGTTCTGCTAGGCCAGGGGTCTGCAAAGTTGGCTCTTTGAAGACTGGTGGACTTCAACTCCCAGAATTCCCCAGCCAGCTATGCTGGCTAGGGAATTCTGGGAGTTAAAGTCCACCAATCTTCAAAGAGCCAACTTTGCAGACCCCTGTGCTAGGCTCTGAGAGCTGATACCATGCAAGGTGGATTAGTGTCTCCTACTGTAATGTTTTAATTGTTGTCTGAATTTTTATTATGGCTTATTACCTTAGCTTTATGATTTTAAACCAACAGGGGTCATAACATTTTCGTGACATATAAATGAGAAAAATAAATTAATGTATTACCTTTGACTTTTGAAGGGATCATAGTAGACTTTTGCTAATCCATTTCCTGTTCCAACCATGATTTGGTTCAGTTTAGGATGCCAGAGACACCGAACGACACTCTGCAAAGTGAGATGACAATGGAAATCAACCGAAGATCTGGACTCCTTAATCTCCAGTTGGAATTATTTCCACGGGGAAATGACTACAGCAAAGAATTCTCACTTCCATACCACACTAATGAATATTAGCAAGCTGTGATTAGCAAGCTAGATATTTTCTCCAATATGCAAGGCAGATTAGTCTGTAAAAATAGGGTAGTTCTTCCGATAGCCTCAGGAATGGGATTCAGCCGGTTCGGGCGAACCGGATGTTAATTTTAATCTGGTTCACTGAACCAGTAGTTACAAGGACTGGCTGACCCCGCCCACTCCGCCCCACCAGGAGTCTCCATGCAGCCTGTTTTGGATGTCAGTAGTTGCAGGGCTCTGGGAGGGCAAAAAACAGGCCTCCCAGAAGTTCTGGGAATGAGCCTGTTTCCAGCCTCCAGAGCCTGGGAAAGATCATTTTTGCCCTCCCAGAGGCTCCAGGAAAGCCTCTGGAGCCTGGGGAGGGTGAAAACACCCCCTCTGCCGTGGTGCAGGAAGTCAACTAGGCCACACCCCATGGCTATGTCCATCGGGAAACCCGGCAGAGAATCGGTTGCTAAAATATTTCAATCCCACCCCTGGATAGCTTAGTCCAGAACAGTTTCGGATGTTAATAACACAATGGCCACAACATGAAAATGGCTGCCACTGCATAACCTTCAGCAAATGCCACAGAGAAATCTGGCCATAGTGATTTGCACGTACTTTCAGCCTGCATTTGGCACACTTCATTCTGCACCCTCAACGGAGACAGCCACATACATACAAAGCATGAGTCCTATAACGCTATTTAGAAAGATAGAAAATATAGCCCTAAAGGTGCTTTTTTTAAAAGAGGCAACTGGACTTTCGGTTTTTCCTTTGAAGATGTTTTGCTTCTCATCCAGGAAACTTCTTCAGTTTCTTGGAGGAGAAGCAAAACGTCTTCAAAAAAAAAACCAGAACGTCCTGTTGCCTCTTGAAAAAAGCACTTTTGGGACAACCATGATCTGGATGACTGAGAATCTCCGTAGACATAGAGAATATAGATTTGGTTATCAGGTTCATTTGTATCTGGGCTCTTAACAGTGCAGAATTCCTCTAACAGTGAAGACAGAATTGGTCAGTTTACTAGGACCTAAGAGATACAAGAACAATTATACAAGTATTGAAAATAGATGTACTTCTGCTTGATTCTATTATGCCTGTGTTTTTGTAGGTACTAATGGGCATATTTCCTTGTGCTCCTTTTCTTCATGATGTTGTACTTTATTTTTATTTTGTTGCTATTTTGTGTTTGTACATAGAGCAGAAATCTTTTGCCCAAAGTTGGCATATTATTTATCAAAACGAGATTGAGGAGAAAAAAATGATTCTTACATCTGAAATGATTGCTTCCTATTTGCTGTTTATTTTATTTATGTGCATTTAGAATTTGAATTTGCCACATTTCCTGGCTGTGCACAACATAAATGTTTTAATATTCAAACTGAATAACAAACATAAATAAACAACAAAAAAGCTAAATAGATCTTTATTGCATTCTTGTCGTTTGTCTCTTTCTCATCCCTTCTACTTCTTTTAAACCATTAAGATTTATCAGGACAGCCACTTTGGTATAGTGAATAAGGTATCGAGCTCAATCTGGGAGACTGGGAATTTAGTCCCAACTTAGGTGCAACGCCAGGGTGACCTTGGCCAGTCCCTCTTCTCAGCCCCAGGAAAGAAGCAGTGACAAGCCACTTCTGAAATCTTGCCATGGAAAATGTAGGAACTTGTCTAAGTAGTCACCAGGAATCAAACACTTACTTGAAGTATCCCATCCACCAATAAGAATTCAACAACAGATTTTGTAAATTAATGTAAGACTAGTGCTTCTACATCATGTAAAAATGAAAAAAAAAGAGTGTAACCTATACAGAGGTACCTTAGTACTCATCTTTAATTGATTCTGGGAGGTGCAATGAATATCAAAAAAGATGTGTAGCAAACAATTGTTTCCCATAAGGAATAATATAGTGAGTCACAAGGCAGCCGACACTGACAGGTTCTGGCTTGTGCATTGAATACCAAACAAACAATGAGTACTGGGACAAATTTTTAATGTCAAAATGTGTTGAGTACCAAATTTGATGAGTTTCAAAGCAATGAGTAACAAGGTACCACTGAATGCCATCAATATTGCTTAATTCAGGATTCTCAATTAAAATCTCCAAATAAAAGACATCAACAGATGCTAGTAGCAAAGCTACTTATTTTCCGAGACCCAAAAAAAATATCAAAACTGTCATACTTTTCCTTGAGCTGGGTTCTCATTTATGTCTTTTTGTAAGGATGAATTAAATGCTTTGCTTTCTTTGTTTTTATATTTTACAACAAAGCTCCAAATGAGACAGCTGTTGCTTATATTTCAACTGCACCCAAGAGACAATTAACTGAGTCAGAGTTGTTGCAAGTGCTATAATTAAACACCAGTTATAGGATTTGAAACACATCTTAATCAGATTTTGCTTCTTGCCAAAGTCAACACACAGAGGCAATTTTTTGCATTTTGTTTTCATAAATCAGCACAAAATGTTGGGCTAACCCATGCCCCTGCTTCTTCAGTTTGTAAACTTGAAAAATCTCGTCTTTGACTAAAGGATTGGTGAAAAACATCATTGATACTTGAAGGTAAAATGTAAAACTTGGTAACTTTAGAAATGATTTTTTTTTTCAAAATCCTTTCACCATTATTTTTAGAGAAGGTAAAAGACGATTCTTATATTTGAGGATAAGTTTGCAAACTAAGATAATTGATTATGGGCTATCAATCTGATGCCAACCATTAGCCAGCCATATAGACCTTCTCCAAGATAATCTATCCTCAGCCTGACTCTTCAGATCTCCCAGTAAGATATCCATAACCCCAGCAATTAGATCCATTCATCTTACATCTAGCAATTCCCTCCTTATTTCTCCTTTCACATTTCCCAGCATTGTGGACTTTATAAAAGAGCTGGTTCTTCACATAATAAATCCGATATTTTGTCATCTAAACCTGCTCACTTCTCCCTCAAGCAAGAATTCTAGATTGATTTGTTCTGCAATACATTTATTCATTTTTCTTAATTTTCCTCCCAAGATTCTTCTCCTACAAAGTTCAAAACCAATAAATACTTCTTCTGTCTTGCTTCTTCAAATTCCATACAGCATGCAAAATTCTGATCTTGGTAGGCAAAGGCACGTCACAGCATCTGAAAATATTTTCCAAGACTGTCATGTACACCCTAAGAAGTGCTAGTCTTCAGGGTATTTCTTGACTCTACTTGCAGAAACAATGAATCCAGGAAAGCATGAGTAAACAGCCAATGCCTTTTGGGGGTGAGTGGCCCTGCCCAAAGTATCTACTAGGATTGGTGCTATTAGCATGTCATGCTGTCTTTTGATGAGCAACTGCCCTGTTTTGACAGGAATTAAAACTTGTTTTGCCCCAATAGTCTCCAGGCACCAATTCAGAACTTCTGCAGCATCTCTGGCATTGCCTGAAGTTATAATGTAAACCTGAGCAATATTAATATATTGATAGCACCTCATCCCAAACTGATGGATGGGACACTGAGTCTGGAGGAAACTCCCAGTGGAGCAATGGCTCAAGTGTTTCTAAGCACCACCATCTGCTTAGGTAGGAGATCCACTATAAAATAAAGCCAGTGACCACCCAAGTCTTGTAGATATACTGGAAGGTTTCCATTGTCAATGGTACTAAATGCTACCAAGAAATTTAATAAATACAAAAGGGATCCAACAAACCATCTAGTCTCAGTGTTACCCAACAGTATGACCAGTGTTGTTTCTGTCCCATGGCCAAGTTTGAATTTGATATTCTGTTTTTTTTCTCTAGAACCCTCTATAGCTGGGTCCCCATTATTTTCTCAACAACCTTCCCTAAGAAGGACATTTGGAAACTGGTGGAAAATTTTCAAGACAGGTAGCTTAATATCCTCCAGGAATACAGTATTATCTCCCAAAACCAACTGCTCACCTGGCCACATGAAGGCATGCATTTTTGATATATTTCTCTCTTAAGCGTCAAGGATATATCAAGTCTGCTGCTGGCAGAGGTTAAGCCACAAAGCTTTCCATTTCCTCAGGCTCCACACGCTCAACAAAATCCCAGATTATCACACATGACATCGCCACTTATACCACAGTGTCTAAAAGACGCCTAAACCCTAAACAGAAAAGAACATCCTTATCTGTAAAACAACTTGCAAACTCATTTAGGCAGAGATGCAAGGCAGGAATCTTTGCATACAATAAGCAGGCTGTAGGATGCTTCACCACTCTTATCAGCACAGTGTAGGTTTGCACATAAGTATTACCAGTTGCTTCTTAAAAACAGATCAACTGAAGGAATTGATTTGCATGTCTGCTCGCAACAGAAAACGATACTAACCCTAACTGGAAAATAACATATTTATAATAAGGATCAAACCAAGGTGACACATTTAATGTGCCTTCCTTCTGACATTGTATTATTTTACTTCTAAAAGCCTTAGGAAGCTATGGGGAAAACAGTAGAATCAACACTGTAAAATGCAGAAAAAGGGAAATAGCTTTTCCCTCTGTAACACAATAAAACTGCACCAGCATGTAGATTATTTTGTACAGGGGGAAAAAAATTGTCATTGGAGACAGTCACGCACATTCAGAAAGCATCCTTCCAAGAAAGGCTGGCGTAACTTTAGCCCTAAATGCTTTGCACAAGCCTAAGAGCAAAACCACTTACTTTTCTTTTTTCACATTTATTGGCTTCCACTTCGGATTTTAGTCCCACATTAAAAAAATAAACTGGCAAGTAATAGTTCATGATTACCCTGGAAATCCAATTTAAATTAATTTAATGCTAAATTATAGCAACGTATATATCCAGCATTTGGAGACTTGATAGAAGAGATGCAAAGATGGGGAAAGAAAACCCTGGGCAGATAGAAAAGATTAAGCAATGTGGCTGAGGCAAAAAAAATGGTTCGCGCTAGTATTTCCAATTCTAAAGGATGCTACACGATGAACGTGTGTAACATTTTGATTGCTGATGACTAATTATGGGGGGCAGGGTTGGAGAGAATAAGATAATTTGGGAACTACTGTACGGTCCCCCCCTCACTTTTTTTTTAGCATATGGCACACTTTAGCCAGGGATCACCGAATTAACTGGCTGCCTCTGTGAAAGGAATTTTTTCAGACAGTGTTATCTTGCCCGCGGGATGCCTGAATGCCAATAGGCAACCGGAGGAGGCTCCTTTCCTGTCCCTACACGATTTATTCATTCACGGGAATCGAGCCGCTGAGCTGCCGACCCCAGCGGAGTGCAGGCGCAGTGTCTTACCACATGAGCCCCTATATCAGTGATGGCTAACCTTTTTTGGCTCGTGTGCCAAAAGCGGGGGGAGCGCAGGGGGGGTGTCATGCATGGACCCATAATGCTATGTGCGCGACCCCCTGCTCTTGGTGCACTTTTTTCGCCCTCCCCAGGCTCCAGAGGCTTTCTAGGAGCCTGGGGAGGGTGAAAACAGCCTCCCCACCCCCACCTCCAGAGGCTTCAGGAGCTTCCCTGAAGCCTCCTGAGGGAGAAAAATGGCCTCAAAAGAAGGCCTAAATCAGCTTGGCAGCGCACACGTGCGTGCTGGAGCTGACAGGACAACGCCTTGCGTGCCCTAAGAAATGGTTCTGCGTGCCACCTGTGGCACCCGTGTCATAGGTTCGCCATCATGGCCCTATATGGATTATATAATAACTGTATTGGCTGTGTTCATCAAGGGAGTCTTTGGCTGGCAAAGTGCTGCAGGAGGCTGTCCAGGCCAAAAATGGGGCACTGAGGAACACCCCCCCCCCCGCATCCCTGTTTTGGCTGCCAGAGGCACCGCGGGCTGCTCCTTTGCTATTTCCAAGCCAGCCCCACGGGCCAGATTTAAGAACTCTGTGGCCAGGATGCGACCCGTGGGCCTTGAGTTTGACACCCCTGTTCTAGCTGAAGGGAAAAGGGAGCAGAAGAAAGTGTAGAAAATTTCTCTGCATGTCAGCCATGGAAAACCCATGCGAACAATAAACAAACCCAGCAGCAGGAAACATGGACTTGTCTATATAATACAATAATACAATAATACAATAGCAGAGTTGGAAGGGACCTTGTAGGTCTTCTAGTCCAACCCCCTGCGTGGGCAGGAACCTTATACTATTTCAGACAAATGGCTATCTAACATCTTTTTAAAGACTTCCAGGGTTGGGGCATTCACAACTTCTGGAGGCAAGCTGTTCCACTGATTAATAATAATAATAATAATAATTTTTATTTATAGACCGCCTCCTCTCCCCAAAGGCACTCGGAGCGGTGCACAGGGAAATTAAAAATACTAATACAAAATACATAAATAGATAAAAAAGAATTAAACAAAATTATCCCTGCGCTAAAACCCCCTATACTAAAATTACATTACAATCCCCTAAAACCCAATTAAAAGACCGAAGACTAACCTAGGCCGGCCAAGCAGAAGAAGTGTGTTTTCAATTTTTGACGGAAGGAGCTGAGGTCCGTAGTTGTTCTGATTTTGGGGGGAAGGTCGTTTAATTGTCCTAATTGTCCTAATTAATCCTAATTGTGATTAATTGTCCTAACTGTCAGGAAATTTCTCCTTAGTTCTAAGTTGCTTCTCTCCTTGATTAGTTTCCACCCATTGCTTCTTGTCCTGCCCCCAGGTGCCTTGGAGAATAGTTTGACTCCCTCTTCTTTGTGGCACCCTCTGAGATATCGGAACACTGCTATCATGTCTCCCCTGGTCCTTCTCTTCATCAAACTAGACATACCCAGCTCCTGCAACCGTTCTTCATATGTTTTAGTCTCCAGTCCCCTAAGCTAGAAATCACATCATTTCATCCAATTTTGTTTTCTGATTTGCAATGAAAGCACAACAACACTGTGAAGAGCTACAAACTTCCATTAAGTTTGTTTGCCTTTTTAATAAATGTCTTGATTCTTTTAAGATCGCAATCACCATACTTATTCCTGTCCCTGGCAATCGATTTTCCCGGTTCTCCCACTAAGTCATATGAATGGTACAAAGGTGATTGGTTCATTGGTTCAAATAAGTGAGGCCTTCTCTATAAGGAGTTTACGAATGAGATTTAAAACTGCCAAAGCTATCTATTTTGGGGAGATATGATTTTAAGACTTATCTCTCTCGGTCACACTTATACGTTTGGCCTTGGTCCAGGTCAGGTAAACAGTCTGAAGATCTAAATCGTTGCTGAAGTGCACAAAATACATAGCTCAGCGCCTTTGAAGATTATACAAGATTTATACTTTGCATCCATATAAACTGAGATAAACAGAATTACAAGGTTGGGGTGTTTTTTTTGCTATAATTCTGATTGAGCTTAGCATAAAACTACTGCTTAGATTGCTGACCACAGGAGTTATAAATCAGGGTGGATATATTTCATATCATGGCAAAATAAAATATTGTAAAACATTTTTATTGCATATTGCAATGGACCTAAATATATTCATTAATTTGGACCTATTACGTACAAATTTGTTTTGCTATCATGAAGTTTGATATTGGTGGTGTGATAAGTACGTTTGAATTAGGGGAATAGCTATATCCCCGGTATGTCCATCCTCTTCTTCTCTCTTTTCTATCTTCCCCCTCTTCTCTTCCCCTACCTTCCTTTCCGCCCTAAAAATGTACGTCGATTTCCTTTTATATTTGTTAAATGTTATGTTTTATATTTATATTAATAAAGATTATTTTTCATTACAACTCAGGATTTCCCACTCCTAGTTCAGTGCTTTAACCCCTAGATCAAACTCATTCTTTTAGCCCACATTGGGTCCCTGATAAGTTTTTAAAAAAAATCAATTCCTTGAAAGTTAGTTTTGTATGACGCCTCCTTTTATGTGAAGGTTTTTAGGTGGCTTTTTGGCAGTGTGCATTTCAAAATGAGGATTTCCAAAATTCCAAAAAGGATCCTGCCAGTAATGAGTTTATGCCTTCTCTTTCCCACATTAAGAAATTCACTGAGGGGAGAAGGACTTGGCTGAGAAATCCAGTCCCATTGGGTTTTCATACTCTGTGGGAATAAAGGCAGCAAAAAACTGCTATCTGTGAGAAACAAACCCACCTGAACTGTTGTAACCGCACAAATCGCAAAACCAAATAATCATAGCAATATGGGTCACATATAGGCAGGGGTGGGCTTTAAAATTTTTAGCAAGGGGTTCTTTCCCCGGTTGCTGGATGGGTGTGGCCATGGTGGGTGTGGCCTAGTCAGCCTCCTGCACCACAGTGGGGGGAGCCTTTTTGCCCTATGGGTTCCAGAGGCGTGTCTTGAGCCTCAGAGAGGGTGAAAATAGCCTCCCCAGGGTCCGGAGGCCCTCCGGAGGCCAGAAATAGGCCCGTTTCTGGCCTTCCCAAACTTCCGGTAGGTCTGTTTTTCACTCTCCCTGAGTCTCCACATGTGCCTTGCACTTACCTGCATCCAACATGGGCCATGTGGGGACTCTTGGGAGGGGGGGGCGCATGGGGACTCTTGGGAGGGGAGAAGTGGATTTGGGGGTTCTCTGAACTGCACAAAATCTTAGCTAGAGGTTCTCCTGAACCCTTGAGACCCCCCAACAGCCCACAAAGGCCAGCATATACCAAGAAGAAGTAGAAAAGTGTGCAACGATCTGAAAACTGTAGCATCCAACTGGTATTTCTAACTCTGAAAGTATAAGTGTGAGGCTGTTGTAGGGGATGACAATTTCGTGAAAATATCTGAAAGGGACAATGTGAAAAGTAATACTGGCTGCACAGGAGGGATGTAGAAGTCCAATACATCTTAAGGACACTACATTGAAGAGGCATCTTACTGGCATCCAGGTTTCCATTCACAGACTGAGGAATATAAAGAGCCATTCCAGAGAAATTCTGTCTTGTCTGAATGAGGCACTAAAGATAGGCTGTCGACCTTTGGCCAAATAACTCCCTTGAGTTTGGGGAACAAAGAAATTTGTGACTTTTAACTACAACATCTATTTATTGCAGACTACTGACTCATGCCTTAATGGGCCCAGTGCTAAAATAACTCATTAACCTAGAGCTTATCTGGCAGTGGATGAACAGACTAACAGAATTGGAAGGGACCTTGAAGGTCTTCTAGTCCAACCCCTGCTCAAGCAGGAAACTCTATAACATTTCAGACAAATGCTTGTAAAATCTCGTCTTAAAAATCTCCCATGTTGGAGCACTCACAACTTTGGGAGGAAAGTCGTTCCACTGATTAATTGTTCTAACTGTCAGAAAATTTATCCTTAGTTCAAGTTGTCTCCTTGATTGGTTTCCATCCATTACTTTTTGTCCTGCCTTCAGGTCCTTTGGAGAATAAGTTGACCACCTCTTTAAGGCAGGAAACTATAACATTTAAGGCAGGAAACTCTATAACATGATTAGGCGACTGGAGACTAAAACATATGAAGAACGGTTGCAGGAACTCGCTATGTCTAGTTGAATGAAAAGAAGAACTAGGGGAGACCTGATAGCAGTGTTCCAATATCTCAGGGGCTGCCACAAAGAAGAGGGAGTCAAACTATTCTCCAAAGCACCTGAGGGCAGAACAAGAAGCAATGGGTGGAAACTAATCAAGGAGAGAAGCAACTTAGAACTGAGGAGAAATTTCCTGACAGTTAGAACAATTAATCAGTGGAACAGCTTGTCTCCAGAAGTTGTGAATGCCCCAACACTGCAAGTCTTCAAGAAGATGTTGGATAGCCATTTGTCTGAAATGGTATAGGGTTTCCTGCCTAGGCAGGGAGTTGGACTAGATGAGCTCCAAGGTCCCTTCCAACTCTGCTATTGTATTGTATTGTATTGTATTTCAGACAAACAGTTGTCCAACATCTTCTTTAAAACTTCCAGTGTTGGAGTATTTATAACTTCTGGAGGAAAGTTGTTCCACTAATTCTAACTGTCAGGAAATTTCTGCTCGGTTCTAAATTGCTTCTCTCCTTGATTAGTTTCCTCCATTGCTTCTTGTCCTGCCTTCAGGTGCTTTGGAGAATAGTTTGATTCCCTCTTCTTTGTGGTAACCCCTGAGATATTAGAACACTGCTATCATGTCACCCCTAGTATATATCTTATACGTATTTACTTAGCTGTCCATCTCACCCCAAAAAAGTTTTGAATGGTGTATAACAAAGCTAAGAAAAATGAATACTATAAAACCACAATCATCATTAATTATAAAGTCGTTAACAGCTATGAAAAAAACTAAAACAAACAACGAAATAACAGATGAAGATATGTTAAAGGAGACGCTAGTTTGCCCGTCCCTTGGGGTTCCCAGACTATCTACCTGTTTATAGTTTTAAAATGACTACTTGTGGACTTCAACATGGATCAGAACAATATAGAACAGTGACTAAGAACTGCTGCTAAGAAAACATTATGGCTTTAAATGCACTGTTACTCTCCGCTAACAGTGCTGGTAAAGCTGTACAATAGGGTTGCTTGAAGAATGTTGTTCTGATTTGTTGTGCTTGGCAGCCCTTGTAGTAAGATAAGAAGGTCATGAGCAAGAAAGGCTCTGAACACATAAGGAGAGTTGTTCATACAGATAGTTAGACTTTATGTTGACACTCTAGGGAGAGAGAGGGAGGGACAGAGAAGTAGGGAGATAGAGAGAGAGGGAGGGAGGGAGAGGGGGAGAGAGAGAGAAGGAGGGAGGGAGAGGGGGTAGGGAGAGGGAGGGAGGGAAAGGGAGATGGATGGATGGATGGATGGATGGAGAGGGAGGGAGGGAGGGAGGGAGAGAGAGAGAGAGAGACCACAAAGTTGGCTAACTATAGCTAACCTGAGACTGCCCTTTACTGTACTTTTCATTTAAAACTATTTTTTTTAAATAGGGATTCAAAAGAACACTATGTGCATAGCAATTTCAGACATGTAAAAAAGGAAGTACATCCTTTTTGAGTTCTACAGTTCTACATATCAGGACATACTGTACTAAAAAGCAGTTCTTGAAAGTAGGTAAATAGACTCTCAGATGACAACAAGACATGATATATTACATCATGTCATCATTTATTTTACAAAAAGAAACAAAATGGAGAAGCTAATAAAACTCTACGTAAGTTTATTCTATACTAGCCAAACTTTGGATGCGCCCCAGGGAAATAATAACAACAACAACAAAAAACCTGACAAATGTCACTGGTTTTAAACTTGACATTACAGAAATAATATGCCAATATTTTCTCCTTTTCTTTTCTAAAGGCTACAATTTCATTGTAGCATATATTTGTTTAGCAATATGCACGTAACATTACACATCAAAGTTATAAAGGCCGAGTTGGAAATGTTTGTAGATAAAGGCGAATAAGATACTATAACTTGTTTCAAAGGTAAAGGTTCCCCTCGCACATATGTGCTTATCGTTCCCGACTCTAGACGGCGGTGCTCATCTCCATTTCAAAGCCAAAGAGCCAGTGCTGTCCAAAGATATCTCTCTGGTCATGTGGCCGGCATGACTAAATGCCAAAGGCGCACAGAATGCTGTAACCTTCCCACCAAATGTGGTCCCTATTTTTCTACTTGCACTTTTACATGCTTTTGAACAACTAGGTTGGCAGAAGCTGGGACAAGTAACAGGAGCTCACTCTGTTACGCGGCACTAGGGAATCGAACTACCGAACTGCCGACCTTTCTGATCGACAAGCTCAGCGTCTTAGCCACTTAGCTACCGTGTCCATGATATAACTTGTTTTAGCATCTATTAAATTATAACTGGATACTTATGACATAGACATGGCACCAGTATTGTAGGTGAACTAGAACATTTGCTGCCAAAGTGACACATCTTGTTACATTTATTAATTACACAGCATAAGCTTTCCAACGTGTTGATTTATAGCATCATTTAAGCTCCCGTAGCATTCACTGTGGCAATTTACAGCTTGTCCTTATTACTGATATATTGCCATTAGTGAAGGATGCATGATGATGTAAGATGTTCCCAATTACTACCCTAGGAATGTGAGCTTTACCTATCCGACAAAATTCTGGTGGGGCTGAAAATAGACTGTACATGTACGCCATTCTGAAGAGAAGGGATGGGAAAACTGCAGCTCTTCAGATTCATTTTATTAGATTTACACACTGCCTTCCTGTTCATAGAAGCACTCGACGTGGAAATTAGTATTGCTGAAATCCTGCAGGAAATTGCCAACATTCATCTGTGAGATCTTTTGCACCTGGCAAAAATGATTCTCCTCATCCTAAGGAGGTACATGTAAACAGGACAAAGAAGAAGGGCCTTCCATGTGGTGGCTCCATCCTTGTGGAACATCTTCCCTGCAGCAATAAGATTGGCTCCCACTATGACACTCTTTCAAAAAACCCTGAGCAACTGGTTTGCCAACAGGCCTGAGGAACCTCAAATAGAGCCCCTCATCTGGCTTATTTGATGAACTGCTTATTGTCAGAAGGTGAAAGGAAAGGGTATTGCTCTTTATTGCTTTTATATTGGGATTATATCTTTATAAGCCTCCCTGAGTCACTGACACTGAGTTGGGTCGCCATATAAATTTTCATAAATTAAATAAATCTGGCTAGATAACAAGGCTTCTGGAAGAAGGGAGGGTAAAGTTGTCCCTGAAGGGTAAGGAGGGACAATGAAAGCAGCGTCTCATGAGAGGGGCAGCTATATAAATTTGATTAATAAATAAAAGTAAATATATAAAGGTGCACCTCTTTTTGTATAAATCTCAAGATGTCACATTCATATCTGAAAAGTCAGTGTTCTAATGCTATCTTAATGACTGCAAAACAGCATGGGCTATACTGCCTAAATGCCCATGGATAGCCCAGTAGGTTCTCGCATTACCCCATCTAGAGGAAAAAAAAATTGGAAAAACAATGCACTTTTCCCATAAAAACTTTAAAGGGGGTTGGTGGGGGATTGGTGAACAAAGGCTGTCATGATTAAGATAGAAAGAAATGCTAGACATCTTTTTGGTCAAACATTTAGAACTGGCCATTAAGTTTCCATTAAGCATCAGGTTCATTCACAGGCCAAAATCAACTGGCTATTTACCAAGCAGTTTTAAACAGTAAGTTTACAGCCCTAAAGCAATTTAAAATTATCTCTGTTGTCTGGACAGCCCCCTCCCCGCTGTCTGATAAAATAAAACCAAACAGCTGTAAAAAGTGTTTTTCTTTACATGCTTACCAGTCTTGTTTCATGTAATGAACCAATTAGAGGCAGTTTATCCTTTAACCCAATAAGTGTTATTAGTCTATCAGGAGCTATAAGGGGGACCCAAGCTCATTCCTCTATCCTTCCATCAATTTCAGAGACACCACCTGATTTGTACTTAAAAATATGATTACGAAGCAACACATGTTCTTTGGCTGTATTTTCTTTCCATTGATTTCTTAATTATATATGCCAGTGATATAATTAATCTGCCCCCCCCCGTGCATGCACACACAGCCTCCCCGCATGCGCCCCACCCCACATGCATGGACATGCAGCTTCCCCCATGCCCCCACACCCCACACACATGCGCAGCAGAGGTGGGAGCGCGTTGTGCACGCGCTCCCACCAGCTGGCAGGTGGGAGCGTGTGCACATGAGCGGCGGAGCTGAACTGGGGAGACAGCTCATGTGCCCACAGAGAGGGCGCTGCGTGCCACCTCTGGCACATGTGCTATAGGTTTGCCATCACGGATATATGCCATACTTACTGTAAAAGTTAGCAAATGGATATTGAAGTCTTCTTTTTTTTTACATTTCCCCTACAACAAGACTTTGATTCCAATTCCAAAACACATTATTGAAATGTTGCACCCTGAACCATTCAAATAATATCACATCTCAAAAGCAAAAAGCAAGATAAGCAAAGCAGAGAACCTAATAATGCCTATTAATCTAGCAAGTGAACTCAGCAATATACAGATGGACAAAAACCATTCAGAGTACAAGGGGCAGAGATAAGTATGGTATTCCAAAATTATTCAGACCAAATTATTTAAAGAATGCTGTGCTCTAATCCATATCTAGTATATTCTCCATCTGTCTGGATATTCATCATCCTATTCAGATAGAGTCTGAATATGTAACATCCAAACACACTTTCACTTTCTTAACATATTGATTGATTGATTCATAATATTCACCAGTTGTCCTTATTCCCAAAGCTTACAGAGGAAAATCCATTAATCATCCTTAAAGATATAATACACATTTCTTCATTTTGCAGTGGAGTTTGGAACAAACTACAATATGCCACAACATAATGATTCCAAGCAACTGCACTACTCATTGTATGTTGTCCACCCCACTCCTACACCTAATGTAGTTTACAAACAAAATTTGCTCTTGTAAACAGAATTACGCTACCAATAGTTTCAAAGAAATAAGGTAATTTTGAAAAGTTGTTTCAAGGCAGTGTTACGTCTATTTACTATTTACCATAGAGCCATGGAGGCACCCTGATCGCTTCACGAACTTAATTCGTGAACTGACTCTGTTCGCGTTGCGAATTGGTCGTGAAGCGAGGCACAATTTCCCATAGGGTTCAATGTAAATCCAGTTAATCCGTTCTGACCTTGTTTTTTGGGTTCAATGTAAAGCAGCTGAGGGGCGATGGAGCAAGCCAGCATGACTTTCGCCCGTCTCTTTCTGGGCTCGGCGCTTCTGCTTGTCGGGACGCTTCCCAGAAGCGCCGAGCCCAGAAAGAGACGGGCAAAAGTCATGCTGGCAGCCGCACGCGGGGTGTGTGTGGAAGCGAAGGCAGGGGGGAAGGAGCTGCCTTCCCGGCCGGGCTCCGCAGCTGAGGGGCGATGGAGCAAACCGCGCAAACTGCTCCATCGCCCCTCAGCTGCGGAGCACGGCCGGGAAGGCAGCTCCTTCCCCCCTGCCTTCGCTTCCACACACACACCCGTCCCCCTCACAACATTCGTTCGTAAATAAAATGTCCGCGGCTCCGGTACGTGAAGCGAGGCGGGGTTCGTGCAGCGGAGCACATTTTTGGGAAAATTTCTGGTCGTACAGCGAATTGGTCGTGAAGAGAGGCGTTCGTGAAGCGAGGTACCACTGTATCTGGAAGGGAATGAGAAGACTCTATCACAGAGGTCTCATTCTCGCGGCCCGCAGGCCAATTGCAGCCTGCAGGATGGTATCTTGTGGCACCCACCGTGATATGAAAGTATAATATTAGTATTAATATTGGTATTAATATTAATATAAGGAATCCCTTATGCGGCCCAGCCTCACCCAGACTCTGCCTCCAATGGCCCCCAGGTAAATTGAGTTTGAGACCCCTGCTCTATCATATTCATTGCCTTAAAACCTTTAACTATTTCAAGACTTGGGATCCAGAAGTCATTAAGTAATATTAGCCTCTTGTTTCATTAGCTCCATGGTAAACTACCATCTTGATGTCATTATCAGCCTTAAGGCTCACCCCCCAGTCCAATCACATGCAACATTGGATATCCAGGACAAACAGGGACTGGGATACAATTCAGAATATAACAGAACCCCAGAGTTGGAAGGGACTTTGGAGGTCTTCTAGTCCAACCCTCTGCTCAAGCAGGAGACCGTATACCATTTCAGACAAATGATTGCCCAATCTCTTCTTTAAAATCTCCAATGATTTTTCTTGGCTTGCCCTCTTACAGGCTGTATTGTTATTAATGAACTTCACAACTCACCTACCCTACAGAAAACATGCATTATATTATTACTGAGTGATGGGATGAATTTGTTATAAGGGATCACATAATTATCCAATACAAGAATAATACCCTCCATTTAATTGAATTTTCTAGAACATTAAGGTTGCATTTAATTGCATTAAATTGCATGTAATCGAAAGTTAATAAACAAAATTCAAAAAACATCATCCTGAGAAATAACTATCATTCTCATACAGCAATAAAATAAGTGATATCTTGAACTTTGGCTTACCGCATCAGTGACATCTATCTCATACATTTTTTTAAATGTTTCCCGATCAAAAAAGAGAAGTTTTGCATTGCCATGTCCTTTCTTAACAGAAATGCCAGTAACAAGTAATTGATCATCTGGGCTGAAACAACAGTCAGTCCTATAGACAATAGAATACAGATTTCAACAACCAGAATACAAGTGTCTCATGTGTCTACTTTACAAAATAAATAGAGTTTTGAAATCTATAATTTAGTAATAATTCAGTGGGCCATAATGTCTATTTCTAGCCATATGATACCCCATCATTTTATATGACAAATGGTAAACAGACCCATTTTCAAAATCGTTTTTCATGTTTTCTCTCATCGCAATAAACAAACGCATAGATTCTTTAAAATTAATTTGAGGTGAAAGCTAAGAGCTTATAGACAAGTAGCGAGTAAAAGCAATATGCTAAATCAATTTCTATCATAAGCTTTAAAAGCTCCAGCATTATCCCTAAAATCTGGGGGAGATATAATTCTTGCTCTCTGCAAGCTAAGCAAATTGGAATGAAGCCCTGTTGGAAAACCTGGTCTCTCCCTCTTTCTTTCATCCCATGCCAATTTCCATCTGAAGTTTATTGTTGAAAAAGGTGTAGCGTGACATTGTTCATCAAAGTTTTAAGGCTTAATATTCACCATGATTCCTGTCCAAAGTAGATATGGAACTGAGGAGATCTAATACCATAAACATATGACCTTGCAAAGCATTATTCAGACAACCTTTAAAGTGGCTACAGCCAGTATACTGGTGTAGCAGTGGTGGGTTCCAGATACCGTTGCAACCAGTACGGTGCAACGGGGCCCGGTGTCCCCCACATGTACGCGCGCAGTACACGCACATGTCCTTACCTCCATAACGCCTCCATGATGCTCCAGCTGCTTGGCAGAGCATCGCGCAGACGCCATGCACTCTATGCACGTAAGCACTGAAGAGCTCAAATACAGACAAGGAGTTCAGGTGGGTGGGTGGGCCCTCCGGAGCACCATACCGGAATGGTACCCGGTGCTCCCGGCAGGCACCGGTACGCCCGTAATGGGGCGTACCGCCTGCAACCCACCACTGTGGTATAGGCTTTCACAGCTATCATCCATGAAGCAATGATAAGCTTTAGCGCCAAATGGTGATAAACCAAGGCCATTCAGCTTGGCCAAATGTATCACTGTTTCATAGTTATAACCATGCTTATCCTGGACACCACTTATGATATCCTTATTTGGATTAATATGACTCATTTTTACTAAATCCAAAAAGCTATGTCATCATGCAACTCACTATTAACAATTTAGGGGGGGAAAGCATATGTACTATTAAAAAAAAGTAAACTAGATTTCTTCCAAGTAAAAAGATTTTTGGATCCTTGAGGTAAATTGAGTGCAACTTTTACAACTTAACAGTCCTATGAAATATCGCCTTGCAGGGTAATTCATATTTCATAACCACTGAGCCAATGTTTTAAATCAGATATGGGGAACTATGGCCCTTTTATGACTTGTGGACTTCAACTCCCAGAATTCCTGAGCCAGAATGCTCAGTCAAGTCGTAAAAGAGTCACAGTTCCCCATCCCTATTTTAAATGGAGGTTTAATACTTGATCAATTTGATCTATTTCTTGAAAACTGGTAAGCTGAAATTGCAGATATGTTGAATTCAAGCCAAGCAAACTTAAATTTAAAAAATGTTTCTTCAGTGAACTAATCTTGATCCATTTCTGCACATCACTTTTCACTAAAAATTATAAAAGCTACTTACATGGGGAAGATACTTGGTAGGCCACTGATAGAATTAAGAGGCGTTTTAAACTGTCTGATGTCCCAGGTTTTTAAGGTATCATCACCTAGTAAATAACAAACATTAAATATCCAATGACTAAAATGCAATTATTATATTAAAAAGCATAAATATTAATTCCTGCATCAACCTTTTCAGTGAGAGGATCTCCATCTGCTCTCTAGGCGTCTCTTGTGGCATTTCATCCCCCGGAGCTCCTCAGTAAACCAAGGAGCCTGGGTGATTCGTCGCCGCAAGAGAGGCCGCAAGGGCGCGACTCGGTCCAAGGCCCCCGCGGCCGCACTTAACCATGCGGCCACTAGGTCCTCAGTCGAGTTGCGGGGCAGGGTCACAGGAGTTGGCCCAAGCTCCCTCTGGAACCTTTCCGGGTCCATTAGAAGCCTGGGGCGGAACCATATAGGAGTATCCGGTTCCGCCTCCCCGCGGTGAGGTGAAGCGATTGGAAAGTCCAGCCGGAGGAGAGCGTGATCTGTCCATGACAAGGGAGTGATGACTAAATCCCCTATTCCCAGATCACAACTCCACTGTCCCGAGACAAAGATCATATCCAGCGTGTTTCCCCCCTCGTGAGTGGGGCCTAAAACTACCTGGGTCAGGTCCATGGCCGTCATGGAGGCCATGAACTCCCGAGGTGCTCCAGAGGCTTCGCCCGCCGACGGCAAGTTAAAGTCCCCCATGACTACCAGTCTGGGGGTCTCAACTGCCGGCTCGGCTATCACCTCTAGGAGCTCGGGCAGGGCTGTTGTTGTATAGCGAGGAGCCAGGTATACAACTAACACGCCCAACTGCCTCCCTAGGCCCCATCTCACGCAGAGAGATTCACACCCGGTTGTCTGAGGGACTGTGGTCTCCCTCGGCGCACATTGCATTATGGGTGTTGGCATGTGCGTGCGTGCTGTTATGCTCCCACCCGTGCACTTTTGGCACGCAATGACAAAAAGGTTAGCCATAACTGCCTTAGGTCATTTAAACAAACACATGGTTTATTAACTTACCTTCCAAGCTTTAAAAGATCAAAGAAAAAGTCATTTCCCGTCCTCATCCACTCAGTGGGTTTCTGAGAATTATAGGGGACATTAAGGGCTATTTCTACCCTCTATCCAATGATATAATGGAATGCTAGAGGTCACATTTGCTCTCTATCTAATGTTACAAGAGGGCATGAATGATTCTATGGGTGCACAGAAGTTGAAAAAATTCCTCTAATTAACTGAGAGGTCACAACTGTGTTAATTACTGTCTACATGACAGAGAACACATAATAAATCGGACCAAAAATACAACTCTTGACCACACACATTTTTAATGGATTTTAAAATGCTTTTGTTGTTGTTATTTCTTAATTATTTATGTGCATGGGTTTTTTTAGCAGTATGAGCTGTTAACTATAAGATATCTGAGAAGGGTAGCTATGCAAACTGAATAATATATTTTTTAAAAAATATAAACCAAGACTGCAGTGCCCGAGTCACAACTTCTACACTATGTCCAAACACTAAGCAACTCAACTGTAGAAATATATGCCGAAGAACAACTGCATCTGGCAAATGCTCAAATATTTTTCACAAAAAATAAATCACAATCAAGGTTCCTACAGCCTTGACAGACTAGGCCTTGACATGATTGACATTTCTCTGAAGGAATGATATAAAAGAGAGAAACTCAGCAGATGACTCTTGTTTACATTTTTAAAAACATATTAGCAAAATTTTTCTTCCTTCACTGCATTAGTTTCCTAATGTTTCCATCCTACTTCCTCAACTGCCAGCCATAATCACAGTTAATATTACATCGTCATCATTAATCATGACAATTAACGTTCATCATAGTTTCCTCCAAATCTATATTATAAACTAATTTGTGTGGTTAACAGAAAATCCTGATCAGAACTGATCCTAGAGATGATACTTCAAAACCTTCTAAAGAAGTATGAGATGAAGTAAATAGAAAAGCCTTTGTAAACCAAAACTGGAGGGATTATTTTGATATTTCTTCCCTGATAGTTAAAATTAGGTTTATCTATTATTTTTTTGTCTGTAAGTCTTTGACCAGAATCAGGGAATTTTATTCAGCCTTGGATAGTCACTGAGTGATTGACAAATACCGTCTTTCAACTTATCTTACATCACAGCAGAAGGAGTATTCAGTAGGTTCTGACCAGTTCTGGAGAACCGGTAGCGGAAATTTTGAGTAGTTTGGAGAACCGGTAAATACCACCTCTGACTGGCCCCGACCCCATCTATTCTCTGCCTCCCGAGTCCCAGCTGATCAGGAGGAAATGGGGATTTTGCAGTAACCTTCCCATGGAGTGGGGAGGGAATGGAGATTTTACAGTATCCTTCCCCTGCCATGCCCACCAAGCCACGCCCCCAGAACGGGTAGTAAAAAATGTTTGAATCCCACCACTGCACAGGGGTACCCTTGTGAAGAAGAACATTGGAGGAAAGAAATATTTAATCTTTGAGATTTAGTAGAAAAGAAGAACATAAAGAAAAATAATCTAAGGACTAGAGGGAAAAGTTAAATTTGGGCAACGATTTGTCTTAAAATAAAGAAAAGAAAAAAAAGACATCACCAAAGTATGTAGAGTATGGAGAATGTTTTATCCTCTCTCTTTTCTTTCCTTGGAGTTTGCTTCTATAAAATGAAGCTACCAAAATGTTATCACCTCCATGAATAGCCATAATAATGTTTTTAAGAGCCGTGATGGCACAGTGGTTAGAAAGCACTACTGCAGACTACTTCTGCTGACTGACTGACTGACAGCTGACAGCAGTTCAGCATTTCGATTCTGACCAGCTTAAGATTGAATCAGTCTTCCATCCTTCCAAGGTCGGTAAAATGAGGACCCAGATCGTTGGGGTCAATAGACTCTGTAGACCACTTAGAGAGGGCTGCAAAGAACTGTGAAGTGGTATATAAGTCTAAGTATTATTGCTATTGCTATTTGTGTTCTTGCTTAAAACTTAAATTGAAATTTTGTACAGTTAATTGCCAAATTCAGTGAACCCCCCAAACTGCAGTTCTTATCCTCTATTCGTTATGCTTAGTAACAGCAACTTCATTTTACTTTACTTCATTTAGATCATGAATATATAAATTAAATATTCTTAGTTTACTTCATATCTCCACTAAAACAAGTTCTTTTTTTTAGCACTAACTTTCCAGTTTAACTTTCAACTTTCTATTTTAAAAAGACCTCAAAGTCAACTTAAAGTATTCATCCTGTTGTGACAAACCATGTCAAGTAGACGTTTCACCCTTCTACTGGTGGTTTTTTATATGGTTCTAACATCATCTTCAAAAGACCAGAAAAGGTAGTGGAACCCTAGTATAGTAGATACTCAGAAGCAGCTACACCCAGTTTGTGGCATCACAAACTTGCACATGTAAAATCATTTTAAAACAAAATATATTGACTGCGTAAATTTGTATCATATCAAAAGAAAAGACGATAGCTTAATTTCAACGTATTTTTATGAACAAGCCAAGCATACATTAGATAAAGGTAAAGGTTCCCCTTTTACATGTCGTTCCTGACTCTAGGGCGCAGTGCTCATCTCTGTTTCAAAGCCAAAAAGCCAGCGCTGTCCAAAGACGGCTCCATGGTCATGTGGCCGGCATGACTAAATGCCAAAGGCGCACAGAATGCTGTTACCTTGGTGGTTCCTATTTTTCGACTTGCATTTTACATGCTTTCGAACTGCTAGGTTGGCAGAAGCTGGGACAAGTCCATTACGTGGCGCTACGGATATAAAACCCCAAACTCCCAAGATTTCTGATCGACAAGCTCAGCGTCTTAGCCACTGAGTTACCGCATCTCATAAGCATACATTTCTAATCATCTTTTATTATACTACATTTATATGGTCAGGAATGTTTAAGAGCTATTTTCAGGGTCAGAAGTGTTTATTTAACTATCACTTTCTTACATTTCTGTCAAATTACGTATGCTCAACAGGAATAAAATTAGGAATGCATATAAGCAATTCTTCTGTTGTTTCTTTCCCTTTGTCCATGTAAGTGAGCCATCATTGGTCTCACATCTCCAACAGGCAAACTGCATCACAAAGAATACTTCCAGGATTTCATTGGAAGTTCTTATTCCACCCCAAACAGAATTCTGCCTTTGATCCCTTGCATTTGGGCAGGCGTGTCTGACTGTTGACAACACATCTGCTATTACTGGGGTTAAGGCCCAGAACAATAGTTAACATGGTGTTAAGTTATCCTTTAATACACATTAAAATGAGAAAAATAAAACAAAATTTGGTATAATACCTGCAAAAGCCATTTTACTTAGTGCTATTTTCATAATGAATTACGTTTAATAACTTTAAATCATGTTACAGTGTAAAGCAGGTATAAACATTGTATACTGCAAGTGCAGGCTGAAAAATTTCCTTTTGTGACTACAAACTAGGTGGACCTAACATTTGTGTTTCTTCTTTTTTGCATGAGGGCAGGAGGTCATTTTAAGGATAGCACACCCACTCCTAGTTTAACTTAAGGATTGGCGCAGACCAAAAGTGGGTTCCTTCCGGTTCAGCCGAATAAGTAGTAACTCAGCTGGACAAGCATCTGAACCAGTTCAATCCTTGGTGCCGCCATCTTGATTTTCTGTTCTGTGCATGCGCATAACAATCTTGTTTGAAAAAAAATGTATTTTTTTTTTCATTTTCTAACATTTTGTGCATCTTTTTAGTTGCAAATACGCACGCACATATTTTTTGTGCCGAACCAGTAGTAATGCTGGCAGGAACCCACCCCTGCAGCAGACATAAAGGTCATAAGTCTGCGGTGGTCACTTGTTTTCTATAGGGTTGCCAGAATTGCCGATCCTAATTGTTAAGTGAAAACACCCTGAAGTCTGAAACAGTTAATGGCTGAAATTAGCAGCTCGATATTTAACTTCCATGCTTCACGTTGTATAAAAAGTAGCTCACAGTTAATGCTTTCTTGAACATTTCTTCGTATCCACCAGTCATTGCAATGAAATTAATAGCGGAAAAATACTATACTGATTTAAAAGCATGTTTTAAATCAGCTAACTGTGCTCAAGAATGAAGGAGTTGAAAATTTGGTAAAGGAGTATTGCTTTAGGGCAGGGCTCTCAAACTCCTGGCTCGTGGGCCAGATGCGTCACGCGCTGGCCACGCCCACGCCCGGTTTAGCGAAAGGGAAAAAAGTCCCGATGTGTCATGTGACCCTGCCGTGATGCCGTGAGTTTGACACCCCTGCTTTAGGGTAACTCCTGCTTTACTTAATAACATCTAATTTTGCCAGTGAGTGACACAGATCCACACCTTATATTGGACCCAGCTGACCTGGGACTTGTTTCTGCTCCTTGTCCTCCCCCATTTTTTAAGCACTTAAGTTGTAACGAGGATGACGTGCTTGATTAACATACTCATATCCTGACTCAGGATAGTCGCATAGTTTAGGCATATAACCATCCTCAGAAAAATGGGCAATGGCAACTCGGCGTAAATTTTTTCAAAGAGGGATAGAAATGCCTTTGTTCTCTTCCCCCACCCCCAAGGTTGGCAACCAAATTTTGCTTTACGAATTCAGCACTAGCTTGGCCAACTTGTATCCAGCACTATATATAGAAGGCAATGTGGTCACTTACCTCCCCGACTGGCAAGAACGGTACCACTATAAGAAAATGTCAAACTTGATGTATCGGTGCCTGGAGCGTGTGCTTGTCTGCAGTGAAACTTGGTATGAACCTGTGTGCGGAGCAAATGAATATTACAAAGGTTTGCTAATTTTAGACAAAGTGCACCTGGTTCTTTGAGAACATCAAACGCTTTTTATTGCATTCTTGGATTAAACAACTAGTAAGCAGTTTCATAATCTCGGGTATTAAGAGAAAACATGACAGCTGACATTCAGCTATTCTTGTTCATCCCCTTTTATATACATTTAACAGCTTAACTGTATATGCAAGGCTATGGATTTGTAACACTTCCAAATATTTAGCTTCAGGGTCCAAAACTAAAATAATGTAACCATGCAATGGTAATGTACATGCATTTTTATATGAGTTAAAGGCAAATATGTATGAGTAAGATATAAAAATATTTTTTAACTGGGAGAAAACATTCCCATCCTTTCTATGGAATAGAAAATTCAAGACCACAAAATAGTTCATCTTCTTCTGCATGTAACTTGAAAGTAAAGAAATCTGGGAAAGTTGGATGTCAAGCCTGAAAAATGCCAGAAGCCTGGTTTAAAGATATTTTTTTAAGTCCCAAAAACCTGAGTGTCATAAATGTGGATTACATTTTAAAATATTAGAATAACTTCCCCATATCTCTTACTGGGTTCAGAAAGAAAAATGACAAAGCTCATAATGTAGTGAAATAATATGGTCTTCTCTCTGATCTGTGAAACTGAATACCTCAATCGGACACATTTCTCACACATACCAAATCAAAATTATAAATAACTACAGGTAGTCCTTGATTTATGACCACAATTGATTGAGCCCAACGTTTCCATTGCTAAGCAAGTCAGTTGTTGAGTTTTGCTCCATTTTGCAACCATTCTTGCCACAGTTGTCAAGTGAATCACTGCAGTTGTCCAGTTAGCAACATGGTTGTTAAGTGAATCCGGATTCTACCTTGATTCTGCTTGTCAGAAGATTGCAAAAGATGGTGACATGATCCTGGGACACTGCAACTGCCATAGACACGTGTCGATTGCAAGCATCTGAATGGGGATGCCTCCACAGTCATGTGAGAAATGGTCATGCCCTTTCAATGCCGTTGTAACTTTGAATGGTTACTATGGTAAACAAACAGCTGTAAAGTCAAGAACCATCTCTCTCACCTTTTCAATCTTTTTGATACATGCACTAAACTCCATATAAAGCCAAAAATCAAGCTATAGAATGGTTTAGGATACCCAGAGTACTGTATATTTTTAAGATACTAGCACAACTCTGCAACTTTTTATGAGTTTAGTTTTCAAAATACCAGTCTGTTACCCCGTGCTCTATTTTTGCATTTATGAATGCTTAATTTTCAGTCAGAATTTGTGATTTTGAAAGAAGCTTCCCACAGAACCAACTAAAGACGCTTCTTAAGAATTTTGTGAGAAGGAAGAAAGAAAAAATGAAAAGTAATAAAGTTTGTGTTTTGTCTGGTCTAGCTGTACCTTTCTGGATAACCCAGGTAGAAAGGGGGGAAGGGAGGAGGTCTTACAAGATCTGCATGTCTCAAGTAAGCTATAAGCGAGTGACTATAAGCGAGCGACTATAAGCTGAATCTGGGAATGTGTGTACCATATTTCTCTAGTAAAATTATGAAATAGAAGACAAAAAAAACCCGCCAGCAGCCTAAACAAAATTATTAGAAAAAGATAAAATACCTTTGTCTTACAAAATCACCATTCTGCAAATTTTTTATCCAGAATAATTGGGTTTTTTGAAAGTCAAGAAGCCAAAACTGCTCTCTGGGAAAATATTCACAGAGCTATGAGCTGTGACAAATGTTATGTTTTTAAAAAAGGAAGCCCATGTGAAACATTTGGATTTATTGTTAAGCTGTTTTATCTGAAAGTGATAATACAAATTGGCCAGCATGAAATAATAAACATCATTAATTAAAACAAAGCATTTGGATTTAATTCAATTGCCCTCCCTTTATTTTTATGTTGAGTATGAAAAATGTTAATACGCTTGAAAATATTAAGTTCTCACCACTAACTCTGTATAAATTATGTTAGTTGGCAAGTACTGATCTGTTACTTGGCTAGTATTTGCAAGTGCAGTCCTATTACATAGCCTGATTTAGTAGTATATTAATTGCTTCTCTAAATTTGAAAATCTTCTTGAGACTTCTGTACCAGTAGGTAAGCATAGAAATTGCTCATTCGTGTTTGTAGTGGTTTAGAAAGCTGATCATCTTGCTAGCTAGCCCTCCAAATCTTGTCAAGAAGTTTAAAATCATGTTGCACCTGATCAAAACTTTACAGGATTAAGAAATAGTTAGAATCTCGTTGCTATATTTAAAAAGGTAAAAAGAGAGGACTATCATAGTAGGCTACTATTTAATCTAATTCAGAGATATTTCCTTATTAAAGACAGTTCTCAGTTGAAACAACACCTTGTATTCAAATTTCTTCGGTCCACTGAGTTTCGCACTGGCATATTCAACCCCAATTAAATTAAATTAACTCCATTGGAATTTACCCTGTTTCCCCGAAATAATAATAATAATAATAATAATAATTTATTTTTATAACCCGCTCTCTCTCCCCAAGGGGACTCGAGGCGGGGCACAGGCAATTTAAAAATACAAAGAACAAACTACAAAATACAAACTACAAAATTAAAAATAAGACGTCTCTGGATAATAAGCCCAATCAAGCTTATGAATGTTAATGAAGTGTTAATGCCACTGTATAGTGCCTTGGTAAGGCCACATTTGGAATACTGCATACAGTTTTGGTCGCCACGATGTAGAAAAGACGTGGAGACTCTGGAAAGAGTGCAGAGAAGAGCAACCAAGATGATTAGGGAACTGGAGACTAAAACATATGAAGAACGGTTGCAGGAGCTGGGTATGTCTAGTTTGATGAAGAGATGGACCAGGGGAGACATGATAGCAGTGTTCCGATATCTCAGAGGGTGCCACAAAGAAGAGGGAGTCAAACTATTCTCCAAGGCACCTGGGGGCAGGATAAGAAGCAATGGGTGGAAACTAATCAAGGAGAGAAGCAACTTAGAACTAAGGAGAAATTTCCTGACAGTTAGAACAATTAACCTCTGGAACAGCTTGCCTCCAGAAGTTGTGAATGCCCCAACCCAGGAAGTCTTTAAAAAGATGTTAAATAGCCATTTGTCTGAAATGGTATAAGGTTCCTGCCCACGCAGGGGGTTGGACTAGAAGACCTACAAGGTCCCTTCCAACTCTGCTATTGTATTGTATTGTATTGTATTAAGCTTTTGAGCGCATGTGCTAAAATAAGGCCTCCCCGAAAATATTTCAATGAATGCATGCACAGTCTGTCCTGATTTTGGGGGGGGGGGGGAGGAAGAGGGGACCAAGAGCTTATTTCAGGAGGCAAAAGAAAATAAGACCCTGTTTATTTTTGGGAAAACACGGTGTGTCTAAAAAGGTTGCAAACCAACAGGAAAGGGAAGGTCCTAAGGGAGAAGATCCTAATGGTCCTCTCAGTTTCTAAACCATTTTAAGGATATTAGTTGCATTACATTTGCACTCATCTCACACAATCAGTAGTGATGGACAGTAAATGCTATATTTTGTTTAGACTTGATTCACCCAAAAGTATCGTTATTTGAGCTTGGTTGAAAAGCCAGCTGATACACACGGATTTTCCAAAACCTGATTGATGGTCTTGCTTCGGGACAGGCAATTTTATAAGGATCTGATGCAGCCACGTAATTAGCTCTAGAATTGCTTGCTTTCTCTTGAGATTGTAAGTTAGTGGCTACCTAATTTTAATCAGATGCAAAAGTAAAAGAAAGATTGGGACTGTGAAGTTTTCTGCTATGGCATACAGTGCAAAAGTGCTACTGCTAAGGGACCTGCCAAATTACAGAAATTGCAGAAAGTACTATACTGGTTATGCTGGTGTCCTTAAAATTGTTGATTTTAAACAAGACAAGGGTAGTCGTAAACAGGTAGTCCTCTGCTTACAACCCTGATTGTTTGAAGTTACAATGGCACTGAAAAAAAAGTGATTTATGGATGTTTTTCACATTTATGACTTTGGCAGTATATCAACACTCAAGTGACAAAAATCCAAATGTTTGCCAATGGGGTCGTGTGATCACCGTTTGTCACCTTCTGACAAGCAGTGTCAATGGGGAAGCTAGATTTGCATAACAACCATGTTAAGAACGGTGGTGGTGCAGTGGTTAGAATGTAGTATTGCAGGCTAATTTTGCTGACTGCCATTTGCCAGCAGTTTGGCAGTTCTATTCTGATCAGCTCAAGGTTGAGTCAGCCTTTCTGAGGTCGGTAAAATGAGGACCCAGATTATTAGGGACAATATAACTGACTCTGTAAACCCCTTGAAGAGGTTTACAGAGTCAGTATAAGCATTGTGAAGCAGTATATAAGTCTAAGTGCTATAACTGCAGTGACTCATTTAACAACTGTGGCAAGAAAGATTGTAAAATGTAGCAAAACTCCAAAAAAAATTGGACTCTATCGTGACCATAAGTCAAGAGCTATCTGTAGCTAAAACTGTACAACTCAGTTATAGCTTACAAAGCAATAGCACTTATACTTATATACTGCTCTATAGTGCTTTGTAGCACTCTCTAGGCAGTTAACAATGTCAGCACATTGCCCCCAACAATCTGGGTCCTAACCGCAGAACAATGGAGAGCCACATAATTAGCTCTAAAATTACTTGATTTCTATTCAGATTGATGTATGTTATACATACCCTGATAATTAAATTGGTATCTGAATTGAGTCTTCGTAATTTTCTGTGCTTTTGCACCAGTTTGTACTATAAAAACTCAAAAGCTTATTGACTTTCCTCTTCAACAAACAGTCTTGATTAGCAACTAATTGTAGTGTATTATTTTGGCAAATTATTCAGAAAATAGAAAACCAAGAGGGACAAAAATAATTAAGAAACTGAAACCTCATGCTCCAAAATCACAATACAGACAATATTTTGAAGCCAGGGGTCTTTTCTCAATAATATTTTGGTTGGGATTAAAAAAAAATTCCCTCAAGTTGCAGCTAGCTGGGACCACACACATATATACACAGTACCATAAATTAAGTATAAAATTTGGCACATTTAAGGTCATATCAGCTCAAGTGACTATGAGAAACTAATTGTGGACAAATCTAGATAAAATTGGGTCAGCACTGAAATTCCTATTGCTTAGGTAATAATTCCTCCAGGATATTAAAATTATATCTGTCTGTTTGTCTGTCTGTCTGTTCTGAAAAGGAAGAAACAATCTTTGATTGTTAAGTATAAAGATGCATTTGTTTAATACAAAAAGATAAATAGTTGAATGACAGAAAATCTTGTTAGTGCTGAACATACTGTAATTGTGTTGAATGGTTAACATCTCATTTAACCATCTGTTATAAATCTAAGATTGTATCAATTATAGCCATCAATAGCATTTTAAGGATGGTACACATCTATTTCATTTAAAATCAAAAGACTCTCATAACTATTTTTAAAACTATTATATTAAGCATATAAGAGTTCCCTTGAATACCATAAAAATCAACCTGGGAGGATGGTTTAGGATTTGAATCTATCTGGATTTTTTTTTGGCACAGGATTTTTCTGCCTAACTTTCAATAGGCCATCAAGATCGGCTGTGATGATAATCCAGAGGGAATTATATAAATAGCAATTTCTACTGCTTCATAGTGCGTTGTAGCCCTCTTTAAGGAGTTTACAGAGTCAGCGTATTGCTCCCAACAATCTGGGTCATCCTCGAAAGGAAGTCACCCTTGAGCCAGTCAAAATTGAACTCCTCGCAGTGAGCAGTAATCAGCCTACAATACTGCATTCTATCCACTGTGCCACCACGGCTCAATAGATTGTGCAATTTGATGGCAATGTCCAATCATTCATTCTTTTGGGTTGAATGTTTTAGAGCAGGTCTGTCAAACCTGCGGCCCGCAAGCCGGATGCATCACACACTGGCCACACCCACATCCGGTTTAGTGAAGAGGGGGAAACTCCCGATAGTCACACAATGCCAACGTGACAACCCGAGTTTGACGCTCCTGTTTTAGAGCAATTGAGAAAATCATCCAACAGCCTTTCCCAAAGAATCCAGCTTTTGGTTTATTCATCTATATTTCATTCAGTTCCTGTTGTTACATTCTACATTTGTTAAAAACAAAATACTTGAATCTAATACAAATTTTGCACTGACACGGTAATATCTAAAAAATGGAAATACTGATTGGGCTGAAATAATAACACAAGAAAACCTGGAGAGTTTTTCCATTGGGGATAAATGATTAAAATCTATATATAAAATATACATTATAATTATGTTAACAGTATGTTTTTAACCAGGGACACAGTGGCTCAGTGGCTAAGACACTGAGCTTGTCGATCAGAAGGTCGGCAGTTTGGTGGTTCGAATCCCTAGAGCCACGTAATGGAGTGAGCTCCTGTTACTTGTCCAAGCTTCTGCCAACGTAGCAGTAGAAAAAATAGGAACCACCTTTGGTGTTCCGTGAGCCTTTGGCTTTGAGTCATGTCGACCACATGATCATGGAGACTTTGGACCACGCTGGCTCTTCGGTTTAGATGAGCACCGCTCCTAGAGCTGGAAATGACTAGCACATATGTGCAGGGGAACCTTTACCTTTACCTATGTTTTTAACCAATTAGCATTTTCTTCATAACTACAGTTATGGAGTAAATGTTAATCCTAAAAAACCAGTTGTTCCACAGATATGTCTGGTTTCATTCTGTGTAACATCTCTACAAGCTATATGTTAAGTAGAAGACAGCTGGAAAATATTCCTTGTTTTCATCAAGCCTTCTGTCTACTATCAACATCTGCTCAGAATAAGCTACACGCGGTAGCCGTGGAGGCTCACTTTTTTCTCGTTATTTAACAAAACTGACACTTTATGGAACGTTTATACCACTGTCTTGTCCTTACACTGTAGCTTTTCTGAGATTCATAATTGGATCATAAATATTCAGAAATGATTCCTTTTTTTTGCTTAAGCAAAAATTACATTTATAGTAAGATTACCTCTGTTTATTATGGCAGTATTGGTTTTTTTTTAAATTTCATTCTGTGTGTTTTGATATCCCGCTTCCCCGAATATAAGACCTCCCCGGATAATAAGACCAATTGGAATTTGACTGCATGCACCCTCCCCTGAAAATAAACCCTCCTTGAAAATACTGCAATGCTGCAGACAGCCAGGAGGTGACCATGATTGCCGCCTCCTGCACCTCAAAAATAATAAGACCTCCCCAAAAATAAGGCCAAGCACTTATTTCAGGAGTCAAAAGAAAATAAGACACTATCTTATTTTGGGGAAAACACGGTACAGTACATCTAACATCGCGATAGCACCGGAGTGGTAACCTATACTTCTTTAGGTTGTCAGTTTTACATGCTAACTGTGAAAATGGAGCATGCTAAGTGCCCATTGTATTCTGGATTTAGTGAAAGAGGAATTAGATTGAGAAAAGATGATGGTACAGTTGGGTAGCAAATTAAAATGCTCCATTTTGCAACGTTTTACAGGTTCCACTTGCTATTCCATTTAAACAATGGAAGAAGGCAGAAGTTCTAAAGAATCTATGGATTATTTAACACCATTTCATCTCATACATTTGTGATGCTGAATAGCTTCACTAAGGAAACGTATCTATCTACTTATTATGAAAACACCATTTTCCCATTCAATGTGCATCTTGCCAGCTGTCCCAAACTGCCCACCTTTTTCGCCCTTCTACTTTGACCTCATCTTGAATAATATACTTCTTGCCAGATCCTTAGCTTTGAGTGGTCCTTGGTGGTCTCTGACCTTGGCTGTTTTCTTGCAGATGTTTCCTTACACTGATGATGTTACATAATTTGGGTAATGAAACATCTGCAAGAAAATGACCAAGCTCAGAAAGCACTAAGGACCCTTCATTTGTGACCCTGAGCCACAAATATTCTCCTTTATTTGATCCTTAGCTATTTCACTTCTCCTTCCGTGTGTGTGTGTGTAAGACTTTAATTTGTTCTCCCAGCTATTTGCCCAGCCTCAAGTTATCAGCCACAAGCAAAGCTTTGTATGAGTGGCAGATAATACAACAAGATAACAGATGTTTCATCTTTTCCATTCTGTCAAAGAGAGGAAGGCTACTCAAGTATGTTGTGCTTGAATTTAAGAGTGGGAAGGTAAAGGGGTGGTGAGGGTTTAAAATTTTAGAAAGGCTGATGGATAGGATACTTCCAGATTTTTTTTCTCAGCTGTACCTCGTAAAAGATCAAGTGTTCAAGCTTTTGTTTGGCTGACACAGTTTGGCTGAATTTCTGAGCCCCAGTATGTTTGTTAAATATATTCCCCTGTGTTTCTGTTTTGTGTACATCGCTATCGGAAGAAAACATTATTTTTGCTGTCGGCATGCTTCCCTGGAAATGCGCTCCAAATATTTGGCTCAAAAACGTGTCTTCCTGCTAAGAAAGGTGAGAAAGATAAGGCTGGAGACCACATGGAGTGGTGGGAAACCATTCCACAAGTTGTGCTTTTAGTAAATTGGTGTTTTGTTGCATCGCAGCTGTTTTGTGAATGAGCATGTCCTCCAAAGCAGGCATTTCTGTAAAAATGCTCACCGCTTCGAAATTTTAAAAGCGTTCACTGATTCAAAATGATCAATGTTTTTAATTGGGGGTTTTAATGTGATTTTAGCGCAGGTTGGTTGGTTTAATATAGTTTTAATGGGTATTTATATTTTGTATATGTGTATTTCTATGTTTTTTGTACATGTGTATTTCTATGTTTTTAATGTGTATTTCTATGGTCTTTTGGGTGCGCTTCAAGGTCTTGACGACCATCTTCGAAGCGCTCCATGGCTCGGGACCTAGTTATATGCGAGACCGTCTCCTGCCCCATACATCCCTTAGACCGATACGCTTCCACAGAGAGGGCCTTCTCAGGGTGCCGTCGGCCGGACAATGCCGACTGGCGACACCCAGGGGAAGGGCCTTCTCTGTGGCGGGCCCTGCCCTGTGGAACGACCTACCCCCTGAACTCCGCACCATCACTGACCTCCGCCTCTTCCGCCAGTGTTTAAAAACACACCTCTTTCATCAAGCCGGCCTAACATAACCTCCGCTAGGACTAGTTTAGATAGTTTTATTTTGGGGATTTTAATTGGTTTTTAGCGCAGGACAGGCATTTAATAGGTTTTAAATTTTATATTACAATTTTGTATGTATTTTAAATTCCTGTGCGCCGCCCTGAGTCCTTTTGGAGAAGGGCGGGATATAAATCTAATAAATAAATAAACAAATAAAATTTTCCTGTGCGCCGCCCCAGGTCCCTTTGTGGGAGATGGGTGCGGGATACAAATTTGGAAAATAAAATAAATAAATAAATAAATAAAAGAATTTCATATTTCCTATTAAAAACAACAACAACACAAGAGGTGACTAATCACTTTGACAGGACTCTGAATGAAAAGTGAAATAAATCAAATTATTCAAGGAGGGAAATGGGATATGGGGTAGTATCTGTCTTTTTATCCCCTGGGGTATTTGGGCATCATGCAGTTTATGACAGTCTCCCCTTTTCCTTGAATTTATTTAATTTTTTTTTAAATTTAAATTTAAATTTATATCCCGCCCTTCTCCACAAAGGACCCAGGAAATTTAAAAACATACAAAATACAATAAATATAATTTAAAAACTATTAAATAAACTTATCCTGCGCTAAAACCAAATTTTAAAAACCCAATTTAAAACTACCTAAAAGTCCCCATGGGAGGTTAGGCTAGGCCGGCTTGTTGGAACAAATATGTCTTAAGACATTGGCGGAAGAGGCGGAGGTCGGTGATGGTACGTAATTCAGGGGGTAGGTCATTCCAAAGGGCTAGGCCCGCCACAGAGAAGGCTCTTCCCCGGGTGTCGCCAGTCGGCATTGTCCGGCCGACGGCACCCTGAGAAGGCCCTCTCTGTGGGAGCGTATCGGTCTAAGGCAGCGTTTCTCAAATAGTGGGGCGCGCCCCCCTGGGGGGGCGCGAGGCTCTGTAAAGGGGGGCGCGTTTGACCTCGGCAAATCGGCTCTGCCGATTCCCTTTCTCCCTCCTCCTCCCTCCCTCTACAGCCGGCATGCTGGCCACTCGTCGTCTTCCAGGGACTGCCGTTCCTCACACACACACACACACGCACGCACGCACGCACGCACACACACACACACACGGAGGCTTCTCAGCTCCTGGAAGGAGCGGAGCGAGCGAACGAGCGATCAAGCACGGGTGGCTGGGGCAGGCTAAGGCGGGTGAGCCAGGCTGAGGAGACTCCGCGGGGAGTGGGGGCGGGGCGGGGACGACGACACACAGACAGAGAGAGGCACAGCCACAGAGAGAGACAGAGAGGGGGGGAGGAATCAGAGAGTGACAGACACACACAGAGAGACAGAGAGAGACAGGGAGAGAAAGAGAGAGACACAGGAAGTGCGTGAATGCAAGATACACACACACACACACACAGTGATAGATGGGCAGACGAAGGAGAGACAGACAGAGATAGAGAGAAAGAAAAAGAAAGAAAGAAAAAAGTGGGAGAGAGAAAGAAAGAAAGACAGACAGAGAGAGAAAGAGAGAGACAGAAAGGAAAGAGAAAAAAGAGAGAGGAAGAAAAAAGAGAAAAAGAGAGAGAGAGAAAGAGAAAGAAATTTCTTTCTTTTTTTATTCTCTTATACTTAATAAGGATACAGTGTTATGCAGAGGTGTACTTATAACAATTTTATAGACAAATGATACTATTTACAGTCGCGCGGGGGGGGGGCGCGAAATGTTTTCTTCTTCCTAGGGGGGGCCTGACAGAAAATAATTGAGAAACACTGGTCTAAGGGATGTATGGGGCAGGAGGCGGTCTCGCATATAACTAGGCCCCGAGCCATGGAGCGCTTTAAAGATAGTTGTCAAAACCTTGAAGCGCACTCGAAAAACCACAGGAAGCCAATGCAGCTCGCGCAGGATCGGTGTTATGTGGGAGCATCTAGTGGCTCCCATAATCACCCGCGCGGCTGCGTTTTGGACTAGCTGTAGCTTTCGAGTGCACCTCAAGGGAAGCCCCATGTAGAGAGCATTACAGTAGTCGAGTCGGGACGTCACGAGAGCTTGAGTGACTGTGCGAAGGGCAGCCCGGTCCAGTAAGGGGCGCAATTGGCGCATCAGGCGTACCTGATGAAACGCCCCCCTGGCCACGGCCGCCACATGGTCCTCCATGGACAGCCGGGAATCCAGGAGGACACCCAAATTGCGCGCCCTCTCCACGGGGGCCAGTGTTTCGCCCCCAATGGCCAGAGTTGGTGTAATCTGGCTGAACCGGGGTGCCGGAAACCACAGCCACTCAGTCTTGGCAGGGTTGAGCTTGAGTTTGTTACCACCCATCCAGATCCGTACGGCCTCCAAACACCGGGACAGCACTTCGGCGGCATCGTTGGGGTGGTTTGGGGTGGATATGTACAGCTGGGTGTCATCAGCGTACAGGTGGTACTCCACCCCAAAACCACGGATGATCTCACCCAGCGGCTTCATATATGTGTTGAAAAGGAGGGGCGAGAGGACCGACCCCTGAGGAACCCCACATAAGAGAGGCCTCGAGGTCGACCTCTGCCCTCCCGTCAACACATATTGCGACCGACCAGAGAGGTAGGATGAGAACCACCGCAAAACGGTGCCCCCCAGCCCCAACCCCCCCAGTCGGTGCAATAGGATACCATGGTCGATGGTATCAAAAGCCGCCGAGAGGTCTAATAGGACTAGGATAGAGGAATAACCTCTATCCCGCGCCCTCCAGAGATCATCAACCAACGCGACCAATGCCGTCTCGGTGCTGTGACCGGGTCGGAAGCCGGACTGGCGCGGGTCTAGATAATCAACTTCCTCCAGGTGTCGCGGAAACTGTTGGGCTACCACACTCTCGACAACCTTCACCAAAAAGTGAAGGTTGGAGACCGGACGATAGTTCTCTAATAAAGCTGGGTCCAGGGACGGCTTCTTGAGGAGGGGCCTCACTACCGCCTCTTTCAAGACGGCAGGCAAGGACCCCTCACTCAAAGATGCATTGACAATGCCCTGGAGCCAGCCTCGTGTCGTCTCCCAGGATGCCAGTACAAGCCAGGAGGGACACGGGTCCAATAAACATGTGGTCGCCCTAAGTTTCCTTGACAACCTGTCCATATCCTCGGTGGTAACAAAGTCAAACTCCTCCCAAGAAGGAACCTCAAGACTAGTCTCGGACAGTCCCACAGGACCACTGTCGATGGAGGGTAGCTCATTCCGAATCCGAGTGATTTTCTCCTGCAGATAAATCCCAAATTCCTCTGCTCGCCCTTGCAGAGGGGCTTCCCGCGGCCTCTGATGAAGGAGGGAGCGGGTCACCCCAAACAGGGCGGCAGGGCGGTTATCTGCGGATGCAATAAGGGTGGCACAATACTCACGTTTGGCCACCCTTATCGCCACTAAGAAAGCCCTAATATGGGTTCTCACTAGTGTTCGGTCGGCTTCGGAGCGAGAGGATCTCCATCTGCTCTCTAGGCGTCTCTTGTGGCGTTTCATCCCCCGAATCATGTTAGTGTTATCTTTGTAACAAAGGGAAAAGCAGCAGCCCTATAACTAGAATTTCCCTTTTGTCCTCCCTCTTCACTACAGGTAGTCCTCAACTTATAACAGCTTTGAAAGGGACCTTTCAAAGTTACAACAACATTGAAAAATGTGACATGACCATTTTTCACAATGATTGTTGCAGCATCCCTGTGGTCACAAAATTCAAATGCTTGGCAATAATTAGCAGTAGCAATAGCACTTAGACCAGGGGTGGGCAAACTTTGCAACTTTAAGTCTGAAGGACTTCAGCTCCCAGAATTCTGGGAGCTGAAGTCCTTCAGACTTAAAGTTGCAAAGTTTGCCCACCCCTGACTTAGACCTATATACTGCTTTACAGCCCTCTCTAAGCGGTTTACAGAGTCAGCCCCTTGCCCCCAACAATCTGGGTCCTCATTTTACCCACCTGGGAAGGATGGAAGGCTGAGTCAACCTTGGTGGGATTTGAACTGCGAAATTGCAGTCAGCTGGCACTTGGCAGAAGTAGCCTGCAATACTACATTCTAAGCACTGCGCCACGAAGGTTCTTATTTATGACAATTGCAGTGTCTTGGGATCAGGTCATCAGCTTTTTGCGATCTTCTGACAAGTAAAATCAATAGGGGATCCACTTAACAACCATGTCATTAACTGAACAAATGTAATGATTCACTTAACAATTGTGGCAAAAAAAAGCCGTAAAATGGGGTAAACTCACTTAACGAATGTTTTACTTAACCACATAAATGTTGGGCTCAATTGGTGGTCATAACTCAAGGATTACCTATACATGAACTGCAAAAGAAGAAGTATAAGTACTATTTTGTACTTAAAAAGGTTAAGCACTAGTGAAATATTACTATACTATACTATACTATACTATACTATACTATACTATACTATACTATACTATACTATACTATACTATACTATACTATACTATCTCACTGATTTAAAAAGAACTCAGCAGGTTATTTTTGGTAGGAAGAATAGATATGGAACTGTGTTACGTCTCTTGTTTCTGAATTAGCAAATGCAAACAACCTGGTACTGTATTTCTATACGTTGTTTATTATAGAAGAGTGATGGCTTTTAAATACTCCAGCATCTCTTATGACTTGAGGTGAAGGAGAAAAACACCTTGCCCGGATAGACTGGGAGAAAACACAAAGTACTTCACCATCTTGCATCCTGTCTGTCTGTGCAATTGCAGCTGCCAAAAGATTCCTCGAGTTGCAGAAAACATTGCTTTTTTGCAGGGACAGCATCAAGATTTTGCTCTCCCAGCAGAGGCAACGTGCCAAGGACTTCATCACCAGACATTTGTCTTCTGGGGCTCACGCTTAAAAGGAAAACTGCACAGGGATGACTTGTTTGCTGACAGCATTGGCACAGAAAGGATGTCATGCAAAGGGCTGCCCCATTGGGAGCCCCTTAGGAGGGTTGGGGGCCAAAGCCAATCCACTTTTATTCTTCCTATTTTATGTAGAGTTGGGTTCCGGAAGGAAAGGAGGGACAAAGGAATGGAGAGAGGGAGGGAGGGAGTGGTGTTTTCAGACAGAGAGAAATCTGGGTTTCTGTTCTTGTCTGTGTTCGGATACCCATGGGGTGGGGGGGGGAGTCAAGGTGGAATAGCCCAAGAATGAGTACAGGTAGCCCTCAACTTATGACCATAACTGAGCCTAAAACTTGCTATGTGAAACATCTGTTAAGTGAGTTCTGCCCCATTTTCTTCCCACATTTGTTAAGTGAATCACTAGAGTTATTAAATGAGTAACATGGTTGTTAAGGGAATCTGGTTTCCCCATTGGCTTTGCTTCTCAGAACGTTGCAAAAAGACATGACCCCAGGACACTGCAATCGTCATAAACATTGAGCTAATTGTCAAGCATCCCACAGGGAGGGCCTCCCCAGGGTGCCTACCACCGGTCAATGCCGGCTAGCGGTTGCCCAGGGGCAGGGCCTTCTCTGTGACAGGGCCAGCCCTCTGGAACGACCTACCCCCCGAACTTCGTACTATCACGGACCTTCCCCACTTCCGCCGCTCACTCAAGACATTCCTTTTCCATCAAGCCGGTCTAGCTTAGAGTTTAGAACTCTGGCGCGATACAGCTCTAGCCAATTAGTAAATGGATGTTGGTATTTTAAATGGGAATTTTAGCACAGGTTTCTTATTTAATTCATTTTAATTATTGTTATTGTATTTATTGTTATTTATTTGTGATTTTTAATTCCCTGTGCACCGCCCTGAGTCCATCTTGATGGAGATAGGTGCGGTATATAAAATGAAATAAATTGAAATTGAAATTAAATTAAATCATGTGACTATGGGGAAGCTGCAGCGGTCGTGAGAAAAATGGCCATAAGTCACTTTTTTTTAATGCTGTTGTAACTGTGACTGGTCACTAAGATACACACACACACACACACACACAGAGACATATTATTCCCTGGGGATGAGCCGTCCAAGCTGTGCTCAATAGGGGAGGAAGGAATAGGAGCCAAGCCTCCATCAATTAACATGTGTGAAGTAAAAATGACAAAGCTAATTACAGGTGGGAGGATGCAATGCGGGCTATGGCCAAATTAATTAATGATGTATAAAGGCAAATATCTCTTTAATGGTAGTTTTTACACTCTGACAATGTTACCAGAGGCTAATGAAAGCTAAGTGGGTAATATACATATCGCAATTTCTGTCTCTTCTTTGTGTGTGTGTTTGTGTGTGTAATTTTTGTGTGTGTGTGTGTGCACGCAGATAGGTGGGGTACTGTACTGTAACAACCAATTCGCCCAGAACGCAAAAATTCGAGCGTGTGCATGTGTGCAGTAGCAAACACATGGTGATTATATAGGATGGGATAGCAGCGGGACGGGTCCAGCCGCTGATAGGAACTAACGGTTCATTCGAATCTGTCCGAAGCAACAGCAGCTCAGCTCTGTAGGCGTGTGTGTGTGTGTGTGTGTGTGTGTGTGTGTTTGTGTGTGTTACATGTAATTTTAAAAAAATGGGAGCCTGCAATCTAGCTATTACAGGAAAAAACAAATAGGCCGAGCACTATCTGGCCTTGTTTTCTTCAAACTGTAGTTGAATCAAGGAAGTTTAGGGAGCTCCGAGAGAGACTCTTGTAAAGAGGTCTCCTTTGTCAGAAGCCCATAGTGGCCTAGTGGGGACAGCCTTTTCTTGCCTCATTCATACCCAGCAGAATACATTCTCTGGAAAGCAATATTTTTCCTCCACCCTTAATGGAGATAAACCTCATCTGTCAGATTTTGTTAACAAAGTTTATTTTATAAGCAATATATGTAATGTGTTTTTAAAAACTTTTCAGTTTCTTTAATTATTGTTAGCGTCCATTTGAATAAAGATATAAATTGAAGTTCTAAGCACTTAAATAGAAGAATGGTTCATTTTTGTCTTTTTTTAGGAGCACTTCAGGCTAGAACTTAGGAATTACTGGCAGGACTAGATGTGTATAGAGAGATAGCTAATATTTGCTTCTGGCATGCCGTATGTGATTTTTTTTTTCAGGTTCTGTAGCAGAGGTCTGGCACACATACCTCTGGAATAAAAAAATATGGGATACTTATGGGTATGGAAACTTTATCTTGAGCTTGCAAAAAAAAAAATACTGTCTATTTGGATGTCTTTCATCTTATATTTATTCAAGAAATTTCCAGATGGAGCTAAATGTTCTTTAAAGGTTCACATGAAACCATTCATTTGTCATTTGAACAGAAGTAAAGATTGATAACCATAGTAAAATACCCAGTGAATTTACATTTCGAATTGCACAAAATGTTTATAAGTGCATAATACAAGGCAAAACTCTAAAGAAAACATTTCTTTAAAAAAGGCAAAACAGTTCATTTATTCACGTGGCATATACAATACAATAGCAGAGTTGGAAGGGACCTTGGAGGTCTTCTAGTCCAACCCCCTGCCTAGGCAGGAAGCCCTATACCATTTCAGACAAATGGCTATCCAACATCTTCTTAAAGACTTCCAGTGTTGGGGCATTCACAACTTCTGGAGGCAAGCTGTTCCACTGATTAATTGTTCTAACTGTCAGGAAATTTCTCCTCAGTTCCAAGTTGCTTCTCTCCTTGATTAGTTTTCACCCATTGCTTCTTGTTCTACCCTCAGGTGCCTTGGAGAATAGTTTGACTCCCTCTTTTTTGTAGCAACCCCTGAGATATTGGAACATGGTAGCAGTCCAAACAGTAACAAATATGATTTAGAACAGGGGTGTCAAACTCAATTTCATTGAGGGCCACATCAGGATTGTGTTTGACCTCGGGAGGGCATTACCAGGGTGGGTGTGGCCACACTTTTGTTGGGGGCACCTGTGGTAGCCCGAATGCTCTGCCAGCGAAAACGGGCTCCCGAGCTCCGTTTCCAGCTGAGATAGCCTCCTGCAACCCTCTGCCAGAAAAACCAGAGCTCGGAAGGGCCATACACGGCCCTCCCAAGCTCCATTTTTGCTGGCAGAGGCACTGGAGACTGGTCCTTCCCTATCTCCAGGGCGGTCCCATGGGCCAGTTGCACTGACTTTAAGAGCTATTTTGGTGTGGTTGTGGCCCGCCAGTGGAGTTGGCAGCAGATTCGGACAGTGAGGAGGTTGGGGAGGAACATGGGCCAGTCCTGGAGTCTGGGGAAGGCTCTGATGAGGGCTCTGTGTTGGCGGCAGAGAGGGAGCCAGGGCCATATGCCAGTTATCAGCTGCTTTCACAGTCAGACATCATTGAGGCAGACAAACACCTGGAGCCTGTTCTCAGTGTGCACATGTGCAGAGTTGCCAGACGAAAGGAACAGCTAAAGAACAGGGGTCAACTTGGGAGTAAGGCCACAGGTGGAAGATGAATGGCCCCTCCCAGAGGAAATAAAAGAGGAGTGAAAGGGGAGTGGAGTTTGCAATTAGTTCACTTAATTGGTTCATGACTCTCCAAGACTCCTTGCCAAGTTTTGCAGATATTGGCCTGGCAGCTCTCCAAGCTAGATAAGGTCTGTGACTGTAAATCCTCCCTTGAAAGACTTTGCTGTATGTGAATGAGCAGAATTCACAGTAAATTAATAAAAGGGATTTTTGTCGGGACAAGGAGTTTGCTTCATGGTCTGGGGAAGGTGTTTAGTTTTCAAGTGAAAGTCAAGCTTTAGTTCCCTTATTAACAACTTAAATAAATGAAACTTTTTCCTCATACAATAATGTAACTGTAGCATAAATATTGGAAAAAGTGACAAAACTAAGGATTTGGAGAAAGGAAATTAAGTGGTTGAGACCCACTCTTCTGGTCAATAGAACCTTAATAAATCAAGAAATGCTTGAGATGGCTTCCATTTTCAAACTTAGTTTATTGCTAAAACAATCTGTGCTAAAGTATGTTTCCCTGTCTTCCAAAAGGTAAATTTACCTTCTTTAACACAGAGATACCTTGCATATGAACTATCATTTTAAAAAGTTGTAGCAGGACATTTCTCTCTGAAAAGAAGCATTTACGAGCCATCCCTGGTTAGTTTTTTAAATCATCCTGTGATAACATCATGTTATCCTTAAATGAAAAGCTTCGTTTTTGTCTAAGATAAACAAGCTAGAACAGTTCTACAAATAAGATTGTACTTCTTTCAACTCACATTTTCCATTTGGTCAAAGTGAAGCTAAATGATCCAAGTAACGAAATGGTTCCCCCTCCTCCCTGCTTTCACTATAGCTTTTATTTATTTAGTATCATTGATTAAATTTGTTTGATGTCCATCTCACCATCTCTGATGTGAAACAGCGTTTTAAGGGTATTGCCTATTATATACAGTAATAAATGGGAAAGAATACAAAACAGAATACTTGGCCATTCTGTGAGGCTTTTGCCTTGCAGGCATAGTTTCTGCCATTCTAACACTGAGCAGCGTAGAGACTTTTTAAATTTTTTATTGATTTCAGCTGCTGCGTGTATTAATATTTCATAGCGTCTATGTTGGATTCAACATACAGTAAATGAATAAAATAAATTCCATTGTGCTTTATGATGGTTAGCCACACTGAACTTTTAATAAGAGGCAATTTTTTTTAAAGAAGTAAATAAAGAATTCTTAAATTTCCTTCTTCTGTGTTGCAGATTTGAAAGGTGGATAACCCGTATCCCTCAGTTAATTACTCAGTTCCGCTTTCCAACAGCCTTAACCAACGTTGTCAAATATGAGGCATTCTGAAAAGTATAACATTTAGAGCTGTGATGGCGAACCTATGTCACATGTGGGAGGCTCCACCCACCCATCCAGACATCATCACAAATGCTCTGCGCATGCGCAGAAGCGTCACGCGTGCCCTCCCAGTTGCGAACCGGTAGCGAAGGTAAGAGAAATCCATAACTGGAACACTGTTACCTTCCCACTGAAGTGGTACCTATTTATCTATTCATATTTGCATGCTTTTGAACTGGTGGGTGAGCAGAAGCCAGGGCAAATAACCGGAGCTCACTTGTGAGGCACTCGGGTCTCGAATCTAGCCTTTCCACTTTCCAGCTGACAAATTCCCCAAGCTTAACTTAAATGCATTCACATATTAAGGTTGCTACTACGGAATTAACAATACGAGTCCTAACAGCCTACTTATTCATCTTTTTTCTTTATGAACTTCTGTTTGTCTTCTAAAAAATGAGGCAAAGCCTTGTTCTGCATGCACTCTTTTTCAGGCATTTATGAAGACGTGACATTTTTATCCCAACAAACCTTTGCAACTAGTTCCTGGAGCTCAGACCCTTACTTAACATAAGAACATAATATTAGTCTTGCTGGAACAGGCCACAGCCCATCCAGTCCAGCATTCTGTCTCACACAGTGGCTCACCATTTGCTTCAAGGTATTCCCAAGCAGATGTCTTCACCTGCTTATGATTCCCTGCAAATGGCATTGAGAGATATCCTGCCTATCTCTCCAACCCGGAGGGTGTCCTTAGGCATCCATAATGATAGCCATTGATACCCTTGTTCTCCATGAACTCCTCTAATCCTTTCTTAAAGGTGTCGAGGCTGACAGCTGTCACCACTTCTTCTGGCAGGGAATTCTATAGACCAGTGATCCTCTGGGTGAAAAAGTACTTCCTCTTATTTACTGTTTACTTAGTTACTGTTCAGACTACAGATTGCCCCACAACATTTGCTGGTGACAAAAAAAAAGGACTGCCTTACTATCTCTAACTGTACTTTCAGACAAACGTTTTGTGAATGATGGTGTTTCAGGCTATTTTAGTTGAGGTTAGATGTATTTATTTTATTACATTTATATCCCGCCCTTCTCCACAGAGGACCCAGGGCGGCGCACAGGAAATTTAAAAAGATATACAAAATAGAAAATGAATAAATAATTTAAAATATATATTAAATAATCCCAATCCTATGCTAAAACCAATTATTTGAAACCCAATTTAAAACTTTTCTAAAAGTCCCCATGGGAGGTTAGGCTAGGCCGGCTTGATGAAAAAAGTATGTCTTTAGACATTGGCGGAAGAGGCGGAGATGTACTGTGGAAATGCCAACATGGGAAGTGAGCTCATAACCATAACAGTGGCAATAAACTTGTTTTGATCCATATTTTTATGTGCTACATTCCTTTCAACCAACAGATGTGTCATTGACAAAAGTACACAAAGTGGCACTCTGTCCTTTCTGCACGTTTTTAACGGTAATGCTGGAAGATAAATGAAATGCATGTAGATCTATCATATTAAGATAAAGATGTCAAATGCACCTCAGATTGTAATGAAATGATCCTTTCCGTAGACGTAGTAATGATTATTATGGAGGATGGAAGGTTAAAATAATTTAAACCCAAAGCAAATTATAGTTATTTTAATAATGTAAAAATTATGCCACTCTTATCTTCGTGAAGTCCAAATTGCAATAACTCAAATATGCTATAGTTTTCTTTTCCAAATCTATTTGTTTACCATCAAAGTTTCATAAGTTTGTTGTTGATGACGTAATAGTGTCTGCTCACTCATCAACACAATTTCCAAAAGTAGGGCAGCTGCTTCTTTAGGAAAGCACTGCAGATCTTTCTTGAGACGGATCTCCTTGGCTTGGTGGTCTCAATGGGTTTCTTGCAGTTGTTGCAACCAATGATTCCAGGATGAAAAGCTGATTGTGTGCCTATACAAAGGAGGCTCAGAAAGCATCTTGTATCAAGGTTCTATCACAATAAGGGGCAGGACCTACTCGTCCCCACTATTTTATTCTCCCTGGCACTACTCCAGCATTTTCTTGTTCCCAGTGGCAGATGCCCAGCATCTACTCCAGGTAGCTGCACATGTTCTGTTCTTACTTTCTCACCTTCTCAGAGTACCTATGGCAGAGAAGGAATCCCCATGGGGATGTATATAGCAGGATGGGGTCTGAGCTCAACTGTGGAGGGTGGGAGAGGAGAGATGCCCCTGCCTGGAGTTTCAGTACCGCTGGATTACAACAGTTTTTTCAGCTTGGCTGATCCTAGATGTTCTCCATGCTCTTCACAACATTTCCAACTCAACGTTAACAGTAACCCTAACATCAATGCAGAGGTATCACCATGGCTTAAGAAGACGAATAGAAGGGCGAAATAATAGCTCTGTTTTGCAGGGTTTTTAAAAAATGTTTAGCGGTATATTTGTAATAGTCTTCATTTTGACTAAAAATGTTTGTACTGATAAATGTAAAGATTTCAGTATTACAGCCGTTGGACCAGTGGTGGGTTCCAGATCCTGTCGCAACCGGTATGGTGTGACGGGGCCGGGCGTCCACCACGTTCACACATGCTGTGCACACATGCGCGCCCACCATTCACAATGCTCCAGCTACTTGGCGGAGCATCACACAGGTGCCGTACGCTCCGTGCATGGGCGCAGAAGGCTTGGTTGGGTGAATTACAGGTAAGGAGGGAAGGTAGGCCCTCCGAAGCACCGTACCGGAATGGTACCTAGTGCTCCCAGCAGGCACTGGTACACCCGTACTGGGGCATATCAGCCCTAACCCACCACTGCCTTGGACTAACAAACCAGTCTTGATATGGACCAATTTTTAGCTTAAGATCCCAAAGTAGTCATTAAATCACAGATTTGTGGTAAATTGGGTAAAATTTGGCACTGCAGTGGTATTGAACTTAGTACCATCGGTTTAACAATGATTCAAATTTACAAAGGCCTCAGAAAAAGTGATTTATGATCTGTCATGCCACAACTGTCACACCACTGCATCATCATGTGATCTCAATATAGATGCTTAGCAACCGGCTCACATTTACAACCTGTGGTCATGTGATTGTGATTTGTGACCTTCCCAGGTAGTTTCCAACAAGCAAATAACTAGTTGGGGAAGCTGTGTTCTCTTAATAACCATGGTAAAAAAAAATGTAAAATTGGTCCTGGTCACATGACAACTCATTTAATGACAACACTTAGCAACTGAAATTCCAGTTTTAACTACGGTCACAAATCGAGGACTATGTGTAAACTCATTAAAATTAAATATAATGTGGAAGCTGGCAAGGAATTCACTTAGTATACCATACAGTCAATTTGAATTAGGAAAACATGATTACTTACATTCATATTCCTATCCCAGATCTGAATGGACCCATCTTGGCAGCCAGCTGCAATTAGTTTACCATCTCTGCTGTAGGTGCAGCTTGTTGGAATCACCCTTTTACCTTGAGCTGAACGTGGTTTAAACACAGTTTTATGTTTTTTCTCATTAGTGACATCCCACGTTCTTACAGTCCTAGGGAAAAAGCACAGAAATAATGCAAATCATTATGCATTCTGTATAGGTATGTTGGTAAGTGCATTCTAATACATACCTATACATAATACACACACACACACACACGCACACATACATGCAAATATCTAATTTTCCTTGTGATGCAAGCCATAAATACAACAAACTTTTAATTAATCAAATTAATAAAATGTGAGAGATACGTATGTATGTCCCTCTTGTTGAGCCACACAGAGAACAGCTATAAGGTGAATCTGTCAAATTCTTTTTTCAAGTAGATTTTGCTTCAAATTCTATCCAATGCTAAATTTTAACTGGGCAACTACTGAGTTCTTACATGAAATTCTGAAAATCTTTAAAGAAATAAAGGAAGAAATAATAAACAGAAGTTACAATAAGCAAAAATCAAATGCCCAAAGAATCGTGGTGGTACAATGGTTAACGGGACCATAGAGATCCAGTTCAAGTCCATCACCAGCCACAGAGACTCAGATAGATATAGATATATAGATATATAGATAGATGGATGGATGGATGGATGGATGCTGCGTAATGGAAGGAGCTCCCGTTATTTGTCCCAGCTTCTGCCAACCTAGCAATTCAAAAGCATGTAAAATGCAAGTAGAAAAGTAGGGAACACTTTGGTGGGAAGGTAACACTGTTCCATGCACCCCCTAGATATACAGGTAGGTAGGTAGGTAGGTAGGTAGGTAGGTAGGTAGGTAGGTAGGTAGGTAGGTAGGTAGGTAGATAGATAGATAGATAGATAGATAGATAGATAGATAGATAGATAGATAGATAGATAGATAGATAGATAGATAGATAGATAGATAGATTTAACTCTGCATCAAGTACCTATGATTCACCTGTCTGATCTGCTGTCTTGAGAAGGCAATAAACATAGAAATAATGTTCCAGATCCAGAATTTGATACAAAATTCAGTAATGAATAGTCAAACAATGAATGGGACTTAAGTGGGACCTAGATTAAAAAAATGGCTAAGCATGAAATAATTTACCTTTCACTTCACTTTACCTCTGCTTTTCCATACGTTTCTTTATTTGTTGAATGTGTAACTATTCCTCTTGACTTAGCCAGTGAAACATGGTGGATTAAGAACAATGGGAAAGAACCACCTCCTGAAATTAATCAGGTCTTCTCAGTGCCTGAATGAAAGACTGCTTGTGAACCTCACAGATATTATATTGCAATTTTATGGCAAAGATGGAGAATCTCTAGCCTGCAGATGCTTTTGAAACTACAAATCCCAGAATTACTCAGTAGTGAGAGTATAGGATTCCCCATACTTGCTGTGTGGGAATAAAAATGGGATAAAAGGGCCCAAAATAAAATATGCAAAGTATGTTATCTAATAGATGGGGATTAATCCATCACTTTCCTCTTTTTATAAGCAGAATTGGAAAATGAAATACTTGACATTTTCTTCTTTATCTACATAATAAAAGGATGTGCATTCCTTGGACTAATTAGAAAAATGCTAGCATTTGTAGAAACCAAACATAAAAATGATCTGCCAAATTTTAATACAAGTCAGTCTAAAACACTGACCTTAGACAAAGTGCATTTAAATTCAGCGTGGTATTAGGGCTAAAAACAAAACCCTGAAGATTACACAACACTTCTCAGCTCAGAAGGCTGACACGTAATGCACAATACAAACCCTGTTTACATGTAACTTTCTTTCTTTCTTTTGATGGTGGGTTCTACATCTGTGGAGCAGATTCTACAAAATGCTTCTAAATGCCAAGAAGGGATTTGAAGCAATTCTAAAAGGGATGGAAATACTCTTTTGGAAGGCAATAAGCATATATTCATGACCTGAGAATGTAAATATTTTTTGTATACAGCTCAGTGTTTCTGGGTTCAGTTTTAGGTCCCCTAAATTTGCATTTCCTTTTAGATTTAGAAGAATTCGTAGACAATATGTTCCTCCTATCAGTTTTTTTTTTAATTATTATTATAATTTTCCACAAGTTATACATATAAACATAAAATTTACTTTTTTTTTTTTTAACAATAACAATAACCCTCCTATCAGTTGTACAATGAAAAAACAACAACTCAGAGGCAGCCCTACTGTTATAAGTGATCATGGGGATTTAAAGAGCTACATTTATTATTGTCAAAATACATCTCACTTTAAGTCAGGGTTTATAACAAACACATCCCTCATGTATGACTAAGTTTGCAGGTAGTCCTCAACTTACAACCATAATTGTGTCCAAAATTATAGTTGTAAGCAGTGCTAGTCACCATGTAACTATGTCTGATTTTACAACACAGCAATTGTTAAGCAGTTATTAAGTGAATTCATGGGCTTTTTTTTGCCAAAACAGGAAGTTTACGAATTTCTGGTAAAAAACATTGCAAATTGCAGTTATGTGACTGAAAACACTGCAATTGGCCATAAATGAGGGTCAATAGCTAAGTGCCAAAAATGTAATCATGTAACCGCTATGAGAACTTCAAATCCAGGTTGTAAGTAGCCCTGGAAAGGCTAGTTGTAACTTTGAATGGTCACTAAATGACCATTCATAAATCAGGGATTATTTTGTATGATGAAACTGAAAACTACAAATGCTTTGATACTAGGAAACAGAAAAAAGGTAAATTTGCACAATAAGCAAAATTAATGCAGCTAGTTGAATACTGGATGCAGATGAATGGAAAAAGGATGTTACATCACTATGACTAAGGTTCTAATTCTCCACTTCCAATTCCCTTTCTTGGTTCCAATTCTTCACTTCCAATTCTTTTATTAATTATTTTATCTACTATCATAGGCAAATGGCAAGCCAGCATAAGATAGTAAACTTGAGTATTCAATTCTGTGTCTTTGCCAATTAAATAGGGAACTTTATGAATGTTTAATAATAATAATAATAATAATTTTAATACTTATAAACCGCTCCCTCTCCCCATGGGGACTCGGGGCGGTGCACAGGCAGAATAAAAACAATAAAAATAGACAAACAATTCTAAAACCAAATTAAATTTAACCTGTGCTAAAACTCCCATAAAACTAACTATAGTAAAACTACCCAGTAAAACCCCCAAGACAGGGAGACTATCCCAGGCCGGCCAGACAGAAAAAGTGAGTTTTTAATTTAAGACGGAAGGAGCGGAGGTCCGTGGTCGTTCTAATATCGGCAGGAAGGTCGTTCCAGAGGGCTGGGCCCGCCACAGAGAGAGCCCTTCCCCTGGGCGTCGCCCGCTGACAAAGTCTAGTGGACGGCACCCGGAGAAGTCCCTCTCTGTGGGAGCGAATCGGCCGTGAGGATGTATGAGGCAGGATCCGATCCCGCAGATAGCTAGGTCCCGAGCCATGGAGCGCTTTAAAGATGATAATTAACACCTTGAAGCGCACCCGGAAGACGACAGGTAGCCAGTGCAGCTCGCGCAAGAGCGGTGTTACGTGGGTGGACCTTGCGGTCCCCATAATTGCTCGCGCGGCTGCATTCTGGACTAGCTGAAGTCTCCGGGTGCACCTCAAGGGAAGCCCCATGTAGAGAGAGTTACAATAGTCCAGTCGGGATGTCACGAGCGCATGAGTGACTGTGCGAAGGGCGTCCAGATCCAATAGGGGGCGCAATTGGCGAACCAGGCGAACCTGGTAAAACGCCCTCCTGGCCACGGCTGTCACTTGATCTTCCATGGACAGCCGGGCATCCAGGAGGACACCCAAATTGCGCGCCCCATCCACAGGGGCAAGATGTTCGCCCCCTATGGCCAGCGATGGAGTAAGCTGGTTGAATCGGGCAGCCGGAAACCACAGCCACTCGGTCTTGGTCGGTTTGCACTGTTAGAAAAGATTTATTAGGTAATTCCCAACAACTTTTAAAAATAAAAGTCTGATGCATTAGAAACACAAGATATTATAGTGTTACAGTACCTTATAGCTTTGAAGATACAAAAGGCCAAAACAAAAGAAGCCCAAAACAACAATGAAAGGCAGAGCTGTTTTCCATGCTTGTTTGGCAAAAAAAATTCATACATGAAAACAATGCATCTGAATGTAATTACAATAATAAAGTCCAGGCTTCAGAAAAATTCTTAATCGTATACCGAAAAAAGTTAAAGATTAACAATAAAGCAAAACTGGAAGAGAGAATCTCAACTAATAAATATTAATATCTATACGTAAGAGTATTTTACTCATTCTTTGCCTCAGTTTGGTAGATTTGGATAATCAAGACTTGAATCTGTAATGTTACAGAGTGTTGGGGATGTCGAATATCTGTATAAAAAGAGCTTAAAGGGTCTATTGTACTTTTTAATCTCTCCTTCAATCAAGCCAGTTTCCCTTCTGGAGAGAGGGAAAATAAATATTACAAATAATAAAAAAAATATTTAATTTTTTTCTCCCCAATCTCTTTCTAAGTCAGAACTTTGGGATATTATAGACTGTTGAGGCCCTGTTGATATCCTTCTTCAGTTAAGAGAAGTTGCATAGTCCTAATTGTGAACAATCTATAACCTTTCAAATATACAGGTCAGCAAACACAGTATAGAAAGTGAGAAGCGAACAGGACATGTCCACAGCTCGATGCCCGTGTTTCTCTAACCTCCAGAATATTCTCTTAAGGAAGAGCTTGGTTTCTGGATTACTCTGACAGCTGTACTTGCTCTGTCCTTCCAAATTCCTATCTGAATATATGGAGATGGGAGAGAAATGGGGGTGTGACTAAATATGAACTATTTTCTCCCCGTCATGAATTAGAATTAGAATTTATTAAATTGAGTAAATGAGTACTTTACTGTCTTTGAATTGGATATCAATCAACTCTGAATCTCCCAATGCTGTTTTTATGGTTTCTATCATCCCCAGTTTATTTGACTAATGACCAGAGACTATGGTCACTATAGTCCACCATCAGAGGATCCATGTATGGGAAAGTCCATTAAAGATTCTCAAACATGATTATTCTACATGCTGATGGGTTTATATATAATAGACAGATTAGACAGACAGAGCCAGTCGGTCTGGTGGTTAAGACATCAAACTAGAAAGTAGCTGATTGTGAGTTCAAGTCCCGCATTAGCCATGAAAGCCAGCTTGGTGATTTTGGGCCAGTCATTCTCTCTCAGCTCAACCCATCTCATAGGATTGTTGTTGTTGTGGAGAAAATAGGAGGAGGAAGGTATGTTGTATATATTCGCTGCCTTGAATTGTTTGTAAAAATAATAAAGGCAGGGAATAAATAAAAGAGACAGAGGGGGGCGGTGGAAGAGAAAGAGATTCTTAAAAGTTTATTTACAAAACTTTCAATTTAACACAAATTAACTTCTTTAATATACAAGAACATCATGTTCAGAGTCACGGAGCATAAGCCTACAAAAACTGGAGCAAATTAACTTGAAGAATGATTTGGTATTGCCTTCTGCCAAATAAATCCAGACTTCTGAACTCACCAAACAGTGCAAAGAGGTGTTAGCATGGTAGAGTTCTAATATCACTACTGTTTAGAATATGAAAGGGATCCCAGGCTAATTCTTTTCACACAGGGTTTTTTTTTTGGTATATAGGGTGAACATGCAATTAGATTATAAAAAATAAAGCAGCTCTTACAAGAGTCATAAAACAACTACACAATTTCTAGATCAGTGACAAAATCTGAACAACATCAATCCAATTATCAAATCAAGAAGTATTGAGAGGAAGGGACAAGAGGGTGTCAACCTATTCTCCAATGCACCTGAGGGCAGGACAAGAAGCAATGGTTGGAAACTAATCAAGGAGAGAAGCAACCTAGAACTAAGGAGAAATTTCCTGACAGAACAATTTATCAGTGGAATAAGTTGCCTCCAGAAGTTGTGGGTGCTCCAATACTGGAAGTTTTCAAGAAGAGATTGGACAACCATTTGTCTGAAATGGCATAAGGCTCCCTGCCTGAGTTGGGGGGTTGGACCTGAAGACCTCCAAGTCCAACTGTTATTTGTTATTCAAATTCTGAGTTCCACAGAATTTTGGAGAGCCATCTTTTTACTATAAAGAGAATACCAAGAGTCTTTCACATTTATTTGTAGGAAAACACCGAGAACATACCATGTGCTGTTTTAAGAAGTCAACCACGCTTTATAAATAGCATCCATTTGTTTAATTTATCTACTACACTAAAGAGAGGCATAAAGTTTTAACGTGCTCACAAACTGCAGGAATAGCCAATAAATTCTAAAGGAATTCCTCTGCACAAAACCACTAATTAACCTAAAACCACAAACAAATTTGAGAACCAAAGAGAACTGCACTCCTAAAGAATTATGGGTCCCTCGGTACAAGGAAAGGGCTTTTTTCCTTTTACAAAGTCAAGAGTAGAGACACAAGTTTATTCTTACAGAATACAGAATATCAGTGTTATAAGGGACCTTGGAGGTCTTCTGGTTCAATCCCTTGCCCAACCAGGAGACCCAATTGCATCTCTTCTTAAAAAGGTGCAGTGTTGAAGCACCCACAACTTCTAAAGGTAAGCCATTCAATTGATTAATTGTTCTCACTGTCAAGAATTCTTTTCTTAATTCTAGTTTGAATCTCTCTTTGATAAGCTTCCATCTGCTGTTACTTCTTATCCTGATCTCTAGTGCTTTGGAGAATAGACTAATCTCCTCTTCTTTGTGACAAATATTGGAAGACCGCTATCATGTTCATCATTGTCCATCATAGTCATTGTAGTTCAATTTTTTTTATCATTCTCCAATAGTTTCTTTGATTAAATGTATCTTATCATTGGTATACTGATTTTTTTTTATTTTTAATACAAGTGCTTGCTGGTCAAGGTAATGTCTCTTAGCATCAGATACTGGAAAATCAAAATATGGAAATATTTTTGCTGATATTCCATTAATTAATGAACAACTCAGTATTTCAGGAACCACATATGTTTTCAGACTTCATCAAGATTAATACCACTAGTAAGTGTATCCTTGATCCTTTCTGAGCTTGGTTGTTTTCTTGCAGATGTTTCATTACTCAACCTAGTACAACTAAGCTCAGAGAGCACCAAGGACCCCTTGTTTCAACCTGTGTTCAAAATCTTGTCTTTTGGAAACCAGATTGTGTTTCCAACACTTGCACAGTCTCAGAGTGACTACCATTGGCAACCTACCCAACTGGCTTCCAACAAGCAAAGAAAATGGGGAATGCAGGATTCACTTAATTAATTAAAACCTAGAACTATGCCAGATACGGTCTGACCTAAACGTACTACACAAAATTATCTGCTACAACATCCTACCTGTCAATGACTATCTCAGCTTCAACCACAATAATACACAAGGAAACAATGGATACAAACTCAAGGTAAACCGCTCCAAACTCGATTGCAGAAAATATGACTTAAGCAACAGAGTGGTTATTGCCTGGAATGCACTACCTGACTCCATTGTTACTTCCCCAAACCCCCATAACTTTAACCTAAGACTGTCTACAGTTGACATCACCCCATTCCTAAGAGGTCAGTAAGGGGCATGCATAAGCGCACCAGTGTGCCTACCATCCCTGTTCTACTGTCTCCTTTTATTCGTACCCATTTACTGTGTTCATATTTATGTTTATACTTATATCTGTTATCTTTCACATGTTTGACAAGATAAATAAAATTAAAAATAAAATAACGACCGCATGTTTCACTTAAGAACTGCAGAGATTTCTTTAACAACTGTGGCAAAAAAAATGGTAAAATTATGTATGACTCACTTAAAATTATGTATGACTCACTGATTGCCTTGCTTAGCAATCAAAATTCCAGTTGTGGTCCTACATTGATGACTACCTGCGTTTCCTAAAATTTCAGCAATATAATACAGAATGGCTATCTTCAACCACTCAATCTCTGTTCCCTAAACTCATGAAGAAAACGGAAAAAGCCAAAGCAATAGCGTACAGTGAATGTCACAAATTACTTACAACTATTCTCCTGGATATGAAGAGACATACCAGGCAGAAGGGGGTCTCCTTATTATTATTAAGGGGGTATTTGAGAAGTTTACTTTGAGTGACCATCAACCATTTAATCATAAACTAGTCTGATGCAGCACCGCACAAAAGAAAGTAAGAGTGAAAGACTGAGAAAATGGAACAGTCCTAATTAGCGAAGGCTGTAAATAACTTTGCAGTTTATTTGGGTTTAGAATTATCTCCACCGAAATCAGGACTTTGGACTGAGACTGACATGAACCAGCCATTACCTTAAAAACCAACAACCCCGATAAGGTTCTCAAAAGGAAATCTGTACAATGACAAACGTAAGCATTAGCCATTTGCTTTCATAAACCGATATACTGCCTTCTTATTGCTCACCATCACAGGCAATTAAATTAACAATGAACAGAAATCAAAGCCCTCCAACAGCAAACAGAGCAAACTAAAACAGGCAGGGACATTCCGTGCTAGATTTTCCATGCTCTTTACTTTAGGCCAGGATACATGTACACATTGATATCGTTACAACCAAAAGACAAGTGAATCTTAAAACAATCCTTTTATTCATTATTTTTTTTAAAAAAAGAACAATTTCACATTGGATGTGATATGTTTATTTAACTCCTCTGTGAGGCTTCTAGGGAACTAGTTTGTTATTGTAATAGGAAATGAGAAAAGGAAATATTAAAGGTGCTTTTCCTTTTTAACAATGAGTGGGACCATTTGTTTATTAAGCTGGAAGTTCTCAAATCCCTTCAATATCCCCCAAATGAGAGACATTAAACATTCAAACTCAATAGGAATGCTGTTAAGAAACTAATGGTTAATACACTTTAAAACAACCAGAGTTACAGGTTATTTCAGTCTGTACATCACTCCTTGAACTCATGTTCATCACCAGGAGCTCAATATCAAAAACACAGTTGACTTATGATTGTAATTGAGTCCAGAATTAAAGTCGGAAGTTGTAAGTCGAGGCATCATGTGACTGACTAGTTCAAATTTTTTGGAACTTTTCCAGCAGTCATTAAGGAAATGCCACAGTCATTAAGCGAATACTGTGGTCATTAAGCAAAACCATTTTACCCAATGGATTTTTTCCCCCAGAAACTGTCACGGGACACAGCAAATGACCATCAAGGAGAGTTGATTGCAAAGAGACTTAGGGTGTGTGTGTGTGGCTAAAGCAACTTCAAAATCGAGTCTCAAGCAGTTTTTACAAGGTCTTTCATAACTTCGAACAGTCACTAAGTGACTGGTCATAAGTAGAGGTCTACCAGTATCCAGTCTATACTCCAGAAATCAAATTATGTTTTCAAAAATAGAATTCAAGATTGATGCCAACAACACCAAGGAAAAAAAAATCTGAATGAATATATTTTAAATATAAAAAGCTAATAATTATTCCTAAAAGATTTCTCACAGTATTGCCAAGCTTCTATAAATGTATTCAAATTAAAAAAACACACCACTATGTTGGTGATATTACCACTAAATACCATGGAACTGATATAATTCAGCCTTGTCTAATCTGATGCCTTCAAATATGTTGGGCTTCCATTATTTGTAAGCAGCTGTGTTGAAGCCCATTATCCTTAGTCAGAATCTGATTGAAGAATATGTGATACCCACTAAAATCTTATTATTCACCACACAGAAAGAATGCTGACAATATAAAAACGAATTACTCCAAAAATGGAGAAATACTTTCATAATTTTATAAAGCTTTTAGATATATATTTTATATATTTTCATAGACCTAAGTTTCATTATGGCACTCTTAGAGGTCAAAACTAAAGCAAGGCTAAAATTTTGTGAACCTTTGAATTTTCTATATTTCTGTGTAAATATGAGTTAAAATAAGTTCTATTATCCATACAAATCTTAAAACTAGATAAAGTGAACCCAGTTAAGCAAATGAGTCAAAAATATTATACATGTTTATTTACTCAGGAAAATGTTCCTAAGCTCATATTTGTGTGTAGTAAAAGTATGAACTCCCTCTTGGAGGTACAGAAATGTAATAAACAAACCTCTAGGGAAGGTGTGTCAAACTCGCACCATCACAGCACCGTCACGTGACATATCGGGACTTTTCCCTCCTTCGCTAAACCGGTCGGGGGGGCGGAGCCAGCACATGACATATCCAGCCCACGAGTTTGACAGCCCTGTCTAGGGTTGCCAATTTATTTGAAGGGGAAATCAGAATCAGGTCTTTCAATCAATGGGACGATACTCAGATATATGTGGGGGAATACCTATCTTAGTTATTAGAACAAAATTCTAGATATTCACTCTCAAGTCTCATCTTCACAAATACAGGTAAGTGGAAGTGTGTCATAGCTCAAGCAAAAGAGGTATCTGAGGACCTCTGAAAAATAGTTGTTGATGCTCACTTTCAGATGGAAATACAACTATGGGGCTGAATTGCAAGTTCAACTACACAGCATAAACATCACATTGCCTTAAATAATCCTTGAAGTCAGGACCCAGACATAGCACCGCCACATATTTAATTTTGCACTCAGGAGAGCATTAGTGTTTTTTATTAAACAGGAATCAAACATACATACACACCCTGCCTTCAATTGTATAACAGGTCACTTTCCACATTTGGAGGATGTGTATGTTTATGTAGGTCAGCCAGATGTGAACTCACAATTTTAACCATGATAAGACAAAATGCAGAATTTGTTTTAAGAAGTTGCTAGGTTGCTATATCCTCTCCAACCCCCCAAATCTAGATATTGTTTATTACTGCATTGCCTTCAATTTTCCAAACCCATCTTAAGTTCTATGCAGCTGAAAAACGTGGAGTACTATGTATCTTTTCTAACTAAATAAATGAAATAGTTTATGATTGGGCTTTGAATTAATCATAATTATGCTTTAATCTCAAACTGAATCATTTAGCATTTTGATTAATTATTGGTTCAATTGTTAAAAAGCAAACCAAATTTGAAATGTACTGGGTTACTGCAAGAGAATTACTGAAATAGAACATAACAAGAGGGTGGGGGGAGCATATTTGAAAAAAAGTCAGTCTAAACATTTTAACTAAAACAAGATAAAAAATAGGAACATTCTGAACTACATCTTGATCTTTAGATAGATGAGTAACTTCTCATCCAAAGGCGAAAAAGTTCTAAAAGGTAGCTTTTCAAGAATGTGTGCATAACTAGTCTTCTTTTTCTGGATACTGGTTATTTCTATGGGGTATTTTTTTCACAAAAAGCACAAAGAACTGTTTTAACTGTGGTTAAAAAGTTTGATGAATGCATATATAAAAAAATTACAGGCACTTCTCAGAATAGATTTTATGCATTGATAAGGAGAAGCCAATAGAATGAGACAGCTGACTAGCAGCAGGAGAGATGGACACTACAAATATCTCTGTAGTAAAAATATCTCTCTCTGGATCTAGCCAATGTGGTACACATCATAACTACATTAATAATGTCATGTATTCTATGCAGGGCATTCCTTGAAGGCTTTTTGACAGCAGTTTTTAAAAAGTTAAGAGCCGGTATGCGATTTACACCACAATACACTGATTTTAAACCAGCTATTCCAGCCCACTAGTATGATTTCAGATACAATTTCAGATTCTGGCTCTTTTCCATAAAGCTCTGAAGTTGGAAGATATCATAGCACAAAGGCCCCTTCAGTGGTGGGATTCAGCCAGTTCGCACCACTTTGGGAGAACCTTCGGTTGTTAACTTTCTGAGCAGTTTGGTGAACTGGTTGTTGGAAGAAATCATTAGGGAAGAGAACTGATCGTTAAATTATTTGAATCCCACCACTGGGCCACTTCCTCTCCTATAACTCCATGTTTAACATTTGCAATCTGGTGATTCAAGACAAATCCCAGAGACACTAGGGAGACTGTCATGGAGATCTGGCCAGAGTCTTTTCTGCAGCAACATTCAATTGTGGAATTACCTTCTTTGAAAGATTAGGTTGATTCCATCTTTGCTGAATTTTTGTCAAGCAATGAAAAAGGTTTGCTTTATTTCGATTTCAACAGCTTTTTAAAACAGAGAACATTCTCCAGTATTTTGTCATTGTTCAGTCACTAAGTTGTATCCATATCACACCAGGTCCCCTTGTCCTCCCTGATTCTGCCCAACTCATGCCCACTGCTTCGATGACACTATCTAACCATCTCATACACTACTGGCCCCTTCTCCTTTTGCCTTCAATCTTTCCCAACATCAGGGTGTTTTCCAATGAGTCCACTCTTCTCATTTGTGGCCAAAGTATTTGAGCTTCAAATGTAGATTTTGTAAAAAGCTCAGCTTTTAAGATGTTTTTAATTTGGGAATGCCTTCATATTCTATTGTAGACATCATGTGGATGCTCCGAGGGCCAAAAACAGTTTACAATCAAGGCAGTTGATTGCTCACAGGCCAGTGGGAATCTCGCTAACCCATGTGCATAAAACATGGTCAACTTCTGGTTTCCAAGATGCACAGAAGAACTGACATATATCCCAGGACAGGACGCTGCTCTTATTTTTGTCCATTAACTAAAAGCAAATTTCTACTGCCATTTATTTCTACACACACTAACGCACACCGTAGGTAAACACACAGCTTGGACAGCAATAATAATTAAAGGTTAATGCCACTGAAATGCTGACACATAACCCAAGATAACTACTTATAACCCATCTACATCACTGCATTAGCAAAGCTTACTAGAAAATAGCCCATTAAAGCAATTAGGTACGTACCAACAACATAAGCAGATGTCAACATTGCTGGAATACTCCAGTCCAATTAGCTAAATTCAGAACATTATTTATATTGGTTCAGTTACTTTTACTGAACTAGGGAGAATTGCATTATCTCTCCCCCCCTCCCTCTCTCTTCTATCTATCTATCTATCTATCTATCTATCTATCTATCTATCTATCTATCTATCTATCTATCTATCTATCTATCTATCTATCATCCATCCATCTATCCATCTATCTACAGTATCTACTAAATTTTGAACCAAGGAAGAAATAATTTGGCATCTTCCAAGATAAGATTGAACATATAGCTTATTTATCAAAACCACCACCAACAAAACTCCCCTGTTCTGGATTCTCCTGAGCTGAAATATTTGATGTTGTCACTTTCTCTTTCCATACCCCTTCTCCACTGATGGACGAAGCTCAGCTGGAATCCTACTTGTTTCTAATAGGGAAAGAAGAATGGAATTCCCTAGCATCAGGGCAGATTAATAATTAACATTTCAGGAAATAGAGCGGCTTTTTATAATGTATTTCCCAATAAGTTGAAAGGCTCTTTGGTAAGGTTATTGTTGTGAATGTACAATGAGGTGTATTTCACCAAAGTTTTGTTATGGCTGCCAAACTCTGGCAACAGAGGGACTGAATGTTGGGTACTTCTATTTGGGAAAAACCCCTAGGTAAGTTAATCATGGTCCACTGATAGGTCAGGCTAATTAGTTGCACCTGTATCCAAGATGATTCCACTTCCTTATTTTATTGTTTTCTCAACAATGCAGCTGCATTAACTGCAAGCAAACCTCAACTTACAGTTGTCTGTTTTAACAAAAGTATGGAATTATGATGGCCTTGGAAAGGATGATTTATGGCCCACAAAGCATTTCTGGCCATCACAAAACGTTGCACCGCTGTCCCTACAGTGGGATGATTGGGTTCTGGGTGCTTGGACACCTCTTTGCACTTATGAACACTTGCCAAGTGTCCTGCGATCATGAGATCACCAATTGCAATCTTCTCCGCTGGCTTCCCCAGAAAGTCAATGGGAAAGAAGCAGAGAAGTTTGCAAGCTGTTCCTTGCAACTTGCTGAAAGAGCTGCCATATGAAGGGAGTTGAATTCCTTCAGCGGGGTGCAGAAATAAGCTCTGTTCCTTCACCTGGCCAAAGGAATTCCCTTCCATGCATGAGGAGAAGTGAACTATTTAGTGGGGTGCAATAAAGGAGTGTTGCACAGGCACCATACGCTCCATGGCGCATGTGCGGAAGTCCCAAAAACTTCGAATGCCAATAAGGAGTGCATCCTCCGGAGCACCGTACTGGAACGGTACCTGGTGCTCCCGGCAGGCACTGGTATGCTGTGGTCGTAACCCACCACTGCTTCTACACATGGAGGGGAAATGAACGACTTCAGCTCGGACAGAAATGGAGTTAAAAACCTGAAGACTTGAGCTCTGTTCCTGCACCCTGTCAAAGAGTTCCCTTCTATAAACAGAGAGGAGCTGAAATCCTTCGGAAGGCAGCTCATTCAGTCATCCTTCAAAGATGAGAGGAAGTTGAAATACAAAGAGTTAAGAGGTAGCATAGTAAAGAAATGAGCACAATGGGTGGGAATCCTTGGATGCCCAGTGCTGGCCTCATGCGCGTGTCTCTTCACTCAGGGGCTGAAAATCCTGCTTGGATTTTGGCATGGAAGATTTTCAGCTCATGCACATAATCTCCTAGAGTCTTCCCCCACTTCTTTCCAGGGATGCTGTCTGCTTAATAACCCACAAGACTGCCTAATGACCACAACCTAGAGCAGTGATGGCTAACCTTTTTTGGCTCGCGTGCCAAAAGCGGGGGGAGCGCAGGGGGGGGTCATGCGAGGGCGTGCCACACCCATAATGCTATGCGCGCAACCCCCTGCTTTTGATGTGCTTTTTTCGCCCTCCTCAGGCTCCAGAGGCTTTCTAGGAGCCCGGGGAGGGTGAAAACAGCCTCCCCCCCTCACTTCCAGAGGCTTCAGGAGCTTCCCTAATACCTTCTCCCCGATATTAGGACAACTACGGACCTCCGCTCTTCCGTTTAAAATTAAAGACACATCTTTTTCGCCTGGCCGGCCTTGGGTAGTCTCTTCTAAGGTTAGGGGTTTTAGGGGTAGTTTTAGTTTAGTTTATGGGTTTTTAGCGCAGGACTAATTTAATTCATTTTTAATTTTGTATTCTGTCTGTGGTTTTATCTGTATTTTTAATTGCCTGTGCCCCGCCTCGAGTCCCTTTGGGGAGAGAGAGCGGGATATAAAATTAAAATTATTATTATTATTATTATTATTCCCTGAAGCCTCCAGAAGGTGAAAAACTGCGTCAAAAGAAGGCCTAAATCAACTGGCCAGTGCACAGAAGCGCACTGGAGCTGACAGGGCAACGCCTCACGTGCCCTAAGAAATGGTTCCGCGTGCCACCTGTGGTACCCGTGCCATAGGTTCGCCATCACTGACCTAGAGTGCTGGGATTGCAGTTATTGAACAGAGCACTTAATGACGGCTTGCTCAATGGCTGAGATTCTGGTCCCAATTATGATAGTAAGTTTTAATGCAAGATGAAGAAGAGAATAATTATTTATTAAGCTTGCATGATGCTAAACTCTCAATGACCTCTGGAGCCACCGTTAATAATTCTGACATTAAAAAAAATCAAGATCATTTAAAAAATCTATGATAGCTTTTTATTAAATCTATGATTGATCAATGATAATGTTATAGAAATTCTGGGAAGGATTTTCAGACCTAGGAATGAAAACTTCGGGATACACTACGCAAAGCTGATGCAATTTCATGATTTGGATTCAGTGAATATTTTCCAACGAAAGTTATCAGATGCACTGCTGCTAAACAGAACAGTACTAAATATGTAAACTAGAAACATGGGTTAAAAGAACATTTCACCCCACATTTATCATTTCAGCCAAACAATATGAGGCTAGCCATGAAAACAACACACATGGCTAAAATTAGACATCTGAATTAAGTTAAAAGATTAACACAGTAACTTTTGACAAACTGGCTAGAAACATTTCGTGCAAAGCAAAAATCAGACTTATGCTCTCCAAAGGCCCAGAACATAACATTCAGGAGGAGGCTTTATGTTACATGCGTTGTGTGTGTGAAGAGAGACATTTGTGTCGTTAGATTGCAAGTGAAGTAACTAAACATCAAATCTTAATTTAACGGTTTGAAGAATCTCACCCAACAGTGGTGTTTGTTAGCTAGCCTCATGCTACAAGGATTCATAACTCTTACAATAATTTCAAGAGGCTGGATGAAACAACTTCCTTAGCAGTCCAACAATTCTATCCTTAGCCTTAGCCTTATTTATTTATTTATTTATTTATTTATTTATTTATTTATTTTATTAAATTTATACCCCGCCCTTCTCCTTGTTAGGACCCAGGGCGGCGCACAGGTATGTTAAAATACATACAAAATATATAAAATTTAAAATACTTATTCTAATAAATAAACCTTGCGCTAAAAACCGAATTAAAATCCCAAGTTTAAAAACTATCTAATAGTCAGTATGGAGGTTACGCTAGGCCGGCTAGATGAAATAGGTGTGTCTTCAGACACTTGCGGAAGAGGCGGAGGTCTCATCTTTTTCTACATACCTAATTATTTAAAGGAATAATCACTGCCTCTTCACTTTATTTTCTGTGGCAATGAAGAGTTTTATATCAGAACAGATGGCACTGACGCGCATCCACATGTTGTCTAAATACAATGGGTGTATCTAAGCAGATACATAGCTGGTTTGTTCTTTGGAGTCACAATTACTGTCACTATGCCCCCTTCTTCTAGATCAGGGGTGTCAAACCGCAGGCCGGATGCATCATACGCAGACCACGCCCACCCCAGCCCCGCAAAGGCAAAAAGCCCTCACAATAACGTCATGTGACATGATCGAGTTTGACATCCGTGTTCTAGATAGATGGGTTTGTGTTGTGCGCATGACAATATATTCAGCACTCTGTGTTCTTCACACTGAACACATCCTTGGATGCAGTTGTGGGGAGAATGGGACCGTCCAACTGTCAGGGTTCCAAGTAACACCCTCAACGAAAGAAGACTTGAGATTCCTCAAACTTCTATTTTATTAGAGATGTCATATTGGCACATCTGGGAAAACCCAAATCTGAAAGCTTCCAGGTTTTCCCCACCCAAATGACAGTTCAAGTCCCCTCCCAGCATCCACATGTCCATCTCATGGTCCAATCAGGCACCAACCAAAACTGGAGATGCCTCCCAGACATACCGTTGCAGCTGCAAGGCAAGATGTCATTGACTTGCTGAGAAAGGAACGTTATTTTGACTATATCTGCCCCGCTCCATATAATTCCCCCTCCCAATTTCCCACAGCAATAAACGTGGCAGCCTTAAGGCCCAACACAAAAGATGGCTTCAAGGCCTGACACCAACTTTCCATGGGAAATCACATTTTTCCCATTGGAAGAAAAGCAGGGTACACTATATTGGGTCCAGTACTACCTGCAGATATGAAGAATTGTGCCAATAGAGCACAATAGAGAGAAGACCAACTGTGCACTTTATGTATAAAAATATAGGCATTTACAATCGCATAGCTGCAAATGTGTGTGAAAGAATGCAATGAGAGAACATACAGCTAAGAGAATCAGAAAAAAGAAGCAGGATGATTCAATTTGAACATTTTTCTCATTGTTCTGGAACCTTCTCCTGCATTACTGTGTTTAGGGGTAAAATCCTACGTAAAAATTCTTTCTGTGTTTTCATCTACCTTAATACGTTAAAAAAAACCTCCTCTCTCTCTCTCTCTTCATGTAGACTAAAATACCTTTAAAGTGCAAAGGATACCAGAAGGACTTTTTCAACTTAGCAGCTAGCATTTTAATCAAGACAAACCCCTAGCAATGAACATAAACATACGTAGTTTATAAAGACAAAAATAGCTTTACTAAGCCTTTTGTAAACATATAACACTCAACCCGGGCCAGAACAGTGAGAACCATTTTTCACAGTTTTGTGCAACAGGTTAGCTGACTTGCTGGGAAATCTTTTGACTGTTCTTCGAATATAAGACTTGGATCTGCAAATTGGTGTCCCTAAAAGAAACATATAACCTTGAGGGTAGTTGGTGGCTTGAGGGTGTTTTCTCTGCCTCTTAATTTATTTACATCTTAATTTTTAACTTTATTCTTAATTCTGTTTTTAATTTTGTTTTTATATCACTTTAAAAACTTTGATATAAATCTGGGAGTCCTCCTGGATCTGCAGCTTAGCTTAGAAGAACACCTGACGGCCATGACCAGGGGGGCCTTTTACCAGGTTCGCCTGGTACATCAGTTGTGCCCCTTTCTGGATTGGGATGCCCTGTGCACAGTCACTCATGCCCTCGTCCTTTCTCGCCTGGACTACTGTAACACATGGGGCTGCCCTTGAAGAGCACCTGGAGACTTCAGCTGGTCCAGAATGCAGCCGAGCTGGGTTATCATGGGGGTACCTAGGTGCTCCCATGTTACACCCCTTTTAGGCGATCTGCACTGGTTGCCGATTGTTTTCCGGGTGCGATTCAAGGTACTAATTATGAGCTTTAAAGCGCTCCATGGCTTAGGCCCAGGGTACTTGTGAGACCACCTACTGCCACCGGTAGCCTCCCATCGTCCAGTACGATCCCAAAGAGTTGGCCTCCACAGGGTGCCATCAGCCAGACAGTGTCGGCTGGTGACCCCCAGGGGGAGACCCTTCTCTGTGAGAGTGCCTTCCATTTGGAATGAGCTACCCTCGGAGCTTCGCATAATTTCCGACCTCCTGTCCTTTTGGCGCACCCTAAAAAGCTGGCTTTTTCAGCAAGTCGGCCTGGCCGGAACAAAATAACTTATTAATTTTAATTCCAAATTTAATTTATTTTATATCATGTGTAAATTGTTAATTAATTTATTGCTTATTGCTTATTGGATTCTTTATTTAATCTCTTTTTAACTTTTGTACTATGTGTTCCTTATGTTGTATGCCGCCCTGAGTCCTTTGGGAGAAAGGTGGCATATAAATCCAATAAATCCAATCCAATCACTGTATGTTATTATAAAATGACCCAAAGTTATTCAGATGAAATGGGTAATGTAGAAATTTCATAAATCATAACACATACCAAAAATTGGATGGGAAGGAGGATGAATTTCTACTTTCGGGCAAGAAAGGTTGTTTGTTTTCTAATTGTGCACCTGTCTTTCCCATAAACTATTTGTCCTCAACACTTCTGAGCTTTTTTTGGATTTGGGTAATAAATTTAGAAGTCAAGCCACAGCATCAGATGCTGCAACTGTCTTAACTTTCAACTGAATTCTCAGCAATGCCTGTGTAAAATGTTGGCATTTTAGCACAAACATACAGGGCCTTTAAAAAACTTCTTGCTGATTCGGAATTCATACCGTTTGGGTTAATCTGGTTCTTTGTCTAATCCAAAATGTGATACAAACTACTACAAATAAAGTATGTATTTACGGAAGACGGAATCTACATGGTCTAGTACAGTGGCTAAGCTTTTCTGGACCTTTTATGTGCGCGAATACATGCCAGAACTCCCAAATGCAATGCGTGTGGGGCCTCATACATGCATGTACACCCCATGTGTGTCCCGCCCTCGTGCATGTACACACAACCCCCTGCACATGTCCTGCCCCCCATGCACCCATCTCTCCCCTGCCTGCACGCGCCCCACCCCCACACATGCTAACCCCCCACATGTGCCTCGCCACCCCTGTGCATGCGTGCATGCCCCCCCCCCCCGCTCCTGCGCATGCATGGCAGAGACCCAAGACCAGCTGGCCAGTGGGAGACTCGTGTGCATGTGCAGCAGAACTGAACTGGGGCAACGGCTCATGTGCCATCAGAGAGGGCGATGTGTGCCACCTCTGGCACATGTGCCAAAGGTTCGCCATCATAGGTCTAGTCATTTTATGATGACAAAGGAAGACCTACCTGCATATTATCTCAGAGTTCAACCCTGGAAGAGCAGAACATTTCCCACATTGTAACACAGTAAATGCAGTAAATGCTAAATCACATTGACATGTAGCCCATGTACATCTCAATATGGAGAGATTTGACAGGAAAGTTTCCACAACTGCAAAATGAACTAAAGTGCAGATCATCTATCATAATATTTTCATTTCAAAATAGCTGGTACAACATAATGTAAATTTGCGGTTTCAGACTAGAAACTTCCTTAAATGCAGAAAGTCAAGTAAATGCATTAAACCTTTTAAAAAAAAAACCTCTCTAACAGCTTCAGTGTTAATAAGTGAATGAATAACAATAAAGTTCAGTCAGATACAGAATCCTTTTAAAAGCATTTTAGCACTGTGTGTAACCAGTTACATCCCCAAATATAAGGCCCTGTGAACAACAAAGCTGCAGGCAACTTTGAAGAAACTTCTGAGCAGTTTACAAATGTCAGCCTATTGCCCTCAACAATCTGGGTCCTCATTTTACCAACCTCGGAAAGATGGAAGGCTGAGTCAACCTTGAGTCAGTTAGGATAGAACTCCTGGCTTGTAATCACTGCGCCACCATGGCTCCTATAGCTAAATATACCATAATTGCTTAGTATTATACAACAAAATATATACTGAAAAACATTACATACATACAATTTTTAACATGCATTTCAATATAATCAGATCACAATTCCTTACTTTGGTGTAAAAAGGTAAAAGTAAAGGTTCCCCTCGCACATATGTGCTAGTTGTTCCCGACTCTAGGGGGTGGTGCTCATCTCCATTTCAAAGCTGAAGAGCAAACGCTGTCCGAAGACATCTCTGTGGTCATGTGGCCGGCATGACTAAACACCAAAGGCACATGGAACGCTGTTACCTTCTTATCAAAGGTGGTTCCTATTTTTCTACTTGCATTTTTACATGCTTTAGAACTGCTAGGTTAGCAGAAGCTGGGACAAATAACAAGAGATCACTCTGTTACGCAGTGCTAGGGATTCAAACCGCTGAACTGCCGATCTTTCTGATTGACAAGCTCAGCATCTTAGCCATTGAGCCACCGCCTCCCTTGTTCTTTGGAGTGTACCCCCACTGAAATACCCTTCTTTTTTCCCCCACTTTAAAAATATACACATGCACACTTTTTTTAGGGACACCAGAAAATTATAGTATTGGGTGGAAAATGTTCTTACTTACAAAATTAAAACATGCAATAAATATAAAACAATAGTAAGAGAACCAGAGTAAAAAGCTTGCCATATTTGCACATAAACTTTTAGTATTAAGACAAGAGTTTCTACAAATACCATTTCATATTACCTGAAAATTTTTACTTTGTGCAAATAGCCTTACTATAAATACCATGCACCTGCTCTAAAAATTCACATAGCTCACAGCCACATTTTTAGACCTTTTTCAATTTAAACGTATAAATGATGTAGGATCTAGGTTAAAATTAGAAGGTTATGCTTCACGAGGATTCCTCTTAAAGAAAGAAAAGAAATGTAGTTTTCTTATTGTAGATTCAATTGTAATCAAGAGGGCAGATTTCTTTAAAAAAAACAGTTCTAGATTGATAGATACAGCTGGACAAGTTTCAACGAGCAGACTAGAGTTGCAACTCACCCTGCAAGCTTTGGATGTGTAAGACTTTTTTGACCCATTTCAATAAAGGACTCTGGTCTCAGATTTGCATTTTGTCATATGCATCCAAAGGGAGGAAAAAATGGGCATTGCCTTTGTGGTGCATAATTTGGTTGCAGTCCTGTGTGATGGGAGGCATTTTAAAATGCACACGTAGAGAAGATAAAAGAGAACCGTACTCTGGAAGGCTTCAAAACGAAATCTTTCAAACATTGCAGATGGCAATAATATATTTCCTTCCTTGATTTCTGAATAACTTCTGAAAGTAGATGTAAGACCCATATCCTTTAGGTCTCTAAAGAAGCTGTAACTCAGTAGTTAAGACACATGTTTTCAATTCCAGGCATCTTGGGGGCCTGGAGAGCAGAGAGGCTCAGCACTGCAGCTGGATTAACCACTTAGCTTGTTTTTTGGTCTCAGGGCTCTAGCCAAGCGCTCAGAATAGCAGGGCCCACCACTAAAATTCCCAAACCCATTCGCTGAATGTTTGGTTTTTGTTTACAAAGCGTTTGCAGTTCTTATGGTGACAATAACAGAGGGAAATATACAAGCAGTATTTCATCCGACTACCGCGAAGCAGCAAAATTCATCTCTATTGTGGTCTGGATAATGCATGGAAGGAACTGAAATGACAAAGAAGGTATGGGAGGGACAAAGTTTGACTTCCTCTCTCCTTCTCTCCTGTGCATTGGCTAACGCAAAGAGGAAAGCATTTTTGGTTTCCCTTCTTAACTAATTAGTAATAAGCGTTCCAGGTCATTCTCTCTCTCTATTAGGCTTCTTTTCAAGGAAGTGAACATTATTTTTCCTTGTTTCAAATTTGCTAGATGTCTATTTGGCAAGCTTAAGGATACACTCTTGTGAATTATTTACTTGCTTGGGGAACATGCCCATAAGCATTTAAAATAAATGAGAAATTATCCCAATAAAGTTGTACACTCCTCCATAGAAATAGTAGTTAGGGTTTTTTGCCACTTTTCTGGCATCTAACAATGTCAAGGAACAATGCCTGACTATCAGGCATTTCAGCATTTTCTGAGACAGATCCAAACTATTAAAGGCACAACAAGGCATCATTGCTGAATTAAAGTGAAACTTAACATTTGTCTATGTGGTAAATCAAATTTAAAAAGAATTACTGCGATAATTCTAGATTCAGGGAGCACCAGATTCATAACTGAACAGCGATGACACTTACTGGATAATCTTGGGGAAATCACTTCATATTACTCAAACTTAGTGTCAAGCCCAGAGAGGACAAAGTGAGATTCAATTGAGTCCAGTTCTTTATTTGCTTATGCCTAATAGACAGAATCTTGGCAGACTAAAGCTACAGATTTAGAACCTGATAGACATAACCTGGGAGATTCAAGAGGGTGGCTACTCTGAACCTTTTCCTCCCTCTTCCATCTAATTCAAGACTATGCAGTCTCTTGTCTTGGTCCCACCTCTGGAACATGCTGCCTCCTCCTTGGGAAGCCACGGTGCTACTGCCGAGATCCCCCCCCCCAAAAAAATCCTTCTTCAGCTGCACGTTCCATTACTCCTAGAAAACTGCCAGATGATAAACATGTATTCAGAGAAAGAGGATTAAGTGCTACCCAGATCTGAGAAGAAATAAAAGATAAATATGTAATAAATGGATACTTTCATACTGTGCCCTTTCAGATTCCTATGAATTAAGCAATATGAACCAAAGTGTGGGCAACGGTATTCCAAGATAAGGACTTTGGACAAGACTCCAGGGCCCCATTGCAAAATATGGAGCCTCCAAGGAAAGCCAAACTACCTTACTGTATTTCTCTCTATATATATATATATATTTGTTTTCTGAGGTTTTCACGGGTGTTTGTATGTAGGTCTTTGGTTGTTCGGGTTTTCTCCCGCGTAGAATTGGAAGTATCTTCACGACGTTTCGATGAAGTCTCATTCATCATCTTCAGGCTGGTGCTTCCGGCTTGGTGCTTCCAGGAGCAAAATGAGATATATAATTCCAAACCCATCTATTAAAACTGGAATCTAACTTCATTAAATCATTGTTTTTCTCTAGAATTAGAACAATTAAGTTGGACATACTTTCTAATAAACCTTTCGGCCTTAACCCTAATCCATTTTAGTTTAGAGAATTCTCTGCAATATTACCCCAGGCCAAACGGAATGATACAGCAAAGAATAACAAAGCTATAAAAGATCTTCCACTGAAACACATAATCTAAGACAACTAAACAAAGATTTAGTGGCTTAATTTTCGGTGCTCTTTGTCTGGAGTCTTTGAATGGTGAAAACAAATGATATATCTAAGCAAAACTACAGCAATATATGCTGTTTATTCAAATGTCTCATATTCGCTTTGGTGTGATTTGTCCACTATTCCATCTGCTCAGCCTGGCCAGTATTAGCTGTGTACAAAGCACAAACTGTTTGTCCAACCACTGCGATGACGCAGAAGGTGTTCAGCTAATAATTTTCATCTTTAGCTTTCTAGACCAGCTTTGCTGGCTGGAGAATTCTGGGAGCTGAAGTCCTTCAGACTTAAAGTTGCAAAGGTTGGAGACCCCTGTTCTAGACCACAGCAACAGCAATTGATGGACAACAATGAGAAAATTCCAAGAAAATAAATAAATCCCCACCTTATTTTGTTATATTATCTAATTTATAGGGTTTTAGAATGAGGCAGATTTAAAGTAAATCGCATATGTATCATGAAATTTGCATTCTACTTTTTTGAAACTGACAAAGAATTTAAGCTAAATAGCTATTGGTACTGAATATAATTTGAAATTTTTCATTTAAGAGAATATTCCTCCAAAGCACTTTATTGGGGGGGGAAAGAGATTAAAAAATAAGACAAATTATTTTGTTCCAAAATCACACTGTTATTGAAAGTGAAGGTGTGAAGTCTTCATTACTACCTTGAGTACAAAGATGAGCTCTAAAATCAATTAACAAAATGTTCATTTCTAAAATGTTCAGAAATACAGTTGGAGAGATTGCTACTATATATACTTTTAAAAAAAAACATGTCTGCAATATATATAAAACTTGTCTGTAATATAGTAGGAAAAATAGGGGAGGGGAAGGGAAGAGTGCAGAAAAGAAGGGAAAAGAGAAAGAAAAAGCATTGATTCCCGACTCCCTTTGGTGCAGTAAAATAAGATAGTAGCATCCAACCTCTACTTTTTACTTTTACATAGTAGTGTAAATTAGCAATTTCTATATCAACAAATCTATGCAATTGGTGAAATCCAAAATCAAAGTTTCATTTTTTTCCACTTTAAGCACAAAGTCCAGAAGTGGTTTCCAAGTATTCTAACAAAATAACCTTATTCCTAATTCATAGAATAGGACGTTCGGAACTGCTTTGCAGCCTCAGGACTTGGACAACTGTCATTGATGGAACAATTGTACCAGCAAACTCCATAGGAGCATATCAGCATCACAAGGTGATGTTTGAACAGATATGGCTCATAAAGCATGACAATGACAAACAACAAAACCAACAACAGAATAGCTAAACAAAATCACATTTGGGGATGACCAAGTTAAACCTTGACCTTATTCAAATTGAAATGTGTAGTATAACCTGAAGACAGCAGTTCATGGATAGCCTCCAAATATCATCAAGTAAAGCAGTTGTAAGGTGTGAGCCAAAATGTATCAATGGCAATGTTCAGGATTCATCAACAAACACTGCTGCTAAAGCAAGTGCATTTAAAACATTACGGTATTAAATGTTCGCAAACTTTTTTCCAACAAAAAACAGTAAATGTTAGTTCTCATTACAGATACGGCCAGTACACAGTTTTGTATATTGTTTCTTTCACCAAAATGTCTATCTATCCTCAGGTTTTAGATGAAACTTTGATCAGACCGTATATTGTGGTGGTGTAGGATTACAGATAGTTCTAAAGATAGTAGGATTACATATCACCATCATACCTCCTGATTAGGGGCAAGATCTTCAAATAGTACTTGCAGGGGAACAGCAGTGTCTTCTACTTGAGAACACTGCAGAAACTTCGGGTTGGCCACTACAAGAAACAAAGCACTGACCTAAGATAGGCCTTGGCCTGATCAAGCAGGATTATCTTATGTTCTTAGATGGAAAGGTTCACTAAAGCCATCAAGTCTACTGATAGGGATGTCAGCTAAATTGTATTCCCAGGATAAGACTATGTCAAAATAGTGTGTTCTATATTTCTTCAACAATGTGAATGCCAACTTCGTAAATGAGTATTTAGCTAATGTTAAGATACGTGTTTGACATGCCAAAAAATCCTCAGTATAATTTTAGCCTCTCTAGTTAAAATGCATTATTTTACTTATAAAGTGTCTAGAGATTCCCTTCAAAACAACTGCTCAGAACAGCTTATGACAAAATAATTACAAGTGATGTTTGAGAAACACCAAAGATGCTGCTAGCTTAATGGATAAAAACTGGCACAAGGCAGCTTATGATGCCATTATTCATTACCAGGTCAAAAATTGAAGGAAGCTTAATTTCTCATCATTACAGGTAGTCCTTAACATACAACAGTTTGTTTAGTGACTGTTCAATGTTACACCATTGAAAAATGTGACTTGTGACTGTTTTCCCCAGTTACAACTTTTGCAGCATCCCAATTATGTGACCAAAATTCAGATGTTTGACAACTGGTTCATATTTATAACCGTTGCTGTCACCCAAGATCATGTGATCAGCTTTTGCAACCTTCTGACAAGCAACGTTTAGTTCATTTAACAACCTGGTTATTAACTTATGAACCGCAGTGATTCACTTAACAATTGTGGCAAGAAAGGTCTTAAAATGGGGAAAAACTTGCTTAACAAATGTCTTACTTAACAACAGAAACTTTGGGCTCAATTTGGGTCGAAAGTTGAGGACTACCTTTATGCAGAGCCATAGCCCCAACATGTCATCTGTATAAATTCCACCCTTTAGTTAAAAGTCCTATTTCCATTGACCTTGAAAAGACTGATGAGACTAAACCATTTCTCATCTCTCTGCTTAACTTACCTCATAAGGGTAACATGAAGACAGAATTTAGGAAGATGAGGAAATTGCTGCCTTGAATTCTTCAGAGAAAAGTGAGGTAACAATGGAATATATAAAACATGTGTCAGTGAAAACCAAAAACCTAGCTTCAGATCTATTATTAAGATAGCCTTAGGAAGTAGAACAGAACCTGTTTTGTTTTGAAAAGTTGTCCGAGTACTAACCTGGGCATCTAAGAGGTGGAAAGAGGCAGATCCTATAAAGGACATTTCTACAATAAACCAACTGTAAGATAAACCACACCACTGACTCAGATGACAAATCACAAAACACAAGACTGCTACATTTCAAGGTTGGCTGCAATTCTATTTCTGAAGGGTGTGTGTGTGGAAGAGAGAGGCTATGGACAGAGAACACCTGCTATGTGGGAATTTAATATCACTCAGTTCCATCTTGCTCATTCACAAGAAAAATCATCATGTGTGGTAAGAAAATAGCCAGATAGACCGAAGTCCCCTGACAATTCAATTCTTATTCTCATTTTGGTTTCATGTGAAAGTTCCAGAATTTGGGAATCCCGTAAACTTCTGCCTATTATTGAATTTCAAAAAAAGAATGCAGGAACATCACTGGTCTAACCTAAAATACAAGGATAGCATTTATAAAATTCCAAACTTTTCAGTTCTATGGCCTATTTATATGTTTTCCCCCCTAAATTTTTCTTTATTTTATAGTTAGGCCAAGTCATACAAGATATTTGAAATCCAAGTTTATTGCAATACACAGAAAATTGATGGTTAGGAGAAAGTCCTCAGAATGCTTTCCACAGTTAACTATGGTAGATTACCCTTCCATAGAATCAGTCAGAAAGTAGGAATAATTTTAGCTTAAATTAGCTATTTAAATTAGCTATTAACTGCCTAAAACTTTGATCGCACAGAAATTCTACAATAATAGAAATGAAAGAGAGAGGAGGAGAGAATGAAAGGAAGATGGGGGAAAGAAGAAAGAGGTAAGGAGAGGAGGATGGAAGGGAGAGGAAGAGGAAAAGGTAGGAAGGGAAAGAGGAAAAGTAGGAGTAGGAGAAAGATAAGGGAAGAAGGAAGGGGAAGGAGAGGAGGAAGGAAGGAAGTAGAGAAGGGAGGGAGGGTGAAGAGAAAGGGAAAACAAGGTGGTGTTACAACAGGCAGAAGGGATGGTAAATAAAGCAATCCAAACTGTATATTATAAGCTATTAAATGAAACGATAAATGTATACGAATGATAAATGTAAAGAAGAAGAAGAATTATGTGAATGTATACTTAAAATGGTATGCAAGAGAACAAAAATAAAAACAATTTCTGAGGGGGAAAGGAAATGGTGTCTGCAATGCCTCTGGTTTGCAGATTTAGCCTTTGGATGTTAAATTTCAGATGTTCTTTTATTACTTCAGTGACAACCCATTAGCCATGTTCATATGGCATTTTAAAACAATGTTTGTAGCTTAATAAATCACAACATGAATGGGTAGTAGCCTGATGCATACAGCCTGCTGTTCCAACTTTACTTTGCCCTAAGTTCTGAGATCAACTCTTTTATCTACTTTCACAAAAGTAGAAATGAAGGAGTGAATGAGCTGTGTATAGCAGCCTGAAGCTCATCCCCTTTAGGGATTTGAAGATAATATCACTTTCAGCTGCCTCTTTTCAGTTCTAAACATACCCAGGTCACTCAAACTCTCTTCATAAGCATTAGCTTGCAATCTCCTTTTCAAAGCCAGATAAAGCACAACTCAATTCATGTTGTCGAATAGCAATTAGATATCCACTATCTCTCTTTCTCTCTATTCAACATTGTCGCTTCATTATGCTGTTGCACATTTTCTGCATCTTTATACATTTAATTTGGGGAAAGGGCTTTTAGCCACAGGGCCAAATGATCATTTGTGCCAAAACCAAGACCATCTTTTTAATTGGCACAATTCAGATAGTGTGAAAAGGATTACAGAGTAGACTTAGCTAGTGCTCCATCTTTTTGGACAATTCAATTCAATCTGATACTAAACCACTTAGTGGGAAAGGTACAGATGACATCTGAAATTCTTGCAAAATACAGGAAAGTATCAAGCCTTATCTATTATAAATAATTATAATTATTTAGGCAATAACAGTCAGCTTGAAGTCCATTATTCCCCTAAACCTACCTTATTCATTTGCTCCAAATGCTTAGCACTAATTCCTGAGTGATTTTTACTAAAAAAAACTGCCTTGGTCACTCAATTTAAATAATACAGAGCTAGTACCCAAGTTATCACTACATGGATCACTTCTAACTTAAGTTCACCCCCTGCTGGCCACAAATATAGGGAGGAAAATTAACAGCTATTAATTGGTTTCTTGCCTCTTCCCTATTCAAAACAAATAAACAAACAAATTACTTTTCCTCTTGCCTAGCTTATATACTTATTATCAAAAGCATTACATGTCCTTTAGCTAAACAGCATTAGGAGCAATTTAGAGATATCATCGTTAATCCTTCTCCTCAGCCCTCAGATTCAAAGGCTAAATCAACCAATAATATAGATGGGACTCAGAAATAGTCCAACTATAGGATTAAGTCAATGACATTTTAAAACCTCTTAAATGATAGCTATAAAAATAGAAAGCAGGTAAAACGTAACATTTCCTTCTCGGCAAAAGCAGCTTTTGGAGTTTTATTAGTGGTCGGCCGCATGACCTTTCACAGGGCAATTGGTGGGACTTAAGGAAAGACTTTGATCCAGGAGTGGGGATTGGTGAAAAAAACAGGGGAGAAACAGGGGTTTACCAATTTTCTAATGTTTAGCAGTTACAGGTCTTGCAAACTGCTAGAATGGAAGCTGTTCAGATAGCTAAATGCAGGGTTGGTGAAACTTCTTGGCAGTGAGTGCCGAAACGGGAGTGCGCACATGTGCATGAGCTGGACACCAGAAGAGCAGCCTCTCAGTGCGCATGTGCACACCGGGAAGATTATCTTCCAGTTTCTGGTGCACACATGCACACCGGCCAGCTGGCCTTTTGCATGCGCATGCACGGCAGAAACCAGAAGACCATGTGGCCAGTGTGCATGTGTGCTGGAAACCGGAAGATCATTTTCTCTGCGCGCACATGCATACCAGGCTGCGCTTTCAGTTTCCAGCGCTCCCATGTGCATGAAGACCAGCTGGCCAAGCTACAGGCGATGGCACACGTGCCAGGAGAGATAGTTCTACGTGCCACTTCCAGCATGCAGGCCATAGGTTCACCATCATAGGCCTAATGGAACAGGCAGTGAGAGCTTCTCTGAGCATTTTTATTCATTATTGGGCAGAATTTACACATTTACACAGCAATAGTAAAGAAACAGATTTTCAATTAAACCGAGGTCATCTCAGTACTAGCCTAGCCTTTCATAGACACAAGTTTTTTATTTCTCATATTTCATCACAGCAATATTTTGTCCTACTTCCAACATTAAAAGCCTGATTTGGAATCAGAAGCCTTTGCTATTAACTTTTGTTATAAAGCATTAGGAAGATTTGCAGCCAAACAGTAGAAAAATATCAGAAACTAGACTAATCAATAAATATTTCTTCCTAAACCACATTATCAGGTAGGAATGCTGTTTTTTTAAATGACAATTCAGCTGCTGCCAGATTGAATGGCCCATAAGGTTTGGGTACATAAAACAGTAGAACTTATCAAGATATGGAGCTGGTATGATAGGATTTATGGCAGTATCACTTTCGGGGTGCAATGGCAATGAAATCTTAACCGCCACATGCTGGTTTTGTTGCAAATGTGGAGACCACCTGACTAGCACTTAGGATGCTCCTGCTTTCACTCACATAACAACCTGAAGGTCCCAAAGGTGCTTTTTCAAAAGTGACATCCAAGAAGTTTTTTCAGTTCTGACTGAAAAAAATTCAGTCAGAACTGAAGAAGCTTGTGGGATGAGAAGAAAAACATCTCCAACCAAAAAAAAAAAAAATCCAGTCGCCTTTGAAAAAACACTTTGGGAACAATCATGACCTGAATGACTGAGAACCTCCATAGGTAACAATCTGAAGGGATACAATACTCTTCTATCGCTCGAACTAAGATGCGAGATCCTATAAATGACAAGAGACAACTTATTTGGAAATTTCATGGATTCTTCATCTCCAGCACACGTGTGACTTAATTCAAAACTACCAATACAGGCTCAACACATTAATTTGAGTTTAAAGAATTTAAAGAGAGTAAAAATCCTTAGAGAATATGGATCTGTATTTTTCAATCTAAACATCTGCTTATAGATTTATTTTATTTATTTGTCAAATTTATATAACCGCACCCTCTCCCCGAAGGGACCCGGGGCGGTGCACAGGAAATTAAAAACACACAGTATCACAATATAAATAATTAATACCAAATTAAATAAATTATCCCTGTGCTAAAATTTAAAAGGTTAAAACATAATCCCATCTAAAATCCAATTAAAACAATTTATGGTGCAGACTGTAGGCTAGGTAAATAACTTAGGCCAAGCCGGCCTGATGAAACAGGAGTGTCTTTAATTTCTGGCGGAAGGTGCGGAGATCCGTGGTTGTTCTGAGGTCTGAGATATTTTATACATTTATTATTTTATTCATTTATTAAATAAATATTTGCCTTATAATTAATAACTGCCTTATTCATAAATAAATAATAATGGTGATTCAGAGAATATAGTGCCAATATAAATAGATAGTTGATAGGATAAGAAGACCTCATTCCCGTCCCATCCAGCTCTTAACTCTCTCAGTTTGGTTTTAGTACAGCACTTAATAATATTTGAATTCTGTGTTGTTTCAATCTTTCAATCTTTTACCTATATAGAATAGCCCATATTTCTAACTGCAGCAGCACAGTTGCATTAGTTATAGAACCGATTATATTATTTTACACCCACACTGGATAGCTTTTAAGAACATCTTTCTACTGTATTTATTTGTTAATTTATTAAAAAATATCTGCAACTTCTCCTCAGTGCAAAGTAACAACAGCAAGAAAAGCAATTATGTTCGCTCTGCATGACCGTGAATAGTCACATTTGTCATCCCCAAATCTGCCTTTGGCATAATAAATGGATATTTAATATGTACTCATTTGATTTGAGCCCTCATTTGTATTTACCGCTTTTTTAAACAAACACTCAAAACTATAGTTACATTTTTTAAAAATAAGATAAATAGATTATTCCTCAGAACAAAACCCACGTCTCATAGATTATTGGCTACCTGTAATAACAATGCATTATTTCCTCGGGCATTAAATATATCCCCCAAAAGAATATGGTGAATGTGTTTCCATTAGCTACTCAGAAAACAACCTGCCAAGAAAAACAGAGTCTTCGGGAACAACCCTGGAGTTCCTATTCTTGAAGGTGATGAAAACCAGAAATCTTTGGGAGACCAATTCTGTCTCTAAAAACATGAAGGCTGTTAATATTACACAGCATATGAGCACCACCAACCAGCAGTCAGCATATGTAAGAGCGTTTGTTGTAAACCCTTCGGTACCAAGAAACTAACACGTAGCCAAAAAGAAAACGGATGATGTGAAAAATAACCGAGAAAGATTGGCGAACTAATGGAAACATATAAATCAAACATTCAATGTTATATATTTATGTTTTTAGTTAAAAGGAAACAGAAAAGGTCTTATCACCATCACTCGGAGGGATACAGAAATACAGATCTTTAGTTCTGTGAAGATAAGTTCCAAGGACTGCCAACAGTTATAGAAATGGGATGGATACAGATATTGCAAGCCCATTTTATGACTACTAAGTTCTAGTTACAATGCTGCGCAACTTGTGATCCCCAAAACTACCTGTACTGCTGTACTCTGCACTTCCAAATGCTCTTCAAGGGTAGCCCCATATAGAGCGCATTACAGTACTCCAGTCATTAGATGGCTAGGGACCGAATAACTGAGCGCAGGGAACATAATGTCTTACTTTACAGCCATACTGCTTAGCAGTGGAAATTCTGATCCCAACTAAGGTTGTAAATTGAAGACTATCTGTTATACAAGGGGTCCCCAACCTTTGCAACTTTAAGTCTGAAGGACTTCAGCTCCCAGACTTTGGGAGCTGAAGTCCTTCAGACTTAAAGTTGAAGTCCTTCAGACTTAAAGTTGCAAAGGTTGGGGACCCCTGTGTTATACCATATTCTTTTAAGATCTATCTCCCCAAGTCACAAAAAAAGTAAATAGGATTGGTAAAGCTATGTAAATTTATTTCATAATAGTGTTATCAGGTTTATTTTAGACAACGTAACCTTATGTTTTCTTTCTGCTTTCACAGAGAAAGAATAATTACCTTGTTTTTTTAAAAAAACCTTTTAGTTTGTTTGAGATTTATGTATGCTCAATTTTACATATAACATATTTTACGATAGTCATCATTTCTGAAACAATTTCTATTTGTTTAAGACTTCAGGAGAGCCTTCCATCTTTCAGATGGAAGATCTGCATTAAGAAATCTGAGTATATTCAACTATCAAATAGGATCTTTTTAAGTAAAATATACTCTAGTTGGGCAATGTGATTGAATAAAAATCAATATGCCATAGTCTATATATAGCATGGGGGGAGAAATTTTCAGGTTTCCTTGTAGTTTTAAATTAAATGCAGTTTGGGTGTGAAATTGTATCCTGTGCCATCTTTTGCAGCAGATTGATTCTGCATGGCTGACTTGGTCTCATTGATTGATTGGTTATATGCCTTCAAGTTGGTATTGGTTAGCGATTATATAGTGATTACATAGAGAATACATAGTGATTACATAGACAGATTTTCTCCAAGAAGATCTGTCCCCATATCCATATTCGATCTTTGGCAGGATTACACAACCTTCTATTTATTTGGCCAAACAACCAAATATTTGCAAATTGGAAAACAACAAAAAACCTCTACCTTCCAAGAACTAAACACGCAGTGAAAGAGTGCTTGGAAAAAACGTTGTTAAAGTACAGCTGACGTCTGAGTAAGTTTTCACTTCAATTAGCATGAAAAGTAATTCTGTCATTCTGACAAATTACTCCTGTTAATCTATAAAATGTCTGGTCCTGCACTGCTGCACCTTAAGTCCTAACTTCTGGCATGTGAACATACAAATCTTACTGCCAGCAGTGAATTGCTTCAAATATTTTTTTTATTACGTAAGGCAATTTGGAGTTTTGGGGAATATAACTATATATCCATTTGTGTTTACATGAGTTTTAGACAATTAAGCAGGGTAGAAGTTTCAGCATGAAATGAACCCATATTTGGTATAATATAGAAAAAAACCAGAAAAGGTTGGACATTTAGAATTTGTTTTTCAATGTCAAAAGCTATCTTCCAAGAAAAAAAAACCCTCTAAGTTTTAAATTGATGGAATGATAACATTCTTAAACGCTTGTAACCCTAAGTGGCCAAAATGATTAGTTCGAAACTTAATGGGTTTTGAAATGTTAAGAATTTTCTTGTCGTTTTTCTGCTGAGAACAGAACGTTCATAATATCTTGTTGGGCTTAGAAACAATAATAAATCCTCCAGACACATTTGATTCTGTTGTTTTAATTGTCTAAACATCAATCTTTTTTAAGTTCCTATCGTGGAAGTTTTAAAAAATTGGTTGCTCAGACACAAGAGCAAGTACTCGGTGATGGAAAACTCCTGTCTGAAGGATTTCCTCTCGCATTTCAAGCAACTTCATAGTTTTCTTTTGTGCCCTTGGAATTGTATATTTCAAAAAGTACTTCAGAATTAAAAAGGACTACAAGGCAGTCCTTGACTGGCAGCCACAATTAAGCTCAAAATTAAGTAAGCTAAGTTGTTAAGTGAGATTTGTCCCATTTTATAACTCGAACTGCCAGAGTCTGGACCTGTGATGACGAACCTATGGCACGCATTCCACAGGTGGCACGCGGAGGCCATATTTCAGGGCACGCAAGGCATTGCCCTATGTCAGCTCCAGTACACATGTGCGCACTGACCAGCTGATTTTCAAGCTTCCAGAGGGCGGGGGGAGGCCATTCAGGGAAGTCTCCTGAAGCCTGGGGAGAAACAGCCCAACAGGCCTACCGGAAGTTCATTTCTGAACTTCCGTTGGGCCCGTTTTTCACTATCCACAGGCTCCAAAGGCTTTCTTGAAGCCTGGGGAAGGCAAACACGGTCTCCCTCCTACCCTCTGGAAGTCTGAAAATCGGCTGGCCAGTGCGCGCATATGTGCTGGAGCTGACATAGGGCAACGCCTCATGTGCCCTCAGATATGGCTGCACATGCCATAGGTTTGCCATCACGGGTCTAGACTCTGGCAATTTGAGTCCTACCAATCTGAGACAGAGTGAGCTCCAGTCACTTGTCTCAGCTCCTGCCAACCGAGCAGTTCAAAAACATGTAAATGCAAGTAGATAAACAGGTACCCCTTCAGTGGGAAAGTTAACAGCGGTCTGTGTTTTGCCATAGGCTTTGCATTGTGGAGTGATGTCATATTTTCACATGCCACAGAAACATCTGAACAAAACTGGCTCAATAGCTTAAAGCAGGGGTCTGCAAAGTCGGCTCTTTTAAGACTGGTGGACTTCAACTCCCAGAATTCCCCAGCCAGCATGGCTGGCTGGGGAATTCTGGGAGTTGAAGTCCACCAGTCTTAAAAGAGCCAACTTTGCAGACCCCTGGCTTAAAGAAGCAGAGATGAAGCAGAGTCCTCTAAAGTCAGCTATACCCACAGCGACTCCTTTAACAATGCAGTTTCAAATGTTATTTGAAAGCCAAGATCCTTAATTCTAAAAAGATTACAAACCTTATTTTAGAGCAATCATTTCTATTGATAATAATTACTGGATAATTCTAAGAACTACATCAAGGAAAAAGAAGCTAAGCAAAAGATAAAACTAAATAAGTAGCAGTTCTTAACCATGCCTAGCCTTTATATTTGTTGTTAAATATGAACTGAGCTTCCCAAATTAAGAAATATAACCCATGAATCTTTCATAAATTAGCTTTAGAGATAATTAGTATCTTTTAGCATAAGATTAGATCCAATTTAATAAATTTAATAAATACAAATACAAATACAATTGGTAAACATCTTAACAGTAAATAAATGGCAGGAATTCAAAATAGAAAGTCTACTTTTTGAATACTTGAAAAATTACTTACCCATCATTGGAACATGTTAAAAACTCTTCTTTTATTTTTGGATGCCAACAGCCTGAATTAAGCATTGCTGTGTGTCCCTAGGTTGACAAACAGAAGGGTGAATATAATGTATAATAATTTATGTTTAATCAAACAATTTATTTGTTCTCTTCTTTTCCAAATACTGCAACAAGCAAACATAATTATTATCCAATACCATGTAGGAACACAGTGGCTCACTTAGCTAGGACACTAGTTTGACCAGCAGCAAGCTCTCGTTCGAGACCCGAGTACTGTCATGGGGTGGGGTGAGCTCCCGTCCATTGCTTTTGCTGGGGACATAAAAGGAGCCCCAAAATGGGCATCCCCCTGGTAGCAGTGATGTCACTGACTAATCTTTTCAATCCAGAAGCGCCTCAGTGCCTTCAACACGAATGCAAAAATCCAATATCCTTATAAACATAATTGAAAACTGAAGAATAAGGTGTCAAACCCCAAAACTCCAAGGTTTGCCACACCAGGGGAGGGAAGGCACTCCTGCACTGGGGATGGGGGGTGGGGTGTAGTACTGGAGTCTGCAGCAGCATGCCAAAGAACGCTTTAGCATGCTGCTGCAGACTCACAGCCCACAGATCAGCTGTGCAGCAGGGAGATGGCATGGCATGAGGCAAGCTGCCTGCCGAGTTTAGAAGCACCAGTTATGGCCGACGATCAGCTGTTCGACGCCACAGCACCAATGGGCCAACGATCAGCTGTTTGGGGACTGGGCGATGTCTAATCGGCTGTTCCGATGCACAGCTGACAACGAGGTGAGGACTGTGCTGGCAAAAGGGCATGGCTCCCCTAGATAAACTGCACTGGGAGACAGATGCTATCCCCCAGCGCTGACTTTACATCTGTTTGCTTTTTGGAACTCATTGTGTGCCGTAGTCCGGCTCATTATATCTGATTAGGCACACAATGGTTTAATTACTGGTTTAGGCCCAGAGCTCTTGAGATAAGGATAATCTTGCAACTGTCCATGTACTCGATTATTTCTTCCACCTCTAGTGACTTCTTACTTTTTAAAATTCCACTCAGATCTATATAAATCTCTTATACTATTAACAACAAAAACCTCTAGTGAAAAGACAATATACATTCACAACTATTTTAACTACCTCTTTTTATAACTACCTCTTTTTAATAATTTCATAAAAGTATCTAATAAGCCAACCTGAAATGAAAACTTGTTCTATCTTTCTCTCAGTTATACTTTCAAAACACCTCTACAGGTAGTCCTATTCATCTCCCAACTATTAGAAGTTACAACAGCACTAGTGGTTTATGACCAGTTTTCACATATGACTATCGCAGTATCCTCACGGATCACATCATCAAAATTTTGACTCTTGGCAACCCGCATGCCTATACCACGGTTGCAGCATCCCTGGGATCATGCGATCGCCATTTGCAATCTTTCCAGCCAGTTTCCAATAAATGTCAATAGTAAAAGCTGGGATTCTCTTTACAACTCAATGATTAGAAAGTGTCCTCACATATTGTATCACAGTGTGGTATGCTGGTTTAACAGTTGCGGAGAGGAAGGCACTACAGAGAGGGATCAATTCGGCACAAGAAACCATCGGTTGCCCTCTGAAATCACTGGATAACATCGCCAGATCTCGCTGCTTTAGCAGAGTAAGGAAGATTCTCATAGATGATTCACACCCCTGGTTGGTATCTCTTTGCACTTCTACCACCAGGCAGAAGATATCAAAGTATAGCCAGCCGAACAAGCAGGTTTAAAGATAGCTTCTATCCTTGGGCTGTGAGACTTTTAAATTCAACCACAATCACTCCATGCACATGCTAGTTTTTTCTTTTTTCTTTTCTCTTCTTTTTGTTTCTGTTATAATTTTGCACCAGTGAAGTTAAAACCAATTTCATGGTAATTTTAGTACAATGACAATAAAGATGATGATGATGATTATTATTATTATTATTTTAAAACCGCAGTGATTAGCTTAACAACCTTAGTGGAAAGGTCATAAAGTTGAGTGTGACTCATTTAACAACCACTTTGCTTAAGCAACAGAAATTCTGGTCTCACTTGTGGTTGTACGTTGAGGACTACCTGTACAGAATTAAGAGATAAAACACCTTATCGTCCTAACTTTCCCTTCAATGCTGCTCTTTGCTATACCTTCTATGCCAGACCCATTAGCCAATGGGTCCAATGGCCTTACAAGTTTACCCTGGGCAATTTAAAGTGAGATTTTCTTTCTTTCTTTTTTTTGAATATCTTTTATCAATTCCTTGCTTCTTTTGGCCAAAGTTTATGCTCCTTTTTGTTTTCCACATTCAGGCAAGAGTTGCATGTTCTGAATGTGGAAAACAAGTTTAGAGGACTTTTATCTAGACTTTATTAGTATCTGATCTTGCGCATTAGTTATTAATGGTGTTCTTTTGAACCTCTTGGAACATTTTTGATATGAGGGATACTTTGGAGCTGATCTTTTAGTTTTATAATTCTGAACTATCTCCAAACATTGTTCAGATAATGGATCGTTTTAATTTTCCCTTTCAACTTTACTTTCAACAATCCTTTAATTTTTTGCAGATCTGCTCTTCTGCTGTCAAATGTGTGGGTGATAGACTTTATTGGCAAGCACCATTTACATCCACATTTATATTTACAAAATTATTATCGTTGCTTCCAATTAGTTCATCTAGGTTTTGGACAAGATGATAATTAATACTGAAGATTTAAGCCAATGTTAACAGTGATGTTGGCTCCCAGACTGGCTGTTTCAAGGCTCAATCATTTGTCAAGTTGAAAATATGTATTTTGTGAATCCATGTGACTACAACTAAAGTTGCCCATTACTATTTCCTTCTCAGATGCTTTTATGATTGTCCTTTCAATCTGTAAGTTCATTGCAGAATACCCAAAACTTTAAATTCCCAAGAGGCAATATGCTACTCTAACTTTGTATAGCGTTCCATGAACATGGCAAGGTTGTGATCGACTACCTGGTGGCCCTCTATGAGCAATAAAACTATGCCTTAGTCAAAACAACAGGGAGTGCGTTGACTCCTGAGGTTAGGACGCTGGGCTGACAATAGGTAGGCTTTGTGTTCAAGACACAGTTGCTGCTGTGGGAGCTCCCATCACATACTCTTGCTCCTGCCAACCCAGCAGTTCGAAAGTAAGTGACTGCAAGTAGGTAGAAGGATACCACTTTGATGAGCAATTTAACGGGGACATGAAAGGAGCCCCCAACTGGACATCCCTGTGCAACAGAGATGTCATCATTCAATCCTTTCAACTCAGAGCTTCGGAGCTCCTGACATGAATGTAGCAGAGGTCGAAACATCATTATCTATTTGTTTTATTTAAAAGTTAGATATTTTAGAAAAATATGCTTTATATTTTCAATGAATGCTACAATACTTCACAAGAACATGAGAAAAAAAAGCCTCTAGAATTACATTATTCAAGCTCTAAATGTATCTCCTTACCTTAGTGTTTGCCATGTCTACAATATACTGGTCCCCCTTCACACACTCCATCACAGGAAAGCCATCTCTGTCAAGAACCTTAGCTTGAGAATTACCCGCAACAACAAGAATGACATCGCCAGTGCTGCTGTACTGCAAGGACTTTATCTGGTGACTGAAAAATTATGGAATCAAAGTTAAATACTAACAATTAAATACAAAATTACCAAGACTTGGCTTACAAAATTAAAAAAATGGCAGACTATTTGGGCTGCATGTGGTCAGGAGGGCCTTTGCGCAACTGCAGGTTGTGCACCAGTTACGCCCTTTCCTGGGCCAACAGTCCCTACTCACAGTCACTCATGCCATAGTCACTTTCCGTCTTGCCTACTGCAACACGCTCTACATGGGGCTGCCCTTGAAGAGCCTCCAGAAGTTCCAGTTGGTGCAAAATGCAGTGGCCCACTTGATTTTGTGCAGACCCTGGTGTACAAATGTATCACCTCTCTGGCGGAAGCTGCATTGGTTGCCGACTTGCTTCCGGGTGCAATTCAAAGTGCTGGTTGTCACCTTTAAAACCCTTCATGGCTTGGGACCATGTTATATGAGGGCCAATCTCTTGCTGGTCACATCTACCCAACGCATCAGACCAAGGAGGCAGGGAATGGTGCAGATGCCATCCCCGAGGGAGATACACCTGGTGGGATCCAGAAGAATGGCCTTCTCTGTGGTGGCTCCCTCTTTCTGGAACCTCATTTCCCCAGAGATTAGAATGGTCCCCACTCTAATACTCTTCCGGAAGGTGCTGAAGACCTGGTTCTGCCACCGGGCCTGGAGAACCCAGAGCGGGGTGAAGCCCATTAAATGGCTCATGTAATCTGCTGTTGCTGATGAGGGTTATTTTTTATATTGTACTATATTAATGTATTATATTAATTAATTAATATTAATTAATTAGCTTGCCTCCAGAAGGTTGTGAATGCCCCAACCCTGGAAGTCTTTAAGAAGATGTTAGATAGCCATTTGTCTGAAATGGTATAAGGCAGTGTTTTTCAACCTTTTTTGTGCAAAGGCACACTTTTTTCATGAAAAAAATCACGAGGCACACCACCACCATTAGAAAATGTTTAAAAAATTTAACTCTGTGCCTATATTGACTATATATAAAGTAATTCTCTTGAATAGGAATCAAATAAACACAAAGAAATTATTTTATAATTACTTTATTATGAAATAAAGTATTTTATAATTGTTCATATTTCTGTTTACTTACTCAGTGCGAAACCTGGGCCTGTTTGGCTGAACACAAAGCTGATATTCTGGCAGGAATTTTTCCCACGGCACACCAGACAATATCTCACGGCACACTAGTGTGCCACGGCACAGTGGTTGAAAAACGCTGGTATAAGGTTCCTACCCACGCAGGGGGTTGGACTAGAAGACCTACAAGGTCCCTTCCAACTCTGCTATTGTATTGTATTGTATTGTATTTGATTCTTTTTGTTAATTTTCATTGTTTTAAATATGGTTTTATATTCTGTAAGCCACCTTGCATCGCCATGGGCAAATCGGTGGCAATATAAATTCAATAAATAAATAAATACGTCATTTTAGGAATGTATGAATATCTCCAAGTTGAATAATAATTGACAGATCCATTTTTAGTAGGTGCACAGCAATTTCTAATCTATTTTTTCCAAATACAAACAGTCCTTGTTTAGTGACTGCTTTAGGGATCATTTGCAAATATAATGGTAATGAAAAGTAACTTTTATGACCAATCCTTGCATTTACAACCTTTGCAGGTCTCTAAAGCAAAGAAAAGTTGAAGTAAGATCATAAGCATGGTTGCTGTTTTGTTAAGCTGCCATTTCACTTAATGACTGAGTTGCCAGTTCCGACTGTGGTTGCTAAATGAGGACTACCCATTCGGGTATCTTTATCCTTCTCTTTCTTGCTCTTTTCCACAATTCACAAAAAGCTGTCATCTATGTGATTCATCTTAATCTCATAAGCAACCATCTTAATATCAATTATTTACCTCAGACTTTGCAATGGAGTATCTTCTAGATATGCTGAGCTATCATTGCAACTCATTTGGTGGTTATCACTGTTTAAGTATTCTTTATTTCCATTTTAAAACTATTTGTAATCTTAACTCCATTAAGATTTCAAGGGCTATTGTTTTTGAGAATTTCTCATTTCTATATGTTTCTTGGGAAACAAATAAATAAGCATCTTTGAGTTTTACGACCTAAAAATATAAATATGTGAGAAATAACTAGCATAAGTTGAGTTGTCATTTTACTGTTATTCTTCCAAATATGGCTACATATTTCTAAGTCTTCTTATCTCAAAGGTGTTGGCCTACATATTATACTAGTAACTTATTAATACATTTGGGGCAACGCATCATGACATACCATTCACATGGTTGCAGAGATCTAAAAGCCTGAAGAGATGCATCCATTCCAGCAAAATCCCAAAATTTAACATCATAGTCATATCCTCCAGTTATCAAACGGGCACCTGATGGATCCAATCCTAAAGCAGAGACCTATAAAGCAAGATGTGAAAATGAACTTTGAACCAAATTAATGTCAAGTGTACATATACACACATTCACATTCACAACTATGTGCATATACTGTATTTTTTTCACTATAAGATGCACTCCGTCCCCAAAAAGTGGGTGGCTTATATAGAGTGAATATTTTGGTGGGGGAAGGGGGGTTGGTGCAGCCGCTGCCATCTGTCGCTGCTGCTGCTGTTCGCCGCCGCCATGGAATGCTGGAGCCTTTGATGCCGAGTAGCTGAATGGTGGTTGCATCAGCCACCCGGAATACCGCCAAATAGCTGTTCTAGGCGGCAAGGATCACCGCTGCCGCTCACCGCCAAATGGTGGCGGTGATAGGTGGCAGTGGCAATTGGCCACAATAGGCACCAATCCCCATGGCCTAGAACAGCTGACTGGTGGTATTCAGGGAGGCCAATCCAACCATCAATCAGCTGCTTGGCAGCAAAAGCTTCAGCATTCCCTGGCAGAGGCAACACCTCAGTTGACCAGTGGTGGGTGCAATGGAGCAGAGCCATGACAAGCCACGCGCTGAAGCTGACCAAGCTGTTTTCCACAAGGACTCTAGCCAAATGAATGCTGGGAGGCAGAGGCAGATTTCCCCCCCCCCCCTTGTTTTCCTCCTTTAAAACGAATGTGCGTCTTATAGTCTAGTGCAGGGGTGTCCAAACTTGGGAACTTTAAGACTTGTGGACTTCAACTCCCAGAATTCCCCAGCCAGCAAAGCCGGCTGGGGGATTCTGGGAGTTGAAGTCCAAAAGTCTTAAAGTTCCCAAGTTTGGACACCCCTGGTCTAGTGCATCCTATAGTGCGAAAAATACTGTATTTCTTTTTGCTTAGCAAGAACTGGATTCTTGTGAATTTCTACTCTACGTATGATCAAATCTGGATTTAATTCCTTCTACTTAATTCCTTCTACTTTTTTTCACAGAAGATATTTTCTTCTCAGGGTCAACATATTCTATCCTAAACCTAAGGAAGGGAGATATCAAGATGCTTACTGTTTTTGTGCCATGGTGGAGAGTAATTTCATGTGAGTCGGGAATCTTCTTCACAGGATCCTAAGAGAAATAATATTGTTCAGAATAACATTTAAGTACAGATATAACATCTATATAATCAGAATGACACTTCTAATTTAAAGGAATAAAGTTTGGCCCACCAATTTATCCATCTTCAGTACGGTGACTGTGGGATGTAATTATTGTGCAAATGGGTGATTAGCACCAGAAAGGTCCACATATTTTAATAACAGGAACAACTGAGGGTGTGGAGGAAATCAAGAAGGAAGTTATGGGGCAAATGAAAGGAAATGTGAAAAGAGATCTATCAGATGAGCCATGGAGTGCATTACTGCAGCTACTTCTGCTGACTGCCGGCTGCCTGAAATTTGGCAGTTCAAATCCCACCAGGCTCAAGGTTGATTCAGCCTTCATTCTTCCAAGATGGGAAAATGAGGACCCAAATTGTTGGGGGCAATATGATGACTCTGTAAACAGCTAAGAGAGGGCTGCAAAGCACTGTAAAGGGGTTTATAAGTCTAAGTGCTATAAAGTGCTGCTATAAATATTCAGAGCTCAACCCGTCCAAGACTGAGTGGCTGTGGCTTCCGGCGCCCCGGTTCAGCCAGATTATTCCAACTCTGGCCATTGGGGGGCGAAACACCGCCCCCCGTGGAGAGGGCGCGCAATTTGGGTGTCCTCCTGGATTCCCGGCTGTCTATGGAAGATCATGTGGCAGCCGTGGCCAGGGGGGCATTCCATCAGGTACGCCTGATGCGCCAATTGCGCCCCTTACTGGACCGGGGTGCCTTACGCACAGTCACTCAAGCACTCGTCACCTCTCGACTTGACTACTGTAATGCTCTCTACATGGGGCTTCCCTTGAGGTGCACCCGAAAGCTGCAGCTAGTCCAGAACGCAGCCGCGCGGGTGATTACGGGAGCGCCTAGACACTCCCACATAACACCTATCCTGCGCGAGCTGCACTGGCTCCCTGTGGTCTTTCGGGTGCGCTTCAAGGTTTTAACGACCATCTTTAAAGCGCTCCATGGCTCGGGGCCTAGTTATATGCGAGACCGCCTCCTGCCCCATACATCCCTCAGACCGATACGCTCCCACAGAGAGGGCCTCCTCAGGGTGCCGTCGGCTGGACAATGCCGACTGGCGACACCCAGGGGAAGAGCCTTCTCTGTGGCGGGCCCTGCCCTTTGGAACGACCTACCCCCTGAACTCCGCACCATCTCTGACCTCCGCCTCTTCCGCAAGTGTCTGAAGACACACCTATTCCATCTAGCCGGCCTAGCATAACCCCCATTACTGACTCTTAGATAGTTTTAAATTTGGGTTTTTTAAATTCGGTTTTTAGCGCAGGGTCTATTAGAATAAGTTTTTTAAAATTTTATATGTTTTATATGTGTTTTAACATCCCTGTGCGCCGCCCTGGGTCCGTTTGGAGAAGGGCGGGGTATAAATTTAATAAAATAAAATAAAGAGGAAGATTAGGGTATCTTTATCAAGTTAACTGAATTGCTTGTAGGCAAGTTCATGGGCTGGATCATGTAGGCCAGGGGTCTCCAACCTTTGCAACTTTAAGTCTGAAGGACTTCAGACTTAAGTCCTTCAGACTTAAAGTTGCAAAGGTTGGAGACCCCTGATGTAGGCCATTATCAAGGAGCACCCTTAATGCTTTTTCTATTTACGCTGCATTAAAAAAAAGTGCAGATTCATCCTTTGGAGCTCCTGTTTGAAGTACTTTTTGGAGAGAGATTATTAGCCATTCAACTCAAGGGATTCTTGAGTCTTAAACAAAATTGTTTAACCAAAATAAAATTAAGATAACAACCTCAAGAGACTACTCTTGGCATAACATCTCTTCAAAACAGCCAAATACTTATGAAGAATCATAATGTGACCCCATTCTATTTTAATATCACTAAAAGCCCTAAGTTGTAGAATACACTATAAATATCCCAAACCCGCCCCCAAAATTGCCTATATATGAACACAAATCCAGTTACAATTTGAGATGTGTCCAATGGTTTCATTCCCACAAAATTAAGAACATCAGAAAACATTTGAGGATCCAAAGAAAATATTTAAATAGTATATTGTAAAAAGTGATGTATCATGTGGTAGAAGGCACGCTATACAATTCTGAGTGTTATCATAAGCTTCACTAATTTCAGCTAAGCACTCTACCTTACCCCTTCACTCATTTGTGATATTCAGAAATGATGGTAGATTGGAACTTCTAGTCCCACCTTAAGACATGAAAGTCAACTGGGTGACTTTAGGCCCATCACTTTCTCTTGTTGTTGTAGCTAAACTAGGAAGGAGTATTATATACCGTATTTTTCAGAGTATAAGATGCACCTTTTTCCCCCAAAAAAGAGGCTGAAAATCTGGGTGCATCTTATACACTGCATACAGCATTTTTAGGCTCCTGAAACCCCGCCCCTTCACCAAAAAGCCATGTATAGCTTGTAGGAGGCTTTCAGAGAGCTCCTGGGGGCTGGGGGGAGCAGAAATGAGCAAAGAACGACCCATTTTTTGCTCAATTTTGCCCCCCCCCAGTCCCCCAGGAGCCCTCTATAAGCTTCCTGATGCCCCTTTTTTTACAACAAATGGACCCGTTTTCACAAGAAATGGGCCATATATTGCTCATTTCCCCCCCCCCCCCAAGGAGCACTCTAGTTGGACGGGTTGAGCTTGAGTCTTACACTCCGGTGCATCTTATACTCTGAAAAATACGGTATGTTTGCCACCTTGAGTTATTTATAAAAAATAATAAAAAATATATAGTATATTATATATTTATATAATACTAGCTATACCCGGCCACGCGTTGCTGTGGCCCAGTCTGGTTAAATGGCCAACCAATCTGTAGATCTACACCTGCACACATACACACAACCACCATATAAGCCCCAACCTACCTACCTACTGTATTTCTCCCTCTCTTATCTATCCCTCTACCTACCTACCTACCTACTGTATTTCTTTCTTTCTCCCTCTACCTACCTACCTACTGTATTTCCCCCTCTCTATCCCTCTACCTACCTACCTACTGTATTTCTCCCTCTTTCTCTATTCCTCTACCTACCTACCTACTATATTTCTCGCTATCTATCTATACGCACACCTACCTACCTACCTACCTATGGTATTTCTCCCTCTCTGTCTATCCCTCTACTTACCTACCTATTGTATTTCTTGCTTTCTCCCTCTACCTACCTACCTACCTACCTACCTACCTACCTACCTACCTACCTACCGTATTTCTCCCTCTCTATCTATCCCCCATCTACCTACCTGCCTACCTACTGTATTTCTCCGTCTATCCCTCTACCTACCTACCTACTGTATTTCTTTCTTTCTCCCTCTATCTACCTACCTACCTACTGTATTTCCCTCTCTCTATCCCTCTACCTACCTACCTACCGTATTTCTCACTATCTATCTATACACCTACCTACCTACGGTATTTCTCCCTCTCTGTCTATCCCTCTACTTACCTACCTATTGTATTTCTTGCTTTCTCCCTCTATCTACCTACCTACTGTATTTCTCCCTCTCTAACTATCCCCCTATCCACTTACCTGCCTACCTACTGTATTTCTCCCTCTTTGTCTATCCCTCTACCTATCTACTGTATTTCTCCCTATCCATCCCCCTACCTACGTACCTACTATATTTCTTCCTTTCTCCCTCTACCTACCTACCTACCTACCTACCTACCTACCTACCTACCTACCTACCTACTGTCTCTCTCTTTCTTTCTTTCTTCTTTCTTTCTTTCTTTCTTTGTATCTATCTATCTATCTATCTATCTATCTATCTATCTATCTATCTATCATCTATCCACCTACCTACCTACCTACCTACCTACCTTATTTCTCCCTCTCTATCCATCCCTTGGGGGTCATCTAGTCCAACTACCTGCTAGGCAGGAAGCCCTATACCCATGATGGCGAACCTATGGCACGGGTGCCACAGGTGGCACACGGAACCATTTCTTAGGCCACGCGAGGCATTGCCCTGTCAGCTTCAGTTTGTATGTGTGCCCTGGCCAGCTGATGTAGGCCTTCTTTTGAGGCCATTTTTTGCCCTCTGGAGGTGGGGGAAGACTGTTTTCACCCTCCCCAGGCTCCTACAAACCCTCTGGAGCCTGGGGATGACGTAAAAAGCATGCCAAATGCAGGGAGTCATGCACATAGCATTATGGATGTGGCACACCTGTGCACATCGCCCCTGCACTCCCCCTGCTTTTGGCACGTGAGCCAAAAAAGGTTAGCCATCACTGCCCTATACCATTTCAGACTAATGGCTATCTAACATCTTCTTGAAGACTTCCAGTGTTGGGGCATTCACAACTTCTGGAGGCAAGCTGTTCCACTGATTAATTGTTCTATCTGTCAGGAAATTTCTCCTCAGTTCTAAGTTGCTACTCTCCTTGATTAGTTTCCACCCATTGCTTCTTGTTCTGCTCTCAGGTGCTTTGGAGAATAGCTTGACTCCCTCTTCTTTGTGGCAACCTCTGAGATATTGGAAGGCTGCTATCATGTCTCCCCTAGTCCCTCTTTTATTAAACTGTATTTGCTGTCAGATGGGTTGTTCTTTGTTACAGTTTGGTTCAGTTCGTATTCAACAGTTTAAAGCAGCTGCCTGCCTCCATGTATTTACCTCAGAGAACAGTCTTGAGCAGTATTTCTCCCCCCCCCCTCTCTCTATGGGCCACCTGGGAGTTTGCTATCCCAGTGCCTTTTTGGCCCTAAGAGGCCTCCGTATGAGAGGCCTCCATTCCAACACTGACAGTTGAAAAGCAGCCTGATGGGCGTGGCTACAGGGAATTCTCACATTTTCAGTGAGTACATTTTATTTGTACTAGCACAACACACGTGTGCTAGGCACAAAATGAGTAGCTATTCTATTATCGGAAGTCCTTGGCTACATTGTGTCAAAATTTGAGACAGATCGGTTCAGTAGTTTTTGAGATTAGTGGATTCGTACAAACTATTTTACATTTTTATTTATATAGATATATTATTGTATATTATACAGTATACTTATTTATATATATATACATATATTTATTACATATAAAATAAGAACAATTTAATACTGATGCCCTTGCAGCATCTTCCAGAAGCACTAAGCATATTGAAAAAGGCTGTTATTGAGACTTATTTATTACTTCATAAAAATAAAAGTAAAGTTAAAGATTCCCCTCACACATATGTGCTAGTTGTTCCTGACTCTAGGGGGCAGTGCTCAACTCCATTTCAAAGCTGAAGATCTAGCGCTGTCTGAAGACATTCTCCGTGGTCATGACTAAATGCCAAAGGTGCACAGAACGCTGTTACCTTCCCATCAAAGATGGTTCCTATTTTTCTACTTTGCATTTTTACATGCTTTCAAACTGCTAGGCTGGCAGAAGCTGGAACAGGTAATGGGAGCTCACTCCATTATGCAGCACTAGTGATTCGAACCAAGGAAGAGCCGACCTTTCTGATCAACAAGCTCAGTGTCTTAGCCACTGATCCGCCCCGTCTCTCTTTAATAAAAATAGTTCTTTTTAAATGACGAAAATAAAGTTTGCAAGAAATCTGGAATAGAGAATGAAGGAGTCCTTTTGCCCAATCAATGGCTTCAGACATTAAGTAATGTTAGGTATGTTTCTTAAGAGTAAAGTCAGTTAGTTCAGAGAAATTTAAAGAAAAAAATCTGTTAGACCCCTCAAAATGTTTCTATGGTAGAGGTGTAATAAATTTGAAAGAATTGTTTATTCTTATTAAAAAATAAACAATTGTTTATTTTTATTATTAGCCTGATGTTATTATGGCAAAATAGCTTCTTGGAAAGCAGAAAAGTTCCAAATATGTTATTTTTGTGCATTACTACAATGCAGACGATTTCTTTGTTTTCTAGCTAGTATGAATATCAAACAAACTACGAAAACCAGGACAACCTTTTCACATCAAAATGCATTGGGTACCAACTTTGATGAGTTTCAAAGCAGTTGAGTGCCAAGGTACCACTATGTGTGCATGTGTGCGCGCGCGCACACACACACGCACACACACACAGCAATTTTCCCTCAATTTCATTTCCATCCCAAACATTTTTATTACTTTAAAAATTCCCAGAAATTCTACATCTGCCAGGCTTTTACAATAAAACATTAACACAGAATTTCAAATGTTCAAACAGTACACAATTGTCTTCTTGAAAGAATTAATGACTAGTTAAATCACTACTACCATTTTCGTTTTTCAAGTGAATGGCTCAGATGGTCTTGAACACCTAACAACTTTAGATGGATGCACGATTTGAACCTCAGAAAATGCTCGCTCTCTAAGCCACTAAGCTACATTCACTCACATAATTGGGTTGTTTTTAATTTCCCATTCTATGCATCCAAATAATTGCCGGGTTCTTTCCAACCGTATTTACTTAATATTAAATTTAATTGTGAGGCTCCACTAACATCAAATCTAATCTGAAATGCTTTCAGTATGCGTTGCGATCAATATTTTGTATATTTCTAAGGCCAATAAGTGCTCCGTTTTATTGGGCTTAAATGATGCCTGGTAAAGATTTCCCGTAACACTAATCAAAAGTCTGAGCAACAAATGAATTAATTGGCATTTGAGGAGAAGAATAAGGGTAACAGAAATGTGTATCTTAAGAAGATAGCTTGGATCATTCCAGAGATGGTATGCTGCCGGTTCGCACCGGTTCACCTGAACTGATGCCAACCAGCAGAATGTGGCAGCAATGAGGCTCCGCCCACCCACCCAGATACATCAAGGACCTTCTGCACATGCCCAGAGCTGCGCGTTCCCGCTACTGAACCGGTAGTGAAGAAAATAGGATACCATTACTGGATCATTCATTGGGCTAACCATGGTTTACATAACAGTGGATTCTTTAATCAACTATAATGGTTAAAGACACCCAATGTTCTGCAACAGAGACAATGATTTATGGTCTAGAGTGAATGGAGTCATATTAAACATTCAACTAAACTACATAAATGCTGCGATAACTAGGTCAAACTCAGGTGGGGAGAGGAAGTATACAGCGACAGCTGATTAATTCCAAATTAAACTGAAATATATACAGTTCATATGACTATTCCCCATGTACTTAATAATTTCCCCTTCTGTCTCAGCAAAGAATTAGAATTTAGCAGCAGTTTTTTTTAAAAAACAACCATTGAACCATATCCAAGGCTTTTCTTCCACGAAAGAAAGTGATTTCCAGCCCTTCAAGTGCCATTGGTCTTTCATATACTAATGTAATTTTTATCAAAGCTTATTGTAGTATAAATACAAATATAAATACAAATGACGGGGGAATAAAGGAAAGGTAGGAAGAAGGAAGGTAAAAGGGACATTTAAAAAGGCAGTGACTTTCAATTTTCTTTGGTGCAGTAGAATTCAAAACACCGTTTACAACTTCAACCTTTTGCTTTACCTATTTACCTTTCTATAACAAAAAATTTATATTTTTATTGTTAAAAGTTAAAATCAAAATTTCATTTTTTTCTGTTTTGAGCATAAAGTCCAGAAGGTTTCCATGTGGAAATCAAACTGGATAAATTCCTTTCTTTAATTAAAGCACTTAGTTTTGCCAACTCCATTTTTTCCATCCATTCTTCCATTGTGGGAATTAATGTATTTTTCCATTTTTGCACATATAGGAGTCGTGTTGCAGTCAACATATGTGATATGTAATAAAAAAGTTCCAAATTGTTTTTAAAGTTCTTTATCCTGTAGTCCTAAAAGAAAAAAAATTGGTTTCAGTTTTATATTTGTTTTAAGAATCTACCGAATTACAACAAAACCTGGCCCTAATATTTCTTTGCTTTATCACAAGTCCATCAAAGACGTTAAAAAGTATTTTCTTTACAAATTCCATTTTCATAGATACTTGAAACACCTTTATATATTTTTCAGTTTCTCAAAAATAGTATCAATGATACACTTTATAAAAGGTTTTTTTAAGATTATAATTTAATTGAAATTTCAATCCATTCCTCAACATATTTTTCCACTGGTCAAGCATTATGTTATAAATAAAGTTTTAGGGCCCTTAAAATATAAATTTCCAGTTCAATTTCAACATTTTATAAACCTTAACAATGAAATGTTCATTATTAGAACATTGTACAATTTGGCATTGATCCAAGTCAGATTTAATTTCAGTATTCATCATTTCTTGTACCTGATCCAGAGGGTTAGAATTCAATCTAAATCTCAGTGCTTGATAGGTGAAAATAACTTCTTCCAACTTGTCCTAACAAAATGGAATCTTTCTTTTCTTCAGAACATTTGTTAAGAAAACATAGGCTTTTCATTTTCTCAAAATTCTCACAGGAATTTCTTCCAGGACAATTATATACACATTGTCTATCTTTGATTTAGACTTGAAATGAAACTCCTAAACTTGTTATCTTGTTCTCCTCCTTACAGAAATAGAATAACACATCCTTTGGAACTGTTCTAATTGTAGAATACAATTTTATAGATCATGTCTACTTCCAAATCCATTTTTTCTTCCTCCCAATTTATTAACTGAGCCAAAGATTGGACTCTTCTTCTTATGTCTTCTCCCCCTACTTCAACCATGCCTTAAAATAGCAAATATGCTCCAATAAGGCAATATTATCTAATGACCTCTATATTATGTATCCTTACTGCCCATTCTATGTTCCAAGAAGTCACCCTTGTAATTCATTTGTTTCACGACCCCTGAAATTTGATGGAATTTTTCCATGTGGCCCCTTTAAGATATTTTCACTTAGGGCTTGAATTTCTTGAATTATTTTGTTTGACTATTCCTTGAGGATGTTTCTCAAATGATTCAGCTTACCCGAGTCTCATCTCTCCTTCTGGTACGTAGTTGCCATCTTAATAATTGCAAAATAATTTCAAAATTTAGTATTTGAAATAGTATCTAATATATATCCAAGTCTAAAAAACTCTGTTACTCAATTGTAAGGTCTGAGTTACCTTTTTGTGGCTTAGCTGCAAGCTGCTCAAATAATGTCCTAACTTCTTCACCTTGGTTAATCAAAACTCCATCATATACCGGTAATGAAAACCAAAAACAGTACAATTTATTTAAAATGTAAGGCATACCTAGTTTTTGGAAGATGCAGAAGCTTGAAACTTATATTTTCAGAGCAAGCAATTTCTGTTCATTTAAAAACTCTTTTTCGATGGGCCACTTGCCACCCAGAATTTTTAGAATCTTTGAACAGCTTTATCACCTATCCACTTCTTAAAATTGTTGATGGTGATATGGGCAGCATAAAAATTCAATAAATAAATTAAATAAATGAAATCTGCTATATGATTAATGGAGGCTGTGTTCTTATATATTCATCAGATTATTTTCAATTGATGAGTTTATGTTATACTCAATCATTAAGCCCCAAGAGAAACTATATGGAGCCAAATAGTAAATTCTGAACACTCTCTCAGATATTTTTGAAACCTTGAGAAAAAAGTTACATGTTTCACTTCTTACAGGAAGGAAGGAAGGGGCAATTTCATATACTGCATGCACAGCTGGTTCCAATTTGATCATTGTTTTGATTAGTGACTCTCCCATGCCACCCATAAATTGCTTTCAAAACATTAATATTTAACCTTCTTATAAACCATCATATAATGGTGCATTTTTATGTAATGCAATATAATAAGTCACTGAGCAGCTAATATTCATGCAGAGGAAAAACATGGGGAATGTATGAAACTAACTGTGCAGATGATTCTTTTGTAAATTAAGGCAGTAACTTCATATGTGCTTTCCAGTAAAGCTACCGCACTGCTTTCAATGGGACTTTTTTCTGAATAGACATAAGAAAAGTGAAACTGCTCGGTATGTAGTGTTAGGAGTAGATTCCTAGTGTTGGGTAGGCAATATATAACACCATGATGCTAAATGGTCTTTGTTGCTTTAAGATCTTTGAATGCAATTAGAAACTGTAATTATCTCGGCAATAAGAGGAAGTCAGGAGAGAGCATATTCTCTCTCTGCTCGATCTCTCTGCTGATTGCTCTCTGCTCATTTGCCATGATTGAATGTGTTTGAATAAGGAAGAATCGTAAATTACAACTGTAAGCAATTGTTTGTTTGTTAAGGACTTTGTTTGACTTACTATCTACTATCTCTGCTTGTGAAGCAGTAGTTTAGTTTTACAACACCAGTAAAGCTACTTGTTTTTTTACTAGCAGTGTCTGAGATACTATTTGTGTGTTTACTAGCAACGTTTCTCTAGATGCATATTCCGCTGCACAACTTTTCTGTCTCCCAACAGACATATCTCCTAACATGTAGCATATCCTCTCTTTGCAAATCTAATACTATCATCCTCATCATGAGGATGTGATATATTAAACTCATAATGGCTTCTGCTTGGCATGGATCACACATGGAATCAATTCTATTGCTTGTTGAAATAAGGAATCAAAGGTTTTCCAACTTTTGATCACAAACAATCCAATTTAATGAAGGAGGAAAGGTAGTGCTTTAAGGCAGATTCAGGCTGCACATCCAGTTCGAAAGTGTGGCTTCCTGGAATACCCCAATTATGCCCTTCCTCTTTTCCTGTTACCCTCACATAATAGAATTGAAATATACTGAAATAACATCAGATGAATTACACTTCTTGCCTGCAGAGTTTCAAACCCAGGCAGTAGAAATAAAATAATACAAAAATGAAATAATTTCCCCAGGACTTGGGGCAGGGTAAAGGACAATTTTTTGTTTGAATAGATATGGATTTGTTGCATTTCAGAAAGCATGTCATTTTTATATTTTTTAACCTTCTTCCTTTTCATTAGATGAAATAAATCTGAGTGTTCCTTAAATCAATCTAAATAAATAAGTAAATATGGACTGAGGGAGATCAAAGGGCACCATTTGGAGTGTTTATGTATGTATTAATGTATGTATGTATGTATGTGTACACACACACATGAGAAGAAAAGGCTGCAACTTTAATTAGGGAATGAGTAACTGCAGATTACTTACCCTCTGGAAACAAATACTGTGGGAGTAAGACATCCCTAACACCCCTCAGGGTGTGTGTTCGGCTAAGATACAGACTGTTGTGCCTTGCAATGGCTTCTACTGTACTACCATAAAATGGCTTCTACTGTACAGCACTGTGGACTTGCCACAGTAACAGCTTCACAGTACTCTTCAAAGGGGCTCTCTATGGTAAGGGGGGAAATCCAACATTAGAAATTGCGGTGACATTCATGGAAGGAGGGTTGGGATAAATAAATACCCAGGCAGTGCTGGATTATCAACTAGTATTATATCAGAAAATCTCAGTCCAATCATATAGGATAACCTGAGCATCCATAATTCTGCATGTAGGGGGTAGTACTACTCTACATGTGAATGTGGAAAGGGATCAGAAACCCTAGCAATTCCTTTTAGACCCATTTATTTATTGTTTTTATTCTGCTTTTATTCTTTTTATAAATAACTCAAAGTGGAAAGCGTACCTAATATTCTTTCCTCCTTCTGTTTTCCTCCATAACAACATCTCTGTGAAGTGGGCTGGGCTGAGAGGCAGTGACTAAGCCAAAGTCATGTAGCTGGCCTTGATGTCTATGGTGGCACTAGAATTCTCAGCTTCCTGCTTTCTAGGCCAGCCCTTTTCCCACTACACCAAATAGCTCTAAATGTTAGGCATCCAAATATATAATACACTAATAATATACACAAATATGCAGCTTAATATATAAATGAACACAAATCCATCGTCAGCTCTCCCTAGTATAGCTCAAACCCTGTCATCTGGCTGAATGATGCAATCATACTGTAATTTTTAATTGTAAACTGCTCCACTGAATGCAGAATTCAATCCATCAGTCATTCAGACTGCTGGCCTTTGCCTGCCTGCTTTACATTCAATGAATGCCTTTTTCTGGAGAGCAGAAAACAAGAATTGATTTAATTATTGCAATGCCTATGTCCTTCATTAGAGGATCAAAAGGGCACTACAAAACCCATGTAAGCCTCCTTTTTTCAGTGAGTTCTTTATTTTTTTTAAAAATAAATCAAATAGATGAATCAATTGCAAGGAAAAACAGGTCAATCTGAATCTATTTTGATGATTGAAGAATTTTGAGTGGCAAGAAATTTAATCTTGTTCTCGTGGAAAACATGTTTTTTTTTTAAAAGATCAATGCAATCTACCAAGGACTTGAAAAGAACGTACATCTCTAACATGCAGCACTTGACTAGGTACCGGTACAGTATTATTTTGCATTGAGGTAGACCAGAAGCCGGAACAAAGCAATGTTTTATTTAATTTAATTTTTTCAAAATTTAATTAATGAATTACAAGTAAATGTGATTAGTCCCCATGTATTTAATGACTTTTCTCTTCTCTCATCCTCACATCACAAGCACAACAGCAATGGCTGGAAAAGCATAGGTTGCCTAAGTCAATCTCAAAATAAGCCTTAAGGCTAATAGTTTAATGGGCAATTAATTAAAGAGCCTTTAAAACCTATGGAGAATATAAATGGTGAGATATTTGTGTACTGCCTCTGTCTTGCTGGTGGGGGAGGGCAGGAAACACATAGCATTCAGCCTTCAATTCTGTGTCTCCAATGCATGGGTCTAAAGAGGTTTGCCGAGCCATCTCCAACGAAGAGTGCATTTGCAAAAGCTATCGGCTTAATGGACTTTATTATAACATATTAAACAGTCCAAGGACAACAGTGTATGTGGTACCTTGCTCAATAGCAGTAACTGTGAGAGGGATCTTGGAGTCCTAGTGGACAACCATTTAAATATGAGCCATCAGTGTGCAGCAGCTGCCAAAAAAGCCAACACAGTTCTAGGCTGCATAAACAGAGGGATAGAATCAAGATCACGTGAAGTGTTAATACCACTTTATAAGGCCTTAGTAAGGCCACACTTGGGATACTGCACTCAGTTTTGGTTGCCACGATGTAAAAAAGATGCAGAGACTCTAGAAAGAGTGCAGAGAAGAGCAACAAAGATGATTAGGGGACTGGAGACTAAAACATATGAAGAACGGTTGCAGGAACTGGGTATGTCTAGTTTAATGAAAAGAAGGACTAGGGGAGACATGATAGCAGTGTTCCAATATCTCAATATGCCACAAAGAAGAGGGAGTCTTTGTGGCATATTCACCAAGGCACCTGAGGGTAAAAGAAGAAGCAATGGGTGGAAATTAATCAAGGAGAGAAGCAACTTAGAACTGAGGAGAAATTTCCTGACAGTTAGAACAATTAATCAGTGGAACAGCTTGCCTCCAGAAGTTGTGAATGCCCCAACACTGCAAGTCTTCAAGAAGATGTTGGATAGCCAATTGTCTGAAACGGTATAGGGTTCCTGCCTAGGCAGGGGATTGGACTAGAAGTCCTCCAACTCTGCTATTGTATTATGTCTTCCATAACTCCTTGTATCTACTATGTGGAAAGTTTGTTCCCTTTGTAGGAGAGTTAATTTATGCTTTGTTGAAAAGATATTCTATCATGCAACTTTCAAATATACAATTGCCCCAAACATGAAAACTGCAGTTCACTACTGTCATGAGAAGAGATGAAGTGAACCTAGGATGACTCTTTCAGTTTTCCAGGCAGGTGGGAATAAGGAGAGAAAATATAGCATTGTACTTTAAAATGGAAAATCAAAAGAAAAAAGATGCCAAAATCTATGGACAGAGAAACTCTTTAGGAAGCAAGATGGTAGGAATGGTGAATAATATTTTAGTGCCTGAGCTCTCTCATTTAAGACGGTGAGGGAGGGGAAGTGTCAAGAACTACAATAGGTGCCCTAATTCTGTAGAGTGGACAGAGCTACAAGAGCTACAAGACGCTTGTAGATTTCCCTAGTTTTCTTGGCATGCTCTTTTTACTTTTTAACAGATAAGCAGAGTTGGAAGGGACCTTGTAGATCTTCTAGCCCAACCCCTGCCCAAGCAGGAGGTCCCACACCATTTCTGACAGATGGCAGTCCAATCCCTTCTTGAAAGCTTCCAGTGAAAGCTACCACAACTTCCGATCACAAGCTGTTCCATTGATTGATTGTTCTCACTCTCAGAAAAAGTCTTCTTTAAATAAAGCCAAGCTTATCTTAGAACTCCCACTCAGTGGTGGGATTCAGCCGGTTCGCACCTATTCGGGAGAACCGGTTGGTAACTTTCTAAGCAGTTCACAGAACCGATTGTTGGAAGAAATCTCATTGTGTTTACAGGGCTAATCCTGTAAGGAAGGCAGGAAGGAAACCTTCTGGTGTTGCTTCTAGCCTCATCTTTATTGCCCTACTTACAGAAACTGTTAACCCGTATGACATTGTCACAGCTAAGGCGAAGCACCCATCGACGTGAGTGATGTTGAGTTGGCCACGCCCATGCAGTCACATGACCACCGAGCCACGCCTACCCATCTGGTCATTAGGGCAGAGAACTGGTTGTTAAATCATTTGAATCCCACCACTTCTCCCACTTCAACTTAGCTTAAAGAAAGTAAAACGTAGGGCTCCCATTCTAGTTTGCATGCTTTTTCACCTCAACATGGAAGACAGTTGTGCCCATCATGTTCTGAATTTAAATAGTTTGAGGGGGGGGGCTGCAAAAATGTGGATTTAGTGTTCTAAAGCCAAGATCCAAGGGATAGCTTAGATCGTACAAGGACTACGCACTACCCCATTGGTACTGCAAAAAAAGGTTAGCATATACTTATTTCAGGAAAAACAAAACAGCTGTTTGAAAATTTCCTCTGTTAAAATCTTGTATGAAGAATGAAAATTAAGAAAGCCAAGTGTCTACGGAGATTCTCAGTCATCTAGACCGGGGATTGGCAACCTTAAACACTCAAAGAGCCACAAAGGTACTAACTGGAAACCTCCTGTTCAATTCTGAAGCCCACCAGAAGTCCAATTCTTCCACCATAAAGTCTCCTCCTAATGTGGCATCCTTTTTCCTCTCCCTGTCCTAACAGAAAGTCCTATCAATTGTGGAGCTGACCAGCGACAGAGAGCCGCAGCAGAGGGAAGAAAGAGCCACATGTGGCTCCAGAGCTGCAGGTTGCTGACCCCTGATCTAGGTCATGGTTGTGCCAAAGGTACAACTTTTCCAAGAGGTAACTGGATTTTCTGCCTCTTGGGGGGGAAAAAGCAGCTTTGGGACAAGAAAGCCAAGTATTCAGAACCATGAAAAGTCTAAACTGGAAAAAAAAAACTTTATGAGCATCTAGACTGGTATTTCTCAATCTTAACCATTAGAAGAAGTATGGACTTTAACTCCCAGAACTCCCAAGCCCATATACTGTAGCTATGATTCTGGAGGCTAATCATTTTTTTCTTTCTATTAAACATAATAAAGAGAGACTATATGATATTGTAATTAGGGCATCAGTGTAGAAACCAGGAGAATGTGAGTTTTAGTCCTGGCTTAGGCACAAAGCCAGCTAGATGACCTTCGGCCGCTCCTTCATTCTCAGCCCAAAGGAGACAATATCAAACTACATGTTATACAATCTATATCATATGGCATCCAAAAATTTAAAAGAGAATTCGTTTTGTGAATATTATAGAAAGTCTTATTCGCCTTTTTTTTTTAGACAAGTTTCACATCAAAGGAATCTATATAGAAAATCAGGGAAACTTGTAGGGGAAGAGAACAACTAAGCCATGCTATCCTAAACACTGATCTTGGTTCCAATCAAATTACAAGTGGATACTTTTTATAGTACAATCTTCTGCACTCAGAACTATGTTCCAGTGAGTTAAATGGAAATCTCCCCAGGTAATTGCATTATTAAAGCTCTGAAAACACAGTAAAGTGGATGGCTAAACCTTTAAACTTTATTGTACTTAACATTTCGAAACACTGCTGATACAATACCTTCATAATATAATAGCTCACCAGTAAAGTGCTCATAAAAGCTGTACTTTAAAAAGAAACAAAACATGTTAATTAATACTAATATTTTTTAAATTCACTAACGTTATCTTTAATTGAATGGTTTACATATAGTTAGGTGGAGAAACAGGTCTCAAAAAATTTCTCTTTATAAGTGGTTCTTAACTTTTGGGATTTTCTGTTTCCTTGGAGAAAACAAATTAACATGATTTATGAAAGGATGTTAAAATGTTATTTTTGCCTGTGGTGCTTTTGTAGTTTCACTTAAAAACACAACCACCAGCAATATATTTCTCTATACATATCTTTGGTTTCCAAGGGAAAATATTTTAAAGTATTTTCAAATGTTGCTCATCTGAAAAAGTCATGTGAATTGCCATTCCAAGAAATGAAAGCAGGAGAAAAGAAAAGCAACTTTACTTTTGTATAAGTAATACACACTGAAACGTAAGCGAACAACGGCAAGCTAACAAAAATAATGAGAAAATGCCAGTGGTTTTATTTTTAAAACTTTTAGGAGAATTTTTAATGGTATTGATGGAATAAATCTGACCCCATGGGCCCTAAGTTAAAATTTTAGTTTAGTAGGTGAGAAAATCCCACGGCTCCTAAACTTGGTCTTAATTTTATTTACCATATTTTTCGGACTATAAGATGCACTGGTGTATAAGACGCACCAAAATTTTGAAGAGGTAAGCAAGAAAAACAAGTTTTTGCCTTCCCTCAGCCCCCAGCAGCACTCTGCAGGCTTTAGCAGGGCTAAAGGCAAAAATGGGAGGAAGGCAAAAATGCCCCCTTTTTGCGAAAAATGGGTAGAAAACAGGTCGTTTTCCGCAAAAACGGAGGCATTTTTGTCTTCCCCCAGCCATGCTGAAGACTGCAGAGTGCTGCTGGGGGCTGAGGGAAGGCAAAACCGCCTCTGTTTTTGTGAAAAATGGCCTGTTTTTTGCAAAAATGGGATGAGGGGGAAGGGCTTCGGGAGGCCAAAAATGTTGTATTTGGTGTATAAGACGCACCAACATTTCCACACTCTTTTGGGGGGGGGGGAAAGGTGTGTCTTATATTCAGAAAAATATGGTAATTCCTGTTAGTTTTAATGTTTTTATATTGTTATATTTTTGCATATCGTAAGCTGCTCAGAGCCACTTTGGGTACGGAGATGGGCAGCATATAAATGTAATAAATAAGCAAACATTTATTTATCTCCAGTTCTTCTAATCGCTTCATTCATCTCTTCGTTCACTTGTTAAAAGCAGCCCATAAACATAGCTGCCAAGAAAATATTATTGAATGCCTGGAAACAAACCAATGCTAGAAATCAGCATGACAGCAGACTGGGATGAATCTCGTGCATTAATCACACTATTTCATTCCATAACTCCTGTTCTCTGTCCAAACCACTGCAATACAATACGGTAGTTGTTAACCTTTATTGGCACAGCACAGGGCTGTGATCACTGGATGGGCCTCTGAGGAGAGAACTAAAACAAGTCTATGTAAAAAATGAAAATGGCATGTATCACTTGGAGAAGCGTATCCTCGTGAATGAGAAACTACACATAAAATCTGTTCTGGGAGGACCCCTCAAGAGAAATACATCTTCATTAGCGAAGAGAACCACTGGCCTCCTGAGGACAACAGAATTATCTACCACAACCAGGTAATCTTTTCAGTTCTCTGCTACGGAGACGAAAGATGGAGTGAGCAAGCATTCATGTTTGCAGAAAGAAGTCCTTTCTTCAATTTGTTGTATTAACTTCTGCTCAATGAAAGATTCATTGGCATAGATAAGTGGTTCTCAATTTGTAGTCCATGGACCCCTGGGGGGGAGGGGGGGCACAATGTAATCACAGGGGGTTCATGATGGCTTGAAGAAATGCTATGATTTAAATCGGCGGTTCTCAACCTGTGGGTCGGGACCCCTTTCATAGGGGTCGCCTAAGACCATCGGAAAGCACATCTTTTTGGAAAAAAAATACAGAAAACATAAAATAATGTTATAGTTGGGGGTCACCACAACATGAGGAACTATATTAAAGGGTCGCGGCATTAGGAAGGTTGAGATCAACTGATTTAAATCATGAGTTAAGTCTTGCGGGGTTGGTGACCACAAAACGTATTTAAAGGAGGGGACCGTGGTGAAGAAAAGGTTGAGAACCACGGACAAATATAATTTGACCAGAGGTGCCTAAACCTTTGCATGCAACTAGAGGTAGCCCTTGACCTATCACTATTCATTTAGCGACTTTGAAGTTACAACAGCACTGAAAAAAGTGACTTCTCACTGGCCCTTGCGCTTACATCAAAGCATCTCCATGGTCATGTGATTGTCTCCATGGTCACATGATCACATAAACCCTCCCCCCCCCTCTACTAGAGGTTTAAATTAAACTCCCTACCTCTGCTTTCCAATCTCTATCACTCTAAAAGCAAGTTGGGTCTTAAAGGCAGACATTCGAACAGCAAAGAGATTCGCAAGGACCCAGCATCTATCCATCTGCATGTGTTGTGCTATAGCTTAAACTTGATGAGCTTAATTTTTTTCTGTAACTCAAGAGGTCATTCCATGTCAAGTGGTTTGATTTCAGAAAAGTGACCCGCTCGACTATGACAGATTTCGATGAAATTTGGTGTGAACATGCACACATGTCCCCAGTGAACATTGGTAAACTATTACATTTGCCGATGCAATACTTGCGAAGATATAGTCATTGGTTTGACCCCATACCACAGCCTTCTACGGTATGACTCTGAGGTTCCAGCAACTTTGAGACATATCATCTCCGGCAATATTTTGTTGAGGGAAAACAAACTTGGCCATCTCATACCACTTTTTGTGCTCTATTAAGCCAAATAAAAACATTCTCTTGAGCGATCTCCTTCTAGATCAGAGGTGTCCAAACTTGGGAACTTTAAGACTGGTGGACTTCAACGTCCAGAATTCCCCAGCCATCCATGAATTCTGGGAGTTGAAGTCCATAAGTCCTAACGTTCCCAAGTTTGGACACCCGTGAATTCTAGATAATTTGGAGCAAAGTTGGCCGAAAATATTGTACTTAGCCTGGAGTCAAGATAAGGTTTTTAAGAGATAAGAGATTAAGAGGGCAGAGAAAAGGAGTTTTATTTCAACACCTAATGGGGAGGGGCTGAGAAAGATCAGGAAGTCTATCCCTCCCAGCTTTTTATTGTTGTTGTTATTGAAGAAATCTGGACTTCTGGGGAGGGAGGAGGTTAAAGCAAAAGAAAGGTTTTGAAGCTGCAGCCTTAGAATACAGTGTCTGTCTATGGAGATTCTTAGTCATTCTTTGTCATCATGGTTGTCTCAATAATGCTTTTTCAAAAGGCAATTGGAGTCCCTCCCCTTTTTAAAAATGTTTCATTTCTCATCCAAGTAGCTTCTTCAGTTCTGACTGAATGGTGGATGATGGAAGGATCTCTAAAAAGGACCTCTAGAAAGGATCTCTAGAAATGAGACTCTAGAAAGAGTGCCGAGAAGAGCAACAAAGAGGATGAGGGGACTGGAGGCTAAAACATGTGAAGAACGATTGCAGGAACTGGGTATGTCTAGTTTAATGAAAGAAGGATTAGGGGAGACATGATAGCAGTGTTCCAATATCTCAGGGGCTGCCACAAAGAAGAGGGAGTCAAGCTATTCTCCAAAGCACCTGAGGGCAGAACAAGAAGCTAATCAAACTAATCAAGGAGAGGAGCAACCTAGAACTAAGGAAAAAGTTCCTGACAGTTAGAACAAGTAACCAGTGGAACAGCTTGCCTCCAGAAGTTGTGAATGCTCCAACACTAGAAGTTTTTAAGAAGATATTGGACCACCATTTGTCTGAAGTGGTGTAGGGTTTCCTGCCTTTCCAACTCTGTTATTCTATTCTATTGATTCAGTCAGAACTGAAGAAGTTCCTTGAATGAGAAGCGAAACGTTTTCAAAGGGGGTGGGTGGGTAAAAACCAGTTGCCTTTTGAAAAAGCATCTTTGGAACAATGTAGGGTCTGTATTTTCCCAAAGCCTAGCAAGAACTAGAAGGGGTTTACAGCCTCCTGATGACCAGCCTATTGGAGTACCGTGTTTCCCTGAAAATAAGACAGGGTCTTATTTTCTTTTGATCCCCAAAATAAGCATGACCTTATTTTCAGGGAGGTCTTATTATTTTTTAGGTGCAGGAGGCAACAAGCGTGGTCACCTCATGGCTGCTGCTGTGTTGCAATATTTTTGGGAGGGCTTATTTTAGCGCATGCAGTGAAAGGCCCGATTGGGCTTATTATCCGGGGAGGTCTTATTTTCAGGGAAACAGGGTAGAAAGTTCTAAAAGGCTAAGGAACCTGTCTTTTTTTGCCCCAGAAAGGCAGGTACTGTGTAGCCGGAACAAATATAAAACTTTTCAGTGCTCTCAGTAATGAAACTGGGGATTAAAATACATTGAACTTGTACCCAATAGATCTAATTTCTTATGAACTAGTACCATGCAATACATCTCAAACCCTGCTAGGATTATTATTATTATTTTTGAGTCACTTACCAGGATACTGGAACTCTATTGTTGCTCCCATACGCTCCCAGTAAAATCTTCTCTATCCAGCAAAACAAGATCATTGCAAGTGAAGCCTTACTTCATGCATTCATCTCAATTAATGGGAATAAAATTACTGTCCTAAAATAACATGTGACAGTAGGAGTCCTTGGTGCTCTCTGAACTCGGTTGGTTTCCTGCAGGTATTTCGTTACCCAACTAGGTAACATTATCAGCCACTCTTTGTTTAAAAATAACCCACTCTCCTCTAACACTGATGATGTCGCCTGGTTTGGTAATGAAACATCCGCAGGAAAATAATCAAGCTCAGAGAACACCGAGGACCCTAAAGTTCAATCCTGAGCTACAAATATTCTCTTACTCTGTTACTCCTTATATATATGGTTACCTTCCTAATTCTTAGGAGCAAGAAAAAGTAATTGCAGCAAATTAGGTATCACATGTTCTCCTTACCTGCAGGGGGCACACCCATAATGAGTGATGACAGGATGAGGCAGAAATCATGGTTTCTCACCATGCATAAATTGAGAGACTAAATGCTAACCTCATCTTCTTCCTCGGCACTTTCATCATCATCATCGCCGTCGTCATCGTCATCCTCCTCCTCATCGTTCTTGTAGTCGGGAGGAAGGGGTGGGCCAATCAGCTCCTCATCAGAGGCATCTCTGGACTCTTTGGGGAGTAAAGGAGGACCAACAAATTCTTCATCCGGACTGTCTTCACTTTCGCTACTAGACATTTCTCTGAATGGAAGAATTACAAGAAACAAAACGGCTGATGCAGGTATTCTGACTGCTAAGTGCTGAAGTCCCTAACTCCATGATGGTGAACCTATGGCACGCGTGCCAGAAGTGGCACACAGCGCTCTCTGTGGGCACATGAGCTGAAGTCCCTAACCATGATGGTGAACCTACCGCACGTGTGCCAGAGGTGGCACACAGCGCTCTCTGTGGGCACGTGAGCCGTTGCCCCAGTTCAACTCTGCCGCGCATATGCGCATGCGCCTCCCGCGTGCCACCTGGTCGGTGGGTCTCTGCCGTGCATGCACGGGGGAGTGTGCCGGTGGTCACGCACACATGCATGCTAGACCAGGGTGTATGTGGGGGCCGCACACATGCATGCATGGGATACATGCACTGGGACCGCACACACATTGGATTGCATGAGCGCATTGGGGGGGGGGGCGCTTATGTTTTGGGCACTTGGTCCGGAAAAGATTAGCCATTAGTGCCCTAACCTGTCCCTTCTCTTTTTTGCAAAGAAATAAAGAGAATGGGCAAGAAAGATGGCCTAAGACAGGGGTGTCAAATCCACGCCCATAGGCTGGATTCAGCCCGTGGAGTGCTTAAATCTGGCCCACAGGGCCAGCCTGGAAATAGCAAATGATTGGCCTGCGGTGCCTCTGGCAGCCAAAACAGGGCACGGGGGAAAGGGGGGCTCATGAGGGCCCCCAGTGTTTCATTTTAGCTGGTATGGTGCTGCAGGAGGCATCCATCCCACCTTTCCCTGGCCAGCCCATGAAGAACTACAATGCTGATCCAGCCCTCAAACAAATCCCATAACTAATTGTCTCCTGCAAACTCGACTCCCCTTTCATTCCCTCTGGGAGGGGCCATTCACCTTCCACCAGTGGCCTTACTCCCACGTCAACCCTTGTTCCTTAGCTGTTCCCTTCGCCTGGCAACTCTGTACATGCACATACTGGGAATAGGCTCCAGCTGTTTGTCTGCCTCACTGATGGCAAGGAGTCTCAGACAGTCATGAACCAATTGTCTCCTGCAAACTCCACTCCCCTTTTGCTCCTCTTTTATTTCCTCTGCGAGCGGCCATTCATTCCCAGTCAACCCGTTCTTTAGCTGTTCCCTTCATCTGACAATTCTGCACATGTGCACACTGGGAACAGGCTCCAGCTGTTCGCCTGCCTCACTGATGTCTGACTCTGAAGGCAGCTGATAACTGGCATACGGCTCTGGCTCCCTCTCTGCCTCTGACGCAGAGCCCTCATCGGAGCCGTCCCCAGACTCCAGGACTGGCCCATGTTCCTCCCCAACCTCCTCACTGTCTGAATCTGCTGCCAGCTCCACTGGCTGTTGGTGGCCCACAACAACCTGCTGGTCTCCCTAAGAAAAGAGGAATTGTCTCCAAAAGATGCTGAACGCAATTAGAGGAATGACTGCTCTTCTCTTCTCTTCTCTTTCAGTTTAGGGGAAAAACATGTATTTATAAAATGCACATGCTGCCAAAACTTTAAAGATTTATAACATTTATACCTGGACGATACTTTTTTTACTGGTTGTGATCCTGCACCACCTGATGAATCAGCACCTCCTTGCTGGCCTGAAAATTCTTTTTCTTTCTCAGTTGCTTCTTTCTCACGTTCTTCTGAATAATAAAGGATTACCAAAAAGAAACATGGATCGATACAGTCACAGGGTCAAATATTATTGTATTTACATGAACAAAGATGAGGAACTCCTGGTTTTCATGGTAATACTGCCACCTACTGAAAAAAACCTCTGCAAGTTCCTGTTCCAAATATATAAATTAAACAGATCGGCCCAGAGTTTTCAGAACTGAACTATCAGAAGACCAATTAAAAAACACCCCAAACATCTCAAATTATTTTTCTCCAGTCTTTCAAAAATTCACACATTTTAAATGTCTGGGTTGGGTAGTATTTTGGATTACTATTTTGCTTAGTAAAACAAGCTAAGACGCACCCACCAAGCTGAGTAAACCTTAGCCATGCACTGCTGTTTCTTCATTGCTGCAATTTTTATTTTATTGTATTTTACTTCCTTTGAGCCAGAGGAATAGAATGGGACTTGAATCAAATAATTAATGTAATTATTTATGTTTTTACCATTTAAAAATAATGAGTTTTTCTTATATTACAGAATGAAAAAGAAACTTAAAGCTCCATCTAACGTACTAGCAAGCTTTTCATAGACACTGTGGTTTTCATATAGTATGGATACATATTTATTTTGATAACTCTCCACTTATTTTTAACAATGTGGCGGTCCAGGGATGTCCCTGGTTCTCGGACTTCAGTGTAAATACAGGCAGGAAAATATACATTTAATACTCAAAACAAAATAAAGTACAATAATTTTTTGTACAGCATATCTCACCAAGAATTTTTCTACTTCGCTCTACCGCAGTTCTTCGGGTTTGTTCAAACATTGCAGTGAAGTCAAATGTTCGAGCTTTCTTTCCTAGGTAGAAGGGGGGGGAAATCCAATTTCCCAGAAAGTGATATTATATTAAAAGAAAACATCCCTAGGCAATCTCAAAATATAAATCAATCTATGAAACTCAGTGAATCCCACAACCTTCCATTCTCAATCACCACGCTGATTGAGAATTACAAACATAATAATTCAGCACACCTAGAGATTAAGGAATTTTCTGGTAAATAATATATTTTTTACAATCCAATTCTATATTGCTGTGATGGCGAATCTATGGCACACGTGTGACACGTTATATGTGGAGCCCTCTCTGCGGGCATGCGAGCCATCACCCCAGCTCACCTCTACCGCGCATGCATGCACAGCTCCCACCGGCCAGCTGATTCTTGGGTCTCTGCCATGCATGTGCAGGGGGCACATGAGGGTGATGCACATGCACACACAGGGGGGTCATGGGTGCATGCGCAGGGGGAGCGCAGGGGGTTGTGCATGCATGTGCAGGGGGCAGAGGGGGCATTACGCATGCATTGCATTATGGGTGTGGGTACGAGCATGGGCACTGTCGCACTTGCCCGCTTTTAGCACGTGACGACAAAAAGGCTAGCCATCACTGCTATAGTGCATACTGTGAAAAAGTCACACAAAGTTAAGGGACTTATTATGGGTAAATATATTTAAGATTGGAACTTTCATTAGAACAGCCCTGCTCTCACAAACCAAAGCAGACTCTGACAATCTGTTTCCTGCAATCAGACACTTCAAAGAGGCTCAAGTATGGACGTTAAAATAATGCTTCCCAATAAGTATATTCTTGCTTTTGTTAATCATATATGCAAAACAGAAACATACTGGTAGATTAAAAACTCTTGTTATATTATTTCAAATGCTTGATCTCTGAAAGCCTAACATATTAAAGATAGTAAATGAGGATGATCAGTTTTATTTCCGGAAACAAACCAACAGATGAAAACTCTCACTCAACAAGCTGAAGAGCTGAAGGAGCTTCTTGGATGAGAAGCAAAATGTCTTCAAAGAAAAACAAGGAAATCCAGTTGCTTCTTGAAAAAACACCTTTGGGATATATTAGCTTTGGCAAGAGATCGTGTTTTTAAAAAAAATCATTTTTGAACTTTGTGTAACACACAATCATGGGTGGGTTCCAGCAGGTGCTACTGCTGGTTCGCTCATGCGTACGCTTAATGTGCGCTCTGCGCGCATGCACAATACAATTAAAATTGGAATTGGAATCTGAGCAATAAAAAAGCCACCAAAATTCAGTGTTACTTTATTGCAGAGATACAGCTGCCAAGCTGAGAAGTCTGAAGTCTCGGGTTGATAACTGAACTATACAATTCACAATATTTTTCAGCCGTAGATTGCCAAAATTCGGGACTCAACAACATCTGGAAGCCCTCTCCTCTCCATCTCATGCATCCCTGGGCTCCGGAAGCTCTTGAACATCACCAGGTCTTGCTGTTTCCGGGTGGGAAGGGGGGAATCTATGGGGCCACATTAAAAACAACCTTGCCCCTGCAACTTTCAAGCAAGGTAAGCAAGGGCGCCCAGGATTTGCAAGGTACCGCCCCCCTCCCCAGAGCCCCGTCCCTCCGGATTCTCGTAGAGATCTGCATCCCATCCCCACCGGTCTCCTCCTCGTCCCCCGCGGTTCTCTTCTAAAACTTACCGAAGCCCGAGAAACCCATCGTAGCCGCCAGCTCCGGATCCGGTCCTTCCACCTGCTCGTCCTCTGAAAGGAGACAGAAACATTCAACGCTCTTTCCTGCCAGCCTTTGCGGAGGAGGGAAGAGGAGCCAGCCGCCCGCCACTCACCGTTCTCCATCTCGGGCTGCTGCATCCCAAAACGCAGGCTAAAACTCTGCCGGAGCCACCACAGAAAACTACAGGGAGGAAGCGGCGCTTTGGAAGAAGAAGGGGGCGTCTCCCTTCTTGGGAGACTACAGAGGCCTCTAGTGGCCGGCGGGGGAAATGACCAGAGAGGGCGAGTTCAATTCAGTTTATTACAGTCATAGCGTAGCGTAGAATAGAATAGAATAGAATTATGTGGTGCATATGCTCTCAGTGTACATAAAAGATACATTCATCCTGAATCGTAAGGTACACCACTTAATGTTAGTCATAGGGTACAATCAAGCAATCAAATCACACTAGGAAACAATCAATATAAATCGTAAGGATACAAGCAACAAAGTTATAGTCATACAGTCATAAGTGGAAGGAGATGGGTGATAGGAACCATGAGAAGATTAATGGTAATATTAATGCAGACTTAGTAAATAGTTTGACAGTGTTGAGGGAATTATTTGTTTAGCAGAGTTATGGCGTTTGGGGGGGGGAACTGTCCTTGTGCAGTGCCCTATAACGTCATTTTTAGGGTAGAAGTTGAAACAATTTATATGCAGAATGCGAGGGGGCTGTAGATATTATCACAGCCCTCTTTTTGACTTATACAGTATACAGCTCCTCAATGGAAGGCAGGTTGGTAGCAATTGTTTTTCTGCAGTTCGGATCATCCTCTGAAGTTTGTGTCTGTTTTGTTGGGTTGCAGAACCAAACCAAACCAAACCAAACCAAACAGTTATAGAGATGCAGATGACAGAGCCAATAATTCCTTTGTAGAACAGGATCAGCGGCTCCTTAGGCAGTTTGAGCTTTCCGAGTTCTATTTTTGGAGATATAGTTAGTCAAGGGTTACCTATATCTCCAAATCTGCATTGAGTGGCGTGAAGAGGAGCAGTATATTTTCACAGGGGACCAAACATTTGGCAACGCCACACTTTTGCTCACCATCCCCCCCGCCTCCCCCCGCTGCTGTCACTTTCCCGGGCGCTTTTGCTCTGCTCCCGGCAAGAAACCATCACGCCCTTCAGTAGCCCCGCCCTCCAGTCAGTGTCAGAGGGAACTCTTCGCCTCTCTTCGACCCGACAGGCCGGAAGTGTGCGTTTGTGATTCCGATCTAGGCTTTCCTCCTCGCTGACCAGCCGCCGCGTTGGGCGGGCGGGCGAGCGCGCGGGGGTTGCCGGGATTGCCCGCGAGGCGCGCGGTTCCTTAGTGGCCCGCGTTGGCCCTCTGGAGAGGCCGGGATTTTCTCCGCCGCGGCCATGCCCGTCGCCCTGAACCCCGCGGCCGCCCCGGCCCTGCAAGAAGCCTTGGAAAACGCGGGGCGTATTATTGAGCGGCAGATCCAGGAAGACCGGTGCTACCCGGACCTCTCGGAGTTGCTGAACGTGCCCGCGCCCGGTGAGGAAGGTCTTGTTGCCTCCTGGATGACTATAGGGTCCATAATTCTCGCCCGACGTGAATGCCTGCTGCCTGGGAATCCCGTAATCCCGGCTTGTGCAAGGCACCCACTTTTTCCCTGTTGTCCGCCTTTTTTGGTGGCGCCCCGTTTCGTCTCTCGCACCTCTGACTTGGCGATGATTAAATCGCTTCGTTGGAAGGCTCAGAGTTCCCCCGGCAGTATTGCCTAATGGTTGAGTGTCCACTCCTTCCCATAGCAGTCTCTTCTGGGGGTCCCTCTCCGAGACTGTTAATATAGCCTTGCCAATGGCAAAAGTGCAGGTAGCCCCTCACATTTGAGCCCAAAATGTATGTTGCTAAGTGAAAAGTTTGTTAAAGTGAGTTTTGCCCCTTTTATGACTGTTTTTGTCACATTTGTTAAGTGAATCGCTGCGGTTGTTAAGTGAATCTGGCTTTTCTGTTGACTGTTGGTCAGGAGGTTGCAAAAGAGGATCACATTGCAACGCTCATAAGTATCAACCAGTTGTCAAGCATCCAAATGTAAATCACATGAGTGTGGGAATGTCATAAATGTTAAAAATGGCCTTGTCACTTTTTTCAGTGCCATTGTAAGTGAATGGGCACCAAATGAGTCAAGGACCACCTGTAGTCATAGGCTTTTATAATGGGACACTGGGGAAACGATCTGTTCTCCTTTGCTGTCATATGACAAAATAGAATGATCCTATGAAACTTAAGAATGGAAAATAGGCTATATTAAAAATAAAAGCAGTTAACAACTGCAGCTATACAGCTGAGTAGTTAGGTCTAATTTTTTGGGCAACCATAATTAGGCTGCAAGCTAAAAGCAATTGCAAATATATTGTTTCCAAGGAAATTACAGTGTAAAATTTACCAGTGTGGGAAGGTTTTAAAAACATAATTTCACTTTTGGAAACCTAAAGGATTTGGTTGAATGAAAAAGTTTCCATTTGGCTTTGAAAAAGGAGCATGATACGTGTCAGGTAAACTTCCCTGTTATCTTGCAGCCAACCTGCCATGTTTATATGTTAGAAATATGATCCAGATTTAAATTTGCCCTTTTTAATAAGGTAGCCAAACATTTTCTAAGCAGATGGGCAGCTAACTTTGGCTGATTTCGAGATCAATCATAGGGAGCAATTCAAATCAGAGTGGCTGGTGTGTCATCTTTTTTAATCTTAATCCAAGGAAGCTGTTCTAGGATAGAACAGAGAGAAATAGAATGTGAGAAAACGTGTAATAGAATGAGAGAAAATGAATTTAGTCAGTTGAAAAGCAGATCAAAGATTCCGTTCAGGTATGTGTGAATTCCTCTAGCAAAAATGTAACTCTAAGCATGCAGCCATAAAAACAAATCAAAATATTCCAAAAAATAAGAATAAAACTCACAGTCAGAACAAGGAAAGACATATTGCTTCCCAAAAAAACTCACCTAATATCTTGCTCCCAATACCTGAAGGAAGATCCAGGTTTTCAAAGGTATCAATGACTGTGGCATGCTTTTAGAACATATATTTGGGCTGATGTTTCAGAAGAATCTCATCGTTTTTTTAAAATGTATTTCTTGAAGAATTGTGTGTCATTCCCCCCCCCCCCCCAATTTCTCTCAGACTTTTCAGAAATAGCTTCTTAGAAGTCAATAAACATACAGAAAAATATTGGGAAAATCATTTATGCATCTCACCAGAGGTACATATTGCTATCACAGTATTTTTGTTGTGTCTTACTGTTTCTTTTTTTATTTCCCTCAATTACAGGTAGTCCCTCCGTTTCTGGCATGTCAGATATGGATTATCCATTACAGGGGCCTGGCTTCCTTTCAATTCCCTGCCTTCCAGAAATAAGCTCAATTCGAAGAGTTCCTTTACCCCATGAACTTGTTGAGCAATTTGGACGTATCCTCATTTTGATAATAGTGAAATGTTTTGCACTTTTCACTATATGAGGTGGGTGGAGTGGGGGGTGACTCGGAGAAATGCTGGCTCTTCTTCACTCTAGTATTATTTTCACCAGTATCTGCATATAATGTTAGTTGGCTTCATTTATTTCTCTCTTCTGTTTTTTTCAATTTTTTAGAAATAAACATACATAAAGCCACTGCCAATATTTTTTACCCTATGTAAAGAAATATAGTGTTTGCAATAATAGTTTACATAAACATAAGAAAACATTATTTATTGTAAATGTTTATGGAAAACATTTTATTTGAAAATGACACAAATGTTATCTCAAAGTTTGAAAATATATTATAAAAGTATGTTTTTATTAATTTTGAAGATCTGAAATATGGATATTTTTTTTAAAATTATAGTTAAAAATAATACATTTTGTCCTGTGGATAATTTTTCTTTCACTGGAATAGACTTTAAAAATCACTTATTTAAATTTGTGCCACATAGTGTTAAAACTCTTAGCAATTGAACATATGCAAAGCATTAAAGATGTATTCTCAGGTTTGAATGCCCAGCACAATACTGCAATCTGGATTTATATAGTTGCCCTGATCCTTTCTTATATTAGGCAATATCTTCTAAGTTCCATGTATTGATTTCTTAAGTCTTGGTACTTCAGATATGCAGTGTAATTGTATGATGGGAGTGTTTCCTGAGATCAGTAGGGCATGGCTGACCATCGATAGTGACATCTTTATGTGGAATTATGAAGATGGGTATGTAGATGAAGAATTTGTATCTTGGAATGAATGTATATTTGTGTGTGTGTATGTATACATATACACACAAGATATTCAACTCAAAATTGACTGTGATGTGTATTTACGGTCTGCATAAAAATCAAAATCTTACACTTATCAGTTCTAGTTCAGGTTCCTTGAGAAATACATCCTAAATCTCTTATATTTTAATACAGCTTTCTTGTGTTGCTTTTTATAGGGGAGACCTTGCTTATTTTGATGGTCTGAGTGAAACCATTCTTGCAGTTGGATTGGTGAAACCAAAAGCAGGTAAAAGATTATATAACCAAGCCCATCTAGGGACAGGGCAGAGAATGGGGTGTTCTTATTTTTTGAGAGAACAAACCTCTATTTGGTATTTGTAAAAAAAAAATTAAAAATACAGTTTTTGTAGAATTTGCCCTTCATGGACATCCTCATATAGAACAATTAGGATAACAAAGCAAACTCTTCTGCCTTCTCTGAACATGGAAGCACAGCTGGCAGAGTATCTTCCATGATAAAAGCATGCTTTTCACATATTTGAATGTAGCAAGAACAATATGAAGAAATCATGGGTGTGAATGTGAGGGGGAGGTGGTGTTCCCTAGTTTCTGGCTAGCAAGCCATACAGCACATTTGGAAGTGGTAAACCAGGCTGAACTAATAGGGATAATTCTGCAATCCTGTTCATACGCAAAAGAAGCCAGCAGCTTCAAGCAGGTATTTCCAAATAAGTCTTAAGCTTTGTTCACCGTGTCATGTTAGCTTTTGACAGTACTGTATACATTAATAGAGTGGCACAAATCCTTTCAAACAGACACTTTTCAATGCATCTCTCCTAATCATTAAAGCAAACCCATCAATTCAGGATTGTGTGTGTCTGCTTTGTAAGCTTATCCCAGTTGCCTTCTTTACATGTGTTTCAAAGCAAAGGGGTTAAAAGCATATGTGCATATGGAAGTAGTTGATAGCAACTTTCCAAGCAGTCATACAAACCTGACTGGTGAAAAAAAAGGCTTTCTAAACACTCCCATGCATTGCAGTGTGCCTCTTTTAAAGGAGTTGCATGGTCCTATAAATCACTCTGATTGAAGTTTGATTACAGGGATCTCTCCCAGGATAGAAAAATAATAGTTACAAGACTTGAAGTACTATTTCAGGCTACCAGGTGTTATGAAAGTTCACTTCCTTAAACCAGTGTACAGTATGTGGGTCCACTTTTTAATTTTGTTTAGAGACTACTATTTATTTATAGATTTCAATAATATTTTTGTTAGTGAAAAGCTGCTATATGGACACGTTTTCTTATATATATATGTATGTATGTATATATATTTCTTCACAGGCATCTTTCAGCCACATATACGGCACTTGCTGGTTTTAGCTACTCCTGTGGATATAGTAATTTTAGGACTCAGCTATACTACCTTGCAAGCAGGTAGGTTGAAAGTATATCCTTTCTGTATGCCACCCAGAGATGGGCAGCCATATCAATGTTATCCATCTAGCAATCCATCCATCCATCTATAATTATTATTTGGAGAAGTACCAGGTTTTGAAGGAGGAACTAGAGAGTATGTGGAAAGTAAAGGCCAAAGTGGTCCCAATGGTAAGTAGGAAGCATTCAGAATTGTGATTCCGAATCTGGAAGAGTAGCTCCAACAGATCCCAGGAATGCTATCGGAGCTCTGTGTTAGGAACAACTAAGATACTATGCAGAATTAGCCTATGAATAGCCTTCCAGCCCTATGATTTTGTGTTCTAACTTTTCAGTGGGTTACTGAGAGAAAATAAGACTTAATAATTTCTAGTGCACAGATGAGATTCTTGGTGGTTTTTAAAATAACTTTACTGGAGTATGAAGATGTTTGAAAAGCCAAACAATAATAATTTATTTTATCTCATCAGGCTCTGGAACCCTCAATGATAGTATGTCTGGTGGAATGCAGCTTCTCCCTGACCCCCTTTACTCACTTCCTACTGATAATACCTATCTGCTGACTATAACCTCTGCTGAAAATGGGCGCATTTTTATGGCTGGCAAGGATGGTTGTCTGTATGAAGTTGCTTACCAGGTAAGTCAAGTTGCATTTCTTCAGCTTAAAGCCAGGAATTGCTGCATTTTTAAGGATCCTAGGAGAAAAGGTTGGAGTATTTATTTATTTTTATTGTAATGGACAGTGCTAAGAGATTATCACCAGTAAATTTTTTGGTAATTTTATGCTTAATCTTTTGTCAACTACAAAAATTTAGAAGTGTAATAAATATCAATAATATTAAACTGATTTTTCTTGCACAAATATTATCACATATACAGACGATTAGAGATGTGGAAGTAACAATATGGATTTATAAAATTATAAACATACTTCAGGGTTGAAAACATATCTTTGACAGGAATGAACTCTTTTCTTTTTCTTGATTGTAGTTTTTTTAATCTCAAAAAATAACAAAGAAAGAATCTACATCTTCCATTTGGGAAAAAATACTACTTAAGCAGGGATGACAAGATATTGAAGTTTTGAACAGAAATGTAATGGCCTTCATGGTTTAAATTCACAAGTATTAAACTTCTTATGCAGAGCCCCAAAGAGAAGCACAACATGCAAAGTGTGCAATTCTATTTTGTATACTTTCAAAGAAACTTTGGATCAGCCTTGGTTAAAAGTATTTTGATTTACCTTGTTTAAAATTACCATTTGCTTTTTGCAACAGTTGGAATTATTGAATAAATTAATGAAATAATCCACTGATTTGCATACTTGTTTGTAGCTAATGAATTTTTATTTTTGTAGGCAGAAGCAGGCTGGTTTAGTCAGCGCTGTAGGAAGATCAATCACTCAAAGAGCACCCTTTCTTTTCTTGTTCCGTCTTTACTGCAGTTCACGTTCTCAGAAGATGGTAAGTGATGAATAATTATAGTAACAATAAAACATAAATATACTTGTGTCAACAACACAAGAATTCATTTGGCCCATCTGGTCCAATCAACTGATTTTATTTTACATCCTAAATTATTACTGTATAACAGTTTAATTGATTTTAACATAATAAAACTAAAATCCTTGGATAATGATTCTGAGTTTGGATTTAGAAAAGCGAAGCAATTCATATTATAATTTTTTTCCAAATAAGCTCTAGCCCGTTCAACAAATAATTCTGAATTTTAAAATTAATTTTATAGATCCCATTGTTCAAATAGCCATTGACAACTCCCGAAACATTTTATACACACGCTCTGAAAAAGGGGTGATACAGGTATGACTTTTAGATATTCTGACCGTTCATGGATTCTAATGTTACACATTGTCAGCACAGTGCATGTTGTTTTTATGCCTAAATTCCATTGAAACTAATGCAGAATTGAGGGTAGAAACGTATGCACCATATGCATTTGCTACAGGCACTTCTACTACGCATCCTGATGCTTTTTACATATTTTTATTATGCTCTTCCCATCTCTTGACTATTCATTTGCAAGACTTGCCTGCAGTACAATAATCCCATGTTTACTGTGTCCTTAAACCTGAATGTCCTCTTTCCTTTGGTCCTGTTGTTATTTTTTATTGTGCCCATGCTTGTTCTTTCATACCTGCATGCATTTAATTCAAAGAACCTCTCACGTACTTCCTCCATTGGGCCATGTAGCATGGATTCTGCCTTTCTGTTGAGTACTATATACAAGCAACACTTTGCCGCATGGAATTAATTATAGATGATTTTATTTTAAATCCACTAAAAACAATATAATTAAATTACAGGTTTATGATTTAGGTCCTGATGGGCAAGGGATGGCGAGAGTTGCTTCTGTTTCTCAGAATGCTATTGTGTCTGCAGCTGGAAGGGTTGCCAGGTAAATTATGTGACCTAAAAAGACGTGCTTACGGACCCAACTGTTTTATTTGAGATGATTTTGCTTTCACAAAATACTTCAAGTGCCCTTTTGAATTTTTCTTAGGACCATCGACCGTTCTGTGTTTAAACCAATTGTCCAGATTGCAGTGATTGAAAATTCTGAGTCTATAGATTGTCAGTTACTGGCAGTCAGTCATGCAGGTAGGAATTCAGTATCCTATCTTATTTGTCTAGCATGTGATTGTGAAAAGTATAGCATTTGTAAGGCTTTTACATCCTAATTGGGTTGGCTATTGTAATGGGAAAGACCTTGGGAAAATCGCCAAGGAACCCTGCCTAGGGAACAATCAGATAAGAAACGCTGTAGCCTGTAGCTGGATAATGGGTAGGGTAAGGGCCTCTGAGGGGACCTTGCCTAGTTTCCTGGGCTCTAAAGGAAACAACAGAAGAATTGTACTTTCAGACTTGCAAGATTTATGTCAGTCTTACTAGGTAGACCAGACAGGAAATAGGATCAGATGAGATAATTGTATTTTACTTTAATGCTACATTAACACACTCTTGCACAAGGGAAAGTTAAGTGGCAAGGCACCTAGAAGAAACATAGAGATACAGTGAATTAATTTTGAGAGAGGGGGGAAAGAATACCTGGCAAGATGTGTAGGCAGGAAGCTCTGTTAAAGAAATGGTGCTTAAGCTAAACTGTGGCCATAAAATAAAGTTCTGCAGTGACTATTGGGTATTTCAGCAGAAATCACAAGAATGGTTCCAGCTGTGTATGTTCCAACATCTGTTCACCATATGACTTGGGCCATTCTTGATAATATGAGATAGCTCCCTCAGCCTTTCTCTGTAACAACTTTCGAAAAATATCTAATACAACTTTGATCTTTCTTCACCTTTGTGTAATTGATTTCTTTCTTCACCCTGCTACAATCCACATAACGACTGTGTACTTTGTATATTTCAAAGAGTGAAAAATAATTACCTCATCTGTCACAACAGATGTAGACGCACATCTCATCTCTGCAGTATTAAAGTTATGAAAGCCATTAATTAATTAAATCTCTGTGGCTTATGTATTTTTGTCAAAACTATTAGCATTACTAAATTACAATCGCATCTTTTTTCCTTCAGGTGTACGGATGTATTTTAGTGTATGTCCATTTAAGCATCCTTTTGCTCGCCCTTCAACTTTAACATTGATTCATATCCGCTTACCTCCGGGATTTTCTGCAGCTTCTAATGTGGAAAAGCCGTCAAAGGTTCACCGAGCTTTATATAGCAAAGGTAAATCTTGCAGGTGGCGAATGTTCATTTTTGTAAATCAAGTAGAGCAGGGGTGAATTTGGAATTTTTCATCTGTTTAATTTCTCAGCATGTGGTAAATTCAAATACTGAAATTAAATCTGAAATTAATTTTTTCACTTTCTAAGACAAAAGAATTACTTTACAGGGGTTGATAACCTGTGATATGTACATAGCCCCGGCTCGAAAATTTTATCTGATTTTCATGGGTTTTCTCTCCAACATTTCAAAAATGGAAAACCTCTACTATTTTCATCCTTGATCCTACTCCCAAGCAACGTAAATTCGAACAACTACTTTCCTGCTAAATGTCAATTTGAGAAAGTGGGAATATCCAAAGATGGTCTGTTGTCACTCCACAATTTGCTTCCTTAAATACTAAACAGGCATACATTTAAAAAGAAACTTAAAAAGTTAACTCCACAACTTTCAAAGATGTGCCAAGAAAGCTTTTTGTTTAGCGGTGCTCATGTAATGAGAAACGCTTCCCCCCCCCCCCCCCCCCCCCCCGGCTTCAGTTCAAAAGAACAGTGTTTCTGTCAAGCAGAGAAGCAAGACAAAAACTTGAATTGTCCTGGATTTAGGCGAAAAAAAGTTTGGACAGTTCTTGTAGGAAGAGAAGGCCTACTTTACCATTCCCACTGAAGCCCACAAGTATCATATTCAAGCAGCTTGCCTACACCGCCCTCCCCTCTCCAGCCTTCCAGTGATTTCTTTTGGTTTTTCTACCGCCATGCCATCAATATTCTAGGATTTTTCTGTTCTTGCTCTGCCCCAAAACTTTTGTCTCAGGCACATATCTGGGGCAAAGATTTTACTCTGGACAAGGACCACAAAAAACTAGTTTTCCATACTTGGAGTGGTTTATGCATGGCATCTTTTGCAAACTCAAGTCTTTTCTTTTAAGAAGAGCAGGAGGCTGTACTGAGATCCCAGTCCTTCTCCAATGCTGGTGGAGGCAGTGATCATGTGCGGGTTCACTCAGTCAGTATCCAATAGAACTGAGTCTACTAAATGATGTCATCACCATGCAGGAGTACCTTCCCGCTTTTTAGACTCAGTTCTATCGGAACTGGCTGTGTGAATCGCTCTCTCCACAACTAGTAGTAATTTTTTTCCAATTGGCCTACTTTAAAAAAAATTTTTTTAACTTTTTTATTCTTCTAATACTCACCGGATTAGCTGCTTCAAGGCTAGGAAGATCTTTCAGCCTCCTGCAGCTCCTAGGCTCTTCAGAGCCCGCTCTTCGCGGCGCCAGCCCTTTTAGAGTCCTGCCGCTCGGCACCAGTCCCTTTGGGATGCCAGCGACCTCGCAGCCGCTTTTGGCTCCTCTGCATTTAATTGTCATTCTATAGTATAACCTGGTACAGTACAGGCTCTGAAGAATGCAGCTTTTCCATCTGTAGAGTAGAGGATCTTTGATAAATAGAAATCAGAAGTAGGAATTTTTATATTTAAAAAGTTGGAGATAATTTGCTATGGGATGTCAGATTTAAATAAAAGCAAAACTGGATAATTAACTTCGTAATTAGACGGATAGTAAATACTACCTTTGCATAGTAGTTTCCTCTTTTTCCTATGTAAAACTAAATATTATTTTCCTGCAGGTATTCTCCTAATGGCTGCTTCAGAAAATGAAGATAATGATATCCTGTGGTGTATTAATCACGATTCTTTCCCTTTCCAAAAACCAATGATGGAAACCCAGGTAATTTTCCATTGTGTGCTTCATTGTTGTTTTGAAAGCAGCATTTGTAACAGAGAACTTAACGTCTTCTTTCATCTTGATTTTTCTTAATTTGGTTGTTCATTGAAGTTTTCCTGCTGCTCTAATTCATGGGCACCTTTTTGACATTAACTTTCTTCCAGTGCAGTAGCCACATCCCAGATTATGAACAGCTTTGCTCATTGCTAATACTAGTGTGTGCGTCTGTGTGATTGTTGACTATTGCCTGATGAAAAGGTGTTTTGATTCAGTTCTGGTTTAAAAGGGGCTTCAAGAAGGTGAAGAAAAATACATCTATTAAGAGCTATTGTCCTGGATTCAGAGTCTAGATTCGCTTTGGATATTGAGATAGGTGACATAAATTTAATAAATAAATGAATTCACTTTGGGTAGACTAAACAATTGAAATGTACATCATGCTTTACATTTTGTTTCAGACTAAAACAGCTGTCGATGGGCATTCTTGGGCACTTGCTGCCATAGACGAACAAAATGTTCCTAAGATTGTAACACCACTGAACAAAGAATTAATTCCAATAACAGATTATCCTATAGTTGTGCAACAACATATGTTACCACCAAAGAAATTTGTTCTATTATCAGCACAGGTAGGCAGTACTTACTGTTTCTGTGAGAAATCTAGCCTTGTCTGTGTTCATGTGTGTCTATTACATATGCTATAAAAGACTAAGATGTAAAGTTCAATAGTAAGAAATGAAACGCTGGTCCTCCACAGAATCACTTTGAGAATCACTCAATCTCATTATTTAGAATGCACAGTTCCATAGTGATTATTGATCCAATATGGAGTTGTTTTGACATTTTCCATTTAGCTTAATTGAAATGCAACGGGAAGAAATAATGTTATGTGCAAGAACTCATCCACATTATCAATTTTCTGCAGTAGTACCCTACTTCTGTTTTATATATAATTTCTTAGCCTTTTGAAGCTTTTTAGATTTTTTTAAAGATCTCTTTCTCAAATGTTTTCTGAAACTGTTCAGAAGTACTTAGATTTAAGAAAATGTCCTGTCTTGAGCTTCACAAATTTCTCAAGAAATTTGGTCAGAGTTGCAAATTATCATATCCTTCAAGGTAATAGCTATTGCTTGATAGTTCGCTATTTAGGGTACAATAGGTGCAAAATAAAGATAATATACTTATAGTCTATCAGCGGCTCTCAACCTGTGGGTCGCGACCCCTTTGGGGGATCAAACAACCCTTTCACAGGGATCGCCTAAGACCATTGGAAAACACATATTTTCGATGGTCTTAGGAACTGAGACACCAATTTTATGGTTGGGGGTCACCACAATATTAGGAACTGCATTAAAGGGTCGCGGCATTGGGAAGGTTGAAAACCACTGGTCTATGGTATAAACTGAATTTTTCAAAAAAAATGTTTATCTTTTAAGAATTAGATTTGGGCTTTGTAACTCTGTATGTCTTCCTCAATTGTATAGAATTGGGGAAAGTTTAGAAGTATATGCCTACAATGTTTGTGTGTGTGTAGTCAATAATTTAGCTTCAAAGTGTTGGGTATTATAGCTGCATGTTTTAATATTAGGTTCAAGTTGACCTGTATTGATGAGGGGGATGTCCCTGCTGCACTCATTATTCTCCAGTTTTGTAAAATGGAATTATGAGGTGCCTAATTTTTCTGAAATCGAATAAGAACTGTAAAAATGTTATATAAAATTCCAAACATTTGCTACTTTTGTTTTCCATTAGGGGAGTTTTATGTTTCATAAACTCAGACCAGTGGATCAGCTAAGACATCTCTTTGTGTGCAATGCAGGAGGGGATGGAGAAGATATTGAAAGATTTTTTAAACTTCATCCAGTAAGAATTCTTAACTTACTTTCTTAGTTGATTCGCACATCATCGTTAACTGTTCCCATTCTTAACATTTGCCATTCATCTGATATTTGCTACTGTAGCTGGTTTAGTAATCATAGTTGTGACCTTCCTTCCTAGATAGCTAACCTGGTACATGAAAACAGTTATTGTATCTTTGTCCGCTAAAACATTAAATGCCCAGTAGCTTTCACTTCTCCCTAAGCCATATTGATGCCTTAGTATATCTGATTTGCATGTACAGAAGCTATGAATTGTGATTTATAGACTACAGTGGTTGGTTTATGCATTTACACATATCAAATAAATAAGTGACTGAAGTCACAAAATAATGAAAAAAGTATATTCTGTGAAATAAGAGAGTGTTTTAGCAAAGTTCAGTTTATTCCTATAATATAAAACCTGGGCTTGCTCTGAAAATATTGGATTTTAGTCCACCACGATGTACAAGATTATAAATAGTGTTATACTTTCCACAATATTTGTAATTTGCAAGCCAGGTGAATATCACATTTGTTATTAAAGAAAAGAATGCTATTTTACCACAATTGTGGCCAGCTAAATACTTCTTACAAGATTGGAGATGAATAGTAGACTACTTTTGTAGACTTAATTCAGCTGTTTCAAGCAAGGCGTTTAATTCTCTTCTATAGATTCATTTTTCCCCCAATATATCATAATTATAATACAATATTTTGCAAAATATGTTGTGTAGTTGGATAAACAATGTTAGTAAGAATCCTATTATTTATACCACTGATGAGAAAAGTTTCAGTTTCCACTCCGATGCCATTGAGTCCCACTGAAGTCACTTGGAATTCAAATGTATGGGTTATTTTTGTTGTTTAAACTTGTGTGCAGCTTAACTGTCAATGACTCTGGGTGGCTTACAATAATCAAAGTAATTAAGATCAGTGCAAGGTAAAAGATGACAAGTGTGATGAATCCAAGGGCTGTCATTCTTCCTTACCAAAGCCTTAAGTGAAGGGTTTTTCTTACTAACCGAAATGCCTCTTAATTCTTAACATAACTATTGTATAAAGAGAGACCTATCGTTTTATCTTATTATTTACTGGTGATTTTTCCAGGTAGAACAAGCTTGTGCCACTTGCCTAATCCTTGCCTGCTCTTCTGCTGCTTGTGATAGAGAAGTATCTGGCTGGGCTACTCGAGCATTTTTCAGGTAAAAATACTTTATATTTGCAGTAGAATGTGAGATGGTAGTTAATCTGTTGTATCACAACAAAATTGGATTGCTTTGACTTCTAGCTGGAGTATATAAACGTTGGGGGGAGGTTCATAGCTTCCTCGTGCTATTCCCCCCCCCCCCTTTTGGTAGTCTTCTCAGGGAACTGGGGGCTCTTTTCTCGGAGGCCCACTGTTAGTTAATTCCAGACCTATATATAATAACTTCAAATTCCTCCAAGTTTTCCTTCAACTTGGTGAAGGAAGCAAAAGCAAACATAGAGGGCGAGGAAGTAAGTATTTCTCATTTTAGTGTGCTTCTGCTATCATGACACTATGATCTGGGAAGGTAGTGGTGGTGATATCTTAGGATAGGATAGGATAGGATAGGATAGGATAGGATAGGATAGGATAGGATAGGATAGGATAGGATAGGATAGAATTCTTTATTGGCCAAGTGTGATTGGACACATAAGGAATTTGTCTTTGGTGCATATGCTCTCAGTGTACATAAAAGAAACCATAAGGTAAAACACTTAATGATAGTCATAGGGTACAAATAAGCAATCAAATCATACTAGGAAACAATATAAATCGTAAGGATGCAAGCAACAAAGTTACAATCATACAGTCAAAAGTGGGAGGAGATGAGTGATAGAAATGATGAGAAGATTAATAGTAATAGTAATGCAGTTTGACAGTGGTGAGGGAATTATTTGTTTAGCAGAGCAATGATGTTTGTGAAAAAACTGTTCTTGTCTCTAGTCGTTCTCAATAAGGGGAAGATAGCATCCACGAATGGGTTAACTCCATCTGTACTCTGATTGGACTGAGTCTGATTATTAATTAATTCAATCACTATATAACCCCTCCCTGAGTATCCATACCCAGTTTTACGTGCAGTGCTCTATAGTGTCGTTTTGAGGGTAGAAGTTGAAACAATTTATGTCCTGGATGTGAGGGATCTGTAGATATTTTCACAGCCCTCTTTTTGACTCGTGCAGTGTCCAGGTCCTCAGTGGAAGGCAGGTTGGTAGCAATTGTTTTTTCTGCAGTTCTAATTGTGCTCTGAAGTCTGTGTCTGTCTTGCTGGGTTGCAGAGCCAAACCATACAGTTATAGATAACCATACCAGGCATCCTGCTCTACAGATGGCATGTGTTCGTGCCCAAGGCTGGGGTCCAGGAGCAAGTTGGGGCTGTTGCTGGTACATCTGTCCTTCTTAATATCAGGATTAATGTTGGATTCCCCATGAGCCCTCCACTCTTGAGTATGGGAATCTAATATGGCTCAGAAATTGTTGGTCTGACCCATAGCAGCTATGGATTTTTCCCAGTGCAGACTGGTCCCCAATCATACTCACTTTCACTGGATCACAGTCTTTAGGTCAGAACAAATGGAATGTGATCTGAAGGATATGAATATCAGATCTTCATCATTACCGCGTAGTCAACCTATAGCTACTGATCTCAGTAGAGAGAGGGACTGATTAAGGTGGCCCACTTTAGATATCTAAGGGATCTGCCCAGTTTCCAGCAAATACTTGGGGTGGGTTTTTTTTCTCCTGTCAGTAAGCCAGGCAATTATGCTACTGCCCTTGATCTCTATAATATGAAGGTTTTCTAATCTGTTTTTTTATTTAACTATCGTATTTGTTTGATTTTAATCTAAACATCTAAAAATAGGTTGTGGTATTATGAGTTTTCATCTAATCAATTACAGATATGGTGGTGACGCTCAAATGCGGTTCCCCTCTAGTCTTCCACCTCCAAGCAATGTTGGGACAACATTAGGCTCTCCTCTTCTACCTGGTAAGTGGTGAATGTGATTTATGCTCTTTATATGTTTGAGTTGTGTCTCTTTATCTCTTGTTGGGAGTATTTTCTATTTTTAAATCTTATTTTACAGCATCTTGTATTTATTCTCTTTTTAAGTAATTAGTAGTAGTGCTCAAGATCATGAATCATATTCTTGTTCATATTTATTCTTGTTCAGTTTTGAAAAAAAGGGATGAATTCTCTACCATCTTTAAAGAAGAAGAAATAGGCAGCGCTTGCTTTGGCAAGAAAAACTGAAGCTTAAATTAATTTCTCTCTTTCTCTTTCTAACATGCCTCTGCTTGTATACCTTCTCCATATAAGCATTGCAAAAGGAAAAGCTATCAACAGATTTATACAAATCAAACTATCCTCTCCATTTCTGTTTCTTTCCTACATGCATTATTTTTGGCATCTCTTTAAAGTTTAAAAACTTTTCACATCTCTTTAAACTTCAAAAACAATGCTTTCATAGTGGCCATTTGGGTATGAGAAGGAATGATTAGCTTTCTCAAAAGAGAATTCGTTGTTGTTAGTTGCGAAGTCATGTCCAACCCATTGTGACCCCATGGACAACATTCCTCCAGGCCTTCCTGTCATTTACCATCCTCTGCAGTCCATTTAAGCTCACACAGACTGCTTCGGTGACTCCATCCAGCCACCTCATTCTCTGTCATCCCCTTCTTCTTTTGCCCTCAGTCTTTCCCAGCATGAGGCTCTTTTCCAGTTTCTCATTAGGTAGCCAAAGTATTTGAGTTTCATCTTCAGGATCTGACCTTCTAAAGAGCAGTCAGGGTGGATCTCCTCTAGGACTGACCGGTTCGATTGCCTTGCAGTCCAAAGGACGCGCAGGAGTCTTCTCCAGCACCAGAGTTCAAAGGCCTCAATTCTTTGGTGCTCAGCTTTTCTTATGGTCCAACTTTCACAGCTATACATTGCAACTGTGAAAACTATAGCCTTGACTATACACACTTTTGTTGGCAGGGTGATGTCTCTGCTTTTTAGTGTACCCTCTCAATTCCTGGCAAATAGATGGGGAAGAAATGGAGGTAGTGACAGATTTTATTTTCCTGGGCTCCAAGATGACAGCAGATTGGGACTGCAGCCAAGAACTTAAAAGACACTCCTGGGGAGGAAAGCAGTGGCAAATCTCGACAGCATACTAAAAAGCAAAAGAGAGTAGTGCTTTTCAAAAAATTCCTAACCCTGGATATATCTCCTGAAATTTATTAAAGTTACCTTCATATGTCTGACAGAAAGTGGTTTCCTTGTGATTTTTATGCATTAGGTTCACCTCTGCCTGTTGGTAGCCCTTACTCTAATCCAAGCTTTTTGGCAACACCCGCACAAGGTATTTTCTTTTCTTTTATTCTTCAATAGCTTCTTTCAGTTATTGAAACCTATTACATACATATATAACTTAGCCTATAATTAAGGTTAAACTGCACCATTAAACAATGGGTTAATATTTCAGGTTTGCAGCCTCCCACCATGTCCACTCCAGTATATACTGCAGTTGGTCATATGACTCAGCCTGGCGCTTCAATCAGTGGGATGGTGTGCCCTGAGATTGTGTATTCTGGAAAGCACAATGGTGTCTGCTTATACTTTTCCCGAATAATAGGGTGAGTATACTTTTATTCAAAATCTAATGCCTTATCAGGGATATGCAAAGCTCACTCTTCCAGGACAGAATATTCCACCAACAGCAGAACTTGGCGTTTTTTATCTAGATCAGTGTTTCTCAACCTTGACTACTTGAAGATGTCTGGACTTCAACTCCCAGAATTCCCCAGCCAGCATTCGGGCATCTTCAAGTGGCCACGGTTGAGAAACACTGATCTAGATTATATTATATCTGGCTGTTCTGAGGATGGACTGCTAGTTTTCCAGAAATATATCTGGCTTGTGGCATTCCAGGTGTGGAAAAGCCTTTCTCTGAAACAGTGAGTTTTGCACACAGTGCGCAGCCTAACCGGATTGTTTAGTCGCAGCTTCAGTTTGTGGTACCAACCCACCTTCCACTAGCCCTATTTAAGTTTAAGGATGATGGAGTCACAAAATAAAGTCTGTTTTAGTTAAAAGCATACGTTTCCAGTCTTCATGAGGCTGTGCAAGGAGAACGTGGCCCAAAGTGTCATGACAGTATGTCTTAGTTAGATTAAATTATTTTTGGCTATAATGTATTGGCTAACTGTACTTTAATTTAAAAAATGCTGAAGATACATTATTGTTTTTCTGTTTTGAGGGGGGGGGAAACCTTAACAGTTTTGAAACTAGCCATAGTTTTTTCTACTGTGCAAAATATCTTTCAGTGAAAGTTTCAATATATTACTCTAATATGGTGGAAAAATAAATTCTCCAAACGTTTTTTTTAAAAGTTTTTTATTTTTCCATTTTCGTGACAGCAATTCCAGTCCCAACTGTCTTTCTACTTTAAAGACCATCTGTCATATAATAATATTATTGGCTGCAGATTTGGTAGTGAAAGGGCATATATTACAAATTGGTTACCTTTTGAAGTAAAAAAAGGGGGGGAAGGGAACCCAGCCCATATTATAATGTGAGGGATTTGTAAATTTTGAAAAAAAAAAACCTTTCAAATGAATAACTTCCAAATATATATACAAAATTTGTTACAGATGAATGCATGAATGCTTTTTCAATGCAAGTATTAGGAAAAAAAGCATCCATATATATAAAATAAATTTGTGTTTTGTAAACGGGGGGTAAGGTTGGTATACATAACATGAAAATTTGCAAAGTAGATTTCTGACAGCATTAAAAAGTGAGTTGCATTTTCCTGCTTTCCAGAAACATTTGGGATGGAAGTATAGTTGTGGAGAGAGTTTTTAAGAGTGGCAATCGAGAAGTTGTAGCGGTAAGTGATGATGGGCATTAATGCATGCTACTCAGAATTTTTAGTAAGGATTTTATTTGTGATATGCAAAATGCCTTTATCTTTATATGAGCTTGATCACAGCCACTGTGATGGCAAGTGTGCACTGACTACTATTTAACATCAATTTGAATGTGATTGATTAATTCTGAACACAACCACATTCCTACTTATGAATCAATGGGTATGAATCAATGGTGGGTTCCGGATCCCGTTCCAACCAATACGGTTGGAATGGGCCCAGTGGCGTCCACATAGATGCACACGTGTATGCTCACACACCTGCATTGTGCATGTGCATCTTAGCACCTCTGTGAGCCTAGGTGATGCTCCAGCTGCTCAGCGGAGCATCACTCAGGCGCTGTACGTGCCATGCGCATGTGCTGAAGCCCCAAAGACTTAAAAGACTGGTTAGGAGCTCAGGCAGGTGGGTCCTCCGGAGCACCGCACCAGAACGGTATCCGGTGCTCCGGGCAGGCTCCGGTACACCTTTACCGGGGTGCACCGTCTGCAACCCACCACTGGTATGAATACTCATGCAGCCACATTATTCTAGGTTTTTATTTTTATTTTCTCTTGATTTCTCTTCATCTGGGGTTTATTTGTTTTTTTATATCTCAAAAACCTGGCATTTTAACCAAGGGGACTAGACTTTCTATATCCACTGTATATTAAAGGCCCTGCTTGGAAAAAAGCAGAATGGTGCCTTTATTTGTGACATGGCCTGCTGAAAGTGGCTGTTTGAGAGCCTAAGACCATGATGGCGAACCTATGTCATGCATGCTACAGGTGGCACATGGTGCACTCTCTGCGGGCATGCGAGCCGTCACCCAGCTCAGCTCTACCACACATGCGCGCATGCCTCCCATCAGCCAGTTGGTTTTCAGGTCTCTGCCGCACATGCGGGAGACGCACATGCATATATGGGAAGGCAGGAGTTGCACACACATGAGTGGTGGAAGTGCAGGGGTTGCAGCACCTCCCCGCACCCCATTTTTGGTTTCAGGAGGCTTTAGGAAAGCCTACTAGACCCTAAAGGGGGCACGGATCATGCACATGCATGGAAGGGGTGCGGGAAGCATGCAAGCGCGGCAAAATCGGGGGGGTCATGCGTACATGCGGAGGGGAGGAGCACACTGTATTAGGATGTGGGTACATGCATTGTTGCATGTGAACGATTTCAGCATGCTAGGAGAAAAAGGTTAGCCATCACTGGCCTAAGGGTATGGGAACTAGGATATGGGAACAGGAGTAATTTGGGCCTAAGCCTTTGCCTTTCTCTCCCTTATTTAGGTTGAAAGCAGTGTTCCCCCACAACTATTAGAATCAGTGCTACAGGAATTAAAAGGGCTGCAGGAATTTTTGGACAGGAATTCCCATTTTGCCACAATAGGATCTCTTAGAAATCCCAGGTAAGATAGTTTTCATTCCTCACAATCGATTTTAAAGCAAATCAATGGAGCTATTATTTTTAACCGTTCTTTTTAATGGTAAATATTTCAGTTTCTGAAGCAGATTTTGGTTCCATAACAAACCTTTCAAATGAATGTGTACATTTTAGTGCCAGCCGTAATTACAATAGACTAATTCTGATAAATATTTCTGTGCAGTTTGGAGTGTGGCAAAGCAAGCTTTGTTCTTGCTTCTTGCTAGTTTTGCTGATCAGCACTTGGTGTAAGAAGGGTTGTAGGGACGAAAGCTCTCCCAACCTTTTCTTTTCAACATTTGTGGGAGCTGATAGTGACATCATTCCTTGCCAGCATGGCCATTGGGATGTTAACCTGTGTCTGCTCCAATTTGTTCATTGCAATTGTAGCATGCTGTTTACACAGTTACATTTGTTTCCTTTACAAAGTTTCATCAACCCAGCTACCCTGCAGCAGCGTTTACTTGGAGTGATGCAGTATGAGGTTGGAAGCTCTCAACAAATGCAGCAAGAAGTTCAGAGGAAATTTCATGGTAAATTTGGGTTTTGGCACTATCATATATTTTTGTTAGGGGGGGAAAAGTTATGGGGGGAAAAGGCTTTGTTGCCTTGATGAAAAATAATTTGTTTCCCCCCCCAAAAATTAATACTTAGAAAAGAAAGTGCCTTGTCCAAAAGAGATTGAGCTCATAATGGTCAATGAAGTCAACTTATCAACAGATATAAGGCACACGTAACACCTCTTGTGCGTGAGCTGCACTGGTTACTACTGTGTGTTGGGTGCAATTCAAAGCCCTACCTGGGTGGGGGCCAGGGTGCTTGAGGAATTGCCTTTTTTCCAGAGTCTCTACCGTCTAACCTGGCCAAATAGAATGGGCATTCTGCAGATCCCATCAGGCTAAGAATGTTGTCTGGCGGGGACTAGAAGGCTAGCTTTTTCTACAGCAGCCCCTACTCTGGGGAACATCCTTCTTAGGCAATTACAATGGTCCCAACATTTTTAACCTTTCATAAAGCTCTAAAAACCTGGATATGCTCCTGAGGATTGGACACCAAGGGCCCTCCTCTTGACTGTATTGTTAACGGGCCAGATACCTTGATTTTGTATGTACTTCAAATGAGTCACTTTAAGGGTTTCTTTTTTACTGTTTTAATGCTTTTTATTGTTTTAAATTTTTAATTTTAATATACGTTATAGATAAATGTGTGGCGTGTGGGTCTGGATGTATGTATTCTAAACATATAAGAAATTGTGTTTAGGTTGAAATGTATTGCATTGCATTACTACATAAATGACCTAAACAAAATAAATTTTCTTCAAGGCTGCTCACCTTCAGCAACTTTTAAAATGGGTGGACTTCAGCTACCCGAATTCCTTAGCCAGTCATGTTGGCTAGGGGAGTCTGGAAGATGAAGTCCACACATTTTAACGTTTTTGAGGCTACGAAACACTGCCTTAAATGATGGACGATATCCCTTAGGCAAAACTGACCGAGTTTGGAGAGCCATGCAGTCAAAGTTTGCTTTGTTGGTTTTTTGAAAAGGATGAGACAACAAGAAAACAAAAAGCAGCAATCCATGTTTTCATTTTACAGCAGAAGCACAGTTATCTGAGAAAGCTTCCCTACAAAGCATCCAACAGCTGGTGCGAAAAACTTGCCAAGCACTGGCTCTGTGGAAGCTTCTTTGTGAACATCAGTTCAATATTATTGTAGGTGAGCTACCAAAGGTATGTAACAGCTACATTTCTTTTTATGTGGTTTTTGATATTAGGGTAACACAAAGCCATTTAAAAAATCTAGGTAAGTTTTCAGAATATATTTTAAAATATAATATAAAATCTAATTTTAACTCAGAACACAATATAAGAGGATGGTTAACAGGCTATGTCAGTTTTTTCTGATAGCACAATTAAACCAATTTTAAACATGTACATATTTAGGGACAAGATACTATGTCAGTGATGGCGAACCTATGGCACGGGTGCCACAGGTAGCACGCGAAGCCATTTCTTAGGGCATGCGAGGTGTTGCCCTGTCAGCTCCAGTGCGCATGTGTGTGCGGGCCAGCTGATTTAGGCCTTCTTTTGAGGCCATTTTTCGCCCTCTGGAGGCTTCAGGGAAGCTCCTGAAGCCTCTGGCGGTGGGGAGGGGAGGCTGTTTTCACCCTCCCCAGGCTCCTAAAAAGTCTCTGGAGCCTGGGGAGGGTGAAAAAAGCACGCCAAAAGCAGGGGGGTCACACACATAGCATTATGGGCGTGGCACGCCCACGCACGACACCCCTGCGCTCCCCCCACTTTTGGCACACGAGCCAAAAACGGTTAGCCATCACTGTAGAATGTGCTGCAAATCATTTTCCTTAAATAGTTTTTCATAAATACATAAATGTCTGCTTAACGTATATCAAGCTATTTGGGGTTTGGCAGAAATGTGGTTATGCTTTTTTTTAAAGGAGTTTCAAGAACATCTGAAGATTACTACTTTCAGAGACCTTGTCATTAGAGATAAAGAACTAACTGGAGCCGTTATTGCTTCCCTTATCAACTGCTACATCAGAGACCATGCTGCTGTGGATGGCATTAGTTCACATTTACAAGACATTTGTCCGCTACTCTACAGCACAGATGATGCCATCTGTTCTAAGGTATTTGAGAGTAATCTAGTTAATTAAACTAGCTAAAGTTAAGGATACATCATGCTACCTCATCCAGGTTAATAAGAGATGTATTACTGGACGGGCTATGCATAAGGCTAAATTATTATTTTTAATAAACATTACAAAAATGACATGTTTTTTTCATAAAAGGCATTCATTGACAAAGTTGATTACAAATAGTTGAATGTTAAGACATCGTTCCTTATCACGAAATTGTATAGACATTTACTTGTATGTGCAGAAAACAGTTAGCCCATGGCTTCTTTAAACAAAGGATGGACATTTAGGCCAAAAGGTCACTGAAGGAAAAAGAAGGCAAGATATTATCTTAGCATCAAGGCAGCATAACTCTTGGAGACTGTCTTTTACCACCAATCCAGCTGATAATTGCAAATCCTCAATCAGGAATAGACATTGCATTGACTGGCTAGATTCAGTCACTGATAGTAAATCCCCCAAAATGCCTTCCAGAAATGACTTTTCCCCCTGTGATTCCCAAACCTGTTGTATTGTAAATTTTATGCAAAACCTACACAATATTAATTTGGCCTCTCATAAAGGAATTCTCAAGGAGACAATATTACTGGTATGTGACACAATTGCCCATAATGTAGCCAAATTTTGCCTTAACTGCAATGAGGATGAGGCAGTAAATATTGTACAATAACATTTCTTGAATACCTCCAAAATTTTGTCCTCTCCCCCTCCTTTTTCTTTTTAATTCTTAATTTCTTTTTAATTATTATTTCTATGAACTATTTAGAATACTATATATTTATTCAGTCATTTATTTATTCCAAGTTCTTTTGCTCGTAAGACAAAGGAACCTGGAATAAATAGGGCCTGAAATAAAACTAGAGAAGATTGGAAGGTAAAGCTGAAAGTGATCCCAGTAGTGGTACCACAAGCTGTAGGGCCTGTGACTGCTGAGCTGAAAGAATGGCTCTAACAGACCCCAGGAACATCAGAGCTCTGTCCAGAAGAGTGGAGTGTGTGAAGCAGCTAAGATACTTTGCACAATCTCTCTCTCTCTCTCTCTTTCCCTCTTACACATGCACACACAAACATACAAAAAACACAGATACAAAAGAGACATCCCTCTGTTGGTCAAAAATCAAATTTAACATTTGTATGACAAATATGACACAAAACAGATACTTGTTAAATGTAAAATAATGTTTAAATGTCCATTTGATGTTTGTTTTAAATCTCACAGATTTAAATCTTACAGAATGTGACCAGAATCTTCTCTCAATAATTTCTTGTGGTTAAAAATTGACTTTCAGGCAAGGGATTCAAAGACAGAGACAGAATGAAAATAAATTGATGTCTGCTTATGTTATTTCAGGCAAATGAACTACTGCAAAGGTCCAGACAAGTTCAGAACAAGTCAGAAAAAGATAAAATGTTAAGAGAGTCATTGAAAGAATACCAAAAAATTAGCACTCAGGTGGATCTTGCCAACGTCTGTGTACAGTATAGGCAAGGTAAGATGCAATTATTTGCTGAAAAGCTTCCACATCAACATCTTTTCATTTAAGCTATTGCAAGAGTAATAAAATGTGTCAGTACGGAAACAGATTTACTCAATTAACAAGAGTTTAAAACAACAACAGAGAAACAAATAGTTGAATTAGTTTTAAATTTATGAGGCATTTTGCCTAATATCATTTCCTCCCTCTCTTTTTAATTTTAAGTGCGTTTCTATGAGGGTGTGGTAGAACTTTCTCTGACGGCTGCAGAGAAAAAGGATCCCCAGGGCCTTGGACTTCATTATTACAAAAACCATGAACCAGAAGAGGATGTTACTGGCTGGCAGGCTTTCCAGGAGAGGTGAGTATTTTGGAAAATAGAAGGGATTTTTTTTCCCCCAACAAAATACTTCCAGCAAAATATTATTGGTATCGGGAGCTGAAAATTCTAATATATGGGAGAAACTTTAAATTACTGTTGACCAAGATATCATTCCAAGGATATGTTGTAATCATATCAGAGGTGGTATTCAGCAGGTTCTGACTATTTCTGGAGAATTGGTGGCAGAAATTTTGAGTAGTTCGGAGAACCGGTAAATACCAACCCTGACTGGTCCCACCCACATCTATTCTCTGCCTCCTGAGTCCCAGCTGATTGAGAGGAAGTGGGGATTTTGCAGTAATCTTCCCCTGGGGTGAGGAAGGAATGGAGATTCTACAGTATCCCTCCCCTGGAGTGGGGAGGGAATGGAGATTTTACAATATCTTTCTCTGGCACGCCCACTAAGCCACGCCCACAAAACCGCCAGTTAAAATTTTTGAATCCCACCACTGCATCACATACAGGTTACATTTAACTTAACAACCACAATTGGGAGCAGAATGTCCCTTGCTCTGCAAAGCCATTGTAAACTGAGTCACATCCAATTTACAACATTTCTTTTTAGATGGTTAAGCAAATCACTGCAGTTGTTAAGTGAATCACATAGTCATTAAGTAAATCCAACTTCTTCCCCCAGTGACTTTGCTTGTCAGAAGCTGATTGGGAAAGTCACACATGGCAATTACATGACCTCAGGATGCTGCACCTATCATAAATGCATGTCAAATGCTCAATTTTGATCATATGTTTGTAGGGATGCTGTAGGTGCGAGGACTATTCGCAAATCACTTTTTTCAGTTCTGTTGTAACTTTGAATGGCCATTAAAAGGAATCGTTGTAAAATGAGGTTGTAAGTTCTTTGTTGAATTTATTGAGTATTTTTTTAAATTTGTATTCTAGAAAATTTATAAACATTCCAGTCTCTGCTAATCTTATGCTCAAGTAAGATGTCACCTAGCATATGTGTGATCTTAAAATGATAAAACCTGAAGGCATTGATGTACATTGTTTTTCCCCCCACTAATGAGCATGTTACTTTGCTTGGCATCTTTTTACAGGTTAAATTGTTATAAATGCATCACAGATACCCTTCAGGAGCTGGTTAATCAAAGCAAAGCTGCCCCTCAGTCTCCCAGTGTGCCTAAGAAACCGGGTCCTCCTGTTTTGTCCTCTGATCCCAACATGCTGAGCAATGAGGAAGCGGGACATCATGTAAGTGCTACTCAAGTCATATACTGAGGAGCTCCTTAGGGATGAATAGGATTTCTTGGATCGTTTTTTAAAATTTATTTATTTTTCACTCACCACGAAATCTCCAGAACCGCAAAGCCTACAAACTTGTAATTTGGCACATATGTTCCTCTTGGCTTCTAGGTACTCGCTAAGAAAGGATTTTTCAAAATGACCATCAGATCATTAGTAATTTTTATACAGTAATTAACAGTCTAATGCTAAGGAATTCTACTCTCCTTCCCCACCTGAAAAGAACTCTGTTCCAACTGCCAGTTGCCTTATATTAACAAGTTCTGATGCTAAGGAGTTAGACATTCTACGCCCCCTTCCCACTTGAAAAAAACCTCTTCCAATTGCCAGTTGCCTCACGTTCCATTACCTCAGTTCAAACTGGCAGATGTTCCACTCCTTCACTCAGGAGCGGTCTGGGGCTCCTTACAGTACTAAACGTTGGTACCTTACCAAAATATCTACGCCTTCCACCTATGGAACTGCTTCCGGACTCAAGGTGGTGGGAGTGATATTCCCTTATGTGTTTCAATCACTGACCACCACTGAGCCAACGGATTGTGAACTGAATTTATCCTGCATAGCCCAGTCACATAGTTTCGTCATGAAGCACGGGTATCCAGCTAGTTGGAGTATATAAATATTCAGTATTTAGTACTTTAGTAAATATTTACGTCTTCAGTATTTAATACTTTAGTATATGGCTATTAAGGTTCTTTTTTAATTATTCTAGAAGTGAAGGCATGCTTTACATTCTTGCAAATCTCACAAATAACATTTAAAATGTATCTGTCTTTCTGATTCTAGTTTGAACAAATGCTTAAACTGGCCCAACGGTCCACTGATGAACTTTTTAGTATTGCCCTTTATGGCTGGTTGATTCAGGCTGATTTATCAGATAAATTGCTGCAGGTAAGATCATAGAACAGTTGAACACACATAACTATAGTTTCTGCTTCAGTTCCAGAAAAATAATGGATTAAAAACAGCAATGGCAAATTGATGAGATTCCTCCCTCCATTTTTCTAGGTAAACTCTCCCTTTCTGGAGCCATATCTGGCACGGATGGCCAAAATTGATCAAAACAAAGTTCGCTATATGGATTTGCTATGGAGATTTTTTGAGAAAAATAGAAGTTTTAGTAATGCAGCCCGGGTGCTCGCAAAATTGGCAGATATGCACAGGTAATACATCTTTTCTTTCAAGACTTCAATGATGATTGCATTAATATTATTCCATGGATTATTCATTACATGGCTTTATTATTTAATAGCACTGAGATTTCGCTTCAGCAGCGCCTTGAATATATTGCCCGTGCCATCTTGAGTGCTAAGAGCTCAACAGCGATATCGCCAATAGCTGCAGATGGGGAGTTTTTACATGAATTGGAAGAGAAAATGGAAGTAAGTAAAAAGCTGGTTTGTATGACATTGATGCCAGTGTTGCTCAAATAAATTTTTTTAATGTATTTTTTTTCATATTGTTGTAATTAAAAATGAAAAAGCATTTTTAATCAAAACCTTTCATCTGTGATTACTTTCATTTATTAAAAATAATAATTAAAAACGTTAGAATTTTATTTGCTTATTGTGCTTTTGTATTGCCTTTTGTGCGATAATCAAAATGATGCAGAACAGTAAAATTACTGTAACAGTAATTTGTTAAAGTAGTATGAAGGTGCCTTTTTAAGTGAGCAAAAGGGAGCGATTCAAATACAGAACTATTATAAGCACAGTAATTAAAAAGGTTACCCTTAGACTTTTCATTTAAATATTCTTGTATTTTTAATCAGGTTGCCAGGATACAGTTTCAAATACAAGAAGCCTTACACCATCAGTGTTCTCATCACTCTTCAGTGCAAGATGCAGTTTCCCAGTTGGATTCTGAGTTGATGGAAATTAGCAAGGTATCTGAACTTCACCATTCTAGGTTCCAATTCTACATAACACGTTTATTGGAATATATATTTACACCTTAAATAATTTATTTTTCCTATTCATACTTTGAAAACTGCAGCTGGCTTACTGTGTCTGTCTTATTGGCTATTTCAGGTGAAGATATGATATTTAGTATTTTCATTACTTAATTAGTGTAAAATAATGTTTTCCATTTCTTACAAGTGACCAAATTGTTGTTATTTTGCCTTTAGCTCTATGGGGAATTTGCAGATCCATTCAAACTCTCTGAGTGTAAATTGGCCATTATACATTGTGCTGGACATTCAGATCCTATCTTAGTGCAAACTCTTTGGCAAGAAATAATTGAAAAAGGTAGGTCTTTTGTAAGTAGAATAAGTCTTTGTCAGATCATTTTTCATCTCTTGATTTGTCATTTATCTTTCCATTTTTAGCAATCGTTTCTGTCTTTTGACAAGTTTCTTTATTTTTGAATATTCCTTACCTATTTGAGATTTTCACTTCCACTGCTGTCAATAATTGCCATCTTCCAGTTTCAAAGGTCCTTTAAAATGTCTTGACATCATGCCTTTATCGGTCATCCTGCAAATTTCACTCATTTTTTTTCCTGCCTGGAGCTTTAGTCCCTTCCAGTGTTCATTCATAAATTTCTTAGGTTTATTTTTAGCTTTTCAACTATATTGCATTTCTTCATAGAATAAACAACTTCCGTTCACATGAAAATGTTATTTTATTTACTCAATTTTTCAGAGCTCTTAGCAAAAGTTCCTATCAGTAAAGGAGAATAGTTGTAGGTTATGGTAGAAAAAAAGTCCTTGGTGTTCTCTGAGTTTGGTTGTGCAGTGATGACATTACCTAGTTTCAACCAATTGGAGTACAAATAGGCTCTCTCTACTTGTTTGGCGAAGCTCCATTGAATTGAGCTTGCCGTCAGTCATTGCCATGGTATTATCACTACTCATTGGGAGGCATCTAATTTTCCTCACCTGGACATCAGTTTATTGTATCTAATTGTATTGAGTTGAGGTTTGAAAGAATATATGTAATAGATTTCCCTTTTTCTTTCAGCACTGAGTGACAGTCTTGCAATGAGTGCTCCTGATAGGATGCAGGCTCTTAGTCTGAAGATGGTAACGCTTGGGAAGATTTATGCTGGAACACCACGCTATTTCCCTTTAGGTATATACGTCAATTTTAGGTATTGAATAATATAGAGTTGTCAAGAAGGAAGTTGAAAGAAAATTTGAAAAAGTCCTACTGCTTGTTTTTCTTGACTCTGTGCCAAATACTTCAAAATCTTCAAATGGTAGAATTCAGAAATACTGTTTGTAGGCTTCAGCGTTTTGCTTGTCGTTTAAAACCAAGAGGCAGAGCAGAGTGGGAAAAGAAAATGAGGGAAGCCACCTGATTCCGGAATTGTATCCAAGCAAATATTTTAAAGGCTTACATTTTACCTTTTGCCTTGTTAGTTGCTATTACCTTGATAAATAGAAAAAAATGGGGGAGGGGATTAAAACCTGGAAATTGTGGCCAACTTCGTAACTAAATGTTTCAAGTTATCATAGGATCAATGAATATTGATGTGGTTGCCAAGAAGAGGAAAAACTGAGATATCCTCTTTTGGATTCAGTAATCTTATACTGTTAATATACCTGCAGGCTAATGAGCCTTTTACAAGACCACTTAATTTTTCTAAAAACCTTAATTTTTATATTACTCAAGATAGTAGCAATTAAGAGTGTCCTATGGGTGAATTCTCAAGCCTCTGGGTTTGGCCCTTTTGATCTAATGTGCTCAAATATGTCTATTTCTTTCAATGCCCAAGACTTCTTGGTCTCACTGACACTGAAGAAACTACGTTGAAAAACCTCAGCTTCTTCTCAACAGACTAAGTCCCAACCTGTCTTGTTGCGGGCAACAAATGTCTCTGTTCTTTACATCAAGAGACTTGTCAGATAGAGTCAAGAAAGTTCTCTAGTTCCATAGATGGAAAAAAATTAAAAAAAAGAATAACATCATTGCCATAAATTTATGCAAGAATTTGATATTTTATTTCATTGTATTTTTTCCTCAGATTTCTTAGTACAGTATCTAGAACAGCAAGTTTGTTCTTTGAACTGGGATGTGGGATTTGTAACTTACACAATGCAAGAAATTGGTGTCCCACTACCACGGCTTCTTGAAGTATATGATCAGCTCTTTAAAGCACGGGTATGAGAGTTCACAATCTAGTTTTCCGTTTTATTTATGATCTGTATTATAACAATTCATAGAATGAGAATACTTCAGTTTAGATGCAGTACTATGAGATGCTCAGTTAGGAAGTTTTTTGCTGATTATAGTTATAGATCATTAAGTTTCCAAACTGAATGTATTTTCCGCCACCTATCAAAGTTAGAAATATGTATAAAGAAGAAAGATGTGCTATATCTTTCCTCTTTAGGTGCAAGAGTAGTGTTTACCCACTATCAAAAACAGGATCATTATCAGGGGAGGGTGATTCTTATTGGAAACTTTTTTCTTGCTAAAAAAAAAAAAGCAATGAAAATAGAAAGCTCATGTTGTCTCAGCTCCTAAGTATTCAACAGGCATGTCAAGTAGTTTTGTAGTATGTTTTAATAGTGGGTTTTATTGTACACTGCCCATAGTCACCTTGTTTGAGATGAGTATCTATATAAATTGACAATCAAATGTGTATATTTCTGAGCAATAATGGCTGCTGGGCTTTGTCACAGTTTAGTCTACTTTTTGGTAGCAATGGAGAATCAGCAGTCTCTAAACTGACAACTGATCAGTGAACACATGTACAAGCCAACGTCTTTATTTTTGCATATACACATGTATGTGTGTTAATACATGTATATATTTCCATATTTTTGTCTTTATAGGATCCCTACTGGAGCAAAATGAAGAAACCATTACATCTTTTGGAATGCATACATGTACTGCTATCAGGATATGTGCAAGACCCTAACAAAGTAGCTACTTTTGAAAGGTATTTTAAAGTTTATATACATTGGAAGTAAGGTGAAGTTTTAATAATATAGCACATGCTGAATGATAATGTTGACAATACATATAATCTTGTTTAAACATATCAAAATTAAGAAAAAAACTTCAGTCAAGCTTTTTAACAATATGTTGAGCATTTTCGGGCCTATAATGACTTTTATTAACTTACATATTTTAATCCATTTTTTAAGTCTTAAATCAATCGCTTCTGAAATAACACATTTTATAGATGTGGCAGGATGGCAAAAAATACCTAGTAGTATTTCATCTTCCTATTCCAGAAAATTGTTTCTTTTTTTAACCAACTTAATTTTCATACCTGAAAAATTTATGTCATCAGCCAAGAGTAGAATAAGCTGGCAAAAAAGGACAAATATCTATACAGGTAATCCTTGACTTATGACCACAGTTGAAGCTGGAATTTCTTGCTAAGCAAACTAATAAGTGAAGTGCCCCCAATTTTACCACCTTTTTTGCCATGGTTAAGTGAATTATTGCAGTTAAGTGAATCACAAGGTCATGAAGCAAATCCAGCTTCCCCCATTGACTTTCTTATTGGAAGCTGACTGGGAAGGTTGCAGATGGCAATCACATGACCCTGGGATGCTGCAACCATCTTAAATGCATACCAATTGCAAGTGCCTAGATTTTGATCGTGTGACTCTGGGATACTGTGTTAGTCATAACTTCAAGGATCATGATGTTCTGATGAGTCTGGTGGATCATTAGGGATTACTGCACTTGCAATTATTGGTGCCAACTTGGCATTATTTTCAGGCAAGCCTTAGAGGTAGTCCCTTCATTATGGGATTTCCCCACCTGAAATGTAAATTTGGTGCCTCTTTAATGCCTCCTCCTTCACCCAGCTTCCCAGAATGAATGTTGGGTTAATAGGTCTATTTATTTTTATTTTGCTTCCATCCACCAATTTTTTAATGAATATAAGTTTCAAGACTTTTTAAGTCACTGTATAGCAATTGCATGAAAAGGAATATAATAACAAGATCCATCTGTTTTCTTTCTCTTTAGACGGCGATTCACAAATATCTGCTTAGATGCTGTTAGCCGTTACCTTGTGGAACTCCAGTCTATAAGTCCGACACTAGCTGTACAGACCATTACAGGGAGCTTTAAATCTCTGCAAGCAAAATTGGAGCGGCTTCACTAAGTCCAGTAATGCATGTCTGCTTGTCCAGGTGAACTGGCTGTTAATGTACTGGAACTTGAAAAGGCGAAAATGCTGATAAGACTGAAGAAAATCAACTTCCTACTGATCAGTTTTCTAGTGTATCTTCTTAATGAATGTCACATGGAACAGAATGTATAAATAACATTGTTTTATTGTGTTCTTTTTTTTACTACTGCCAAATTTTTCTAACAGTGAAACTGTTTTATATGCTTTGGATTAAGATGCATTGTATAATTGTGTTCTGGCGATTAAACTTATTTGTAAAATGGGGGTTTTTTGTTTTGTTTTGTTTTGTTTTTTGTACATTTGTACAATGTGCTTGACTTCATTATTCTGTAGAGTCCCAGCTGGTAGTTTAGGTAATGGAACTGATCAACTGTCCTACATTTTAAAATTCATCATGCCCCAGACAGAAATTCTGTTTCTACAGTGTGTACTATCTCTCTTATTTTTAAAAGGAATTACTATTTGCCTGTACTTTGAAAATTGTGACAGTGGTCATTAATTGGCAGAAATCAATACCGGGAAACAAACAGGCCATTCATAATTTTTACTCAAGCAACATTCTTCACCATTGTACTTTATTGTTTATATGCACCCATCTCATTGTTTCTGGACAACTAACAGAGTAAAATCTAACAAAGGCATTAAAATTAACAAAAATCAAATAAAAAACTACATAGCAAGACCATAATGGTATAGAGTGGAATCTTCTCTATTACTCCTCCAGCCACCTTCACTATGGAGCACCCTCATGAGGGCCCCAAGCCAACCAGCAGAGCCAGGTTTAAGGAAGGCCAGAAGGGTGGGTCAGATCTCATCTCCAGCAGCAGAGATGTTCCAAAGCCACAGGTCACAACAGAGAAGGTTCAAACAGAATAGATCTCGAAGGGACGTTGGAGATTTTCTAGTCCAACCCACAACTCAAGCAGGAGACCCAGTACCATTTCAAATACCGTATGTGGTTCTCCAATCTTTAAAAACTTCCTGTGATAAAAGCACCCACAACTTCTGAAGTCAAGCTGTTCCACTGGTTAATTGAATTGTCCCTGGATCCCTCCAGACAAAATTCCTTTACCAAATGGGCCTACAGTGTATCTTTTCTGCCAAAACGTGGGGAGGAACAATCTCATTGGGGCAAGATAGTTCCTCAGATAACCTGGTCCCATTTCATAAAAGGTATATAAAAGGGGATAGCCAACACCTTGAAGTGGACCCAGAAACAAACCAACTATATTCTGACATTTGAAAAAAAGGATTTTTTAGAAGCAGCACTGAACTTTTTAAAAAGGATATTGGGCAATGGATAATAAGTAACATTACTACTTAATTTTTCAGAAGAGAGGTTTTTACTTTCCTCAAGTTTAGCATCAAAATAATGTTGGTATTTTACAAAGATTTCATTGTAGGCACTTTCAGTGTTGATCATCCAGGGGGTTGAAGTACAGTTCCTATTCTGGCCGGTTAGTTATTAGTGAAGGCTGTCTAAATGCAATTATAATAAGAACTGAGTCCTAAATCTGCATTCCTATATTGGTTCTAAAAAACACAATTTCCTGTCCTGTTCCTGTTGGAGATACTGTTTAAGGCGCTTCCTGGTTGATTATGATTAACCAGTGACATCACCATTGCTCAGGGGATGCCAAAAAGGCAAGGTAAATCCATGAGTTAACCACTATGGCACTTATACTGTCTTCAGTTCAATGGCCATTAGCCAACCTGAGCCAACTCAACAAGCTAAGATGGGTTGCTTACACTTGTTAGTATTCAGTAGGAAACATTGAGTATCCTAGAAAAAGGGCAATAGCAAACTATTTCCATACTATGTTACTATCTAGAAAACAATATGGATTTCATGGTTAGAGGAAGAAACCTAGGAACGACCCTAATTGATCAGATGGTTAAAAGTGGTGTCTGGAGATTTATACACCGCTCCTGCGCGAGCTGCATTGGCTGCCTGTCGTCTTTCGGGTGCGCTTCAAGGTGTTGGTTATCATCTTTAAAGCGCTCCATGGCACGGGACCTAGTTATCTGCGGGATCGCATCCTGCCCCATACATCCCTGCGGCCGATTCGCTCCCACAGAGAGGGACTTCTCCGGGTGCCGTCCACTAGGCTGTGCCAGCGGGCGACGCCCAGGGGAAGGGCCTTCTCTGTGGCGGGCCTGACCCTCTGGAACGACCTTCCCCCCGATATTAGAACAACTACGGACCTCCGCTCCTTCCGTCAAAAATTAAAAACACATTTCTTTTGCTTGGCCGGCTTGGGATGACTTAACTGTTTTAGGGGTTTTTAGGGGTTTGTTTTAGCTTTGGGATTTTAGCACAGGGTTTTGTTTAATTCTTTTTAACATTGTATTGTCTGTAATTTTATATGCATTATTAATTTCCCTGTGCCCCGCCTCGAGTCCCTTCGGGGAGAGAGAGCGGGTTATAAATTAAATTATTTATTTATTTATTTATTTATACCTTCCAATTTGCAAGATTCTGTCAACATAGCTTTACAATAAAGTAAAATTAGTTCATCTAGTTATGTTTCCTATCTCATTTAGCTGGGTGTCCTGACAGTTATGTGCATCAGGAAGGAGAGACTATTTCATTTATTAGCCCAAAATAAAATGGCATTCCTCAAAAACTATTATACTGCTGCAACAGGGATTTTTAAACAGATATTTTCTCCCATCTCCATGTTTACTAACTATACTTCTCAGCTTTCTTTTCACCTGATGAGATCATCACCCACAAAGCTTATACTCTTTTCCCCAGTTTAAATGCCTTCCAGAGGGGTTGCTTAGAGATGCTGGGGCTGATGGCACAACCACTCTAGGAACACCAGACTGGTTTCTACTTAAATCTTCTTTATGCCTTTTTCCTTACCTGTGAAACTGTAATCAAAGCCCATGTACCAGTTGAAGGATACTAATGTAGAACAAGATGTCCATCACAGTGAAGAAAACAGCTAGCAATTTAAGTCTTTTTAGTTGTGCTCAGCTACCAATAAATGTATGTGCACATCTCTGCAATTTTCTTTTTCTTTCTTTCTTTTTCTCTTTCTTTTCCTTCCTTCCATACAATAATATTGAGAGAACATGCCATCTCCTTCCAGGATTTTTATTATTTTATTTTATCGGTGTAGCCCACCGATCGGTGTAGCCCAATGTTGGTGAACCATTTTGGCACCTAGTGGAGTGCCAGCAGGGGAGTGCTGGAAACCATAAGAGCAGTTCCCTGGCGTGCATGTGTGCACTGGAAAGCTGAGCTTCCAATTTCCAGGGTGCGCATGCATGCCGGTCACCTGGTCTTCTGGTTTCTGACATGCATGCACATGTGAAGACCAGCTGGACGAAACCCGGAAGAGCAATAGGCGACAGCTGGTGTGCCCCGAGAGATGGCTCTTTCTGCCACTTCCAGCACGCGTGTCCTAGGTTCCCCATCACGCGTATAGCCTATACTGCTACCTAGGCTTTCCTGGTGGTCTCCCATCCAAGCACTAACCACAGCCAGCCAGTACTTTGTCCTGTGACTGCTGGCAATGATGAACTGCTTTAAGATTAAGACTCCCCTGAGTCAAGTGGTGGCTTTGAAGGCACAAATTAAATTAGTTCTCTTGACAGTCATCTGGTAGCGGTTCACATTTTCAGGGGGCTTTACACACCCACACACACCCAATTTCTCCATCTAATCTTAAATCCGGAGGCTTCCTCTGGGTCTCCTGCTTAGCTTCTTGAGGTCAACCGACGGCTGCGGAGTACTTGGCTGGATTAAGTCGTTTAAAACGCCCGATATTTTGAGCAGAAGTTCTGAACCCAAACATAACCGGAATCCCACGCTTCCCTCCGACACCCAAATCCCTCAAAACCGCCCAGACTCCACCAGACACGAACGAGAGGCGTCCTCCGCGTTAGAGGGGCGGAGCTTCCCTGTTTACCGTTGGAATGGGGCGCATGCGTGGTAGTCGCGCTCCTCCACCCACCTCGGTTGGCAAGTTGGGAGCCTCCAGAGTCCTGAAAGGGAAACCGTTGGGATGAGGCGAGGTGAGTATTGGGGCGTCCGTCTCTCTCTCTCTCTCTCTCTCTCTCTCTCTCTCTCTCTCTCTCTCTCTCTCTCTCTCTCTCTCTTAGGCGGGATCTCCGGGCCGCGAGCGATTGCAGCCCGGCAGCCGAGCTGCTCCTGCAACGAAGCCTGTGGGACGCGCCCCCGTTCCAAAGCAGCCCTTGATGGGCAATTAGGCTTAAAAAAGAGAAGGCGGAGGGAGTTGGGGGGGGGGGCGCGGAGAGGGTGTCTGGTGGAGGATGTTGCGGTTCCCGCAGGATCCATCCATCCTGGAGCCCTCCAGATCGACTGCACCGCAGTTTCTCCTATTAGATTGGCCAGCCTGGGGATCTATGCGCGAGTCATCCGAGGAGCTAGAGATGGGGGAGGGCAGTGGGGGGGGAGCTATTATATATATATGTATGCATGCATGTATGTATGTATGTATTTCACTGATCTGGAAGTCAGCTTGCACACAAGGAAACGGGAGAGAAGGTGGGCAGGATTATGCTTGGAAGCCTCATTAAGATTGGACAATGGCTGAAGTGTTAGGATAGAATAACAGATTTGGAAGGGACCTTGGAGGTCTTCTAGTCCAACCCCCTGCTTAGGCAGGAAACCCTACACCACTACACACAAATGGCTATCCAACATCTTCTTTAAAACTTCCAGTGTTGGAGCATTCACAACAGCACTATAGTGTTCTCTCATGAATCCAGGGCAATTCCTCGTGATGCCATGGTGATATGGGTTGTTTAAAAAAAAAAGCAGTATTACAGGTAGTCCTCAAGTTACAGCAGTTCATTTAGTGACCGTTCAAAGTTACAATGGTATTGAATGCACTTAGGACCGTTTTTCACACTTAGGACCTTTGTAGCATCCCTATGGTCACACGATCAAAATTCGGATGCTTGGCAAGTGACTCATCTTATGATTGTTGCTGCGCCCCTAGATCATGTGATCACCCGTTGCAACCTTCTGACAAGTAAAGTCAATGAAGAAGCCAGATTCACTCAACCAGGTTACTAACTTATCAACTGAAGTGATTGACATAACAATTGTGGCAAGGAAGATCATAAAATGGAGCAAAACTCCATTAACAAATGTCTCATTTAACAACATAACTTTTGGGCCCAATTGTGGTTGTAAGTCGAGGACTATCCGTATAGAAGTAACATGTCATTACCTCCTGGGATACTTTATTACCTAGTTTAGTCTGTTGCCCTCAATTTCCTGATGGTCTCCCATTCAGTCAACCAGGGATTAATACTGTATGGCTTTTCAAGACCATCCACAGTCAACTAGATGCTGCCATTCAAGTGTAAATATAAATGTGTAAATGTAAATCAGTGCTTCTCAATTATTTTCTGTCATGCCCCCCCTAGGAAGAAGAAAACATTTCGCGCCCCCCACGCGACTGTAAATAGTATCATTTGTCTATAAAATTGTTATAAGTACACCTCTGCATAACACTGTATCCTTATTAACGTATAAGAGAATAAAAAAAGAAAGAAATGTGGATCAATTTACAACAAAGAATAGTTTTATTAACTGTAGCAGAAAAGATTTAAAGTGCATTAGAAATTTTTAAAAAATTAAATCCTTAATTAAACTAAACTGCCGAGGTCAAACGCGCCCCCCTTTACGGAGCCTCGCGCCCCCCCTGGGGGGCCCGCCCCACTATTTGAGAAGCACTGATGTAAATGGAGATTCTCAATCATCCAGGTCATGGTTATCCAGGTCTTTTTTCAAGAAGCAACTGGACTTTTTTTGTTTTTCTTTGAAGAAGTTTCTTTTCTGTGCAAGGGAGAGAGAATAGCCTTGTATGTCAGTCTGAAGTACATTTCTGAGTTAACTTCATTACGTTTCTTAGTCATTTGCATCAGTGCCTTTCCCTTGAGAACACAAAATTTAGGACAAGTTAGTTTAAACAGTTGGGCTGATATTAGTGTTTGGTTTTAATTTGGTTAGTGGTAGTGATGACGTCATATTGTGATATGTTTTTTTTTGAAACTGTTAAATTACTTATTGTGCTTGATGAGGTGACATACAAATATCAAATAAATCAAATTAAATAATAACAAAATCAACTAGCTTGGGGGTGCTGTGGGTAAAGTGGAACCTGTTAGATGGTTGTATGACAACTAATGGAATGCCCTTTCTGTATGTTTTCCTTCTGTTTTGTTTTTGTCTTAATTTAAATTGATTGTTTTAATGGTTTTTATATATTCTTGATTATTACCATGTACATTGCCCAGTGTCACTTTATGTAAGATGGGCGGCTATACAAATGAGAGTAAATAAAGTTATTTTTGTATACTCAACAGACTAGCAATGGTACTGGAAATGAAGAAGAATCCAGTCTGATCAGAAAGACAGCTTTGTCTAGCAAAGCATCCTGATTCTTACCAGCCAAAATGCTTTTTGGAACCTTATGGGCAGGAAACAAAGGCATGGTTGCTTCATTCAGACGGTACAGTTTTACTAATATACTTACGGATCTAGACTTTAAAAGTACATGAAAATTGTTGGGGGCAATATGCTGCCTCTGTAAACTACTTAGAGAGGCCTATAAAGCACTGTAAAGCGATATGTCTTAAGTGCTGTTGCTATATTTTAGCTCAACTGAAGTACTTCTCAGTTGCTTGATAAACTATCCAAATTGTTTGCATAGCATCACAAGCAAAATGGGCCTGCATGTACATGCCTGCAAAGTCAGCTGAGAAGAGCTTTTAAGGGAGTTATACAGAGATGCTGCTGCTTTAACAATTCTAAAGAATGGATCTCTATTAAACTATATTGTAAAGTAACTTGGATGTCACACTGCTCTAGAAACCTCATTGAACTTAACACATTTCCCTTAAAACTTTCTAAATCCATGACAGCTGACCCATCTTTTGGCACTGAATTTCACAAGTTTCTGTTCACATATATGTTGGTAAATATAAAAGTCTGTAAATAGATATTGAGTAATGAGAAAGATTTTAGAATTGCAATGGGCAGTTTGATGAAGAAGAGGATACAGCAACAATATAAATTTTATGTTGGAGGCGACTGAAGAAGAACCAAAAGAGATGCTACCAATATCATATTTATGTATAAGCCTTCAGTGTGATCATACTTGGATTATCTTATATCGGAAAAGCTGAACAAAATGCAAAGTTTGGCAATAAGAATGACTGAGGGATGATTATGAAGTTTAGGGCTTTTAACTTGGAAAAATAGAAAGTAAGGCAAAAGGATTACAGGTTTATAGATGTATGCTTAATGTAGATAGCAAAGTTTTTTTTTCTTATCGCTAACACTAGAATTTGGGATCATCCAGTGAAGTTGAAGAGAGACTTGCATATCTTTATCTTGTGTATAGTGTCATTGATATAATATATGATCTTGGACCTGCCAGATTTTTGCACAAGAAGGCTATCATCGATTCATCCTAACATCCTCATGAATCAGTGATCCTAGGCTTTGCAGTTATTCAAAAGTCTGCTTGGCTTTGAGAAATCTTTGAGCAGGTACCCTTTAAAGCAGCAGATCTGAGCCGCCGCTGTGCTTTGATCCAGATGGCAAAACTCATCTGTGCATGCTCAGGTGCCCATCACTTTCCAGTGAAGCAAAAGATGCAGGATGACTCGTAGTAGATGGATTCAATTATGCAAGTTGAGGCAGTGCATTGAACCTGATTGCTGGCATTCTGAATTGAGATGCTATCTTAAAACCTATTTGACACGCCCGCTGGTATCTGATATTGAATGTTATTTTGAAATAATTATAATATATGAACACACGGAAATTATATCTCTGGTTTTATTATTTCAATAGTTAAGGACTTTAAATTCTTTTGCAGAGATGCTGTTGAATTTTCATTAAGGGACCATTTAAAAGCTATTTAAACTTTGATAAATTTGATGGATTCTCGTATGTTTTAATCATGAAAATCAAATTAGAGGTACTAGCCTCTACATGTATCAAACAGAAGAAGCCATGGCCTCGAATCACCTGGCTGGGAGAGGTAATTATATTTTTTATATATTGTACATTAAAGGTACATTCCTCCAAAATTTAAATCTTACTGGCATAACTTCAAGTTATTGTGAAAATCTAAGTAATATAGCAATAGCAATAATTAAGCTATACATCATTAGGAATTATAATAAAAACTCTCTGAGCAGTTGAAAGTTGAAGTTTAAAATTTCTACTTTGCTTTAGAAAAGAGCTGAAAATGCAAAAGTTTGGATTTTTCTTAACACAAAGCATTCCTGTCTAAACCTTTGTTTTATTAACTAAAGATAACGTTCTTGAATTTTTCATTTCAATTTCAGATTTGTATTATGCTTACTACTGTTATTGCAATCTATTGTATTTTTTAAAAGTTATTTTGTATTCTAGATATTTTAATATGCAATACTAATCCCATATTTTACATTTTATTCATACTCATGATGCTTGTAATTTTTTTTATTATTCTCTGTTTATAAGTAACTGCTATTTTAAAATAAAAAAATATATGTTCAAACCTGGCTTTGTACTATGGTGTCTTACAACTAAATCAGTGATAATTTAATGTGGGATGGTTGAAATTGTTTTTTATATACTCCCCAATTTGTTTTTATCAAGTTTTTAATTGTAAACTATATTGAATCTCTGATTTGAATACCTTATAAATCTAAATTATTACTGTTATTTTTGTTATTAAAATTCAGTATCAGATTTTTTTGGCTCAGAAAAAAATCTGCTTGAACAGCAGAAAAGTCTTGTTTTCAAAGAACATTTATCTTTGTATAAGGATCAAGAAAAGTATTTTTGAATCAAGTCAAGTCATTTAATGTTTTACTTTTATTTCTTATATTGCTAGCAGAATTCTTGAATTAATCCAGACATTCATTAGCAAGAAAAATAATAATATGTAAATAAAGACTGGCATTCTTTTAATAGGAAAAAGAGGCTGTTTTCCTATTGGATGACAAAAACATACAGGAAATTAACCTGCTTTCTGGAAAAACAAAAAAGAAGATTCCCCAATTGCAGACTTTTCTGAAGAATGTTATTGTATTATCAACCTCAAGAAATGGTAACGTCTTACATAATTAATTATTTCTACCTGAGTGTATGAACTTCTGTTTTTATAGAATGTAAAGTTTATAGAAGTTTCTAATAGCAAAAATTAGCACTTCTTCAGTTGTTTCTGATGTAAATTAATTAACCCTTTTTCTGGTCATAAATACACTCATGATATAAAATTTCTTATGTATTTGAAATATTAGTTGAATATACATTTAACTGGGAAGGAAAGAGTGAACTCATTGAAAAGAGTGAAGCATACTGTATATGTATATGTGTATCACACTCTGAAACGATGCACTTCAATCTTTTTCACATAGGAGCTTGGTTGGCAGGAATGCTTAAAACAGGAGAGCTCTTTCTTTGGAACAAGGACCAAGACATTATAAAAACCATTCCAGCCATTGAGGAATCTAAAAAAGTGGCTATGGCAGTGCAAGGTATGAAAAAAAATTTTATTTTATTTTAAAAAGAAAGCTAGCATGTTTTTTTTAAAAATACTAGCCGTTCCCAGCCACGCTTTGCTGTGGCCCAGTCTGGTTAAATGGCCAACCAATCTGTGTGTAGATCTACACCTGCACACACAAACATGTACACACAACCACTGTATAACACCCAACCTACCTACCTACTGTATTTCTCCCTCTCTCCCTCTATCCCTATAGCTGCCTACCTAGCTACCTACTGTAGTTCTCCTTTTATGACATAGTCATAATATCATACAACAATTCCTGTGGCTCACCGCTCCCTCTGTCTACATTTTTTACATTTTTGTTACATTTTTTACATTTCTGTTGCGTGTACCTGGCACAGGTGACATCAACATAATCTATATATATATATATCATTGGTGCCATATTTATAAGGACCATTGTGTGAAAATTTGAAAACGATCGGTGCAGTACTTTCGGAGATTACCGGTTTTGAACAAACTCATAGTTACATTTTTATTTATATAGATTAGGAACTGCAGTTCAAAATTGTCATTTCTCTTATAGTATTTTTCATAAATATCAAGACTACTACCTAATTGTTTGTTATATGTCAATGACACATTAATATCTATAATGTATAATTATTGAGGCTATTATCACAAAGTGTATTGTTTATTAATGCAGTAAAAGCATCCATGATAACACATATATACTTGTTTTAATTCTTTATTCTACTACCTGATTTCGTATAAGAAGCTATATTTGTTTGTGATAGCATATGCTTTGTTGTCATAAATTAACTACATATTTTGAGTAGATTTAGAAGAACTGAATAATTCTAACACAGCATTATTTTCTAGAACATTCCTTGAGGTTATGCCTGTGTGTTTCCGGCAAAGGAAATAAAATACTTCTTGCTACTCCAGATGTCTGTGTCTTACTGTGGGAAAACAGAGAATCAAATGTAACACCTTCCCAAATTTCCGCAATGGGGCAATGGTCCCAAATTATTCCTAAAGCTTCAATTGTGTTACCAGCCATCGAAGAGAAGGAAACTGTAGTTAGTGCTGATTTTATTGAAAATGAGGTAAAATATAAATACATCTCATCTTACTCATTGACAGTCAAGTATTTTAAATATATATAGTGACTTTTCTTATAAGAGTCATGTAATTTTGATTATTGTTGAAGATATGTTTATCTTAAGTAAATATTTGTTTTACTTGTTGCCTGTATTTCTCATATTTGGACTGTGAATTATGATGCTTATGCAGCCAGGCAGACCTACCTCAAATACAAATTTCTGGATAAACCGAGAATTTTAGGTGCCAAAATACACCCCCCAAAACCCAGGTTTCACTTATTTCAGGGATGAACTTATCAGCGAATATATATGGTAATACTTGTTAAAATATCTGTATTTTCCACATATATAAGTCCATTTGGAGATAAGCTGACCCTTGAATTTTTAATCAAAATACTATGAAAAAGATGGGTTGACTTATCTACGAGTGGCACATTTTTCATGGTATGTCAATTAAAAAACTTGAGGGTTGGCTTATCCATGGATGGGCTTGTACAAAGTACAAATAGTCTTTGGTTAATGACTAGCTTAGTAACTGTTTGAAGTTACAAAAATGCTCACAACCTGGATTGAAAATTCCAGCCCCCATTGCCTCATGATCATATTTTGGGTGCTTAACAGGGCAGCTCACATTCACAGCTGTTTGTAGCATTCCATGGACATTTGATCTTGATTTACAACACTTTTGTTTGCCACAAAACAGCTTTTACTTCCTTTTTTAGCAAAAATTCCCATTGCAAACAGTAGGTTCACTTAACAACCGCTATGTTCGCTTAAAACCTGCCTCACATGTACACTTAACCATCCCTGCAAAAAAAATGTTGCAAAATCAGATTGATAATGTAATGCTCAGCTTGGCACTACTTACAACTATAATTCTAAACTAAATTACAGTAATAAATTGAGGACTACCTGTATGTATGGTAAGGATTTGTTCTGACATGATTAGGGAGTCTTTCATCTTGGCAACATTTTTTTAGAGATCCTGCTTGGCACATATTTAATGCCGAACATCTTGGTGTTTCCTATTTGTACCAGCATGTTTGCATGCAATGGCAATATATTGCATTTCTTGCTGTGTTTTGTGCATGTCTTTTTCAGACAACACAATAGAGCTTAGAATCCTAATCATAATATTGCACGTACAAAATAGTTCATTATAACTGCAGTTTAAATTTCTAAGAGTTAATAGGGGAATGATTAAATTTTCTATAACATTGCTGTTATAGAAACAATGTTAATTGCTGACCACTTGGTAAAATAAAAATAATTATATATAAATTTAAATAATTAATAATAGATCCTTCAAGTGATTTATTCAAAAATGTTGCTTCATTGACAGATATTGGGAGATTGTTGCTTGGGTTCTTTTGCATTTTATTCTGAGGACCAACTGGTGCTGGTATTTTTGAAGATCAAATGGCAGGAGAACAGCTTAAACAATGCAAGGTAAAACATAAATATTATGATTTTTAAATGCAGATGTTTATTTCAGATATTTAGCAAAATGCATATCGATTTATGAATGAAAATGTTGCTGTTTATATGTGTGCATGTACAGCAGGGACTGAATGATAAATACATAATTTTGAATGAAAAAATAGATAGTCAGACATAGACAGACGCACAATATTATATTTTCCCCTTGACATATGAATGTATATTTTAGGAATATACACAATCTGGGTTCCCTTCCCAAAAAGTTGGTAACAACTGCCACAAAACTAGGATGGATATTATACTAAACCATAATATTTAATAGATGAGATAGAAGGAACTTAAGTGAAGCCTTGGCCTAACATGGCATCTCTTTCACTATTTTTCAATCATACAGCTCACTAACGTAACTTTTAAATTCAAATAATCTAGGTTTAACTTTCCATACACTGTAGCTTATAAAAATGGGGTTTAATTCTTTGAAGTCTATATCAAAAAGCAACATCCTCTGCATGCTTAGCAGGAAGGAAAACCTGACTATATAGCAATAAAATTAGTTCCCATTTTTCCACTTTTTTCTTCATCCAATGTAGCTCTGTTCCATGTCAAATCCATTGGGCACAACAAACGTGCTCTCTGCTTAATTTGGCTCCCTCTTGTGAATCAGTGAAGTCGAGAGGTGCTTTGCTTACTGCATTCTCACATGATGGACTTGTGCTAGCAGTTGCTCTCAATCAAAAAGATCTCCAGGTACCAATGTGAAAAGCATACTAAGAAAGTGACTTTATTAATATTGTGCCCTTTATTAAATTTGGCTTTGTAAATTAGTTTGAATCAGTGGTGAAATTCATTTTTTTTTTGCTACTGGTTCTGTGGGCGTGGCTTGGTGGGCATGGTGTGGCCTGGTGGGCGTGCCAAGGGAAGGATACTGAAAAATCTCCATTCCCACCCCACTCTGGGGCCAGCCAGAGGTGGCATCTGCTGGTTCTCCGAACTACTCAAATTTCTGCTACTGGTTCTCCAGAACCTGTTGGAACCTGCTGAATTTCATCCCTGGTTTGAATAATCCAGTATCACCCCGGTAGAAGAAGATGCCTAGAATTTAATTGTCTTCTCCTTTCAATTCTTGGCAACCTTCACTTTCTTACATTTATATACGATCACAGAACCTATCTGGCATGCATGGCTATAGAATAAAAAGGGAAATCCCTGTGAACTGGTAAGTCACCCTTTCATCTGCCCATTTTTAAGGGAACCCCACCATCTAGTCTTCAGTTCTACTTGCTACCCTTCATCCTATTAAAAGAATCTGCGACTGCTTTCCAGGAAAGGGATAGGGGAACACTTCCTTTTGGCAGTGCAATCTTTATTTATTTTAATTAAATTAATTTAAGACTCTTTTAAGTCTTAAAAGTTTAAAATTACCAGTATATTCAGCAAAGAGACTTGCGATGTAATCAAGGAACGGAATAATTTTGTATCTTATCCAGAATCAGCATTTATGTTCAACAAATAATTCATAAAAGGAAAATTAATTTTAAAAAAGATGAGACATTAATAAATTGTTACATTTTATCCTGGTCTTTTGTCCATATTAAACATATTTTCCTTTTTTTTTTCCATAATGCTCAGGCAACTCAAATTCTGTTTATGAGCACTAAGAATTTTATTACTACATCAGGGAGTCTTAAAGGTTGTGGTAACAAGCATCCCAAAATTCCATCCAAATTAATAAGGTCAGTATGACATCACATCCCCCCTCCCGGGGTTATTTTGAAATCCAGTGTGAATATTTAGTTGCATGTTCCTGAAAGTGTTGTTTGTTATATTGTTGAAGGTCTTACTGGATTTCTGACATAAGCTGGACTCCTGATAGTCTGTTTTTGGTTTGCATGTTAAAACGTGGATCTCTGATCATAATGACATGCTTGGGTGAATTGATGACTTTAGTTACTTATGGCTGCTCTGTAGAATTTGGACCAGCAGAATTTATTCCTCTGCATCCATTAATAACACACAGGTGAGATAATAAAACAGTTTTAAAATATCTGAACTTTATCTTTTTCTTCCACATATTTTCTAATAACAACTATAATTTTTTAATTATTGTATGCCATTCAACTCTCAATGACTCTGGCTGGCTCACAACAATAAAAGAAATTACAATAAATTCAATAAAATAAAATAAAAGATAAAGTTAAAAGTTGGTATGCATGAAAGTCCAGAGGGAATATGCCAGGGGTCTTGCCCTTCTTTGCCAATGGCGTATTCATATTTTAAATGTTTCTTTCCCCCCCCCCCCTTTTATTCTTTTATTCTCAGTCAAAAAAGATTAACTCCATCTTAAAGGACCTCATTTCCTATGAGTGTAGCTTAACATATGGTATTCAGGGTGGGGATTTTGCCTAATATACTTTAAGTAAGATAAACATTTTTGCATTATGCTATTGTACATTAATCTTTTATATTGTTGGTTTAATCTTCTGTCTGCTAGATCACAGAACTCTTTCTTGAATTCTCATGATTCATCCATTTCTGAAGGAGATTTCATGAGGCAGAGATTTTCTGTCACATGTCACTCAAGCTTGCCTTATCTCGTTGCCTCTGATGGATACATGGTTACCGTTCTTAAATTTTCCAGTGAGTTTTCGCCTTCTACATATACAAAGTCTTTGTTGCTTGATTCAGCCCAACGACTAGAAAAGTTGCATCACAATTTGATTACATTCAAGGTACGACTGCTTGCTTAATTTTTTGTTACTATATAATATTGTTGTAATTAAGGTCCACAGAAAGTTTCTGAAAGGGCCACAAAACAGTTGCTATGTACAGTATTTTTTTTTTGTTTTTTTAAGGAGGCATCCAGTTATGAGTTAACTCTCTCTTTTCCAAAGAATTGGAATTGTCTAATGTCTAATTGTCTAAAAATTAGATGGCATTTTCCAGATGCCAGCTGGCATGATCTTTCAGATAGAAAGAGATCTAGAGGATAAAAATTATGAATCTTCCTTTTTATCTCATAAGAATTTCTAAAAAGTACAGCATCTCTTGCAAGTGAAGGATTGACTGTGATTCCTTTGATATTTTTAAAATAAATATCACAAAGAGTACAGAATCTATTTTTATTCTGCAGGAGTTATTACCACCTATTCCATTTTTCTTACACTGGTGAATGGATAATTTACTACAGGTTTTGTCAGCTTAGCCAGAATTAATATTTCCATGGTAAATATCCAGTGTGCCATTTTTGTGTAACAGCACAGTCATTACAAAATATGCTCCTGGAGGGGTACATTTGGTCCTACCTTTATTGTTTTAAGAGCAATAGGGAAATTGTTTTATTTAGTCAGAAATTTTAAAATAATAATGTAAAGTATTTAAAATAATGTTTCAAAATACAGTACTTTTTCAATTTCATTTGCAGTGCTGTGATTATTCACTCTTCTGGCCGTATTGCCATTCCTGCAAGGGTTAATGCTATATGTGTTTCGTGTTTCTGATATCCAGAAAGATCAAATCATATAAATTATATATTTTGTAATCTACCATGCCCCCTGTTTCAAAATCTGCCTCAATTAATGCATTCAGAAATTGAGGTTAAAAAAAAAAGATGATGTTAACAGTAAAAGAATTATATTGTTCTCTTCCATAGTCTAAGGGGAAAAAGCAGCCGCTACAGTCATTGTCTTCTTTAAGAGCTAAACTCTTACAATATGAAAATCAGCATTCTACTTTCTCTGGCACTCCAAAGTTTTTACGAGAAGAAGAGGGAGCCACGGAATTAATTGAAGAAGTGTCACAATTCCAGGTATTCTGATAGCTTTACAATATTGAACATTTAATGTTCATAATTTTTTTTTTTATATTGAAAAAGTTTTATTGAGTTTACATTTTTTGTGGGGTAGGGTAAGGGATACATAGAAATTTTGAGAGTGGTCACGTCAAAGTCGTCGGCTCCTCCGGTGCCTCAAGTTACATTATAAAAAAGAAAAGAAACATTTCACATAACACTACAAGCTGGGAGCAAGTACATATTCCTAAATTTTTCAGTTATATACTGTCAGTCAATTACAAAAATCCAGATTACAAATATCATACAATATTACTCAAAAAAAACCAGGGCAAAGTTATTTCTTAGATCTAAGTCTCTTGGCAATTGTATCTTCCATCTTCTCCCCCGGGCCCCCAGCGGGCGGGGCCATGGCTCCCCCTGCCCCCCCTGGATCTTCTCCCAGGACAGAGGAATGTTTTTTAAGAAAGGCTTCCGCCTCAGCAACTGTTTTAATCTTCACTCTACCTCCTTCCAAGAACACCAGCATCCCTTCGGGTATGACCCACTTGAACCAGATCCCACGATCAAACAATGTTTTAGACAAGAAGGAAAATTTCCTTCTGGCTTCTCTAATCTTTCTTGGAATCTGTTTCAAGATGGTAACCTCCTTTTGTTGGTAAATCATAGGACTCCCTCTTTGCGCCTTCAAGATTTCCTCTCTGGTTGACCTTCTAACAAATTTTACATGTATCTCTCTGGGTACTTCATTCATCCTGGCATATGCAGAATTTATTCTGTAGACTAGGTCAATGTCCCCTCTGATCTCATCTTTAGGTTTATGTAAATAGTCTGCAATAATTGTACTCATAAGATCAGGGAGACATTCACCCTCCATCTCAGAAACATTCTGAAATCTCAAAAAGTATGTCATCCTTTCCATATCTATCCTAGTCACATGCCCATTTATTTCCACAACCTCATTAGAAACATTTTTAATCTCTCCCTTAGCCCCCTCCAGCCCCCCTTTCAATTCTTCATTCTTCTGTGTATTCTCAAGCACTTGTTTTCGAGTGTCCAGTAATTCCTGTTTAAAATTGACATTTTCTGCCCTCTGGGCCTTAATTTCTAATACCAAATTTTGTATAACAGATTCAAGGGCAGTCATTCTTTGTTCAAGGCTTGCCAGCGTTGCTTCTTGTGCCATGTTTAGCTATTAAAATCCGTGCCAGTAAAATGGCGTTTTTAGGGTGGGGCTGGTGAGGCAAATCAGGAGTCCAAAGTTCTCAAAGTTGTAGAGCTGCAGAATTCAGAAACCAGTAGAGAAACACTTTTCCAACTCCATAGGTATAATAACGAAGGCAATCCAGAAAGGAAAACACAAATCCAAAAGAAAAAAATTCTTCATCAATAATTAGAGGAAGTCCAAATCACAAAGAGACACTGGTAATTTTCCATAGGTCATAGTCAGTCGGGGACAAAGAGAAGCCATTTTCCGCCCAAACTCAGAGCCCGAGGGAGAAAGTGGTTAAAAAGCAAAAAAGAAACTGTTTCAGCCAGACCTAGAGACATAATTGCAGACAAGCCTCAAAGTACTTTCCCTTGTTAGAAACCATCCGGATTCAAAGTTTCCGATTCCTCGCAACGAGGCATTTCCGAGTGCCGCTTTTAGTCCAAGGGGGGGTTTTGGGGAACAAACACCCCCCTCCTGTCCCTTTCAGCCCGGCTGACAGTACAAAAAAAAAAGGTTTTAATAGCTCACTCTCCGCTCGCAGCTGAGGTCCCGAAAAGCCTCCCGACTCTTCCGATCTTCTCTCTCCATAGCATTAAATGGTGCCGCCAACCTTTGGCGAAGGAAAAGCCCCCCGCAGCATGTCCTCTTCCGCCTAAGCCGAGGATCGGGATCGCTTCCCCCACTGCCGTGAGGGGGGGCTTCCCCGTCGAGCCGGCTTTACGGGAGAAACCCCAAACAAGGGGCTTCTCGCCCCCGCGGGGGGGCAGGAAAAGAGACAAAGCGGCGAGCGAACCCTAAGTTCGCCCGTCGCCGCCGGAGCCGGAACCGGAAGCCAATGTTCATAATTTTAAATCATGATGAATATATAGTAAAATATTTAATAATATAATGTGAATTAGAATAATTGTCATGTGGAAAGGCCATTTTTGTTTGTTCGGAGGATAGTAATGTAGAATTTTATGTTTGAGATTTTCTGTTAAGGATAAATCTTACTTTTAAAAAACTCTTCACTATCTCCTGGTATTCAGAAGGCTATTTACGTGACACAGGATCTCTAATCTTAACCTAGAGAGAACTGTACAAAAATATCAAACATTTTACCTTGGTTAAGTATTCATTTACATTTTGCTGAATAGATATTGAACCATTCATACACCAAACTGGCCATAGAGCCATAAAATATTTAGATATCTCACTTGCAACCGTTTGTAGACCAGCATTTAGAGAAATATTGTGTTTCCCATTTTTTCGTGTGTGTGTGTATTATATGTGGATCTATAATAATTACTGATACATGTGTCGCAAAATAATCACATTTCAAACGTATAACATTTTTTAATGTAGGAATGCAATGAAGAATCCAGTGACGATAATTTTTTTCAAAGTAATTCGTACATTTTGGGAAGCCAAAAAGCAGATTTCGCTTTAAGTGATGAAGGACAGCTGGAATTCGCATCAATGTTTGACACAATTCATGCAATAGATGACAGAAAAAAAGATGGCCTATTGTTTGAACTGAACTATATTCAAAAGAATCTCATCGCTGCTTGGAGAGTGGCCACTTCAAGAAGTATAAAAGAAAAAGACATATTATTAAATTTTAACATTCGTTGCATTGTACACTTTTTTAACATTCTCCAGCATGTGAAACTGAAAGAATTAGATCATCCTGTCAAGAATCAATCATGGATACAATGTGTCTTAAACTGTTTCCACCAATTTTTGACTGTCCTCAGTTGGGAAAATGAACATAGACAAACATTGGGGCATTTAATGAAATTCACAATGCAGACCTTGAAACTGATACTTGCAGAACAAGATCACATTTTCTCCACTAATCTTTTGGGAGGTTTCTCATTGCTGAAGATGGTTCTTCATTATTTAAATGTCAAAAAAATACCACAGTATGAAGTTCTTCTAGCAGATCTGAATGGTAATAATAAAGTGGAACTAGATTCTATTGATGTGCCTCTGTTTCAAAGGCATACGGATTGGAATAGTCACCTGAAGCACTGTGCATTACATTCTGTGCTAACGTGTTCTCTTCCAATGGCAAACCGAACTGAGAATCAGGAAAAAAGGTACTTCTAATATAAAAATTACTACTAAATATTTTACTATTTTGATGCATAGTGTAACTTGAGTCATGAATAAAATATCGTAAATAAGAATTATGGGACAAGTAAAATGCACCATTTGAGTTTGTGTGCCCCTTCTGGTTTTTTAACACCTATAATAGATTTTAGTATGACATCCTGTATGCTGATAACCACTGAGACCACCATAGCCTTCCCTCTGGAATGAGCTGCCCCCGGAGCTTCGCATAATTCCCGACCTCCGGTCCTTCCAACGCGCCCTAAAAAGTTATCTTTTCCAGCAAGCCGGCCTGGCCTGAATAAAATAAATGATTAATTTAATTATTAATTTTAATTTAATTTTTAAAATTTTATTGTAAATGTCAATTGGGTTTTTGGGATATTTATTTAATCTCTTTAACTTTTGTAATATGTGTTTTTTATACGCCGCCCTAAGTCCTTTGGGAGAAGAGTGGCATATAAATCCAATAAACCTAACCTAACCTAGCCAATTTATACCACAAACTTTCAACATCAATTTTCAGATCTTAATACTTTATGATCTTCTCCAGTTCTTTGCCTTCTACAATATTCTTCTATCCCCTAGTATTGCCCATCAATTAATCACTGTTATGAGCCAAGACATTACTAGTTTGTATTCGGAAAGCCAACAATATTTAACTTGCTCATTTTCAACTACTTTTTCAACACTCTGTTCTTGCCAATTTTTCATTAGTGTCCCATGATATTTTTTACAGATGTTCCATTGAATAATTTTGGTGACTGTTATCTCATTGTTCACAATCAGCTTGTGTGATCTTGCATGAGCCAAATATCTGATCTACTGTTTCTTCATACAATTTACACTTTGAATCACTTGATAATAATAATTATAATAGAATATAATTATTATTTATGGGCTTGGTTTGCAGCCCTGAATTTCCTGGTGATTTCCTTTTGAAATGCTAGTGTAAGATTTCTTCTACTGCATAGAATATGTAAGGATTAGTCAATATCTTGCTTTAATTTGTGACTTTAATTCTTTTTAAATATAGGTTAACTGTAATCTGGCGATACTTGTATAAACATGTGATTTGGTATTGGGCACAACTAAGCAGAAAAATAAATAACTCAAACAAATCAATGACTGAAATCCAAATTGCTCAGGAAATTCCAGTGACCAAAGGACTTGCAAGTCATATACAGGCAATCTTACAGTCTTCGGGAGAAAGCTTGGAACAGCTTCTGAATCTCAAGTCGGTGAATGGTTAGTGTCTTGAAGAAACCACCATCACTTCATATACCTTGCATAAATATATACATGTAAATTTGCAATTGATCCTCCACTAACTGCAAGGCTAATGATTGGTACAATTTGAAGGGCTGATTTGATTTTAAATTCTGCATTCAGTGGGATGAGATATCCAACAAAGGGTTAATGTTCCCATTAACTCTATTTTTATAAACAAAACTGATTCCTGACAATACCCACAGTGAACTTATTCATACAGATTTTTCCCCCTAATAGTCAATGTCATCTATGTGTTAACAGCTTAATTCATGGTTGCTGATCTCAAGCAAACTGGCCTGAAGTTTAATATTAGTTAAAATGCTAAATTTCAATTTGTTTTTAAGGTGAGGAAGAGTTTCTGCTAGGATCATATAAAAAGTCTGTGGAGGCCTGGGAAAGAGCTTTTCAGGAAACAAAAGCAAAAGGTATGATAGTGATTCCATCCTGCAAAAATTATTTTGTTTGAAGAGATATGGGTAGTCTTTTTTTTCTGACATTGTCTGTAGTCTCTTTGAGGCAGCATAGTAGGTAGAGTTAAAGAAAGCAGTGAAGGGGGCCAAAGCCAAAAGTAGGTGACATGATCTTTCTAACTCTGATATCCTTTCTTGGACTTTATGTTCCCTATTTTCTTTTCTCTCCCAAGCAGCAGACTGTAAGGAAGGTTGCTCTTAAGACTTTCAAAGAGCATTTGACATTGGCCAAAAGAGCAGAGGTCGTGCATCTCTAATTTAAAGCTTTTATATCTTTCACTTTACCTTGGAAGTATATATAAGTTCAGTGATGATGAACCAGTGCAGTTTTTCTGTATATTCCCTGAAATTAAGACCTCCCTGGATACTAAGCCCAATCGGGCTTTTGAGCGCATGCACTAAAATAAGCCTTCCCTCCCAAAATAAGCCTTCCTCTAAAATATTTAAATGCATGCACAACTGGTCCCTGCCATTTTCTGGGGGGAAAGGGAGGGATCATGCACCACGCATGCCACTGGCACTTGCCATCCATGTGGAACAGCCTCGCAGAGGCCACTCCTTCAGTGCCCTAGCTACCGGGTCCCTTGTCTTAGTGGCAGCCACAAAAAGAATGACAGGTCCAGTGACGCTAGGGCTGACAAGAGTGTGCCAGAAACAGAGACAGAACTTCCAGCCCTCTCTGGATCATCTGATCCACAGACCGGGGGCCCAGTTTAAGGGGCCTCCTGCACCTCAAAAATAATAAGACCTCCTCAAAAATAAGGCCAAGCATTTATTTAGGGGATCAAAAGAAAATAAGACCCTGTCTTATTTTTGGGGAAACACGGTAATCTAAAAAGGTGCTATTGCACGAAAGGAATAACAGTTGCCAATTTCAATTAACATCCGTAAGCAAGGACTACCTGCATATTGAGGTGTGAGCTTAACTGAGCTTCAGCAAATTCCTTCAATACCCTTCAATGCAATTCATCTGCTATTGTGTATTGAAGGGTATTCCTTAGCTAATAATATAATAATAATAATTTAATATTTATAAAACCGCACCCTCTCCCCACAGGGACTCGGGGCGGTGCACAGGTAGAATAAAAACAATAAATACATACAAACAATTCTAAAAACAAATTAAACATAACCTGCGCTAAAATTCCCCATTAAACTAAACAATCCTAGTTTCCCAATAAAAACCCCAAAGACAGAGAGACTTATCCTAGGCCGGCCAGACAGAAAAAGTGAGTTTTTAATTTAAGAGGGAAGGAGCGGAGATCCGTGGTCGTCCTGATATCGGGGGGAAGGTCGTTCCAGAGGGCCGGGCCCGCCACAGAGAAGGCCCTTCCCCAGGGTGTCGCCCGCTGACAATGTCTAGTGGACGGCACCCGGAGAAGTCCCTCTCTGTGGGAGCGAATCGGCCGTGAGGATGTATGAGGCAGGATCCGATCCCGCAGATGTGGTATTTCTTTCTATTTCAAGTCTCAATCTGGCCCTTTCATTGTGCTCCTGTTCCACAATTGGCCTGCATCCAGCATAGTGAGGCAAGATAAAAGTATACAAATTGTCAGTGTGATGTAGTTGCAGCTAATAATCTTACAGCATGTAGACCTTAAGTACCTTACGTGTGATGCTTCCTACACTATCACCCCTTAGAATTCCCTTTCACTCTCCTATCATCTCCGTAGAAATTGTTTTGTGTCCTCTTCCACACAATAGTTCTATGCTTGTCAACCTACCACACTATTTTCTCTTTAATCTGTCTTTCATACTCGGCCTATATAGCCTCTTAAAGTAGTAATTATGTTGCTTGGAGAGAAAGGTAGAGCTCCACCATAGCACTCCTATCCTAAATGTGTTTGGGATTACCTGGGGAAACATGGGGAGAGAGAAAGATTGCATGAAATAGAAATAAAGATAATATGTGTACCTAACTTGTTTTTAAAACTACCCCTCACTTTTGTTATTGGGTGTATGCAGACCCAGAGAATCTAGTAATACAGCATTTGGTGCAGCTAAGAAAAAGCCAGAAGTAAACATATGATAATTAAAATTAATAAAAGGTAATAGTTATAAACTATCACACTGGGATTCAAAAGAGTTTGCCTCTGTTAATTTTTCTTTGCAATAATGCCGTTAAAGAGCTGAAGTTGAAAACTCATTGTTAATCTTGTTTAAATTAGTTTACTCAAATGTTTCAAATGAAATGTATTGTAATATAATAATTGTATTTGTATCAGGTATTCCTATTTTCATTTTGAATATGAATCTGAGAACTAGATATCCACTTGTATGTACTTAGGGTTTATTTTTATACAACTAGGATTTATGTTTTTAGCTTTTGTCCAATTATTTTTCTTTCTAAATATAGGAGGAAAGAGAATACCCTTTCTTCAAACTCGATATTATCTTGCTATTTTATATTGCCATCTGTATCATTATAATATAAGTGAGGCTCAGGGTCTGTGTGATCATCTGATATATGAACTTTTAAAACGAAACCAAATTTCTGTAAGAAACCGAGATGTTATGACAGGTATGTAAATGTTGAATTCTTCTTTCATCACTCAAGTTACATATAATAATATATAATTATGTATTATATCCTGTAATTTGTTATTTTTGTTTCGGTGTTATAAACATACATTGTTCATCATTTCTGTACGGATAATAGAACATTGCTTTGAATTATATTATGCATTTTTTATTTGGATGCTTTTTAACTCTTTTTTCCCCCTCCCAAATCTGGCTTAAGAATTTAGGTAGTCCTCAATTTATGACCACAATTGAGCTTCAGGTTTATGTTGTTAAGTGAGAAATTTGTTAAGTGAATTTTGCTCCATTTTGCGACTTTTCTGGCCACATTTATTAAGTGAAGCACTAAAGCTGTTAAATTAGTAACATAATTGCTAAGTGAATCTGCCTTCCCCATTGTTTTTGCTTGTCAGAAGGTCGCAAAAGATGATTATATGACCAGGTCACTGAAACTGTCATAAAAATGAACCAGCTATCCAGCATCCAAATGTAAATCACATGACAGTGGGGATGCTGCAACGGGCATAAGTGTGAAAAATGGTCATAAGTCACTTTTTTCAGTGACTTTGTAACTTCGAACAAATATAGGACTACTTGTACAATGTCTTCACAACTTAAATGGCTATTATCTTGTGATAATTATCAGCGTACCTGCTTACAACTCTTTTTTTCTCTAAAGCACACTGATTGTCTTGCATCAAAACAAGGTGAAATTTGAAATTTAAATGGTTCATTTCAAAATATTTTGCATGTCGCTATTTGGGACATCGCGGCTCAGTGGCTAAGATGTTAAGCTTGTCAATTAGAAGGTCAGCAATTCAGCGGTTCGAATCCCTAGCGCTGTGTAACGGAGTGAGCTCCCATTACTTGTCTCACCTTCTGCCAACCTAGCAGTTCGAAAGCACGTAAAAATGCAAGTAGAAAAATAGGAACCACCTTTGGTGGAAGGTAACAGCGTTTCGTGTCCCTTTGGTCATATGACCATGGAGACATCTTTGGACAGTGCTGGCTCTCTGGCTTTGAAGCGGAGATGAGCGCCGCCCCCTAGAGTCGGGAATGACTAGCATATATGTGCAAGGGGAACCTTTACCTTTATTTGGGGGTTCAGTATAGTCCTATTCCAGCAGCGCTCTGCAGGATGATGGCATTTCAAAAGGTCTTAAAGTCCTGGATATTCTCACATGCCTTTAGCTAGCCTGACTGGAGCCCCTGGTATGATGTACTGTACATATTTGTGACATTGGGTGAATTCACAATTTTGAACTTTTTACTTGTTCTTTGTTTCTTTTCTTACTCATTGTGTACTCTATTTTCCTATTGTGAGCTGCCCAGAATTATTCTGGAGTCGAGCAGCACTTACATCAAATCATTTATTGTTACTTTTGTTATTATTTCTATTTGAAGTAAATTCCATTAAGATCAGTAAGATTTATATTAGTGTAAGATTGCAGTCTTTGACTTTTGTTTCTGAAAGACCAAGGAATTCTTACATGCTGAACATTAATAACTTTATTTTGAGCTTTTTACTTCATTCAGTTACCTCAGACTGTTTTGAATGTTCATTTTAGATGCTGAATGGATAAAAGATATTCACACTGAAGCTGCTCTGGCAGTGATTCAGTCTTTGGCCCGATTCATGGCAGCCTACTTCACTAATGAGCCAATTTATATACTTCCTCCCCACAGTGTTGGTATCTTACCGCCACTTCATATCAAGCCAGGTAACTTTTGATATTGTTTCATATGCTTGCTTACGCTATAGTGACAGAGCAGTATTGAGTGGTACTCTCCTTCCTCCTGCCCTGTAGAAATGCACAAAACTTGGATTGGATATTATTGGATATTGGATAGTATTTTGTAGTTATTTCCCAGCCTATAATTTATCTAGTCTATTTAGCTATGGCTCCTTTTCTATTTTAAGTAAACTAATGTAAAATGTTATTCCCGTAAAATGCATCCAATGTGACAGATCCTGGTCTTGCAGAACTGAAAATTGTAGCTGCTGGTCTAAATTTCTGGGATAAAAGTAGGATGTTTGGTGGGTTGGATATCTGATGCAAATGATCTACAGTTCTAATGGCTGTGTTCAGCTTATCTCAAAACAGGCTCAGAACTCGCTTGGTCTTACTTTTAAGTAAGTTTCTAAAGTATTGGCCATTGAGCAATTTAATAACAAAATAAACTCACAACAAGTACTTTTCTTATTATAGATGGGTGCCTTCGTATTATTCCTCTGCAACATTCCAGAGTCACCGAAGCAGTTAGGGATAATGGCCTGTCTTGTACTTGGACTGTAGAATATACTCTTGATTTGTTGCTCATCAGTGGACTAATTCCAGAAGCTGTGTGGCTAGCCCAGAAACTTGGAGACTGGAAAATGGCTGTTTCAATCGGAGTGGCTTATCAACTATATTGTCAAAGTAATAAAAGTTTACCAAGGTTAGTCATATATATTTACTTTACTTTACTTTATTTCATATTTCTATACCTCCCTCTCTCCCTGACGGGACTCAGGGCGGTGCACAGGAAAGGATAAAAACAAAGAACAATAAATACAATCAGAAATGGTTAAAAAGAATTAAATCAATTTCAAACCCCGTGCTAAAATACATAGATAAAAATCCCAACTAAAATCGGCAACAGAAACTATGCCAGGCAGGCCAAATGGAAAAAGTATGTTTTTAATGCACGACGAAAGAGGCAAAGGTCCGTGACTGTACAAAGGTTGGGGGGCAGGTCATTCCAGAGGGCGGGGCCTGCCACAGAGAAGGCTCTTCCCCTGGGAGCCGCCAGCCAGCATTGTCCAGCAGACGGCACCCTGAGGAGGCCCACCCTGTCGGAGAGGACAGGTCGAAGGGAGGTATGCGGTAGAAGGTGGTCCCACAGGTAACCAGGTTTGTTTATATATATATATATATATAAACATATATATATATTTATCATGAATTGGTATTATAATATTTACCATGAATATATATTTATCATAAGTAGATACCATCATCATCATCATCCTGAAAGCAAGATCAAGGCCTCCACTTGAAAGTTAAGAAACATGAGCTACCATGAGCTACCATAATGGTCAAGGGCAGGTTGATAAGTAGCTATTTTTGATTTACCAGTCTAATGCCGAAAGAAATAAAGTGGATCATCAATTTAGTTTCTGTGCCTAAGGGATGACAAAGACCTGGTTTTCCTGATCATACGATGGATGGATGGATGGATGGATGGATGGATGGATGGATGGATGGATGGATAAGCTCTCTGTTTTTCTCTGTATGTGTGTTAGTAAATCTAAAATGGGTAATACGTACCAAATTTAGCAGAATTTTGACAAAAATATAGAGCATGAACTTTTCTACTTAGTTTATTGGTGGACCACTTCAGAGAGAAGTGACAGAAAAACAGAGCAGTTTTCTTTTTGTAGTATTTTCCCATCACAAATTGGTTCAATTTTATTGACATGTTATTAGACAAGGTTGCTAGCACATTGTGTGATGCACTGTAGCTCACATACCATTACTCGGTTTTATCATAGCATGTTTCAACCCAACCAATGATGGTTACTCAATAACTGATAGATAAGCAACTATGGTTTTGGGCAGTATTTTATTTATTTATTTAAATTTATACCCCGCCCTTCTCCACAGAGGACCCAGGGCGGCGCACAGGAAATTTAAAAAACATACAAAAATACAATAAATATAATTTTAAAAAACTATTAAATAACCCCATCCTGCGCTAAAACCAAATTTTAAAACCCAATTTAAAACTATCTTAAGTCCCCAAGGGAGGTTAGGCTAGGCCGGCTTGTTGAAACAGATATGTCTTAAGACATTGGCGGAAGAGGCGGAGGTCGGTGATGGTACGTAATTCAGGGGGTAGGTCATTCCAAAGGGCTGGCCCCGCCACAGAGAAGGCTCTTCCCCTGGGCGTCGCCAGTCGGCATTGTCCGGCCGACGGTACCCTGAGGAGGCCCTCTCTGTGGGAGCGGATTGGTCTGAGGGATGTATGGGGCAGGAGGCGGTCTCGCATATATGGTGCGAGTATGGTGATTCAGACATAAATACTGGCCTCTTAATAGTCATCTGTGTAAGTAGCTGGGTTGTTTGAAATTCATCATATATCTTGAAACTTCAAAGATGATCCCTAGATAAAGAATCCAACTTTTAGAGATATTTTTGATGTTTTAAACACAGATTATTAAGAGATTACAGTCCTTGTAGAGTTACGGATATCATCTCTATTTCCACCACCAAGCAGATATTGTGTTTGTAATCTATGGCAATGGGGCATTCTGTCCCTACAGTTGTAATGTATGAATGGATACAATGAATGATAGTTGCAATAATCTTACAGGTCAATAAGAAACATCTCTATCTAAGATTTCAAAGGGAAACCCCACCCCACCCAATAGGTTTCTTTTGTCGACATTATTGTGCAATATTACCTCTTTTAGAGTTTCATGTTATACTGAATGAGACAAATATTGTTTACTTCAATCAATATTTTTCTTTTGTAAAATATTCCCTTGAGTAAATTCCCTGTATGATTAAGCAGAGACCATTTTGAGAATAGTTTGAAGTAAGCTACCCTGTTACTTTTGATACAATTTCAGGTCAGGGACCGTGGAATTATTCCTACCATTACACTTGACTCCAACAAACATTTTTCAAGAAAAGCTACAATCTTTTTTGGGTCAGCCTGTCAATGAAACAACAAATCAAGGAGACCTCAGATACAGACAACTGTCAGGTGCACAGTTTTTTAAAATATGAATTTATTATTTTATTATATTTCTAATATTTTTAAGCAAAAGGTGTGATTTCCACAAACAGTTGGAGTTATCCTTAGGTATTTTTTATGCCTTTCTTAATATACATATTTATTTAATGCACATTTACAAGGGCAACCTGCTATCAATTCTTCCAAATGAAGAAATATTCTTGTGCAATTTTTTTATCAATGTAATTCCTGAACTAGATTTATAGAGATAAAATATTTCTTCAAGTATTTAATATATCTGTGCCAAGTTTTTAATAACTTTTCTAAGGATTTTCAGAAACATAGACATATTAGTTTAATAGCTCTCATTTTATGACCATTCATTTTCATTGATAATGTGTCATCAGATAACATCAAATTTGCTGGTCATTTTTTCAGTGAAGACTTTTCTGAACTTTATTGGTCTACAACATGAATGATTTTTGGAGATTTTTTTTTCTATATTTAAATTCACTAATATTGTGCTTATACTTGTATTACAGACTATAGTGTTTGTCTGGAAATATATTGAGTATTACAACTAACATAATAAGCCATTGTTATAAAAGAGATATTAAAATCTTTTTATTCTAGTGATATTGTTGTTAAAAATTTTATGCATGAGGCAACACAAAGACTCACAATTTGTTGTTCTGGATCAAATGCAACAACTGATAGACTTATCAAAATTTTGAATAAAATTTTCCTGGCATTAGCAAAGATCCTTAGTCACATTAATTAAGTGAGGCAGCTCTTTGAAAGTGAAACTGTCATATGTACCATAACATTCAGAATACAGAATACAGCCTGAATGAAATGAAATGTATTCATTTGCAAAATGCAAATGCAAAACTCTCAGGAAATTACTGTATATTAGTAACTCAGAGTCGCCATCGTTTTAAACTAAAATATATTTCTACATTTACTCCTATATTTATTATTGTCTTTATTATCATTATTTATTATTATTGCTTTTGCTTGTTTTAGATCCTATTGAAGAAGAAGATGCAAATGCCCTTTTTAGTTCAGTAGAACAAATATTAAAAGCAGCTGTTATGGCAGAAGCAGATATTCTGTCAGAAACCTTACAGGTTTTGATGGATTTTGCCAAGGATCATAGTAGAAAATTCTGCGGCTTGGTTCCTAATGGCTTATATCTCCCAGCACCACCTTTATATTGTCCTCAGCCAACATTTGTGAGTGAAGTATGCATCTCAGTGTGTATGAACATTAATTTTGTTTTGCCTTGCTAATTTTTTTTCTATTACGTTTTCTTTCAAAGAAATACTAGCTTTATACACTGTATGCATGTATTTATTAATTTATGAGGTGCTCTTGTAAAGAATAAATACTACTTACATTTTTGTGTGTTTGTTCCAGTTTCCTAAGTATGCAAAGTAACACTCTGAAATCCACTATATAGGAACTCATAGGTAGATAAACGGTTCCCTTCTGTGGAAGAAAGGGTATCTTTGTTCTTATATCAAATATTATATCTATATTTATTCAAAGAGCTTGGTTACTTGGCTTAACGTAGTTCTTTCTGTCTCAATGGACTATGAACTAAACATTCACTATAGACCAGTGTTGGCTAACATTTTCTGGACTAAGTGCCCAAAGTGTGCATCCAAACCCCAAAATTCCCCACACACACACATGCCCCCTGCACATGCACACACACCTCCCTGCCCCTGCACATGTGTGTATGCTGCCCCACACATGCATGCATGTCCCCCATGCATGCACATTGCCCCTCACGCATGCACGCCCCTCCTCACACCCTGTCCCCTGCGCCTGCACAGCAGAGACACACAGACTAGCTGGCCAGCAGGATGTATGTGCGTATATGTGGTGAAGCTGAACTGGGGTGACGGCTCGTGTGCCCACAGAGAGGGCGCTGTGTGCCAGCTCTGGCACACATGCCATAGGTTCGCTATCCCAGCTATAGAGCATATAGATCTGAGTATATATGTTTATCTATATTTATATGATCATAAAACACATTTGTTAATACTAGGAAACTGTAGTGCTTTTCTTTTCACACTTTAGTAAATCAAAGGAGTTAGGGAATTAGGATGGGTAATTTGTCTTGGGCTTACACTTCTCTTGGGAATATTCATATTGTAAAACTTTTCAATTTTATAATAATCTAGGAAGAATATGCTGATGTACCATTAAGACTAGAGAGAGATTGCAGACAGAAAATATCTGGAATTGTTCAACGGATTCTTCTTCTTTTCCGGGCTGCTCATTGTTCTTTTGCTGCCGCTCAGTGGTATATTGCGCGGCTGAAACATGCACGAAGAGTCATGCAAAAGGTACATATGATTTTTAATAGTATACAAAGTGATGATAATATATGGAAGACAACCTTTTTGGACTTGATATATTTCATAGGTTTCTATGATAGCTCTGGGTTTTTATTTTTTGTTTTCTACCTTAAATCTAGAATTTTGCTAACCTGTAGGTTTCTTTCAGATGTGATCTTTTCAATGATAATGTCTGGAAGGCATATGTCATGATTCCTGTGAGGTTTATTTGCTTTTTATTATTTAGATCTTACAATTGTATGTCCTAATTTGTCTGCAGATATGATCACTGGGATATTTCCAAGTTGGCTGTGTTCCAGTGAAGCAAAGCTTGAAATGGCTTGACTGTTCCAACAGTGAGAAATAATTGGAATTTAGCAGAAGCCTTTTTGGTCATCTGTATTTCTTAAGAAATAAATTCCAAGCTGTTCACCTCTCTTAATGCAGAAATGTAGCTGAAGCCCGATCCCCTTCTTTCCACCTTTCCAAAAAGGAGAGTTGTAGATTGAATTGCCATGGATGCTAGGATCTGGCAATGTTCTCTTAAGAAAGACTCCCTCCTTCAAGGCTAGCAGTATTGTGGCCTGCCAATGGCCAGCGGAACTGGCAGCAGATTCGAACAATGAGGAAGTTGGGAAGGAACATGAGCCAGTCCTGGAGTCTGGGGAAGGCTCTGGGTTGGAGGCAGAGAGGGGGCCAGAGCTGAATTCCAGTTATCAGCTGCCTTCAGAGTCAGTGAGGCAGACAAACAGCTGGAGCTTGTTCCCAGTGTGCACATGCGCAGAGTTGCCAGACGAAGGGAACAGCTAAAGAACGGGTTGACTTGGGAGTAAGGCTACAAGTGGACAATGAATGGCCCCTCCCAGAGGAAATAAAAGAGGAGCGAAAGGGGAGTGGAGCTTGCAGGGGACAATTAGTTTGCTTAATTGGTTTGTGACTCAGAAACTCCTTGCCAAGTTTTGCAGATATCGGCCTGGCAGCTTTCTATGCCAAATAAGGTCTGTGACTATAAGTCCTCCCTTGAAAGACTTCGCTGGATGTGAATGAGTAGAATTCACAGTAAATTAATAAAAGGGTTTTTTGTCGGGACAAGGAGTTTGGTCAGGCTCTTGGGAAGCCTAGGTCAGAACAAGCAGTACCAGCTTCCTCTCTGAGAAAGGCCAATGCCAACCATATATCCCTTTCCAAATGGTCTTCACAAACTAGGCGTGACAAATGCTGGCCAAATAGCAATCCTGAGAAACCTGTCTAGTTCATTAGGAGTTACAGGATCTAAGAGATTTATACAAGGATATTGCCTAGAGCAGGGGTCTGCAAAGTTGGCTCTTTTAAGACTGGTGGACTTCAACTCCTAGAATTCCCCAGCCAGCATAGCTGGCTGGGGAATTCTAGGAGTTGAAGTCCACCAGTCTTAAAAGAGCCAACTTTGCAGACCCCTGGCCTAGAGCATTCACAGTGCCCCATTATGGTCATGAGTGCTATCCGTCCCCAATAAAGGATGCAAAAGGCCACTAGTTAGGTATTAGCTGATACATAAGATGAAGAAGAAGAAACAAGCATGCTTTATTGCCATAATATAATCCCTAGTGTGGTAGTAATAGATATACACACAATACCATACCATACCATACAATAGCAGAATTGGAAGGGACCTTGGAGGTCTTCTAGTCCAACCCCCTGCCTAGGCAGGAAACCTTAGACCGGTTCAGACAAATGGCTATCCAACATCTTTTTAAAAACTTCCAGTGTTGGAGCATTCACAACTTCTGGAGATAAGCTGTTCCACACGTAAGCTGCATTCACTATCAAACCTATGAGATGCCCTCCCGCTTCCCCCTTACACATGCAAACTGCTTACAAACTGCCCTTGTAAGAAAATATACGCAGCAAGTTGAATTGACCCTGAGTGGTGAAAATCAGATTGAACCAGGAACTTGTGGCCCAGTAAAACAGATTGTTCAAACACACTGAGCATATTTCAAAGATGCTCTGCTTAGCTTGCTGACCTGGTAGGAAGGATTAAATAATAAGGTTGGTTTTACCTAAAACATTCCAATGCCGTGTTGTAATTTATATTGTGTCTTCCTTTTTCCTCTGTTGTTTCTGTCCCTCATTCTCATTGCAGATTCACAAAAAAGGTGCTCTTCCTCCCTTAAGTGATCTTCCTGAAAATTTGCTTAAGTATTCCAAATATCATACCGTGTTCTTAAGGCCTTCTTCTTTTGGAGACCACACCTTTGATGCTGTTTCATGTAAAACTATAGGTATGTGTCTGCAAAAATCCCAATACACGTTTAAAGAAGAATAAAATGCCAAGCAAAAAATGCCTGTCTCTCTGTAACAGCACTTAAAAACATGTTTAGGTGTTATATGAGGATAGTGTCATCTAATCTAGGTTTAGTAACTTGTTTCCCTGAAAATAAGACTTTCCCGGATAATAAGCCTAATTGGGCTTTTGAGTGCATGCGCTAAAAATATTGCAACACAGCCATGAAGTGACAACGCTCACTGCCTCCTGAACCTCAAAAATAATAAGACCTCCCTGAAAATAAGGCCAAGCGCTTATTTGGAGGTCAAAAGAAAGTAAGATCCTGTCTTATTTTCGGGGAAACACTGTGGTTTATTTAGAGCCTGTGGAAGAGTCCCATCTGGCCCCTTGCATATTCCTCTGCTATCAGACAAAGAATTAGTTTCCTGGCCCATTCAAATAGAGAGTTTGTGTGTTAAAAGAAGAAAGGTTTCCATTTTAGCGAAGAACTAAATTGGGTTGTAAGATGAAAGCAATCTAGTTGCTGATTTTTCTGATATTCCATTCCTTTTCAGTATATCTTATTGATCTCCTGACACAAAGACACTTGTAAAAGGGCAAAATTTAAATGGTCATGTGACTTGTCGTTAATATGTTAGGTAAATATCTGTAAATAAGCATGTATTGGTTCTGTTGCTATAAAATGAAAATATTAAGTTCTCAGTCCTAGTTTTCATCCTGATTCCGTCATACAATAAGGTTTTATCTACTGGGGGCACATTTTAAAATTTATTTTCATCTGATAAATGTATATACCATCTTCTTGGTAGTCAAGGTGTCACACATAATGCTCCTTTCATTTTACTTTAAAACGCACGCTCACACACACACACCAGTTAAGGTTAATTGATAGAAGGAAAGTGAAGAAGCTGATGCTAGTAAACAATATAGCCATTAAAAGAATACACTGATTGCCTGCAGATGCTGTTATTTGTAAAGAAACAATTTTAAGAGAAAATATAGAAATGTGAATTACTTTCTGATGTACTCCCTGTTCCACTTTGAATTTTTTGCATGTCTCTTGCAGGATGCTTTCGAGAATTATGTGTATTGTGCTGGATGCTTCATGTTCGTGAAAGATTGTCTGATAGTTGCAGACGGTATCAAAGGGCAAGGGAGAATTTGGAAAACCAGAATGTAATTAAAATAATATAAATCTTTTATGTCATACTTCTCTCTCTCTCTCTCTCTCTCTCTCTCTCTCTCTCTCCCTCTCCCTATCTATCTATCTATCTATCTATCTATCTATCTATCTATCTATCTATCTATCTATCTACCTATCATTTGATTTCTACAGCTGCCTACCTCCAGAAATGACTGTGGCATATGTAAGAGATTATCTTTTCATCTTTTTTCTTCTTTATAATTACAACTTTTAAGCTAAGTCAGTTTAAATGGGAAAGGGATCCATTTCTGCAATAAAATATCTGACTACTCTAGTTGGGATTTCATCTACAAATAATCATAATCATATGTTTATTTTCATATCAGTTTTATTAATACTATATTCTATTTTTGTAATCTGCCCTGAGAGGGGTTTTATATTAAAAGTTGTCCAGAAATGTTTTTAATAATAATAATCAATGTTTATACAATACACCACAATGGCAGATCTGTAGGTTTAAATCCAACCTACCTGAATTACTCATTAAAGGAAGTACAGGAGGATGAGCTGTGGGCAATCTTTCCCTTTATTCATATATTAAATATTGGTATTAGCTTTATTCAAATCTCTTAATATTACACATATTTTATGGTAGACCAGGATTTTGAAAAATGGCTTTAGATCAGAGGTGGGTTGCAAATTGCGACGCATGCACAGAAGCATCCAGGCGGGTGGGCAGAGCCTTCCCACCACAGCGACTACTGGTTTGCTTGATCCGGACCAAACTGAGAGCAACCCACCTCTGCTTTAGATCTCATGTACCTAACTATTTTAGACCAATTACAAGATATTCTTTCTTTAGGAATCCAACAGGATCGAATTTGATGCTTGCATAGTTGAGTACTCTATCAATGCTTTGGAGTGGGCTTGCCGAATTCTTCCTTTTGCTAGATTCATGAACATTGAAGAACTTGTGCAGGATATCATTCTGAGCCTTATTGGAGAATTGCCACCAATTAAAAAGGTATGCAAGATTGAGAAGTTTAGCTTTTTTTATACAGGTATTCCTAATCTGTTTAAGTTAAAACAACCTTGGAAAGTGTACTTCATGGTCTATAAAGCACTTCCAACCATTGTAAAACTTTGTGCCAAATCCTCCCTTGGTCACATGACCATATTTCTGTTGCTCACATTTACAATCAATTGCCAAGTGACTTGCAATTATGTGATCGCTGTTTGCAATTTTCTCTGCCAGCTTCCTCAGTAAGTCAGTGGGGAAGCCATCAAGAAAGGTTGCAAATAGGGCGGGGGGGGAGGGGTTACAGGGGAGCTGCAATCCTTTGTGGAACTGCAGGAAAAGTGCTGACATTGTCAGGATTTCATCTCTTTTGGTAGCTCGTCAAAGAGTTTCCCCTCCATGCATGGAAACCTTCACAGAAATGTTTGAGAACAACAGGGTTGCTTGCCAGGAGGGTTTCAAGCTCCACATTGAGCTGAAATCCTTCAGTAGGCAGTTCTTTTGATTAGTGACACTGGAGGTTGCAGCTGAGATTATGGTTATTGAGTGAAGTAGTCACATGGACATGTTCAGGGGTGGGTTCCAGCTGCTGCTATTGCCGGTTTGCTCAGGGACGCACTATGTGTGCATGCAGAGTACTAAAAAATGCTTCTGTGCATGCGCAGAAGCCAAAAATAAGATGGTGCCTATTGCGCCTACGAGAGAACCGGTTCAGGGGCGTGGCAGATCAAGTTACTACCTACTTGGCCGAACCAGTCCGAACCAGTAGGAACCCACCTCTGGACATGTTGCTTAACGACTGCTTTAACAACAACAGGGATTCGTTTCCCAGTATGCTTGCAAGTCGTGAACGATCTATATACCTTTGAATGTTTGTTTTTACAAGCGTGCAACTAATTTTTGGAAACTTTATCAAATACCCGGAAGCAATTGAAACTATTTTCATGCTGGTTTGTTTTGTACAGGTGGCAGAAATTTTGGTAAAAGCATTCCCTAGCCCTGAAGATGTGAGGATCTCACTAAAGGATAAATATAATGATCTATACCAACGACTTAGGCACTGCACAGTTAAAGGTACATTGTATGACAAAGACAAACATAACGAAAGCAAAGCAGTATTTTTTTTTCTTTAAAAGAAAGTTCCTTGGAAAATGAAAATATAAATTCATGGTGTGAATTATAGTCTTTAAATCAGGGGTGTCAAACTTGATTTCATTGAGAGCCATATCAGGGGTTGTATTTGACCTTGGGGAGGTGGAGGGCGGGGGCAGCATGACATCACTCATGTCAGGGTGCACCTGTGGTGACACAAAAGCTCTGCCAGAAAAAACAGGCTCCTGAGCTTCGTTTTCAGCTGGGCAGCCTCCTGAGACCTCTGCCATTGAAAACGGAGCTTAGGAAGGCTGCAAGCTTTGTTTTTGCTGGCAAAGGCATAGATCTAAGAACTCCATGGGCTGGATCTGGCCCGAGGGCCGTGAGTTTGACACCCCTGCTTTAAGTAATATGAACAGTAATATCTAAAATTTTTATCAAAGCAAAACTAATATAAATTACTCTAGATTATTGGTTAAGGGAAATTTTATATACGGAATAGACCTAGAATAGTATTATCCACCCACTGCATATAAAATGTATCATACAATGTGAATTATCTGAAATCTCAGTTAAAATGACTAGTTAATGTGATCCACTTTAGAAACAATAACACATTTTCTGTCTTTATGGTTAGGCCCCAATTGTCAAGAAATTATGTCGGTTGTACTACAGGCTACTTACAAAGTGAATGTGAAAACCTTGAAACGTGTAATAAGGAACATAGGGCCCGTTCAAACCAATATCTGGGAGCCACCGGAAGAAGAAATCCAAGACTCCGGAGGTTCCTGCTATGATCGTTTTTCTTTGGGGACTACGCTAAGCAGAAGCACAATTTCAGATTTCAGAAACATTCAGGGGTGTAACAATGCTGAAGCAACAGACTCATTTTCTGAGTTTGGGGTGACAGAAGAAGCCAGAAAACTGAGGCAAGAAGATTCCAAGTAAGTGTTTGTAACATTTTGTCTTGAATCGGAAAAAATAGTATTTTGTGTAACATCTTGTTTAAATTCTGTGAAATTGTGCACATTTATTTTGCATCAAGCTCCAACTGGCTCACTTATGTTTAAGTGTGCATAGGATCACAGTCTAAAAAATTCATGTCTTTGTTCTGCTCCCCTTATGCTGGGCTATCCCAAAGCAAAGTGCGAGTAAAGCAGTAGTGGGCTGCTGGGGGTTCGCAGGGGTTCGGGAGAACCTCTTGCTGAAGATTCTGTGCAGTTTGGAGATCCCCCAAATCCCACTCATGCCTGGCCCAGCCTGCTCCTCCCAGAAGTCCCCACGCAGTCTGTTTTGGATGCAGGTAAGTGCAGGGCACACATGGAGACTCAGTGAGGGCGAAAAACGGGCCTACTGGAAGTTTGGAAAGGCTGGAAACATTTTCAGCCTCCGGAGCCTGGGGAGGCCATTTTTGCTCTCCCAGAAGTTTGAGGAAAGCCTCCAAAGCCCGGGGAGGGCAAAAACCGCCCCGCCATGGTGCAGGCGGCCAACTAGGCCATGCCCACCATGGCCACACCCACCCAGCAACCAGTCAGAGAAACCCTTGTTAAAAATTTTGAAGCCCAATCCTGGAGCAAAGGAGTAGCGGACTGACACGATTCACCCAAGAAAATCCCTAAAGTGTAAGAATACAGTAAGCATATTTAATTCATTTTTTTCAGTCTGTTAATATTTTTCATAAGACTTAGCATATGATTAACATTATGCCATGTAGGCTTATTTTAACTACTTTAAATACTTATTTTAGGTACTTTGTAAAACTGGTTTCTTTCCTGGATTGAAAGCACCTTTCTTGCCTTTATAGATATATAGAAGATATGCTGTAGAAGGAAAAGATTTTGCTTTTTATATGTTATTCTTAATCTTTTTTGTAGGGATTTACCTTCGTGTATAGATGTTTCCAACTGTAAAGAGTGGACCGAAAAGCTAAAGGACTGCTGTAGGGAAGGAGATTTTAAAAAAGGAACCCATAAAGACCTTCCCAATCAACTCCGCATGCCTCTAGTCGGCGAATGGGAATTTGAACGTGATGATGATGAATATATTAAGTTTTTAGACCTCTTCCTAACATACGTGCTTGAAAGAGATCCACTCGAACACAGCGAATCGGCTGTTCCTTTTCTGACATGCTTTTCAGCCCTGCTTAGAGAACATGAGCTCCATTCTCTTCTTTTTGATGTTCACACAACCCTGATACGTCGACAGGTCAGAACTGAAGTCCAAAATGCATTTAGAGCTGGTTCTTGCTACACCCTTGGTTATGGATTTAATGATTCTAAACTAGCTCCCGTATGGGGTAAAAAGAAAAAAGATGGTGAAAAAGAAACTTCAGCTGATGAGCAACCCTTAGAGCTTTCAGATTGTGATTCAGTCATGGGACTTACTGAAAGAAGAGGTTTATTTGGGCAAAGCCAGCAATCAGTCAGTGACTCACATGATTCCAATAAGACCTTAACATTTACACCAGCGTCAGCTCAGTGTTGGTCTACCCCTAAAAGAGCTCTCTTTCAAAAATACATCTGCAAAACTGGACCAGTGAATGACGTCACCCAACAAGACGAACCAGTCCCAGAAATACATCTTAAATTTAACAATATCTCTCGCTTACTTGAATGGATGATCAGATGGTCCAGTAAAAGAATGGTTCAAGATCCCATCACAACAGGGACACTTCAAGAATGCCAACCAATGATGCATGTGAAAATATCTTCATCTGCCATTCTTTCAGCGTTGTGGATTTTAGAGCGACGTTATGGCAACACATTTCAAGACCAAAATTGCGGTTTGGTAAGGAACTGAAATCATTTTGAGCATGTCTAAAGCTAATCTTTAAGCTTGGCCAAAGTGTCTCAAAGTGCCTACAAAGAAAAATCTGCCCATAGAAAGAAAATAGCTCTAAAGTGGATATATCCCAGCTCAGATAGATGCCTCGACAGAGCAGTAAAAATACTCAGTGTCATAGTGAGCAAACACCAGTATACGTATAATAAATATACATACAGTGAATCAATCACTCTTCCATTATTCTGGGAGTTCTAGGAAAGCAAATACTTTTTACTTTACTTTTATTTGTAAAGTGTGTTAATGTATGTAAAATAGTGGCGACGTTATTCTTAAGTATAATACAGCATGTACATGTATGAATATGAATGTTTGCTCATAAACAAACACTTCATTTGCATTTATTTTTGAAGAATGGTTTGTAGAATAAGGTTGTTATTATTTACTGGAATTTTGTACATCTTTTGCCACTCATAGTATCTTGTCTGTTATTATTGTGGCGTTGTGTGTGATGGCGCACTGGTTAGAATGCAGTATTGTAGGCTAACTCTGCCTACAGCCTGGAATTAAAATCCTGACAAGCTCAAGGCTGACTCAGCCTTCCATCCTTCTGAGAGCGATAAAATGAGGACCCAGATTGTAGGGAGCAATTTGGGAACATTTGTAAACCACTCAGAGCACTGTAAAGCACTATGGAGAAGTATAGAAATCTAAGTGCTATTGCTATTGTACTTTAGGGCAGTGGTTTCTAACACCGGACCGTGGCCTATTTGCAACTGGGCAGCATGAGTGGTGGGCCGGTGCACGCAGTTGCACTTGCCCGCTGCTCATACAAATGAAACTCTGCATGCCTGCATGCACCTGTCTTCCTCTCTCACCAAACCTTCACCCCCCTTTCCCTCCCCTCCCCAACCGGGCCATCAACCTGGAAAGGTTGGGGAATGTTGTTTTAGGGAATTATATATACCCTTCTCTTCTCTTCCGCATACAGAGATGCAACTGCTGTAACTTGATAACCGCATGCATTTGAACATATTTGGCTCTTTTCTCAACTCAGCAAAGGAAATAAATGATTTTTTTCTGAGCATCATCTCCGAAAATTGGCATAGATAAAACAAAATTATTTCACCCTCAGCTTTCCCTACTAAGTAACTGTGCAAATAGTGATTTTTGAAATAGTTACTTTGAAAAGGAGACCAAGAAAAACATTTTAACTTTACATAGGTGAAGGTAAAGGCTCCCTTTGCACATGTGTGCTAGTCGTTCCCACCTCTAGGGGACGGTGCTCATCTCTGTTTGAAACCCAAAGAGCCAGCGCTGTCCGAAGACATCTCCATGGTCATGTGGCCATCATGACTAAATGCCGAAGGCGCCCGGAACACTTCCCACCAAAGTGGTCCCTATTTTTCTACTTGCATTTTTATGTATTTTCAAACCGCTAGGTTGGCAGAAGCTAGGACAAGTAATGGGAGCTCACTCCTTTACGCAGCAGTAAAGATTCGAACTGCCGACCTTTCTGATCGACAAGCTCAGCAACTTAGCCACTGAGCCACCGTGTCCCATAACTTTACATAGGGGATATCAAAATATGAACTGTAAGCGTTTAGCATCCAGAGAAGCCAATGATTAATGACAAAGTTATGCACTTTATGTCCACATTTTACCTACATCAGATTAAATTATTGGCACATTGGGACTGTATAAAAGGTGAAGTTTCATATTAAATATGTTGTGGAGGGGTTTGCTTTTCATTCAGGGTAATGAGGTGTAAGGAAAATGAATCCAAAGATCTGCTATGCTGCCTAGAACAAGAACTGTTTCCTTCATTTTATATTTTATAAAGTAAATGTGCATTAATTGGGCTTGAAAAGTATGAAATTTCTATAGCATTCTTGTTTTACGATCATGGGATTATATGAAGAATTAAAATTAGTATAAAACAGCGAATGAAAGTTTTGTTAACCAGAGATAAGTACTAATTCAAAATATTTGTAGCAATCATTGTGTGTTTTCTTGCTGATGAGTTAACACACTGTCAGGGGAGGAGGCCAAGTTTTTAGAATGTTAAATAATGAACCTCCTTGTAGAGCAGTCGCTAAGCAGCATTAAACATTCCATAGCCATGAACATTCCTTGTAATGTGGTACATTTAGAAGGTAGCAGAAACCTACGTGAAAAATACTAAGGAATGGTATTTATCTCATGAAATCTTGCCCTATAATTTTTTAGGAGAAACATAATTAAAGCCAAATGGAGGCTTTGGATACACAATATCCTGTTTCCCTGAAAATAAGACCTCCCTGCATAATAAGCCCAATCAGGTTTTGAGTGCATGCACTGAAATAAGCCGTCCCCTGAAAATAAGCCCCCCCCAAACTATTGCAACACAGCAGCAACCATGAGGTGACCACACTCGCCGCCTCCTGCACCTCAAAAATAATAAGACCTCCCTGAAAATAAGCCAAGTGCTTATTTCAGAGGTCAAAAGAAAATAAGACCCTGTCTTATTTTCAAGGAAGCATGATACAGGACAATTTTGGTGAAGGGAAAATTTGATATAGAATTTTTCAAAACAATTATATTATCAAATTATTTTTTGTACTAAAGGCTATTTTATAGGATGGCGTATTTTCTCCACAAGACTTAACATTCTAATCCATATCTGAAAATATATAGCCTCTGCAGTTGAGGATTTTCTTAGGCAGACAGGTTTCCTATGGTGCAATAGCAGCTATTGAAAAGGCGCACAACAGGAGTGTAATGCAAAGCTATGACTACCAATCATTTTTTAAACTTAAAAATTATATGTGGGGTTGTTGTTTTAGAAACCACAGAAACCGTGGGACAAAACGTCCACTATCATACCCAAAGTGGAGAAAGATGATGCTGAGAGTACAAATAGTTCTTCATCGGAGGAAGCTCCAGCTGATACCCAACATGGACACGCATGCAGTGAACCATTTAAAAATATTCCAAGGTAAGAATTCAGCATTCCGTTTGATGGCATAGATTACCAAAGGGATAAAAAAAAACCTGTGTTGTATAAAAGGAGAGAAGGTTACTAGCAAAAATCTTATAAATTTTTTTCAATGTCACTCTTAAAGGTGCGGAACATTACCTGAAAGGCCAAATAGGAAGAAAGTAAGTCATAGGGGTTGTTCTATAGTACCTGATATACCCACTGGAAGTATAGCTGTTGATATCAGTCTGGCAGAAAAAGTGGCCGAGTTTCTACGAAATGAAATAGCTGTACCATCTAAAACCGAAGGTTAGTTAAAAGAAAAATGTTTTCTTCATCCGTATGAAGTCATTTATGTGAAATAAAAAAGATTTCTGCATGGGATGTGTAATATTTAGTATTACTGGAAACTGAAACCCTACGGGTTTTTTCCCCAAAATTTGTTCTCTCATATTTAATTAGAATTCTTTGTTAGCCAAGTGTGATTGGACACACAAGGAATTGTCTCCGGTGCATACGTTCTCAGTTTACATGTAAACAAGAAGTGATAAATCATGATTATAATCATAAAACACAATCATCATAAATCATAAGATACAACACTCAGTGATAGTCATAGTCTACTAAATAAGAAATCAACGAAACTCATAATAGGATACTAAATAAAAGTTACAGATATAATGTATATGTAGTTAAAGAAAAGCAAAAGGATGAGAGGCAGAGCCTAGATCCATAAAGGCAAGGAAAAGGTAGGATGAAGTAGAGATACCCTTTCACGAACAGAGAAGTTATAACAACAGGAATTTCTCTCTGTCCTCACAGCGCACTTTGAGAAAAGATCGTTTACTTCACTTTGAGGCCCATATTATTCACAAAATAAAGAAGAAGAATATTTGTAGCTCAGGATTGAAATCAGGTGTCCTTGGTGCTCTTTGAGCTTGGTTGTTTTCTTGCAGACACTTCATTACCCAAACTAGGCAACATTCATGTGGAAGTAAACAAACTCAGACAGCACCAAAGATCCCTCAGAATGGTGTTTAAGATTGTCAGTGCACATAGTGTGGCTATTTTAAGACAACCAGAAGCAAAATACAGTAAACAGGTTTATCTTTCAAATAGTGGTTTATCTACAAGGAATATATACATACAGATGCTAGGCAAAGTCAGGCAATCAGTCATCAACTACAGCATGGAAGCACACAGAGAGGGAGAGGGAGAGAGAGAGGGAGAGAGAGAGAGAGAGAGATGCCCTCACAGGGCCTCTCTTATATATACAGCCTCTAAAGTGATAACAGTTAAATAACCCTGCTGACTCATTACTACCATTGTATCAGCATTACAGCATCATGGCAGCTGGTCAGCTCTTAAAGTATTTCCCTGATAAATATTTTTCTTATTGACAGATTTGAATTTACAGACAAAAGAGATACCTCACTAAACAGTATTACAAAGGTATAGGAAAGCTACTTTAGGAGAGGAAAATAAATTCAACCTTTTTTAAGAGGTTCGATGAATCAGAGTTTAAGAGCCATTCAGAAACAAATACTGTTAAAATGTTTATTGTCTCTCATAAACACAAGAGAATTAATGAAAAGGATTGTTAGTGAAAAGAAAGGGAAAGATATAGAAAAGAAATACATTGTTCTCTTTATTTAATTGTTCTTTTTAATGTTGTGCTTGTTTTGAAGTCTATAATGACGAACCAGTTTCAAGAAATCCTACCATCTCTGTCAGTATTAAATCAGTAGAAAAGAAAAAAGAGGTGAGTGGTTCTCATAATAAGTGTTTTTTCTTCCATTCAGTTTATAAAACCTGTGCTTTATACATCACATATAACATTATCAGTAGATATGCTACAAAAGTGGTTCTCAACCTGTGGTCTGTGGACCCCAGGGGTGGGCATGATGTCACCAGGGTCTACAAAAGCTTCAATAAATGCTACTATTTAAATATTGACAAGTCTTGGGGGGTCCATGGCCATATTCTGTGGCTACAAAAGGTATTTAAAGAAGGTCCATGGTGAAGAAAAGGTTGAAAACAACTATGCTACAATATGTCCTTATTCCAGAGCCCTTCAGCATTGTTTAATTTGGCTTTTGTAGAATCATGTCTTGTTACTGCAAAATCAAATTCATTCATACAATTCTTGGTCTAGATTTCATATATAATAATCAGGAAAAACATATATCCTATACTTATGCTTTCTGTGATAGTATAAAAAGCCTAAAATCTGAATAAAAAGAAATTCAAATTAATGATGAGTGATAGTTTATAGATTGTTAATGAAGTATCATGGACATTTCTTTGATTTGGAAAAAAAGAACTATAGTTTTTTGTTTCAAATGTTCCAATAACTTTTTCATCACAACAGTGTTCCTCATTCTTTATCGAAATTTAAAATTGGTACAGTTTTCCCCTTCAATTTTGCCTCTCAAACAGAGTTTCTTCGATTTCATGACTTTATATTCTGAGGCTCTTTGGAAATTACTCTGAAAAGAGCTATTGGTCATCGATGAATTTTAATTTTTAGCTAGGATGCACAAGCTGTTTTAAACTGAGGAAACAGTTTTTGAGTAGTTGGTTTTTAGGACTCAAATTATCAAAAACATGCCTACATATTCAGTAAATTGCATTCTGTTATTGTACTCTGAGGGACTCAAGGTGGTAGATCTGAGGGACTCAAGGTGGTAGATTTTTATTGAATAAAATATAGTAATAGATTAGAAACTAATATTTGCAGATATTTTATTTCTGGCCCCTGCTCCATTTTTTTTCTAAGTTTCATTTTTTTTAAAAATTATTCCTTATATAACAGACTGAAAGTGGTCCTTCGGTTTCCCTCCCCCATCCAAAAAAGGTTACTCAAGCTCATTTTTTTCAGTCTTGTTAGATATTGAATCTGGAAAATGACACTGCAAGCTATATGTTTTACAAGATACTCATAACAATATTGTATATCATATAAGCACAAATAACCTTGGCTGTATGTTCTCATCACAGGATTGACCATGTAAGAAATCCCAACAACTGGCTGACAATTAGTGTATTACTGGAATAAATAAGTAGTAAATGTTATCATTTTAAAGTGGTAGAATGATAACATGTTAATATATGCTTAAATACTCCTTAAATCACAGCATCTCTCTGAATTAAAAGTAGAATGTCAACAGGACGAACCTTTAATGGAAACCTCTGAGGGGAAATGTACAAAACTGGATGGGTGAGAGAAATTAATACTCTGTATAACTCTTGGTCTGCGTGTTTCATTCTTCACTTTATTTTTATTTGCTGATTATTACAAGTATGTATCAGAATTTAATCAGCAGGTTATGTCATAGGTAGTTTCACAGCTTTGTTCTACATCAGCAGTAGGAAACTCTGATCTATTCCCACATATTATCTGCTGATATATCTGAGGGTTTCTTTCTTAATAAATAACAGTACATCATTTTAATAGCCATGAGTGCTTCACAGTGAAGTACTTCCAGATTGACATCTTTATTTTCTTGAATGTTCTGGACCCCACATGAATCTAGAAGTAGACCAAGAAGTAAAGATGACTGAAATCTTGCTTTTTTACTTCAAAGTGCTCTCAGCTGCTTAGGAAATAAAAAGGCCAGAACAATTACTCTTCCATCTTTGGGTTCTGTCCTTTTGTACCTACAATGTAACCTTTATTGATGAGAGCTGTGAAATTCAGTACACTATTAATATACAGTATATTTACATATTAACATAGCATTAACAATATTAATATACAATGTAATAAGACATATTTCAAAAATGATTCATAAAATTGCTCCCTGTTAATTTTATCCTCTTTAAATTGTTTTTTCATAACTAATGGTGTTTTTGTAAATGATTTAAATGAATAATTTGTCCTTTGAAATAAAAGTATATAGGAACTCCCTTTAGAAATTAACTTTTGATCTTTTAATAGTACTAGTTTCCTTTTCATTTTTTCTTTCTTGAGCAGTTATCTGTTATTATTTCAACCTAGCATTCTTGTCACTTAAATGTTGACAAGCTGTTTTGTTGACTTAGTTACTACTGGTTACAGAGACCAGATGTAAACAGTCCAAAGTTGTGCACAGGGTAACAATGTTTGTTTAAAAACAGAGTTTACAAAAAAAGCTTAGTGCTGTGATAAAGAATGAATAGTAAGTAATACATTTGAAACTTTTACTTAAAATTGTTTAGTTAAAATTTATTTGCATGCATTCAAATCAAGATTTATCATACGTTAAAGACATTACTTTTTTGTATCTCCAGTACTACAATTGAAGTAGTTCCCAGTGATTTCCTCCTTTCATTTTGTTCTGAAAAGAGGGTGGAAACAACTAGGTAAGTGTTACTAAATTATTTTCTAAAATTTATGAAAATCTGTCCTTAACCCATTCCCTTAATTTCCAGCATTTTACTACCAGTTTGAAAATCACTATTTTTGAAATTTCATTTATTGTCATGAGTTCATGGTTGCTTATCCATAGATTTATTTCTGAACTGCCTTGGAATAAATAGATTTATTTCTGAACTGCAGTCCCAGGAAGACTGGGAGCTATTTAAGTACATGGCAGCAGTGCCAGTACTTAATTCCTATACTGAAGTGAAATATTTGAATAGCAATAATTCCAGATGGAGGAATTTTAAATTGATAAATTGCTAATTATTATAATCTTCCTAGAATTGCATCCGAAGAGCAGAGATTATTGTCTATAATGTTCACTTATGAAAGAGTAACTGGAGATATATGTATAACTACGCAAAAGAATGTCACTATCACTTTGGAGAGGGGGAGAACCTAAATAAGGAGAAATATACACAAGATATCAGATGTAATGGAACTTTATTGTGTCATGTTCCTCTTGAAATTTTATATCTGGGTTTACCAGTGTGCAGCTTTCACAGCTTGACTTTCAAAGCAAACAGACTTTCACATGTTTTATTATTTAAGGATTGCTCACGATAGCTGTTTCAAATAGTCAGATATTCCTATGATCCCCTCTGAGTAATCACTTCCTAAGCAGGAACTATTTGTTTCATACTCTTCAACCATTAACAAATTACAGTACATCCTAAATGTGCAATTTTCCTTAGAGTAGCTTGTCCCTGCTATTTCAGACTTTGTGTACAGCTCTACAAAACTATGTATAAATTAGATATTTAAGAAAAAAGTTAAGACTCCTGATTTCTCTGTTTATCACAGCTGATTTCCCTTTTTATATCTGCAGTGTAGAGATCACTGTTTCAGATGATGAGCCTTCTTTCACAGAGGTGTCAGACATTCCTTCAAATGATGCTGGTGTAAAAACAACGATGGTCGATAGAGAAACAACAGCACAACCGCCAAACACTTCAGAGGTTGTCGGGCAAATGCTACAAGACGAAATGTTTAAGCTGATTCAGGTGAAAATACAGCATTATGAACATAATCATATGCCTTAGAACAGAGTTCCCCAACCTTTCTGGGTTGGTGGCCCAGAGTGGCAGGGGAAGGGGGTTGGTTTTGTTGGAGGGACAGGCGCATGTACAAACGTGTCTGTGAATACCCGTTGCTCACAAGAGAAGGGCTGCAAGCATTCATGCAAGTGGGACCACGAGCGCACAACAGCGCTAATATGAGTGGGGCCAAAGAGCTCACCAATGCTTGCAGTGACACTCATGTGAGTGGGGCTGCAATTGCCCGCACAAGTGCAGCCATGTGCCTGTGAAGCATTGTACTACAGTTTGTGAAGACAGTTTTTGACAATAGAAGTAGGTTCCTATGCCCCAGGATCCTGGCACTTCTGCCATAGGATGCCACAGAGCACAATTTTGTCTCCAATGCTATTTATCATCTATAGACAGTGTTGGAGTTATATACGAAGAATTTTAGAAATGCTGATAACAGTTTTACTCAATAAAATCGGGGGGGGGGGGAGCTGTGTATTCCAGAATCAGGGACTGGATGCACTGATTGGGTGAGCCAATAGAATCCTGACAAGACAGGAATTTAGTTCTGATAAAATGGAACTGACTGTTCTCTGTGGGGTTGTGACTTTTTTAGAAATTGCAGGTATGTAGCTTGGAATAGATCTAGACTTGTCATTATAAAACCATAGATTTTTGTCTTGCACATTGAACACAACAATAAGGGGTATTTTTTTTAAGGAAAGGTATGTGGGTATGTATGTGGCATGCTGAAATTTTGGAGATTTTATTTCATTCATGTACTTCTGTTTCCAGTGGGAATTCAGGCCATGCCAATGGGTTGGTATTTTTAATGAAAATGGGTGATGCTTTGAAATGTATAAGGTGTTGAAATTCTTAAGTACTTTTCATATTAAGAACCTACTATATTATGCTCTATATTACTGTTTGTTGTCTTTGAGAGTTGCATTTCAAAATTAAAGTGGGGGCGCGGGAGATCAAAGGATTCCAGAACTAGTGTTTCTCTCAAATTCAAATCATAGTAAAAAGATATTTCTTTGTAGAAGTACGTATGCAAAATCTTTTCAGTTTGAAATATTTTGAGTTTGAACTAGACTTTTAAACCCTCACCAAAATGTTCCAGGATCATTCCTATCTTGTTAGAAATTTTTCAAGTCCAGAAAAACCTGCTTTGAGTTCAGAATGCTTCCAGTAAGTTTAAAATAACCAGTTGCATTAGAATTATTTTGCCCAATGCAACTCTACTTCTGTATTATGACTCAGAAATTGGCAGCACCAGCCAACCATAGCCCACCTTGAAAACTAGGGAGGATCAAGCTTGGTTGGTACTTGTTTGGGTATTTTAGCCGATGGCTAAACTGGGAAGACAATAGTTGATGATTAAACATCCCAGAAGATAATGACAAATGAATTTGGTAATGCTTCCAAGAATAGCACATTTCTGCTAGCTGAGTTTGAAGCCACAGTTTCTTTATTCTTCAAATAATCTGACCGCATAGAGATTAGAGGCATAGCTTCAAGTAAGCCTATTTGGAACAATCCTATTTACCCTTCTGTGCATTAGATGTACAACTGGAAGTTTGACACAAGTAATTGGCTTCTGAATAATGGAAATGTTTTTACAGATGAGTAAAACACAATGAAAATTCTACAAACACGCTACCCGTACTTCAAATATAGGCTAAAACTATGCCTAATGTGGCTATGGAGTAAAATATTTGGTATTATCTGGCTCCTAACTTTACTGCCCTTAAAATTATCTCCTATTCTTAAATTACTGGTCAATGTTTCCTGAAACTTGATGCAAGGGTCATAACAATGTGATTATTAAAAAAGGATAATATTTTGGCTTTTACCTATTTTAATCTGTTAACTGCATAGTTGCAAATATTTTCGGTAATAGATTTTAGCTAAGACACATTTTTAGTAAATATATTAATTTCTTATATTCTAGTTACAGCAGATTAACTATCTGAGCCTCATGCAGATAGTTGGATTTGCCAATTTGCCGAATGCATTACAGCAGATGCAGCAACCTCAATCCTTTCCATTAGGAAGAAATGGGGGTTCAAGCACGGAAGGGAATAATATCCATCAATCTCCCCCTGTGCAGCCAGCAGGTGGTGTTCCAAAACCTACTGACCATCAGATACCAACTCTGGAAAACAGCTGGAATGTTGGTCAGAAAAAGAACAGTTCTCAGGAAGAAAAGAACTTACCTGATCAGAGCCAGGTGAGTTGCTGAGATTTTTAAAGCTTTAAAGCTCATATTCCAGGTTTTTGTTGAATGTGTGTCAGGTTTCCGAAAGATACCCTAATTGATCATCAAGTAGTACTATAATCATAATTTTTTGAAAACCCTTACATTGTTATCTTTTGCCTTATTAGAGATCTGTGCACATGAATGATTCTTCGACGTTACGAGAGAGTCAGTCTGTTGGTGCAAGATTGATGCTGCCGCTTCAAAGCTCACTTCATCAGAATCCAGCCAGGCCATTCCCTCTGTTGACTGTTTCCCTAAATGCTGAGAAGAAACCAAAGCTTATTCCATTGGCCAAACCCTTAAATAATGCAGAGGGATTTCCTTTGCTTAAGCTAAAAACAAGTTATCAATTTCAGGCACTCCATTTCTGCCCAGTAACCCCCCGCAGATCTTCTGGACCATCGTCAGGACCAAGAGAAGCCTGGGGACCCCCATCTTCTCTGGCACAAAATCCTCCCGGTTTACAAATGTCGGAACCCACAAATGAGACAGGAGCACATCTAAACCTGAACCGTTACGATCAAAATGTTATAAACCAGGCACAAGAGCAGACAAAGCGTTGGGCAGAACCGGTCACGAGAGGGATTGCCAAACAGTTTCCTGTAGATGAATATGGCAAAAAGGAGGATTCAGCACCGTTACCACCCTTCCATGAACGTCTGAGGGCAGAAAAACCATTGGTTAACTATGAAATCAATTCATGGCCTTTTACTGAAATTCCTTTGCTATATCTGAAGACCAGCCCACAATCCAAATGTTCACCAAGTACATTTACAACAAAAAACACAGATGGCAGAGCACCCCTTGGACAGACAGGATTACCATTGCTTCATTCTAATTTACTTCCACTAACCAAGGTAATGGTTTTATAAAATACCTGTATTATTTTAGTGTGGTTGTCCTATCAGCCCTATCTTTCAAGTTCATAAAGGAAGTGTTTCTCAACTTGATTTGCTCCCCAAATATCGAAAGGGAAACTGGGATTTATTTATGATCTCTTCTGTTTTATGAACAGTTTCAGATACCGAAACTCATTCCCCTTCAAGATCTGATTGCCTTTGAACAAAGCCAGCATTCTGTTCAGTACCCACAGCATAAAGATCACCCTAAGCAGATGCAGTTATTGAAAGCTAACATTAAAGTAAATGAAACAAGACAAGTGAGGAGTAATAAGAAAAGGTAAAGACCAAACGTTTAATCCTATGTACCAAAATCTGATCGCAGTTGCGTTAGTTCTTGCACTAAAGAGAGAAGAACTTTTTTCTACAGTAACAAATGCTGCAAATTAGAGTACGTGTAGTTTCTCCATATGTTAAGAAAATATTGATTACATTTCTGTTTCACCCGATAGTTGATATAGCTAGTTATATTCTCGTATCGTAGCGATGTGGTGGCTCAGTGGCTAAAATGCTGAGCTTTGTCGATCAGAAGGTCAGCAGTTCGAATCCCTGGCGCCGCGTAACAGGGTGAGCTCCCGTTACTTGTCCCAGCTTCTGCCAACCTAGCAGTTCGAAAGCATGTAAAAATGCAAATAGAAAAATAGGGACCACTTTGGTGGGAAGGTAACAGCGCTCCATACACCTTCGGCATTGAGTCATGCCGGCCACATGACCATGGAGACGTCTTCGGACAGTGCTGGCTCTTCAGCCTTGAAACTGAGATGAGCACCTCCCTCTAGAGCCAGAAACAACTAGCTTACATATGCAGGGGAACTTATTCTCGTATTGTCTCACCAACTTGTTATATGTCTAGCACTATCTTCCAATCTACCAGTCTAAGCAAAGCTATCATACGCTTTGGAAGTCCTATGCCAGATTAATAGGATTCAGTTTGGAGCATTCTGTGAATTTTTCAAACAACCTATTTCTCTTATTATCACACCAGACAGAAGAGACGTATTGAAAATCGGATCAAGGAGAAGGAAGAAAAAATGAAAGCCATTGTGACTAATCAACAAGATGATTCTTCTGTTCTTCCTGATACTGTAAAGCCAACAAAGGCAAGCACTGAGAAAATGTTAATTGATAATTATCTCCCTCATATTGTTTGGTTTTAAAGTAAAATATAGGAAAAATAACAAGGTAGTAAAAAATAACAATATAGTAAAATATCATATAGAAGTAGACTAAGTGATGCACTAGTCCACTTTTTTCTTATTCATTTATTTTCACTCTGGACTTGATTTGTGTTTGCTAATGTTCCAGGGGGAAAAAATCTCATTTGTCTGTAAAGATAGATTTTTATATGGTCAATGCATAATAGTTCTACGAGAAAACATTCTATCATCCTTATTTAAGAGAGACGCATCAAAAATATCTTGTTGGAATGTAGACTTTTCAAATGGAGAAAACTATTCAGCATGCAGTATATACATTTGAACTTGACAGCGTCATATATTCCCTTTGCATTGTTTTTGACTGATGATGGGACTCACCGAAGCAGATTAAATGCGGTGGAATGATCTGCTATAGAAAATGGTAACTAGGTAATTTGTTAGCTGAAAAACATACAAGTTGTCCTCCGTTAACAGTCACTCATTCAGCAATTGTTTGAAGCGCTGAATGAGTACAGGTTATGACTGATCCTTGAAGTTCAGCCATTCCAGCATCTCCATGGGCACATGATTGTGATTTGAGTGCTTGGTTTACATTTATGATTGGAGCATCTTACAATCAAGCTATCACAGTTTGTGGTCCTCCATGGCAACTTCCCACAATAAAGTCAATGGGGAAACCAGCTGGAAAGGTTGGAAGTTGCTTGGATACATCCTTCCTGCCCATATATCTTTCCCGAGCATCCCTGTTCAGCACCTCTTCTTATTAATTGTTTCAGATTTGATGGGGTGTGTGGGTCTGTTTGTGTTTTGAATGTTGTGTTTTACTGGTGTTTCTGTATTTTAAATTCTGAATTTGTTTTATTGGCCTGGAACTGTGATTAAATCTTGCTTAATCTTCTCGTTCCCTAGCAATATACACTGAAAAATGCTATTAGTGTGCTGAAATATATGACTAACATTAAATCACTTGTATACGTTTAATTATACTTGTTCTTCCCTCAGGAATCCCAAGCTGAATTAAGTGTTGGCCCGTGTGATACCAATTCATTACCAAGTAAGTTTTTTCAGCAAATTTGTCTTGAAAGATTGAATGTTTTTTCCAGGATATCACAGGTTAAGTTGAATGGCGATGGTTACCTATATAGACTGGGTATGGAATTTCACACTAGCAGCCCTTAATCTTTGTTCAAATGATTCATGGAAAACTTTCAGAAATCAGTCTTGGTCTCTATATTTAAGTTATTTTTACTGATAGTGTAATTGCTGGTAAATCCATTTTCAAACAGGTTTAATACAATAGCAGAGTTGGAAGGGACCTTGGAGGTCTTCTAGTCCAACCCCCTGCCTAGGCTGGAACCTTATATCATTTCAGACAAATGGCTGTCCAACATCTTCTTAAAGACTTGCGGTGTTGGGGCATTCACAACTTCTGGAGGCAAACTGTTCCACTGACTAATTGTTCTAACTGTCAGGAAATTTCTCCTCAGTTCTAAGTTGCTTCTCTCCTTGATTCGTTTTCACCCATTGCTTCTTGTTCTGCTCTCAGGTGCTTTGGAGAATAGCTTGACTCCCTCTTCTTTGTGGCAGCCTCTGAGATATTGGAAGATTGCTATCATGTCTCCCCTCGTCCTTCTTTTCATTAAACTAGACATACCCAGCTCCTGCAACCGTTCTTCATATGTTTTAGCCTCCAGTCCCCTAATCATCTTGGTTGCTCTTCTCTGCACTCTTTCTAGAGTCTCCACATCTTTTCTACATCGTGGCGACCAAAACTGAACGCAGTATTCCAAGTGTGGCCTTACCAAGGCATTATAAAGTGGTGTTAACACTTCACGTAAGCCTGAAGTGTTAATACCATTTTATAATAAGGTTCTGGCTTAGAGTTCTAGTGTTTCAATTATGCTTATAGGTTTTACTAATTTCCCCTTAAAATATGCATATTAGAACAGTATTGGGGTCACTGTAGGAGGGAACAGAATAATTGTTTATTGTTTATGCATATATTGAATTTATATCCCATTTCTTTTATCCATGCATCATCCTAATACAGACTATAAAACATAAAAATAAATACGGTACATTATAATTTAAAGCATAGGTTAAATTAAAAACCATCACCATTAGTTAATAATTAGAAAGCTTGTCATCTTCCTGAACATGAGGAGTGAAGGCCAATTAACTCCCTTTGTTGATGGGAAGGAAAAATACTTCCTGTGCTTCTTCAACAAGGAAAAGCAATTCTCTTCTCACCCTCAGCTGATCAGCTAGTTGCTTGGGCGGAACAGAGAAATGCAGATTTATTTACTCATGTAATGAGGATGCATAAAATGTCATCTTAAAATTGGCTGTAATTCCCTGATTTCGTGCTGTAGCTAAAGTAATTAAACTCGCTTCACAGGCAGTGGATGGGAAGCTTTTGAGTGATTTCATAGGACATAAATACAGCCAGGTTTGAGAGGAATTAGCATTTGACAGTAAAGCTTGATTACCTCGTGCCTCTTTTTAACCCGTCTCCCTTTCCTCTCTCAGTCTCTCACACTGCCAAATTGAGCTTTACTGACTTCAACGACCTTCGGAACAATGGTACGTCAAGACGAGTGTTTTGAGAAGCATCCGAAGAGTTGCTCTCAAATCCCATCTACTTGTTTTCAGCATTAGAAAATTAAGGAGGGGGGGGGGGAAATGTAGGTGACACCCACAATTGGTAGGAAGACCCGTAGAGGAAAGAAATTAAACATGGGTATTGTCATGCTCATATTCTTCATAACCCCCCCCTCCCTCCAGGGGTGTGATCCTACCGGTTCGCTGAGCGCATATGCACAGTTCACAGGAAAGCAGCTGAGGCAAGGCAATTCACTCCGCCGCGCCAATCAACTGGGCTAAAATTTTATTTATTTTATTTATTTTATTAAATTTATACCCCGCCCTTCTCCTAAAAAAGGACCCAGGACGGCGCACAGGCATCATTAAAATCATACAAAAATACAAAAATCCAAAATGTTAAAAACTAATTAAATATTCCCTGTGCTAAAATTAATAAGACTCTAAAATTTAAAAATTATCCCTATAAAAGTCAGAAACAGGGGTTATGCTAGGCCGGCTTGTTGAAATAAATAGGTTTTAAGACGTTGGCGGAAAAGGCGGAGGTCCACGATGGTGCGTAGATCGGGGGGAAGGTCGTTCCAGAGGGCAGGGCCCGCCACAAGAGAAGGCTCTTCCCCTGGGCACCGCCAACCGGCATTGCCCGGCCGACGGTACCCTGAGAAGGCCCTCTCTGTGGGAGCGGATCGGTCGAAGGGATGTATGGGGCAGGAGGCAGTCGCGAATATAGCTAGGCCCCGAGCCTAGCTATATTCAAGGAAATATAGCCCAGGGGCCGGCGGGCAGGCCCACCTGAAGGTCGGAGCGAACCAATTTGCTCTCAGCTGTTCTTCAGAGCTACCGGTACATAACCGAACCCTGCTGAACCATTTGAATCCCACCTCTGCCCCCTTCCCCCCCCCCCCTCCCAAGCAGATAACTAGATTTTGTCCACTTTCAGGCAAATGACTGAAGGGACGCAATTAGCAATATCTTATGAAATAGTATTTTTTTTAATTGAATAATAATCCTATCTTTCTATTATTTTAGAATCAGATACATATGTTTCATCAGCGACGCTACATTATCTGGCTTCTGTAGGAAAAAAGACCGCAGAGCTTCAGGACGCTAGCACAAATACAGCAGATCTGCAGAACGCCAGCACAAATACAGAGACTGGTAAAACTCTTGCAAGAAATTATTGTAACTGTTTTCTTAAAGCTTTGAAAATGAAATGATTTCCCACTAACACAATTTGCGTTCTCTAAGAGCACAAATGTATGTCCATTTACTCAAATAGCATTGACTGGTAGATTGCAAAGTAACAATTGTGTAGAATGGTGGATTGCAAAGTACCAATTGTGTAGAATGCTAGATTGCAAAGTAACATTTGTTTAAGAGAACTGCCCATCCAAACGCTTTCATTTCTGCATTTCAAATTTGTTCTGCTCTGCAAAACTATCTAACCTTTCACTCCTGAATAAGTGCCTTTATAATAATTTAGCAGGATACATTCTCCTCTTGATTCATCTTGATCTTATCTTTTTCTTATGGCACTAAAGTTCTGAAATCATCTCAGAATATACAAACTGTATCAGAAGAATTAATTGATGAATCTGTTGGGAATCAGTCAGTCACTTCTGCTTCTGTAACAGGTGTGTTTTCTTTCAAATTATTTTTGAAAAAGCACAAACGTCTGTGTTTCAGAAATAAACAAATACCATGGTGGTCTCCAGAGTTTCAAGATCTGAGTTAGGAGCCTTTTGCTGACGTTAAAGGAGAAAAGAAAAAAAAATTAATTGAGTTTTATTCTCTCGTTGCTATTCTTGTCTTCGCAAAGCTGTCCCCAGGGTAAATTTAAGAGGGGTTGAAGGAAACTGTATAGGAATTATAAGAAACAGGGAGCCATAAAATTAAGTAAGGTGAAAAATGTCCTTATGAGAGTTCAGAAATTTTGCCATTGACAAACATTTAGCAATTTAGATTAAAATGCCAAAACTTCACAATATCACGTGAGACTTTGGTGTTGAGATCTTTCTTTTAAAATGGTTATTTTGTGAAGTCTGCTGCCTGAGAAATTCCCAACTGCTGTTGTATGGGGAACTGATCGAAACAACCTTTCTGTCTGGGATCAGGAGATATTTTTAAATAGTCATCAAAGGCAGATAGATCATCCATTCAAAAAACAAATGGCTCTAAATTGATTTTTCCCCCCCGACTTTAAATTTATCTAGAAGATAGTTAAAACGTCTTATAAAATCTAATTATTCCCAGAAGTGTCTCTGGTATATGAAAAATAGAACGTTTCCCTCCTAAAGCTTTCTGACTTTGTATATGTTTTTCTCATTAATCAAGTTGAAAAATTGCATCAGGATGTTATAACAGACTCAGAACAAATAATTGCTGAAACTAATAAAAATCAGCCAATCATTTCTGCTTCCGCTTCTGCTTCTGCTTCTGAAACAGGTGCGCATTCTGCTTATCTACTCTGAAAAATGCATCATCAAATTTCACTGTCTTTAAATTTTAAAAGATAGACATTATATACCAGTTTTATAATATTGTGCAAAGGAATATTTTATTTTATCCAATGAATGAGGGGCTACTGTTTTTATTACTATTATATAATACTGTCATTAATTTATATGTTACTGTTCTCTTAGCTGCATAACTTGTGATTGTTGTACAAAATACAGAGCCCTTGAAAATTAATATTAAACATGAAACATGCACTTACATTTACTCTTAATGACTTGGGTGTGCATACAAATTTAGTGTATCGTATCCAAAGCATGCTTAGTATTGTTTTATTCCTGCAGTTTAGAACTTAAAATATATGTTCAGAGTTTTCTTCCAGTGTTGGAGAAAATCGGAATACCTGCAGTTGTTCTCTTGATTTTATTTCATTTCATTCATTTATTCGACTTATTAACCGCCCCCTCTCCCCGAAGGGACTCGGGGCGGTGCACAGGAAAATATAAAAATACAAAACATCACAATAAATACATAAATACATTAAAACTATATTAAATTACACCCTGTGCTAAAAACTACCCCATTAAAATCCCTAAAGCCCAATTTAAAATTTCTCTACTAAACAACTGAGGCTGAAAACGGTAGGTTAGGCCAGGCCGGCCTGTTGGAAAAAGTAGGTTTTTAGTCCGGGATAGATCAAAGTTCGGGGGGTAGGTCGTTCCAGAGAGTCGGGCCCGCCACAGAGAAGGCCCTTCCCCTGGGCGTCACCCGCTGGCATTGCCTAGTGGATGGCACCCGGAGAAGTCCCTCTCTGTGGGAGCGAATCGGCCGAAGGGATGTATGGGGTAGGATGCGATCCCGCAGATAACTAGGTCCCAAGCCATGGAGCGCTTTGAAGATGGTAACCAGCACCTTGAAGCGCACCCGAAAGACCACAGGCAGCCAGTGCAGCTCGCGCAGGAGCGGTGTTAAATGGGAATACCTAGAGGTATCCAATATTGCCCGCGCGGCTGCATTCTGAACTAGCTGTAGTCTTTGGGTGCACCTCAAGGGGAGCCCCATGTAGAGAGTGTTACAGTAGTCTAGACGGGATGTCACGAGGGCATGAGTGACTGTGCGCAGGGCGTCCCGGTCCAATAGGGGACGCAACTGGCGTACCAGGCGAACCTGGTAGAATGCCCCCCTGGCCACGGCTGTCACATGGTCTTCTAAAGACAGCCGGGTATCCAGGAGGACGCCCAAGTTGCGTGCCCGATTGACTTTATTAAAGGTTAAGATCAGAATGAAAAACTTTTTGATAGTTGTAAGGCAAAGGTTCCCCTCGCACATATGTGCTAGTCGTTCCCGACTCATCTCTGTTTCAAAGCCAAAGTGCCAGCGCTGTCTGTAGATGTCTCTTTGGTCATGTGGCCGGCATGACTAAACGCCAAAGGCATATGGAACACAGATACCTTCCCACCAGAGGTTGATTCCAGCTGGCACTACTGCTGGTTCGCTCATGTGCGCACTTTGCGTGCACATGCGCTTGATCCGCACTGCGTGTGCATGAACAATGCAATTAGAATTGTTCGGCACATGTGCAGAACTGAAAAACAAGATGGCGCGCTGATGGCACCAACCGGGGAACAAGTTTGGGGGCGTAACAGGCCTAGGTCGCTGCCGGTTCCAGCGACCCAGGCCACCAAACCACTACCGGTTTGGCTGAACCGATCCCAACCGATAGGAACCCACCACTGCTTCCCACCAAAGGTGGTCCTTATTTTTTCTACTTGCATTTTTACATCCTTTCGAACTGCTAGGTTGGCAGAAGCTGGGACAGAAAACGGGAGCTCACTCCGTTATGCGGCGCTAGGATTAGAACCGCCAAACTGCCGACCTTTCTGATCGACAAACTCAGCGTCTTAGCCACTGAGCCACCATGTCCCTTTTGATAGGTGTAATCAAACCCCATCCCTTTTGTAAGGAGGGAAAAGGTCACCATGGATGAAGCAAGGAAGCAGCTACTCAAATGCTAGATTTTCTAGTATTTTTTCATAAAGTGAGGCTCATTTGTTTTTAAATAAATTTAGCTTAAGGCTCCCATCACAGTGGTTTTTTTTTCCTTGTATGTACCTGTGTTTCCAACTTCTAAATGGTAATTAAACCATGCCATCAACTTTAAACTACAGTAAGATGCTTCAAGGACCTTAACAAAACATGTGACCTTAGAAGTAAGCTTGTTTACCCTTTATTTGGCTGTCCAAAAAACTCCCTTGCTCTGCAATTACATTTTTAGCATTTCAGATTTCATCGCAATACTTTTTATCTTTCCAAGTAATATTATTCAGCTCTCCGAATTGCATCTTAATCTTGGGTGACTTTTAACTATGTTCTCTTCTTCTTTAGAACTGTTGCCTTCTTGGGTTCCTCAGACTTTGCCACCAGAGTTATATTTCAACTTTAAGTCAGCCAACGCAACGACAGAGACACCTTTGCCATCTTCATCTGATTCGGTCAGTCAATGAGAAACGTCTCCTGAAAATGCAGCCGTCTGTCTAAACCAGAGGTGTCAAACTCAAGGCCCGGGGCCCGGATCCAACCTGCAGGATGCTTAGATCTGGCCCACGGAGCCTCCCTGGAAACAGCGAAGGACTGGACCACAGTGCTTCTGTCACCAAAAACGGGCTCCCAAGCTCCGTTTTCGTGGTAGAGGTTTGCAGGAAGCTGTCCCAACCGAAAATGGAGATTGGGAGCCCGTTTTTCCTGACAGAATGCTTGGGTCACCACAGGCACCCCTGCCACGAGTGATATCGAGCTGGCCATGCCCACCCTGGCCAATGCCCACCCTGGACCCTCCAAGGTCAAACCCAATCCTGATGCGGCCTTCAATGTAATCGAGTTTGACACCCCTGGTCTAAACTATTCAGTAAATTTGTCAGTTACAGGAGGGGAGAGGTTCAGTTCTTCAGTGAAGTATTATAAATAGTTCATAGTTTAACATGTTTGCTACTTCCAGTTTGATTTGTTTGTTTGTTTTAATATATGGTGTAGGCTGAACAGCGATATATCAGTGTGACCGATATAGAGTCTGGTGATCTTCTCAAGAATTTGCCAGTTAAATCTGCGCCCGCTGCACAGTCTATTGCCACACAACCTGTGAAGTCTGAATTCCCAGCTTCTACAAAGCTGTATTATCCAGCAGTCTCTGTTGCCAGTGTATTACCACTGGATGAATTTGAGAGACAAGGTAAACATCTACAATTTTTGTTTTGTAACAATTTGCTTTTAGAATGTACTTATCTGTATCTCTCTAGACTGAGACCTTGATGGCACTTTGTGAGCACACTTTGAAATTTTGTAGATAAATAAAACTTTATTGTGACTTTCAATTAAACCCTTTGCAGGTAGTCCTCAACATATGACCACAATTGAACTCAAAATTTCTGTTGTTAAGTGAGTTTTGCCCCCTTTTACAACCTTTCTTGCCACAGTTGTTAAGTGAATCGCTGCAGTTGATTAGTTAGTAACCTGGTTGTTAAGTAGATATGGCTTCCCCATTGACTTTGCTTATCAGAAGGTCACAAAAGGTGATCACATGACCATAGCAACGGTCATAAATATGAATCAGATGCCAATCCTTTGAATTTTGATGACATGATCATGGGGATGCTGCAAAAGTTGTGACTGAAAAAGGCCATATGTCACTTTTTCAGTGCTTTTGTAACTTTGAACCGTCACTAAACGAACTGTTATACCTGTAATTGTCTGCATTTGGAAATATTTTACGCTTTTTTTTTTTGTCTTTGATTGAAAGACAAGAATCTTGAAATGGAATTATCTCTACTACCACCAAGTGTAACAGAGGAGGAAATTGCTGGCGATCGTCTTACGTCCAGTCTCCTTCATGAAGATTTTTCCAGTATTTACGCAGGACAATTGGGTCAAAAGATCAGTAAACAGCGTTTTTCTGGAAAACTACAAGAAATGGATAGACAACTATCGTACTTACAAAACTTGACAGAAAAAATGGAGAAAGAATATAGCACTACTAAATTGGTATATTTCACTTCATGTTTTTATTTTAAATCCTTCTCCCCTTGGAAACAGGATCAGGGGAAAAATTTAGAAACCACTTCTCTGCCTGGTTGCTGGGTGGGCAGGGCAATGGGGGGCATGGCTTACTCAGCCTCCTGCAACATGGGGGGGGGGGGCTTCCAAGGCTCTGGAGGCTTTCCTTAAAGCTTCCGGGAGGGTGAAAACAGCCTCCCCCAGGTTCCTGAGGCTGGAAACAGGCCCGCTTCCTGATTTCCAGAACTACCAGGAGGCCCGTTTTTCTGCCTCCCAGAGCCTCTGCATGGGCTCTGCACTTACCTGGCATGATGAATGGGCCACGGGGAAGACTCCTGGGAGGGGTGGGACGGGGCCAGTCAATCCTTCCAATTACTGGTTCGGCAAACCAGATGTAAAAATAGCATCCAGTTCGCCCGAACCGGCTGAATCCCACCCCGGAATAGGATATTTGTTTAAATAGATTGTAATTATATGTACTTTCAACTGGAGGAGAAAACACATGTCTTTGATATGATACAAGATTTCTAGCTGGATGTGAGTTGCTTAGAAAACTTTATGTGAAAGTTAGGGATGTAAATTAAATTAAATTAAATTAAATTAAAAAATTAAAATTAAATGAATTTACTGTGATTGAAGAAAATACTTCATTAATCAATTTAATTTTAATTCATTTTAATCGATTTCAATGAAAAAAAATTAGTTGCAAACCAATATGTAAAGTGTAGAATTTTATAACTACTTTCATTGTGAGGACAGATATTGGCCAAAATAATAAACTGCAATAAACTCAGTGTTAAAAGTGTAAATGTACTTTCCAATTTACAAAAGAAACTTTGGCAGATGTGAACAAAAATCAGCAAAGGAAAGATTTAAAAAAAATATTAATAGTTGGGGTTTTTTTGCAGTATATTTGGGTTAACCTTAGACTTGTGTATTAATTGAAATGGAAAAGAGATGCTCAGAAAAAGACATATATACTATAATATTTATTATATGCAGAGGTAGATGAGAGGAGCTGCATGTCACAAGGGTCTCTTTTTTACAGTTTGGGGAAACAGCAAAAGAGGTCAGTGTTATACCTGACCAAGAAGAAGACGACATATTGTTCTTTGCACCAGGTGTTCAGCTTTGCAAAGCAGGTGAGTTTACTAACTCAGGGTTGGGTTGAAGCACTTATGACTGTATGGCAATTTGATATGGAAGGGAATAGGTCAGTGATGGCGAACCTAAGGTATGTGTGCCACAGGTGGCACACGGAGCCATTTGACAGGGCACGCGAGGCGTTGCCCTGTCAGCTGGCCAGCGGCATACGCATGCTGACCAGCTGATTCAGCCATTTTTAAAGCCATTTTTCGCCCTCCCCAGGCTTTATAGGAGCCTGGGGAAGGCGAAAACAGCCTCCCCGCCCCCCCGGAAGCTCCTGAAGCCTCCGGGGGCGGGGGGGGGCTGTTTTAGCCCTCCCCAAGCTCCTATAAAGCCTTTTTAGGCACACGAGCCTAAAAAGGTTCGCCATCACTGGAATAGGTGGTTCAGAATATATCTCCCTTTACATAATAAGAACACATAGAAGAGATTTGGTAGCTATATAGGGAAGAAGAGAAATCTGGTCTTAGATCACAATTGGAATCAGGATTACCGTCACTAAGCAGTGCAATCATAAATCATAATGTCATTTGACTGCATCCCTTATTAAAGGCAATTTAATCAGAAGTCCTGGTTGCTAACATAACCCAAGGTTGAGGTGGGATCTTAACTTCACATGATTGCAACTTCTGACTTTCTACAGGATTCCCCATTGACTTTGCTTGTGGAAATCAACAGGGAATGTCAGAAATCATGATCATGTGATTGTGGCTTGTTACAATCATAGTGACGTGATTGTGATCAAGTGACTATACGGATGTTGCAGCAGATGGAACTCAAAGGACCAGTCATAAGAACCATTTGTTCAATACCATCATGCGTTTGAATGGTCACTGAACAAATGGTCATAATCCCAGGACAGATTTTAAAGATCATAGCCAGACTGGAACTCAACTTGGAAATTTGCTATGGAAACTGATTAATTCTGGTTATAATGTTACTTAATCTTCCAACTCCAACCAACAGTCTTATAACTCTGTTTTAGGCCACAAATATTTGGGAAGCTACCAAGTGTGGCCAATTTGCTTTCATCTTGAATGACTGATTGACATAAGAGCTGCAGTCGATAAGAGTCGTTATTCTACTGAAATCTCTTGGTTTTTTTAAGTGATGCTATGGTATCAATAAGCATGTCCTGAGTTTTAAAGGAATATCACCCCTTTACCCATCAACCCACGTGCCACAATAAATCTGCACTCAATTCTTTGTTGTATTTGCTGTAAGAGAGGACCATAGCTTCTATCCTGAACGTGGTATAACTTTTTATATGGTCCTCCTTTTAACTTTGGCTTCACTCTGTTCTTCTGTTCAACTAGAACGTTATTCAACCCGTGTCAGAGTGGAGAATTTTACAGAGGAAAAAGACTTCTTAGAAGCAGAATCTTCCCCAACGGATTTCATTGCCTTAAAAACACCTTCTGTTTCACCTTCAGTATCAGCTGCTAATCATCCCAGGGCCAACGAGTTGTTTGCTGGTACTACTATTTCTTGATTTTTGCATTTTATTGGGTAATTTTGTAAACCATCTTTTTAGTTGTTTATAGAATATGTTGGGATGCAGTGGCTCAGTGGCTAAGATGCTGAGCTTGTCGATCAGAAAGGTCGGCAGTTCAGTAGTTCGAGTCCCTAGTGCCGCATAACAGAATGAGCTCCCATTACTTGTCCCAGCTTCTGCCAGTCTAGCAGTTTGAAAGCATGTAAAAAATGCAAGTAGGAAAAATAGGGACCACTTTGGTGGGAAGGTAACAGCATTCCGTGCACCTTCGGTGTTTAGTCATGCTGGCCACATGACCACAGAGACGTCTTCGGACAGTGCTGGCTCTTCAGCTTTGAAACAGAGATGAGCACTGCCCCCTAGAGTCAGGAGCAACTAGCACTAGAATTATTGTTATTTGCTAGTAGTATATCCATATTTTTACATTAAATTCAATCAGAATAAGGCTGGAAGGGACCTTTGAGCTTTTATCGCGGGAGGAAGTCTCTGTCACTGACCCATAACATTCTTTGACTTGACTTGAAAGGAAATATTATTTTGAGTGATTAATTTTTATTTTTTTATTAATTTTTATTAATTAATATTTGAATTCGTTTTATTAATAAACCAGGCTAAAAGTTGGCTTATTTTTATTAACCCTAAAAGTTAGTGATGATTTTGTTTTTTGTTTTTATAGATATTAGTTTTAAAATGGAAGAACAATATGAGAGGTATGTATGAAAAAATATTTCAGAACCATTTACTGAAGTGGGGAGAGTCATATTGGGGGACGATCCTACCATTTTGCTATCCGTATACCAGTTTTGAAAATAGATTCTGTCTTCTGCTTAATGGCAGATTTCAAAAATATAGGAAGAAGTTCTTTTATAGTGATTATAGAGTATTTACTAAAGTTTTGGTTGAAGAGCCAAACAACCACACATTCAGCAACCATTCACAGATAACCCTGAAACTGGACAAGGCGGGCTTATAATCAGTTCAGAGATTCTCCCCATCACTGCTTTCCTGGGGTCATCAGATCACGATCTGGACGTTCAGTGCGCAAGTCCTGATTATGGTGTCGCAGCAAGCCATGGTCATGTCATAATTTCTAACGTTTTTCCAACTTTCCACAATCAAAAGCAACGGAGAATTCGGCAGGAAATCAGAAATCGCTCCCACCATTTTTTCACCCACCCGCACGTTGGAGGCCTGCCTGCAGCAGCCCTTATGCTTCTCCTGTCCTGTATGGCCTACTGGCTCTGTCCCACTGCCACTTCCCTAGCAAGGCCTAGCAAGCTCCCTTTTGGCAGATTGGGTTCTGCTGCCCTTTCGAGCCACAGATCCCAGGTCAGCAGTGGGAAGAAGAAGATGGCAATGTCAGGGGGAGTGGGGGCGGCGTCAAGTAGCCCACAGTAACATGCAGAGCAGCTGAAAAGACAGAAGAAATAGACATGTGGGGGAACTGGAGTCCAAGCTCTGGTTCAACATGCAGGCTGGTTGCCAAGAACCTGAATTCTGATCATGTGACTGATGAGGCGCTGTAACAGCCATGACATCCATTTGTTCAGTGCCTTGTAAGTTCAAAACATTGCTGAATGAATAGATGCATTAAGCAAGGATGACCTGTTGCGTGAGAAAATGATTAAAATTCATTTTTTGCCTACACTTGTATAATCATAGCAGCTGTCCTTATATTCCAGTTATTGTTTTGTGTAAAGGTTTAGAATTGTCATTATGATGTTATTTGATTTCTGTGTATATTTTTAAAAGTAGCTTTCCTGCTGGCAACAATTTAATTAGGTTTTTTTTTCTATAGATGTTCAGATGATCGCCTTCAAATCACTGGCTTCAGTGATGTTTTGGACATCATTACTGAACTTATAGTAGAGAATGGGGTTTCTCCTTCAGAGCTGGGCCTTACAGAAATCCAAGCTAAAAAAATGGCCAGGTAGTGTTACATTGATACTTTTAATAACTTTGATCTACATATGTTAGGTTGTATGATGCACCCAGGAATGTAGACCTGATAAACAGTAGCTGCTTTTGGATAGGGGAAAAAACAAGTAGATGCATTTACTATCTATAGTCATTCTTGTTATATACACATGAAGAAACCAACTTCATTGTAGATGCACCAACCTTGATGCATAAAGAGTCACTGTTCAAGTTTAATTGGGTAGTGGGCCACTACTAGTGGCTGGCGATTCTGATCAGCGATGCTAACCTCATGTGCATCCGATGACAACCAAACTATGAATGAATCAGTATCCATAGGCAGATGGAATTGCTAGTTTTCATACCTAGGATTTCTACCAGTCAATTAAATAATTGGGACTAGTGTTAATCTCAAAATCAGGGCTCTCAAACTCATGGACTGCAGGTCAGATGCATCACGCGCTGGCTGTACCCGCAGCCAGTTTAGCGAAGGGGGGAAAAGTCACGATACATCACACGACACTGTCGTGAGTTTGACACCCCTGCTGTAAATAACAATAGAAAAAGGGAAAAACAACACTATGTATGAAAGGCACCCATAATTTTTTTCCTGTAAATTTCAGCAGTAATATTTTTACTTTGACTTGGTTTCTCCCCCAACCCCCCCAACCCCCCAAAAAATGGCCTTAGCAACTTCTAGCTGTTATTACAAATTCAGAAATAGTTTATTTCCACTATATGATTCTGGAGTCATTAAATATTTGTTAGCAAAATATGCTCTATTCCTATCTTAGTTAAGAATCAGGATGTAAGGCAATAATGTCATCGACTCTGACTTTGTGATTTCAGTCTTTCAAATATGCCACATAAACAGACTTATAAAGCTGAGAAGGATAAAAAAGAGTTACATGCTTGGATGAAAAGAAAACGAAAAGAGAGGCTTGCCGAATATATGCAGACTCTGTCTGAAAAACGAGCAAAAGAGCACAATCCATTCCATTTGAGAAAGATGGTAAGGCTATTTGCGTTGAATTGTTAAAGGAACATTAAAAGGAGAAATTTTATCAATATGAATCTCTCTGTTCTAAAATTGTATTTCAAAAATTGGATGGCCACCTCTTCAAAAAGATGACATGTCAATTATCAAAACAAATGTGAAAAGAAACATGAAGATGAATAATAATAACGATTCTAGAACATGAATTTACCCACTGTAAGTTCCTTTTAAAAATTGAATTTTTACAAGCTTTCAAACTGCTAGGTTGGCAGAAGCTGGGACAAGTAATGGGAGCTCACTCCGTTATGTGGCGCTAGGGATTAGAACTGCTGAACGGCTGACCGTTCTGATTGACAAGCTCAGTGTCTTAGCCACTGAGCCATGCGTCCATGGAACCTCATCCTTAGAAACCTGAGTAATTCAACATTTCTCTAGGTCTCAATCTTTGACAGCATGGTTCAGAGGGAATGGCCATTGTCCAGGAAGAACCGGCTGTGCCAGGACACTTTAGACTGCTAAAATCTTTATGATGTTTTAAAGTCTCTGCAAGACCATGATGGAAAATTCTGCTGCATGAAACAATAACATTAAACGGCTGGAAATTGTCATCTCTAAAGACAAGGGAAACTTTTTAAAAAGTAATCTTGATGGTTAAAAAGTGAGCTTTTCTTTAGGAGTCAAATATTTATTTCAGTCATCATCTAACATGAAGTGCAATCAAGAAAAATTACATCCATTTCAATAACACTTTCTCTTGTAAGAGATATAAAATGACTAAAAGCTAGGATTACTAACCCAATACTATAATTCTAAACCATTCGAATCTCTCTATAAACAGATCTTAATATTAATGGTAAGGATATGGACCAAAGGAAAGGGGACATAGAAGGCTGAAAAAAGGGATTTAAAAAATAGATAAATGTAAAGAATTATTTCTCTGTAAAATTACTCAGACCCAGTGCTCTTACTTGTTTCAAATGTTAATTGTTACAGAGCAAAATCTAGCAAGGTATGTAATAAACAGTAAGCGTTTTGTCAGTAAAGTTCCTGAGAATAATATTAAACTCTCTCAGTTCTCAATTGAAATAGTTAATACTGCAGACCAGACAACTGATATACATATCTATTTGCATTTTTGTATAGCCCTGTGGACTGTCAACACGAGAGATTAAATTACAACAGAAAAAGAAAAAGGAAAAAGATAAGTATGTTATTTTTCGAGAGCTTTCTAGACTTTTATATATGAGCTGCGCATGCGCGAAGATGGCGGGCTAGCTCTGGAGCTCCGTGTGGGCTTTGGAGAGCCGTTAGCTTTCGGAGTGCTCCCTGCCCTCTGTTTACGATCTGGAGGGCAGGGATTGATGAGGAGCCCACCCTGGCATCGCAGGGTGAGGTTCGCGATGTTTGGAGGGTAACCAGGAGGGTAACCAGGAGCGAAGACGGCGCCGGCGGCAGGAGCGCTCGAGCGGTGAGAGCGTCGGGCCGCAACTGTCAGCATGGAGGCCGGTGCGGAGGAGGTTGGTGCGGAGGTCGGCGCCCCGGGAATTTTAACGGGGGCGGAGAGGCCGACCGCGCCTAGGAGCTCCTGATGTTGCCGGTGGTATGCTGTGGGGGCGAGCGGCAGTGAGAGTGCCGGGTGGCCAGCGAGGACGGCGACAGAGGTTTGAAAGAAGATGGCGGTGGCGAGGACGCTGGGGCTGGAGAAGGAATGGAGAGAGGAGAAGGGAATGGCGGCTGTGAGAGAGCCGTGTGGCTGGAAGGAAGGTGGCAGAAAGGTGGCAGAAAGGTGGCGGCTGTGAGAGAGCCGTGGCTGAAGAGAAAGGGTATGGAACGGAGGCGGCCGCTGGAAGCCAGGCCAACGGCGGTGGGAGCGCCGAGAGGCCTGGGCGGAGGTGGTGACGCAGGAGATGGCGGCGGTGGGAGCGCCGAAATGGTCGCAGACGCCCTTACTGACTGACCACTTGTAAGATCCTCTCCCTATGGTTTCTCTTTAAAATCTGGAGAACTGAGAACTGAGCCACTAAGGCCTTTAAAGGCCCTAAGAGATCTGGGTCTGTCCTAAAGAACTCATGGACGGGAACATCTTTGACGCCCAATTGAACTGAACTGAACATTGCGAACAAACTTTATTGTGAACTAAGCCTCACTGGGCACTTTATTTCATTTTAATAACAGCTGAATGAACTTATTTCAATCATGGCTAACGACTTTTAAAATCTTAACCCAGGACCCACTATGAATTCCATTCTATTGCTTGTTTTAGATAATTATTTTAGTTATTTATTCATAAGCATATGTACTCCAGAGCAAATCTACTGTCACTGCGAGAGTCCCTGCTCTCGCAGGCTTGGCCCTTGGATCTATCTAGGGCCCATCTTAATGATGGTTTAATTAATCCGAAGAGATGGGCGAAGCGCGGCCTCAGGGGTTTTTTATTTCGTAAGCTGTCTTTTTTAGGGGGTACCAGGGAGGGGGGAGGGTTTAGACAGGATGAGACTAGCCAGAAGGGAACGGGCCGAGCCAGCAGACGACGGAGGGAGGCGGATGGTTCCGTTAAGAGGGGGGAAACACAAGTCATTCCGGTGGAGGGCTTCCCCATCCAGAGGGTCGTGGGGAGGGGCAGGTCCGAGGGGAGACAAGTTCCTTCCTCCCGGTTGGAGGCACGTAACCGTTGGTTACAAACGGTCAGGTGCCACAACCCCCGCAGGCTAGGTGGCCAGGGAATTCAGAGCCAGGGTCTGCGGCTGATGTTTTGCAACGCCAGGTCCGTGGTCAACAAAGCCCCCCTCATTAGTGACCTTGTGTCAGAGGGGGAGCCGGACCTGGCAGGAATTGCGGAAACCTGGTTGGGCCACGAGGGAGGACATCCCCTCGTTGAAATGTGCCCACCAGGCTACCGTGCATTTCATCAGCCGCGGGCCCTAGGCAGGGGTGGTGGGGTAGCGGTCATTATTAAGGAAGGCCTTGAGCCGAGAGAGACCATTGTGCCCCAGACCTCCGGCTGTGAGTCCCTCTGCGTGAAGTGGGGCCTAGGGAGGCAGTTGGGCTTGCTGGTTGTATACCTGGCTCCCCGCTATGTAGCAGCAGCCCTGCCCGAGCTCCTGGAGGTGATCGCTACGGTGGCAGTGGAGACCCCCAGACTTATAGTCATGGGGGACTTTAACCTGCCATCGTTGGGCGAATCATCCGTGGTAGCTCGGGAGTTCATGGCTTCCATGACGGCCATGGACCTGACCCAAGTAATTCAGGGCCCCACTCACGAGGGTGGACATACGCCGGACCTCATCTTTGTCTCGGGCCAATGGAAAAGTGATCTGGGTACAGGGGATATAGTCATCACACCCTTGTCATGGTCAGACCACTCACTTCTCCGGCTCGACTTTCCGACCGCTGCTCCCCTCCGCGGGGAGGCGGAACCAGAGTCACCAATCTGGTACCGCCCCAGGCGCTTGATGGACCCGGATGGGTTCCAGACAGCGCTTGGGCCATTTCCTGTATCCCTGACCCGCGCCCCGATGGAGGACCTCACGGCCGCATGGAATAGTGCGGCCGTGGGAGCCTTAGATCGGGTCGCGCCCTTGCGGCCTCTCTCGCGGCGGCGAACCACCCTGGCTCCTTGGTTTACTGAGGAGCTGCGGGTGATGAAACGCCGCAAGAGATGCCTAGAGAGAAGATGGAGGGCTAGCCGCTCTGAATCTGACCGGACACAGGTAAGAGCCCATTTACGGACTTACATTGTGGCGCTGAGGGTGGCCAAACGTCATCATTGTGCCACTCTCATAGCATCCGCAGAAAACCGCCCTGCCGCCCTGTTTAGGGTGACCCGCGCCCTCCTTCAACAGAGGGAACGGGAAGCCCCACTACAGGGTAGAGCAGAGGAATTTGTGATTTTTCTGCAGGAGAAAACCGCCCAGATACAGAGTGAGCTAACCCCCATTCATGGCCCAGTGGGATGCCACGAGAGAGATCTTGTTTGGGAGGAGTTTGACTCCGTTACTTCCGAGGATATGGACAGGCTACGTGGGCGACTGCGAGCCACCACATGTTTATTGGACCCGTGCCCCTCCTGGCTTGTACTGGCATCCTGGGAGGTGACACGAGGCTGGCTCCAAGAGGTTGTCAACGCATCCTTGAGTGAGGGTTCCTTGCCTGCCTCCCTAAAAGAGGCCATGGTGAGGCCCCTCCTCAAGAAGCCCTCTTTGGACCCAGCTCTTTTGAACAACTACCGTCCAGTCTCCAACCTTCCCTTCTTGGCGAAGGTTGTTGAGAGTGTGGTGGCACAACAGTTTCCCCGTCACCTGGAGGAAGTTGACTATCTAGATCCGCGCCAGTCCGGCTTTCGGCCCGGGCATAGCACCGAGACGGCATTGGTCGCGTTGGTAGATGATCTCTGGAGGGCCAGAGATGGGGGATGTTCCTCCATCCTGGTCCTATTAGACCTCTCGGCGGCTTTCGATACCATCGACCATGGTATCCTATTGCATCGGCTGGGGGGGTTGGGGGTGGGAGGCACCGTTTTACGGTGGTTCTCCTCCTACCTCTCTGGCCGATCGCAATTTGTGCGGGCAGGAGAGCAGAGGTCGACCCCGAGACCCCTCACATGCGGGGTGCCTCAGGGGTCGGTCCTCTCGCCTCTCCTGTTTAACGCATACATGAAGCCGCTGGGTGAGATCATCCGTGGTTTTGGGGTAGAGTACCATCTGTACGCTGATGACACCCAGCTGTACATATCTACCCCAAACCACCCCAACGATGCCGTAGCGGTGATGTGCCAGTGCCTGGAAGCCGTGCGGATCTGGATGGGAAGTAACGGACTTAGGCTCAACCCGACCAAGACCGAGTGGCTGTGGTTTCCGGCTGCCCGATTCAACCAGCTCTCTCCAACGCTGGCCATAGGGGGCGAACATCTTGCCCCTGTGGATGGGGCGCGCAACTTGGGTGTCCTCCTGGATACCCGGCTGTCCATGGAAGATCAAGTGACAGCCGTGGCCAGGAGGGCGTTTTACCAGGTTCGCCTGGTACGCCAGTTGCGCCCCCTATTGGATCGGGACGCCCTTCGCACAGTCACTCATGCTCTCGTGACATCCCGACTGGATTATTGCAACTCTCTCTACATGGGGCTCCCCTTGAGGTGTACCCGGAGGCTTCAGTTGGTCCAGAATGCAGCCGCGCGAGCAATTATGGGCACGTCTAGGTTTGCCCACGTAACACCGCTCTTGCGCGAGCTGCACTGGCTACCTGTCGTCTTCCGGGTGCGCTTCAAGGTGTTAATTACCATCTTCAAAGCGCTCCATGGCTCGGGACCTAGCTACCTGCGGGATCGGATCCTGCCCCATACATCCTCACGGCCGATTCGCTCCCACAGAGAGGGACTTCTCCGGGTGCCGTCCACTAGACTTTGTCAGCGGGCGGCGCCCAGGGGAAGGGCCTTCTCTGTGGCGGGCCCAGCCCTCTGGAATGACCTTCCCCCCGATATCAGGACAACCACGGACCTCCGCTCCTTCCGTTTAAAATTAAAGACGCACTTTTTTCGTCTGGCCGGCCTTGGGTAGTCTCTTTTTAGTTTAGGGGTTTTTAGGGGTAATTTTTAGCTTAGTTTATGGGTTTTAGCGCAGGATCAATTTAATTTATTTTTAACTTTGTCTTTTGTATTTGTCAGTGGTTTTATTTGTATTTTAATTGCCTGTGCCCCGCCTCGAGTCCCCTCGGGGAGAGAGAGCGGGATATAAAATTAAATTATTATTATTATTATTTTAATCCACTGTATGTGGCAATTGAGCTATTAAGTGTAAATTGTCTACATCTCACCCTATATCTTTCACTGGTCTGTCAAATTTTATGAATGAAATAACTCTAGGATGAGGCATTTGAATTCTGTGCCCCAGGGATAAGATGAAAGAAAATTTTGGGAAAATTTTGAGTAGAACTATTAAAACCCAGATGAAAGAGAAACCTGGTGTTGGGAACACTATAAACAATTCTGTTGTACTCATTCTGTGGGTACCATATTTTTCAGACTATAAGGTGCACCTTTTTCTCTCAAAAAAGAGGCTGAAAATCTGGGTGCGTCTTATACACTGAATGCAGCATTTTTTTGCCTCCTGAAACCCAGCCCCCTTTCACCAAAATGGCTGTGCAGAGCCTTTAGGAAGCTTCTGGGGGCTGAGGAGGGCAGAAATGAGTGAAAAATGAGCCGGTTTTTTTACTCAATTTTGCTTCTCCCCCAGCCCCCAGGATTACTCTATTAACCTCCTAAAGCAGTGATGGCGAACCTATGGCATGCATGCCACAGGTGGCACGTGGAGCCATTTGTCAGGGCACGCGAGGCGATGCCCTGTCAGCTGGCCAGTGCGCATGAATTTTTTCATGCTTTTTTCACCCTATGAAGCCTTTGAAGCCTGGGGAGGGGGAAGAGAACCTCCCCGCCCCCCAAAGGCCCTCCAAAGGCTTCATGAACTTCCCTGAAGTCTCCGGAGCGCTCAAAATGCAAGCAAATCGGAGGTCACTTCCAGTTTTGGCGGTGCATCATTTTGAGTGCTCTGGAGGCTTCCCAGGCCCTCCGGACGCCCTCCAGAGGCTTCAGCAACCTTCAGGAGGCTTCCCTGAAGCCTCCAGAGCGCTCAAAATGACGCTGCAAGCAATCAGAGGTCACTTCCGGTTTCGGTGGCGTGTCATTTTGAGTGCTCTGGAGGCTTCAGTGAAGCCTCCTGAACGTTGCTGAAGCCTCCGGAGGATCTCCGGAGGGCCTGGGAAGCCTCTGGAGCACTCAAAATGATGCACCGCCAAAACCGGAAGTGACCTTCGATTTGCTTGCAGCGTCATTTTGAGTGCTCCGGAGGCTTCAGCAACCTTCAGGAGGCTTCCCTTAAGCCTCTGGACCACACAAAATGATGCTGCAAGCAAATCGGAGGTCACTTCCAGTTTTGGCGGTGCATCATTTTGAGTGCTCCGAAGGCTTCCCAGTCCCTCCGGAGGCCCTCCGGAGGCTTCAGCAACCTTCAGGGGGGTTCCCTGAAGCTTCCGGAGCACTCAAAATGATGCGCCGCCAAAACCAGAAGTGACTTCTGATTGCTTGCAGTGTCATTTTGAGTGGTCCCGAGGCTTCAGGGAAGTTCATGAAGCCTCCGGAGGGCCTGGGGGGGGGAGGCTCTTTTTGCCCTCCCCAGGCTCCTATAAAGCCTCTGGAGCCTGGGGAGGGCGAAAAGGGCAATGAAAAAAATGGGGGGGGGGGAATCTGTAGTGTGCGCATGCACACTGGGAGGGTCACACATTGCATTATGGGTGCGGCACGCCCGCACACGACCCCCCCTGCGCTCCCTCCCTTATGGCACGCGAGCCTAAAAAGATTCGCCATCACTCTCCTAAAGGCTATGCATGCTCTTTTTTAAAAAACGGGCCTGTTTTTGTGAAAACTGGGCTATTTTTTGCTCGTTTTTTGGGGGGGCTACCCTAGGAGCACTCTACAAGCCACCTAAAAGCAACTCATGCCCCCCTTTTTTTTAAACGGGCCCGTTTTTTCGAAAAACGGTCCATTTTTGGGAGGTCTGTAGAGTGCAAAAACTTTTTTTTTATTTGCCTCTTCAAAATCTTGGCGCGTCTGATAGTCTGAAAAATACGGTAATACTTTTGGGAATTCCAAATTCCATATTGTTTGGCATGTTTCTACATTTTAAGAGAACATACATCACTGAGGCAAACCTGACAAAGATGGACCAAAAATTTTCCTCAGCAACTTTCATGGTTACTAAAGTATTTGAGACTTTTGGTCTTCTTGTCTCTGAACTTTTTGTTATATGAAAGTAGAACAGACAAAATCAAAATAATGTCTCTTTCCTACAGATTACAGGTAGTCCTTGGCTTATGACCATCGTTGAGCTAAACATTTATGTTGCTAAGTAAGGCACTTGTTGAATGAATTTTGTCCCATTTTACGACCTTTCTAGCTACAGATGAGTTAAGTGAATCACTGCAGTTGCAAAATTAGTAACAGTTTTTAAGTGAACTTGACTTCTCCATTGACTTTGCTCGTCAGAAAGTTGCAAAAAGTGATCACATGACTCTGTGATCATAAATATGAACCAATTGCGAAGCATCTAATTAATCACATGACCATGGGGATGCTGCAATGGTCATAACTCTGAAAAATGGTCATCAGTCACTTTTTTCAGTGATGTTGTAAATTTGAACGGTCACTAAATTAGCTGTTGTAAATCAGGGACTACCTATACTTCTACTAGCATGTTTTTCTTGTATACACAATATTTTTATGTGTCTCATTTCTCCCCGGTAGTGACAAACTTAGATTGCTTTTAAATAACCTAGAAGGGATGTTTGTCTAAAAATATATATATCTGCAATTGTTGAGTAGTTAGTCATTAAACTGGCCCACTTGCTTTCTTTGAAGGGTCTTGCTATCTGAACATCATAACTTAAGAGTCAACGAAGCTCTCAGTCTGATGCATGACTTGCTGTCTGACACTGCGCAGCTCCCTTCCTGTCAATATAAACCATCATCTGGAAGAAAATCATCTTATGGTTTTAAGCAGCCACGCATTGCTTCTGCTGGAGGGTAACTCATTGCAAAGTAGTACTGATATTAATTTTCTTGCTTCATTCTCAGATTTACCAATATGACAATCCTGTGCAAGGCTTCTGAGCACAGCTGCTCTTAATCCTAGAAAAAAGTATTGCCAAATTAGAGCACTAATCTTAACTTTTAACTTCACTGTGGTTCAGTATCATAGCAATGGCAACGTACTGAGGGATGGTTGACATTTTGGGTGTTCTGCTTCAAAATTGCTGGCACGCAGGTGCAGACAGAATATTCCAAAGTTGAAATATTTACCACAGTTTAAGAAGTTTAGATTTTAGATTTAGATTTTATTCAATTTGTATCCCGCCCTTCTCCAAAAGGACCCAGGGCGGCGCACAGGAATTTAAAACAACATACAAGAGTAATACAAAATACACAAATTTAAAAACTATTAAATAACAAAAATCTGCGCTAAAACCAATTAAAATCCCCCATTTTAAAATACTAATACTAGTCAACAGTAAAGTTTCCTCGATAATAAGACCCAACCCAAAATTAAACCCTAGCATGATTTTTCAGGATGCTCGTAATATAAGCCCTACCCCAAAAATAAACCCCAGTTAAGCTCATCAGCTGGACGGACGCAATTACTAGTGTATGTTCCCAAAATAAGATCTAGCCGGAAAATAATCTTATTTTGCATCTTTTGGAACAAAAAATAATATAAGACCCGGTCTTATTTTCAGGAAAACACGGTAATTCAAATGCCTAGCAGAGAATGGTTGCCTGAAAAATGCCGGTACAGTCCAAAGAGCAGTAAAATAGTCCCAATACATTCCAAGAGTCACAATAAGCCAAATTAGGTAGTCAGGCAGTCAAAGGGCTACAAACAAGAGGAACAAAAGACAGAAACTAGGTGACAGCCCTGGTGCTCTCAGCAGCTCGGGGCTGCCATTCTGCTGGTGGGGAGATTCGTGACTGGGGCGTTTTGTGACGGATTGCTGCTGTGCCACATTTGTTTCCCTGCCACACCAAGAGCTTGAAGGACCTTCGGATCCTGCAGTGACTTTTCTATGGAACGGCACAAGCTCGGGCGTGGCAGTGTAAACCAGCATCGTCTGTCACATCATCGGAGTATATTGGGTGTATTACGTGCGCATAAGAGAGGGTGGGGCCCAGGAGGGTTTAAATGGCGGAGGGCAATACGGAATTACAGGCTTGAGTTTAATTCACTTGTGTTTTGCACTGTGTGTTTGTTGGAAGTACCAGAATAGGCTTATAAAGATTACATGTACCATGAACCACCTGCTTAGTCTTCTTGTTTGTCTTCTTTGCCTGAACGGAACCTGCCACCGGGATTCCAAACGCTTGTTTCCAAGCAAAGCAGCTACCTAAAGCTCATCTGCTGACACCTGGCTGCAATCATTTGTACCTCACCCTTTGCCTTGCGACCCGCCTGCATATTCCAATTTATGTACTTTCAAAAAGTTCTAGAGTAATTATTGCAATAAATAATAAATATAAAAATACGATATATATATATATATTTTATATATTTATTGAAGTTTCCATGGGAGGAGCAAGCCATTTGCCAAAGTTGGCTTCAGTCCAGCAAGATCCCTCTCCAGTCTGTCTTGTGACACAGCTAGGAAAAAGGGTAAGAAACAAAGATCTGCTTTTTATCATGCCAGTTATCAAAATAGTCAATGCAAAGTGCATGGCACATTTTATAGACTGTAATGTTTTACACATATATTTTGCATCATAATGTTTAAAGAAATAAGCAAAGAAGCTTTATGGAGAAATGGAACATTAGTTTAATGAAAAGGAAGACTAGGGGAGACATAATAGCAGTGTTCCAATATCTCAGGGGTTGCCATAAAGAAGAGGGAGTCAAGCTATTCTCCAAGGCACCTGAGGGCAGGGCAAGAAGCAATGGGTGGAAACTAATCAAGGAGAGAAGCAACTTAGAAATAAGAAGAAATGTCCTGGCAGCTAGAACAATTAATCAGTGGAACAACCTGCCTCCAGAAGTTGTGAATGCTCCAACACTGGAAGTTTTTAAGAAGATGTTGGATAACCATTTGTCTGGAGTGGTGTAGGGTATGCTAGACTTGGACTAGAAGACTTCCAAGGTCTCTTCCAACTCTATAATTCTATTCTAATTCTATTTCAATAGAGCCTTGAAATTTTAGGGTGATGCAAAGAGAAATATATAGCAAAAAAAACCTCTAGACTTCTGCCATGGTGTGAAGATAGTAAACATCACTAGATCACACCAAATTGTAATCCGGTTGAAGTTCCTAATCCATGATGTGAAAGGAACCGTTTTGTTGTCTTTTTTGCTTAAGGTCGACTCTGCCAAACTCCTTACAGAAGAATGTCACTAGAAGCCCATGAAGGTGAAGCATATGACAGAAGCAGTAGAAACCAGAGGCAATGGACGAGTAGCAGGCTGGACCTGAGAAGCCATGGTTGGTGGTGGCATAAAACTCATTGCCCCTCATCTCCACACGGTCCCTTTAGATGCCTTCTGTTTTTAGAAAAAAAACCTTTCTCCCATTGCTAGGCTTTTTCAGTTTGGATGAATTCATAGTGATTGAACTTCTTCCAGATTTTAACTTTTCTTGTTCACTTGCTTTGGGTACTTTAGTGATCATTTAGTACAAATCCAATCATTAGGTGAACTGAGGTAGCTCACAGAAGATCTTTATCTTATAAGATGAAGTACTCAACATTTATCTAAATCAGAGGTTCCCAAACTTGGCAACTTTAAGACTTGTGGACTTCAACTCCCAGAATTCTCCAGCCAGCAGAGCTGGCTGGAGAATTCTGGGAGTTGAAGTCCACAAGTCTTAAAGTTGCCAAGTTTGGGAATCTCTGATCTAAATGGATCATTGGCAGAACTTACAATATAAATGTCTTCCTCTCTTCTTGGTTGGAACTTTTTCAGGATCTTGGGGCATGGGTGGCCTGTTTCCCGACATTATTTGGAAGCCTTATTGAAGGCTTATTGAAGAGAGTCACCACTATTATTGAAGAGAGTCAATATTATTGCACAGTGATTTAAAAATACGTTCTTCAAGCAATAATTATAGTCCAAAAATTGAAAACTATGGACATAAATGTCAGGGTTACAAATAGCATCCAAAATTAAATCAGAGTCCAAGGCAAAGTATTGCTCAAAGTTCCAATTTATTAAGAGAGCCATGTTGGTACATCTGGGAAAACCTGAATATGAAATCTTCCTGGCTTTCCCCACCCAGTTGAAAGTTCAAGATCTTACCCCAACACCCACAAGTTCATCATATGGTCTAATCTTCCACTGCCATGCTGGCAGTTCTACCCATCCAGTTCCGGTCAGGTGCAGAGGTGCAAAGACAAAGGATGACCTTGGCTTTCTATAAAGAATTTTGTTATGGCTACATATCATCTAACTCCATACAATCCCCCCTTCCATTTTCCCAAAATAGAAAATGCATAGTAGAATAATAGAAAGTATGGCAGGTCAAAGATCCAAAAGAAAAGATGGCTGCAGGCCTGACTGTAAATTCTGTGCAAGACCTATATGCATTTTTTTCCTTCTGGCCTTATGAACACTTGTGGGAAAATATACTCTATACCAAAATTATGGGCAGTATAGACTCATACTTTATAATCACTTTTTGACATAACTTGGAAGCATTGACACTGTTTTGAAGCTCATAGTCTTCTTTTGATGGACATGAAGGAACTACAGGAACATATAGAATTGTCTTCTTGATGCCCCACACCTGAATGAGAAGGATGCCAATTTGGTCACACATATATTAAGGGACAGGAAAACTTAGATTAACAGAGTGGCTAATATCCTTGACAGTGAGCCTCCCTCCATCCATGCTCAAGGACTCTTGCAGTCCTTTTATGGCTCCATAATTGTTGGGATGTTGAAGCTGGGAGGAAAAGATCTTCAGTGGTCCACTGTCTCTGTCATTGATTAACAGATGCAGGATAGATACCAAGGTCAATCGTGGGAGAATAGCCTGAGGTCAAGTAGAAATGCTTAACTAGAAGGTCCCTTTTAGATAGTTTAAGAGATATCAAAAGCAGCACTAAAACTTACTTTTATCAAATTGGGTCCAAAATTTAGGTCCAAACTACTGAATGCTTAAATAGGAAGAAATTTAAATAAACTAAAATACAAAATCTTTCAACCATTTGTTCCCCTCCAGCTTTTGATCAGACAAGAAAGTCAATGAATGAGAAAAGGTTCTTTGCTTCAAGTATGACATCTCAGGCTATGGAAGAGACTGATGACAATAGTGTGAGTGGCTGGAGTGTCCCCGAAGAGATCCAACAAATACTGTATGGCACACCTCATGTACATTTCAATAAGGTGAGGACGGCAAAAATAGAACAAAACAGGCTATAGCTCTGAAATAGTTACTCGTTTGCGTCTTCATTTGATTTGGTAGTTATATCTCCTGGGAGAAGGCTCAGAGTCTTATTGTTTACAGTGGCTTTTCATGTTATCGTTTGATCCCAAATCTAGTTTTGGAATTGATAAATTCTTGTGACTCTTCTACTCCAAAAAATATAGGACGATAGTTTCAGAGATTTTTTTTAAAAAGGGTGTGTGTGTGTGCCTCCTTAAAAGGAAAATATGAAAAGGTTTCATCTGAAGATCCAACAACTGTTGGGTTGAGAAGAATCACCTTCTCCCAGGATACTCCTTCTGTTAAGAAGGAGTATCCACCCTTGCCAAAAAACAGGACCAAGTTATGTGGAAGGTCTTTCCAGTGTTTGTCCACTATTGCTGTGCTGTGTTTCCGTAGGATTTTCAAGAGGCAGAAGAGAAGGGAAAGCCAAGAAAAGCTTAGGCCTCCAAATGAATCACTGTTGTACTACATAAAAACTTCAATAAGGCACAGAGCAATCTGAAAGAGCAGGGCAGATGCATCCATTGGAGATAATACTGTAAGAAATCGGTAACTATGAGCCACAGAAGTAGAAAGCAAGGAAAGAGTATGGCCAACAAATGGTTTCCAACAGATATCAAACATTAAGGCTTTTTCTTAATTATATACTTTTGTATTAGCTGGTCTAATTTTAACCAAAGGGGAAAATGACTTTTTGGGCCTTGAAAAGGTCTCTTGACTGGTCTATTTCTTATCTCCATCATGCTTCTCTTTCTCTCTCCAGGAATCACTTCCAGAAGATGCTTGCTCCATTGCCAGTCTTAATAATATTGACAGTATGAGCGAAAGTACCAGCAGCATCCTTAGCAAGCTGGACTGGAATGCCATAGAGGCTATGGTAGCAAATGTGGAGGAGAAGTAAAACTGTATCTTGCCTGTTCTGGTCTTTAAAAGGACATTAAGTGGAATATGTAAATGAATAATTGGTGGTAACGTTGGAAGATCATCAAGCAACACCACAACAAGTAACATTAAGGGCCAACATTAATTCATTCAGGAAATTCTGCATAATGTTACAGAAAAATTCAAGGAATTTTAAAAAAACGATTACCTTCAGAATAATTTCATTTATGGTTGTGATGGTGTTCCACAGGATGGCATTTTAGGATTTGTAGAATATGTAGATGTTTAATAAATCTGACAAATAAGCTCCTATGGGTGTTATTAACTTGTATTTCTGAAAGAATGTTTAGAATGGGCGTTGGTTACACACCTGATACTCCCTTTCTTGGGATGGTGGAGATATCATCCAGACACGGGTTAACTCTGTCAGTATCCAGTAGGACTCATTCTACAAGTTGAGATGACACACCCTCCGTGGTAGCTCCTGGGGGGACTCAGGGGCAGCGCTGGAGCCGTTGGTGGCCATTACTCACAACCTCGGAGAATCCTCACAAGATGGCCGCTGTATTTTCCTGCCTAAACAAGATGGCCACCAGAGATCGCAGAACCCTGTGAGGGACTGCAGCCGCGAGCCGACAAGTCGGCTAGTTCGCCCTGGCCTCCTGGTTGGTTCCGGAGCCGCTGCGGCAGTGGTGGGAGAGAAGAGGATTCCCAGACTGTGAAGGTAGCAATGGACGTAGTAGCAGTGGCGGAAGGAGCTGAGGTGATTGAGGAGGCAGCCGCTGAGGCGATGGCAGCGGCTGCAGAAGTTGCAGGATCGGCGGCGGTCGGAACGGTGGCGATTGAAGCTAAGGTTTTGCGCGCGCCACGTGGCCTCACAAGCAGCTTGAGATCGATGAAAGTGGAGACTGCAGGAGTGGCGGAGGCAGCAGGAGCAGCAGCGGGAGAAGCACGACAGAGGCCGGTGGGATCTACCCGTGTGGTTCCGACTGAAGAGTCGACCAGGCCTGAAGAGGCCAGAGGCCTGAACCCCCTGCAAGGCTCGAGTTAATCACAGATTCAACAATTTGGAAGAATTTTGGAATAGATAAAAAGCCAATTAATCAAATTAGGATGAAATTTAGTACTAAAGCTAATCAATTAGTTAAATTTTGATATATTTTATATATTTTGTATCTATTTTAACATCCCTGTGCGCCGCCCTGGGTCCATTTGGAGAAGGGCGGGGTATAAATTTAATAAATAAATAAATAAATTAAGGTAGGAGAAATCAAAAGACACAGCTAGTCCAAGGACAGGACTGAGTCTAAGCTGGGAGGAGATACAATAATACAATACAATAGCAGAGTTGGAAGGGACCTTGTAGGTCTTCTAGTCCAACCCCCTGCATGGGCAGGAACCTTATACCATTTCAGACAAATGGCTGTCTAACATCTTTTTAAAGACTTCCAGGGTTGGGGCATTCACAACTGCTGGAGGCAAGCTGTTCCAGAGGTTAATTGTTCTTACTGTTAGGAAATTTCTCCTTAGTTCTAAGTTGCTTCTCTCCTTGGTTAGTTTCCACCCATTGCTCCTTGTCCTGCCCCCAGGTGCCTTGGAGAAAAGTTTGACTCCCTCTTCTTTGTGGCACCCTCTGAGATATCGGAACACTGCTATCGTGTCTCCCCTGGTCCTTCTCTTCATCAAACTAGACATACCCAGCTCCTGCAGCCGTTCTTCATATGTCTTAGTCTCCAGTCCTCTAATCATCTTGGTTGCTCTTCTTTGCACTCTTTCCAGAGTCTCCACGTCTTTTCTACATCGTGGCGACCAAAACTGTATGCAGTATTCCAAGTGTGGCCTTACCAAGGCACTATACAGTGGCATTAACACTTCACGCGATCTAGATTCTATCCCTCTGTTGATGCAGCCTAGAACTGTGTTGGCTTTTTTGGCAACTGCTGCACACTGCTGGCTCATATTTACCACGGAGGGTGTGTCATCTCATATTTACCACGGAGGGTGTGTCATCATATTTACCACGGAGGGTGTGTCATCTCAACTTGTACACTCAGTCCTATTGGATACTGACAGAGTTAACCCATGTCTGGATGATGTCTCTACCTACTAGGAGAATTTAGGTGACCAGGTGTGCATCTCGATGAATCTTGCTTAAAATTATGAACATTTAAATATTTTTATATAATAAAATGTTTTGTGGTGGTTGTTGTTTTGTTACATTTGAAAATATTTTTGGTGGGGGTGATAAGTTTGTGTTATAAGTTTGTGTTACATATTTGTTTTGAAGGTGTTGCTGATATCCAGTATCTCTTGTAGTGTGATTTTTTTGGTAGTCTATGAGAGGTAATTAGGCCTTAAAATATGTTGCCTCTTTCACTCTGTGAATATTTAAAACAGTTCCATTTTTCAATTCATTCTCTTGGTGAATTTTTCATTAGGATGGCTGCTATACTCACGGCATATTTACTTTGAACCTTAAGATGAAAATATGGGTTCAAGGAGCTTCTTTTTAGTTCCTACTATTCTTATTGGTGAAATACTTGAAATTTTCTGAATATATCTTCCATCAGAACCTTCGAGCCATTTTGAGTTCTTTTAAAAGGCAAGATGTTGAAACATTCTGAGTCGATAAATATTCATGCTCAAAGAAAATAACAGGTATTTCATATACTCATTTTACAAAATTTGCCAATGTTACAGTTTATCATAAAGGCATGTTCTGGCTCCTAGTTTGGGAGCCCTTTTTCACACTGAAATGCTCCATTGGGAGATAGCTGATTGTCAGCTCTTTGAGGTAGGCCACCTAAGGAAACAGGGTTCCAAGAATGACTGGAACTCTCCTGGAATCTAATAGAGGGACAGGGTGGCACATTGGCTAAGACGTTGAGCTTCTCAATCAGAAAGGTCGGCGGTTCGAATCCCTAGCATTACGTAATACTAACACAGTATTACTTAATGAGCTCCCATTACTTATCCTAGCTTCTGCCAACCTAGCAGTTTGAAAGCATGTAAAAATGCAAGTAGAAAAATAGGAACCACCTTTGGTGGGAAGGTAACACGTTCCGTGCACCTGCAGCGTTTAGTCATGCCGGCCACATGACCACAGAGACGTCTTTGGACAGCGCTGGCTCTTCGGCTTTGAAACAGAGATGAGCACCACCCCCTAGAGTCGGGAAGGACTAGCACATATGTGCGAGGGGAACCTTTACCTTTTTACCTCTTCAACCTCTGGAAATTTGGGTGAAGCCAGTGTGAGTTTTTAATGTTTTCTTCATTTTTTGTCTAATATTATCTGTGTGCCTCCAAACTATGGTGGAAGAGGATTTTAATGAAGCAAACTATCACTCACAAAAGCTGGTGCCTTTTCATAGCATTTTGAACAGACATTGCCAGACTGGCCTATTGGAAACTAAACGAGTCTCCTCCTACAATATTTGGTAACAAAATGAACTCTAATCTTTTCACTCAATTACTAGTGAGATGATCTTTTGTAATTAAGATGAGATTTGTAAATAAGGAAGCCCCTGTTATATTTTAATGGCATGAAAGCACCTTTAGAGTGCTTAATTAGATAATCTGGTGCCATTCAGGAGATTCAGACAGCAGGATGGGATGGACGTTGTGATGCAACGATGATGTAATGATGTAAATCAGGATTACATCTTTATCCATGTTTGTTGATGTTGTATAGCAATACTCTAGATATGCAATACATTCGATGGAATCAATTGTTAACTTTAACATATTGATAGTAAGATATCTATGGAAGTGTGTAAAATTATGATTTGTTCCTCCTTGTTCTTCTAATACTACTAATTACTGTTATTACAAAAACACTCTAATAAAAAAAAAGTGGAGAGCACGGGTGTCAAACTCGTGGTGTCATGTGATTTATCGTGAGGTTTTTTCCCTTCGCAGAGCTGGGGTGGGCGTGGCCTGTGCATGATGCATCCGGCCCATGGGCCACCAGTTTGACACCCCTGGTGTAGAGCATGGATAGGGACATACACAGTTCTCACTTAGAGACTGCTTGTTCAACGGCTAGTTATCAGGGTGCCAAAAAGGATAGTTATGGCCAATCCTTGAGCTTGCAGCTGTCATGTTCCTGCAGTCATGTGATGAATTGGAGGCTTGGCAACTGGCATGCATTCGTATCCTGTAGTCACATGATCACCATTTGATAAATTAACAGCCAGTTTTCCACAAGCAGAGTCGGTGGGGAGTTGCAAGTCACAATAATATGATGTTGCACTGACATAAATCAGTACAGTTGTAACATTTCAGTTTATGACATTACTTAGCAACAGAGTTGCCAGTTCCAATTAAAGTTGGGTAAGGACTACTTATATTAAGACATGGAAAATGCTTGTGTAGCTGTAGGGTAAATACAAGTAGTCCTTGACTTATGATCACAATTGGGACCAGAATTTCTGTTGCTAAGCTAAGCAAGGTAATTGTTGAGTGAGTCCCTCTCAATTGTATGACTTTTTGCATTTGTTAAGTGAATCAAGCAGCTGTTAAGTGAATGGGAAGGTCACACATGTGATCATGTCGCAGTGGTAGAATACAAATTTTTTTTACTGCCTGTTCTGTGGGCGTGGTTTTGTGGGCATGGCAGGGGAAGGATACTTCAAAATCCCCATTCCCTCCCCCCTCCTGGGGGAAGGTTACTGCAAAATCCCCGTTCCCTCCCCACTCCACTAACCTGCTTTCCAGCTCCCTTCTCCTGTTCAGGGCAACAAAAAATCAGCTGGGGGGCGTGGCTAGCCTATTTGCTGCTTCTCCAAACTACTCAAAATTTCTGCTACCGGTTCTCCAGAACCTGTCAGAACTCACTGAATACCATCTCTGATCCCATGATCCCAAGACCCTGTAACCAGGGGTTGCTAAGTTATTCATTTTCATCATGTGATCATGGGGATGCTGCTGCAGCAGTTGTAGGTGCAAGAACTAGTTGAGTCATTTTTTTCAGTGCTGTTGTAACTTCGAAGGGTCACTAAATGAATGGTTGTAAATCAAGGACTATCTGTACAACATAGCGTGTGTTAACAATGGCTTCAGACTAATCTTGAGAGCATTGCTTATGTTAATTCCACTTAATACATCAAACTGGTAAGAATTTTTATTGTAAGTTATTTTTAATGGAATGGGCAAACTCCAATGATTTCTCTTAAAACTATGACTTTCACAGAGTTTGGTTTTATTTTTGCAGATTTTAAACTACCATTGACTTGGTAACTAAAGTAGTGCTTTACAATGAAAATATTAAAATTATGTACCTTTGTGGGCTTCTCTATAATCACCCTTAGACCTCGTTATATTTCCCTCAAGATAGTAAGAGATTGGTAAGAAATTAAAATTGGATTTCAAATTTCCATGAAACATCTGTGAAAAGATAGAACTTTTAAGGAAGATATATTTTTTGGCTTTGATTGAAAATCACCTTATGATAAATGTTACAGAAGGAATATACCTACAAGGATTCTCTGAACAAGAGAAATCATAGACTTCAATTTATTAGATTTTACATTTGATTTTGCCAGTTCTTAACTCAGAATTAAACAGCTTCAAACTTGAAGTCTGCTTCATTTTTTCTGAAGCCAGGGTTGAGGGAGGAAGGTATCGATGTCTACAGTCATACATAGCAAGTCCATCTGCTTGCATACTATATTTAATTATCAGTTTAGAATAACAGAATTGGAAGTGACCTTGGAGGTCTTCTAGTCCAACCTCCTGCTTTGGCAGGAAACTCTACACTACTTCAGAGTAGTGGTTATCCAATCTCTTCTTAAAAAATTAAAAACCAGTGTTGGAACACTCACAACTTCTAGAGGCAAGCTGTTCCACTGATTAATTGTTCTGTCAGGAAATTTCTCCTTAGTTCTAGGTTGCTTCTCTCCTTGATTAGTTTCCACCCATTGCTGCTTCTACCCTCCAGATGCTTTGGAAAATAGCTTGACTCCCTCCTCTTCGTGGCAACCCCTGAGATGTTGGAACACTATATCATGTTGCCCCTAGTCCTCCTTTTCATTAAACTAAACATATCCAATTCCAGCAAGTTCTTTATGTTTTAGCCTCCAGTCCCCTATTCATCTTTGTTGCTCTTCTCTGCACTCTTTCTAAAGTCCCAACTTCTCTTTTACATCATGGCGACCAAAACTGAATGCAGTATTCCAAGTATGGCCTTACCAAGGCATTATAAAGTAGTTATAACAATTTATGTGATCTTGATTCTATCCCTGTTAACCCAGTTTAGGACCATGTTAGCTTTTTTTGGCAGCTGCTACACACTGCTGGCTCATATTTAAATGATTGTCCACTAGGACTCCAAGATTCCTCTCAGTTACTACTACTGAGTGAGGTACCAAATATACCTGTGCATTTGGTTTTTGCCTAAATGTAGCACCTTACTCTTTTCACCATTAAATTTCATTTTGTTAGATAGTGCCCAATGTTCAAGTTTGTCAAGATCCTTCTGTATCTTAAGCCTGTCTTCTGGAGTGTTGGCTATTCCTGCCAGCTCGGTGTCATCTGCAAACTTATTTATCTGGGATAAACTGCAGTTGAGCAATTGGGCAAATATTTAGCCATAACTGGATTAGCTATTCAAGAAGGAACTAGAAATCAAGAGATTAACTGGCTGAAAATTGGTAACTTTGGGTGTAATATGGCCAAGTGGGTGAATTGTGATTGGGTAATTAGGTTAATTGAGCTAATTAACTTTCAGAGTTCTTGAAGACTTGGATGCAATGTCAAGTATCTCTCCTGCCAAAATGGAGAAGCTACCAGATGTGCCTCAAGAATGCCCTTTGCTTGATGTTTTTGTGCTAGCAATCATTTGACTTTTTCACCATTTAACTCGGATTCTTTGTTGCCATCCCTTTTTGGACAACAACTTCAAACTTTTATTATTTATTATTATTATTATTTCGATTTATATACCGCCCTATTTTCCCTAAAGGGAAACTTAATGGCCACCCACTCATAAATGATTTTACATATGTACAATAATGGACAAACGTTCAGCTGACGGCATGTAGCTAATATTTTATACAGTATTTATATTTAAAATGTAGTTTTTAGGCCTCAAATAAACATGTTCAACTGAACCCATCCCCCTAGAATGACTGTTAGATGTCGGACGGAATGAATAATTTATTTTTTGTAAGATACTGATAATATGAGACGGCAAAGCCCATCAATTATGTCCACTTTAAATGTATTTGGCTTTGGCTTCACTTGCCAATTTATTTATTAAATATACATGCTGCCCATCTCACTATTGCATTTAGAAATATCCCTTTCTAAAATGTTCCAGTTTAGCAGAAAGATTCATTTTACAAACAACCATGTGTTTATAGGGCAAAAAAGTTTCATCCATTTATGTAATATGAATCAGTGGAATGAACTGGAATCTTCAACGTAGAAAATTAGAAATAGAATTTACTAGCCACCAACAGTACTCGCCTTCTCCAAAACAATTTTCTCTGGATTTTTTAAAAATTTACATACATTTTGCGCCCATTACCCTAAGGAATGGGGTTAATTCTTCATGTAATGCATTATCAAGAAATTCTTATTCTCCTTAGTGTATTTCACAGCAATTAATATGGAACTACGTGATTAATTTTCTGGTAAAATAGAACATAACAAAATCAATTCGTAGCTTCCCAGGGGTTAACTGAGTGAATCAGTATTGTACAAAAAAGAATTAGGCAAAATATAGTAATTGAATGAATGCAACACAGCTTTTGCTTTCACAACCTTAAAAATAGATTTTGCCCAGAAATATTTGCAGCAATTACGACAAAGAAGAGGAAATGAAAACTATTTCATAGAGCAATTAGATTCTGGTAATTATTAGTCATATCAGTTTAATTTTTCAATTCTGTACAAGATAATGAATTTGAATATTGTGTTACTGTTTCCTACAGATCAAGTAACACTCTAGAATTCTGTAAATTAATGTAATATAAACACAGCCCACCATATATTAGTTTTATAATTGAATTGAATGCATCTAAAATCTTTGATGAACATCCACTTTTAAATAAAATGTAGACTTTAAAATAGTTATTTGCTAATTATTATGCTATTCATTTCTTCTGCTTTTGTCAATATGCAAAAATTATTTTTGTGTTATTATCCAGAAATAGAACAGCTTCTGAAAGAATGGTGACAAGTACACATTGAAGCACCACTCCAGAGACAGTTTAAAATAGCATTTTCAGTGTATAAAAGATGAAAACAGATTTCAAGTAATTAAAAAAAGCCTATCTACAATACAGCCATTTCTGTCCAGCTTTTTTTTTTAAAAAAATCATTTAAAATGGTTACGTTAGTGCAACTATAAGTTACAAATTCATATTGATTCCTGACATTTGCAGGCTCCAACTGATTCAGTAAGGGAGTACCACTTGGATCATAAAGTAATTACAACAGAATACAGGCCCACCATCATTCAGGAGGTGCCTTTGCACATTATGTCCTAGTGTAATGCACTCTGATGTCCTAACGAAATATACATGTTTCTTTACTCAGAACAGAACAATGGTTTTTTTCCCCTATGTTTTGAACATTGCCATATGAACAGCATTAGAAAGAAATTGAAGCATACAAGAAATAAACTATAGTTTCTTTTTATATCAAAATGTACTCTTGAAAATGTGTTTGGCACAGTGCTAAATCATATATAGTTAATACTAAATATTGCAGGATACAATAAAACCCTGGAGTTAACTTGTGTTTACACCCTTGTAAGGGATAAAGATACCAATTATTCAGAAATCAGCCTATACAAACTGTATAAACAATATTTATGTCTTGCTTTGAAAACCACTGATATAGTAAATTTTACATAGAAGACTGGAAAATAATATAAATGGATTTAAACAGATCTTTACAATAAGAAATTCAAATGGAAACAGACAAGTAACAAAGAGAAGTAAAAAAATTTATTGCAGTATTCGTTCCACCAGATTTGCTGGGGATCCCTTTTCTTGTATTATTTCAGGGTGACCTAATACATCAAAAATCTACATTTACAAAAACTCCTCCTGCAGGTAGGTCATAGATACTGCATGCTTTTTTCCCCCAACAGAATAAATTATATATCCAGGAAATTCTGCCATTTTACAGCCTGGAAAAACGATGCTTTCCTTGAAACTGGGCTAAGCTAAAGAAAGCCATCCGCTGCTAGGTTAAACTCCAAGAACACTTTATTAAGAACATTAACAGACTAATTTCCAACATTCACTTGTTTATTTTTTTTAAACAGAAAGGTTTTTTTTTCAAGATATAAACATTTTTTTCGTTAAACTATTATACAGTGGGAGTAAAAATGAACTGAGAAGTTTCTGCTGCACAACAGCGAAGGAAGCTCCCACAAAAATGTTTACCAAACATTTCCTTCTGTTTCCTGCATCCCAGGTGTCATTCTTACTCTTCATTAAATTGATTTTTTTTTTGCCAGAAAGTTGGTAATTTCAAGTTTTTTTTTCTGTTCTTTCCTGTAAAATTTGGCTGCATGTGTACAAATGCATTATTAGCTGGAAGTTCCATCCTTGGCGGCATACAGCGATCGTAAAGTCTGAACAACTTTATTAGTCAGCTTATTAGCACTCGTTAGAGCAATTTTTTTGTAAATAATGTCTGACTCTTTGATAGTGTCTACCCAAGGCACCAGTTTGCGGCCATCACGGCGCTTAGCCTCAGTCCAGGAGCCACTGTAGGAGCCTGCCATCCATTGAACACTGAAGCCATTGCTGGTTTTCTGCACTACTCTTGCAATTTGTGGTCGATCTTTGTACTTTGGACAGCAAATAGCGATGACATCCATGACATCAACACTTTCATTCATCTGTGCTGCCAACTCCGTAGAGTCTGAATTTCGTTTTGACCTTCTCAATGACTAAAACATTGGAGGGGAAAAAAGACCAAGTGTTACACAAAAGAACTTGATTGAAATTATTGCTTTTATTGCTTTTAATCCCTTGACGCCGGGAGTTGGGATTTTCCGGCACACATTCCATTGCCGGCAATGAGACGCGACCGCCAGCGCCAAGGGGTTAACATATCCTTGCAAAATCACATATTTTAATTTGTACCCGTCTCTTTAAACTCTTATTGATATATAAAATTATATGTACAAATGAATCATAAAGCTACATAAAAACTTGGCAACAATAAAAAGGTTACACACAATACATTCCAAAGGAAATTTTTATACTAGATATAATCTCTATGTTTTTATTGTTTTTTGTTAAAACTTTCTACAAAAAGTTGTATAAACGGTTAAGAATTTCTATCTACAATTTTTATATGCATTACATTACTCAATGTACATTTTATTATAGACTGACATTTATAAGCACATAAAATTATTTTACGTAATACGCTGCGAAATACGTTGACTCCTCCTCCGCCTCACCCCTGAAGTGCCTCCTCCTCTATCCTCCCCATCACTCTCATCCTCCTCTGTTTCAGCTGCATTGTTCCTAGGGCTGCCACCTCCGAGCAGCGAGGTAATAGCTTTGTTGCGAGCATTTGTGCTTGCTGACACTTCCCCGTCTTCTTCCTCTTCGTCAGGATCCAAGTGTTCCATAAGAAGTTTGAACTAAAAAAAGAAGGTGGGAGGGGAGGGGAGAAGCTGTTTTAAAACAAGAGAGAGATGCTACATAAAGTCCCTTTGGGTCAAGATTTTTAAGCAGAAGTGATTTGTTACAAAATTTTGTTTTCTTCCTCAGACAAACTAATTAGAAGACAAAAAAAATACTTTAGGTCTTTCCACTGTTGGCTGCTCCAACCAAACCACAAATAGTTGAAGCATCTCACCCCTTCCTCTCAATCCATCTGTAGACAATCTGCAGTTAATGATGTTCAGAAAAACTTTCACATCAGGGAACAAAAGAAAATAATTGGCTCTAATTACGGAAGGTATGTGACATACATTCAACAACATAAAATTTGCTTTTCTAAAAAACAGTTATGCACCAAACACTATGATTTGTCCCTGCAACACTTGGTTCTTTCTCACTGGTCTCCCTCCAGATACTCAAAAAATGGGCTGATCCAAGAAAATGGTTGTTAAATTATAATTAGGGACATCTAGACGTATGTCAATTTGCATACATTAAGTGACATTGCAACTTCCTTGTTGAAACCTCTGCTTTGGAAAACAGACATGCCCAGAATCTGAAGGGAAAAAGATCCCAGGGAGCAAGATGTGCAGGAGCCAGCTAGTCTGCTGTGTATATTCTGATAGGGTAAGATTTTAGTTGACTTATCCCTGGACAGCAGAACCATATTGTGTAACAAGAAAAATGAAAAGGCTGATGTATTGTGTTTTACGAAACTTTAAAACAAAGAAAATGTGAATGAAATCATTCTGTCATCAATGCTTCTAGAAATGGATTCTAATGTATTTGTTATTTAAAATACTGTATATTTCATTCAGTAACATAGATTGTTATGTTTCATATACAGTACCAGAGTTGTATGATTAAAGCAGTTCAAATATATATATTTGTATATATATATATAATTGGCATAGCTGGCTTCGGGGATTTTCCCGTGTATAAGGCATAGAAGTGTTATTGTAACGTATTCAACAAGATCTCACTTGTCATCATCAGGCAGGCTTCTGTCTGTGACTGTGACTGCGGAGGCATCGCCCCTCTTTAAATCTTGGTGGGGGGGGGGGTGGAGTGCTGACTATTGTTGTGAGTGAGTTGATTGGCTGTGCAGCTGCATCATGACTGGTAGATTGATGCTGATTGGTCTCATTTGTATGTTTCTCCTTGTTTTGAATTTCAATGGCTTGGGTGGAGGGTGGGGCCCGTCTGCTGGTCAATGCTGGCTTCCAGATGTCTGGTAGGCGGGAGGTATCATCACGTTTGTTCATGCTGTTAGATTGTTTCTCCATTTCAATAGCTTCTCTGATTATTTTCCTGTTGAGCTGTTCCGCCTTGGAGATCATTTTAGTTCCTTGAAAGTCAATGTCATGTCCTGTAGTTTTGAAATGTTGATAGAGAGATGAGGTATTAAGATGATTTTTTAAAGCATTTTTATGTTCAGCAATACGTGCACTAATCCTTCTGTTGGTTTGTCCTATGTAAGTGGCAGGGCAGCTTTTACATGGAATTTTGTAGACTCCTTGGTTTTCTAGCTGGATCTTGTCTACAAAATTCCATGTAAAAGCTGCCCTGCCACTTACATAGGACAAACCAACAGAAGGATTAGTGCTGAACATAAAAATGCTTTAAAAATCATCTTAATACCTCATCTCTTTATCAACATTTCAAAACTACAGGACATGACATTGACTTTCAAGGAACTAATGACATTGACTTTCAAGGAACTAAAATGATCTCCAAGGCGGAACAGCTCAACAGGAGAATAATCAGAGAAGCTATTGAAATAGAGAAACAATCTAACAGCATGAACAAACGTGATGATACCTCCCGCCTACCAGACATCTGGAAGCCAGCATTGACCAGCAGACGAGCCCCACCCTCCACCCAAGCCGTTGAAATTCAAAACAAGGAGAAACATACAAATGAGACCAATCAGCATCAATCTACCAGTCATGATGCAGCTGCACAGCCAATCAACCCAGTCACAACAATAGTCAGCACTCCACCCCCCCCACCAAGATTTAAAGAGGGGCGATGCCTCTGCAGTCACAGTCACAGACAGAAGCCTGCCTGATGATGACAAGTGAGATCTTGTCGAAACGTTGCAATAACATTTCTATGCCTTATACACGGGGAAATCCCCGAAGCCAGCTATGCCAGCATACCTACACCCGTGAAAATCTACGAAAACAAATATATATAATTGTTTCCACAACACCCTGTTAGGCCCCAATTAAGGGAGGAAGCATACTGTTTCCTTTTCTGCCTTTCGGCTCATCACCAGAGACCATCTAGACAGAAAGCCATGAATTCCGTTGTGTAATTTTTTTATATGTGTGTTATGTTTTTGAGCTGATCAATAAATATTTATTGATCATCTCAAAAACGTTACATACATACATACATACATACATACATACATACATACATACATACATACATACATATATAAACACCGCCAAGATATGCTGCGTCTGATTCATGAGAGGTTATATAGCCATTATCATCTACTTTAATTACTTAAAACCATTTTATCTAATGGCACAGAACTGTACAATAGCACTAGCAACAACAGACTACAATAAGTTCTATTGCTATTCATAGACTTATAAAACATTTTACAATGTTTTACAGCCCTCCCTAAGCGGTTTACAGAGTCAGCTTATTGCCCTCAACAATCTGGGTGCAATCTCGGAGCGATGGAAAGCTGAGTCAACCTTGAGCCAGTGAGGATTGAACTCCTGGAGTGTGGCCGTTTTTCACCGAAACATTGCAGCATCCCCTGGTCATGTGATCAAAATCCAGGCATTTGACAACTGTGCCAGTTGTATTTATGACATTTGCAGTGCCCCAAGGTCATGTGATCACCATTTGTAGCCTGTCTAGTTGGCGTCTGAGAAGCCAGATTCACTTAACAACTACATGATTCACTTAAGAACTGCAGTAATTCGCTTAGCAACTGTGGCAAAAAAGGTTGAAAATGTGACAGAGCTCACTTAAAAATTTTCTTGCTTAGCAACAGAAAGTTTGGGCTCCTCATAAGTCAAGGACTACTTGCATACATAATTTTTTTCTTGTATAATGATAAAAGTATTTTATGGGTTTTACATTTAGTTTGATACCTATCTCATTTCGCACCTGTGGAAAAAGTCTTATCTTCAGCCAGTAGTAAATAGTGATGTTTTAAATACTGAAAACTTACATCTAAGTATTGTTTCACTATATTCCTCTTCACATCTTCCGTGAGTCTGGAATTAGCCATATCACTTCGAAGGAAGTCCAGCGTTTGTTTTGGGTGGAAGTGAATTCCTGCTTTTCTGTTTATCGTTTTATCATAAACTTTTGCCGATTCAGAAGGTGAGTATTTCTGAATTTTACTAATAAAACAAAATAAATGTTGTAAAAAAAATTCCAGTGTACTTTAAAGGAAACAATAACAACAGACGTTCTGAATCAGTCAAACTTTTTTAACCTTATAAAAACAAATGTTAACTTACATATTTAAGTATCATTGATTCAAGTTCCAAGAGTTTAGTCCCCCACATACAATCTCACCAATTTATAAAAATAAGCTAAAATGGTCCTTACGTATCAGAAAATCCGCACAGGTTCTTCAAATGCTGTTTCAACATCAAAAGCAACAGGATGCCCTGGGAGACATTTGCAAATTCAATCAAAGGAGCTGAATTGTCTGGCAGACACTTCATGACTGCATTGATATCATTTTCTTCATCAGTGTCTGAATCAGAATTTGCACGTTTTCGTGATTTCCGGGGTTTGTGAATTTCCTCCTCGCTTTCACTGTCACTTTCACTATTGCTCTCACTTTCACTTTCTTCATCAGAGGAAGGCTTTTTTTCTTTCTTATATTTTACCATAGACTGAAAGAAAGAGAGACATGTGCTTTAGACTACTACCAATACAATACCTTCTGTGTAATTTCACAGTCATTTTAACACATTTCTCATGTTATGAGAAACGTGGTGGCATTTTGTGCAACAGCACATCAATATTGAAATATATATATGAGGTCTCAGTAATTTCATTTTCAATTTGGAATGTAATTGACATGTTCCACCAAGGAGACTGCTTAACTTTGTTACTGACAGTCCTTTGCAGCACTTAGCATGCCTCTTCACTGAATACAGCTATCTTTTTATATCTAAGAATTATCAGAAAAATAGCTATTAAAATCCTCACGAATTCTCTGCAGGTATTATTAAACAAATTCTGAAAAATAAATGAAAATTCTGAGTAAAACATCTGGCAGACTATTTCACTCATCACAAGAAGCTTCTTCACGTTTTGCTTTAAACATCGCTGGTAAATTTTATAAGAAGCAAACTACACATATGAGGAAGTTGTGGGTTTGAGAGATGGATTCCATGAGAAAAATTCACATTGCTGGCTCTTGTCTACATACTATATGGGTCTCACTGCATGGGAGTAATCGTTATGTGTGTGTGTGTGTGTGTGTGTGTGTGTGTGTGTGTGTGTGTGTGTGTGTAGAGAGAGAGAGAGACAGACAGACAGACAGACACTTCAGAGCTTATTAGCCCCAATCATGCTAGCATATATGTAGGTTTTGAAGACCTAACTGTTCCCTAAGTGTTGGGGCCAGGATGGTCAGATGAGCTCACTCTAAGTGGTATTAGTCTTCGTTGGTTATATTTTCTTGATTATATTTTGTTGATGAGGATTTTCATTCACTTTTTGTCAGTGTCATAATTGCTGTTTGCTGCCCAGAGTCATATTTCTTTGAGTTTTGAGTCACAAAAATCCATAAATAAATAGTTTTGGTGTCTTAACATTAAATATTCTTATTGAAAAATAACCAATTAATGTGAAACATTCTTTATATTTCAGAAGGGACTCAAATAAGGATTAGGGTTAATTTCTTAACATCTCTTAATTTGGGATAGGGTTGGAATGACAAGATGGAGCTGAGTGTTTACTGACCAGATGCCCTTCCTGACACCTTCATGACAGCAGATGAAGGGTCTGAATTAACATTTTTTAAAATGTAATTTATGAATAAAAGACTGCCTCTATTAAATTTAAAAACTTAAAAATTACAACTTTTGGAGAACTTAAGATTGAAAGGCTGTAGTAAATTACTTTTTAGACTTTAAATTTATACAAAGATATTCTCCTTTCATCTTCTCCATTACAGCTTTTGGTCAAATTTCACAGACAAAATTAAAATTATTCTAGGACTCTATAGGCAGTAGTAATGCAGGTGCACTGTCTTAGTTTCGACTACTTGGGAAATATCTGTCCAAGATTCTACTTTCCAATCTTTCAGTACAGATTGAATTATTTAAAGATACATATGTAAAAAATAACTTATCAAAAATAAAGATTTAAAAGAGAATTTCACTGACCTCTTTAAATGACTGTAGAAGGTTGCTACCAGAAACTGATAATGTAATATCTATATGGTGCATTATAAAAAGTGGCTCTTCCTGGGTCTGATAAGGAAAACAGCCCAGATTGTCAGCTATATACAAAAGCATATTCACCTCTGTTTTCTGTTAAAATAAAAAGATATATAGATATGTATATAAAAGACATAACCATTCAAATCCACATTTTACATACAGCGGTTAAATTTATCTAACACTAAGTAACTGGGACTTCTACCAGGGAGGAATTCTCTGTTCTATTAATACCTTTCCAGATAGTGTATCAATGGCACAGCAAGAACTGGAGGAAACTTCTTTAGACCCAGAGATCAACAGATAATTCTGAAATAGGTAGTCCTCATTTAGTGACTGCAATTAGTTCCAGTTAGATAGTTTCTATTAAGAGAGGGGAAGGGGAGGGATCCTCCCATGGAGACCATTGGGGACTGCTGTCTCATTGCTAGCCCTTCAAGGTAAAGCAGACAAAAAGCACAACCAGGGGCACTACCATAATCTTTATTGCAAAGTTACATTAAATAGAATGCTACAAAACTGGAAACAGTTTCCCCACTCCTCTCTTTTAAGTCTTCAGAAAAGAGTTCCTTCTGAAACATTTTCCAGGTTGTTCCTCTCTCCATTTGTGGACTGAGTCATTCCCATGTACTACCACATTCATTCAGATAAAGTTATCTCGCACAGCCTACTGAGCCAGACCTAATTTTTCTTCCTCCCTCACCAACCCCACTTCCAAAGCAGAAAAGAAGCAATCACTTCTTCAGCTGCTTTTCTCTATAGCACTGCAGCTTCCCTAAAATGTGATATCACGTTAACAAGTTAACAAACTCAGACCTGTGATCTTAATTAGTTAATTAGAATCCTCCCCAAATATTGTGTGAAACTGAGCAGACATTGATTAAGGTCTGCTGATTAGGTTGATACTGAAGGCTTTTGTTATCCTAAATTTGCACTGGTTGGAAAATTAATTTATTGTCATTTATTACCATCTTATTTGTAAAACTATTATTATCTAAGGCAGTTGCTAAACAAGGACTACCTGCAATTCCTAACCAACAGAAGAATCAAACAAAAATGCAGGAGCAGAGAACCTCAGAAGCAACTGTTCTATTAATCTTACACAAATGATGATTAAATTCATTGAAACCGGTACACATTGCTGGTACATATCGCTAAACCCTGCTTGGGATTTGCAAGCTGCTTTTATATAAGTCGTCCTCGTCCTAAAAACACAACTAGAATTATGTTGTGTTACAATCATACACTGAGTCATCTTGTGATAGGGTTAGGATTGGTAGAATGTCTTTGATGACTGTTTTTACCATGGTTGCAAGTTGAGTCATATGTTGTAAATCTGAATCCAATTTAACCCCCACCCCCACCCCGTTTTCTTTTTCTTTTTGCCAGAAACCAGCAAAAAATATCACAAATTGTGATCATGTGACCATGGGATGCTATAATTGGTCATAAACGTGAGCTGGTTGCTACATGGCTAAATACGATTGTGTGACCATAAGGCAAGTTCAAGTTTAAATTTAGGCCATGACTGCTTTTTCTGAGGCCATTGTTAATTTGAGGACTGCCTGTATACAGTTATAATGTAGGTAAAAATGACCAGGCTTAAATTATCCTAATATAATTTGGAGCTACTATGCATCTCATGCTGGAACAGGTGGAAAGGCATCTCATGCTGGAACAGGTGGAAAGAGAAAAAAGGATGACTAGCAGTGAGGTGGATGCATTTAGTTACTATGGCAATGAATGTAAAATTGGAAGGCCTGAAGGACCAGGTTAGGGACTGGTTGTCATGGAGAACATCTATCTATATGGTTGCTACCAATTTAATAGCATATAATCACAATAAATTCAGATCAGATTAGATCAGATTAATAAATGCACCCATAAATATGTGTGTCCTTTGGACTGCAAGGTGATCAAACCAGTCAATCCTAGAGAGACCAACCCTGACTGGTCTTTAGAAGGCCAGATCCTGGAGATGAAACTCAAATACTTTGGCCACCTGATGAGAAGGAAGGAGTCACTGGAGAAGAGCCAGGAATGATTGAGGGCAAAAGAAGATGGGGACAACAGAGAGTGAAGTGGCTGGATGGAGTCACCAAAGCAGTCAACATGAGCTTAAATGGACTCCGGGGGATGATAGAGGACAGGAAGGCCTGGAGGAACGTTGTCCATGGGGTTGCGATGGGTCAGTCACGACTTCGCAATTAACAACAACAAAGTTAAATATAGAAATCCAATGGTGAAGCTACTCTAAGCCAAAGAAAAAGCATCCATCAAGAAGGACATTCTAGAGAAGCCCTGAAAGCGTGCGTAAGACTTACAGCTGTGTCATCAAAGAGGTTGAGCAAAGAAATAAGAAAGGCTCGCCGGTGTTGCCGATTCCCTCGGATCATGGAGTAAAGATGGGAACACAAAGCGCTGCTAGATTCATCCTGTCTAAAGCCCCTCACAGGATCTTTTCGGCAGGTATTGATTGCCTGTTGTACTTGGTAAGACATCTTCATACCGGCCACTGCTTTCATCTGAAATTGAACAAAATGTATAATGCCTACATATTTCTTACTCCAATCTGAACGAAGTTATTGCCAAACAACTTCCATGCCATATTCTAAATGACTCTGCAGCCCTTCAGATTTCATATCCTCCTCTCCCCAAATTTCATTTTGATTCTTGCTCTTCCTATTCCAACTGTTTGTAACTATTTAACAAGAATAGACAAAAGTTTGTTGTAAATAAATTCTTATTTTGAAAAAAATGTAAACACAACTGGTTTGTAGAGAACAATTCAACTCTGCACCTCTTAATCATGAGGGGATGAGCAATTGCATATAGTAAAATCTTACATCCAATATTGATAAACAATGACTATGTAACATTTCTCGTTGAGCACAGCTGGCTCATCATGTCTAACTTATGCAGGTTGGGTTTAAATATGCCTTTCTTCTACAAGGAAGTGTATACATTTCTTGCTTCTAAAAACATATCTCTCATGTCATAGCTTTTGTTTTCAAGAAGAAACATGTCAAAATTCCACATGCAAACTTTAGTAAAAGTCCAGATAGAATGCATGTGCTCAATTTTTGTATATTAATAGGAACATATTTTCTGTTTCATTTTTTTCAGCTGCAGAAACTGAATTACCATATCCTTTTTATTGTGAAAATAACCTACTGATAATGTTATGTTTCTTCTGATGTGTGTATTTTTATATAAAAATACAGAAAAAGACAGAACTGATACTTAATTTATTAAGATAAATGGAGGCCAACATACATGAATAAACCCAGCGTATTTTTTGTCTATTTCCACCAGCTGTTGGTCTGCTTTGTTCCTCATAGAAGGCTCTGGATCTGTGCCCATTGCTATTAAATATGGTACACACTGCAAAAAAGATAAAAACATCATTGAAAGAATTCCATATTTCTGCTTGTGAAGAAAACAGAGAAAAGGGAAACAGAAAAGTATAAATACTATCTCTCTGGTATATAAAGTGCTCAATCACATTCTTCTCCCATCTACCATCCTTACTAAGAGGATGAGAAAGAACAGTTTCCTCCTAATAATAATAATAATAATTTTTAATTTATAACCCGCTCTCTCTCCCCGAAGGGACTCGAGGCGGGGCACAGGGAATTAAAATACTAATAAAAACCACAAACAGAATACAGAATACAAGTTAAAACGAATTAAACTCACCCTGCGCTAAAATCCCATCTAAAAGCTAAAACTAAGCCATAAAAACCCCTAAAAACAGTTTAATTACCCTAGGCCAGCCAAGCAGAAGTATGTTTTTAATTTTTGACGGAAGGAGCGGAGGTCCGTGGTTGTTCTAATTTCGGGGGGAAGGTCTTTCCAGAGGGTTGGGCCCGCCACAGAGAAGGCCCTTCCCCTGGGCGTCGCCCGCTGGCATAACCTAGTGGACGGCACCCGGAGAAGTCCCTCTCTGTGGGAGCGAATCGGCCGCAGGGATGTATGGGGCAGGATGCGATCCCGCAGATAGCTAGGTCCTGTGCCATGGATAGCAGATGATTCTATTATTTGTCAAATGATCCCAGCCTATCATTTCAGAAAATAGGGAAAGACTTCATATTTCCTCTGAGCAAATATGGTCAATGAGCTTTCTAAAGTATTCCCAGCCATAAACCAAAAATATTGTGCAATCCCATCTATTAAGACTCAAGGTTAGGAAGAAAGAATCCAGTAATATTTTACATTTGCTTGTGCCTTTTGCTGTTCTCTCTATATCACTGCTGCCTTTTTCTATTTACTATATTATTAGACTCCTTGGAAATGTTTATGATACTGAAAAGCAGGGGGAAAAGAAATTGATAACTATAAATATTGGGCATGGACCATGTTACCTACAAGCCAATCTTCTCCAAACAGAGTCTGCTGGTCTTGAGTAATCAGCCCAGGAAATGATTCCAGAACTCTGGAATCAGAAGGTGCTTTTTTCTGTTGTAGCCTGGTAATTCTAAAATAATCCCTAAAGTCTATATTTCACATTAAGAATTATGGGATGTATATTCTTCTATCTGATGAGGTTTTGGGAACCTGAGGGGCTCATTACATTATGCTTTTAAAAAGTGTTTGTTTTAAATTGATTGATTGATATAATAATAAGAATTGTCTGGAGTTTGTGAAATCAGATTAGATACATTACAACCAAACCAAATAAACTATGTAAGTAAAATAAATACTTAAATAATTTTTTGCTCAGCATCCAAAAAAATATCCACATCTTAAGTATAAAAATATAGTGATTACAACAGATTTCTGTACTTTCTTATTCATTAATAAGCTCTAAAGAACAATGTGTGCATTGCTCCCAGTCAATATTTTGCAGAATTGTGAACTTAAATATACAATTATATACCTGAACTGGATGGATAAGACCCTGGTTTAACGTGAGTGCAATAACATTGAGCGCAAAATGACGAACACTGGACTGTGCGTGAAAGAATGCTTCTAGGACTTGTTTGAGATATAGCTGCATGATGGAGCTGCTCATCCCTGAGGAAATATCACCCATTTCTTTCAGATCTTCTTGCTTTGCTACCTTTTTCCCTATAAAAATAGAAAAGAAAGGAGAAATCTTATCATAATATCCATTTGTTTATATGTGTACATGTTGAATGCATATTTTGCATTTCTCTTATTGCAACCTAATTGAAGCCCACTTTGTGAAGTAAGATGGAATCACCCACATTAACGTGCCAATCTCCATTAACTGATAAATTACTTGAAGAGCTACCTTAAATCACCAATCTAGAGACATGAAGAAAAATGCAGAAGGGCTGTACTGTTTCAGATCACAGATTGAATAGGCTGGATTATTTAAGGCGGTAGGTAAAGATAAATAGTTTTAATTTGCCTATTAAAAAAGCACGCACATACCCTAAAAACCTTCTTCTAAGGGAAAGGATGTGCTCACTTCCCAACATCTGTCACAGCAATAAGAAGCAAGAAAAAAGGTATCAGGTGTAAGATGTGTCCGGGAAAGAAGGGTAGACTGTATAATTATAATGAAATCTGCCTGAAGAAGCATAGTAACATGTTAAGCAAACAGGTCTTGAAGTGTCCTTAGATATAAGTGCATACAATTAAGATAAATAAAGCAGAAAAAAAGAGGAAAAATAGGTGATGGACTAAACATAGAAGCGAGTTCTCTGCTATGCATCCAAAAAGTGAAAAGAATTCTGGGAGGACAGGATCTTGATTCAAATAAAGAAAATAATGGCTTTCCATATAGTATTTGATTGAAAAGAAGGTCCATTAGGGTCAACTCAATATAACAGAACAAACAAAGAATGAAATAAATATGAGAAGACCACCAAAAGCTTACTTGGGTGTTAGAAATATAATACAACTTTGATGAAATGCTCCAATTGTTTTAATATTCAGTCAAAAGAATAAAAATGCTGATTGCTAGCAGAATTATCAAAGCAGTTCCCTTTGATTGATAAGCAATTGGGTTTCTACATAATGTCAATGTGTTTCAAAATTTCCAGCAAAGAGTCAGAAGTATCATATTTGCCAACCCTAAGAATCTGAATATCAAATTAATGGTATTTGATCATGGTGCCAAGACTCTGCTTGAGTGGCAGAAAATACAGTTCTGCTCAAGTTGAACAACTTGAACCAAGGTTCATATGGCCACCAGCCATTATTAGGATGCAGTCTGCATTGTCCCAGTTGTCCCAGTGAAAGTTTGATGTTAACAAGGAATAAATAATAAAGACTTGCAGGGAAACATAAAGAACCTCTGGTCATTTATGCTCTGAAACACTTCTCTCTGTGAATCTGCCTGATTCTGTTCAGCTATTTAATGGAAATGATTGATGACTAGCCTCATGATACCAAGTTAGGATAATGAAACATCTACAAGAGAAGCAAGCAAGCTCAAAGAGCATCAAGGACCCTTCATTTCAACCCTGAGCTACAAATATTCACATTTAATGATTGGTGGTATCATATATTTTGCAATGCAGTATCAGTGCTTTAGTTTTTCATTTTATCTAAGCACACATGTTGCTATATCAATCGTGATTGGAGCCTTCATAGTGATACCTAAAAGACATCTTCACTATCTGGAAATATGGAATTTATCAGATCTGCACACTGATTTTATTTTTTTAAAAACCCATCCAGCTTGGTACTGCCTATATTTTTAGATGCTACCTTAATAATTCTTAGGTTGTTGATTAGGACTTGAATTATTAAGTTTCCACCAATGTTAAACAGTGAATCTAACTATATAGATTATCCACCCTTAATAATAGTAATAGAATATCCTGCAAGAAGATCGCACAGTCTTACAAACAATGGCATGACAAAGTAGAAACAATTGTGCATTGGAATGGAGAAGTAAATGGGGATAACTGAGGTGGCAATACCAGGGGATGGTAGAATAGAAGATAAATAATTGAAGAAGGCTACGAAGTATCAAGATCTGAAAATCAAAATTGGATGATTATGGCAAAAACTGGCAATGGTGGTCCTAGTGACTATAGGCACACTAGGTACCAGAAAGGTAAAACCCTAGGTGGCAATTTGGAAAATCTGTGCATTGACATCAATCAATTGCAAAAGGCGTTCTCTACCTGTTGAGACTACCTTCTCAAAAATCTTACCTAAAAAGAAGTTGGAGCTGGCAGTAGTCAAATATCTCCAAATGTTTTTAAGAACTACAAATGTCCAAGAGGATTTGTCTGTGTATACCATTAAATGTAAAAATCAGGATTACAGATGAGGCACATATAACCTGCATCGGATACCAGGTGCCACAACTATCATCAAATACAAATAGATGTAACATGCATCTGAACATAGATAGTGAAACAATAAGAATCCCCCCTCTCATTTTTCAGAAAGTCATTTTCTGAACCTCTAGAGCAAGTCTTCGGACTGACTGTAAAATAGCAACTAAGTCATGATTTGAAAACAGTAAACAACAGAAAACAGCGATTAATCTACATTTTTGCCTTCAGAAATAAATCTAAGGAATCAACTAAAATGAGCAAAGCAAGTGATAAAGAGTATGAACTGCAAATCCTAGCCCTGCATGCAAAGCCTTCTTCAGTTAAAGAAATAATAATCAGTCAAAACTGAGGTCTTTGGTATAATTCTGAGTTCAATATAAATACCAGTTCTGATAAAATAAACATCATGTTTCTATGTTCAACCCTTCTGTAGTTCTTTCAGTTTAATAACTGAAGACCAGTTAAATTTAATTAGTTTAGTTTCATTTAGCATTCTATGGCAAAGAGTTTAGGGAAGAGCCACTCAGAGTCAGCTTGTAAGGTGGTGGCATAAAATTAGATGGATGGATGGATGGATGGATGGATGGATGGATGGATGGATGGATGGATGGAAAGAGAACTGCCAGATATGTTTAATTTCAAAACCAAAATTGGAAACAGAACCTATAATTCTAAATAGGACAGAACTGAAATTCTAAAATGGACAGATATGTGACTGATAAAGAGGTACAAGATTTTCTATTCATGTATTAGAATCAATCAACATAATGATGAGCTTTTGTTTAGATTTGATCTATTCAATTTGTGGCCCATGAGCTGCATGCTGCTCTGGACAGCTGGTAATGTGGTCCAGTATTATTTTGAGATTTATATACATTAACTATGTTATATATTTTATATGCGGCCCAAGACAATGCCTCTTCACTCAATGCAGCCCAGGCAAGCCAAAAGGTCACGCACCCAAGGTTCAGATTGCTAAAACTGAGACAAATAACTCAGTTGCATTATGGGCTCTTGAAGAATAGAGAATTGTTCCCTTGGGCATGAAATCAATTGTCAACTCTACCAAATGTCCTTTTCTAAGTCACAAAACCCATTGTCAGTTGAGAATTATACATTCACATAGCCGGAGTCCTTTTGGAAAGTATAGTGGAAAAATAAAAACATAATTTGAAAATAGGAACTTGAGAAAGGAAAAAAGGAATATAATAAATAAATGATGACATATGCTCCACTAGTCTTCAGTAATGGCAAATATGAAGAATGTTCTCTATAATATTGCTGCAGAAAATTTTAGAATCTGAGCACACTAGGAGGAAAGAGTGGTTTCTGCCAAACTTTCTTAATTTCTGTGAATAAAGCTCAACATAAGTGAAATATCTAGATGGGTTGCCAACAGAAAGTTCATTAACATTACATTTTACCTATCTCACTCTTCATAGGAAAAAGATACATGGACTCTGAATTTTGGTATTTAATATTAGTTTGATACTATATAATCAATTACATTTAAAATATTTATTGAATGCAATTGTATTTATCACTCACATTCTCTATCTGCCTGCTGCATACGTGTATCTTCCTCTTGAAGGTATGTCTGGAGATTTTTCAACACCTGGATTTTTAAATTTACTGAGCAGTTTTTATCAGAGAGAATATTATTATACAATGTCTTCACCTCTTGTTCAAACATTAGACCTGGGTGTTGTATGAAGGCGAATCCTGAGGAAAATAAGAAAATGCAGCTGAATAAATCTTTTTGCAGAGTTGAATTTGTAACTTTATATATAACTTTCTACCACAGGAAATGTTATGTTTCCCTGTATTTTATTGTCTCCTTACTTATACAAACATTTCAATACTATCTGGCTTCAAAACCCTTCAGCTTTAATTATAAAGTTACAGAATTAAGAATGTCAAACCATGTACTCATAAACGTAAGTTACAAGAGCAGCTCAGATTCTTTGTTACTATAAATACAGATTTTTCAGTTGGCACCGAATTGTTTATCATCTGAGCTGTTCAGGACCCGAGGTCCTACTGTATATGATATCTTTCCTCCTTTAAAGAGGCATTTATCACTCCAGAATTTTGTTACACATACTATGACCAACTACTGAAAAAAACTAATGCAAGGCTCTGACTCGAAGGTGGCACAACTCCTGTTTTGCGGAACTCTGCTCCTTGATCTCTGGAAGCTTAAAACAATCCAAAATGGTATGCAAAACTCTGCCCATTTGGTATATAATTTGAAGAAATGTGAACTATTTTATCTTTGACAAACCCCACAAAAATGTCACATTAGCTAATGGTTAGATCTTCTTCCACTTCTCTGTCAAAAGGGTATGGGCAACCCTAAACAAGGCTATTGGATGCATATCTGCAGGTGCAGTAAGAGCAAACAAGTAGAAACAGTTTGTCACTACTATTACCATAGTATAGTATCAAACATGAACGTTTAACTGTATTTAGCTAATTCACTCTTTATGTTTTCCACCTAGTACTACTCTGACCATCCCTTGAGCCATCTCATTTCCCAGAGGTCTTTAGAATATCAAGAAGTCCTCCAGGACATATGTTAAAGCAGAAATCACTTAGTGCCAATTTTGTTTAACATGCTAATCACTCCAGAAACACCAGTTCCAACATGTTATTATTGCTTGTGTGCATCAGGAGACAAATAACTTGGAAAAAGCATCTTTATAGAGGCTATTAAATCATGACCCCATTTAGAATTCACACCCAAAGACATGGAGATTGAAGTCACTTCAACAATAAAAGCCTAGATGATCTCTATACCACTATCAATATGAAATCAGGAGCTCAAGAAGGCAGTCATAGCAACATCTCTAGTCACAATTAAAGGTCTCACAATAAATTATTGCCTCAACCCCACCCAATTTCAGTATTGGGGCTATGATGCACAAAGAATAGTGGTGACTAAATCTTCGATATGGTCATTTCCCCATCCCAGGGGTGGGTTTCAAAATTTTTGGAACAGGTTCTGTGGCTTGCTGGCCATGTGACCGGGTGGGAGTGGCTTGCCGGCCATGTGACCGGGTGGGAGTGGCCAATTTGGAAAATGTGAAACTCACTTAACAATGGTCTTGGTTAGCAACCAAACTTTTGGGTTTAATTGTGGTCATAAGTTCTCTCTCTCTCTCTCTTTCTTTTTCTTTCTTTCCTTCTGTCTTTCTTTCTCTCTTTCTCTGTCTCTCTTTCTTTCTCTGTCTCTTTCTTTCTCTCTCTCTTTATTTCTTTCTCTTTCTCTTTTTCTTTCTCTTTCTCTCTTTCTTTCTCTTTCCCTCTTTCTCTCTCTTTCTCTGTCATTTTTTCTTTCTTTCCCTCTTTCTCTCTCTCTTTATTTCTTTCTCTTTCTCTTTCTTTCTTTCCCTCTTTCTCTCTCCCTCTCTTTCTCTTTCTCTCTTTCTTTCTCTCTCTCTCACCTTCTTTTTTATCTTTCTCTCTCTCTTGTCTCTCTCTCCTTTGTTTGCCCATCTGTCACTCTGTGTGTGTGTGTGTGTGTGTGTGTCTGTCACTCTCTGGTTCCCCCCTCCCTCCCTGTCTCTCTGTGTGTCTGTGCCTCTCTCTGTCTATCTCCCCCCCCCACAAACCTCCTCAGCTCCAGGAAGTAGCCTGACCGGCCCGCCAGCCCACTGGCTGTATTTACTCTCTCTCTCTCTCACCCATCCACCGGACGAAGGAACCTGGCGTCTGATGGGTGAGCAAGCGAGCGAGCGAGCAACCGCGGCCAGCGGGCCAGAGGATTTTTGGGCGCTGCCGCAGCAACTTTCCTTACCCGCCCGCCGGCCACAGTTACTTCCCTCCCCAATCTCCCTCCTGGCCGCCCACGCCAAAGTCGGGGACCCCCTTCTGCACCCCTTCCCCCCCCACAAGGACAGACCCCCCTCCCTCCCCAGACCCCTCCTCTTCCCCTTCCCCCCACTCCCCTTTGCCCGGGACTCTCCGGGCACCGCTCACCTTCTGCAGGGCGCGCACGTTCTCCTCGCCCAGGAGGCCGCTGGCGCCCTCGTAGAAGCCGCTGGCCGCCCTGCGGAGGTTGTTCTGCTTGTCGGCACCCCGGGACTCCCGCGCCCCCGGCCCGCACAGCAGCAGCAACAGCAACAGCGCCCCCCGCGCCGGCTCGCCATGGCGCTCGCGGGTGGCTCGTGCGCTCCAGCCGGGCGCGCTTGCCTCGGCTCGGCGCGAAGCGCCCCCCCCCCAAGCCTCTGCATTCGCGCCAAGCGCGAAAGGCCCACCCCGGCCCTGGCAGCTTCAAACCTAAAGGGCCCAGGCCGGGCCTTGAAACTCTTTCCCTGTTAGCGCGGCTGGGGAGGGGGGGGCCTTCGCGCACCTAGCATGCCTTCCGCTGCCCCCCCTAGCCATGCTAACAACAAAAGAGCTTCAAGGCCCGGCCCCCGCCCTTTAGTTTTGAAGCCTCGCAGGCTAGGGGCGGCGGAAGGCAGGCGCGCTAGCCTGCACGAACCCCCCCCCCCAAACAGAGAAACAGCTTCAAACGGAGGTTTTGACGGAGCGAGCCACGTGTTCCGGAAGTAACTTCCGGGTCCATCGTCCAACGGGATCGGCCAGGATCTCTAAATTTTACCAACGGGCTCGCGCGATCCTGGCCGATCCCCCAGAAACCCACCCCTGCCCCATCCCTTCCTAATCCGGTTCCTATGACAAGTCCACACACGCTCATGATGAGTAAATGTGGTCTTATAGAATACAGACCAACAACACTGAGATCACCTAGGCATAGAAGAAAGGCAGGGCCAGAAGTGGGGACTAGCACAAGTGCAGGCAACCTTTTTCTTGTAAAGATTGTTCTAGTACTTTGTGCTATACCTGCAACTGTCCACAACTGCTCAACCAATTTCATTGTAATTTTAGTACAATGACAATAAAGATTATTATTATTATTATTATTATTATTTACATTTTATAGTTATTGCAAACTGCATAAATACAAAATTATTAATCTGTTTTAAAAAACAGAACTATACAATAGTAAGCTGCATCAAAGACACACAATTAGATATACAAAACTACATGCTAGCAAATTTGCATCGTAATTCCTTTTCTGAATACAGCCACTTGCTACAGACTAATAATCCCAACTATATTAATAAATTATCTTGGAATATTTTATTGAAGCGGCAATGATCACAAGCAGCTACTGATATACATAATAAGTATTTCAAATCTGATGTAAAATCTTACCTAGACCAATGATGGCTTTTGTTTGTACCTCCTCATCTGAATGCTTGGTAAAATACATTAGCAATTCAAGTACTTTATCCTTTATGTTAACCTGTTTAAAGAGGAAAAGGGTACAATAATTAAAAAGTCAATGAAAGTTTCATTCCCATTTAAAAACTTTTTTATTAATATCTAAAAACAGAAAAAATCGCTGTATTAGAGGTTTCCATCCATCCAAATATACATTTAAATATTGTATTACCTTGCTGTTGCCTTTAAAATCTTCTTGATCAAAATCAAAATGCCGGCATAGAGCTCCAACAGTAAAAAGGGATCTTAGGAGTGCTGGTTTATTTGCTGTAAGTATAGTGCTATTTGGATCTTCTTGATGTTGACTTTTTAGTTTTGAAAGTGCACCTAAATAACAAAACCTGTTTTATAATGCTGTTTTCATAAACATTGAATATCTTTAAAAGAATATTCATTAAAAAAATCCAAATATTTAACTTACCATAGTATCTATTAAAACAAGCCCATACAAATTTAAAATTCTGTGTAACTTTGTTAACAACAGCTCCAAGACAGCTAACACAGTGCTGCACTACCTAGAAACAAAGGGGAAAAATTATTGCAGAGTAGTGGAGAAATCAATGCCCTACTCTTAATGTACAGAGTTATTTAGACTTCAGGGCCATCATAAAAATGGCATATTATTTATTTTTAATAATTTCTATCTTCTTTACTTAAACAAGTAAAGTTTCATTTACTTGTATACAAAAATAAACAAATATTGTTTTAAGTAAAATATTGTTTTATTTAAACAATATTCAAATAATATATGAATAGTTAAAATAAAAAGTGAATTAGCTAACCATATTTTTATATCCATAAAATCAGCATGATGACTACAGTTTCAATGTTCCCTTTCAAATACAGCATTTTCTACTGCAGTAAAACAATATGATTTTTTAAAGTAGAAATTAAACCTTACTGTCATGCCATATTTGATTATGAGCTTCATGAGATCTTCTTCCATAGTAGCAAGAAAAGTCTCACTTGGGTGTTCCATCAATGGCACTACCAATTCTAAGATCTTTGCAACATTGCAGATCACCATGAAGTCATTTTGGTTCTATAGAAAATATTGCATTCAATTAATTATGTCTATTGTGATCATTTACTATAACATGAAAAGCTCAAGTTCAACATTAAAATAAAGCATCCATGCCAGTGAATGCTACAACACCATGGAATAACAACTGAGCAGTCACAACTTGTTTTCATGAACTAGTACCTTTTTTATTGTGCAACTCTCATTACTCAAATGGTAGCTGAGAAAATCTTAGAGAACTGACAGACTGGGTTGTTTTTATCCTACTTTAGAATCATTTAAATGATGAAAAATGGGATAGAAATGTTAGAATGAAAATAAAAACATACAAAACATAGAAACACAAAGTTGGAAATGGCAATTAAGTCCAACCCCTGCTCAGTGCAAGAATATAAATGGAAGAAGTCCCAGAAAAAAAGCTACGTAGTTTTTGTTTGAACATCTCCTCTTTCCACATTTCCAAACTCACTACTCTCTGGATAATCAATTCCATTATCAAATCGTTCTTATTTTTCTAAAAATACTTCAAAGTAAGTCATTTAACAAGCAAATTTAAAACCTAAAAAAATAGATGTAATAAATTCAAAAATAATTTTAAAGGAGCTTATTAAACCACAACAATGGGAATGATAAAAATTAAATAGTAGTAAGAACAACCCTAGAAGCGGACAACTAAATAGTCTCAAAACAGATTTTACTGGTTTCTACCCACACATTAATCTTAACTTCAGCTGAAACAGATACTATAAAGAGAAGCAATTTGGATGTTTTAATACTTACACTGCATTTAGTTGTAAGATATGGTTGCATGGTCATAGCATGTTTGACCATTAACTGAGGCCTGATTTTGCTGAATAAAAATAAAGTGGTTATGCAAGCTACCAAGCGACTTGAATTCACACCCTTGTTGTCAGAATCTGGAAAAGAAATATCATTATTTACATAAGCCCACACAAATACTCATCTGCCAATCAGTCATTAATCTAAATGGCCAGCTGAAACAAGTCTCTCAAGTGAAAATATGTATAGTTGGCCTGATTATGTGTATCATCACATTGTGCTGCAAAAATAAATGGTTCCTGACTGGGAAAGCCCTGGGCACTACACAGTTCCTTTATCCTTTCATGTGCTTTGTAAGCCACTGTTTATGATAGCCCAAACAGATATTATTGATCAGGCCAATACCTGATTCCAGTCTTAAAGCTAGTACTATTATCACAGATTTCAGACATTATTCAGTTTTAAGATCAATATTATTACCATGACAATATTTTAAATAAATGAATAAATCACATAGCAATAGAAAACACTATATTCAAAGAACCAATATTATTTTTCCAATATAAATTAAACAAACAGTGCAGATTTTAATATCTATAAAGTCTCCCTTTAATTGTGATCCCTTGCATTATAATAATATGAGCTCATCTGGACAGACCCCTTTCTCATATTCCTCTTCAAAATGACCACAAGGAATCAAAATCAAAAAGATAATTGATGTTTCACATAGCAGTTTCTTTTAACTTTTAGCAGAAGTACCTAAGTGATTGAACTCCTACTTTCTTGGATGACAGCAAATCATGTGATCTAGTTTTTGTATACTATGTACTATTCCTAAAAGCTTTCCAAATGTATACTGAGGCTAAAAGCCTGAGGCAGAAACACCAAGAACATAATTGAAGAATAAAACAAAACCGGGATGCGATTTGGCCTTCCTTTGCACTGCAATTCTGAAAAATTATGCAATTACTTCTAGTTTGTCCATTCATAAATGATAGAACTTTGAGAAGGAAAGACTCACTGGAGAAGAGCCTAATCCCCATTTCACAGAGTCGTTGTGAGGAAAATAGGAGAAGGAAGATATGTTGGACATGTTTGTGACCTTGAACTATTTGTAAAAATAATAAAGGCAAGATTAAAATAAATAAAATAACCAAATAAGTTCTGATCTCAAATTCGGCTGAGATAAACCATTATGCCTTGCTGTTTTAAACATTTTCCCTTTTGAAATTTGATGAAAAGTAAAACCCCTTTATCTAAGGGTCCACTCTCACAACAAAGTATCTAAAATTCATTATAATAATTATAATAATAATAAATAGTATTATAGTATTTATTCCTTGTGTCCATTAATATTAGTGGTCATTTTGTTTTAATTTTTAAAGAACCAGAACACTGAGAAATTAGTCTCTTAAATTGCAAAGAAAAACCTTTTCCTGAGGGAAATAAGACACATCAAAAAAGTTTTGCCTCTTTTGGAAGTATTTTTCAACCACCCAGAAATTTTTGCTGCCACCCAATGGCTTATAAGAAAGTTGTTTTCTATTTCCATAGGAAATCTAGTGGCTTGTAAGTAGGAGTACAATGCAAGCAATAGAAGACTGGAGAGGCCTTTCTTTCTTTCTTTCTTTCTTTCTTTCTTTCTTTCTTTCTTTCTTTCTTTCTTTCTTTCTCTTTCCTTCCTTCCTTTTCCCCCTTCCCTTTCCCTTCCTCTCCATTCTATTAATTCCTTGCACTGATATAAATTTCATTGTCTCTGAGGGGCTAATCTGTTGGTGGCTTTTAACAAATTAGGTAGATTTGTTTATGCAGGAGTGGCATTGCCTAAATGCTCAAATGTAAGTTTGCTCAGAAATGCTTCCCTAGTCATGTTATAAGAAGCAGAAATAAAGGAAGAGATGAAAAACAATAGGTTTAAAAGAAGCAGAGGAAAAGAGATAAGAAAAATCTGTGCACACAACGAAGGAGGAAAATAAGTGTCTTTAGGTAAAAATAAGATTGCTACCAACAAGCTATTTTAATTTTAAATTGCTACCAACAAGCTATTTTAATAGTATATGATTGAAATGGCAGTTGCTTTACCTGCCAAAGATTCTTCATTCTTCAGAATATGTTCAACCAAATTGTCCACAAGTTGAGTACAGGCTTTCTTGACAGGCTTGTATGAAGCATCCTCTTCTGATTTTAGCAACTGTATAATAAACAGAATATAGTCTTTTGAAAAAGAAAATTAAAGACAGAATCTAACTGGATATAACAAATATAAACCACTAATTTGAAGTAATAATGGACAATAGATTACTCCAAAATACATTTTAAGGAAACTTATTTAAAGTTAATTTAAATTGATTTTTATTTAGAAGCTTAAACAGTCAATAAATATTTATCAAATAGTAAATGTTATTGTAAAAAAATGTGAAATAACTCATTTTGCTTGTTATGCAAAGGTATATTCATTTACTGCTTATCATAAACCTGGGCTACAAGTCTTAAAGCTGTTATAATGATTTATAACTTAACTAGGATACATGCTTTAATAAACATGCCAAGAAAATTAAGCTAGGCAAAGTAGCCTTTAAGAATTAAGAATAATATTTAAAAAGCATTAATAAGTAAGCAATATGAAGAAGAAATACATCCATGAAGTAATGTAATTCATTTTTAAATTATCAATAGTGTCTTGACTAACGGATGGAGGAGGCATCTCAGCATTCCAATTTAGAACCAATATTTCCAAATACATTGGGGGAGAGATTCTTTTCTTTTCATTTCTTTTGTTTGATTTACCTACAAAGCAATAAGGAAGTCATTTTTACTGATAATGGGATCCCCTGAATTCTTATTAGATTGTTAATTGACCTTGACACTTTGTATTGATTAATTTGAATATCCTTTTCCTACTTGTTGTGTTACTGAAAAGCTGCATCAATTCTGTTTGAAAAAAGATTTTTTAAAAAGGTATTTGAATGAAATCAAGGTCCATAATATCTGAATCATTACGTACATTCTGAAGAAGCTGTTCAAACCAATCATATCCTGTGTCTCTACAAGCTGCAACCTATGAAAAAGAAGTGCAAAATTTATTTGTGAATACATTTATTTAATTGTTACATTCTGAGTTTACATATTAATACACAGAGAATATCTATAAAATACATCAATTTCTTATAAATCTGTTCATAATCCATCAAAACCACCAAATTATTGGAAAGAAACCTGTAAGTTTGAACACAGAATGCTAAAGTAATATAGTAGGACAAATGTTTTCCCCCCAGAAGTTTAGTCTATTGACATATCAATGCTATTTTCACAACACTATTTTAATTGACATTTAACAGATTAAGTCTCTACTGAAGCATTTGTACATCTTCAACTTTCATACAAAAAAAGTTAATTGTTCATACCTAGTAAACAAGGAGTCCAAGTAAAACGGATTGCTAAATTAAATTAGGGTCTTAGCTGAACTTGGTAGCATTATATAATGCAATTACATATTTTTTCTCCCATGTTATGCTATTTCAATCTTTCTCACTAATTTTTAAAAATTCAAATGCTATGCTACAAGTTTTATAAACACAAACCTATTGGGAAAGTTCTACATCATATTAATCTAGCCAATAAAAACAAACAGCTTTAAAATATGTTGATAAGTGCCTAAAAGGTTGGACGCACATATTGTGTTAAATCGTGGTCCAATTAATTTGTTAGGCAACACAGCATATAACACAACGTCTTAGACAAGATGGCTGGGATCAGACACTACCCAAACACAAAATCCAACAAACCACACTGTAAAACAGCAGTACATAATGCGTAGTTCTCCAGATGTTGGCAGACTGTCCTTTTTATCATACTTTGCCCTTTGCCAGCTAATTAGAGCTAATGAGAGATATAGTTCAATAACATCTCTACCCTTCTTTTATCAAATAGCCAACTTTTACTTAGCATATGTAGCAATAAAACAATATTTTCAGAATTTTCAAAACCCAACCAAAAAAATGAAGTATCTGTACTACATGTAGCCCTTGCCCTATATTCATTCATTTAGCAACCATTTGAAGTTATGACAGCACTGAATTAATGATGAATACAACTGGTCCTTCGAGTTCTGGCTAACCCAACACTCCTACAGTCATGTGATTCTGAACTTAGAACTTGGCAATTCATTCAAATGACCAATTAATTGACAAGTGCCCCATCATCACCATTTTCAATCTTCCCTGCCAGATTCCCTAGAAAGTCAATGGGAAGGGAAGATTACAAATTGCTGGGGCACACATTCTCCCCAAACCCCTCTATGCTCATGCTGAATTGGCCACTGCATTGGACAGCCTCCCTGATCCTATGCTTTCCTCACACCCTCCATGACTTACATCCCCATGTAAATTTTCCGACCCGTAAGACATTTTTCGTGCACCCCCTCATATCCTTAATGATCTGCGTAGAGCCGGAGTGTCCAAACATGGGAACTTTAAGACTTGTGGACTTCATTTCTGGGAGGTGAAGTCCACAAGTCTTAAAGTTTCCAAGTTTGGACACCCTTGGCATAGAGCTTCTGTCATATTTCTTTGCTGATTCATTCTCACACACTCCAACACCCCAGCACACACTGCACTTATGTACCCCCCCACCTGCATGGTGATTCTTGCACTCCCCCTCCTTCTCTCCCATGTAACCCCTAACCCTCTCCAACCTGTACCATGCCTCCAGCACATCCCCTAGCAACCTCCCCAAACCAACTCACAACCTTCCCATACCTCTCATGCATCCTCCCTGTCATCCTCCTGCACTCCTTTGTTCCCTCTTTGATCTAATAGCAGCCATTTACCTGCCTGCAGGGTCTGGGACTTGTAAATTACTACCAGCAGGAAGCTACCTCATGTAACGACTGTGGGATTCAGTTAAAAATGACAATTGGGACTGGAGGAATTTCTGTAGCTAAGCAATGCTGTCACACTGGACAACTACATTGTGTCCATTCCCAATTGATGTTGAAACTCACAGACTACCTGTATTGCATTTGTTTGAGTGACACCAAAAAAGAACACTTAGTCTTAAAAAGATGAAAAAGAAATAGTAGGAAAATATACTTGAGAACACAGTTAGACATAAGTGTTTGCTACAACTGAAATAGTCCCATTCATACCACATCTGTGATGTTCAGGATTTTTCTGGTCATAGCTTCTTTGTCATTATGTGGGGTTGGAGTGAACCATAATTTCTGGAATGTCTCATTTACCAATTTCTGTAAATAAAAAATATATCTATTAAGAACATTAACTCATTAAACCTTGTAAGAGAAAAAAGTATAAATTTCAATAAGCAGTATTATTACCACCACTAGCCAAGTTGTAGTAACATTGCTCACAAGAGCTCAGCTCAATTTAAAGTGAATGTAAAGGTCAAGGAAAAGTAAAATCAAAGCAAGCTACAACAGAAACAATACATGCTGCATTTTCATATACCTTAATGCCTTCTTCATCATTAACTCTGCGAATCATTTTTACACACATTTCTGTAATTTTGGGGAAGGTTGGTTGTTCAATGCAGATATCTCTAAGAATCTTTATTACTCTTTTTCTGACGCTAATACCAGTATCCTAAGGGAGGGAAAAGAAGACATACATATATTTTCTATAATTCACAACATTGCATATGATTAACTAAATTTTTTTAAAAAACAGATGTAAAAACTTTAACAGCAACTAATATGAGAGTTGATACATTATGGTTATATGGTGCATTTATTTTTTTAAAGTTTCCGCAAAGACAAAATTCTCCTTAATCTACCATAATTAAATCCAAGAAGCTTGGATTAACAAAAACTGTAACTATGTTTCAAATTTCAGTCTATAAATGCTCATGCATAACAGAGGAAAATGTAAAACTATTCATACCAATATCCGCTCAATCAGCATGTCATAATACTGTTCGGCAAGCTGTGGTCGACAAAGCACAAACCGACCCAGTAACTCCACAGCTGCTTCTCGCACACTCGTGGAATTATCCATTAACCGTCCATGAACACCTCGTTGCATATCCAGCTATAAAGAACAAGCAAAATATAAAGCCAGATAAACAAAACCAGAAGAGCTGCTAGAGAGAATAAATACAGATGGCTGGTTAGATATTGTCTCTCCTTCTCTTTTCCTTACCCTGGCTAGAATGCTGGGGTCCACAGCAACTACTTCAGACAAACACTTCATGGCTTTTGTTCGAACAGCTATTGCATTTTCACCAAGCACACGCAGAATCTATTTTTTGAAAATGGCATTTGTTAATCACTGCTTATTACTTTCTGAAAACAAACATGCAGTGGAAACATTCCAAGATTACAGCAAAATGAAAAGTAGCTATTTAGTCATCTGTCATAACCTTGCAAAGAGAATTATAACAATAGTTTGCCATCAATACCTGGCACAATCCTTGAAAAGCTAATCAAGGAATGAGCTTGTGAACTCTTAATTTCTAACAGTTTATCAGAAGCCAACATTGATTTGTTCAAAATAGGTGCCAGACATATTTTACTGTTTTCTTATAGAGGGATATTTCTTTGACAATGTGAATAGATTAGTAGATCAAGGAGATATTGTGGATGTAGCGTACTTAAACTTTAGTAAGACACTTGATAGGTTAGACCAGGGGTCTGCAAAGTTGGCTCTTTTAAGACTGGTGGACTTCAACTCCCAGAATTCTACGAGTTGAAGTCTTAAAAGAGCCAACTTTGCAGACCCCTGAGTTAGACCATAAACTCCTTAAAAATGTGTGATGGATGATCCCACAATTAGATAGATTCATATTTTATTGAACAACCATAGCCAACACATGATTCTTAATGGGTCTATGTGCACATAGGAGGAGGAATGCAGTGGAATATCACAGCTTTCAATTTTCAGCCTTGTACTCTTTATTATCTTCGTAAATGTCTTAGTTAAGGGAATGGAAAGGCTGTTCATAAAAATCTACAGATGATACAACGTCTGAAGTGAAGGGACTGCTAAGAGAAGATCAAGATTAAAAAATTTTCACTTCTATTTAACAACTACATGAAGTTGCTGGGCAAGATCATCCATTGTATCATTAATGTAAGGATGATGCATGGTATGCTTCTCCACCCCGACCAATAAAGTGATACTTAAAAAAAAAAATTTCCCCCCAGCTTCTGGAGGCTGCAGGAGTTCAGATGGAGAAGAACAGATTTAGACTTAATCACACTAAGACTGAATGCTGTGGGTCTTAGCCCCCCCCCCCCCCATGTGGTGACCCTCCATCATTAAATCTAGATACGGTATCATTCCCCCAGACAGACAAGATACTCAATTTGAAAGATCCTTGGCACCTGCATTTTAGCAGATGGCAGCTGCAGCCAGAAAGGCCTTGGCACAAATCCATCTGATCTGCCAACTGCACGTATTCTTAAAATGTCCAGGAGGAATTCAAGGGTCTGTACTCTGTTTACCACTTACAAAATCCTACAATACAAGATTATTTACAAAACCATCAGGCTTTAATTATCTTTGTCTGTCCCATAAGATCCAATAGGGTTGACATGCTTTGAGTCTTTCCTATGAAGCAATATCACATGATGGGATATAAGATGCATGCCTTCTTGTTATGGGACCTGCCCTTTGGAACAGCACTCTCAGGATGCAACAGGTTGTAACCCTGATGGCCTTTTACTAGACTTTGAAAACATGACTTTTACTCTGAGCACTGTGGAAAGTTGTTATATTCTCTAAAGCAGGGGTCCCCAAACCCTGGTATGTGGTCCAGTGCCTGTGGTCTGTTTAGAATTGGGCTGCAGAAGCGATGGGGAAATGCACAAAACTGCACTTGTGCAAACAGTGTGTATGAAGGTGAAAGCATTCCCTCTCCTGCCCCCCAGCCACTGCAGGTCCGCAGAGCAGGAAAGGTTGGGGACCTCTGCTCTAAAGATGAAAGAGAATTATTATGGTTGATCTCAACTGTATTATATTTTCCCTTTTGATTCAGTTATTTTTTTGTTCACTTATTCTTAATTCAATGCCCAAAATCTCAATCAGGTTTGGCAGGTGTATAAACTGATTAAACAGAGTTCAGATGGGGAAAAATATTGGTCGTCTATATCTGGTAATTCATTCTCCAAGAAATATTCACAATCACTTTGTTAAATTTGGATTATACAATTGCAAACAAGATACAGCTCACATCTCTAATAATAAATGCAAATCAATAAAGAAGGTATGAAAGGCACGCAGGATAAATAAAAATGTTCATGTAACTGATAAAAAGAACCATGAAAACATGTGGTGTAATCCAGTGGCGTAGCGTGGGTTGTCAGCACCCGGGGCAAGGCAAGTAATTTGCGCCCCCTAACCCCTGGATTTTAGCACTCGAGTCTCTTCCACTCCATTGCCCGCCGCAGGGCCCCCGCCCGCCGCCGCCCCCTCCTCGGCAGCGGCTGTGGCACCCGGCGGCGAGGCAACCCCTTCGCTCATCCTTCTCGGTGCCTTTCTAGCCCCCCCCCCGGGGAAGCAGCGGCATCGAGGACGGGGAGGGCGCAGCATGCGGAGCGGCGGGAAAGCGAGAAACGGGAAGGGGGGAGAGGAGGGGTGCAGGAAGATCCGACGGCAGCGGGGTAGGGGAGGCAGCCGCAGCCGGCAGGTACCCGAAAGAGCTGGCCTCCCTTCGATCCGGAGAGCGGGACGCCTCTCCCGCCCTGTCAGCTACATCTCCGCGCATTCACAAGACCGCTGCTGAATCAGCTGGAACGCGCGAGCTCTCCCCACCTTCCGCCCGCCGAGCTCTCTTCCTTTTCCCTGCGATTTCCCGCCCCCTCCCGGTTTCCTGGATTCCGGATCCCCCCTCCCCCGCCCGAGAAATAATACTAATAAAAATATGAAAAATCCCCTAAGATCCTTTCCCCAAGGAAGAAGACGGGGCGACGGGGAGAAAACGCCTCCTCTTGCAGCCGCTCTTGCTTCGGGCGACGCTTCTCCGGTCCCCGCGGCGGTGGCCACATTCCCCGGCTGCCGCTGTTCCTGCCTTACTCGATCCCCTTTCCCGAAGCGACGGGGAGCTGCGAGTGCGAGCGCGCCCCCCCAGATGTTGCGCCCGGTGCGGCCCGCACCCCCTGCACCCCCCACGCTACGCCACTGGTGTAATCACAGCCTATTAAATACCTATGCTCAACAATGAACAGATATTGCACATTACTGCATAATTGCTTGGAATCAGGAAACAATCCTCATTTCATTAAAACTTCCAGCAGAGTTTACCTGTGTCAAATAAATATCGAAGCTCTGGGCAAACGGCCTCATAGAGGCCAAATAGCGTACAACCAAGCAAGCATCTTCATAGTCCACAGTATCAGAATTTATCCTGTAACAAAGTTGCAGATAGTTACTTTAGACTTTTAAGAAAAAAGTATACTACACAAGAAAGCCTTAAAATAAATAAACCTGTTTTTACTGAACAATCCAGAAAACTCACTTTAATGTACTGAACTGAGATGGTGCTGTTTTAATAATTTTTCGAAGGAATTTTTTGCGACTTTCTGCTCGGTGCATAATTTGTCCTGTTGTCTCAACTTCTTTTGAATGGTGAGTTCCTTCAGATGAATCTTCATCCTTTTGAGACTTCATTGCTTTCTCAGTCTCCAGAGTGGTATCCCGAAACCACTGAGCTATATAAAATTTCCGAGAAAACTGGTATAAAAGGACCATGAATGGGAAGAAAGAAAAAAGTCAGAGGCTGTTCAATTAAAAAAACATTTTCAACATTATTTCTTGTTCCACCATTTTTAGATATTGTGTGTGTGTGTGTGTGTGTGTGTGTGAGAGAGAGAGAGAGAGAGAGAGAGAGAGAGAGAGAGAGAGAGAGAGAGAGAGAGAGAGAGAGAGAGAGAGAGAGAGAGAGAGAGAGAGAGAGAGCGCACAGTCACACACACACATATCTTACATAAGCCAAGTTGAATATTATGTTATGGAAAAAGAAAACTGGCCTATACATTCCTGTAATAATATTTCCTGGTTTAAAAATATTAATATAATTCAAGAGAGCTGCTACCAGTTAATGCAGTGACCATTCAAAATTATGATGGACCCGCTCAGCGCTACTTATCACCCAGTTCTATAGTTACAACAGCAGCATTACTACCCCAGTTATATGAATTTTGAGTGCTCAGCAACCAGTTTGCATTTATGGCCATTTGCAGCATTCCACAGTCATGTTGCCATAATTTTCAGCAGTTTTTGTTGGTTTCAAGCAATTACTTCCGATTTCTAGTAAAAAAAAACATCCATTGAAGAAAATGGGTTCTCTTAATGATTGCAGTGTTTACTTAATAACCACAGCAAAAAAAGTTGTAAAATCAGGCACGATCATGTGTTGATCTGCTCAATGTTCACCACAACTTATAATTATAATTCCAAGTTGAATTACAGTCCTAAGTTAAAGACTACCTGTATCTACATCCAGATATTATAGGCCACCTTTAATCAGACCAACCAGCATAGCCACTGGAGAGGAAAGATAGAAGTTACTGTCTCAATCTGAAAAAAATCTACACTGGGAAACTCAGCTTTCAACAACACTGCATGAAATGGACTAGTGCTCATTGGAAATAAAGCAAATCCCTATAATCACTGAATTGGAACTTTCTACAAGAAAAGCCGTGTTATGTATCATGCAGGTAGTTCTTGATTTGTGAGAGTCATTTAAATGATTCGCAAAGTTATGAGCCTTGGAATGGATGTTTTATAACCCATAAAGCACTTCCAGACACTATAAAACATAGTGCTGCCCACATGGTCACACAAATATATTTCACGTGCACTTACAACCAGTTGCCAAGTGTTCCATGAAGATCCGAGCTCCCTTTCTGTAGCCCAGCTGAGGCATTCTCTTCTGCATAAGGAAGAGTGCTGGAAAGCTAGTAAGTGCCAATGTAGAAAGATTTCTAGCCTTCCGAATGATGTTTACTAGCTCTCTAGTCCTTGGAAGACTAGGAAGCTAGTGAATAACATCATTCTGAAGGCTAACCAGATTTTTAACGCTTTAGAATGATCACATTCAGTAGCTTTTGTAGCTTTCTCTGAGCTTGCTTGTTTTCTTGCAGACGGTTCATTACCAAACTAGGTAACATCATCAGTGCTAGTTCTCATCAGTTGTTAGTTATCATGATTGTTTGGGAGGCCCTTTCTCCAAATCATACAATTTGGAGAAGGAGCCTTCCAACAATCATGAGAATGAGGCTCACTTGCAGGATGGCCCAAGGCAGCCTCAGTAGGAAGGCCATGTCTAGCATTGGCTAGGCTGCAACTGCAGAAAAAGGCAAAGGTAAGCGAAACCAGGCATGGTGGGTTAGGGAGAGGGCCCAGGGCTCACGTCACTCTGGTGTTGTGAGACAGGGAAAGGGCCATTTCTTCAGCACTCCACTTAACAACCCACATGATTGTTTAACAACTGCAACTGGGAGAGCTAGTATTGCGGTCATTGAGCAAAGCGGTCATGTGTCGCTCAATGTCACCTTCAGTCAGCCATTGAGATTCCAGTCCCAATTGCGATAATAAGTCAAGTGCTATGTGTATTGTTTTTTATTATTATTTTACAAAATTAAACAAATAAAAATAAAAATACATACAATTTACTGAAGTGTCAGTAGAATCTCAAAACTCACAAGCATAGCAAATACAGAAAATAAAAGTGAAAAAGATCCAAAAATGATGCTATAAACAGAACAAATGCCAAAATCTTAATTATATTGTTCAAAATAAGATAATCAGATATTTGCAATCTGAGGGTTATTTTGAATTAGCTTAAAAGGACTGCGGAATAATCAGGATAATCAACAAATAAGCATGACTTGTTCAAGTCCTGCCTTAGCCATGAAAGCCAGCTGGACGACCTTGGGCTCTCAGTCCAACTCATCACACAAGGTTGTTATTGTGGGGAAAATAGGAGGAGGAAGGTGTAATATGTTTGGCACCTTGGGTTACTTGCATAAATAATGAAGGTGGGGTATAAATGACCAAACTAAATGAAAAATAATAAATGGCTGAAGCTTCCTCCACAGTAGACACAGTAAACCCAAAGCCCACCAAAGTGGATTATCTGAGGCCTTAGTAAGGAGCAGTGTGAAAGGAAAATTCCAGCCTCCATTTAAGTGAAACCCAACAGCAGAATACATGTGAGTCTAAAAACTCACTACCTAGTTTTATTGAGAAAAATATTTTAAACCAACTTTTATTCTAACAACCTACCACTAGTGATGCATCAGTTTCTGTATTTTCTTCCAAATAATCTAATAATGCCTTTTGCAACTGTTGGATTTCATCTTCACCCGAGACCTATAAAACATAGAAATATACTTTTGACATTCTTCTCAACATCAGAATAAATAAGACTAAGATGGCTATGTGTTCTAAACATGCCTCAAGGTACTCAACAGAGATAAATGTTGCAGTCTTGAAATTTAGACAGTCATAACTTGCAATGCCTGTCTACATTTCAAGACTTTAACATGTTTTTTACCTGTGTTGAGTAACTTGTGGCTATAGAGGCATGTTTAGAAATTTAGAGGGGCATAATTTGCAATTCGGAGCATGATGGCTCTTAAGGTTAGGATGCTAGATTGGAGATTATTAATGTTAAATTGTTTGAAATAAAAAACATCAAAAATTCTCTACTAAGAATAATTCAACAACTTGGATATGTTGGAGTAATACAAATACTAAATAATTTCTTCCAGCAACACATATATTCAGTCTCGGGCTACTTTTTATTATATTTTATTATACATATTAGTAAAATATTTTATTACAATAATTATTCAAACATTTTTCCTTTGAACCAAGAAAAGCATCAAACCTGTTTTAAAATTCGAGCTATAGATCCTTGATCCATTTTGCTAGTAACTGCATCTTTTCTCAATCGTGCTGCTACAGTTCCAAGATAGTCAAGTGATGCCACTCTCAAAGCCATCTCTGTAGATTTATTACTGAATTGATGAACCTAATAAAATCACAACACTTTTGTCATGCCCATTTTCTATCCTTCAATATGCTTTGTATATTGCCTGATCGTTTCCAAAAAATATGGTAAAAAGCAGTTTTACAAGATTATGCACCCATGTCCGGGTTGTACATAAGCACAAAAACCACAGTTAAAAGTAAACAACATATTCTTTTTTATTACCTGCACAAATGCTACTTGCTACTTTGGATGAAGGTTTGTATTTTGATGCATCTTTTCAAAGAGTGTTATCTAACTGATTAAATGTTCATAACAAATTAATCGACACTAGGAATCTAATTTCTTATAAAACTGAAATAATTTCTAAAAATAAAAATTTAAAGATGATCCTTTCCAATTAAAATTGCTGGCCATCATTGCTGGCCAGCAATGATGAAGTCTTTGTTAAAATTCAAACATTTTTTAAAAATTCCTTATACTTACCAGTAATCTTCCCAGTAAACTAAGTAGCAATTCTGCAGCTGGCCATTCTGGTTTATTGACAGTAGAAAGAAGATCTTGAACAAAGTTCTCAAAAAGTGGTCTATAATCTTCTTCACCTTGTTTGCTACCACATCTAATTTAAAAAATGAAATGTGAATTACATTAAACACAAACTACATTATAAACTTGGGAATTGTTGAAGTAAATGAAGTTGGAAATTAAAATAATTCAAATCATCAAAAAAGAAAAAGATTTAATACATCAATTAAATGAGCCAAGTAATAATCCTCTGCCCTTTGGTAGTTATGCAGAACATGGCAAGATTATTTATATATTTAAAATATTTCTATTTTGCTAATTTTTCAAATTTTTGAGGTAACATCTAATAAAAAGACACTCATTTTTGAAAAGTAAAATACCTGCATGTTCAATGCCAATATATAAAACTAACCAGTAGAATAGTACAATAGCAATCATTTTAAAGGTTAAATAAAAATAACTGGTTTTTTAAAAAGGATTATACACCAAAGCTTCCTCTGAAGCAGAAAACAGCAATTACTTCTGAAAGAGTATTAGGAAAAAAAGACATGTGTCCCTTAAAACAAGTTTCAGAATTTAAGTGCAGTAAAAAGTACCCTCTTGTTGTGTAACAGAGGGTCCCTAAAGATCTTTGTAAGACAGGAATTTGGGCTGTCCTTCCAATATCACTATCCTACATCAGGGCTTTTAAAAACACCAGCAACATTATTTGATTTTATCCAATTTCTAAGATGAACAAACATTTATATAGAAATGGGTGACTAGGCTAAATCTAACATAAGTCAATTTCTTTTTACAAGAATACAATACAATACAATACAATATCAGAGTTGGAAGGGACCTTGTAGGTCTTCTAGTCCAACCCCCTGCGTGGGCAGGAACCTTATACCATTTCAGACAAATGGCTATCTAACATCTTTTTAAAGACTTCCAGGGTTGGGGCATTCACAACTTCTGGAGGCAAGCTGTTCCAGAGGTTAATTGTTCTAACTGTCAGGAAATTTCTCTTTAGTTCTAAGTTGCTTCTCTTCTTGATTAGTTTCCACCCATTGCTTCTTGTCCTGCCCCCAGGTGCCTTGGAGAATAGTTTGACTCCCTCTTCTTTGTGGCACCCTCTGAGATATCGGAACACTGCTATCATGTCTCCCCTGGTCCTTCTCTTCATCAAACTAGACATACCCAGCTCCTGCAGCCGTTCTTCATATGTTTTAGTCTCCAGTTCCCTAATCATCTTGGTTGCTCTTCTCTGCACTCTTTCCAGAGTCTCCACGTCTTTTCTACATCGTGGCGACCAAAACTGTATGCAGTATTCCAAGTGTGGCCTTACCAAGGCACTATACAGTGGCATTAACACTTCACGTGATCTAGATTCTATCCCTCTGTTTATGCAGCCTAGAACTGTGTTGGCTTTTTTGGCAGCTGCTGCACACTGCTGGCTCATATTTAAATGGTTGTCCACTAGGATTCCTAGATCCCTCTCACAGTTGCTACTATTGAGCAAGGTACCACCTATACTGTACTTGTGCATTTTGTTTTTCTTGCCTATATGTAGGACCTTACTTTTTTCACAATTGAATTTCATTTTATTACATAGTGCCCAATGTTCAAGTTTGTCTAGATCCTTCTGTATCTTAGGCCTATCTTCTGGAGTGTTGGCTATTCCTGCCAGCTTGGTGTCGTCTGCAAATTTGATGAGTTCCCCATTTATCCCCTCATCCAAATCGTTGATGAAGGATTTGGATAACAAAGAAATTTGTTATTTGTCTATAACTACAATTCTTCAAGTGATCATCTGTAAACACATATATAACTTATGAGTCAGAGCTAAACATTTGCCTCCAGAAGTTGTGAATTCTCCAACACTGGAAGTTTTTAAGAAGAGATTGGACAACATTTGTCTGAAATGGTTTAGGGCAGGGGTCTGCAAAGTCGGCTCTTTTAAGACTGGTGGACTTCAACTCCCAGAGTTTCCCAGCCAGCATAGCTGGCTAGGGAATTCTGGGAGTTGAAGTCCACCAGTCTTAAAAGAGCCGACTTTGCAGACCCCTGGTTTAGGGTTTCCTGCCTGAGCAGGAGGGTGGACTAGAACACCCCTATGGTCTCTTCCAACTCTGTTATTCTATTATGTTCTGTTCATTTCTTACAACATTCTACAGCATTTTTCAAGCTGGGAAAATTCAATATGTGCAGATACTCAAGTTCCAGATAGGGCAGTTATGGCTACTCTAATTGAGGAATTCTGTGAACTGAAGTACATACATGTGGAAGTCACCAAGATTGAAAAGCACCATTGTGGTGCTTACAGAATTGTTTGGGGACAATACTACGTCACAAAAATCCTTCACTTCCTAATCTAACATAGAAAATCCAAAGGAACAATGGGGTCATCTGAGACCATAAGGAAAGGGAACTGAATTTTCTGAATTCCCAAATGACCACTTGACAATTCAGTTACAAGTAACCAATTCTCCACCATGATCTCTGTGATCCACACCTATGAGTGACAAAACAGATTCATGTCTAGACTATCTTGTAGTCATGAAGTGATTGAAGACAAGTTCCAAAGTGGAATAGAGGCCCAGTCTGTAGCTATAGAAAAAAGAGGAGGACTAAACCTAAATGGCCACTTTGTTTAACTCCACTACAGGAATGGTGCCACAAGGTCCACGTAAAAAGCAGGAGTATAATAACCATCTAAGGTATGGCGTGATCATTTCCGCCGGTGAGGAAAGAGACTATACGACACGATACGTTGATTCAGAGGGAAGAAATATTAGAGCAAAAGACTATTTTTCTCGAAATATAATATAGAATAGAAGGTTTCTTCATTGGTCAAACAATTCAGCTGATGTCACAGTTACTAGAAAGATTACATTTCATGAGAGGAGAATATTGGTGATAGCCATGGAGAGATATTATGAAGAAGCAGTGATGAGGTATTGTAAAATATATGGGAGTACAGGGAAAAAAAATATTTATATATGCTAAACTTTTCATGAAATACTAGGATTAGAAAAAAGAAACAACGTAAGCTACAAGGTAACTCCTAATGGACAATACAACCAAACTTTGCTCTTTCAAATAAAAGTAAAAGACAAAAAACAATGGATGTGAAATTTCATGGGATGAAATGACTATTTCCACAAAGAATTTCCACATATCAGAATAGAAAGACAGAATAGAATAGAAAGATTCTCTCCTGTATCTCAATTATTGGATTAAAATATTGTCCCAATGCAACAAGAGGAGTTTGTGAAGGCAGTGGGTTTGTAGAAACAAGACAAAGCAAATGGTGAACCATGGCTGCCAATGCTACCATGGTATGATGATATTATGGCAGGTTAATCTCTTTTTATCTTTGTCAAGATTCTGATCAGCAGGAGAATGGACAAACATGTCTAAAACGGGTATTCCAAGAAAAAAATGGATTACCAAGAGTCTAGAGATCTTCTTAGCCGCCTATTGCAAAATATTACACATTACTTGTCTCAATTTGTAAACAGGTTGACCAAATGGCATCTGATAATGGTCATCATCAATATAGTTTTCATTTGTGAGTCACTATTCTAATAGAACTGTAATTCTTGGTGAGCATGTTCTTGTTTTCAGGCATATGAATTGCCAAGATGAAGATGGTGTGTCAGATACATCAATGCTGTAAGATGCAAAAAGCGGGGCAGGCTTTGTGTCATCTTGTATATACTGTATTTACCAAGGAACTGTCTAACATGGAAATCTGACCATAGAGACAACCTTAAAAAGCTGCCAGTGTAATGTAAACTACAAGGAGCTCAAGCTCACTGAAGTGTTGCAATGCTTTATGCCTTGATCAAGCACCTCAGATGCAGGCTGTTCAGAGGTGAGCATCTCACCTGGACATGGATGTATCAGTGGTGAGAACAAGCAGAGACAACATTTCCAGAGAGATTTTCTGAAATCAGCCACTAGTAGAATTCTTTGACTCAAGGCTGAACTGAGAGGAGTAGATGTGTTATGTCCATACCTGGAAAAGTGAAATAGAGGTACTAATCCTATAGAAGATACATCCAAAAACGGACAGAACAAATAAGTGAAGTTGCAGCCTTTAAATAGCAGTTGGAAAACCACACAGGTTGATTCTTATTAGGGAAGAAATTGAAAATGCCTCAAGCATATGGAATCACATAAGCAATAGAGCTTAAACTCCTCTGTGTGTATCGACTGTCCTTACGAATCAGAAAATCTGAAAAGGAATAAAGGAATATTTCTTGTAATAGAGCTAGAAGCTAAGGTGCTCTATGGACTGAATAGAACAGCTTGAGCTTTGTGATAAGATACCATGAGATTATACAACTAGAAGACAATTATTTAAAAGGCAAATTGTACCTTATTGGTAGAGGAACACTATATACACTATTCATATAGAAAAAAATAAGGCAAAGTATCATAATCCTCAAATTTAGCATCAAGTGACAATGAAAATGAGATGTCAAATAGACCAAAGATTCTTTAGAAACAAAATAATCAGGTTCAGAACACAAGCTCCATTGGGAAATTAATATGGACAGAACATCCTAGAGTTTAGATGCAAAGGCCAAAATCTTTGTAATCTTCAAGTCCTAAAGAAAACCAAATGAAAAATGATGAAGATGTTCACAACTCATATGTGAACATCTTCAAGGAGAAAAATATCTTGGATGTGAGAGTATTTTAAAAAGATGTGTGTCATGCAATCAGGCCAAAGCATATTTAATTAATGAAATTCCAGAGTACGGAAAAGGTCAATGTGTGTAATGATTGCTTGAGTTGTTCTAGAAAGTATAGCTCCATGGACTAAGTTTATGAAAAGTTGAATATTAAGCAGATCAATGATACATCCTCGAAAATCACATGGGACCTATTGGGAGACTTAGTGCCGTACTTAAGGATCAAGTCACAGATTCATTTTCGAGCATGGAAGGTCATTGGTTGATTTTGGGCCAATCACATTCTTTCAGGCCAGCCTACTTCACTGGATTGTTGTTGTTGGGAAAATATACAGCAAATGAATTAAAGAATGTAATCAGCTCCACTCTTGGTGATCTTGAGATGGACAAAGGGGAAGGTCTTAGTTTTCAATACTCCTATGGTAAAGAGGGCAATTCAGATGAATAGATCTTAAAGCATGTCCTGAATTTCCCCTCCAAGATTCAATATCCATGGGTGAAGAAGAGCTGTTGTGAACTAAATAATAGGAGGTTGAAACTGACATTAAATTAAAATAGTAGTAACAACTCTTTGCTAAATCGCTATACGGGCAAAAAGAAAAAACCATAAGTTGTAAAAATTCATTCAATAAAATTAGTGCACAACAATCAATAAGACCAATATTTAAAACTAAAATAAACAAAAGAACATAATATTCTATTGCAAAGTGTGTATAGATCTACGATAAGATAAAATACTGCCCAAACTACCAATCATAATGAGAGTAGGATAATATAACAAGGTCCTACTTTCAATCTTTTTGACCAGTTCCCAATTTTCCTGGGGTTCAACCTAAGCAAGGCTGAGATGCTTTGGGTGTTTGGACCTTCTGGTGCCAGGGATCTACTCAGTGTATGTGATACTACAGATTTGTGAATTGCATGGGTTATTGGTTTGCTTCCAACAGGGGTGGTATTTACTTATCTTCCCTACCAGTTCGCAAATGTGAGCGCATGTGCCACCTCCGCGCATGCCCTTAGCCTTCCATGCACGCGCTTTTGGCGAAAAAAGGGCCTAAATAGGATACCATAGAGCTGGGGCTGGTGGGCGGGACCAAATGCGATTTCTGCTACCAGTTCGGGCGAACCGGTCCGAACTGGTAGAATACCACCTCTGGCTTCCAGATGTATTTCAAGGTGGTTTTTTTCACATGTATAGCCTTTTATGAGTTGAGACTAAGTTATTTAAGGGATCACCTTTCCCAGGGTTGTTTCTATCTGTCCTACCCATTCTGGCAAGATAGGCGTGCTCCAGATCTCATCCAGCTAAGAAATGTTAAATAGATGGGCCTTTTCTGTCATAGCACTTGTCTTCTGGAAAGTTCCTTCCTTCAGGAGAGCCAGTTCCTAATGTTGGACCTGGTTTTGTAACAAAGGCTACAAATGGTGATCACTGACCAGGACAGTGCAGCGGTCATAAATAAATGCCAGTTGCCAAGTGCCTCGATTCTGATCACGTGTACATAGTGATGCTACAACAGTCACAAGTGTGAAAATGGTCATAAGTCACTTTTTTCAGTGCTGTTGTAACTTCAAATAATCACTAAACAAATGATTGTAAGTCCAGGGCTATCTGTAACAAATAAGCAGAGTTGTGGGGATAAATAAAGGACAGATACAAGGGAAATGTGGAGGGGCCTAAACATAAACATCAGTATATGAACTGGCAGCCAGTGAAGAGTCCCATAGGGATAGAACAAAGATCCAGAACAAATTGAATGGTAGTAGAATCAAGGAATATAGAGAATTGCTGAGTCATTTATGAAAATGTTGAGTATTGGGCCTAAGACAGGATCCCACTTCGTGTTTCCTTTCATGTAGATAAAATTCCATTGATGATTACACCTTAAGTGTGGTTGGTCAACCTGTTAAGAATCCATCTTGTATTGATGTTGTCTATCCCATATCTTGCCACAAGTAGTAAAAAATGAAGAATTTCAATTTTTTAAAAAAAGAAATTTTATTTATCAAGAATATGTTAATATTATGGAAAAAAAACTTTAAAAAAAACCCTGATCAGTAGGACCTAAAATCTATCACATGGTACAACCGTAGGCATGGTTCCACCAGAACAATGGGTAAGAAAGTTCCAAATGGTCCTGAAGTGATATATAACTAATATATGGTGCATATGTAGAAAAAACAGCAGTTTCGTTACTGCCAAAGAAACTTTTCTGGATACATTCAATCTGTTGCAGAAAGACTCTTATCCCAAAAATGAGAAAAGAAAAAACTCAGTGGTACCCATTTCACTTGGAGAATACTAATGGAATTAATTTACTGAATTATAATTACTTATAAATGACACTTATTTCTCAATGAGTACTATACAGGTAGGCCTCAACATACAACCACAATTGAGTTCAACTGCTGAAGGCAGATGTTAAGTGAGTTGCACCTCATTTTATTTTTTGCCACAGTTGTTAAGCAAATCACTGCAGTTGTTACGTGAATCATAGGATTGTTAAACGAACCTGGCTTCCCCCACTGACTTTGCTTGTTCAAAGCCAGATGGGAAGGTTGCAAAAGATGATCACATGACCCCAGAAAATGCAACTATCATAAATACATGTCAGCTGCCAAGAGCCAGAATTTTGATCACATCACCATGGTGATGCTGATGGTTGTAAGTCTGAAAACTGGTTATGTAACTTTTTCCAGTGCCATTGTAACTTTGAATGGTCACTAAACAAATGGTTTTAAGTTGAGGACCACCTGTATGTATGTTTTATAACATAATTTTAATAGTGAAGAATAATAGAATATATTTAGGCTACAGAATCATATAATCAATCAATTTCTGACTATTTATGCATGCTAATTGTGATCAATGTTAATAGTGTTTAAAAAGTATTCTGATAAATGATCAAAACCTACAACAATATTTCCAATTTTAGAGTAATAAGAAAAATAATTACAAGTTAGAATGTTATTTCTAAGTATTTAATTTAAATGCTCTCCAGCTTTAATATTTTCTCTGAAGATATCAACTAAATTTTTACACTACTTTTAGCAACATATGCAATGAGCCTTGCAATTAGAATTAAGATCTATTATCTCTATTTTGTTTCCCATTTCCACATTGTCTTAAAAAATATAAAAAATTCCATGAGGATAAATTAAAATTGTTCAATAAAAATAAGTTCTACAATATACAATGTGAGATCTACTCACTTCTTGAGAAAAATAGAAAGGAAGTTTTGTGCTGTCCTCATAGCTGTTTCATATGAATTTGTAATGAGGACATCCTGATCAATCTAAAACAAAACAGAACAGAGTTACAAAACGTGTATTGAAATTTATGCAATCGCAGATGCAATATATACAGCAAGGAGAAAAATGGCCATAATCCAATGTGCTAGCTAGCTAGGCTTTACCTTTAAAGTCCTTTTAGGCAAAATACATCAGAATTAAATTTGTCAGGTCATGGGGAAAAGGATCTGACTGTAATCCCCCCACCGACTCTGTGAACAACAAATAGGACTAGCCCAGGTAACAGGCATGCTTCAAAATAGCCTCCAATCTTTAGAGCAGTTTATTCCAGAAGTATAGACAATTGTATCCTGCTGACATTTCACACACAAAATCTGTAATTTACATTGTCTGGGAATCTTCAGCCCTTTTAAATTTGATTGAGAGGGAGACTTCCGCTTCCGCCTCCAACAGCAACGGACGGGTCCCTGGCTCGTCCGCCGCTTTGCTCTTCTTTCTGCCCCCCCACGGGGGCGAAACGCCCCAATTTTGGGGGTTTCCCGTAAGGCTGGCTCGCAGGGGCCGTTTCCTTCCCACGGCGGTGGGAGAGCGGCCCCTGCCTCAGCCTAGGTGAGGGAAGGCTGGCTGCGGGGGGGGGGGAGACGCCTGTCTCTGCCTTTGCCAATGGAGAACGGAACAGCTGCTTAACTGAGGAGTGAGCCAGACGTCCGGGTCGGAAGGCTCTCCCGAGGCTCGGCTGCAGGGTGGAGAGTGAGTGTATTTTGTTGGCTTTTTTTCTCTGATGGCAGCGCTGGACTCAAAAACTGGGAGGGGGTGTTTTTTTTTTGTTAAACCCCCCCTCGGATTTAAAGCTGCGCTTTTAAATGGTTCCTCATTGCGAGGAACGGACCTTTTCTTATGTGAATTGCCTGGAGCTTACTGAAAGCGAGTGAAAGTGATTTGCGCTTGCAACAATGTTTCTAAGCTCGATTGGCGTGTTACAAACTTTCTCTTTGTTACTCTCTCCGGCTGGCTTCTGGCTTGGGCGGTGGAAGATGGCTACTTTCTGCTCCTGAATGACTATTTTACTTATGGAAAATCACCAGCACCTCTTTGTGATTTGGATTCTCTCCTGCATTTAATGAAGAATTTCCCTTTTTTTTGGATTAATTGATTCCCTGTCTGGATTGCCTTTTTTTTTTACTACACTGATATAGAAAAGTATTTCTTCTCTGGCTACTGAACTTTTTACAGCCCTGATTTGAAACTTTCATCTCCTGACTTGTCTCAGCTGCCCCACCCAAAAAACGCCATTTTAGTGACATTGAGTTTAATAGCTAACCATGGCACAAAAATCAGAGCTGGCAGGCCTGGAACAAAGATTATCTTCTCTGGAATTGGTTATACAGACCTTGGTCCAGGAAATTAAATCCCATAGAGAAGATAATAATAACTTCAAGAAGGAACTTCTGGAAACTCGCAAGCAACTGCAGGAGAATACACAGAAGACTGAAGATCTGGAAGGGGGGCTGACTGAGGCAAAGGGGGAGCTTAAAAATGTCAACAATGAAGTGGGGGAACTAACTGGGCATATGACTAGGATGGATTATGAAAGGATGTCATATTTTTTAAGATTTCAGAACATTTCTGAAGAATCTGGTGAATGTCTTCCTGAACTCATGAGCACAATTTTAGCAGACTATTTACATAAACCCAAAGATGAGATCAGGGAGGACATTGACCTAGTCTACAGAATAAATTCAGCATATGCCAGGATAAATGAAGTACCCAGAGAGATACACATTAAATTTGTTAGAAGGTCAACCAGAGAGGGGATTTTGAGGGCGCAGAGAGAGGGTCCGCTGATTTACCAACAAAAGGCTGTCGTTATCTTGAAGCAGGTTCCCAAAAAAATCAGAGAAATGAGAAGGAAATTTTCCTTCTTATCTAAAAAATTGTTTGACCATGGGGTCTGGTTCAAGTGGGCGATGCCCGAAGGGATGCTGGTGTTCTGGGAAGGAGGAAGAGTGAAGATTAAAACAGTTGCTGAGGCTGAAGCCTTTCTTAAAAAACATTCCTCAGTCCTGGGGGAAGATCCAGGGGGGGCGGAGGGGGCCACGGCCCCGCCCACTGGGGGCCAGGCGGGAGGGAAAGAAGATACAATTGCCAAAAGACTTAGATCCAAAAAGTGATTTTTTGCTTGTTTTTCTTTTTTTTATTAACTTTCTTTTTTTTATTTTCTATATACCAGGATGTTTGTATATGTCTACCATCTCAGAATTGGAAATGTGATATGTATTCACTTGTCTTTATCTTGTAGTATTTGTTTTTGACATATTTCTGTATTACTGTTTTATTATGTAGCCCGGGATGGGCCAAGGACTCTGACGCAAAGGCTCTCAAAATGTTTTTGTAAACCCTTACCCTACCCTTAAAAAATTGTTAAAACCCAATAAAACTTTTTCAAAATCAAAAAAATTTGATTGAGAGGCTCTGTCAAGGATTTATGTGTGTATAATTGTTTTATATTATTGTTATACAGTGTTATAATTTTGTTCTTTGTTATTATTCATGTCCCTTGGGCAAGTTATAAATATGAAGAAAGAAAGGACAGACATACAGCATTTCTAGAGGACATATGGCCCAGTGTCAGTTAATAATAGATAGCTAAACTGAGATAATTGAGTTGAAGGTTGGAAAAGATAAGTTTCACTTCATTACAGTTATATTTCCTTTAATCCATAAGTTCTGTTTCCCATATCCTTCTTTCTCTACTTTTTCTAGTTTAATTTGTTTCCTTCTGTTACAAGTTTCTTCACTGTCTTTTTTCTCAACTTTCTTCTTTGTTATGTGTTCCTATGGTTATTATATTTTTATTCCGCACATCAGTAGTTAATGTAATCATAGGAACAGTTACATATTTTCAAAACTGACTCACCTTTTTATTTGATTCCTCTTCAGAATTAGAATCTTTTTCACCTGATGGTAGATGCACAACGCACTGAATTAATTGTAGGACTAATGCAGTCACCATCTGAATATACATAGGTTCCCCATCTGTATCACTGCTGTTCAATCTGTTGAATAAATATAAAACTCTTTATTGTTTATCAAAAGTAAAATCAACAACAAACATTTGAATCCATGACAAATTTTCAGATAGTGACTGCATTCAGATGGAATCAAGCCTGGAGAAAGGATTGCATACCATTACTATGAGTAAACTTCAGATCTGATTTGTAAATAAGAAGCTAATATATTCAACAATCCCAGAAGAGTGAAATATCCAAAAACTAGAATATGACTGGAAGAAATATTAATTTCATATGGGTGTATCTTATATACTGAATATAGCATTTTTGGGGTCCCAAAACCCCACCATGCGCATCTTGTTTTTCACAAAAATGGACGCGCAGAGGGTTTGGGAGGCCTTCAAAAAGTGTTCCTAGGAACTGGGGAGGGCAAAAACAAGAGAAAAATGTGCCAGTTTTTTGTGAAAACGGGCCTGTCTTTTTTGCAAAAAATGAGGTGTGCAGGTGGTTTGGGAGGCCAGTAGAGTGCTCCCAGGGGCTGAGGATGGCATAAATGAGTAAAAACAGGGCCATTTTTCACAAAAACGGGGGTGGTTTTGCCCTCCCACGTCCCCAGGAGCTCTCTAGATGCCTCCTAAACCTTCTGCCCACCCCGTTTTCAAGAAAAAATGGGCCCGTTTTTCGCCTCCCAAACCCCCACACACATCATGTTTTTGCCCTCTCCGGCCTCCAGGAGTATTTTGCAGACCTTCCAAACTCTCTGCATGCCCCGTTTTTCACAAAAAACAGGGCGTGTAGAGGGTTTGGAAGGCCTGCAGAGTGCTCTTGGGGGCCAGGGAAGGCAAAAACTTTTTTTTAAAATTTACCTCTTCAAAATATTGGTGTGTCTTATACTCCAATGCGTCTTATAGTCTGAAAAATATGGTACATTTGTAGAAAAGCTAGGTTTCATATATGGCTCTCCCTTTCCTCCTTTTCATTTTTTTCAATGTACTTATGCAGTAGATTTAAATAAGACATAGACCTATTAACTAGCTAATAGGAAAAATGGAACTGCTCTGGGCAATTGTAAAGTAGCATTGATTGACACATCTGATTTTTCTTCTACAACCTCCACGCTCTTGTTATTGCATCACTATAATTCAAAAATCCTTATGCTGTCCATTCATCAGAAATTAATACAGAGCTAATGCAGTTAAACATATATTAATTTCCATATTCCAGTGGAAGAGGTAAGCACATTTTAAACCCTCAAAAAATTCTAATATATATGTATATAAAAGATACATGTTGCATCAAATAGGTGTTTTGTTGTTATATATTACCTGAAATTTCTCAAACTCCTTTTGCTGGTTGGTAACCTTGCAAGTGAAGTAAAAATTTCTTCTAATATTAATTGCCTATGTTTTTCGTATCTTGAGAAAACCTGTTTAAAATCAATGTCTTTTTAAAAAAATATTGTTCTTTATAAAGGAAAAGCATACAATGGAAAATGTCATTAGTTTTTTTCTGTTTTTGGCCCAATAAACTACCAATTCTATTTTGCATGTTTTTAACTAGCTCCATCCCTGTAGAAATAACTTACTATTGCCAATTATCCTATAGATGATTTAGATATTCTATAATTATATTTTAAAGTAATTCAGACGAATCTTGAAATCTACATTACATGCAGCAATGACTAGAATTCTTTCTTGGTTGAATGGAAAATATATGCTAAAGGCAGAGTACATTCTGGAACTTGCACTCTCCATTTCTAAAAATTACAATTGCTTTTAGGTCCTACAGTTTAGGTTTTTAAATAGTAAAGCTTTGGTAAAGAAATAATTTAAGTAACTCATGTTTTACATACATAAATACAGAAAATACAAAATCATTTTTAAAATTAAATACTGGTTTAAATAGTATGCTTACAGCAGTGACTAGTTTGATGGCACACAACTGAAGCTCACTGACATTTTCTACAAAGAAAGGTGTTATTCCCGTTGAAGAAATCTATAAAGAAAAAAAAAAATCATTATAGCTGACAAATTGATAAAAACGTTCTGTGTTAAATGCAGTCATTGTTTGTATTTTAAAAGTGTATACATTTTTAAATGAAGTAGTTGTGTCAGTTTACAGTTACAATTAAACATAATGCTAAGTTTAAAGAAATTTTTAGTGTCAAATTGGAAGGGAAAAAACAAATTATCTTTGTTTTTACAGTAGTTCTGTGCTTCCATATTAGCCTAGTAAAATACAATTACAAAGAACTATGTTCAAACACTGTATAATCATTTTATAAGAGGAACATTTAGAAAGTTAGAGGCAATTGGAAATGTCTAAAGAGTTGGCAATGGTTAGAAAACCAAATATTTTACAAGACTGTTGACCAGATAGAAAGCCAGATAGAAGTTAAAAGTAAAGTAAAGGTTCCCCTCGCATATATGTGCTAGTCATTCCCAACTCTAGGGGTCAGCGCTCATTTCATTTCAAAGCCAAAGAGCCAGTGCTGTCCGAAGATGTCTCCATGGTCATGACTAAACACACAGAACGCTTTTTATATATGTTAGATAGCATATATAGAAGTTACTAGAAGTTAGATAGAAGCTACTAATCTTCAAAATTATATTGTCTATTCTTATTATATTCAGAACTGAATTTCCACACTACTATATTAAATTACTTTAGCAGACTAACAGTTTAAAGCTTTATTGTTAAGCTGTGAGGAACGATCTATTCTAACTACCTCTGAAGGGTAAAATTGTAGGGGAAAGTGGGAGGGGATCAGAAAGACATGAATCCAACTTACTTGAAGAATTGTAGTGTCAGTTAGAAGCTGTATCTCTAGTAATTCAGCCAAACTACTAACAATGTCACAAATTTTGTTATACAGCATCACTATTACCCTCTGTTTATGAGTGGAACACTTGGCACGCTTTGCTTTTGAGCTTAACACACCACCTAAAAAAATCAAATCAAATTGCATTTTAGGAATATTACAAATCAGAGGAGAGACAAATTTTTTATTAAGGTTTATATTTTTTCCTTTCATCAATCATAATTCATCACATATTTTTAGGAAAAGGAATCAAAAGTCTTCATGAAAAAAGAGAGAATGAAATAAAATTAACTAAAATAATGTCACTAAACTAATGATTTAAAAACGGAATGACTATTATTATAGATGACAGAAAGGCAATCTGTAAAACAGGTATTTATGAATTAAGAATTTGGTAATATTAACTTTGCTAAAGTTTTTCACTGGTACAAAACAAGTGAAAGCTTAAATAAAAAAAAAATTAAAGCTCTAAACTGTAGGAGACTAATATATAAATTGGTTCAGCAACTCAAGAGGATTTAGCTAAATTTTATTAAAGAAAATCGAACATGATGCAGTTTAGCAAAGAAGAAGCTATAGAACATTTGATAAATGGAAAAAGCTATAGCAAAATTTACAGAAATTGGGCCTTTCAAAAATGAAAATAAAGATCAATTTTGGCTTAAGGCAAATGTTGAAGTAGCCACTCTAATTTCATACTTCTTTGTTAATATGGCCAGATAGTAACATCTCTACCTCCAATTTAAATGCCAATAGCTTTCAGGATAATTAATATATTTATTTATTCTTATACTAACCACCATGTGGATCCAATCGATAAACAGGATCATATTGAGGATAAAGTGTGTTCTGCAAGTGAAACTTAGTGTACTGAATAACTCTTTCTATTACATCTTCAATATATACAGCTTTGGGCATGTTGGGTGATGTCATAATGTTGATAGCTGTAAGACAGGCATCGGCAGATTTTGTGACTCTCTCCATGATCAAGTCTCTCCATAATCTTTCTTCATCTTCAGTATCATTATTCTGTCAAAAATAAGATCATTAGTCTTAAATCTGTTTCAACAATAATATAGAAAAATCTCAATAAAGTTTAAAAAATCACTTCATAAACTTTAATGAAATATTCATGTTTTTTTATTTCAAAAATCCTCAAATATATTTTCTAGTTTATTACTAGCTGTGCTGTCCCATCTAAAGTAACATTATTATTGTCAGGCTCAAAAATTAGATGCAGTTCCTATACACAACAATCTAGTCAAATAAAGTTCAACACTAAATTGGTGCCCGATAAGAGTCAAAGGAATTCAAGAGAGGTTGGAGTTGTGGGAACATAACAACTCCAGGGCTGATGATTCCCTCAGCTCTGTCTGCTCTTCTCCTACAATTATCACATTTTTGATTTCTACATAATGGCTAAATTCATTTATTCCCAAGCATCTAACTAGATAATCATTTAGCAACTGCCCCATTCAGTGACTGTATGCTTAACAACCAAGTTGTCGATCCCAATTATGATCACTAAATGAGGATAGCCTGTATGCTTCATTATCACATTGATAATTTTAAATTATTTTGGCTGTTGTTTCACATTCTAGTTTAAACCACCCTTGTAAAATATGCACATCTTTCAATTGGACACCACTTGGGATGAAACCTCCTTGTAGTTTTAATCTGTAAACTTGGAAAAACCTCTTCCCCAGAAATTAGAAGAGGAGTGTCCTGCAATCCAGGATCTCATTGTTTTTTCACTGAAGGCATTACATTAGAAACTTTACTGTTGTTGAAGGCACTGATAGATCTGGTAAAGAAACATCTCTGAAACTACAGCCGAAGGAATTGTGGGTTGTCTTGTTTGCTGTTAAAAACTGAATTCTCAGGCACTTTGGGAAAGCATTTATATACACACCCCAAAGAAAAACAGTTATGATATTAATATGTTATCATCAATCTTTTTAACAACTTACATGATTAAGCAGAGTCGAAAGCTTTGCACCATCTTGAATATTTTTCTCTAAGATGTTCAGGACTTTCACTGTTTTTTCAGTTGAAAGCTAAAAAAAATCCCAAAACAATAAATAAATACATGAACAGAAAGTAATACTTTTTTGTGTTTGACATTTAGATTCATTAGACAAACCAAGATCATGCATCATGTAACATTGAAAAGAAATAGCTCTAAAGTAAATTTAATTTTGCTCAGAATTAAACTTTTTAAAAACAGCTTGCCAAGGACCTCACAAGAGTTCACTCTGGATTCTCTGAGAAGCACAACAAATATATATATATATTGGTAATATAAGGATAAAAACAGATGTGCATTTTTCAGTCTCTCCCAAGTGGCTTCAATATCAAAATGTATTTCAAACCAAACATTTTTACAAGAGTCTCTTGTAAACATCTGCTATGTCTTCATTTTTAAGGAAGTGGAAACTTACCCTATCCATAATGCCCATGGCCTTAATTTTAGCTGATTCACTGCCCAATTCACTTAGTTGATGCTTCCCCAGTAATAACTCCTGAGGAATTTCATCATCGTCACCTAAAAATAAAACAAAAGAATACACACTCACTTTTCCTTTTGATGTATTTAAATAATGCATCATTACAAAAATATATAAATGAATGCTAAATGATTTCTCTGGTCTTCTGTTTTTGCGTATAGAGCCATGAAAAACATGTAGCAGTGTTGAATGAGTGGAGAATGGCATCAGGAAAATATATCGGTAATGGCAGCATGAGATCTGTGAGAGCAAGTAAGTAATGAGGATGGTAGTTAGTTCCCTGTCCATCCAATGCTAAGTTAAGTAGCTAAGCATTGATAGGCTCAGGCTGAGGAAGGATTATGTCCAGACGAAGTATGGAAAAACATCTCTTTCCACTTCTCCCTACCAACCATTCACCAACCATTCACAAAAGACATGTCCAGAGGCTAAGCCAATATCAGGAAGACCACCATGTGACAGAAGGAGGGAGGGAGGAATATGGCAGAGGAAATGTTAAGAGAGGTCAATAAAAATGTTCTGGAATTTTGACCCAGAAGATAACAATATTGATGGAAAATATAGTAAGAAAGAAGCCAAGGAAGGCATTAGTTTTAAATGGGATAGAATTAAAACCAAAAAGAAAGATATAAAACAACTTGAAAGTTATGAATATCAGAATAAGAACAAAAATAAAAACTAGAATGTAATAGAATAAATTGATATATTCATGAGGGAACCTTGATGCTCTCTGAGCTTGCTTGCTTTTTTCAGACATTTCATTTCCCAAACTAGGTAACATCATCAGTACTGGTTACTTAATTTGAGTAATGAAACATCTGGAAGAAAACAACCAAGTTCAGAGAGGACCAAGGACCCTCATTTCAATACTTAGCTACAAATATTCTCCTTTATCGATACGTATATTGAAGTTTTAAAAGAGAAGATACCAGAGTACAAATAGTCCCTGAGTTACGACAGTAGTGAAGCCTGCCCATCATGATCATAATTAGTGACAGTTGTAAAACAGGTCAATGATATGACTGATCCAATTTTTTGCCCTATATCGTAGTGTTCATTGAGCTAATAACTCCAGTCATTGGGTAAATCTACAGTTGTTAAAAACATCTAGCAAAACATCTACTTCTGCTTCATTGACTATGCTAAAGCCTTTGATTGTGTGGATCACAACAAATTGTGGCAAGTTCTTAAAGTGATGGGAGTACCAGACCATCTTAATTGTCTCTTGAGAAACCTATATGCGGGCCAAGGAGCAACAGTGAGGACTGGATCCGTAACCACTGATTGGTTCCAAATTGAGAAAGGAGTTCAGCAAGGCTGTATACTGTTGGCTTGCCTATTTAACTTATATGCAGAGCACATTATGAGAAAGGCCGGGCTAGATGAATCACAAGTTGGAATTAAGATTGTAGGAGAAATATCAACAACCTCAGATATGCCTCTTTATGTGGGTGAAGGAGGAGAGCACAAAAGTTGGCCTAAAACTCAACATTAAGAAAACTAAGATCATGGCATCTTGTCCTCTCAATTCCTGGCAAATAGATGGGGAAGAAATGGAGGGAGTGACAGATTTTATTTTCCTGGGCTCCAAGATGATCACAGTTGGGGACTACAGCCACGAAATTAAAAGACACTTGCTCCTGGGGAGGAAAATTATGGCAAATCTATACAGCATACTAAAAAACAGACATCACTCTGACAACAAAAGTACGTATAGTCAAGGCTATGGTTTTCCCAGTTGCAATGTATGGTTGTAAAAGTTGGACCATAAGGAAGGCAAAGTGTCAAAGAATTCGGGCCTTTGAAGTATGGTGATGGAGAAGACTCCTGCGAGTTCCTTGGACTGCAAGGCGATCAAACTAGAGGAGATCAACCCTGACTGCTCTTTAGAAAACCAGATCCTGAAGATGAAACTCAAATACTTTGGCCACCTGATGAGAAGGAAGGACTCACTGGAGAAGAGCCTAATGCTGGGAACGATTAAGGGCAAAAGAAGAATGGGACAACAGAGAATGAGGTGGCTGGATGAAGTCACCGAAGCAGTAGCTCTGAGCTTAAATGGACTCCAGGGGATGGCAGAGGACAGGAAGGTCTTGAGGAACATTGTCCATGGGGTTGCAATCTGTCGGACACAGCTTCACGACTAACAACAACAACAACAGTTAAGTAAACCAATGATTCCCTGTGGGTGTGGTTTTGCCTAAAACTGGAACTAAATGCTGGTTTTCAAGTAATTTGACCATAAATTGCAGTCAGAAGACCGTAGGGTGCTGCAAATGATCATAAATGTAGACTGGTTGCTGAGCGCCAAAGTACAATCATGTGACCATGGAGTGTGATTATTGGAACTTCAAATAAAAATGGTATGTGCCCTCAAGTAAGTCCATCAGAACTTTAAATGGTCACTTGTACATACCACTTGTAAGTCAAGGACTAGCTGTACTGCTTATTATACAGAAATATATATTTCTGATATATTATTATTAATGCAACACTGAATTCAGGTGTCAAGCAGTATGTGAGTCCATGCATCACATGAATTGCTAATTACAACAGCATTATAATTTCCCAGACCAACATTTAAGCAGCATTTAGATGTTGGGCTAAGTGAAAAATACCTTAGGAAATTTGCACTTCATAACAAAATTCAATCAATTCAATTCAATTCAATTTATTCAATTTATATACCGCCCTTCTCCCTTCCGGGACTCAGGGCGGTGCACAGCCATAGTAAAAATAGGTAGTACAAAAGCTAAAATGATATATTAAAATGTATTAAATGTATTGGCCTGCAGTTAAAACCCCGTACTAAAATCAATTAAAACCTATGAGAGGCCGGCACCACAAAATAAACATGTCTTCAGGGCCCGACGGAAGAGACGTAGGTCTGTGATGGTACATAGTTCTGGGGTAGGTCATTCCAAAGGGCAGGGGCTGCCACAGAGAAGGCTCTCCCCCTGGGGGTCGCCGGCTGACATTGTCTGGCCGACGACAACCTGAGGACACCCTCTCTGTGGGAGAGAACTGGTCGGTGGGAGGTATTTGGCAGCAGGAGGCGGTCTTGCAGGTAACCAGGTCCCTTATTTTAACGTATCTTAAATAAGTGTCTGTCAGCCCTGAAACCATCTTTAGTGGAAGTCTTCAGGGTTGCCACAGTGGTGGATGGCAAGATGTGGGAACGGGAGGGGGGAAGTAAAGATAGTGTGGTGTGTGTAATCAAAACAACATTTTTCCTTTGGGAGTCAAGGATGGTCAGCCTGCACCTGGGGTGGCTTGACTGAAAGTCAACCAAAGTTGGGACACCGACCTATTTGGAACCATGTGTTGCACATGTGGATGGAAGGGAAGGAATTTTGACTTTACTTTGGGTGGGGAAAACCCGGGGCTTTCAGATTTGGTTTTTTCCAGATATGCCAATATGACATCTCTAATAAATTTATGCCTTGAAGAAGAATATATGTTTTAAAAAGTAAAAGCACATAGCTCAGTTTAAACCAGAAAATACCAATGTTATGGAAAGACATGTCAAGAGAATGTCATGCTTTAAAAATATTTACCAAATGCAGTAAAATCCATGTCCTCCAAGTTGTCCAAAATATTTTCAACTGAAGCACTGAACCTCTTGAATGTAGAAGAATCCATCATTTCTACAAAAACCAGGCAATATAGTATAATTTGAGTCATGAAGAACTAATTGCAATTAAATATTCAAAACAGGGACATGTCAATATTAGAAAGCCAGAATACCTTCAGGAGTTAACTTTGGTTCATAAGCTTTCCTTTTCTTTTGCTTTTCTTTTTTCTTCATTTTTCTAGCCACTTTAAATGAAAAATATAAAGTTTATAAAATTAGATATTTAAAGGAAAAGTTATTTTCTATAGCAGTATATTATAACTATACAAATGCTTTTTCAACAGTTGGTTTATAATATATCTAAAATAGTATAAGAATAAATTAAATATATATTTATTTATAGTTGAAGAACAAGTCACAGAATTTAAAAATACTGTACAGTGCACCATTAATTCATGAATAATAGTACATCCATATATTATATGAAGAACCTCTTTAAGTTAACATTTATTGAAAGCACCAAACAATTTCTATAAGGTAAGACTATAAATAAAAATATTGCTACTGCCCTCAAAACACCTGGGTATTGATAATACTGGTCTATAATTTTTGGGAAATTATCAACCTCCAAGATAAAATGTGTTAATTCTTACATATTTTGATTAGATGAATTAGAAAGATGATAAAGGTGCTAGTTGGCTGAAGTTTTCAAGATAGTTCACAATAAAGATTTATACAAAGGTAAGCATATTTGCTTACAAGGGAGAGAGGTGTCTTATTTGTTTGTTTGTTTGTTTGTTTGTTTGGATTTATTGACCGCCCCCTCTCTCCGAAGAGACTTGGGGCGGTGTACAGGAATTTAAGAACATATACTTATAACAAATTATAAATAAATTAAAACTAAATTAAATGTTTCACCCTGTGTTAAAAAGTACCTTGTTTAAATTTATATCGTAAAAACCCGATTGGTAATATTTACTAAAACTAGGCTGGTACGGTAGGTTAGGCCAGGCCGGCCTGCTGGAAAACATGGGTCTTTAATTGTTGACGGAAGGAGCGGAGGTCCGTGATAGATCTAATGATCATGATGCCCCATAACTTCTCAACAAAGTATGGTAGAACAATGAAAATGGTACCACATGGAAGTGTACAAAGCCTTCAAGTCAATGGCAACTGAGCTTCTTAAAAATAGCAAGGCAGATGATTATGAAAATCATGTGGAAAATTTGCTTAGCTATTAAAGCACTTGGTGCAAATATGTCATTGAAAATTCACTTCTTACACTCGCATTTACACTATTTCCCTTAGAACTGAGTGATAAGCATGGGGAGAGAGTCCACCAGAACATCACAGACATGGAGAAAAGATACCAAGGGAAATGGAGTTGGTCCATACTTGTTGATTACTGTTGGAATCACCCCAGGGATGATCCTACTGCAGTTCACCAGAAAAAAGCCAAAAAGCATAGTTTAGATACCGAATAAAGATGGAACCTCGTTGTTTAATCTGATGTTAGAGCTAGTCAGTTTTTCATGAAAAAGCAGGAAAATGTTACATGAAAAACCAGTAAATGAATGGAAAGTTTTGTTACTGGTATCAGTAAAAATATAAATTTAAAATGATTGGTGTGGCACCATTCTCACTGCTATATCACATTTTGCAGAAAAGTTATGGAGAATAATAGCACATCCCCCTCATACTTTTGAATTATTTTGATGCAATTTTGACTTGAAGCTGTATCTTGAAAACAAGCTAATTAATAGTAAGGAATTAATTTTCCTTTATTAATAACCCAATTCTGGTAAAATTTAGGTACTTTCATTTCTGAGGCTTTCTCCTTGTAATTTAATGTGTCTGAATCTCCTCATTACAAGTAAAATTTATCAGACTCAAGATTGGTGATATTAGCTCTAATTACAGATTCAACCTCTAAATACATCCTAGATCTTCACATGGAAGATTTAATATAATTCATTTAATTTAATAAAAGGACAATTTTTATGTTTTATGATTACATAAGCCTAGGCAGCTTACGTAACCATTAAACAGTAAAAAACATACCGTATTTTTCGGAGTATAAGATGCACCTTTTTACCCCCCAAAAGATGGCAAAAATCTGGGTGCGTCTTATACTCCGAATGTAGCTCCACCCACCCGCTCCGTGCGTCGCATTTTTGAGTGATTCCACATGGCGAGCCTGATTCCCGAAACAGCCCGGAGTATGGCGTTCAAAGCCTTCTCAATGAAAGCATTTTTGGGCAGCAGCACCACAATCCTCTCTCGATTCAAAAAAGGTGCGTGAGGAGACCAAACAAGTGCGTCGTGTTTCAGATGGCAGGCAGTTCCAGCACGCGCTGCCACCTGAAAATGCTTTCATTCCTAGTTCCCCGGTGCACATCACAGAGCCACGTGCCCTCCTCCTCCTCTACAGACTTGTTTTCTGTTTTCTCTTGGCCAGCACCGGCGGCCGGAGGAGGCAGGGAGAAAAGCGAGAGGGCAGTGTGGTCGGCCGAGGATGCAGGCACGGAGACAGATTAGAAGCAGCCAGCCGATTGCTGGCTTGCCGGCTCAGCTGCTGGCCACCCGGATTGCGCAGGCAGCAAAGGACACCTGGTGTAAGATGTTCGGGCATAATTTGGGGGTGGTAGATGGGGCAGGGTAGGGGATGGGGTGGGGCACACATCTTACTTGAGTCTGGCAGCTCCACCACTTCTCTCTCTCGGCCGCTCTGTGCAGGGAAACATCTCGCGCAGTAAAGAAAAACTTCTCATGAAATTTTTCTTTATCGTGCAAGGTTTCCCCTGCAAAGACCAGCCGAGAGATGCAACGAAGCTGCCAGACTCTATTAAGATGCGCATATTGCAATGGGGCACAATTTGGGGGTGGCAGGTGGGGCAGAGGATGGGGTGCCCGGCATTCCTTCCAGTGGCAAAGAAGCACCGGACTCTCCCCTCCCTTCTCTCGTTGGGGCAGGGGTGGTGAAGGTGCCTTTCAAACCTGAGACCCGGAAGGAGAAACTTCGCCCAGCGCGCTGCCTCTGCTGTCCTGTCGCCTGGAGAGGGGGCGTGAAACCGTGGTCACTGGAAGCGTGGGCAGTGGGCTCCAAGAAGTGGCTGCCAGGAACTAGGAATGAAAGCATTTTCCACCTGAAACACGACGCACTTGTTTGACCTCTGCACGTGCCCTTTTTTGAATTGAGAGGGAATCATGATGCTAACAGCCCAAAAATGCATTCATTGGAAAGGCTTTCATCGCAGTTCCCCAGGGCAACTTCAGGAATGCGGCTCCGACTGAGGCAACAAAGACCTTGGCCAGATGAATACTGGTGAATGCTGCTGGGAAAGAGGCAGAAAGGTTTTTTTTCCCGATTTCCTCCCCCAAAATTAAGGTGCATCTTATACTCCAGTGCATCATATACTCCGAAAAATACGGTATGCAACAGTCAGTCTGGGCTAAAAGAACACAACAATAACAATAACAACAAAAAAACACATATAAGGACCTCACAAACATTAACTTCAGATCTGAGAACAAAGTCAGAACCTAAAGGCTTTTTGGAATCCCAGGAGAGAGGGCACTAACTGAATATCTGGGTGGATGCTGTTTCAGAGTGTGAGAGTCACATCAGAGAAGGCATACTTCCTTGGGAATGTTTGAAAGGAAACCTGGAATGCATCCATTAGCAGATAAAAACAATTGGCAATCCTACTACCTTCACTGAGACTAGGAGGAGGAGAATAATCATCCACGTCTGAATCTTCTGGACTTCGACCGCGGTATCGGCTGCTACCAGAACTCCTCCGTCCTTCATGATAATGGGCACTCCTTTTATGATCTCCAGAGCGTCTGTCATGTTCTACATATTCCCAGGCTTTGTCATCATTTCTGTCTTTTCTATGTCTTTTCCGAGAAGCTAGAAATAACCACTGTTATCAGTGCAAAGGAGATCTACAAGGCTTCAGTTATGAGAAATTAAACATGCAAAGTTCTTTCTTGGAACAGCAGCACTCTTTGAGGAAAAATTCAGAAATACCCATTGGTAAACGTTAATGAAAATTTTAAAAATAGCTTCAATATTCAATATTTTAAAATTATCATTTCAAAGTTTATTACAAAATGCCTGTTCATTTTTTATGTTTTGTTTAGTTACTGCAATGTTTTCTTCCCAGTTCTAATTTCAGTTACTTAAACCTTTACAATAAATCTCACAGGAAATTATTATTTTCCATAAAGGAAACCCTATAACTTCATTTTAATAATTTTGCTGCTTGAACCAGTTCCATTGGAAATAGCTTAGTTTTAAATAAATAATATAAGCAATATGCTATTGCACATACAGGCCACATATTCATTTATTTTGTTAATTTGAAACCTTGTACCAATATCTATACAAAATTGTTCATTAACATTTGCAGCCCTAGCTCAAATACTACTTTATATTCAATTTTGAATTTTCAAGTTCTCAGTAAGGAGATCTTGTGTTTTTCTGTTTGATGTATTCCAACCACAGCACATACGTTTATGATTCTAAAGCCTCCTGTCCCATTACACCTCTTTAGCCTCTTTCATTTGCCTTTAAAAAAAAGTAAGATTATTGACTATTACTTAACTAAATTACGTATGATTTACACTGATTTAAAACTATTTATCAGATTACTAAATAAACATTATAGCTTGCTAGGTTTAATATTCCCTAGTGTCTGTGAGTGTCTGTGAGTGAGTGAGTGTGTGGATGTGGTTGTGGATGTGTGTGCATGTATTGCAGCAGTCTATACTGGCCTCATCTGTGTAAACTGCTTTAATCAAATTAGCAATATTGACTTTCAAATTGCTAGAAAACATATTACTAAATACATGTATTACAATTATCAAAAGAAATCACCATTCTACTTACTTTCAAAAGCCTCTTCACTGTCATTGTCTTCATCAGAACTAATTTCAGCATATTTTGGTTTTTCGTTTACTGTGCTACGCTTACGTTTATTCATTTTCACTCGTTCACAAAGTGGCATGGTGGATTCAATTTCTGCTAGTAGTTCTGGAGGTAATTCCTTTAACACTGACTGATCTATGCTACCTATTAATCAAGAGTAAACTGTAAGTGAATATAAATCCAAGTATTGTTGATATTTACAAGACAAATTAATATTTTATACTGCTTTTCACATCAAACCCCCAAGCCAATTTATAAATTATTAATAATGGTATAGCAACTTAAAAACACACAGTATTATTTGCTTCTATTTATTAAAAATGAAAAGTGTGAAATGTAAACATGACAAGAACTCTTGTTGTAAAAAGAACCTAAAATGTTTCTATCTCTCTCAGAATGTATCTAGTTTACATTTATTTTAAGAATTATATGAAAATAAAAGATAAAATGCCATCTAAAATTAATCTGAAAAATTCAATTGTGGAGTATAATGGTTGAATGATAGAAATGAGATATTTAATTCAATGATCATATTTGTTTACCTGAGAAATAAAAGCGGTAATATTAGCAGACTTCCTTTTCTTCATTTACCTAATTTTTATATTTATTTCTGAAAATGTTTTTGTGTCTACCAGAATGAATTAGGCATAAAGAGCCTATGTAGATAACATTGTGTTGTTGACAAGTTAGTTGCACTCAGAAATATCCACTATTCCTTAAAAAATCACAATCAGAAGGGTCTCAGGTGAACAATTTACATTTTGTCTTACCTTTGAAACTATGGTGTAATCATTTTTTCTTTTTATTGGCTTTGTATCTTTTTAATTTAATTTTTTATAAATGCTTACCATGACTTTTATAATAGCAATTCTATCTAAAGACGTGAATTTTTAAAAATGTATTTTGTGTATTACATTGTTTTGCTTCCTATAGGAAACTTAGACATGACAATGATTCAGAATCTCATTTTAAGTTCTAATTTTTTCTAAGAGAAAATATGCAGCTGAATTGTTTCCTCGCTGCTTATTTTTGGAGACAGGAGTGGTTTGCAAGGTTCTGGAATTTGTTGTTCAGGAACAATAAACTGGAACTGGACTTCCCCCAAAATTTGTGTTGAAGCAATGTAGAGCTATCTCTTCTACTTTATATACAAAATAAGCTGCCCACATTATCTAATATGCCTTTCATTCAAACTTTGGCATAGTTTGAGTGCCTGAATCAATTTCTGCTGGTTGAACAAAACAAAGCAGGAGCAATCCAATAGCATGAACCAATATGCTTTCTCATTGACAATAAAACAGCAATTTCCACACTTCCTTTTTGTATGAATGTAGCAACTTTAATATTTTAACCATTCTGAAAATGGAGTGGGCCAATGTGATCACCCAAATGCAAACTGGAAATCTTGATTATTAAGAGATCAAATTATCCCATCACAAACTAGAGTCACTGAATTAAAATGAACCATTTGGACCACTGAATTCAACTCTCAGCTCAGTATAAGAATCCAAAGGAAACAGCTCCAACAAACAGCTATCTAGATACTTCTTGACTACATTCACAGAACTAAATTTCAGAATTAACAACAATAATCATTTTTCATGGAAATATGAATTAAAAATCAAAATAAGTCGAACCAACTAATATTTTTACAATTTATTTTCAAGTAATAACCTAATTGTCAAGGATGGAACTTTTTACAGTCAAACTCATTGAGACATTAAACGTAATGGATAAAATGTTGCACTCTTACCTTTACTTGATTTGGATGACTTGTTTTTATTAGATCTGAAACAAGAACTTTTTGATTTGTCTTCTCTGTCCTTAATAAATTTTTGTACATCATCCAAAGAAAGCTTTTGCAGAACAACTACTGGTTTAGCTCCTTTATTTAGATCTTCTACTAGTCCAATCTTCTCAACCTTATTCTTCAGTTCACCTTTAAATTCTGATTTCCTTACTTCGTGCATGACATTGCCATCTTTATCACGTTTTATTTTTGGAATGATAAAATGTTTTAAAGCCCCAGATCTTCCCCCCAACAAATAACTGGGAAACTCAGCTTTACTATCTCCATGTGCTTTACTACTATCCATTTTGCTTTTATTACCATCTGTCCTCCGATCATCCTTACTGTTCTGTGATTTAAAACTTGGTCTATCAGTTCTTAATTTACTTTCCTGTTTAATACGAGGACTGTCCGGTCTTGATCTCTGATCTCCAGATGACAGCTTATCCCGGGACTCACCAGACTCATGTCTGTGTTTCCTGTCTAGTCTCTCTGCTTTTGTGTTATCAGTTCTAATGATATGCTTAGAATCATGTTCACCTTTACTTGAAGATCGCAAATATTCTGGTCTTCGTAACTTTGATGGATCTCCTCTATATCGTTCTGATTCACCTCTGTCCTCAGTTTTTTGTTTAAGGCCGCCATCATGATCCCGTCTTACAGAATCAGAAATTGAACGCCCATCAGGCCTCTGTTTTAATAAGTCAGACTTTTCAGATTTCACCCTGGATGGATCAGATTTCATGTCCATTTTATATTTAGATATATCAAGCTTCTTTTCCAATGAAGATTTATTAGAATCACGCCTGTTTTCATGTCTGTGTTTAGGGGTTTCTGGCCTGCCTTCATTCTTCTGCTTTGGGGTTTCTGGTTTGCCTTCATTTTTCTGTTTTGGAGTATCTGGCCTCACTTCATTTTTTTGTTTTGGAGTCTCAGGTCTTTGTCTTATTTCCTGCTTGCCATTATTTTGCTTGCCCTCATTTTGTTTCACATCCACCTGTCTGTTTTCATGTTTGCTTTCATGTTTAACTTCTGCTTGCTTGCTTTCACAGTGTTTAATTTCTATCCGTTTACCCTCATTTTGTTGTATTCCTGTTTGTTTGTTCTCATTATGTTGTACTTCCATTTTTATACCTTCAGAATCTGACTTTTTCCTTAGAGTTTCAGGGAAGTTTTCAGTTTTTAATTTTAGTACTCCAATTACATCATCTTGGGCAATGAATAGAGAACCATCATTACACTGCTTTATCTCTTCAGGCTTTTTGATAATGTCCAAGTCCTGAGTAAGAACTGCCTGAGAGTCCGCCCGTCCGGCTTGCTGTAGATCGATACTAACCATCAAGGCTGGTCGTGACCCATTTCCTGCAGAATTTGTGTCCTGAGAAGCTGGTTTATTTCCTCCCGTAGCACCTCCAGCCTCCTGTGGAAAGGAATCTTGTTTTCGTTTCTTTAAAGGCTTATCTGCAGATCAAAGAAAAATTGTTAAAAGATGCTTATTATTTTATAGAACACTTTATGTAGACACATGAAAACATATGTATTTTAATATGTTCATACACAATTATATACTTTGATGGATCTGGAGCATTATTTGTTAACTATTTGCTAATTTCTTTGTAAACAATTTATACAACACTGTAAAAGATACTTCATTTATCATACTTCCTCAATTTTGAGTTTTCACGAATCTATTCAAATGTATCAAGGAAACCAAAGAAGCCAGTTGCTTACATGTATCTTCAATAGTTTGAGTGATGGCCTGAATATTCATTTATGAGTTTGCCATAACTAGCCTCTTAGTTAAAATATTCTAGACTTGAAGGCATTCAATTCTAGAATAGGGCAATTAGGCATCAATTTGAGCTTCATTTTTTCTTCCAGTTCAGTGATGGCCAAGAGAGGAAATATTCCTTGATCTTAAATACCAAGTCAATGAATAAGGATTGAAGCTTTTATAATGAACAGAAAACAAATTGGAGGACCAAAATACACAAAAGTAAATTGTTGTTAAATTGTTGTTTTTGCAGATCATATGTATATATATACATGAACAGCAAGCTAATTTATACATCATAATAAGCTATTATTTGAAAGCAATGGACACAATCTCTCCTAAAGCTTGCACTAATTATGCCCAAAGTTCTAGGCAGCAGTGTCACAGAAAGGTAGATTAAACACACATCTTGCAAATCTACACATATATCAGCAACCACGGATATTGTTGTGGCTCAAATTGAATATCAATGCCACTGAGAAGATAGAACAGACAAATGAACTCTAATGGAGAATAATGAGAGGCAGAATCAAATGTATGTTTGTTTGAACATAAGGAAGTGGTAGATTACATTAATAGCAATGTTGTATGCTTTGTTTACAAACTCATAGATCTATAGGAAAAATAAGTGAAAACTTGATTGTTTCATGCAATCAGCACAAGACTCAGAAGGCTGGAGTGCCCAAAAAACTCAGTCTAGTATGTTTAAATCTGGATGGTTGAATGCAGGCTTCTTTCACCAAGAGGAACAGAATCACAAACTTTACTTGCTAATAATTAAGAGTTGCAGGAACAGATAAAATTCTTTTCTATTTGTATAAAATGACTTTGCTTAGGACAGTGGCAATGCAATAGAAAAAGCATTAACTTCAGCTGTACTATAATGAGTTTCATCTGTGCCTTCTACATGTGAAAAAAATTCTTGAACTATCTCAGTTCTTAAGAATGCTTAGAATGTAATTCAAAGAATCATTAGAGTAGGGTTGTTCCAAAGATAATGGGGGGCGGGGGGGGGGTTGTTCCAAAGGGGAACTACAGTATCTAATACAGAGATTGGTTCAATCCTGATGTGAAAAGCTGTATTGTCTACAATAGGATTTCATTGATATTTCTGGGCCAAAATTTTAACCTGTTTAGGACACAGCAGAGTCCACTTCAGCTCAAGGCTTGTCTTGGAGCAAGACCATGAGACTTTCTATCATATTCAGCATTACTCCAATGAAGTTGGTGATCTGAGTCAGATTTAAGGAAAACTTCTCTGCACTGAAACAGTCAGAGAGTAGCTCACCTGTGAAAAGTGATTTCAACATAGAGCAAGAATTTGTAATGTGTAGAGAGGACTTTAAAGACAGTTTTTATGTAATAGTATCTAATAACTGATACTTGGAAGTAAGTAACAGCTCCCATTTAATGAAGACATGCAGTAATGTAGCAAATCTAAGGAGAATAACAATGATAAGTAAGAGTTAAGGAGCATTACCAGACTAGGCAAATGGAAATAGTGCTAAGAAAATAAGAGTTTTTCAGACCAACAGCTGTTTACCAGACACCCAGAATGAGTACAATTGCTATCTGAAAATAAAACAACGATGCCTCTAGTCCAGAATTGGCTTGATCTTCAGCTCTGATTCAACATGTAATACAAAAGGAAAAGTGTAAAAACTGGTAATTCTCAGTCCAATAGGGATCAAGCTACTAATATGTAAACGATCAACTGCAGACTTCCTGTTGTTTACAAAAAGAGCCACCATCTTCTAGTATACTATAAGTCTGTAAGAAAAAGACTGGGCTTCTTGTACCATTATTCTTTTCATCTTACTAAATCCTGATGTAGAAAACTTGTGTTTGAAAAAAGAATAACTCAATTCAGGCAGCTCTGAAAACAACTGACAAAAACAATTAGTATATTTTCCAGAAGGCCATGCTGTAACCATTCTATAGCCTTTTGAGACATGGACAATATACACTTAATCAAGAATGGATGCTGGAGTATTTGAAAGAAAGATTCCAAGAAGTGGAAGACATTTATCCTCTTTAACATCTCTGTAAGATCTATAACACATACAAAGTAGAACATATCAAGTGATAAATTGATGTAAAGATAGCACTTATGAACATATGCAGATTTTTTAAAAAACAGATCCCTTAAAATTGAGCAAGACAATGATAATTTACCCTTAGGAGAAGAGTTGGGATGATATCTAATAGAATCATTGCTAAGTAAATAATTTTTCCCCCCTTCATTTTGTCAATCAGTTATTGTTTTTATAGGCAAAGTGTGAATAAGAGAGGGAAGGGGTACTACAGAGTCCTGTTTTTGCAGGAAACCTTGGCCACTTGGAACACTAATACGGCTATCAAGACAGTAGATCTTTGATCATAGTTGAAACATCAAGCCAACCTATAACAGCTATTACTTTTCTGAGCTCAGGAAAATAGGTATCTGCATAACTTTTCAGTATAGGGTTATATACCCTCTAAATGTGATACTGGATTTTTATTACCCACTGCAATAGTGGGAAGGAAGATTTATCAGAATTGGAGTCTGATTAATCCTCTTCAAAGTCAGAAGCTGTTTAAAGAAAATTTTATTTTACTCAGCAGAAGGTAAAGCTAGAGGAAAAGGAAAAGAGGTAACAGTGGCTGAAAGCATAGTAAATACAGCAATGGAACTGATAATGCTGCTAGAATTATTGGAATACCAAAGTAATTGACAGATTAATTCAGTGGTGGGTTACGACCGGTACGCCCCAGTACGGGCATACCAGTGCCTGCCAGGAGCACCAGGTACCGTTCAGATATGGTGCTCCGGAGGGCCCACCCGCCCGCACTCGCTCCTTACCAGTATTTGAAGTTTTTGGGGCTTCCGCGCAAGCACACAAAGCACATGACGCCTGTGCGATGCTCCGCTGAACAGCTGGAGCATCGGAGAAATGTTGCGGATCATCGTGGGCTGTAAGTACGTATGTGTGCGCACACTGCATGCATTCATTTGGTGGGTGCCTGGCCCCATTGCACTGTACCAGTTGCACCAGGATCCGGAATCCACCACTGGATTAACTTAACATTTAATGTTAACTGTGGTTGCAAAATTGAGATTGACGTGGTGGTCTTTTGTTGAGACTTAAACACTACAAAGAACATATCTGTGTAGCTAGTATTGCCCCAATTTTAGCATCATTCTCCAGTGTATGAATTGGAAGAAGCAGGAAGGAAATGATAGGATCTTAATATCTGAAATTCTTCATATAAGTTTGATATTAGCTTTGACACTGACAAATACATTATGGGACTTCCAATCAGAATGGGTGAAAATTATATATTCTATTAGAAGAGTATTTTGCAACTTCTTTTGGTTTAGAGCAAATAAATAACTACTATAAATAGTAAATACTATTTATTCCATGTCTGAGAAAACACATTTTCAGTGGGAAAGCACTGAAAATTCAAAGACCATCTAGGTGTGGACAACACGTCAAGGTTACATGAAATTTTGGGCAGGGAATGGACAAATCTTGAATAGCTAAGTTTGAAATTGACAATTATTATACTGGGGGATCAAGCTGGGCAGAGATCAATGAATTGTCCAGCTACCAGAATCCAGTTTGATTCACAGCTCCCGAGTACAATGAAGTGGCTTGAATATACCTGAAATAATGCCAAAACATGGAGAGAGATCCCTGGCCTATAACATCTTCCCAAAAAAGAGTGAAAAAAAGAAAAACAAGTGTATCAAGTATATATGGTCAAATGTTACCATCTATGAGATGACCCTTAACAAGGCAGAAAAGACACTGAGCATGGCAGATAATGACAGAACCTTTCTCTCATAACAGTGTTCTAAACAAAAGTCTAAAACAGATGATAAAGATGGGTTCTAACTGCTCCCCTTCCCAGAAAAAAACAAAACAAAACGGAAGAGAAACATACAGATTGGTACAAATGAATGACTAGAAATCTCCTCTAAAACTCTTCAAACAGGACTGAATGTTGCAAAGTTCAACATGTCAGTTCACACCACGAGATGAGCGGCATATAAACTTTATAATTAAACAATAATAAATATCCTTAAATCAACTGAAACCTACACATATGGATTTATTAACTTCACACTGTTGTGTTAAATAATAATTGTACAAATTTTGATGGATTAAGCACTACCCAGTTATAAAATACCATCAGAATTAAGACAATCCCCCACATCATGTAGCCTGCTAGTTAATTAGCAATCTATTTTTTTCTGATTTTCCAGGAAGAAAAGTTTTATGCAAGACATTCTTACATTTGAGGGAGTAGATCACAAGTTTGAGATATTGTCAAATTCATTTTTGCCACCCTAATCTGCATCTCAAAAGGCAAAAATTGTATTAAATTACTATAATTTAGAATTAGATCTCCAAAGAGCCCATTGCTAAAATATATTAGTTATCTAATTAAGAACATATAAAATCCTAGGAAACAAAGTTCTTCAAAATTTATAATGACAAAAGCAAGGCAAGTAACAGTTCACTTTAAATAAAAATAACAAATTCATGAACTGTGCTCACCTTGAAATATAATTGAAATAATGCCTAAAGAGCATAATTTGGCTTTTATGAAGCAGAAACTGGAAATTAAAGTAGAAGAGTAAAATTTTTGATCTGCAGAAAACCAATAAGTAACTCCAGCCTCTGGCTCAATTCATGAAAGAAAATATATGGTATGGAAAGCATCATCTGCTCATGCTCTCCAATGATCGGATTGTTCACAACCTTGAACAGCTTTTAACCTTGAACAGTTTCTAACTAATTAATAGTAGATTCATAGAGATTAAATTCATTTCATAATTCACTAGCTACAGTATCTCCATACAAAATATGATTTGAGATAATGCTACAAATAACATTTCATGTAGCCTTGTAACTATGCCATTGTAACAAAGCAAAAGCGATATTTTGTATACATTAAAGGTAGTCCTCGATTTACGACCTGAATTTGCATTATTGATGTGGTTATTGAGTGAGACACACCAGATTTTATTATCTTTTTGCTGGTTTTCTTAAGAGAATGATATGGTTATTAAGCGAATCCAACTTCCTTCATCAATTTTGATGAAGGTTGTAAATGCCAATCTTAAAATCCTAGGCCAAGGCAATTATTGTAAATTCATGCTGGTTGCCATGCACCTGAATTTGACCATGTGACCCAGGTGGGTGGGTGCTGTGCTGCTGTGCTGGTCTTAAGTGCAAGGACAAGTCATAAGTTACTTTTTTCAGTGCCATTTGTTAGATGGATGGTTGTAACTTGAGGAGTACCTGTACTGACTCATGATCCAACTACTACCTTCTAAACAATCTATGTAAGCCCCAAATATACAATATTATTTACAGGTAGCCCTTGATGTATGACCATAATTGGGACAATAATTTCTGTTGCTTAGTAAAACTGTTAAGTGAGTTACACCTGGCTACAACCTTTTTCATCATGGTTGCTAAGCAAATCACTGCAGTTGTAAAATAAATCATGCAGTTGTTAAGTAAATTCAGTTTCCCCCCATTAATCTTGCTTGTTGGAAGACATCCTGGGATCTGCAATCATTATAAATATATGTCTGTTGCCAAACAGCCAAAGTTTGGTCATGTAACCATGGACATGCTGCATTAATTATAACTGCCAAAAACAGTCACAATGTACCTTTTTCAGTGCCACTGTATCTTCAAATAGTTGCTAAACAAATGGTTATAAATCAAAGACTACCTGCATAAGCTTTAATCTTTTTTTACATTTCATGAATTTCAACCTATGTTTGATATAACTTAGATATAATATTATCTTGTTCCAAGTAATAAAATATTCAAATGTAATAAAATCTGTATGGCTCATGAAGAATGCCTACGAATAGTCTAATTTTAACAATAATATAAATACTGTTATTTCGAGATACAAATGTTCAAATAATATCATATAAATCCTTCCAAGTTTTCTAGTTCAGATTTCTCAAATTATACTTTCACAACAAAACTTTGCTACAATCTCAGTATGTTCAGTTCAACAGTATAACTAAGCCTCTCCCATGTCAATTTAATCAATTTAGCGAGGTTTGTTCTGAATAAATCCATGTTGTCTACTAAGCTCTCTTCAAGTATGAAAAAACTAGATAATTTTTTAAAAATCTATTATTAAAATATACTGTACTTTGAACAAACAATAAGATAAAATTTTGGGATATAATTTACCAAGACCGTATTTTTGTCATTTAGGCGAAGATGCAACACAATATATTTCTAAAAAAAAGAGACTGAAACAATTCTAGTAACATTTCATAATTAACTATGTATCTTTAAAGTAAATATTCCATTTAACTGAAAATGACTGTTTGATGAAAAGTACTTTGGCCTGCGGTTCTAGCATATAAAAGAAGATTGACTACTTGAAACTTTTCTTTGCATATAAAGATGAATTGAAATCATATGTTATTGTTCAATTTAAGATTTCAGATATGGTATGTTCCTGTATCACCAATTTTGCAATTCAGTTGTTTGAATTAATTATGCAATGCATTGTCTTCTTTTCTGAAATTTATATGGAATTTTTGTGAATAATCTTCCCTCTGATTTCCAACACTTAATAGTTTCATCGAAATGGGAACATTACATGATATGCTCCCAGGATTGTAATGGTTCCAGACCATATAGATATCTTTGTTTATTATATTGCTATCTGGATTCTAAATCGTACTGATCAATTATTTGATCATGTTTTTTCATCCATTCTCAACTATATTTAATATCAATTTATGGAATGTAAATCAGAGTTCAAATATCAAACTATTATTTTTCTCTTCGCACTTTATTCTGTATAAACAAATCTCACACTATCTTCTGATCAGAATTGATTTAGGAAGCTTCATCTGCCACCTTTCTTCAGATAGAACCCATTTTGTTCCAGATTAGAGAAAACTACTTTACATAATGGTATACTGCAGGTGTTAATTAAGGACAAGTCATTTGGGTGTTTTTTTCCTTCCTCCTGTCTTCATTCATTTCCAATTCATCTACAATTATTTTTCTGGAAGTCCTATTTTTCTTAATATACTTTTTAAATGTTTCAGTATTTTCTCAAGTAGTATTTCTAAAACATCTTCCTTGAGGGGAAAAATAAAATTTAAATCACTCTGCATTCACAAGATCAATTTCAGAAGATGTTATAGTCTTCAAAAATCTGAGGTAATAAATCTATGACAATAGATTTCAAATACAATGAGATTTCTCAGTAAACATAAGTCGAATTGCTCTACAATTCTGAAACTATAACAATTCCTACACTAAGAATTTGGAATTAGTCAATCATAAGTCTAGTGTTGATTTGACATAGATCTTTACAACATGTTTTTGCTTTGATTCATGTACCACACTAAACATAAGCTTTGCTTGATTCTAGTTTAGGATGCTGTGAAGGCAGTTTTGATGTAATCCTCGGTTTATGACTCTTTATTGACCGTCTGAAGTTACAACGGTGCTGAAAAAAGTGACTTATGATTGGTACTCACATGTATGACCATCACGGCAACCCCATGGTCATGTGATTGACGTTTGGGTTCTTGGCAATTGACATACATTTATGGATTGTCATTTGTGACCTTCCCAGCTGGCTTCCGACAAGTAAATTGAATGGGGAAAGCCACATTTATTCAATGACCATCTGATTCACTTAACCACAGTGATTCATTTCATGACCGTAGCCAAAAAAAAGGTTGTAAAACTGGTTATGAGTCAGTTAACAATCACATTCTTTAGAAATGGAAATTCTGATCCCAATTGTATTCTTAAGTCGAGAACTGCCTGAATATGCTAAAGCACGCTTAAGTACTATAACTTTTCGTGATTTAGGAATGCAGAGTGTGAACAGATATGGTTTGAGCAACAGGCCATTTCTTTGTAACTGCCAGTATGTAATAAGAAATAATACTCTTCTACAATTATTATATTTTGAAACTACCTGCTGTGCACTGTCAAAAATGTATCCCTGCAGCAATTGTATAGTATCTTTCCACACCAAGGATATTCAACTATCTTTTAGACTACAAGCATTTTTACCTTTGTCTTGCACTTCTTTTGAAAACCGTTCCCTTTCAATAGCTGATTCCCGTTCTATCCGTTCAATTTCAGCCAATGCATCCAATTCTACTTCATCATATGGCGTAATAGTCCCGTGCTGTGAAACCTGTGGATGTGTCTGTACCAAAGGATTTTGAGGTTGTTTTGCAGAAACTGAAGTGTTCGGTTGTAAAACAGGCACTTGTTGTGCCTGGAGGAATGCTGTTTGTTCATGCTGCGGTAAACACTGGGCAGCATTTAGAGGCCTATTAATATCCTGTGGAGTAACTGGCGTTTTAGATGTCTGTCCTGGATACTGCACATTAAAAGAAATATCCCCTTCCGATGCATTACTGTTTTCCAAACCAGAAAGCATGTCATCTTGCTGGTCCATATCTGAAGATCTTATACGACTGAGTCTTAATGTAAGTTTAGTCGAGTCCTTGGATGGAGAACTAATAATATCATACATTGCAGCTTTTTCAGTCTGGTCTTTTTCATCTTTGACTAATTTCATTTTCTTTTGTTTCTTTTGCTTTCTTTCTGGAGAATCTAACAATATGTCTGGGGGAACATCTCTAGGTGATGAATAAGGTGGAGGCTGAGATGGAAGTATTAAAGGTGGTCTTGATCCTAGAACAATAATTTAGAAAAGCTGAGTAGTTATGTAGATTCATATTTTCATGAAAGCACACACAATGTAACAACCTTTATTAACAATCCATATTAATACACATATATATATATATATATTTACAAAATAAAAAATGAGTTCTGAAAATAAACACAACAACAAAATCTATGCCTACCAATCTGGCAATCCACATCTAGCAGAAGAGTCATTCTAAAAAAAATGCAATACTTTTGACGTAATACATTCATATTTCAGTTCAAGATATGAGCTATTAGAAACAAATATTAAACAAAAACTAGCCAATGCAAGGTTAGCCCTGAAATGATTAGTCATCCACTATAGTGATGAAAACACAAATATAGACAATAAAACTCCATTGCAATATACACACATAACATCAAGCATAAAAAGCTCGCACATTTTATACACAGGAAAATAATTTTTAATGGCTAGCAGATTACGTGTCTATGCTTTTTTAAGGAATTAACTGAAATCATTTGTACATACAAATTGTTGTATATTTACATACTTGACAGTAGTTGCTATAACATTATGTACATTATGTTATTGTTTATAAGCATCACATCCTCCCCAATTTTCAGACAATATATTTCAAAGGAATAAGCAAAGTAGATTTCCTATCACACCTTTTAATAAAACAAATGCATTTCTTTTTTGTCTCAATAAAATACTGGAATATCATCTAGAATCCATTAAACGACTCAAGTGGGGATGAAATTAATAAATAAAATTTAAAAACAAACAATTATTCAAATTGTCCTTTGCCAACTAAAATATTTCCCTTTTTTAGTTATGTCTTACTGTTCTTCAGAAAAAAGATAGGAACAGATTACTGATTTATATGATGCTGTTGTGTTTTCAACTAGCAAGCATCACAGATTTGAAAATTTAAGATTGATTTAAAACATCACAGTCTGTGAAGCAATTAGAAGACACTACTTAATAATATTATAATATCTATATTTTAAATTCAAGTACACTTGAAAAACAAAATCTATGTGTTATCTATATAACACAGGCGTGCATTTGTCGCCTTCATTTTTATAGTTTTTTTAATATATAAGCAATTTTATAGTAGTGTATTTATTTCTTCCTTGTCCAAAGCAATCACTCCAGCATGTGATGTGAAGTTCACAACATGTTTTCAGGATCCCAGATAAAGTACAAAATGAATTGTGAACAGTCTCTTATTAAAAATATCATAAGAAACATTATGTACTCTTGAACTTTAGAAGCTGGAAGTTTCATTTTTATTTATTTATTTTGCATTTAAAAATGAATTACCTATAGAATACAGTATTAATTAGAATATTAGGTATTCTTTATAAAATAAAAAATATACAATTTATATTAATAGCTCTAAAGCATTTGCATATGCATTCATCTCAAACTGATGGAGGAATTCAATAGGAATTCCTAATGAAAACTTTCCTGAAAATAAATTACGTCACTAAGCAAGCTGCATAAAAGGACTATGGAATTGCTCTTCTACATTTTTTCAAAACAAGCTTCTAATAAATCTGCTTTGAGTACAGTTATTCTGGACAAGTCTTCAGTTACATTGACTATTTACTTCCATCTAACTTTGAGATATTACAAAATAGAAATCAGCAAGGAAAATACTTAACCTGAAGCTGTGATATATGCAATCTTTGCAAATAAATACAGCAAAAATATACAGGAAGACAAGCATACAGACTACAGCTCTATCTAGATTCAAAAACATATTTTTCAAATATTTTATCAGGTAGCTTGATCTACCTGAAAATTTCGTTGATTGATTATCTTTAGAAAGAACCCTACTGTGAATAAGAGGTCTTTTAATTAGATCTGCTTTGCTTCTTAAATCTCACCTTCAGGTTCAATTTGAACAAGTAGTTCATGTGGAACTTGAACAAATAGCTCAATTTGATTGGTATCAGCAATTTTCAGGTTGCTCTATCAGAATGTTTGTCAAGAAATGCTTTGTTATTCTAATATTAAATCTATTATTCCATTTTGTTACTTCTTTTCCCAACCAGGAGTTGGTGGATTAAACAAACACTAATTTATTTTTTCTTAATTAGATCCTTATAGCCTTTCACTTCCATTAAAATAAATGTTCAACCATTTTTACAGGTAAGTCAATTTCACTCTAATGCACAATACATTTGATACCTTAGTACATATTTAGGAAACCCTAGAAAATGCATTGTTCCAACACATGAGCTGTCTTATTGTGCCTTAATTCTCCCCCCACCTTTAAATTCCCAAACCTAAATTCCTACTTTTCACAAAAGTTATCTTTATTATTGTATTTTTATTATGATTAAAAACATTTCAACATTCTTCATTTTTATTCAGTAATACTATTCTTAGTTCTTCAACTCCTGTCCATAGTTTATTTTTTTATAAATTCACTAATAATTTTATGCAAACTAGAATGGTTCTATTAAGTTCAGAAATTCAGAGATTTCACAGCATGCAAATCTTACAACACTTTTACAGGTTTAATAAACTACAAATCTATTCAAAGCAGTCACTTTAGGTTTGACAACAAAAGGATCTAAAAGAAGGACATACAGTTGTAACATAACTAATTTGAATGCATAAATAAATAAATCATTTTTGTACTGAAATATTAGAGCAAGGTAGTATTTTACCATCTAAACTTCACAAGTGAAACTGACAAATATTTAAAATTTAGCCTGATACAGCATACTGTACATAATCAATTCAGTCTTTTAAGTATTAAATGTTCTATTCTCCATTAAACAGAAACAAGCCATAAGTTACAAATGATAATTCAACATATTTATCCCCACAAATTTTTTTATATCTTTATAGATAAGCTGCCCTTAATAAATTTATCTCACTTCCTGGAAAAGGACAAAGGAAAATAAACTCAAATTTGAGAAACTGATCACATGATCATATTCTACTATATAAATATTATTGTATTTTTTGATTTATCAGTAATTAATCTACCATAATGTAGATTAATGTTTTCTAATGGCTCTGTGACAATGATTATTAAAAAAGTAAATACTTACCTGTAGCAAGTTATCAAAATTTGTACCAGAATCTTGGGCTTTTCTTAAAATCAAGAGGACTTTTAGAATGAATACACAAGTTCTAATACACAAAATCCTAATATACCAAAAATAACAATTTTTTTTGCTCAGCTTTCTGAGCAACAAAAGCATGCTTCTGGTTTAAGAATATGGAGATAAGTAGTATGGAAATGAATAATTTTTGAAGGCTCTAAGAAAAGATCAGTTACTATCCCAAAAGTAAATAACCATCCTTTCTGAAATGATCTTTCTTATAAAGTAAGCACTATACTAATGCTAGTTCTGGCCTTTATTATAGAAAAGAATTAAAAAAAACCAATGTGTCAAACAAAATCAGTATGCTTAAATAGAAAATTCACCAAAGAAATCACTAAAATGTCTACAATTCTACAACTAATTAAAATAATTAATTTAGTAGTGATTAATATAATTAAATCTTTTCCATTAACCTTTTAATACCAATGGTTAAGAGGTATACAAATACCACACCCAAAAAGATATCAAGGGACAAATACTTAGAATATAATTTAAGCTAAGAATTTGTTGAGCTATTGAATGTTTAAATATAACACTTTTTGAATTCATAAAAATGATAAAAAATCTGAATGTTCTCTAGATATTTAATAAACACAATAAAGTAATCAAAGATTTTTTTAATCTTCTATACAGCAGCCTAGTAAATGAACATTCAGACCACCCAAGAAGAGTTTTCTAGATGAAGTAGATGAATGATCAAGATAACTTCCCTTTTACTTTTGTCCTATAATTACTATTGTCAGCTTAGAATGCACTAAAGTGAAAATCAAAGCTAAAGTGAATATGTATTTTAAAATATGTATATAATTAATTCTCCACTTGAAATACCTTTCCTCTAAAGTAGAACTAGCTTGCACAATTGTTCTTCCTCACAGGAATAACATGTTTATTTAGACATCCATTTAGTTTGAAGATTGAACAAGTCTTTACAAATCATGCTCTGTTTGTTATCATCTGCTATTGTGATAAAGAAAATAAATATCTACTATTGCTAATAAAATTTAATTAGAATTAAGCTAGTATTATGATATTAATTATTAACTATTAAGATAAAAATTTCATCCATAAAACCAACAATGTCAGAAGTCCATTATTTTTTTAGAATATGAATGTGCAATCTTTCATTGATCAGGGGCACAGAGTTTTTTTAAAAGGGTGTTTTTTGTTTTTTAAATACTATTTGCTGAATAGTGACATTATGACTTCAGAGAAAGGCAGAACAAAGAGCTTCAGACTACCTGGTGAGGGGTTGATTTGTATCTCTCTGTAACACCTGCAAGCGATGAAACGGTTTGAAACTTTGAAAGGCAGTTGAATCAAATCATTCCTTTAAAATGATTCAATACTTCAAATCTCGAAAATTGCATGTGTGAAGACATACTTTTTATCAAATTAACTGTTCAAGTCAAATAGACTCAATATTCAAAGTAAGCTGATTGTTCAGATTCTTAAAGTCAGATCACATTGATTCATTAGATCAGGGCTGTCAAACTCTCGGCCCATGGGCCAGATGCATCACATGCTGTCCATGCCCACATCCGGTTGACTGAAGGGGTGGGGGGAAATCCCGAGACATCACGTGATGCCGACATGATGACGTGAGTTTGACACCCCTGCATTAGATGATGGGTGTTCAATATTTTAGATTGCCGGGGCCACAGTGAGTGAAGAGGAACTGTCTTGGGCTACATATAAAATATATAATATACTGAAGTTAGTGACCAAATTATTTGAATGAGATTGTATGTGGTTCATATACTTTGAGCAAGCAATTAGGACAATGGTTTTAAACTGGAGGTTTTTTTTCTTTACTTATACAATAATCTCCACTTCTAATATTGTTGTAGTATTCAACTCCAAATGTAGCCCACAAAGTAGCTTACCAGGACCTCAATGAAAAATGAGTGTTTGGAACTACAAAACAATGGAAAAAGTATATTTTGCTAGGTTGTTCAAAATTATAAATACATTCAAATTTCAAATGGCACTGCAATTAAGAGTATGAAATTTTACATTCTTTACAGACAAAAGGGAATTTGTATCTTTATTTTCAAATATTTTAATTTTAAAATTTCCATTTTTCAAAATTAATACTGAATTTAAATATTCGTAATAATTTTAAACTTCAGAAGATCAATTCTTCTTAAATAACCACATATTTATCTCTGTCAAGGATCGCTTATGGATCCAAATCCAAAAGGTGACATCAACACTTAATTCTTAAGGAAATTGAACAGTAGTTAATTTCACTGCCATTTGACAATATAATATTTTGTTTTGTATTGGCCCATCTAATATCTTTGTCATAGTCTTAGGATGGGGGAGGGGCAACACCCGGCCCAAAAAAAGATTGCACATCCTTGAAAAATATCAAGTATCTTCTTAATATGAATTTTTAGAAGAGTCCAACTAGAAGAATACAAAACTATAAAAGTACCTTTGGGAGTTCCATCACTTCCAGCGGGAGAACATACTGACTGTGGTGATCTCAAGGAAAATGATGCAGTGTTCCTTATTGAAGAATCACCATCCTATGATAATTAGAAATGAACAATTTTTAAAATTATTATTTAAATAATCATATTATTTAAACAATCATTTACAATATTTGTAAATATCTCAGCTATTCTTTATTTAAAACTTTTGTTACTAAAATTAAGACTTTCCTAGGCAGCCATGAAACCTTCTGATAGATCTTTTTGGCAGGGGATAGGAATGCTACTAAGGAGCTCTCCTTAATTCTTAGTAGATGATTCACATGGCTGAAAACCATGTGAAGATCAGACAAATTACTCTGTGGAGACGTTTTTGGCGAAGCTAACAATTTTAATCTAATTTAGAACTGGAAATACATATATATCAAAGAGAGGTTTTAAACAACCAACTTATCTACCACTTGAGATACTTCAGTGAAAACAGAAAACATTAGCCCATATTAATTATACACACAGTTCAAAGAATTTTGTGCATTTTCCTCCTGCCATTCCCTTTTGTATCATCCAAAGATTGAAACAGTTATTAGTGATAACTTAGGACTATAGGAAGTAAAGTGCCACAGAAAGGTTTAAACAAAACTTTAACATAGGATATTTGATGAGACATAACAAAATCAATTATAAGGTGCCTCACAATGAAAACAAAAGTGTGCATAAACATTCCTGAACATGCACAGGGAGATAAGAATTCAGGTTATCATACAGTGGAATGTTTATGTTTAAATAATATAGAAACACAGAAACATCAGACTAAGATTCATTATTTTCTGTTTGAATACAATGCTTAATAGAACAAATAGCAGCAAAAGTTATCACTTTTAGTCAATTAATTTATAAAACAGAACAAAAGCATAAAGCATAAAGATAAAACTGATCTTAAATTAATAATACCAATACATAACAAAGACATAATTAATTCTGAAAACAATTCTTTCTTGTTTATCACTTACCTAGTGATTAACCTTATTAAGAGATAGAAAAACTAAAGGCTAACATAAATATCTCTTACTTCGCTGCTTATTCTGTGCACCATGTGTAGGTAGTCTTCACTAGAGCCATGTCTGGTGTTATCAGGATGGTGATTGGTTGAACTGCCCAACTGACTTGTAATCTTATTTTCGTGTATATTCCTCATCCCACCTGAAACAATAGGGCTGGATACTGAAGCTGAAAGTAAGATTATACAAACACATGTATAAGCATTTTCTAACAGCTCTGCAAGCACATTACATATTTTGCATTAGACCTCTCTGGTTTTTTTAATGATTTCCATTCTACTTCACAGGCCTGCCTGATCTAAATTCTGAACAATTCAACTCCTTACATGACAGCCAGGAGTGAGATCCTAATGATTTAACAACCAGTTCGCTTCGCGCGCACAGTTTTCTTATGCTCACTGCGCCTTGTGCAGTTTTGAGAATTGGGGGAGGGAGGGAGGAAAAGCAATAGTTACAAAATTTGGGTAAATTACCCAAAAGTGGGTAAAAGTGTTTTTACTTTAGGTAACAATACACAAAACCATTACCCATCACAACACAGACATTTACTTAAAGTTTGCAGTGTGTATTAAAAATATATCTAAAAATCTTTCAAGATGAAAATCAAAGAAATTACCAATGATGACAAAGATCAATGACACTGTTTTTATAATATAGGTAATCCTTGAGTTACAACTATTCATTCAGTGACTATTCACAGTTATGAAAGTGCTGAAGGAAAGTGTGAAGTTATGAACCTGTCCTTGAAGTGATAAGACTTTTTGATAAGCAATTTTGGGTGATCAAGGAGAAAATTTGGGAAGCAGTGATGTAATTTGCTAAGGCACTGGGCAAGATACTGGGAGTCCCCAAGTTCTACCTTAAGCACAAGTTCAGCTTCAGCTAGTCACTCTCTCAGATCTAGCAAGACAACAGCAGGCCATTCCTAAAGCAATCATCATGATCATCATCATCCAGTCTAAATTTCTAGCTGACAGTGCGATCAACTATGATATAATTAAAACCTGAAACAGCTTACATTCTGCAATCATTTTAACACCATCAAATAACATGTTTATCCTAGATCCTTGGGGAAGGAATTGATAGGTGGGTAAAAATGCCAAATCTAGTCTAAACTTCTGGCTGACTGTGCGACCAACAATAATGTCAGCCATAATCTGAATATATTCTTTGCTACCCTGTAATAGAAACAGTATGCTGTATTGGAAGAAATCATCTGGGAAGGAAGGAATGAAATCAACTATCAGGTTGGACATCTTCCTTGCCTAAGATGGGCCAGTGAAAATTGTATTATTTTTGAGTCAGGATTCCCATTTTAATAATCTGCATGACAGCACTGAATAAGGTAGGTATTTGGTATTTATTAAATTTATATACTGCCCTTCTCCCTACTGGGACTCAGGGCGGTGTACAGGCAGGTAAAATTGCTAATATAAAACATAAAATACATTAAAAATACATTAGTTAGCCTGTCCTAAAACCCCTACTAAAACCCCTGCTAAAACAAATTAAAAACTACGACAGGCCGGCCACATGAAATAAATAGGTCTTCAAGGCCTGATGGCAGGGGGTAGGTCATTCCAGAGGGCAGGAGCTGCCACAGAGAAGGCTCTCCCCCTGGGGGTCGCCAGCCGACATTGCCTGGCACCCTGAGGAAGCCCTCTCTGTGGGAGCGAACTGGTCGGTGGGAGGTATTTGGTAGCAGGAGGTGGTCTTGCAGATAACCAGGTCCCTTGCCATGGAGCGCTTTAAAGGTGGTTACTAGTACCTTGAAGCGCACCCGGAAAGCCACAGGCAGCCAGTGCACCTCGCGCAGGAGAGGTGTCATGTGGGAGTGTCTAGAAGCTCCCAGAATGCGCGGCCGCATTCTGAACCAGCTGGAGCCTCCGGGTGCACCTCAAGGGAAGCCCCATGTAGAGAGCGTTGCAATAGTCCAGACGGGAGGTGACGAGGGCTTGAGTGACCGTGCATAGAGCCTCACGATCCAGAAAGGGGCGCAACTGGTGTATTAGGTGAACCTGATAAAAAGCCCCCCTGGCCACGGCTGTCATATGATCTTCTAAAGACAGCCGCGAGTCCAGGAGGACGCCCACGTTGTGCGCCCTCTAGGTAGGGGCCAATGACTCGCCCCCAATAGCCAGAGATGGCACCAACTGGCTATATCGCGACGCCGGAAGCCAGAGCCACTCGGTCTTGGAGGGGTTGAGTCGGAGCCTGTTTCTCCCCATCCAGACTCGCACGGCCTCCAAACACCAGGAAATCACTTTCACGGCATCATTGGGGTGGTCCGGGGTAGAGATGTACAGCTGAGTGTCGTCAGCGTACTGATGGAACTCTACCCCGAAACCATGGATGATCTCACCTAGCGGCTTCATATACATGTTGAACAGGAGAGGCGAGAGGACCGACCCCTGTGGTACCCCACAGGTGAGGCACCTCGACGTCGACCTCTGCCCTCCTGCCAACACAAATTGCGACCGGTCGGAGAGGTAGGAGAACCACCGTAAAACGGTGCCCCCCACCCCCACCCCCTCCAGCCTGCGCAGCATGATAGCATGGTCGATGGTATCAAAAGCCACTGAGAGATCCAACAGGACCAGGATAGAGGAACAACCCCTATCCCGAGCCCTCCAGAGATCATCCACCAACACGACCAATGCCATCAAAGTGAGCATAATACATAATCTGTCAATTCTCCCATACAAACTCCAATTCTTTAACAATTGGTACTATTAAAAACTATTAACTTCAAACACATTATTCCTTTAACCAAATGCATATGGAACAATTTAGCATGCTCTGAAAAGAAGATAAATACCTTGTTGCATCTGTGGGTGAGGCGTGTAACTTGGAGGATGTGAATATGGCAAATATCCTGCAGGGCTCTGAGGAGCATATGGACTAGGCACTGGACTGTTTTGTGGTGCCATGAATCTATTACCAGAACTTGACTGTGGTGGCACAAATCGACTGCAAATAATATCCAAAGAAATACTATAAGATATAAATATAATGTCTCCCAAATTATTTAATTACTGTATTACTTTATTTTTATTTATTACATTTCCATACTGGCCAAGTCACCTAAGTGACTCTAGGAAGTTTATAACATAATAATATAAACACATGAATAAAAAATTAGATTAAACAAAATTAAAACCTACAAGATAAAAGTGGAATTCAAAGTGAAAACTTCAAAAAGCTAAAAATTGATGGCAGATGGAGTACCCACAAGTCACCAATCATTTCCTGGGTTGCATCATACTCCATGCTGATGGGAAGAGTCAGGTCTTTACACTCCTCCAGAAAACCAAAGGTGTAAAGGCTGGCCTCATCTCTGAGGATAAAATATTTCAAAGCAAGGGCAATAGCAAAGAAGGTTTTTCTTCTAGATCCCGCCAGTTGAAAAACCTCAACGAAAATACAGAGCACGCTTTCACTGCTTGACCCGGTGGCAAAGGTCAATATAACTGGGAATATTAATTTGAATTTGGAATAGCAAAAAGCTTTTTCAGATCACAGAATGCTGATCAGCAAAAGTGTATTTTATTAAAATATCAAGTACTGAATTATTTAGAATTAATTTTGTTCTCCAAACAAGCTGATACCAATAGAGTTTTTTTATTATATGAAAATCCTTTTTCAAGAACATATTGTACTTAATCTTAAATTTTATGACATCTTATATCTTTAAACATCATATTTCCATTGTACTATTATAATTTAACATCACACATAAAACTGTATCATAAGGAGTCATTGCCTTGTAGTTCTGTAACTATTCTTAATTCTTTGAATCTAAAGAATTGTGCTTGCCTGGATCCAACCCACCGCTTATCAATATTCTCATCCTTGGTAAATCAGCCAAATAATATGACCAGAGAAGATCACAGTGTTGCACCATAATAATCTGCACACATCAGAACAGAATGTAAAACAGAATCCAGTGTTTGTATCAATCCAAATTTACTTACTTAAAGAGTATTCACTAATATTTATTATGAACACTTCTGGAGTGTAGAGAAAACAGGAATAGCTAAATTTTAAGGGAGAAATTTTCTGTCTAGAAAACTATATTTCTGCATGATCATAAACTGCATTAACTACTTCTTTTTCTAAAACTTTCAATCCTATTCTGGTTTCTCTTCAAATTGCATGACTCTTTTGCCTTTTACTAGCAAATGCATTTTTATATCTCTAATAACACATTCAAAATATTTGTCATTGGTAAATCAATCTGACATGCAAATTTTACAGACTGAATGGAGTAAGTAATAAGACCCCAATGTCTGAATAGTATGGAACTATTTTAATGTTGGTCTATAAATTTCAGTAATTAACAGAGTCTACTTTATTTTTTAAAAGATCAGCCTTAGGATCTTATTGAATTTTGTAAAGGAAAAAAAGTATATAAATCATTTTGTTCTTCATGATCAAATGAAGGTATACTTCAAAAACATATTTTTGGAAATATCCTACAGTTATTATATTCTGAGAAGAATTATGTTAATAATTTAACTTTCATACTAATAACTTTGGACATTCATTTTTAATTAAATGCCTATCACAGAGAACCTAACAGCTGAACAACAGAAAAAGATTCTCTGTGCCATTTAAAACATAAAATGTATGATTCCAATTACTCAGGGGTTTGAAGGCCTGGTATCACATATGTTTTATTAACAATTTACTTATAGATATAGATTATGTATGGACAATCACAAATAAATCTTATAATCCTTTATTGATATTATTGTATAAGTTTATATTTTTATTCTTTATATTGTATAAATCCTCACATGCATATTTACGTGTTTGTGTGTATAAGAAGTTTCTATCTAAACAATTATGATTTAATTTTTTTCCATGATTATTCTTTTTTCTACAATATAAAGACAAGGTTTTAAAATGCTAGAAATGTAACATTTCTCTGCATTGCTAAAAGCATTAAAGGACCATCCGAATTATTGTATCATGGTTTCAGTGAAGTATTAAATCAACTCAAAACAAACCAAAACAAAATAAATATTTTTGTTACAGACTGAAAGAATCTGAAAAGATGATATATACCTTGAAGGACTATGAGAGATAGTGGTTTGCTGATAATTGGAAGATGCAGGACTACCATGCATGGAATTCTGAGAAAGTTTGTACTGTGGCATCATCATTCCTTAAAAAAAAAAGAATAAGATTGTTCTGAATTATCTCCATTAGCTTTATAACACAATTTAAACACAATAAATATGCAAAAAAGTATGGACAGCACATACAACCACAGTAGAGCAAATTCTTATGAATGTGAAGGTTCATACATACATAATTCTAAGATCTCACTTGTCATCATCAGGCAGGCTTCTGTCTGTGACTGTCACAGACAGAAGCCTGCCTGATGATGACAAGTGAGATCTTGTCAAAACGTTGCAATAACTTTTCCATGCCTTATACACGGGAAAATACCCGAAGCCAGCAATGCCAGCATACCTACACCCGTGAAAATCTACGAAAGCATATATATACAATTATATAGAACAATTATAAATGTATGTATTGCTCTATGATCATAAGTATTTTTTGTATAATCTATTCGGTCTAATATAATCTATTCGGTCTAACTCATAAGTTCATGTTTCTCTGTTTTTTGCAAAAAAAAAAAAAGTATATAAGGGAATTCCAGCAATATGTATAGATATTGTATTTTCCTTTTCTCATTGCAAGTAGTACTCAATCTTTCCATCTTTGTGCTTTCCATTTAGTTTTTACAATCAATCATCGTTAAATATGATGTCCAAACAATCTATCCTTATACTATTAAAACTCTCATGTCTGAAACCTTAACAAGTGAAACGGTATATCACAGAGCAAAACATTATGAACCAAGGTACCTCAAATGGGCTAACTTATCCATTTGAAATACCTTACCCAACATCTGGGGTCTGTCATTCCCATGGAACTGAAAATTGAAAATTTTTATAAAACATATTGATGTAAAAATTATCAGAAAGAGTTCTATGATATAATATAAAATACCACAAAATTATTTGATGTGGATAACTCCTAATGTTCAATATGAGTTACTTTCAAGGCAGAGACATCTCTGAATATTTCCCTGAATTTTTAGGAACTCTTCCAGTGAAGGCAGTACATTAGAAGCTCTGCAATTGTTGAAGGCGTTTGTTTAAATGTAGATTTTAACATGTAAGACCATGCCAAAGTGACTTTTTCTAGGACTATTGTACTTGCTTGAAAGGGATTATTATTCTGTTACTAGTCTGAGTAAGTTTTTTTTCCAGAGTCCTAGGCTTAAATGGCTAGAATACACATCTCATGTATTGAAAACAAAATACAGCAACACATTTGAAATTACACCTAAAATCCATTTGTGCTGTCACACTAGAAAGGTAACAAACTTGATTCTCATTTTCTTTAGAAAATATAGTGAAATGAATAAAAACTCTCACCACTTTGTACCCCGTATCTGTTCTGCATACTTTTTTCCCTGAAAACATTAGGATTCCTTGCCAGGACAGCCTGCAGCAAGACTGGTATATCTCCCTCTGGATCATCACTGCCAAGGTTATCTTTCAATTCTCTGATGTAAAATACAGAAAACAAAAGTTACAGGAATCCATGAATATATTGTCCTGCATTCAAGCTATTAATTAGGACATGAATAAAATATCATTTTTCTGAGATGAAAATGGTTTCTTCTCCTTCATGGTCTGTAGCATAAAATAAATATACAGGAGCTGGAATTTTGGTCACAAAATTCAAGTTGGGGGGCATTATGAAACCAGACTTGGTTTTATGGCCATTTTTACCACAGTGGTAAAATAAATCTCCAGAGTCATTAAGTGAACTGTATGATGATTAAGTAAATCCATTCTCCCACATTAGTGATTTTTGCTGGAAACTAACAAAAAAAAATAGCAAATTGTGAACATGTGACCACAAAACACTGTAACTGTCATATATGTGAGCTGATAGCCTAGCAACAAAATAAGTTATAACTTTGAGGACAGATCATAAGTAGGTTATTTTAAGTCGTACAGTAACTTTGAATGATCATAAATTAAGAACTAATACCGCACAGTTGTTTTCATCTTAATACAATGGGCTCTCAAACGTGAAGCAAGTTTCATCATTACTTTCCTATTAATGAAAACACTTGATCAAGAAATAACATCTCTCCTCTTAATTTTGCATTGTTCTAAAAATGTGTTTAAAATAGGATGTAATAACATACAACTTCTATATGATAACATTGACGAATTTGTTTCACAATGTAATTTCACAATGTTTAAAAGAGCAATGAACTTTCAGTGACTTATTTAAGATTCTACTTATAATTTTTTTCAACTAAAAGGAAGATTGACTCAATATTTCGGTGGTTTTTAATACACTGATTGTGTTATCTTTCTATATCAGCCTTAACCAATGGGAATTTATGTATTAAATTATTATGCTTTGAATAGTACTTACATAGGTCATATTTAGGGGGGAAATACCTCTGGCTATTGACAATTAAGCAGTGAGGTTCTACAGGGTTCCATTTTTTTCATTACTGTTTAATATCTATATAAAGCTCTTGGGGGAGTAATAAGGTGCTGGAATTAAGGTATGATAATAGTTGATGCTATTCATCTCTATAAGTTAACATCATCTGAATCAGAGCCCTTTGACAGTGTCTAAATACTATAGTGGCCTGGATGAGGCTCCAAAAAACATAAGTAGGACTGCAGAAAGACATGCAGAGAAGATTTTATCCATGTATTATGAATACTGTTCTTTCTGGGCAAGCTTTATTCTTCCTCCAAAGGATAGGTGTACAATCTGTATTGATCCCAGATCAGGGATGGCAATATTTTTGGCTTAGGGGGACAGGTAAAAATTTGCTGGGGGGGGGGGGTTGGGGGGGAATTACGCTCAGATTCTGAAGTCTCCAAAAGATGTAGCTGAGATACAGTTGTTGCCTAGAAACTCAGGAACCCCATGCTTAGCATGCAGCTGATAAGAACTTGACCCTTGAATTTTAGTGTTTTTTTAAAGGGATCTGAGCAAATTATTGGAAATAATTTGGTTAATTTTGCATTTATTCTCTTGCTTAAAGAGTGGAATAAAGTGACAGTAAACAGTATCACCGGAAACTTACTATTTTGCTACCAAATTTCAACATACAATATAAAAGAGACCGGGAGCTACATCAGCCTATATATATATAAGGTAAAGGTTCTTCTTTCACATATGTCTAGTCATTCCTGACTCTCATCTCCGTTTCAAAGCCGAAGAGCCAACACTATCCAAAGATGTCTCTGTGATCATGTGGCCAGCATGACTAAATGCTGAAGGTGCATGTAATTCTGTTACCTTCCCACCAAAGGCTGTTCCTATTTTTCCACTTGCATTTTTACATGTTTTCGAACTGCTAGGTTGGCAGAAGCTGGGACAAGTAACAGAGCTCACTCCGTTACGCAGCGCTAGGGATTCGAACTCCCGAACAGCCAATCTTTCTGATCGATAAGCTCAGCGTCTTAGTCACTGAGCCACCACACCCCTTAACCCTTACAAAGGATATGGTAATTCCTGAATATAAGGATGGTTTAACTTCAGAATTTGATTACTTTAATATTCTTTTATAATAGTTCTGTCTTTGAAATTGGTCTAAAAGCTAACTCTGGTGCAAAATCCCCCATCTAACTTACTGAGGAAAGGAACTCACTATGAACATACTACAATTTTTCTTAAGGAGTTCAAGAACTAATTGTTACTAAGGCAAATTTAAGATACTTTTGTTGTATAAAAGGTATCATATTTTAGGAACTGGATAACTAGTAGCTTTGTACTTTGTGCATTTGTCTGGGTTTCAAGAACAGCATTAGTGTCTTCTTAGTGATACTACATTTGCCAGGGATCTTTTTCTGAAGAAACCCATAATTGATAGAAGTCACAACAGCGGAATGAAACCTGTGTATTTATCCAGCTGTTAACTGAATCTGAGTTTCTATATATTCTGTTACTGCTGTCTGGAATAATTTTGGACTAGTGATTCTAGCAATCTAGAGAGCCAGTTTGGTCTAATGGTTAAGACACCATGCTAGAAAGCAGGAGATTACAAGATCAAGTTCCATCTTAGCCATGAAAGCCTGTTGGATGACTTTGGACCAGTTATTCTCTCTCAGCCCAACCCACTTCACAGGGTTGTTATTATGGAGAAAAGAAGAAGTGTTGGCTATGTTCGCTTCCTTATTTGTAAAAATAATAAAGAAGGAATATAAATAATTTTATGACTCTAATATGATTTTGAACTCTTTGGAAATCATTACATATTTCATATTCATAATACCTTAAAGTGTAATCCATTTCAGAGCTCTAAAAACTACACATCTAATAATTGTCTGAGATCTAGTGCTTCAGTATTTTTAAGCCATTATTCATAAACCAAAAGCAGAACAAAAAGATCCTGAAAATAATGACGTAATCATACTATTACAACATTGGTGTTGCAATCTATTACTTTAATTTCCTCAATTTGTTAGTGCTTTGTTACTCACTTTTCACTAAATCACTAAGGTATAACCTTTCATTTAGGACTTCAAGGCACCACATGTTAAGTGCTCCCTCCTCCTACACTGCTCCACAACAATACTATTAACTACATTAAGCAAAAAAAAAAAAAATCTCTTACTGACCCAACATAAAAATAACTTTTTGGTGAGAGTGGATTAGAACTTTATGTTGTATAACGTAGCGGTATGAATAAGGTGTCTTTAATAATTCTACACATAATAATTGTCAATTTTAAAATGTTGTGCTTTAAATACATACATGTGATCTGTTGACACCTGGTTGAGGCTGTGTACAAGTTGTGAAACCAGATTTTCATCCCTACAAGCCAAAAGACAGTTCACCTCCTCTGCAATTCGTCCATTAAAGAGCAGGCTTTTTGTAGTTGTGGCGGGCAAAGGTGATGGAAGAGGCAGCTGATTCAAAACTGTTTAGAAAGGTTTAATAAAACATTATTCCATTAAAAAAATCAGCATTTCAGAAAACTAAATTTTTCTACCATATAGCATGCCTGCAGTATTAAATACTGTGATTCAGACCATTTCTGGTAATAATGCCTCTGACACTAGTAACTACAGGTAGTGCTCAACTTACAACTTACAACAGTTTAGTGACTGTTCAGTTACAGCCACACTGAAAAAAGTGACTTATGACCGTTTTTCGCACTTACAACAATTGCAGCATTCCCAGTCACATGAGCAAAGGTTGGATGCTTGACAACTGACTTATTTATGACTGTTGTAGTATGCAAGAATCATGTGATCCCCTTTTGCGAATGTCTGACAAATAAAGTCAATGGGGAAGGCATGAATATATTACTGCGCTTGCGCGAAGATGGCCAGCTGCATCTAGAGCTCCGCATGGGTCATGGAGCTCGTTGGCGTTTTTAGGGTGCCCCAGCCTTCGTTTTGCCATTTTGAAGGCTGGACCGGCGAGGGATCCACCCTGGTTTCTCAGGGTGAGGTTTGGGGAGGCTGCAGAAGCCGCGGCTGCTGCGGAGACCACGGAGGCTGCGGGCGCATGGACGGCGTCGGCGGGAACGCCCACGGCGCCTTTGTGATGGCGGCGGGCGCCGGGCGCGCCGGGGACGCCCGGGGGTCTTCCGGAGGGACTGCGAGGGCCTGAGGCGGCCTGAGGACGGCTGCAGATGACTGCAGAAGGGCTGGTGAGCGAGACCGGCGGTGGGAGCTCTGAGTGGTGGCCAGCTTGGGAGACGGCGGCGGTAGAGGCGGTGAGAGCGCCCGGAGGTGCGCTGGATGCTGGGCTGGCCTGAGGAGGTGAGGAGGCCGGAAGACGGCCCATGATGGCTGCAGGACGGCGGTGGGAGCGCCGGAGCAGAGGCCGGCGTCGGGGCCAGCAGTGAGTCCGATGGTGGGAGCACCGGACCAGCGGTTGGCGCCCTCGGCGTCTTTTGATGGTGGTGGGCGCTGACCGGACCTCTGGCCATCCGAATGGGCCTGTGGCGTCCAGAAGTGCTGATGGAACTCTGCCAGGGGACGAAGGCATTTTCCCCATGGCCCTGGTGATCGGCCGGTGGGAGAGCCCTAGTAAAACAGGCCCTAGGCCTGAGAGGAGGACGAGGGGGTCTCAGGCTGGCTGGGCCGGGCCTGGCCGGGGAAGAAGAAGTACGGCTGGCTTGGGCTTAACCGACATCTCCTGGACAGAGGCAATTTTCCAGCTGGGAGAACAGACTCCCCCCTCCAACACATTTGGCGTCATATTAAAATCCTGCTGACTTTAAAGACCTAAGTCCATATTGCAACCTTAAGACCTTTTAGACCTCTAAGATCTTTTGCTCTATGGTCCTTTTAAGATCTACGTCCTGTTTTTAAGACCTTAATGCAGCTACCGAACTGAAACTTTTAAATCTATCCTCACTGGTGCACTTTAAACTTATTTATCTATTTTTAACATCTATTTATAACATCTTATTTTAAATCTGTGATCAACGATGCTTTTAATATCCATGACCCATGTATGAATTTTACCTTTGCATTTTATATTTATTTATAATTATTTATTAATTGTCAATTTATATGAAATGTGCTCTAGAGCTGAACTATTGCGACTGCGAGAGTCCCCACTCTCGCAGGTTTGGCCCTCTGCTCTATCGAGGGCCCACCTTGATGAGGGATTTATTAATCCGGAGAGGTGGGAGAAGCGCGGTTTTAGGGGCTTTTTAATACGGAAATTATTGTCTATTTTAGGGGGTACCAGGGAGGGGGGAGGGTATAGACAGGTTGAGACGGAGAAAGAAAGAAAGGGCCGGACCAGCAGCCGGCGGAGGGAAGCGGAAGGCTCCGACGGGAGGGGGAAAATAAGAGTCGTCCCGGTGGAGGGCATACCCATCCACAGGGTCGTGGGGAGAGGCAGGTCTGAGGGGAGACAAGTTTCATCCTCCCGGTTGGGGGCACGTGGCCGTTGGTTGCAAACGGTCAGGTGCCACAACCCCCACAAGCTAGGTGGTCAGGGAGTACAGAGCCAGGGCCTGCGGCTGATGTTTTGCAATGCCAGGTCCGTTGTCAACAAAGCCCCCCTCATCCATGACCTTGTGTCAGAGGGGGAGCCGGACCTGGTAGGAATTGCGGAGACCTGGTTGGGCCACGAGGGAGGACTTCCCCTCGTTGAAATGTGCCCACCAGGTTACCGCGCTTTTCATCAGCCCCGGGCCCTAGGCAGGGGTCGTGGGGTAGCGGTTATCATTAGGGAAGGTCTTGAGCCGAGAGAGATCATTGTGCCACAGACCACCGGTTGTGAGTCCCTCTGTGTGAAGTGGGGCCTAGGGAGGCAGTTGGGCTTGCTGGTTGTATACCTGGCTCCCCGCTATGTAGCAGCAGCCCTGCCCGAGCTCCTCGAGGTGATCGCTATGATGGCAGTTGAGACCCCCAGACTTTTAGTCATGGGGGACTTTAATCTGCCATCGGTGGGCGAATCATCCGAGGTAGCTCGGGAGTTCATGGCTTCCATGACGGCCATGGACCTGACCCAATTAATTCAAGGCCCCACCCACGAGGGTGGACATACACCGGACCTCATCTTCATCTCAGGCCAATGGAAGAGTGATCTGGGTACAGGGGATATAGTCATCACACCCTTGTCATGGTCAGACCATTCACTTCTCCGGCTCGACTTTCCAACCGCTACTCCCCACCGCGGGGAGGCGGAACCTGAGTCACCTATCTGGTTCCACCCCAGGCGCCTGATGGACCCTGATGGGTTCCAGGCGGCGCTTGGGCCACTTCCTGTACCCCTGACCCGCGCCCCGATGGAGGACCTCGTGGCCGCATGGAATACTGCGACCACGGGAGCCTTGGATCGGGTCGCGCCCTTGCGGCCTCTCTTGCGGCGCCGAGCCACCCTGGCTCCTTGGTTCACCGAGGAGCTAAGGGTGATGAAACGCCACAAGAGATGCCTAGAGAGAAGATGGAGGTCTACTCGATCTGAATCTGACCGGACACAGGTAAGAGCCCATTTACGGACTTACATTGTGGCGCTGAGAGTGGCCAAACGTCATCATTGTGCCACTCTCATAGCATCCGCAGAAAACCGCCCTGCCGCCCTGTTTAGGGTGACCCGCTCCCTCCTTCAACAAAGGGTGCGGGAAGCCCCGCTACAGGGTAGAGCAGAGGAATTTGGGATTTTTCTGCAGGAGAAAATCGCTCAGATACAGAACGAGCTAGCCCCCATTGATGGTCCAGTGGGATGCCACGAGACAGATCTTGTTTGGGAGGAGTTTGACTCCGTTGCTTCCGAGGATATGGACAGGTTACGTGGGCGACTGCGAGCCAGCACATGTTTATTGGACCCGTGTCCCTCCTGGCTTGTACTGGCATCCTGGGAGGTGACACGAGGCTGGCTCCAAGAGGTTGTCAACGCATCCTTACTGAGGGTTCCTTGCCTGCTTCCCTAAAAGAGGCTATGGTGAGGCCCCTCCTTAAGAAGCCCTCTTTGGATCCAGCTTTATTAACCAACTATCGTCCAGTCTCCAACCTTCCCTTCTTGGCGAAGGTTGTTGAGAGTGTGGTGGCACAACAGTTTCCCTGTCACCTGGAGGAAGTTGATTATCTAGACCCGCGCCAGTCCGGCTTTCGGCCCGGGCATAGCACCAAGACGGCATTGGTCGCGTTGGTCGATGATCTCTGGAGGGCCAGAGATGGGGGTTGTTCCTCCATCCTGGTCCTATTAGACCTCTCGGCGGCTTTTGATACCATCGACCATGGTATCCTATTGCATCGGCTGGGGGGGGGGTTGGGGGGGGAGGCACCGTTTTACGGTGGTTCTCCTCCTACCTCTCTGGCCGATCGCAATTTGTGTTGACAGGAGAGCAGAGGTCAACCTCGAGACCCCTCACATGTGGGGTGCCTCAGGGGTCGGTCCTCTCGCCTCTCCTGTTTAACACATATATGAAGCCGCTGGATGAGATCATCCGTGGTTTTGGGGTAGAGTACCATCTCTACGCTGATGATACTCAGCTGTATATATCTACCCCAAACCACCCCAACGATGCCGTAGCGGTGATGTGCCAGTGCCTGGAAGCCGTACGGATCTGGATGGGAAGAAACGGACTCAAGCTCAACCCGACCAAGACCGAGTGGCTGTGGTTTCCGGCTGCCCGATTCAACCAGCTGATTCCATCGCTGGCCATTGGGGGCGAACATCTTGCCCCAGTGGATGGGGTGCGCAACTTGGGTGTCCTCCTGGATACCCGGCTGTCCATGGAAGATCAAGTGACAGCCGTGGCCAGGAGGGCGTTTTACCAGGTTCGCCAGTTGCGCCACCTATTGGATCGGGATGCCCTCCGCAGAGTCTCTCATGCTCTCGTGACATCCCGACTGGACTATTGTAACTCTCTCTACATGGGGCTCCCCTTGAGGTGCACTCGGAGACTTCAGCTAGTCCAGAATGCAGCTGCGCGAGCAATTATGGGAACCGCAAGGTTTACCCACGTAACACCGCTCTTGCGCGAGCTGCACTGGCTGCCTGTCGTCTTCCGGGTGCGCTTCAAGGTTCTAGTTATCATCTTTAAAGCGCTCCATGGCTCGGGACCTAGCTATTTGCGGGATCGGATCCTGCCTCATACATCCACACGGCCTATTCGCTCACACAGAGAGGGACTTCTCCGGGTGCCGTCCACTAGACTTTGTCAGCGGGCGACGCCCAGGGGAAGGGCTCTCTCTGTGGCGGGCCCAGCCCTCTGGAACGACCTTCCCCCCGACATTGGAACAACCACGGACCTCCGCTCCTTCCGTCTAAAACCAAAAACATATCTGTTCTGCTTGGCCAGCCTAGGGTAGTCTCCCTTCTATGGGGTTGTTAATAATTTTAGATGGAGATTTTAGTAATTTTTAACTGGGAATTTTTAGCGCAGGGATATCATTTAATCTGTTTTTATTATGTGTGTATATTTATTGTTTTATTTGCCCTGTGCATCGCTCCGAGTCCCTTCGGGGAGAGGGAGCGGTCAACAAATTAAATTTATTATTATTATTATTATTTAGATTCATTTAACAACCGTGTGACTAACTAAACACCTGCAGTGATTCACTTAGCAAATGTGACAAAACTCCTTTTTTCTCACTCAGCATAACATAAATTTGGGGCTCAAGTGTGGTTGTAAGACAAGGATTACCTGTATTGATACTTCTGATACTCTACCTTCTCCAAATTGATATTCCTGCTAGGAATTCCAGAAATTGTAATTCCAATGTGCCTAGAGAGCATCAACTTAGGGAAGCCTGTTCTACTTTCATATTACACATTACTATTCTCTTCTTTTGCATATTTGTGTATAAAAATCAAGTGCCAGAAAATTATCTATTATGCATCAAGAATTGGCCATCTGCTATGCTTGAATCAGTGCCCTCTTAAATAAAATTTTAAAAATACTAGGCTGAGACTTCTTTACCATCCAGTGCACAATTTCCACTGAATAATTTTTAAGGTTTTTATTGGATAGGACAGGGGTCTGCAAAGTCGGCTCTTTTAAGACTGGTGGACTTCAACTCCCAGAATTCCTCTGCCAGCATGGCTGGCTGGGGAATTCTGGGAGTTGAAGTCCACCAGTCTTAAAAGAGCCGACTTTGCAGACCCCTGGGATAGGAGGTCAATTTTCTAACTGAAAAATTAAATAACTTCAAATTATAGTATTTCTCTGCCAAGATTTATTTATTTACTTTACTTTTTACTTTATTTGGATTTGTATACCGCTCTTTTCCCTTTTGGGACTCAGGACGGTGAACAGGCATCAATAAAATCAACAATAGAAAACATCAAAAAATATATTAAAATACACTTAAAAGAATATTAAATGGGTGGCCTGTTCTAAAAACCAGATAAAAACCCCTGGTAAAAACAATTTAAAACTACGCCAGGCCGGCTGCACGGAATAAGTGCGCTTTCAAGGCCCGACGGAAGAGGCGCAGGTCCGTGATTGTGCGTAGGTCGGGGGGGTAGGTCATTCCCCCAGGGGGAGAAGGGTCTCCCCCTGGGGGTCGCCAGCCGACATTGCTTGGCCAACGGCACCCTGAGGAGGCCCTCTCTCTGGGAGCGAACTGGTCAGTAGGAGGCATTTGGTAGCAGGAGGCGGTCTCGCAAGTAACCAGGTCCCGTGCCATGGAGTGCTTTAAAGGTGGTTACTAGTACCTTGAAGCGCACCCGGAAAGCCACAGGAAGCCAGTGCAGCTCGCGCAGGAGAGGTGGCACGTGGGAGTATCTCGAGGCTCCCAGAATCCCCCGCGCAGCCGCATTCTGAACTAACTGGAGCCTCCGGGTGCACCTCAAGGGAAGCCCCATGTAGAGAGCATTGCAGTAGTCCAGGCGGGAGATGACGAGGGCTTGAGTGACCATGCAATTTTTCAAATTTATATACCGCCCTATTCTCCCTAGTGGGACTCAGGGCGGTGCACAGAAAGAATAAAAACCCACAGCAAATAGACACGATAAAATAAAATAAAATAGTTACGTCTGTGCTAAAAGTAGTTAAAACAATTAAAATATTAAATTTAAAATTAAACCCTTGATCTATGCCAAGCCAGCCAGATGGAAAACGTGCGTTTTAAGCGCCCGGCGGAAGAGGCATAGGTCCGTGATAGTGTGAAGGTTGGGGGGCAGGTCATTCCAGAGAGCCGGACCCGCCACAGAGAAGGCCCTCCCCTTGGAGGTCGCCAGCCGGCATTGACCGGCAGACGGCACCCTGAGGAGGCCCTCTCTGTGGGAGCGGACAGGTCGAAGGGAGGTATGTGGCAGGAGGCGGTCTCGCAAATAGCCAGGACCCGTGCAATGGAGCGCTTTGAAGATGGTTACTAACACCTTGAAGCGCACCCGGAAGACCACAGGCAGCCAGGGCAGCTCGTGCAGGAGAGGTGTTATATGGGAGTACCGTGAAACTCCCAGAATCCCCCGTGCGGCCGCATTCTGCACTAGCTGGAGTCTCCGGGTGCATCTCAAAGGGAGCCCCATGTAGAGAGCATTGCAGTAGTAAGATGGATCTGGAGGTAAGAATATTGTGTTGTAACACAGTTGTATATTTTGCTCTGTTGTCAAATTGGGATTTTAAAATTACAAGCTATTCATCCCTCCATCCCACAAAAATAAGGTAGAGATTTGTGGGGTGGAGGGGTTTGCACACACACACATACACACTTCTTATTTCACCTATACACACACACATTTCTTTAGAGAATCATGTTCAAAATATTTTGATATCAATAACTTAAATAATTATATTAAATATAACTTACATTAAGTTTTAATTTAAAAAAACTTAGAAAGATACTTACGATCAGTAAGACTAGCGATCCCTGCAAGAGTAGTGATGGGAACATGAGGCATATCCCCATTCATCCTGAAGTGCTTGGGATGGTGGTGCTTACACACAGATTTTAGTTCGGGTGCCAGCTAACATTACTTCCCATCTCCCACACACTGGAATGAGAAAGAAAGATTCTATTTGCAAAGCAAAACAAAATTTAAAGTCTAAAAAAATGTAATAGCATAGAGTTTTCTTTAATATTCACTATAAACAAGACTAAAAAAAGTAAAGTTTGCATAAAATGAGTAGTCTATATGATCACTATAAGAAAAATAATTGGGGCAATCATGTACATGTTTATATAATGTCACTAACCCTTCTGGATACAGCAGTAAGAGAAAGTTCAATAATAATCTGGTGCAGTACATTATTTTAGGTGGTGTTCATACAACCAGAATCCTGTTATCTATTAGAATGATAGCAGATAACTAACTAACAGATCATTAGAATCATGGTAGTCCCAGTACTGCAGAAATAGATTTTGTATTATTCACATCACTGCAGCTAAAATTTATTAATTTTTATTTTATTTTATTTGAACTCATTGGTCTTGTATTTCAGGGATCTCTGAATTGATTTATTCATTAGTAAAAGCAATTGTTCTTCAAAATAAATTTCTATAACAAGGAACATACAAAATACAGTAATACTTCTACAATCATAAAACAGATGTGTAAACTTCTTCATCAACATGTTTTGCAGTTACATTGGATTGTATGGATTATGCATTCATCATGGTCTCTATATTGACTTCCTGATGGATATAGATTTGGTCTCTCGGCATGTGTGAAGCAAGGCAAAATCATTGAAAACAATGACAGGAGCACTCCAGAAATATGGTTGGACTTGATGTCAAATAATTTGTAGATTAGGTATTCTAGTTATTGAAACACTGAGCAAATGCTACTAAATGCATGCACAGGAACCCTTTGATAGAACTTTGATAGAACCTTGCTGATGAACCTTGCTGAATTCTTTCAAAGAACTGAGGCTATTATGCAAAGTTTCTTCCATCTATTTTTTTCATAATTAGTCTGAGTTACTCTGTTGAAATATGATAACTGTTTGAATATTCAAAGCTGAAAGTCTACATTATATTTATCCAAGGATAATGTGTCTGAACCTCAGGGACTACTTATGTAGCTCCCATTTCTACTCTTAATTCTGCTATAGAGTTTATCCAGATGAGGATGAACTTCCTCTCAAACTGACCTATTAAACAACAACAACAATCCGAGAAATTATCTGGGGAGCTGTGATTCATGAGAGCAGAAACAGACTATCTACAGGATGGGAACAAATGTAATATCTGGGTAAGTTACTTACATAAACTGGCTTGTTAATATACAGTCCTGTGTTAATTCAGTTACAATGGTGTGCTGAAAAAATGGACTAATAATCGATCCTCGCACATATAACTGTTGCAGCTTCCCCACAATCAAACGATCAAACTTTGGGTACTTGACAACCAGCTTGCATTTATGAACATGGCAGCATCCTGTGGTCATTTTCTAGTGCTCTGTGCAAACTGTCTCTACTTCAACACCTTCCATTTGCCTATATCCCCTCCCCGTGCTCATCTCTGCCCTCTTTTGGTTTCCTGCCCAGCATAACTTGAGATGAAGAAGCTGGTGTATTCTGCCATTACCCACTACTATTGCCTCCCCCCACTATCACCCCAGCTATCTTCACTGTCTTCTTTGCCTTGCCTTGCCTTGCCTTGCCTCTCCTCTGCTGGGGTCTCTGACATTGGCCAGCCTCAAAGTCTACAGCATGGGAATTCTGTAGACCATGCTAAGTAGGATGCCTTGCCCATCACTGAAATCTCCCTACCATGGAAAGTCTCCACTTTGCTGCCTGGTGATGGGTGAGGTAGTGGCCGAGGCAAGCTCACTGCCGACAGAGCATCCATGCTGTGGAGTCTGAGGGATATATTAAACGCAATTAACAAGAGCTACTTTCTATTAAGGAAAAATAAAAAACATCATCTAATTGAGCCTAAGAGGTCTAAGAAATGTTTGATTATTATAGAATCACTAAATATATTCACTTAAAAACAGTTTTTACACTTTAGCATTCATTTACTAAACTCTAAATAAACTCTATAAATTTGGGATCAATTCTAGCTTGGGAAAATATAATCACTTCCATTTTGGCCATTTCACCTTAGAAATCTAAGAATCACATTGTATGACATAATGATTACAGCTTGTTGACTGATTATAGTGGTGCTTTTGAAGCATAACCATTGGCCATTCTAGATACAAGAAAAAGCAAACTAAAGATTGATAATATACTGATTAACTTCCAATTCATATGCTTGTTATTGGTCTATTTTAAGGCTGAATTTAAAAAAGGAACAAAACAATTTCAGTTCAAAAGTACAAGTCGTCCTTATTTAACTAGCGCCCTAGCAAACGTTCTAAGTTACAGCACTGTTGAAAAAATAACTTTCTGACCAGCCCTAATAGTTACAATCATTGCAACATCTTTGTGGTCATGTGATCAAAATGTGGGTGCTTTGTAACTAGCAGGCATTTACAAGCATCATGTCTCACAGTCACATGATTGCTGTTTGCTGCTTCACAACTGGCTACCAACAAGCGAAGTCAATGGAGCCAGCAGTAAAATAACAAGTCACTGTAACAGCAATGAGTGGATTGGTTCATGGCGGCAGTGGAACTGAGGCACTATATCTGTCACAATCATATGATAGCTCACTTAAAAACTATATCACTTAGCAATGGAGCTGTCTTTGTGGTAGTTAATAAATATTGATAAATCTTCCAGGTAGGAAGCTATTATTATATTAGTATCCTGCTTTCTTTGGGGAGTAAAAAGTGTCATGTGCCGTAGTGTTTTCCCATTTTATCCCCTATCAATATTCTTGTGTTGATGAACAATGCTAGGCTGAATGATCATCAATGATGAAATATTGCTCAATGATTTCCATTACTGAATGGCAATTTGGTCTCAGTATAGTACCTCCACACAGAAATGGCATATTATGAAAAAAAATTACTAGAATAATTAAGAATTTTTAAAAGGTGAAAATATATGTGTGAAATCTAAATGTTTTCTTTGTCAGTGGAGAAATCAGGAATAAATTCTTGTGGATCAGTGAGACATTGGCTTAAATGTGCTTCAACATCTTTCACTATATATTGTAGAACAAGAAAGAAACAAGTAGTATATATATATATTTTAAAAGGATAAAGATCCAAGAAACTTGCTTAAGAATAGCAATATTAAAAACGCTCATGAAACTTAATTTGTGGTAAGTTAGCGGCTAATAACTATACACATGCATAAACTAAAAAATATATGTATATATTTGTCCACAAGAGGGCGCAGAACATACTTTGAAATAAAGTATACTTTTTGTCTATATTTGTTGTATTCTGTTCCGAATTCAACAGGTGAAATGTAGAAAATACATCATACATTTGATCAAACTTTATGAAAGTCAGCATTAAATCAGTTTTGTAAAAAATAGTAAACAGCAGCTTAAAACACATACATTGTCAGATTAAGTGCTAGTTGGATACTAACCCATTAGTTTTCGCATTTCAACCCTTTTTTATGAAGAGCAAAAATGTAGTTAATTGTTTCCTACCTACATACGCTTATAATGCAAATTCTGTTATTTAAATACAAAATGTTCAGAACTTTATAATGGAAATTTCAATAAATATAGGAAGTAATAGTATTTTTTTAAAAAAAAATAATTAATAGGAATTTCTGCTGCCTTTGATTTGGCATAACTTCAGTAACACATATATACATTATTTTCTGGTGAACAACTAAGATTTTTCTTTCTATCATAAATAGTAATTAGGATATTATTTTCTGCCAGCTATATTGGAACACCAGGTCCACTAAGTCTTTTCTTTTCATCCCTCCACCTTTTCTATGTCTTAGAATTGTAATTGTGCTAAAAGTCTTTCCTAATTAGCTGTATGTTTTGGCTGAGATGCAAGATAGAATTTTGAGAAAAATAAAATAAATAGATACAAAACATGAGAAATAGCTCAAAACATTATCTCAGGTACAGGCAGTCTGCAAATAATCTGCTATGCCCAACTACTGCTGTGCATAAAATAATTTATTTATATTTCATATTTCTTAATACTCCATCTCCCTCATATTATATTGGACTACATGAAAGTAAGCTACACTGAACTGAGCAAATTATTCCCAAGAAAACAAGCACAAGAGGATATTTTAAAATGACAAGAGATAAGATGGGGAAATCTATGTGGAATAACAACTATATTACAGTCTGTCTTTAGATTGAAAAGCTGTGAAACTTCATTAAAATCACACACACTAAAAGGCATGCTACCAATACTACGATAACCATGGTTAACAGTAAGACATTAAAACTGGACAGAGAAAGCAGAATCCTGGAAGACAGAAGACTGTATATATGCAGGAGGCCTGCCTTATTTGCATTAATTGTCCTGCTCAAAGGGGAATGCTAAATTGGGATATATTTAATTCTAGAAAGAAAAAAGAACACATATACTTACCGCATTTTTGGCCTCCCGAACCCTCTGTTGAGTGGCGTTTTCACCCTCCCCGGACCCCAGAAGCACTCTGCAGTGCTCCACATGTCCCATTTGCTAAAACCAGGCACATTTTTGGCAAAAAAATAAGCTGATTTGTGGGGTCCCAAGCCCTCCGTGCATCATGTTTTTGCCCTCCCATCCCCAGAAGCACTCTGCAGTGCTCCACATGGCCCGTTTTCACCAAAAATGTTTTTCCCAAAAATGGGCCATGCAGAGCACTGCAGGGTGCTTCTGGGGGCCTGGGAGGGCGAAAATACATTGCATGGAGAGATTGTGAGCCCAAAAACGCGACATGCCGCTAGGAAAGTTGCAAATGGCAATCATGTGACCCCAGGACTCTGAAACCATCATAAATACATGGCAGTTGCCAACAGCCCAAATTCTGATTTTGTGATTATGGAAAGGCTGCAGCAGTTGTAGGTGCAAGGACCGGTTGTAAGTCACGTTAGATCAGCCGAATCAACCTGGCAATCAATAAGGTTACCTCCAATATATGAAAAACAACTATAGCACTATAAAAATGCAAAAAAACCAAAGATGAAAACCTTATTCAATGCATTTGGATTAATATAAAAAGAAAAAGGAATTACGTTGCCATGATTGTATAATTGTTGATCACCCAACCAAACTGAGAATATACAGTAGATGAATCTTTTGCTAATCAGTTAGCTTAGGTATGCAAGCAAGATGCTACAATGGTAATTGGTTATTTTAATTATGCGCAACTGGAAAACAAGCTCTGCACCAATGAGAGATAAAACAGAATATTCATGAATATAGAAGACAACTTTGTCACCCAAAAGATAGAGGAGAGAACTAGAGGGTCAGCTATGCCGAACGTACTAACAGACATGAAATGATATGAGGGGTTGAAGTTGCAGGCACTTTGGGGGACCATATCATATTGGAATTCAACATAATACAAGCATGTCAAACCAGTGTTTTAGATCTTAAGAGAGCTGATTTCAACAAATTTACAAGGAGCTTTGGAAGGATTCCATGGATAAAATATTAAGGAGGAAAACAATTCAAGAAGTTTGAAAAACTCTGAAAAATCAGATTATAAAAACCCAGGTTCCATATTACCACTGAGAAAGAAAAATAAGAGCTCCTATATGAAGCCAGCATGGTTGCATAAAGAACTCTCTGATAAACTGAAATACAACAAGGACAATAAAAAATAGAAAGAGGGACACATAACTAAAGCAGAATACTAGTAAATAGCCCAAATCTACAAAGTTGAAGTCAGGAAATGAAGATATATAAAGAATTAAGACTTATAACAAATGTAAAAAATATTTTTTTTAAGTTTTCTTTCAACATGTAAAAAACAAATAAGTTAAGGAAACGGAAGAAGAAAACGGAACCCAGGATTGTCAACGTGGCGAAAAATGGAGCTCTCAGGTAAACTATAAAATGCATCATGCTCTAGACCAGGGATGGGGAACATTTTTCTTACACCGTGCCAAAATTGTATGCACATGCGCTATCGCGTGCCCAGTTTCCCCCCCCCCTGCGCATGCGTGCATGACACCACCACCCTGTGCACGTGCGTGTTACCTCTCCTCAGGTTCTGGAGGCTGTCCTGAAGTCTGGAGAAAGCGAAAAGTGAGGCCCCTTCGGAAGCCGGAAATGGGCCATTCATATTCTTTTCAACTACTTTGTATTGAAAGTTAACAAATGGACAACAGAAATGGATTCTCTATGCTGTCTGGATTCCTCACCCCAGTTGTATACCAAATTGATGGCTTTATATTACTTGCAGTCTATGAACAATTTGTATTCAGACAGATTATGTATAAATGTAATGAGGTCATCCTTTATTGAAATTGTGTAGAATCTGATATACATACATCAAAAGTCCTTATTTTGTTATTGTTTTTTTATTTTCTTATTGCTGCTTCTTCTATTTAATTAAAAGCATTATATCCTGTGCTACTTTCAAAAAAAGCATGATAGCATGATAGACAGCATGCTATTGCTAATATTATTTTCACAAATTAATCTGATACAAATTTCCAAAGTAAACAGTAAATGTTTTGGTTTCATATTGCAATCTAAAATATCAAAAGGCTTCCAAGTTCTTTAGTTGAAGAGAGGTAGATAATGATCTACTGGTGATTTTCAGCATATCAGCAAATGCTTGTGACTTTTTAACAGTGGCAATCATGCATTGTTATATATATTTACTTATGAGTACCACTATACAAATATTAAAACTGAAAATAATTCTAGCAATACACATTATCATTATGTGTGAATTAGTACTTTTCATATGATGTCACAGTAATGAAAGTGAGCTTTTCATCCTCAATTCCTCCAACATTTTGCTTTTGATTTGTAATCTAGCTGAACTCCAAAGCATCTTTGTAATTAAAATGTAAAGCAAGTATTCTTTAAGCTTTTCATAAGAGAACTCTGCCCCCTTGTGGAATAGAACACAAGCATGTCCACAAATTAAATTAAAGGAATTAAAGTGTGTTTAAAAAACAAATTGAATTATTTTTTGCAAACATTAAGTTTAAGAAGCAGAATAAAGTCTGAAGGACTATGAGAGAGAAATGGTGAAACATCTGATGGAAATGTTTATATCCAAGACATAAAGGAAATTGAAGAAACCACTAAGATAAAATCAGCATAAAGTACATTGAGCAAATATATATAAAGTAGATTTGTATTTAATATTATACATAATATATTTAATTTGCAAAGTGATATTTCTTTTTTTTAAAGGGGAAACAATCAAAATGTATCAAAAAGTAACCAGGAATTTGGGAGAGATGTTAAAGTTGCACATACATAAGAGTAAAACTCACAAACAAAAAGGTAAAAACGCTGTTTATATAAGGTTATAAGTATTCACATGATTGTATCATTAAAATGCTTTCTAGGGACTTACAGTAATAAAAGCACAACTAACACACCATAATGATTGCAGAAAGTCTCCACTTGGACATCTTAAACTATTTGGCAAGTAAGTAGCATTTACTGCCTTCTCTATTTGTAAAAAATATACTGACATAGGTTTATGGTTTTGAAGTGGTTATTATATTGTTTTATTAACAGTGAATTTTGAAAATCTTTCAGTTTCAACAGTTGAGGACAAATTCTGTAACAATATTTTAGGATGCCTATTGAATACACTGATAGTTCCTTTTATTCAGTTCCTTTTACACACAAGATGCTCTTGCTTATTCTAAGATTTCTAAGATTATACTGTAGTTATTATTTTAGTTAATTATTTGACTAGCTTTAAAAGATTCATTATAATTGATAAACCTTCTGGAAGCTTGCAAATCAATGCAAAATATAGGCAAATCAAATCCGTTAAAGTAGACTATACTAAAACAAAGACATGTCTTTTATAGAGAACTTTTCAAAATATCACATTGAAGAACCACAAAAGGATTAATATTCTATTTTGAAAAACATTTATACATTCAATTATCAGAAGTTTAACTCCTTCAAAACAATATATTAAGTTACACAGAGATTAGTTTTAAAAGTTCAAAGAGCCACTGTAACATGTGAATGAACATTTGTTGAAAATATGCAAGTTAATGTTATTATTCAGTAAACTGACAAATTACAATATGCTACAATAAGCTACAAATTAAATGAGAGTGAGATGCGCAATATCTAAATTTGATAAATAACTAAAAGAAATCAGGCCAGAAACACTTATAACTTGTGGAATTAATTTTTATAAAATGGAACCAAAAACTTTACAGTAATACTTATTTTTAAAAGCAAGTGTTTCAAATATGAATACTCAGTTAAAGATGCATAATTTAGACTCAAACTAAAACTCATTTTAACTTTTTCAAGACAAATGCGATGTCAAATTTCAGGAACACACATATAAGCCTCTGAGTAAAGGAAAATGAACTTAAAAACAACAAATGCACTTTGGCCTCCATTATCTTTCCCATAAATCACCTATCAAAAATGCATATAGTCTACATCCACACATCTCTGTTGCAATATCGTAAGCACTACAGTATATAGCCCATTCTTCATTTGTACTACACGTCTATATAGCTCTGCCTATATTCCATGACCAGATTGGCTGGGAAGTCAAAGAAAGGGTCTGATAGCTTATGAAACAGGTATTTTCTCCACCTTATGTCTAAATTATGACTTGCGATAGAAGCAACATCGAGGTATGTGGAGAGGCCTTAGTCAGTATATGATTTTCATGGCTTTCATATTAATTACAGCACTGCTCCGTTCATCCTCTAATATGTCTTCTGGTCTACTGCCTGTCACACATTCCTTCTCTGCAACTCTTCTGTTGCAGTGACAAACAGAAGAGTCCCCTGGGATGGGGCAATAGTAATAGAGAGCAGTTGTTTCCCAAGTCCTCTGATGCTGGGCTGCTTTGGCCCTTTTGTAACAATCTAATTCTGAATTTTAATGGTTCTTTCTTTCTTTCTTTCTTTCTTTCTTTCTTTCTTTCTTTCTTTCTTCTTTCTTTCCTTCTTTCTTTCTTTCTGACCTTTCTTTCCTTCTTTCATAATTTATTAGTTGTTCAACTCCAAAGGATTCTGCCTCCTGTACTAATCAGGACTCCTAACACTAGGTTCTTCCCATAATGATGGTGTATTTTTGACAACCAATGGAAAAAATAATTTTAAAAGTTCTATCAATATTTAAGGAACAAGAAGAAAGTCAAAGAACAATAGGCTCACTAATGGGAATAGATGGCAAAAATATGATAGGCAGCAAGGAAAAAGCAGAACTGCTTAATTAGTTCTCTGCATCAATCTTTCCTCAAAAGGAAAAAAATGGCCAACCTATCAAAAGCAGTACCAAGAGAGATAGAACAGATATATGTCAAATAGGCAAAGAATTAGTAAGAGAATGCCTATCCACCCTGGATGAGTACAAATCACCTGACCAGATGGTTTACAACTCAGAGTTTGGAAGAAGTTGGCAGATGTAATCTTTCAAGGCTCATGTAGCACTTGGGACATACCAGAGGACTGGAAAACAAGTGGTGTGGTACCAATCTACAAAGTGGGGATTGAGGGGGAGAGATTGGATCCAGGAAATTACAGGCCAATCAGCCTGACATTAATACCTGGGGAAATCCTGAAAAAGATAATCAAATGGAGAATTTGTGAGCATCTAAAAGCAAGCAAGGTGAACAGTAGAAGTCATCATGGGTTTATTAAAAACAGATCATGCCAAACAAACTTTATTGCCTTTTTTGATACAGTAACTATTAGTGGGTCAATGAAATGCTGTGTACATAGTATACTTGGACTTCAGTAAGGCATTTGACAAAGTAGCCAACAACCTACTTCTTGGTTAAATGCAACAATATGGGATGGATAGTACCACTACCAGATGGATTTTCAATTGGCTGGCAAATGCACACAGAGCGTGGTTCTCAATGGAATTATACCTACATAAAAGAGAAGAATGCAGAGGGGTACTTCCAAGGTTCAATCCTGGGCCCCATGCTCTTCAACACTTTCATAAATGATCTAGATGGGAAACTCATCAAATTTGCAGACGATACCAACAAGTTGGTAAGAATAGCCAGCACTTTAGAAAATATACTCAAGATTCAGAAGGGTCTCAACAGACTTGAGCTCTGGGCCCTATGCAACAAGATGCAGTAACCCTTGTTCCTTGTATTCTTTCACCTTAGTTCTTATAAATCCTCATTCAACTTAGACAAAGAGTAGAACGTAACATGTGTGCAGACAATTCTTTGCCCCCCTTAAAAGAGTTGTACAAAAAATAAAACCACATTGTCCACAATTTCAGGCTCTTTAAATAATGTATTTTTGCTTATTCATTTCTACCATTCTAGTTGAAAGTGATGAAATGTTGACTATTGAAAAATAGATGAATATGAAAATGTATAAATACATGGACTGGAAAAAATGCTTACTTTTTATATATTAAGGGGAGGGAACCCACATCTCTGAGCAACTGCATCCCTGAAATTTTTTCCTTTCCTTCTTTGACTAGTGGTAGAATACAATAGCTCTAATGAATATTAAACTCACTCAATCAACAAAAATTAAGAGCCCAAGAACTCTTATGTTTTTATTTTAGGGACATTTAATATTTTTCATGAAGCATTATCTGTGCACCCAATACTTTATTAAGTGAAGACTAAATATTTGATTATAATAACCTGCAATCATTTGAATTTACCACCTACCATATTTTTCGGAGTATAAGACGCACCCAGGTTTTGAAAAGGTAAATAAAAAAAAAAGTAGGGATGTAGATAGAGAGAAAGAGACGGAGAGAAAGAGAAAAAAATACAGTAAGTAGGTAGGGAGAGAGAGAGAAATACAGTAGGTAGATAGGTATGGAGAGAGAGTGTGCAGATAGGTAGGTAGGTAGAGGGATAGAGCGAGAAAAATAGAGAGAAATACAGTAGATAGGAGGAGGGAGAGAGAGAGAGAAAGTAGGTAGGTATAGAGGTAGATAGAGGGGGGAGAGTGAGAGTAGGTAGGTAGATGTTTCCAAGTGTATTTATCCATGTGCTGGAGGAGGAAATCGCTGACAACTTGTAGCACTCTAAAACTTTGTTTCTGCTGGGACAGCACTTGATCAATGTAATTCTCATCAACCACTCTAATTAAACAGCTCTCCGAAAGGGAAAAAAAAGTTTTTGTACTTTGCAAGCCTCCCTAAAGTGGCCCATTTTTCATGAAAACGGGCCCGTTTCTTTTCAAATAAAAGGCATGAATAGCCTTGGGGAGGCTTGCAGAGTGCTCCTGGGGGGTTGGGCCCCTCAAAAAGGAGCAAAAAACAGCCAGTTTTTTGCGAAAACAGGCCTCTTTAATAAAAAAAAATTGCATGCATAGCCTCACGGAGGCTTATAGAATGCTGCTGGGGGAGCAAAGAATGGCCCATTTTAGGCTCATTTCTGCCCTCCCCACCTTCCAGAAACTATCTGAAAGCCTCCATAAGGCTATGCATGGCCATTTTGGTGAAGGGGACGGGGCTTCAGGAGGAAAGAAAAATGGCTGTATTCGGTGTATAAGACGCACCCAGATTTTCAGCCTTTTTTTAAAGGAAAAAAGGTGTGTCTTATACTCCGAAAAATACGGTATGTGTATTCATAATAAAAATGAAAAAAACAAAAACAAATTTTCTATTCATATCACTCAGACAATCTTATTTCCTGGATATTAGTTAATATTTTTATTATGTGTCTTGGTAATAAAAAAGAGGGTTGAAAATATTTTATTTTATAATCAACTTCTATAAACTATGTATGCTCATCAACTAGCAAACAATACTTCTAAGGAACATTGTTTATTTTTAAAAAAATTATCCACTTGCCAAATTCAAAGTCATCACAGTAACTTTCAAAAACCGTAACTTAAAAAAAAATCTTTATTTTTTAAAATAAAGATACATATGGTCCTTCCCACCAAACTTAGTGACTCAGCTGTTAATTTTATTAATAGTGTCAATCATTATACACATGCCATTATACACATACACATGCTCTATTGTCTCAGTACCTCATGAACAGAATAAGTTTGCTTTCCTATGTATATGTTTCTGCCAGAGTATTGATATTGCAGCAGAGGTGATATTATTATGTACCTATTATGTAGTTGCCCATCAAATTATCTTGATAAAAGAGAACTAGCAATTAAAGAAGTCTAGAATCCTATAATTTTATTACCAAAAAAGGGTTTTTTAAATTTTAAGATCTACACAAGCAGCAGTACAGTCACAAATGGCAAGCATATCTGTATTTCATATTAGGCCAGCAGTATTGACATTTTTTAATGCCTTCAAGTCAGTATTGACTCCAAGTGACTGCCCAAACTAGCCCTTGCAGTTTTCTTGAAAATATTTTCAGAAGTGGCTCTTCCTAGGGCTGAAAAAGCATGATTCAATCAAAATCATTGAGCTAGCTTTGTTTAACACAGGACTAGACTTCATCATCTCGTGGTTTCTAGTCTCTGATCCTTGAGTGACTATACCAAACTGCATACCTCATATTAAATACAGTATTTGCTTGTTTTTGGAAATTTTGAGCTTAAAAATAGCCAGCATATTATTTTAAAAGTCCTTTTATTAATAGGGTAACCTCCAATTTCATAATATCAAAAAACTGCAGATGCAATAGCTAATGTCAGAAAATTGTTACTTCATCTATAATGTCAACAATGGAAGTAGCTATCACATCTACTAAGAAGGAAGCTTCCTTTGTTTCAAAATCACTTTGGAGACTTTAGTCACCATCAGATCCACAGGGATTATGTTGTAGGAACTGTAATTGCAAAGCATCAGTAAGCAAAATATTGAAAGCCTAGAAATCTGTAAATCCACAAAATGGTGCAGCTTCTTTAAGGAGCAACAAATAGATATGGTGAGGTCCTATACTAGACTGAAAACACAACTGTGCACAGAGCACTATACACCTCTACTAGGGACAGGTTGACAGGTTGGATTAGTGAGTAGCTGGGTGAATGGATAGAGAGATGGAAGAGAAGGTAGGAATTTGAAAGAAATGGGAACTTGAAAAAAGGTCAATGTGAGGAGACTAAAGAAAATAGGATGGAAGCCAATGAGTGAAAAAGAAAAAAATCATGATGAGGAGGTAAAAAGAAGAAAAAAGTTTAACTGGTAGGTTTTGGAAGTGCAGTATTATAATGATAATTCAGTCCCAAAAATTCAGTCCCAAAAATTGACAGAAGAGACAATGAAGCTTAAAAGGGCAATTCCGCTAGAAAAAGACTGGTACTAGGGGACAGAACAACATGGAGGCCACCACTGCAACTGGAGAAGAGCAACTAAAAGCTGAGGAGATGCTGGAAGGCTGCAGTCAGCCAGCATGCCCATGAGGATATACACCCCCCAGGGATTTGTGAACACAGAGGGGGTTGCCAAAGAGGAGATCAGAAGTGATGATGAAGAAGAGGAGGAACTTTCAGAGACTCCAAGACAGCAGCCAAGATACGGTTTTGGAAAGCACTTTGGAAAATAATAACAAGAGCTACTTAAAAGAAATTGCAGAAAATTAGAGAAGATATTGATGCCCTACTGACAGATAGTGAATAAAGTAAGAGAACAGGAAGAAGCCGGACTTCATTATGTGAGTGCACTCATGGGAGTAGCAGGTTTACAGTGATACGGACAGTTAAGACCAGATATAGTTGAATGTAGTTTTTTAATACTAGAAATTGGGAGACTGTGGGTTCTAGTTATTCCTTAGACATGAAAGCCTAATGATTGTTTCTCAGACTAATTCACCACACAGAGTTATTGTGCAGGAAACAGGAGGCAGAAACATGTACACTGCCTTTAATGGCACAAAAATGGGATAAAGGGGGAGAGAGAGAGGGAGGAAAAGAGAGGGAGAGAGGGAGGGGATACTGCAGCACAACATGTGTTTTGAAGTAGTTCCAATGGTTATCAGTACATTTCTAAATTCAATTCAATACACCAATGTTTATCTGCAAGTTCTTATTTACAGTACTGAGTATCAAATTACATCAAGGACTGCCTTTCAAAATCATTCTGTGAGGTCAAGAGAGACCTGCTTATAAACGTGAGAGGTCAGAAGCTGTATTTGCTTTGTGGCTTTGTTTCCTTTGCTCTTAGCACTTCCTTTTAAATATTGTAGATATCTGATACCCAAGTCCAATGGTGAGCGTACAGCTACTTTTGCTTATGTTCTGATATATGTCTGGATTTCACACTGGCATGGGGAAATACAATACAATACAATACAATAGCAGAGTTGGAAGGGACCTTGTAGGTCTTCTAGTCCAACCCCCTGCGTGGGCAGGAACCTTATACCATTTCAGACAAATGGCTATCTAACATCTTTTTAAAGACTTCCAGGGTTGGGGCATTCACAACTTCTGGAGGCAAGCTGTTCCAGAGGTTAATTGTTCTAACTGTCAGGAAATTTCTCCTTAGTTTTAAGTTGCTTCTCTCCTTGATTAGTTTCCACCCATTGCTTCTTGTCCTGCCCCCAGGTGCCTTGGAGAATAGTTTGACTCCCTCTTCTTTGTGGCACCCTCTGAGATATCGGAACACTGCTATAAATAAAAGATCCAGAGCTGTGGCATGCCAAAAAGGCGCTCTGCGCTATGTTTCTGGACCAAGCTGGGTCTCGCAGTGCAAGAAAAAAGAAAAAAGCCAAAAAGAAACCCCTGAACTTTGGAGTGGGGGGGCTGTTGGTGCACCAGAAGCTTTTTGCAAAGGGCTTTTTTGTGTGCTACAGCTCAGAGGCTGCGTTTGCAATTTTTTTTTTTTTACATTCAAAAACAGACTGAACCAGGAGAGCAACGCAAAAAGTCTTTTTGCAGCACACCTCTGAGGTTGCTTTTGACCTTTTTTCCTCCTGTAGCCAATGCCCATATCAGCTCAGAAAGCAGGCCAGATATACCTCATCAGCAGGAGCAGGAGAGGGAGCAAGAAGACGACTAAGTTCAGTTGGTGTATCAAGGATCACAGTGTAGGATGATATGGGCAACTGGGGCTTATTTTATTAGTAGTATTCAACCTTTCATCATTTTTCTTTAACTTGATAAAAATCACTTTAGCTGCCATGGAAGTTATAATCTGTACATTCTATTTTCTGTCAATGATTATGAAACTGTGTGTCATAATAAACTTCAGACTGTAACTTAAATTGGGTTAATCTTGAGAGGGGCAGGAAGGGCGAAGGGGAGAGGACAATTCTTTATTGATCAAATGTGATTGGACATACAGGAATTAGTCTCCAGTACACAAGCTCTCAGTGTACAAACAAACAACAAGTGATAAATCATGATCATAATCATAAAATACAATCATCATAAATCATGAGACAAAACTCAATAATAGTCATAAAATACTAAATAAAAGCAATCAACATAAATCATAAGATACAAACAATAAAGTGATAGTCATAAGAAGCTAAAGGAATAGATAATATAATAGAAAAGATAAGAAGGTTAATAATACAGCCCTGCTACATGGTTTGATATCCTAGGGCAGCAATAGCGAACCTTTTTTGGCTCGTGTGCCATAAGTTGGGGGAGCGCAGGGGGGTTGTGCATGGGCGTGCCGCACTCATAATGCAATGTGCAACCCCCCCAGTGCGCATGCGTGCACTACAGGCGTGACCCCCCCCCATTTTTTGCCTGCTCTTTTTGCCCTCCCCAGGATCCAGAGGCTTTATAGAAGCCTGGGGAGGGCGAAAACAGCCGCCCCCGCCCCCCGGAGGCCCTCCGGAAGCTTCAGCGACCTTCAGGAGGCTTCCCTGAAGCCTCTGTAGCACTCAAAATGATGCTCTGACCAAACCGGAAGTGACCTCCGATTTGTTTGGAGCATCGTTTTGAGTGCTCCGGAGGCTTCAGAGGGCTCGGGGGGGGGGGGGCTCGTTTTGCCCTTCCCAGGCTCCTATAAAGCCTCTGGAGCCTGGAGAGAGTGAAAAATGGCTTCAAAAAAGGGCAAATTCAACTGGCCAGGGCGCACATGCACGCTGGCCAGCTGACAGGGCAGTGCCTTGCATGCCCTGATAAATGGCTCCGCGTTCCACCTGTGGCACGCGTGCCATATGTTCGCCATCACGGTGCTAGGGCATAGACAGTAATATATTAAAATAATCTGAATATATATTGGACCTATAATTATCCTATTAGATACTACTAAAAACATGTATGAAAAGCCTCCTTTCTATGTAAGGAATAAACAAATTACACTACAAGTTAAACCAATTAACCAAGTTAAATATTCCCTTGAACAGCAGTGAAAGCAGAGAGTTTTCTTTACAATAACACAGATGTGGTTTGCTGTTGCCTTCTGGCAGATTTTTTTTTTCAACTTCTCAGTCTAGCATTTATTCATAGTATTTTCTAAAGGCTTCCCACCCATATATTAATCAGCTCTGAACCTGCTTATTTTTTATATCAGCCAAGATCATATTGCTGCCTAGCTAACCAACACGCTGTGTTAACTGAAATTCCTATTGCTAATCTGACAAATCAGAACTGGTTTATGAAAACTAACTTCCACATTATTTTTAATTAATACACGGTCAGAACAACTCATCATACCGTTTCATGCAATTTATACATTATACTAAAATCTCTGCAGTTTACTTCTCCAAAAATTCCACTCTCTTCCCATAAAGGAGTAACGTTTCCCTGATTTTTGTTTTTCCAAACCAGTATCTTTCTGACTTTAGAAAAAAAATCCATGTGGGCAAAGACCACTTCCTCGGAGTTGGTAAAGCTAACTCTCATTAAGGAGCACTATCAAATGCAAGTTCTGACTAATTTAACACCACAAAAGTCCAGCAAAAACATATTAAAATTGGGATGAGTAAGGGAAAAGGATACCATATACCAAGAAAAACCCCTGAAATAATGAACAAAGACACTTTATCCTGCAAAAATATATATTTTATATAACATTTATATTGTTTTACAAAAGCATCAGGGAAAGTTCGTGACATGAAAAGCTTTAGGCCTCCATTTTGGTAAAAGATAAAAAGGAAAGAAAAATATTAGGCTAATATATTGTGTTGCATTTAATTCTGCTTTATTTTGTGTGTGTTTTTGTGCCTTATAATTTTTATTAAAGATTTTTTTAAAAGATAGATAGAAATTAATACAAATTATTATAAGTGAAGAAAAAGAAATAAAGACAATAAAGAAAAATCTAAATAGAAAAGAAAAACAGAAAAGAAAAAAAGAAGTAGTGTCTAATCTTGTTTATAGCAGTACATTTATAAATTTACCTAATTCTTTTTTCTATAATATATCCTGTCAAATGATCAAAAGCATAAATCATAGGTCCATTTGTTTTTGTTCCACACAAATATTTATAAGAGTTTTCAGTTAGCAATAAACATATTTTCTTTTCTCTGATCAAAGAAGTCATTTTAGCCATCTCAGCAAGATCCATCATCCTCACTAACCATTGTCCATTGTGGGTGCTGCTGAATCTTTGGGCATACAGTAATCTTGCTGCAGCTACAGGTAGTACTTGAGTTGCAATAGCAGGACTGATGTTGCTAAGTGATGCAGTTGTAAAGCGCAATGTCATGCAACCACATTGCTTAATTTAGCATAACCTCAAGATATAGGGGTTATTAAGAGGGAATCCCAGACAATGAGCAATGGGACAGGAACCCAAAGAGTTGGGGGAGGGGTGCTGCTATGTATTGCAAGCTCAAGGAGGAGGGAAAAGAGGGTGGGAGTGCATGTGTGGGAATGCAGGGAGACCGGGAAAAGAGGACATTGGTGGATGTAAGTGAGAGAAGGGGAAAGTAGAATGTTGATAGCTGCTTGCAAGTTCCTTCATTCAGTGTCATTAATAATTGATAAAACAATAGCCATAACTTGAGGACTATATGGATCATGTACAAAAAGATCCACAACTTTTTTTTCCAACTGCTTGTCCATCAATTTCAAAATAAAAATAACTGATTTCAAATGTATATTACTGTTTAACATCCTCTGAATCAGTGTATGTATTTGTATCCTGAATTTTGCAGTTGTTTTTTTATAAAATCCACCAAACTGGAACAAATGTCCTGGTTTGTTCACATTTCCAGCATACAACATACTAGCATAAACTGTACAAACTAGACAATTTATCTAATGACATACATATATCATTTTATAAAAAATCTTTTTAAGAGTATAACAGTGAAAAGCTTAATCCTTTTAGCTATATTTTCCCATTGTTACATCAGTGTATAACCAGAACTTAAGCCTATTTTATCATACATTCTTTCATTTGCTCGTTTCAAATTTCAATAAAATGTATATATTTTAATAAATACATATTCATAATTTGTACATAATTCTATTTCAAACTCAGTCTTACAACATTCAAAACAATAAAGTCTTTTGTCTACTTCAAATCTTTCCAATAATTGTGCATTAGAAGACCACTGACAACTATATCTCTCAGTCACCAATTCTTCTCAACTTTATTTTACATTTCCCTTGACAAAATTCTGGAATCTCATAAGTTAAACTTTTGTGTTTGCCTATTATTTTACATCTATAAAAAGCTTCTTGTGCAGAGAGTCAAGATGCTTTTTGGCATAACAGTATAATAAAACAGAATAAGAATTGTAAGGAACCTTTGAGGTCTTCTAGTTCAACCCCCTACTCAGCAGGAAACTGGGCATTGGTTTTACCCGAGATGCCCAATCTCTGGACAGGTGGAGATAGCATCCAGGAATGGGTTAACTCCATCTGTATCCAATCGGACTGAGTCTGCAAACGTCAATATCCCACCTCCTCTACTAATTCCTCCCAGTTTTTGACGAAGGTATCACTGCAGACTGACGTGTGATGAGTAAAAATTCTCTCCTTGCTGATGCCGGACCAGACCTCCCTCAGGATGAGGCGGGATGCTATTTTTATTTATTTATTTATTTATTCAATTTATATCCCGCCCTTCTCCGAATGGACCCAGGGCGGCGCACAGGAAAGTTAAAACAATATACAACAATACAAAAATACCAAAATACAAAATTTAAAAATCTATTAAATATGAAATCCTGTGCTAAAACCAATTAAAACCCCCCTTTTTAAAAACTATCTATACTAGTCCACAGTGGAGGCTATGAAAGGCCGGCTTGGTAAAATAAATGTGTTTTCAAACACTGGCGGAAGAGGCGGAGGTCAGTGATGGTACGAAGTTCAGGGGGTAGGTCGTTCCACAGGGCAGGGCCCGCCACAGAGAAGGCCCTTCCCCTGGGTGTCGCCAGCCGGCATTGTCCGGCCGACGGCACCCTGAGAAGGCCCTCTCTGTGGGAGCGTATCGGTCTGAGGGATGTATGGGGCAGGAGACGGTCTCGCATGTAACTAGGTCCTGAGTATCTCCACCTGCCCAGAGAATGGACGTCTCAGGTAAGACCAAGGCCCATTCTCCATTGTTGGTGGAGATAGCATCAAGGAATGGGAACTCTCTGCAAAACCCACCTGCCAAATGCTGCATCCACCAATGCATAACTGTCTATCTTGTAATGGCGACAAAGAGGCCCACGTGGTCTTATTTTTGGGGAAACACGGTACATACATATACACCTAGGGATGCAGTGGTTCAGTGGCTAAGAGGTTTGTTGATCAGAAAGGTTGGCAGTTCAGTGGTTTGAATCCCTAGTGCTGAGTAACAGAGTGAGCTCCCGTTATTTGTCCCAGCTTCTGCCAACCTAGCAGTTCGAAAGCGTGTAAAAATGCAAGTAGAAAAATACTTTAGTGAGAAGGTAACAATGTTCTGTGTGCCTTTGGCCACATGACCACAGAGATGTCTTTGGACAGCCTTAGCTCTTCGGCTTTGAAATGGAGATGAGCACCGCCCCCTAAAGTTGAGAACGACTAGCACATATGTGCAAGGGGATCCTTTATCTTTATACATATACACATATAAAGCACACACACACACATAAATATTGTATACAAATGTGTATACACACACACCTCTTTCTGCCACTGTTTTAATTGCGCATCAGCTGTCAAAACAGGCATTACCTGAAATAAAAATATCTAGCGAAAAAAATCATTTTTATCATAGAATTTCTCAACAATGACAGTTGTACTTTCTCCCATCTTATCTTTTTCAACTTCATTCCATAGCTTAACATACTTATTTTGAAATAACATGAAATTCACTTTCGTCACATTTTACCTTTTCAAATGTAAAACCTGTTTTGTTCCTCAACTATTTGATGTTCTATTGCCACTGTTTTAATGGTGCATCAGCTGTCAAAACAGACATTACCTGAAATAAAAATATTTAGGGAAGAAATTCATTTTTATGATAGAAATTCTCAACAATGATCTGGATGACTGAGAATCTCCATAGACATTCTCATTTATGTCTGGTATCACTCCGATTACAGTAACCTATATACGAATATTTAATTTTTTAAAATCTGTCATATATTTGACTATCATCTCATTGAATGGGGCTTAATTTATCACCTTAAGAGAATTAAGGCTGCTGAACTGCCTGATTAAGAGGAAATGTGTGTGTGTTAAGTTTTATTTATTTATTTATTGATCAGCTCAAAAAAACCTAACACACATATAAAAAAAGTACACAACGGAACTCATAGCTTTTTGTCTAGATGGTCTCTGGTGATGAGCCGAAAGGCAGAAAAGGAAAGCAGTATGCTTCCTCCCTTAATTGGGGCATAACAGGGTGTATATATATATATATGAAAGACAGACAGACTGACTGACTGACTGACTGACTGACTGACTGACTGACTGACTGACTGACTGACTGACTAGGGGAGACATGATAGCAGTCTTCCGATATCTCAAAGGGTGCCACAAAGAAGAGGGAGTCAAACTATTCTCCAAAGCCAATGGGTGGAAACTAATCAAGGAGAGAAGCAATTTAGAACTGAGGAGAAATTTCCTGACAGAACAATTAATCAGTGGAACAACTTGCCTCCAGAAGTTGTAAATGCCCCAACCCTGGAAGTCTTTAAGGTGTTGGATAGCCATTTGTCTGAAATGGGTTTCCTGCCTAGGCAGGGGGTTGGACTAGAAGACCTCCAAGGTCCCTTCCAACTCTGCTATTGTATTGTATTGTACACACACACACACACACACACACACACACACATCAGCTAAGTGCTTTATATAGAGATTCCTCTTCATTTGATGAGGGGAGACCAGAAAATTTCAAATATTGAAGATGTTACCCAGACAGGTAATAAAATGTCTGCAAGAAAACTATCAAGCTAAAAGAGCACCAAGGACTCAACCCTTGGCTACATATATTCTCTTCTATTGGTGCCAGAAAGAGCGTTGGTTCTTACCTGAGACGCTTCTTTTCATGGTGAGGAGGCAGCATCTAGGATGGGTGAGACTTCCTTCCGCTCATTGGAGGGCTGAGTCTGGGTAATTTTTGGTCCCGCCCCTCTTCACCGGGCATGCCCAGTTTTGACGAAGAACTCCAGACTCCGGCGTCTTGCAGTAAACAATCGAATAATGTCCAGTCTTGGTATAAGTCACAGGTACCTCGGTTTGGGTAAAGACAGATGCCAGTGGCCGACCCCTGGTCTCTCCCTGGGATGGAGCGAGCTGATGTGTCCTGTAACCCCTGGGGTGGGGCTAGATGCTGCCTCCTCACCATGAAAAGAAGCGTCTCAGGTAAGAACCAACGCTCTTTTTCCATGGTGGAGGAGGCACCCCTGGGGTGGGACGTACCAAAGCTGGCTTGTCCCCGGGCGGGAATCATCATTGACTGGCAGGTCTTTCTTCAGCTCGAACCACTGCTTGGAGGACCCGGCGGCCAAAGAACGCATCTGTTGAGGCAAAGGTGTCCAGTTTATAGTGGTTGATTAAAGGAGATGGAGAGGCCCAGGTGGCAGCTCTGCATATTTCCTGTAGAGAGGCTTGTGCTGCCCATGCCGCCGAGGTGGCCGCGCTTCTGGTAGAGTGGGCGGTGAGGCGTCCTGGGGTCTCGGAGGCCCGTGACTGGTAGGCCAGGGAGATGCATGCGCGCAGCCACCTCCCGATGGTTGCTGATGTCACCTTCCTGCCTTGGGAGGAAGGTTGGAAGGAAACGAATAGTGACTCTGATGCCCGAAATGGGCGGGTTCTTGAGATGTAGATCTTGAGAACCCTTCTCACATCTAGCGTGTGCCACTTGTGCTCTAATGGGTGCGCGGGTTTTGGACAGAAGTTAGGCAGCACTAGCTCCTGAGAGCGATGGAAACAGGAACACACCTTAGGAATAAAGGAGGGGTCCAGGCGTAAAACTACTCTGTCCTGATGAAAGATGCACAGTTCTTCTTTAACAGAGAGGGCTTGGAGCTCAGAAATCCTACGAGCCGATGTGATGGCTACGAGGAAGGCGACCTTTAAGGTTAAGTGTCTTAAGGAGACCTCCCGCAAGGGTTCAAAGGGGGGTCCCGTGAGACAGTCCAGCACCTTGGGCAGATCCCAGGAGGGGTACCTGTGAACTGCCGGGGGGTGATGTTTGATGCCCCCTTCAGAAACTGTCGCACTGTGGGCCTCTGGGACAAAGCTCTGAGGCCCCCGCAGGTCAAGACTGACGAGATGGCTGCTAGCTGTCGTCGGATGGTGTTCAGAGCCAGAAATTTGTCCAGGCCGGCCTGCAGGAAATCCAAGACGTGTGGGATGGTGGCCTTGTGTGGAAGTATAGCCCTGGGGGAACACCAGGCGCAAAAGGCCCGCCATGTGGAGTCGTAGATGCGATTAGTTGAAGGTCGTCTGGAGGCCTGGATCATCTGGATGACCTTGGCCGAGTAGTTGCTCCGTCTCAGGATGCTCCGCTCAATCGCCATGCGGTCAGTTGCAGCCACTGCGGGTCGGGGTGTTCCAGCGACCCCTGGATGAGGGAAATCCGGTCCCCTGGGATCCTCCATGGCCGGGTCACCGACAGAGCCCGCAAGTCTGCGAACCAGGTCCTGCGGGGCCAATGGGGATGATTTCATCCTGCGGGGCCTAGCAGGATGATTTCCGCCTTCTCCGCCACTATCTTCTGGATGACTCTGTCTAAGAGAGGCAGCGGGGGGAAGGCGTAGAGGAGGCCGGCAGGCCAAGGGCTTTGCAGCGCATCCGCTTCCTCCGATCCGTGACAAAAAACGGGGAAAAAACCTCGGGAGCTGGGCATTAAGGAGGGTGGCAAAGAGATCTGCCTCCGGAAGGCCGAACCTGCTGACTATGTCCTGGAACAGCGCCGGATGAAGGCGCCATTCGGAGTTGTCTACCACCTCGCGGCTAAGCCAGTCCGCCTGCACATTCGCCTCCCCTGAGATATGTTCTGCTGTTAAGGAGGGGAGGTGGCGTTCCGCCCAGAGACATAGCCTTCTGGCCTCGGTCATGAGGGAGATGGAACGGGTGCCCCCCTGCCGGTTCACGTGTGCCTTGGCAGACGCCAGCCTTGGAAGACCAAGACGTGTCTTCCTTTAAGGAAGGGCAGGAAGTGGCGAAGGGCTAGATGGATCGCTCTCAGCTCTAGCCAGTTGATGCTGTATGACAGGTCTGCAGGCCCCCACTGCCCTTGAGCCATCTGGTCCTGAAAGTGGGCCCCCCACCCAAACAGGCTGGCGTCTGTGGTCACCGTCAGCATGTCCTGCTCTCTGAATAGACGGCCCTTGGAAATAGCCCGGGACGTTCACCACCTGAGGGACTGGGAGACCTCTCTGGGAAGGGTCACCTTGGCCTGGGAGCAGCTCAGGAGCCGTTTCTGAAACGGTAATAGGAACCATTGTAGGGCTCTGGAGTGTAGGCGTGCCCAAGGCACGATGCCTATGGCTGAGACCATGGTTCCCAGCAATCTAGACAGGGTGGCTAGAGAAATTCTGGGATGGCTGGCGACCTGGGTCGCTATGGCTCTAAGAGTTTCCTGGTACACTCTGCCTTCCACTGTGTCTATCAGGGCCCCCAGATGAACCAATCGGGTAGAGGGGTGAAGGTGGCTCTTAGGGATGTTAATTGAGAAACCATGGTCCTGTAATGTTTCTATGGTGAAGGCTAGGTCCCTTCGTGCCCTGTCAGGGGAGGGGGACTGGACGAGAATGTCGTCCAGGTATGCGTTCAGCCTGATTGGAACCTCCCTCAAGCTGGCCAAGAGGGCTGCTAGCACCTTAGTGAACACTCTGGGGGCCGATGAGAGCCCAAAGGGTAGGGCAGTATATTGGAAATGGAGCCCTTGGTAGGAGAAACGGAGGAACTGTCGATGCTGGGGCGTGATAGGGATGTGGAGATAGGCTTCCGTTAGGTCTATGGATGCTAGGAATTCTCCCTCCCGGATTCCCCTTAGGATAGATTGCAAGGAATGCATCTTGAAGCGCTTGTAACAAATAAACTTATTTAATCTTTTAAAATCCAAGATAGTTCTTCAACTGCCAGAAACTTTGGGGATAACAAACATAATGGAATAAAACCCCTGTCCCTGCTGGTCAAGGGGAACCGGCTCTATTGCCTGAATCTCCAACAAATGCTGGATGGCCTCCTGCATGAGGCGTCGGCGAGCTGGATTGGCCGAGACCGGACAGACCCTGAAACTCATAGGGGGAGAAGAAATGAACTCTAAACATAAACCATATCTAACTGTGGACCTGACCCAAACATCGGATGTGGTCCTGTCCCATTGGTCAGCGAACTGAGCTAACCTGCCACCAATGGGAACGGAGGTAGCCGGGTAGTTAGTTCCGGCGGTAGGAGCAGTTCCCTCCCCTCTGAACGGCCGCTTGGCCTGTCTGCCCCTCTGGGGGCGGTCAGGGGGGCCCCTGTTTCTGGGGAAGTAGCCTCCCTGCTGTCTGAATCCCTGGGATCCGAAGTCCCCCCCCCCGAAAGGACGAACCATAGTCCTGGGAACGAAAGGATGATCCTGCGTCGTTGCCTCGAAAGGACGACCGTCTGGGATAGGGATTCGTGCGGTGGAACCCCCTCTTGGGAGCCGAGGGGAATACCTTACGCTTGTCCTTGTTTTCGACCAGGAAGGGGTCCAAGGAACTGCCAAAAAGTGAATTGCCCTTAAAGGGGGCGGATGCCAGCTTCCACTTATGACAGGCGTCAGCCTGCCACTGTCTGAGCCACAGGAGTCATCTTGACGCGACGGTCGATGCCATGGCCCTGGAATCAAACCTGGCGGTGGCTAGCATGACATCCGAGGTGAATTGGATCGCTGCCACAAGCTTGGCGATGTCATGGTGTGCCCTCAGGTCTGTGACTGGCGTGCGCAGTTGTAGGTCCTGAAGCCACAAGAGGCAAGGTCGCGTGAAGAAGGAGGCTGTGGTAGCCGTTCGAATCGCCCATGCTGCAGCTTGGTGGCCTTTCTGTAAGGTGATGTCTGCTTTCCTCTCCTCCGGCTTTAGAACATCCTCTGGTGCCCCCGGCATGTTGGCCGAGGTGTAGAGGGAAATAACTGGATCATCCACCGAGGGGATTGAAAGGAACTGCTCCAGATCATCAGCCACATTGAAATACCTTTTGTCCGTCGCTGAAGGGCCCGGTCCCGTTGTGGTAGTCTGCCATTGGCACTGCACCAGGTCCACGAATATCTTGGGCATAGGAATGGTTTCTGGTGGCAAGTCTTCGTCTATAAAATGTCTCTGCCGAGACCAAGTTGGATCTGGGAGCCTGGGTCGCACTCGCGGTGGCTGGAGCCATCTTAGCTGCCGTTTTTGCCTTGTATAACAAGGAGGTAAAGAGGGCTGAGGGAAAAAGGCCGGAAGGACTTTTCTTTTCCGGGGGCCTCCCTTCATCTTCTGACAGACCCCCCTCCCTGATCTCGCCTTCCTCTGAACAGGAGGAGGCCTCGAGGTCTTCCTCCTCTGCAGGATCCTCTTCTGGAATAGGGGTCAGGTTCAGGGGGGCTGGCTCTTGCCGAGTGGTACTTGGGAGCAGGGGCGCAGCTTGCTGCTGTCTGCCAGCCGACATTCCCTGGGCAAAGGCTGCGGCTATGATGTCCTGCATGCTGGGCATTCCCATAGCCTGTGCTAAGGGCTGGGTGGCCGAGGTTGAGGGGATTGCAGGTGACATCATTAAGGAGAGCTGGGCCTGTGTTTGGTGTGGCAGGGGGGAGGCCGGTTCCAGCGCTGCCTGGGAGGCTGCCTTGGAATGCAGGCAATCCAGGGTCTTTTCCCTCCTTTTTTCATACCTGGAGGAGGAGGCCGCAGGCTTCTTGTCCCTGGAGGATTTCCGGGAGGCCTTGCCAGACTTGGCTGCGGCCTTGCCCTTTCCTAGGCCGGATGGGCCTGGCTGAGGTTCCAGGTCCTTGGGTGCCTCTGCAGCCGGCACCAGGGAGGTCGCGGCAGGCGGAGAAATCCTCTCCGGAGTGGCCGGTGCTGTGGTCTCCGCCATGTTTCTCTGTAGGCCCAGCCAGTCTAGGACTTGGGCCTCAATGGAAACGGCCTCCCTGCTCAGTTCCTGCTGTGCAGAAGGTCGGCGCGCTTTTCAAATCTCTGTCCAAAATGGCGGCCGCGCCTCTCCTGGGCCTCGTGGATGAAGCGGCTGGCTTCTGTAGCCTGGCTTCACCTCCCTGCTGGGCTCTTCCTCGCGCTCCCGATGGAGCCCCCGGGTCGCTCTGCGGCTGCAGATGTGAGTTTGCTGCCGCGGTTCGCCGCTCAACCTTTCAGGAGCGGCGGAGCGTTTCCCCGGCCGAGGGAACTTCCAGCGGCCCGGCTTCTCCTATTCACGTGCTGCTGCAGCGTCTGGGAGGATTCCGGGTGTCCGGGGGCTGAGCGCTCTTCTACCCTTGCAGTGGTGGTCGCTGCGGTGGGGAGGCGCTCACCGGCCTGTTTGCCCTGAAAGGGCTTGAAGGCCCGGTTCAAGGCTTGCTGCACTCGCGGGAGCAGAGCTGTCGCCTATGAACCACTTGGCTTCCCTGCCAAGATTTTTCTGTCTTCTTGTTCTTTGGATGAAGGCAATCTAGGATGGAGGACTTGCAAGACGCAGCTTCCCTCGTTGAGGGCTGAGTCAAAACTGGGCATGCCCGGTGAAGAGGGGCGGGACCAAAAATTACCCAGACTCAGCCCTCCAATGAGCGGAAGGAAGTCTCACCCATCCTAGATGCTGCCTCCTCCACCATGGAAAAAACTATGATTCTCAATATAGCTCCTATAAAACAATTTTCCCCTAGAAATTCAGGCAGCACTGTTTTAAACAGACATAATTATTTCAAAGACCATTGATTCTTAATATTGACAAGTTAAAACAAGGGAGGGGGCATTATTTTTATTACTGTTTTAAAGCTGTGTTTATGAAGAGTTATATAGTTGTTATTGTTGTGGACTTAGGTAAATAAAAAAAAGAATCCATATGAACTTTGTAGTATACAAACGTGGTAGTAAATAATCTAGAATTTCACATACTCTTACCAACAAAAATAATGAATGCTCAATATGTTCTGTAAAATCGTGGCAATATTTTGGGTATTACTTATTTAAATGGGATCTATTTAATGAGGTATAAACAAAGCTGTGATTGAAATATAGATCATAGTACAGCAGGATTATGGATAGTTTTAGAATGTTTAGACTCACTGTATTTGCTAATCTTCAAAAAAATTATTGGGACAGATTAACATTGCTATTCCTTTCAAATGCTGATGAGTTGTTATACTGTTAGCACTCCTCAGTAGCAGTAACATTCAACATAGACAAGGTACTTTCACTCCTAAAAAAAAGAACTGGAAAAAGAAACCTACTTGACTAGTGAATAAAACGTGTAAAGACATATTTCTAAATGAAATCCAAACCAATATCTAAAGCTGAATAACAATTGTTTTGAAATAAGGATATCATTCCTATACTAAAGACAAGTGATACATGCAAAAAGAAGATAGATTTCTGCCTCTAGGAAATGCTATAATTTTCAATTAGATTTATTTATTTATTTATTTATTTATGCATGCATGTATTTGTTGCATTTATACTCCAGTGCAATCCTAAGGACTTTTAGTTGTTTTACAGAATATGCAAATCATTAAAACATCATGGGATGTTTAAAAAGAAATAAAATGCCCAACATCATACAAAAATAAAATAGAAACCCACCTAAACTCCAGGCATCATTTATCAAGTTGGGTAAATTGGGTATTTTAAATTTGGTTTTAGTACAGGATAGGATTGTTTAATATTTATTTTAAATTATATATTTATCTTTGTATTGGTATCCCTTAAATTTCCTGTACGCCGCCCTGGGTCCTCTGTGGAGAAGGGCGGGATATAAATTTAAATAAATAAAATAAAATAAATAAATAAGTTGCTTTTCTTAACGTTAACATTATGTTTCTATAAGTGTTCTCGTCACTTCCGCCTAGTCTGTTTTTTATTAAAGCAAGCACATGCAGAATTAGGGACAGGCAGTAACTCACTTCTCTGTCTAATAGAAGGGTTATAAGAGCCTTTCAGAGAGATCGATACATTACTAGAAAATACTGTACTGATTTTATTCAGCCCCTTATTTCTCTTCATTCTTGTTATTTTCAAAGGATAGAAATGCAGATTTTTTTTTCCATTGAAAAACTCCCCAAATTTTTTGAGGTCTTCAATGATGCTACCAAAATTGGACAGCAAACAGATCATTTACAGCTGCATGAATTTAGACTTTGGAGGGTGGCAGGATAAAGGAGAAGTGTGTAAATAGGTTTAGGTTTAGGTTTTATTGGTTTTTTATACCACCCTACTCCCGAAGGACTCAGGGCGGTGAATAGCCAGAGTAAAACAAATATATAAAAGTTTTAAAAGACATATTAAACAATTTGGCCTAAAAATGAAAAAAACCCAAACAACCCTGATTAAAATTAATAAAAAATTGTAATTTAAATATCATTTTTATGCCAGCCCGGCTTGTTGGAAAAAAAAGGTTTTGAGAGCACGGCGGAAGATGCGTAAGTCAGGGATAGTTCTTAATTCTGGGGGCAATTCGTTCCAGAGGACCAGTGCCCCTGGGTGTCGCCAGTCGACATTGTCTAGCCGACGTCACCATGAGGAGACCCTCTCTATGGGAGCATACTGGCCGGTGGGAGGCTCTTGGTGGCAGACGGCGATCTCGTAAGTATCCAGGTCCTAAGCCATGGAGCGCTTTAAAGATAGTAACCATCACCTTGAATCGCACCCAGAAAACCACCGGAAGCCAGTGCAGCTTGCGCAGGAGGGGTGTTGCATGGGAACGTCACGTCGCCCCCATAATTACCTGTGCAGCCGCATTCTGGACCAGTTGGAGCCTCCGGGTGCTCTTCAAGGGGAGTCTCATGTAGAGAGCATTGCAGTAGTCCAGACAGGAAGAGGCAAGGGCGTGAGTGACTGTGCGTAGGGCATCCCGATCTAGGAAGGGACGCAACTGGTAGATCAGGCGAACCTGATAAAAAGCCCCCATGGCGACTGTGCATGCACGAGGATGGCGGGCCGCTGCTGAGCTCCGTGCGGGTCGCGGGGCTGTTGCCGTTTTGAAAGCATGCCACCCGGCCCATTTCCGACTTTGAAGGGCCGGGTCCAGTAAGTCGCCCACCCAGGCGCCTTGTTGAGGCCTGGGCAGTCTTTTAGGGTGGGCGGACGGTCCGGAGCGGCCAAAAGGCGGCCGGAAAGAGAGATGTGGGCCGTGATGGTTTCCGGCCGGCTGGAGAGAGGCCGAACGGGCCGAGAGGGCCAAGCCGGGGGCGCCGCGCCGAGCCGAGGGAGCCGAGGAGAGAGTGGAGAGAGCGGAGGCAAGCCAGGCCGAGCTGTATAGAGACCCGGGGATCCAAAGAGCTACCGGAGGTCAGCGAAGCCGGAGCCAGAGCTGGGGGGCTGGAGAGGCATTGGAGCCGGGAAAATGGAAGACCAGGCCAGGCCGAGAGACAAGCGAAATGAATATATTGAGAACAGCCGGGCTGAGGCCTAGGCCTAGGCCGAAGACGACCAGGCCCAAGGCCCATGGCCCGAGGCCCGGAAGACACCACCCTGCTGCCCAGCAGCCCAACTGCCGGAAGATGGAACAAGGCACTCGGAGGAGCCGATAGGGTAGCTATTTGAGACTTGGGGCTGGGGTTGGAGAGGTTTCCAGCTGGAAGCGGGCACAGGAGGCCGGACAGCTGGGGGAGAGTTGGGCCCCAGCCAGGTAAACATCTATTGGCAGAGGCTCGAGGCCCTAGAGACAATGCGTGGCTGTGGCCTGCCTAAGGGCCCCTGTGCCGGGTGACTTCGCCTCCATCCAACACCCAGTTCCCCTGCGCTTTACATCTGCGTTTACATCTGCTCATCATTTACCATCTAACAGCACCCATACGGACTATTGCGACCACTTAAGACCTTACAAACTCTCCGAACCAGATTTTATACTTACTGGAAGAAATGTTTTAACTTACTATAACACCTATTTTTAACATCTATGTAGCCAACTGACGCCCTGCAATTTCCTGTGGGACCCATTGTATATTTGCATGTACTCAAGGGCAGCCCTCATCCTACTGCGGGAATCCCCCCTCTCGCAGGTTTGGCCCTCCTCGTTAAAGAGGGCCCACCTCGATGAGGGATGTATTAATCCGAAGAGGTGGGCGAAACACAGTCTTAGGGGGTTTCTAGTTAGAGCTGTCATTCGTTTAAGGGGTTCCAGGGAGGAGGGAGGGGGAGGGTCTTTTCAGTCAGAACGGGGCCAAGATACAGGGCCGGCGGACGGAAACGGAAGTAGGATTAAGGATGGGTCCATTAAAAAGGGGGGACTGGGGGTCGTTCCTACAGAGGGCATTCCCATTCGATCGGTTTGGGGGAGGGGCAGGGGTGGCAGGAGACAGGATGTCCACAATGGGTCGGGAGAACGTGGCCGTTGGTTACGAGAGGTGACTTGCCCCGGCCCCCTGTGCTCCGCTCGCGGGCTAGGCGGTCAAGGATCACAGAATCGGGGCCCCCGGCTGATGTTTTGTAACGCCAGGTCCGTGGTGAACAAAGCCCCCCTTATTCATGACCTTGTGTCAGAGGGGGACCCGGACCTGGTGGGAATCACGGAGACCTGGTTGGGCTCCGAGGGGGGTGGGCCCCTCGTGGAAATGTGCCCACCGGGCTACCGTGCATTTCATCAGCCCCGGGCCCTGGGTAGGGGTGGGGGGGGGTTATTGTTAAGGAAGGACTTGAGCGGAGAGAGACCACTGTCACTCAGATGACCGGTGTTGAGTCCCTCTACGTGGTAGGGCCTAAGGAGGCAGTTGGGCTTGCTGCTTGTATACCTGGCTCCCCGCTATGTAACAGCAGCCCTGCCTGAGTTGCTCGAGGTGATCGCCGAGATGGCGGTGGAGATCCCCAGACTGATGGTCATGGGGGATTTTAACTTGCCATTGGCGGGCGAAACATCCGAGGCGGCTCGGGAGTTCATGGCTTCCATGACGGCTGTTGACCTGACCCAATTAGTTCAGGGCCCCACTCACGAGGGAGGACACACACTGGATCTGATTTTTGTCTCTGGGCAGTGGAGAAGTGATCTCGGAACAGGGGATTTAGCCATCTTACCCTTGTCATGGACAGATCACTCTCTCCTTCGGATCGACTTTCCAACCGTCACACCCCACCGCGGGGAGGTGGAACCGGAAACACCCAGGTGGTTCTGCCCCAGGCGCCTGATGGACTCAGAAAGGTTCCAGAGGGAGCTTGGGCCAATACCTGTGTCCTTGCCCCGCGACTCGACTGAGGACCTAGTGGCCACATGGTATAGTGCGGCTGTGGGGGCCTTGGACCGAGTTGCGCCCTTGCGACCTCTCACGCAGTGTCAACTCACCCAGGCCGCCTGGTTCACCGAGGGGCTGCGGGAGATGAAACGCCGCAAGAGACGCCTAGAGAGTAGGTGGAGATCCTCTCGATCCGAAGCTGACCGAACACTAGTGAGAGCCCATATTAGGGCTTACTTAGTGGCGATAAGAGTGGCCAAACGGGAGTATTGTGCCACCCTTATCGCGTCCGCAGATAACCGCCCTGCCGCCCTATTCGGGGTGACCCGCTCCCTCCTCCACCAGAGGCCGCGGGAAGCTCCTTTGCAGGGGCGAGCAGAGGAATTTGGAGCTTATCTGCAGGACAAAATCACTCAGATTCGGAGCGAGTTGCCCTCCACTGAAAGTGGCCCAGTTGGCCTGTCTGATCTTGGGAGGAGTTTGACTTTGTTGCTACTGAGGATATGGACAGGTTGTTGAGGAGCCTTAGGGCTACCACATGTTTAATGGACCCGTGTCCCTCGTGGCTTGTACTGGCATCCTGGGAGGTGACACGAGACTGGCTCCAGGGCATTGTGAATTCATCTCTGAATGAGGGGTCCTTGCCTACCGTCTTGAAAGAGGCGGTGGTGAAGCCCCTCCTCAAGAAGCCATCCCTGGACCCAGCATTATTAGAAAACTATCGTCCAGTCTCCAACCTCCACTTTTTAGCGAAGGTTGTCGAGAGTGTGGTGGCCCAACAGTTTCCTCGACACCTGGAGGAAGTTGATTATCTAGACCCGCGCCAGTCCGGCTTCCGGCCCGGTCACAGCACCGAGACGGCATTGGTCACGTTGGTGGATGATCTCTGGAGGGTTCGGGATAGAGGTTGCTCCTCTATCCTAGTCCTATTAGACCTCTCAGCGGCTTTCGATACCATCGACCATGGTATCTTATTGCACCGACTGGGTGAGGTGGGGGGGGAGGCACCGTTCTGCGGTGGTTCTCGTCCTACCTCTCTGGTCGGTCGCAATGGGTGTTGGCAGGAGGGCAGAGGTCGGCCCCGAGGCCCCTCACATGTGGGGTTCCGCAAGGGTCGGTCCTCTCGCCACTTCTGTTTAACACCTATATGAAGCCGCTGGGCGAGATCATCCGTGGTTTTGGGGTGGAATACCATCTGTACGCTGACGATACTCAGCTGTACATATCCACCCCAAACCACCCCAACGATGCCGTCGAGGTGCTGTCCCGGTGTCTGGAGGCCGTACGGGGCTGGATGGGTAGCAACAAACTCAGGCTCAACCCGTCCAAGACCGGCACCCCGGTACAGCCAGATAAGTCCAACACTGGCCATTGGGGGTGTACAACTAGCCCCCGTGGAGAGGGCGCGCAACTTGGGTGTCCTCCTGGATTCCCGACTGACCATGGAGGACCATGTGTCGGCCGTGGCCAGGGGGGCATTCTATCAGGTACGCCTGATACGCCAGTTGTGCCCCTTACTGGACCGGGGAGCCCTTCGCACAGTCACTCAGGCATTGGTGACATCCCGGCTGGACTACTGCAACGCTCTCTACATGGGGCTCCCCTTGAGGTGCACTCGAAGGTTGCAGTTGGTCCAGAATGTGGCCACACGGGTAATTATGAGTGCCTCAAGGCAATCCCACATAACACCTCTCCTGTGCGAGCTGCACTGGCTACCTGTGGCCTTTCGGGTGTGCTTCAAGGTGCTCACGACCATCTTCAAAGCGCTCCATGGCTCGGGGCCTAGTTATATGCGAGACCGTCTCCTGCCCCATACATCCCTTCGGCCGATCCGCTCCCACAGAGAGGGCCTTCTCAGGGTACCGTCGGCCGGGCAATGCCGGTTGGCGGTGCCCAGGGGAAGAGCCTTCTCTGTGGCGGGCTCTGCCCTCTGGAACGACCTACCCCCCGATCTACGCACCATCGTGGACCTCCGCCTTTTTCGCCAACGTCTTAAAACCCATTTATTTCAACAAGCCGGCCTAGCATAACCCCCGTTCTGACTTTTATAGGGATAATTTTTAAAGGGATAATTTTTAAAGGGATAATTTTAAATTTTAGAGTTTTATTAATTTTAGCACAGGGAATATTTAATTAGTTTTTAACAATTTTGGATTTTTGGATTTTTTGTATGATTTTAATGATGCCTGTGCGCCGCCCTGGGTCCTAAATAAAATAAATAAATAAATATGATCTTCCAAGGACAGCCATGCATCCAGGAGGACACCCGAGTTGCGAACTCTTCCTATGGGGGCTAAGGTCTCACCCCCCATAGCCAGCGATGGAACCAGCTGACTGTAACGGGACGCCCGGAACCACAGCCATTCGGTCTTGGAGGGGTTGAGCCTGAGCCTGTTCCTCCCCATCCAGATCCGCACAGCCTCCAGGCACTGGGACATCACGTCAAGGGCAACATTGGGGTGGTCTGGGGACGAAATGTACAGCTGCGTGAATTTCCCCCCAAACCCACCCAGTTCGTACAGATAACACCCTCCCTATTACCCCTTAAAAATCGACTTAAAAATCCCTTTTAAAAACTCCAAATGTTCCTCCGTATTCGGTGCCAGTGTTACTTCAAATAGAAGTGATTTCTTTAATAAAAACCTCTTTTTTATTTATTTTATTTTATTAAATTTATACCCCTCCCTTCTCCTACAAAAGGACCCACCGTGGCGCACAGGAAAATTAAAACTCAATACATACATAAATACACCATTATTAAAACCCTATTAAACTTAAACTTAAGTTACCCCGTGCTAAAACATTTTAAAATCCTCTAATTAAAATTTATAGCTAATAAAAAATCCATATCGGGTGGTTATGCTAGGCCAGCTTGTTGGAATAGATGCGTTTTAAGATGCCGGCGGAAAAGGCGGAGGTCCGTGGTAGTGCAGAGTTCAGGGGGCAGGTCGTTCCAGAGGGTTGGGCCCGCCACAGAGAAGGCCCTTCCCCTAGGTGTCGCCAACCGGCATTGCCCGGCCGACGGCAGCCGGAGAAGGCCCTCTCTATGGGAGCGGATCGGTCGGAGGGATCTATGGGGCAGGAGACAGTCTCGCATGTAGCTAGGCCCCGATTTTTCCCAATTCCTATAATTTAAAATAACAATATATGGCTGATCGTGCAATAAACCATAATAATATAGAACAGTGACTAAAACAATAGTAAAATCACAACAATGGTGCATTGGAATATCTGTAAGAAAAACCATTTCCATTCAAGCAAGTTCTGGTGGTACCATAAAATAGAAAAAGTAGAAGCTAAATTGCTCTAGAACTTTATAATTAAAACTAACACATCTCACGTAACATCCCAGATTTGATGATAAATACAAAGAAGACTGGATAGTGGATATGGCAGTACCCAGAGATAGCAAAATAGGAAAGAACTAGAAAAAAGACCATAAAATGCAAACACCTGTAAATGGAAGTAGAACTGTGGCAAAAGAAAGCAAAGATGGTACCAATAGTAATAGGCATTTTGGGTGCAATCCCAAAACAACTGGAGCACCATTTGAATAGCATCAACATTGACAAAATCACAATCAGTCAATTGCAAAAGGCAGTTTTACATGAACAGCTTACATCTTGCAACAGTACCTTACACAACATCAAACAAAAGTTTTGGAGCTGGGAAGATTTATTTCTTCTTGTTCTGTGAGAGCCAAAGACTACAAAGAAATAGGCAACACAAAATAGCCAAAAGAAAACATGATATATTTTAAAGAAGAATATTGAGTTGAAATGAGGTGTCCTTGGTGCTCTGAGCTTGTTTTCTTGCAGACATATCATTACCCAAACTAGGTAACATAAGCAGTGTTAGTGATGATTACAGCACTGATGATGCTATTACTTTACTTTACTTTATTTGGATTTGTATACCGCCCTTTTCCCTTTTGGGACTCAGGGCGGTGAACAGGCATCAATAAAATCAACAATAAAAAACATCAAAAAATATATTAAAATACACTTAAAAGAATATTAAATGGGTGGCCTGTTCTAAAAACCAGATAAAACCCCTAGTAAAAACGATTAAAAACTACGCCAGGCCGGCCGCACGGAATAAGTGCGCTTTCAAGGCCCGACGGAAGAGGCGCAGGTCCATGATTGTGCTTAGGTCGGGGGGGGAGGTCATTCCAGAGGGCAGGGGCTGCCACAGAGAAGGCTCTCCCCCTGGGGGTCGCCAGCCAACATTGCTTGGCCGACCGCACCCTGAGGAGGCCCTCTCTGTGGGAGCGAACTGGTCGGTGGGAGGCATTTGGTAGCAGGAGGCGGTCTCGCAAGTAACCATAGAAATATGTGTGAATTGAGTATTGCATTTATTCTTGATTTGAAATTGATGTGAGAAAAATCTGTTTTATTCATTAAAATCTTACAAAACAATATGCAAAGTTATTGGATGACAACAATAAATGGTTTCTTCTGATCTTCCTAGCAATACTATATTTGTTCATAATGCTAAATAAAATTTGTTGATTAGACAAGGAAAAGTCTGCCTGGCAAAAAGCTAATTAACTATAACTGACTTGCCCAATTCATTTTTATTTGCCTTTCTGTCATAACTGAAAGAATATTCCAATTCAACTCTAGAAAGAGGTTGCACCTATTGGCATTGATTTGTCCAGAATCCTCAGTGCTATGAATGCTGCCACCCCACTTGTATGTCAGATGCACATCCCTCCTGATTGGTTAAGGAGGGGAAAAGGTGATGATAAGTTGTTTGCCCAAGAAGCCATCTCTCAATAAAGTGATACTGAACAATTTTCATCAGTTTATCAGGGAAGATAGTTTAGAAAGTGGCTGGTTTACAACTCCAAAATTGCTGGAAGAAATAGCTTATCTGAATCCCTTTCAGTCAAGTTTCAGGCAGAAATATATTACTGAGTCAACATTGATCACATTTCTAAATGCTGTCTGCAAAGACCAAGACAGAGGTGGTACAAACATAGCTCTTAATCACTGCAGTTTTTTATATCACCAATCACAATATCCTTCACGACTAGCTTCGAACTTTAGGACTGGAAAAGATGACATTGTGATGGCTCTCCTCCTTCTCCCAGAATCCATTCCAGGCAATGTTGGTAGGAGAGATGATATCTAACCTGAAATCCCTTCTTTCTAGAGCAGAGGTATAGAACTGGTGGCCACGAGCCAGATGCGTCACTTGCAGGGCCTGCCCACCACAGCTCTGCAAAGGGGAAAAATATTATAAAATGCCATGTGACGGCAACATGATGCGACAAGTTTGTTCTAGAGCAGTGATGGCTAACCTTTTTGTTGTTGGGTGCCAGAAATGCAAGGGCGCGCGCATGGTAGCATGCATGGGTGCTGGATCCCACAATGCCACCAGTTCTATACCTCTGCTCTAGAAAGAAGGGATTTCAGTGACATCCCGACTGGACTATTGTAACTCTCTCTACATGGGGCTCCCCTTGAGGTGCACCCGGAGGCTTCAGTTAGTTCAGAATGCAGCCGCGCGAGCAATTATGGGAACCACTAGGTCTACCCACGTAACACCGCTCTTGCGCGAGCTGCACTGGCTACCTGTCGTCTTCCGGGTGCGCTTCAAGGTGTTAGTCATCATCTTTAAAGCGCTCCATGGCTCGGGACCTAGCTATCTGCGGGATCGGATCCTGCCTCATACATCCTCACGGCCGATTCGCTCCCACAGAGAGGGGCTTCTCCGGGTGCCGTCCACTAGACTCTGTCAGCGGGCGACGCCCAGGGGAAGGGCGCTCTCTGTGGCGGGCCCAGCCCTCTGGAACGACCTTCCCCCCGACATTAGAACAACTACGGACCTCCGCTCCTTCCACCTGAAACTAAAGACACATCTTTTCTGCCTGGCCGGCCTTGGATAGTCTCTCTGCTATAGGGTTTTATTTATTATTGGGTGTTTTAGTTATAATTGGGATTTTAGCACAGGAATTGATTTAATTCGTTTTTATGTATTGCTGTATATTTATTGTTTTATTTTCCCTGTGCACCGCCCCGAGTCCCTGTGGGGAGAGGGAGTGGTTTTATAAATTCAATTAAATAAATAAATAAATAAATAAATAATGCAAAGTGCCCTCCCACATGTGCATGCGCACACAACCACCCACACATGCGCACTGCTCAACTCCAACCTGAGTTTGGTTATTTCCTCCGGGGCGCCGAGGAAGGCCACTTTCACCCTCCCCAGGCTGCAGGAAAGCCTCTGGAGCCTGAGGAGGATGAAAAACGGGCCCAAGGGGCCAACCAGAACTTCTGTTGGGCCCGTTTTTCACCTCTCCAGGCTCCGGAGGCTTTCCTAAAGCATGGGGAGGGTAAAAATGGCCTCCCCCGGCCTTCCAGAAGGCTGAAAAACAGCTGGGCAGCATGCATATGTGTGCTGGAGCTGACGGCTCGTGTGCCAGCAGATATGGCTCCATGTGCCACCTATGGCACCTGTGCCATATGTTTGTCATCACGGTTCTAGAGTCTCCCAGGACTCTACTCTCTCTCCATTCTTATTTTACAATTACATGAAATCACTGAATGAGGTCATCTGCTGTTACAGGGCCAGGTATCATCAATATGATTATTCAACTCCATCCTTGCAAAACCAACTGATACCATCAGTATTTTTCCTTGTATTTTTTAAGGTATGGGGAGGAGATTTTAAATGGGGAACAAAAAACTTCAGTTCAATCAGAAGAACACTAAGTGGCTGTGGATTTAGGGTTTGCCAGTTCAGGGGACATTCCTTTGCTAATTCTAGATTTGTGTAAATACACTGGGGTAAGGAGGCCTTTAGGAACCTTTTAAAATCAGGGTTTGTTTTCTCTGTGCACTTTGTGGTGTTATGTGTTCTGGTTGTGTTGTGACAGTTTTTACTGTTTTGTGAATGCATCTTATGAATGCACTGAAAGTGCAGTTGTGAATTTTTAATTAGTACAAGTATGGTTTTTTGAGCATCTCTTCTATGCAATGTTTATTTAACAAAGTATCTGAAAAGGACAGCGTCCAGAGTATATTGTTGCATGCAAAGTGGTATTCTTTGAAAGTTTAAAACAATAGACTCCTCTAGAAAACTCCATACAACCGTGAATGTTTTTCTAAAGTCAAGTTCATGTATACGCATATAATGCACAATGCTAGCTATCTGAATGGAAATGATGTTTGTGAATTTATACTCGTAGACAGATAGCTAGAAAAAGCCTTCAAAGACTTCAAGAAGATTTGGCTGCTTTAGTCCTTTGCAAAGAATTACTTCATTCACTCTGTGCTTTACAAAGTAGTTCTTTCTAATATATTGCAGAGTCTTGGCAGTCAGTAGTCTTCTGTGGCAACAAATAGTAATCTGACAATTAGAAACAAATTTCATCTGTTTTGTAACCTGGAAGATGCTGCATACCGAAAAAGCTACTCCTGAGGGGGAAAGCAAGGATTATGACAAAAAGGCAGTCTAGTCTAAGAAGTGGTACCTTTTTAGAACGTCTTGTCTTGCACTATGTGAACAGATTACCTGCCCATAGGCTAAATTACCGTATTTATCGGCGTATAACACGCACAGACGTATAACACGCACCGTCATTTTAAGAGGGAAATTTCAGGAAAAAAATTTAAATTTCAAATAAAGAACTTTGAAGCAAAATAAGGGTAGCTCAGAACTTTTTTTTATTAATATTATTACCACTTATAAGGTAAATAATGTAAAAGGACAGTAAAAGCAACTGTTTTAACAAAGAAACTTGGATATTCTGTTTTTACAAAAGTTTACTCAGAAATCGCTATCCCCTCCCTTCCTGTCTCTCTCTGTCATTCTCTCTGTATCTGTCAGATTCTGATTCCCTTCCTTCCTCCCTCCCTCCCTCCCTCCCTCTCTCTCTCTCTTTCTCTCTCTCTCTCTGGCGGGCAGGCAGGAAAGCAAGCAAGGCGGCTGGAGGAGGAGGAGGAGAAGGAGGAGGAGATGACGGGCACGGAGGCACGGAGCTCTTCCCCGCGGCGGGCGCCTCCTTCTCCGCTGGCAGGTAGAGCAAGGTCGAGGGGCTTCCCCCCTTTCCCCACTTCCCAGCTCTTTCCAAACCCCGGGAGCTTGCCAAGGGGCGGCGGCGGCGGCGGCCGGCAGCGGCAACGCGGTGACGGCGGCGGCAGTGGCGGCAATGGCGGCGGCGGGGGCGGCCGCCACCACCGCTGCCCCTCGTGGCCCAACCCTTGCTTTCCTGCCCCTCGTGGCCCAACCAGGTTTCCGTAATCCCCACCAGATCCGGGACCCCCCCCCGACACAAGGTCGTTAATGAGGGGGGCTTTGTTAACCACGGATCTGGCGTTACATAACATCAACCTGAGGCCCTGGCTCTGTAAACCCTGACCACCTAGATCGCGGGGGGGGGGGATTGGGGCGAGCGACCGTTTGAAGTCAGCGGCCGCACTCCCTCTCCCGGTGATGAAATTTCAGTCCCCCAACGCCCCTACCCCTCCCTATCGAAAAACCCTCCATGGAATCGGCCCCTGCTCCCCCCGCCTTGTTGGACCCATCCGCTTCCGTATCCACTCCACCAGCTAGCTTGACCCTCACCCTAGCCTCATGCTGACTAATCCCTCCCTCCACCCTGGAACCCCCTAAAAGCCGAATAACATAATTTACTAAAAAAAACCTGAGACTGCGCTTCTTCCACTTCTCCTGACTGATTAGTCCTTGAAGTGTGCCCTAGATAGCACAGCGGGCCACCCCTGCGAGAGGGGGGAATCTCGCAGTGAGAGGAGGTCTGCCCTTGAGTACATGCAAGTTACGGATATTATAGGGACCCCGTTGGATACAAGTTATAAGATGTTAAAAACGGTGCTAAAAACACTAGATGGTTACAATAATAAAACTCCAGTAGAACAGTTTGGCACACAAAGATCAGAGTAAAACACGGGCAATAAATTAATTCATAAAAAAGGTGCGGGTGATGTAAGAATATAAATAAAGTCAGATGTCCTTCAACCCGGCAGATAATGTCCCGGGTGGCGCCCTACGGGGCTCTTCGGGGGGCTCAATTTTGCGACCAATCCTCACATTTACAACCTTCACAAGTCTTTAAAGAAACCGAAGTTAAAGAAAGATTACACAATCATGTTTCACTTCGCTTAACAACTGAATTGCTGGCCCTAATTGTTGTCACTAAACAAGGACTACAAATACTGTAAAACCTGAACACAAAACTTTAATGCCAAGAGCTAAATCTCCCCAGCAATAAAATAAGATGATGAAAGGGAAACAGTAGCCTCTTTTATCTGACAAAATGTTACCTAATTAGTTAAATGACTGAGAACAATTTGAAGCAAGGTCTTCCTGCCTTTATATTATTTATATAACTTCCATTATATTATTTGTATTCTTTCTATTACATTAATTGTCTTAAACTACTGAGTTAAGATTCACAGATGCTTTGAAGTCATGCGACCATCCTATTTTTGTCTTTTGATTGTCAAAATTTCAGCTGCTAATTTTTGAAAATATTAGATGCAACTCTTGTGGGAGATTTTAATTATGGAAAGAATTAATTTTGGAAAGAAAAGCCTTGCAAGGTTATAACAAATGAACTTTATGTTATTTACCCTAATTTAGTAGATTACTGAGTTCACATGTTTGTTCAGCATGGTGAAATGACTTCACCATGCAGCTTAAAATAGTTACTAAAAATGAAGTTTTTCAGTTTTTCAGGTAAAAGGGTAAAGGTAGAAACATCATGGCTGGCTGAGGAATTCTGGGAGTTGAAGTCCACAGATCTTAAAGTTGCCAATGTTGAGAAATACTGGTCTATTCTATCACCACTCAGTTTCAATTTCAAACTCCACTGACAATTAAGGATGAACTGAGTAAAATGCTATTTATCTCTCACCCCATAAAAGTAAATTGTTAAAATCACAGTCAGATTCTCTTCCTTAACTGATTCAAATGTGAGTGAGACTTCCCAGACATTTCAGACATTTAATATGCACAGCTAGTAAAGAATCTTTATTATACACAGACTGAAGCTACCAAGCAGTTGATTCTTCATGACAGAATTAAGTCATTCCCTTCTTACAACTCTCAAGTTTAAACTTGATACCTTCTTCTTCCAATTGTCTCATCACTTAACAAAAATCATGTTTTTATCTCTGTTGCTTAATACTAAATGTCAGATGATTACTAACATTTTCAGCATATTGGCTTTGACTCCCAACATATTCTTCCATATTCCTCCTCATATTTTGATGCACAGTAAAGGTCTGATAAGAGATCTGATAAGAAGTGTCACAATAAAATCTTGGACCACTTTTATTTATATGAAGCCAAATGGGCAAGAATCCAGGTTTTATTCAAATATCTCCCCAAAAATATCCATTTTCCAAAATCAATATATCTGTAACTGACTATCAATGCGGTGAATTCAACATACAGAAAAGTACAGTTTTGATTTTTGATACAGAAAAATCAAACCCAATCCAACACTAAACCTAACCAAAGCAAAACCTCTGGTTATTTAGGAAACTGCCATCTGCAAACACTGCTGTTAAAATAAAATCTCATCTACAACAGATCAGATCTAAAGTATTAGCTCTAAAAGAATTTTTTCTAACAAGAAAAATGGAAGGCAAAAAGAAACCACTCTAAACAAACAAAAAGTATAAAGGAGATTAAAAAAAAGAAAGAACACTGAAAGGAGGCAAACAGGAGTAGAGGCAATCAGTCCTCGACTTACAACAATTGTGCCCAAAATGTATGCTGATAAATGAGAAATGTGTCAAGTGAGTTTTGCCCCATTTTATGAACTTTCTCACAGCATTTGTTAAGTGAATCACTGCAGTTGTTAAATTAGTAATACAGTTGTTAAGTGAATCTGGCTTTCCCAATGACTTTGTTTGTCCGAAGGTCACAAAACATGAGCCTTGGACAGTGCAACCATCATAAATATGAACCAGTTGTCAAACAGCCGAATGTAAATCACATGACTATGGGGATGTTGCAGATGGCCCTCCTGGCAAAATGATCTCCTGGGCCCTATGGAATCTGTTTTCCACTACAGCCTGGAGAAGTTTCCGCCCCGGCCATGAGGCATGCCACCCAAAGCCACAAAGGTCCCCACCAGCAGGGCTTGAACGGAGTGGGTCTTGAAAGGCAAGAATCTGGAGGAGGGCTTTCCCCCTTCAACTGAGCCTTTACCTCCCTCACCAGCCTCTCTACCTGTAGCAAAGTAAAAACTCCCCCACTCAACTGGCCAAGGTAAAGAGCCGCGTGTAAGAACAAAAAAGGAGAGGTTTGCTAAGCAGGCTGTGGAGGCTCCACTCCAGCCAAGGAAGGCTTACCAAAACTGGTTGAAGGAAGCAGTGGGGAGGACGACCCAATGATCAGTGTAGCCATCCTTCCCTTTACTATCAAAACCCAGATAGTAGTGGCGGAAACTGGAGCCCAAAGTGAAGTAGAAGCTGTCATAGACACTGGTTGAACTAGATGCCTAATCAGCCTCCCCATAGTCAAGCAGCTAGGCATTCGCATGAGGCCCCTCAAGGGACCCATCCGCTTCGAGCAGGTCGATAGCACACTGATCGGTAGAGTACTGGCCACCTTAGTCATGGAATTGGTCGCATTAGAAATGGGGCATCATTGGGAACTCCTCCGATTTGTCATAGTCCCCCAAATGAATGAGTCCGTCATACTGGGTCTCACCTGGCTAGACAAATGGGGATCAACCATCACTTGAGAGGGCAGCTATAGAAAGCTGACTATAGGTGTTGTGTTGCTGCCTCCTGTAAAGTCAGACCCAGGCCAACTCTTTGTAAGACACACCAACAATAATGAGCCACAGGCTGCCGCCCCTGCAAAAGAGGCCCCACCCAGTTGCCCGCAAATACTGAAGGGGTCTTTAGGAAAGAAGATTCCAACCTTCTCCCTCCTCACTGTTCCACTGACTGTGCAATAAAGTTCACATCAGGGGCCAAGCTACCAAAGCTAAATATGTTCCCCATCACTCCAAGAGAAATGGAGGAACTAAGGAGGTACATTGACACCAACTTAGCAAGTGGGTTTATTCAACCTGCAAAGTCCAAAGTGGCAGCAAAGTTTACTCTTTAAAGAGAAGGATGGAGGGGATGAGGCTCTGTGTTGACTTTTGTGGAATTAACGGTGTGTGCGTGGAGAACACCTACCCTTTACCCCTACCCTGAACCACTTGTCCAAGGGCAAAATCTTCAGTTAGACCTCAGAGAAGTCTACTACTACATTCAAATTAGGGAAGGGGATGAGTGGAAAACTGCATTCAACTGCCCCATTGGTAGCTTCCAATTCAAAGTCATGCCATTCCGCTTACATGGGGGCCCTGCGGTATTCATGCAACTAATCAACGAAGTGCTACATGAACACTTGTACCAAGGGTCTACCTTGTCTACCTTGATGACATTCTCATATTCAGTGAGACTTTAGAACCGTGATGACGAACCTATGGAATGCGTGCCACAGGTGGCATGCAGAGCCATACTGAGTGGCAAGCCAGCTGTCAGCTCTGACGTGCATGCACGTGCCGGCTAACTGATTTTTCACATTTCCGGAGGGTCAGGGGAGGCCATTTTTGCCCCCAAACCAGTTACCTGGTCACTGGTCTCATCTCGCCCAGTGTCTACTCTGCAGCTTGCCTGCCTGAAGCTCTGCGCTCCTGCTAGGTAAGACTGCGAGTCGTGGCTTAGCTAGCTACCCTTTCCCCCTTCCCCATGGCCTTGCCATGCTTCCCTGCCTTCCACGTGGCCTTACTAGCAGATCCCCATGCCCGCTATCCTTCTGAAATCAGCATCCAACCCAGCCTGGCCAGTAAGCGGCCATTGGTGAAAACGCAGATGCTACGAATGGGGCGGGAGGGCAAGCCGACATCCCCAGGGCTGCTGCACATCTACCTGTTCCCTTTCTGCAAAGGCAGAGCCCCCACCACCACTGCAGGAAGATGCTGCATTCCACTCAGGCCTGTATGCCTCTCAGGCCGGCTTCGTGGGACTTCAGGCTCCAAAGCAGCCCACTGGCTTCCCTTCCAGCCACCTGCCTGCTCCTCAGCCGCGGCGTCACTTACCACCAGTGAAGAAGCAGAGCAAGAGGCAGAAGCCACGGGTATATAGGGGGAGCCGATCACGTGGAGAGCAGGCCGCAGCAGAGTCTCCTTTCCCCTGGAACTCCAGACTCCACAAGCCAAGTTCCCGGAGTAGTGTCAGCAGTAGGTTCCTTCTCTTTGAGAGCCGCCTTGCAAAATGGATTGGAGGAACTTCTTGTAGACCAGTTGTACATTTAATATTTTTAAGTCTAAAATAGCTCTCCACACCACCCACCCCAAATTCTTTGAACAACGAACAGAATGGAATAAAATCCCTGCCCTCCTTGGCTCTCTAGGACCGCCTCAATGGCTTGAATATCCAACAGTTGTTGGATGGCAGTCCCCATGAGGCCCCTCTTTTCATTGTTCTTTGGGACAGGACAAGGAATAAAGTAATTCGGGGGTGTGGAAAGGAGTTCCAGATTGAGGCCTAGCCTCACTGTACTGAGTACCCAACTGTCTGTTGTTATTGTCTCCCTTTAGGCCACAAAGAGAGCTTATCAGCCGCCGATGGGAGAATTAGTTTGGTAGTCATCTTGGTCTATGAAAGGAGCAACTTCCTGCTCCATGAAAGGGCCGTTTGGACTGGAGTTGTTGTCTGGGCTGGTTGTGAAACCCTGCTCTGGCTGGCTGGCATTTATTTTTTATTTTTTATTTATTTTATTAAATTTATACCCCGCCCTTCTCCAAACGGACCCAGGGCGGCGCACAGGGATGTTAAAACACATATAAAACATATAAAATTTTAAAAAACTTATTCTAATAGACCCTGCGCTAAAAACCGAATTTAAAAAACCCAAATTTAAAACTATCTAAGAGTCAGTAATGGGGGTTATGCTAGGCCAGCTAGATGGAATAGGTGTGTCTTCAGACACTTGCGGAAGAGGCGGAGGTCAGAGATGGTGCGGAGTTCAGGGGGTAGGTCGTTCCAAAGGGCAGGGCCCGCCACAGAGAAGGCTCTTCCCCTGGGTGTCGCCAGTCGGCATTGTCCAGCCGACGGCACCCTGAGGAGGCCCTCTCTGTGGGAGCGTATCGGTCTGAGGGATGTATGGGGCAGGAGGCGGTCTCGCATATAACTAGGCCCCGAGCCATGGAGCGCTTTAAAGATGGTCGTTAAAACCTTGAAGCGCACCCGAAAGACCACAGGGAGCCAGTGCAGCTCGCGCAGGATAGGTGTTATGTGGGAGTGTCTAGGTGCTCCCGTAATCACCCGCGCGGCTGCGTTCTGGACTAGCTGCAGCTTTCGGGTGCACCTCAAGGGAAGCCCCATGTAGAGAGCATTACAGTAGTCAAGTCGAGAGGTGACGAGTGCTTGAGTGACTGTGCGTAAGGCACCCCGGTCCCGTAAGGGGCGCAATTGGCGCATCAGGCATACCTGATGGAATGCCCCCCTGGCCACGGCTGCAACATGATCTTCCATAGACAGCCGGGAATCCAGGAGGACACCCAAATTGCGCGCCCTCTCCACGGGGGCCGGTGTTTCGCCCCCAATGGCCAGAGTTGGAATAATCTGGCTGAACCGGGGCGCCGGAAGCCACAGCCACTCAGTCTTGGACGGGTTGAGCCTGAGTTTGTTACCACCCATCCAGATCCGTACGGCCTCCAAACACCGGGACATAACCTCGACGGCATCGTTGGGGTGGTCTGGGGTGGATATGTACAACTGAGTATCATCAGCGTACAGATGATATCCCACCCCAAAACCACGGATGATCTCACCCAGCGGCTTCATATATGTGTTGAACAGTAAGGGCGAGAGGACCGACCCCTGAGGAACCCCACATATGAGGGACCTCGAGGCCGACCTCTGCCCCCCTGCCAACACATATTGCGACCGACCAGAGAGGTAGGATGAGAACCACCGCAGAACGGTGCCTCCCAACTCCAACCTCCCCAGTCGGTGCAATAGGATACCATGGTCGATGGTATCAAAAGCCGCTGAGAGGTCTAATAGGACTAGGATAGAGGAATATCCTCTATCCCGCGCCCTCCAGAGATCATCAACCAACGCGACCAATGCCGTCTCGGTGCTGTGCCCGGGTCGGAAGCCGGACTGGCGCGGGTCTAGATAATCAACTTCCTCCAAGTGTCGCGGAAACTGTTGGGCCACCACACTCTCAACAACCTTCACTAAAAAGTGGAGGTTGGAGACGGGACGATAGTTCTCTAATAATGCTGGATCCAGGGACGGCTTCTTGAGGAGGGGCCTCACCACCGCCTCTTTCAGGACGGCAGGCAAGGACCCCTCACTCAAAGATGCGTTGACAATGCCCTGGAGCCAGCCTTGTGTCGTCTCCCAGGATGACACCTATGACCTATGAGAGAAGAACCTCTGATGCTGGGGAAATTCTCATTCAATTGGCCAAAAAGAAAGGCTTGTAGTAGTATGGTAAAGGATGCCAGTCTGCCTACCTAAATGATGATGGACGAACCTTTCTTTTATCCTTATTTTCAATAAGAAGTGGTTCTAGGGCCTCCCCAAATAGCGTGTCACCTGGCAGAGGATAGCCTCCATTTGGACTTGGCAGTCTGCTAGTGACGGAACCAAAGCATCCTCCTAATGTCATGGAGGAGGAAAGAGCTCTGGAGGCATATTTTGCAGCATTCAAAGTGGTCTCTTCCGAGAATTGAGTAGCTGCTATTAATTTATTGTGGTCCTGTTGGAGCCTGGACTCATGCGGTGGGATCCTCTGTTGCATCTGGCAAAGCCAGAGCAGTGAAGTCCGATTGAAAAATGAGGCCGCTGTGGCTGCCTTCATTGCCCTGAGAACTGGAGAGCTTCATCCAGATCTGGAGCCAAGTTATAAAAGCACCTTCATTTCTGCTTGGAGTCAGAAAGGAGCCAGGCTGTGCCCACTGTTTCTGAACCACATCTATAAAGAGTTGTGGTGCAGGTATGTCCTCCTGCTCCATGGCTGGCTCAGAAAAAAGTTGTTTGCTGAGACTACTAAAGCCCATGGGTCTTGGGTTGGATTCTACTCTCATTCCAGATGTTACCTTTGCTTTACACAAAAGTGACTTAAAGATGGCAGGAGGAAAAAGTCTAGTGAAGGCCAGAATATTGGGAGTTAATCCCTCATCCTCGGATAAATCTACGTCCCACCAACCCAGGGATATCCATCTGACTCAGAGGGCTATTGCAGCCCCATAGAACTGGCCGAAGCTCCATCTAACCACGTGGTGTTGCTATCTGACCATCCGACCATGCAGCGTGCCCAGTGAAGAATTGAGGGTGAAGAGACTGAGACTAATAATCCGCCTTTTGTCTTGGACAATTTCGGACAATTTTCTACCTTATCCCCTCAAGCCCGACCCTCCCCTTCTCTTCCACCCCTTCCCCACTCCGCACTTTACCTCCCTGCTCCCGATAAGCTTATGTAAGATCTCCCCAGTTTTCTGTTAACAGGAGCTACCATTATTACTGTCTTGCCGGAGAACATCGTATGTGGCTATCAGGGCCACCCGCAATTAATAACTTATTCATCCAGGATTTACTCAAGGGCTGACCTCATTTCCCTGCGGGAGGCCCCCACTCTCGCAGGCATAGACCCCTATTTTATCTGGGGCAAACCTCAAGGAGGGATTTATTAATCAAGAGAGGTGGGCAAAACGCAGACTAAGGGGGTTTTTAATTAAATTTTTGGTAACATACGAGATTTTAGGGGGTGTATCAGGGTGGAGGGTGGGTGTCAACCAGGATCCCGGACTACAGCCAGACCAGCCGACAGAAGGGGGGCGAGTGGATCTGATAGGGAGGGGGGAATAAGGATCAATCTGACAGAGGGCGCTTCTATCAATTCAGTATTAGGGAGGGGTAGGTATGGCGGGAGACAGGGAGTTCTCCATTCGCGGGGTGGACGTGGACGCTGGTTGCGAGCGGTCCCACGCCCCAACTCCCTGAGCTCTCCTCCCAATCTAGGAGGTCAAGGATCGCAGCGCCAGGGCCTTAGGCTGATGCTATGCAATGCCAGGTCCGTGGTCAACAAAGCCCCCCTCGTTAACGACCTTGTGTCTGAGGGGGAGACGGACCTGGTGGGGATTACGGAGACCTGGTTGGGCCCCGAGGGAGGGCTTCCCCTCGTGGAAATGTGTCCACCAGGCTACCGAGCGTTCCATCAGCCGTGGGCCCTAGGCAGGGGTGGGGGGGCTGGTGGTCATGGTCAGGGATGGTCTTGAGCCGAGAGAGACCACTATGCCTCAGACAGCCGGTTGTGAGTCCATCTGCGTGAAGTGGGGCCATGGGAGGCAGTTGGGCTTGCTGCTTATTTACCTGGCTCTCCGCTATGTAACAGCAGCCCTGCCCGAGCTCCTCGAGAGGATCGCCGAGGTGGCAGTTGATACCCCCAGGCTATTAGTCATGGGGGATTTCAACTTGCCATCGGCGGGCGAGACTTCCGAGGTAGCTCGGGAGTTCATGGCCTCCATGACGGCCATGGACCTGACCCAAGTAATTCAGGGTCCCACTCACGAGGGAGGACACACACTGGATCTAATTTTTGTCTCAGGCCAGTGGATGAGTGATCTAAGAAGAGGGGATCTAGCCATCATACCCCTGTCATGGTCTGATCACTCGTTACTCCGGCTTGACTTTCCCACCGCTACACCCCACCGCGGGGAGGCAGAACCAGAGATTCCTAGATGGTTCCGCCCCAGGCACCTGATGGAACCGGAGAGGTTTCAAAGGGAGCTTGGGGCATTACCTGCGACCTTGACCCACGGCTCGACTGAAGACCTAGTGGCTGCATGGAATATCGTGGCCGTGGGGGCGTTGGACCGAGTCACGCCCTTGCGGCCTCTCATGCGACGCCGATTCTCCCAGGCTCCTTGGTTCTCCGAGGAGCTGAGGGAGATGAAACGCTGCAAGAGACGCCTAGAGAGCAGGTGCAGATCTACACGGGCTGAATCTGACCGAACACAGGTAAGAGCCCACTTAAGGACTTACATTGTGGCGATGAAAGCAGCCAAACGTAATTATTGTGCCGCTCTCATCGCATCCGCAGATAACCGCCCTGCCGCCCTATTCAGGGTGACCCGCTCCCTCCTCCACCAGAGGCCGCGGGAAGCCCCTCTACAGGGTAGAGTAGAGGAATTCGGAGAATATCTGCAGGATAAAATCACTCAAGATCCGGAGCGAGCTGACTGACACCGAAAATACTCCAGGGGGATTACCCAAAGCAGGTCTTGAGACAGTTTTATGGGAAGAGTTTGACTCTGTTACTCCCGACGACATGGACAGGTTGACGAGACGACTAAAGGCCACCACATGTTTATTGGACCCGTGTCCCTCCTGGCTTGTACTGGCATCCTGGGAGGTCACACGAGGCTGGCTCCAGGAAATAGTGAGGGCATCTTTGAGTTAGGGGTTCTTGCCGGCCGCTATGAAAGAGGCGGTGATGAGACCCCTCCTCAAGAAGCCTTCCCTGGACCCAGCATTGTTGGTAAATTATCGTCCAGTCTCCAACCTTCACTTTCTGGCGAAGGTTGTAGAGAGTGTGGTGGCACAGCAGTTCCCTCGTCACCTGGAGGAAAGTGATTATCTGGACCCGCGCCAGTCCGGTTTCCGACCTGGGCACAGCACCGAAACGGCATTGGTCGCATTGGTGGATGATCTCTGGAGGGCCAGGGATAGGGGTTGTTCCTCTATCCTGGTCCTATTAGACCTCTCAGTGGCTTTTGATACCATCGACCATGGTATCCTATTGCACCAACTGGAGGGGTTGGGAGTGGGAAGCACCGTTTTGCGGTAGTTTGCCTCCTACCTCTCCGGTCGGTCGCAATTTGTGTTGGCAGGGGGGCAGAGGTCGACCTCGAGGCCCCTCATATGTGGGGTACCTCAGGGGTCGGTCCTCTCGCCACTCCTGTTCAACACCTATATGAAGCCGCTGGGTGAGATCATCCGTGGTTTCGGAGTAGAGTACCACCAGTACGCTGATGACACCCAGTTTTACATCTCTACCCCAAACCATCCCAATGATGCCCTAGAGGTGATGTCCCAGTGCTTGGAGGCCGTATGGGCCTGGATGGGGAGTAACAAACTCAGACTCAACCCGTCCAAGACCCAGTGGCTGTGGTTTCCGACGTCCCGGCGCAGTCAGCTCATTCCAACGCTGACCATCGGGGGCGAGTCATTGGCCCCCGTGGAAAGGGCGCGTAATCTAGGCGTCCTCCTGGATTCCCGGCTGTCCATGTGACAGCCGTGGCCAGGGGGGCTTTTTTCCAACTTTGCCTGGTTCGTCAGCTACGGCCCTTACTTGGCTGGGAAGACCTTCGCACAGTCACTCACGCTCTCGTGACATCCCGTCTGGACTATGGAAATGCTCTCTACATGGGGCTCCTCTTGAGGTGCACCCGAAGGCTACAGTTAGTGCAGAACGCGGCCGCGCGGGGGATCTTGGGAGCCTCACGGCATTCCCATGTAACACCTCTCCTGCGCGAGCTGCACTAGCTGCCTGTGGTCTTTCGGGTGTTGATCATCATCTTCAAAGCGCTCCATGGCACTGGTCCGTTATTTGCGAGACCGCCTCCTACCCCATACATCCCTCCGGCCGATCCGCTCCCACAGAGAGGGTCTGCTCCGGGTGCCAACGGCCAGGCAATGCCGGCTCGCGATGCCCAGAGGAAGGGCCTTCTCTGTGGCGGGCCCTGCCCTCTAGAACGATCTACCCCCCGATCTTAGGAATATCACAGACCTCCATCTCTTCCGTCAACAATTAAAAATGCACTTTTTTTGCTTAGCTGGCCTGGCCTAATCTTCTGAGAACATCGACTGGTTTTTAAATTGAATTAGATTTTATTGGGGTTTTAATTGGTTTTAGCACAGGATGGGTTAATTTAATAAGTTTTTAATATTTATGATATATTTATTACCATTTTTTATGTATATGCGTGGTTTTATTTTCCTGTGCACCGCCCCGAGTCCCTTTTTGGGAGAATGGGGCGGTATACAAATTTAATAAAATGAAAAAAATGAAATGAAATCTCTTTGTCCCTCATCTCAGTGAATCCTCACTATATGAAGAGGGGTGCCATGCCAATGGGACCAATCCCCTGTTGACTGAGGACACTGTTGAAGAATGGTAGCAGGTTCAGAGGCCAGGGCTGTCAGGGCACGAGATTGCTGCAATCCTGGCATTGAGACCTATGAGAGAAGAACCTCTGGTGCTGGGGAAATTCAGCAATGCCCTATGAAATAGCTTGCGAGATCAATGATTTTATGTCTCCAGGCAAATCAGATATTAAATTTTCATCCTGGCGAAGCCATGCCGCAGTAGAAATGAAGGTAGCTGGTGGGGCAGACCTTCTGTCACTGGAGCCATGCTGCCACTCAGTTGTTGCTGGGCAGAAAAAAGGGTTTATCCCCATCTCGTTGCAGCCTTGGGAAGATAAGAGAGGAGATTGCTCCCTAGCTCCCTCTAGTGACCAGGCTTGGGGAATTACACCTGCTGGGTGAATAAACAGCTCACTCTGAAAAGAGCGGGAACTGACAGCTCCTGTCAAAGTAATAGCAGTTTGACTTGCTTGCTGTGTCAGATCCTTCTGAGCCCTGGAAAAAATTTTCTCTAAAGCCCTTCGTCTTCTTTTTGCATCTTTTTCTGAAGCCTTAGTGGACTTCTTTGACATTGGAGTCTTAGAAATGGTTGTGGCTTGCCTGGGATTTGAAGCCTCTCCAGCCATTTTGGGAGTCAATCACAATGACAGGCAGAGGGGAGCCTGGAATTTGAGCTGCTGCCTTCTTCCTGCCTCTTTAGGGAGTATGCTTAGCCGAAACTAGGCAGTAACACCAAGCCTCTTTAGAGGGTATGCCTAGCCAAGACTAGGCAGGGACTCCATTGCTTGACAGATAATGGCTTTGTCGGAGAACCAGGCCAGCCAGCACACAAAACATGTTGGAGTCAGGCAGGGCTGAGATCGGTGGCCTTAATGTTAGCAATTTTGGCCACAGCTGCCTGAACCAATGTCGATCCGAGCTTTCTCAGTCAGGCTGGGGAGGCTAGCTCAGTTCTGGCATGTCTATATAGCACACAGCTGAAGCCAACACTGATAATGATTTCCCTGACTGCAGAAATCACCACAGCACAATAAAAACCTGCTTCTGTGAAGAGTGCAAGAATTCCAAAGTCATTTGACACGTTTCTTCTCAGTGTATACCGAGCTGAAAACTGGGCCAGAGAGGGTGATGATGGGGAATGGCCACAAATTTGACAGGTCAGTCTCTAAGTGGAACAGAGTCAATCCATTCTCCCGGAAGCACTCAGGAGCCATAGGAGCCATGGCTGGTGCTTACAAGGATTAAAATTAATGTATCCAATAGACTGATCAGCTTGCTTACAATACAACAGTGGTGGTTATACAAGAACTGAGTATCAAAATTATAAAAACCAAAGCATAATCACTTTTTAATCCCAGATGATAGACTAAGGCCAAGATAAAGAAATAAAGATCAGATACAAGGAATTTAAATAATATGAAGGTCCAGAAATTGAAAAATGTAAGGATCAAGAGCAACCTAATTAAAAAAAATATTGGCTTTGCAACAGAAAAGTTAAAGAAGCTTTAGAATCATAAAGCAATAAATAATATAAGCAATACTTGGAAAAAATGAATGTTGTAAGGCATAAATCCTCCAATTAAGGCAAAATCAGCTATTTCAATCATACCAGAGGCAATTCTAGCAAAGTATTAATTATTAATATAAATTCTGAAAATGGAAAACCAAACAAAAAGAAACAATCATTTTTCAAAAGATCTATCAGAAACTCAAAAAAATTATAATAAAAATGCTGGATGGTTAAAAGAATCTGAAGTTGACTTAAATAAAAATCAAATGGAAGAATTAATAACATTATTATAACATTATAATTAATAACAACAGCAGAGTGTTAAAAATTGAAAGGGGTTAAAAACTGGATATCTGCTGGAAATGATCAACTGCATAAATTTTGGCTCCAATTCTGACTGGATTATATCCAATTATAGCTGCACAGCTTAATGAATGCATACTGTAGAAAAATCAGCAACTGGTTAGTAACGATAAAAAGAACAAAATCAGAAAACTTCAGGCCAATAACAGGCTTGCCTACAATGTTTAATATACTCACAGAGATAACAGCATATAACATCCACGATTATTTAGAATAAAGTAACATCATTCCAATAGAACAGAAAGAAAATAAAAGATAAAACAGAGGTACACAAGATCAACTTCTGATTAATAAAATAGTTTTGAAGAATTACAAAATCCCCAAAAATAATTTATATATGGTCTGGATTTATTACAAAAAGGCATTTGATTCATTACCACATGGTTGGATCATCAAATGTTTGGAAAGAACTAGTGTTAATAAAAGCATTAAAATGTTAACAGAAAAAAATGAGTGGAAGGCAAAACTATTGGTTGAACGTGAAATATATGGGTGTGTCAACATTAACAGAGATATCTTTCAGAGTGACTCATTATCCTCCTTATTCATCGTCTTAAAAAAAAGTCCTGGTTCTGCCATGGCAAAGAGGGATCAAGTCACCATAAACACGACTGCTGGTCAACTATCTTACTGTTACAGAAACTGCTTTTTTTCAGTATAGGAACTGCAATGACCCTAGGATTAAAAAAAAGCTCTGTTACGTAGTTTTTAGATATCATTTTGGGAGAAAATAAAAATTTTCAGTTAATAAACTTATAATGACTTAAGCATTTTATTCATTATTCTAAAAGAATCTGATATTTTTCCCACAAATTTCCTTTAATTCTTTCAGATAATACAAAAAGAACTTTTTGAAAATAAAAAACCATTTTTACAAATAACTTCAAGCAACAACATATAGCATATAGCAAATAAATAACATATAAACTATGACTAAACTATTTAAATAAATTAAACTTACAAATGTAATGTCTAGGTACAATGTAATGTATTGATGACTACTTTCATAAGAATGAGATTAGGATATCTGAAAATCTGCCATTCTTGAACAAACAGCCCAAATTCTTGAATGGGAAATATAGCTTGGCCTAATAAACCCAAATAAGATCAAATAGGATGATAGTTAAAAACCACAAAATATTTGCATGGCCCCATCTTTACGAAATAACTCATCAGTCAATTTAAAAGGAGCCTAAATACCTTGATGTCTCAGTCCATTTTTTAAATGAATAATTCTACCATTTGCTTTTAAAATTTTACAAGCATTTTATGCTGCTATTTTATTTGACAATATTTTGCATTCTACTTTTTAATAATTTTATCACTTTTTTGAAGATACTTCACTTTAAAATGTGATAGAAAAATACAAGTCACTATTTCTATACTTTAATAAAATAGCTAGTGCATAATTGCTTTTGGTAAAAAATATTTAAGTACCCTAAGCAAAAACGATAATGAAAATAAATTGGAAAATAAATTCTTACAATTTTTGCCTACAATAGTTCAAAAACTTGATGTTATATTATTCATTACCTCTCTCTGCTACACTTAGTTCATTATAATTTGTTATATTAGATTCAGCTAGCAATATTTATATAGCAATAGCAATAAACTAGTTCACTTTAACTATAATTTTTGTTCTACTTCATAAGCTAGTTCAATTATGTTAACTGCCTATAGTAGAGGAAAGTCAACAAACTGATATAAACTCTGCTGGAGGAGCGCAAATGTTATGTAATGCTTCTTGAGAGCCATAATGGTTTAATGAGATATGAGAATAATAGGAATCTCCTACTTTATCTCCCTATGTTCAGTGACTTGTCACTTTCAAACTTCAGAAGTAGCACAGAAACATCCTCACTAGCCATTCAGTGAAATCAACAATTCAAATTTAACAGTTTTAACAATAAAAGTTGAATTACACCTAGTAATAGAAGACAGTATCATTTGGATTTTACTTTACATAGCACTGCATAAGAATAGTTAAGATAAGGAACTGTACCATCTAAGGTGGGAATTTGGCTAGAGTATAAAAACTAAGTGCCCAGAAAATTTATGAAGCAATCACTCCACTAAAAACCTGGCCACCGGCTGGGTATTGACACTTGTACTCCAGATTTCCCATAAAACATTAGTTTACTCATAGCTGGGCATAGGAAAATAAAACCTTAACAGAATTAAGAGAATCAAAATTCTGACATGTTTCAGAATATTAGTAATACTGATGGTCTGCCCAAATATGGTGATTATTATCATTATTTATTAGATTTAATATAGCTACCCATCACTCTAGTGAATTTCAAATTCTGATAAATGCAGCTACTATAGTAGCAACAGTAATTTAGCTAAGAACAATCCGCTTAACAGGGAAAAATAGGTATTTATTGCTTCATCCTGTATGCAGCTCCAGTTCCACAGATTCTGGATTATGAATGAAATTTCAGCATATACTTTAGGGCAGCGATGGCGAACCTTTTTTGGCTCGCATGCCATAAGTGGGGGGGAGCGCAGAGGGGTTATGCGTGGGCGTGCCGCACCCATAATGCAATATGCGACCCCCCCAGTGCGCATGTGCACACTACAGGTGCGACCACCCATTTTTTGCATGCTCTTTTCGCTCTCCCCAGGCTCCAGAGGCTTTATAGGAGCCTGGGGAGGGTGAAAACAGCCTACCCCGCCCCCTCCGGAGGCTTCAGTGACCTTCAGGAGGCTTCCCTGAGGCCTCAGAGCATTCAAAATAACGCTCTGACCAAACCGGAAATGAAGTCCGATTTGCTTGGCGCGTCATTTTGAGTGGTCTGGAGGCTTCACAGACCTTCAGGCCGCTCAAAATGATGCTCCAAGCAAATCGGACGTCACTTCCGGTTTGGTCGGAGCGTCATTTTGCCTCCTGAAGGTTGCTGAAGCCCCTCCGGAGGGCCTGGGAAGCCTCCAGAGCCCTCAAAATGACGTTCCTACAAAACCGAAAGTGACATCCTATTTGCTCGGAGCTTCATTTTGAGTGGTCCGGAGGCTTCAGGGAAGCTCATGAAGCCTCCAGATGGCCTCGGGGGGGGGGGGGGGCAGGGGAGGCTCTTTTAAAGCCTCTGGAGTCTGGGGAGAGTGAAAAATGGCTTCAAAAAAGGGCGAATTCAGCTGGCCAGCTGACAGGGCAGCGCCTCGCGTGCCCTGACAAATGGCTCCGCGTGACACCCGTGGCACGCATGCCATAGGTTCACCATCACGGCCTTAGGGTGTGTGTATGTGAATGTATTAAACCAATAATAAAATGTATTTATACTTCAGATTTCTAAACTGCTCATCTCCCTCAAAGAAGTGTTCTTGATGATGTACAATATACAGTAATATAATCAATAAATAAAACAATTAACCTTAAAATTAAGTTAAGATTTTAAAAATTAAAATTATTGAATAATAAGATTATAAACTTCAAAAGAGTTAAAAATAACAAAACAAATTGGCCATTTACATTGGTTATTACAGCTAGGCAGAAGGAACTCTCTTGTGGTTAGCAAACTCCACAACTGTATTGTCCTCTGTACCCCTACATGAGGCCGCAGAGCAATATTTGGACCTCTTTAGGGAAGACCAAAAGAGTGGAGGCTTTTGTCACTTCTGGGGGAAGGATGTTCCACAAGGCAAGGGCAGCAGTACAGAAGGCTTTCTTCCTAGATCCTGCCAGATGAAATTCTTTGACTGACCAGGTCTGCAGCATACCTTCCCTCCCTGAATGAGACAAGTTGATGTGTTGGGACAAAGCTGGTTCAGTAGGTAACCTGACTCTATGTCACTTAGTGATTTATAGATTATAACCAATATCTTGAATTGGACCCAGAAGCAAACTATTATCCAGTGCAATTTGTGGAACAAGGGTATTATATGTGCCCTTGTTTAGGCATCTAGCATGGCTTGTACGGCTACACTCTGCTCCAGCTAAAACTTCTGAATACTTTTAAAGGTAGTCCTATGTAGAGTGTGTGTAATAATCCAACTGATAGATGACACAGGGCATGCATGACACAGTGAAGAACCTCCCTGTCGAGGGCATAATTGTTGCACAACACGGAGTTACGCAAAGGCACTCCTGGCCATGGCCACCATGCTCTTCAAGCAGGAGCCATGTCAAGAAGAACCCCAAGTTACACACCCGGTCTAGGGTAGTGCAACCCCACCCAAGACCAAAGATGATAGAAGCCATGGTGGCACAGTGCTTAGAATGCAGGCTGATTCTGCTCAGTGCCAAGAGTTTAATCATGACCAGATCAAGGTTCTCAGCTTTCCATCCTTTTGACATTGGTAAAATCAGGATACAGATTGTTGTGGGCAATATGTTGACTCTGTAAGCCACTTACAGAATGTTGTAAAGCACTATGAAGTGATATATAAGTCTAAGTGCTATTGTTATAAACTCCTGGGATAGATAGCCCTACCTGTCTTACCAGGTTTCAGCAGAAGTCTGCTGTTTCCATCCAGATCTCCACAGTCTCTAGGCATCATGCAAGAATATCCATTGCAACATCATTTCACCCAAGACATAGATAATAATTGGGTACCATCAGTATATTGGTGATACCTCATGTTGTGAAGATAGATTTCACCCAAAGGTTTCAAGTAGATGTTGGAAAGTAATGGAGAGAGCACTGATCCCCGCTGTATGCGACAAAGGAGGAGCTATGAGCTGGACCTCTCACTGCCTATTAACACTGATTCAGACTGGCCTTAGAGGAAGGAGGTAAACCAGCACAGTTTTGTGCCACCCAATCCAAGTCAGCCATAAAGGACACTATGGTCGATGGTATCAAAAGTCACTGCGGTGAAGGAGAGCAAGGATGGATATATCACCTCCATGCAGTTCCTGACACAGATCATCCATGAGTGCTACCATATCTGGGCCTGAAACTTGACTGAAAATTATCTAGATCAGCGGTCACCAACTGGTGGTCCATGAGAAAAGTTTGGTGGTCTGAAGAAAAAGTATTTGCATTTTTTATATTGCACTAAATCAGGGGTCCTCAAACTATGGCTCCTGGGCCGGATACGTGCAATGAACATTTGTGTTGCTGCAGAGAGTCTCTCCCTTTGGGGTTTTTTGTGCAGGTCGGAGAGGGGAAGAAATTCCAACTTGGAGCCTGTTTCATCCTCCTAGTGCGGGGCTTTGGGCGAAGGTTGGAGGGAAGTACCGCTGGTGGCAAAGAGCTAAGCACCTTGTTCCAATGGGACAGCATCATGGCTGGAACTGGCTGGCCATCTCAGCACAGTGAGCCTCCGGGGGCCAGTATCTGGCATTGCACTCCAGCAGGTCTTCCCTCTGCTTGGAAAAACTATGCTCCTAGTCCTCAGTGAGGTGCTTCTGATGAGCCTCCTTCCTGGTCAGATACAATTTGAACTGAGCCAGCTGTTTTGCCAACTCTTTTTCATGGTGGCTGCTTAGCTCCAACAATTGCTTCCTGTTGGGGCCCTAGGGAGCACTAGGGAGCCTGGGCGGGCTGGGAGGGGAGGGGTGAGTACAGGCTGGTGAGGCACACCTTGACGTGAGTAATATCCAGTTGGCCACACCCACCCAGTTACATGACCACCTAGCCACTGGTCCAGCTGGTCATTAGGCAGATTATATTAATGTTCCGCAGGATTTAAAATTATGAATTTATGAATTTAGTAGTTCCTGAGGTTGGTGACCCCTTATCTAGATAATCTGTTTCCCCCAGGATCCTCTGAAGTTGCAACACCACCACTTTCCTGACCTTTCCTAAAAAGAGAACAGGCAGAGACTGGACAAAAATTGTGCAACAAAATCCAACAATGGTTTCTTATGTAGAGGAGCCTCTTTAAAAGGAGCCGGAAACACTCTCTCTGACAAGTATTAATTCATCAATGCATGGACCCACCCACATGATACCTCTCGAACAAATCCAAGTGATTTTTATCCTCTAAATGCTTAAAAATTCCTCTGCATGGCTCTGGAGATAAAACTCTAGATCACCTTTCCAAAGAGGGCTCAGGTACCTATGGTATTCTCTTTCCACAGTTCCACATAGTATAAATTTTGGTTAAAAATTGGTTTTTTCCTTAGTTGTATTACAAACTGCTGTTCTTTTTTATGTAGTGCAATTTCAAAACTATGTATCTCTTTCAAGTTCAAATTTTATCACAGCCATGTTATTAAAATAAGACTATAAATATCAACCTGCTTTGCAATTTTTTTATAAGATTTGACACTTAGTGAATTTTTGAGCTTCAACCTGCATAGATTCTTTACTAAAGAACACGTTTTGAAAGGAGTTACAATAGCAGAGTCCATATTTGGCAAACGAACAACTGCACATTTCATCTTAATATCTCTATCAGATAGTGGTAGCAAAGAACTGAACAATTTGAACAACTATGTAAGCAGCAGTGACCAACGATATTAATACACTGTATTAAAATAAAGAGAATACATTCAAATAACAGATATGTGGAGGAGACTCATTTCAAAAACTCAAATTCAAATTAACTCACAAACTATTAAAGGATAGGTAAAGGTTCCCCTCGCACATATGTGCTAGTCGTTCCCAACTCTAGGGGACGGTGCTCATCTCCGTTTCAAAGCCGAAGAGCCAGCGCTGTCCAAAGACGTCTCCGTGGTCATGTGGCCTATACACTAAAGTATAGGATGAGGGAAACAGAAATAATGTTGAACCACAAATAAAACATGCTTAATCTAAAAGTTCTATGTCTCAGATGATCAACAAGTCTATGAAAACATTCCTGGAAACTCTACTTACAGCTTTTTTCAAACTAAGCACAAACAAACTGAATCTGAATCTTAAAAATGTTTACATTCCTTTTCTCAGAATCAGCATTTAAACTCATTCCTTGTGACTCAAAATCTGATATATGATTCAATTTGCAACATAAACTTCAACAGATCCCCAACTAAAGGAACAAATTGTCCATTTTCATATTGTAACCGTGCTCAAATATGAGAATATTAATGAGAAAGCAGTGTAGTTCTATTATGTAAGAATAGATAATACACAATTTTATCTAAGAAACCATTGAAAGAAGAAAAAAGATATGGAAGACATAATTCTGATACCAGTAATTGTCTTGCTTTTTCTCTAATGTTAACTGCAAACTAAATATTGTAGCTGGGTTAGAGAACTATTATGTTGACTAATTTACTTGAGAACTAACTTGAAATAAACCTTCATTTAACTTCAAGTTAGTTTGGCAAATATAATGGGTATAATGTCCACACTGTACAAAGTAAATCATAGAACTTTTCTTTTCTTTTTGTCAGCAGTTCCTTGTATTTCCACAAAAACAGATCCCAAGCAATACCATAACTCTCCAAGCAGAACTACTCATTTTACTGCAGCTCTAATCTTCAGGAAAAGATAATAACTTTATTAAACTTAGATGGTACCCAGAAAGAATTCTGAAGTTAAAAGTCAACAGAATTGGTCTGTTCTTAAACTGCATGAATCTTGCTTTAACAAACAGAAAATAGTACTTATTGCTGAAAGACAAAAATACTGCACAATTAAATCAATTACTTTGAATTATAATTGTATTCCTGCGATATAATAGCAACAGCAATGAGTCCAACATTTAAAATCACAGAACAGCTTTAAAATCCAAGGTGAAATGTGCAGTCACATATAGCAGAAATAATTAAAGATATGTAGTTATGCAGGCAAATTCCATGCAGAAGCCACCTGCCTACAATATTTGGGAGGTATCCCAACTATTACCTGCTGAGTTTTAAATTTTGTGTATAAATAGGTTTATGGAGCTATATTATAGGTAGAAAACTCAAGCACAATACTTTTGAATCTCAATATCTCAAAACTTGATTATTTTGTAACACAAAAAATCAAATGGAAGTTAAAATTTTCTATAATTCATAGAAACTAATTTCAGTAGTACAATATCATCACATAAGCTAAAATCTGATCTTAACAGAATACAAGAGGAAATAAATTAGAGAATTAGGAGAAACAAAAAATCAAGGACTTAATTGAAACTTTTTTTTTCAAAAAATTATTTGCAGGTACAAGCTGCTGCCTAATCTCCATACTGAGTTATGAGAACACATATTTCTAAGGTAAAGGTAAAGGTCCCCCTCGCACATATGTGCTAGTCATTCCCAACTCTAGGAGGTGGTGCTCATCTCCATTTCAAAACCGAAGAACCAGTGCTGTCTGAAGACATATCCATGGTCATGTGGCCGGCTTGACTAAACGCCGATGGTGCATGGAACGCTGTTTCCTTCCCACCAAAGTAGTCCCTTTTTTATTCTACTTGCATTTTTACATGCTTTCAAACTGGTAGGGTGGCAGAAGCTGGGGCAAGTAATAGGACTTCACTCTGTTACGCAGCACTAGGAATTCAAACTGCCGAACTGATCAACATGCTCAGTGTTTTACCCACTGAGCCACCACGTCCCTATATTCTTCTACACTTTTAAAATTTGTTTTGGTGAACAGGAAACTCATAACATAATGTTCCCTTATATTATGGCTATTTCAGCGTAAACTTATTTTTCCAAATGTCCATTATGCACTCAAGATAGAGTTGAGGATGCAACATTAACTAGATCTATTATGCCTTCAAAATATGGTCAAGACCAGATAACGGAGCCTATGTTCTACCGGCCTAGCCTAGTCCCCGAGACCAGTTTCGTAGACTGAGTTTCCAATTGTCTTATTGGATTTTAATGTGTCGATAATGTTTTAGGGAATTTTTAGCACAGGGCACTTTAAATTTAATTAGATTTTATTCTGTAGTCTTATTTATTATACGTCCGTTTTATTAATATGTTTGTATTTCCGCTTTTAATTTCCCGTGCACTGCCCTGAGTCCCTTCGGGGAGATAGGTGCGGTATAAAAATAAAATTAAATTAAAAAAAAAATGTCACTGTTCATCTCTGCACAACATACAATGGTGGGTGCTAATTCATTGGCTTCCTAACTTAATACTAGCTAAGAAAGAAAGAAGAAAAGGAAAAAGGAAACACAACAAGCTGCTGGCAGATGAAACTTCTTGAAGTTTCAAGTTTTATTCACTCTGCTTCTCTCCTGCATCAAGGTGGGGGGGAGGGAGAAAGATCTGTGCCTTTATTTGGTAGCATAAAGACCTGGTCTTTTTCAAATTGAATGCTGGCCAATCACTGCTAATTATACTGTACAGAAAATTCAGATGTTCACTTAGAGACAACTGCTATTGATTTGATATGACTATATTTACATGTTACTTATTATGTGCAATTCATACTGTGCTTCTTCATGCCTGTTCCTTGTTCAACATTATTCAGGAAAATCAGGAAAGATTACTCTAGTTCATTTTGAGTGGAAAATATATAATTCTTATCACTGAACGTGCATTTTTTGTGAAGCATAAGCGGCAAAATCAATGGGATGCATATTATTATTCTGCCACCTTTATTGTAAGAGCACCAGTTCACTTACACTTTAGTTTTATTATTCCTGTGTTACCTCAACAATCAATTAGGGTGGATGTATCGCATGTTTATAATCTTTAGGTTTTTTTGTTTTATATGTTTGTTGTTTATGGGACCAAGACACGGTTTCTGACTTTGTCACCAGAATCTGCACAATCACCATGCCAGCTTCTTAACGTAACGGATACTATATTCTATATGTTTAGTTTATAATTGAATATATTTTATTCTAAGGTGATGATCTAAACTTTATTTTGGATTACTACAGACCATAACAATAAAATATACACATAGTATGTTCAAATTTGAGTGTCAGAAGCAAAATTTCAACCATTGTTACAGAAGCTGCCCCAAAATGAAACAGTGGCACAGCATATTAACTATATCCTGCAACTGCTTTATGCTTTTACTGCTTCCTTAATTTTAAAATAATAAGCTATTCCTGGCTCTTAGTTAATTGTAAAACTGAATTATGGAAGATGCATGTGCAGAATATAGGTGGTCCTCAAATTACGACCACAAATGAGCCCAAAATTTGTTGCTAAATGAGACTGATATTAAGTTTGCCCCATTTGTTGCCACAGTTGCTAAGTGAATTGCTGCAGATGTCAAATTAGTAACATGTTTGTTAAGTGAATCTGGGTTCCCCATTGACTTTGCTTGTCAGAAGGTTACAAGATAATTACGAGCCTGGACAATGCACTACACTGCGACTCATAAATATGAGTCGGTTGCTAACAGGGTAGATAAAATCGATGGGGTTTGTTTTTTTCAAAAAAATATATCAGATTTTTAAATTTTAAATCGGATTTTTAAATTTTAAATTGGATTTCTTTTATTTTTATCAAGTTTATTTTAATAAAATGCTTTTGGAGTAAAAAATCTATCTAAAGTAGTTTTCTATTTAAGATACATTAATAATTTAGCTTATTCAGCATGAAATGGAGCTTAGTTATGTAGCATGAGGCTGTATATTCTGCAATATTGGTATTGTTAATGAGTCAACAGCAGGTCAGAGGAAGAGCTGCTGTAGGACAGAGATGACAGTTGCTCTTTAAAAATTATGATTTTCATCCACTTGATTTAAATCAAATCCACCCTGGTTGCTAAGCATCTGAATTTTGATCAAGTGACCATGGGAATGCAGCAATGGTTATAAGTGTGAAAAATGGTCATACGTCATTTTTTTCAATGCCACTGTAGCTTTGAATGCCCATTAAATGAACTATTAGTCAAGGACTACCTGTAGGCAGGTGTGGAATGTTGTGAAGTTGCGAGGACATTGAGAGAATATTTGAAAGACAATAACAGAGTTGGAAAGGACCTTGATGGTTTTCTAGTCCAACCCCCTTGCTCAGGCAGGAACCACTCTTATCATTTTGGAGCATCTCTCCATGCCTCTTCTTGCATGAAAGGCTGAGTCAAAAACTGGGCATGCGCAGTAGGAGGAGGTGGGACTAAAGAAATGACTGACTCAGCCTCAAAGCAAGGAAGGAGATGAACCCATGAATTGTATTATCCTGTCAGCACAACGGAGAATAAAATAATGTACATGACCAATACATTTTTAAAAAACAGGCAAACAGATAACAACCTGGCAATGGCTAAGAGTAGGAAATCCAAGAGACAAACAGAAGAGCTAATTCTGGCTGCACACAACCAAGCTTTAAAAAAAACAAACCTTGCCACAAGGTCAGAATTGAGAAGACAACAACAGACAGCAAATACAGTCTGTGCAAAGAAGCTGAAAAAACAGTGGACTACCTACAGTAGTTAGCTACAACAATATTATCAGACAGACTGATGATCATGACAACAACATGACAAAGTAGCAACAATAATGCACTGGAAGAATTGCAAGCAAAAATTAATGGAACCACAAGAGACACAAATAGAAAATGAAGAAGCTAAAGTGCACCAGGATTTTAAAATCCAAAAAGAAGGCACTTCCCACATAATAATCATAACTTACAACTGTCCTGCAAAACATCTGCAAAAAGTATTAGAAAAACTGGGGCAAAAACAAAAAAAGCAAAGATAGTATCAATAGTAATATATTTAATAGACACCTTGGGCGCAACTCCAAAACATTCTGAGCACCATTTGAACACCATCAGCATTGATAAATTCACCATCAATTAACTGTAAAATGCAGCTTTATTTGTAACCGTTTACATCCTGTGATGATACCTTTAACACCCTTAACAAGCCACATCTGCCTAACTCAGGTCCTTGGGAAGGACTCAATAGGTAAATAAAAATGCCAGATCCAGTATATGGCTGACTCAACGATGAACAATATTAATAATAGTGATAGTGGATGTTACAATAGCTGGAGACAGCAGAATAAAAGAGAAACAACTAAAAACAATCACAAAATACAAAGAATTGCAAATAAAAGTACTGTGGCAAAAGAAAACAAAGATAGTACCAAGATTAATACACACCTTGGGTACAATCAAAAAACATCTATAGGTTTACAGGTAGATAAAAATGCCAAATACTATCTGTACACCTGGCTGACTGGGAAACCAACCATAGTAATGCCCACAGAGGATAATTATTTAACAATACTTCAGAGTTAACTTGTAGAGTTGGGTTCTAAAACTCTAGAACTAAGAAGTTCTAAAATTTATGCAGAGCTAAGGATATATAAGAATGCAACTTTAGCTTTCATTTAGCATGTAGAATGCAAGCGTTCCCTAAATACTTATAAGAAAAATTAGCATTATTTTCATAGTAAACGCATTCAAATGTTAGCTTTCTTTTCAAATTGACAAATAACTTCAAATAAAATAATTTTACTGTTCAATGATCAGTATTACATGTAGCAATAATTGCAAACAGAAACTTACTGATACTATTAAGTTAATAAAAGATAGGCCACAAGTCAATTTAGGCCTTTAAACGTGCAATCTTGATATAAAACAATGTAGAACAGTACTCAAAAGATAAAGAAAATGGAATAAATCTCACTTGCACATTAATTACTGTTGAATTCTACCTGGTATTGTATTACAGTGAATATTATGCTAGAGCCTGGGTGAACAAAAAGTGGTATATATAAAATTAAGACCATTCATTATAACAAAATATAGTGTAATAAAACATTGGCCAATGATTCACCTATTATATCATCACAATCAAACAAACTTCTTAGATAAGGAGTACTGTATTCTTAAAGCAGACCTCAAGAATTTGCTGAGAATAAAAAATTACCATATCCTGGCATAATAGCAATAGCACTTAAGACTTATATACTCCTCCTTAGTGCTTTACAACAGAGTTTATAATGTCAGCACGTTGCCCTCAACAATCTGGGTTTTCATTTTACCAACGCTGGAAGGCTGGAAGGCTGAATCAACTAAAAACCGGTCAGGATCGAACTTCACCAGGCTAGGGGCAGAGTTAACCTGCAATACTGCATTCTGACCACCGTGCCACCACGGCACCTATAATAACAAATAAGTACATAAAGATAATCAAAGACCTAATTGAGAATGTTCTATCAATTTCCTAACTCAGCATATGCAAGCATTTTGCTATGCTCAATCTGGGATTTTATATCCAACGTTCTTTGAACATAGCTCCACCCTACTCAGCATTCAAAGTCAGAATGCTTCAGGAGAAAAGCCATAATTTATCTTTAATTTCCTATACTTGTAGGTAAAAGAAATAGTTTTAAACAAAATGTAAACATGGTAAGCCAGGACCTTTTCTCAGTTCTGGTTAAATTGATCTCAGCATGGTAAAGTACAGATTATCTGAGTAGTTTTTGCAAATATTTTCACTGAATGAGCTCATATGCAAATTGATGTAGTCTTAATTATAATTCGTATAAGAGTTGACCTCAATTTCTTTTAACCTGGCTGAGACTTATTTGGCTCCTCTAGTACAGTGTAAGAAATACAGAGTAAGCATTATTTTATTTGGTTTGTTATGAGAAATACAGTGTATTATGTCCTAGCATAAATATCCCCAAGTATTTGAAACATGTCACCAACATTTGAAACTAACTTCTTTGGTTTCCTAACAAAGATATCTTGGCAAAACTTTATGTTCAGCAAGTGGTTTTTACAAAAGAAGCTCAAAGACCTCAACTGATTGTTCTTAAAAGATACATTTAAAAGATTTTCAATTTTATTAACATCTTAAAAGCACACACAACTGCTGTATTTAAATCTGATACATTTAAATATGATATAGAAAAGTGTTTTATTAAATAACCATTCTTAAACTTTAGTAACAAAATTTTAGTAAAATCAAACAAAATTTAATTATTACCATTTTTAAACAAGTCTTTGGTATAGTTGAACAAATAATTGCAGGACCAAATACAGCTTGCCATTACTACTGAGTTTGTGTTGTATGTTTATAGACAAATAGATACAAAATGTCCTACAAACAGAGCATTCCAGTCCTGCTTGGAATATATGGAAGCAAATTACACCATTAAGAATCAGATTTGTTTTCATAAGACAATGAATTTATGTAATCAAAAGCAAAAACAATTTTAAATATACATGAATCTTTATCAGGCATAAGGCATTCTTCACAAGGCATAGTTTAGAGTTCTTTTCTTCCTACAGTGAATACTGTTCATTTTTATTAATTTTGTTGATCTTATAGAAAGATTAAGACATATTATAAGATGATAATACATAGAGGCTTCTTATAATAAAATATGGTACTTTTTTCACCATCCCTGCAAAATTTGCAAATAATTTTCTTGCATTCTCAGTAAATTAGCGTGCTCTACAAAAGCTGTTTGATACACACACACACACACACACACGCACATATTACCAAAATAAACAATTGCAAAAGTTTGTAGTCATAATGCCACCTTCTGTAGATCCATTGTTAGAAGGAATGTCTAGAATATTTTTTGAGCAGTTTCTTAAATTTTACTGAAAAAGTGGCTCTGTTGAATAGACATGTAAAACTTTTACACTTGAGACAATCTTAAGTTTTACTTAATTTTTAAATGCATTCCTCTTTGTTTCTGAAATTATTTCAAATGTTTACAAAACAAACTCTCTCAGACATAATAATCTATTTGAATTCCTGTCAAGAATCCAATATTTAGCTATCTCATTATCATTTATTTTAATGGAAGACAATGTTTTCATTTAAAATTAGTATAACTGGAATTATAAAATTGTAATAAATATTTATTATATATCAATACACCATTCACCTATTTTTAAAATGTTATTAAGAACTCAAATAATTGAAAGTGTGCATCATTTTATAAATACTCAGAAATTATGGGGCAATTGCCTTAACTATGGCATTCTAATCAAATATTGGACTAGACAGTGTAAGAAATACAGAGTGTTATATTACTTGGGTTGTTATGAGAAATATAGTGTGTTATGTCCTATGTTTTTATAGAAATGGCTACTTTATATTATTAGGGGGGGGGAGTTGTGGTTTGATGTTAAATGCTTTTTTACTGCAACAGAGGGAGTCAGAAGTCAATGTTTCTTTTTTTCTTTTTTCCAGTTTCCCCTCACTTTTCTTTCCCCTGCTCTCCCCCCTCTTCCTATTTACTTTTGTATTTTGTATTTTACCTTATAACCTAATAAAAATGGTAAACATTGGAAATATTAGAGTAGCACATTCTATTTTATATTTTAAGAAATGTCCAAGCAGGTTTCTCTAAGCTGCTTGAGAGCAACAGTTTTGGCACCATAGTTTCTTATTATACACACTGAAATATGCCAAGGTATTATCAAAATAATTTCAGGCATCTTGGAAACACTTCAAATTGAATCTACTGATTTCTTTTTAATACACAGTATATCGTAAGGATATTATCAAATACATGAAACATTTAAAGTACAAAAGAACAGTGAAAAACCCATACACCTATAAGAAAACTGATTCAAGAGCAAATTTTACATTAAAATAATTTACTGAAGACACAAGATATGAAAATAAACCTCATTTCAATTTAAGCAAAATCCAAAATATTTAATATAAGCAACAGAAGAATCATCACATATGTTACTTTCTGATTATGAATAATACTGTATTTGATTATTCTCTGGACAGTCCTTCATTTTCTGTAAATTAGACCTATTTCAGACATTTAAATAAACAATTAAACACAGAGACAGACTCAACCTCCCACATACAAGAGCATTTTAAAGCAACTTGTAGCTCATGCTTGAAATAATAAAGTTCAAAAATAAAAAGCTACTTTTTCAGAGTGAAAATGGTTTCTCTCCCTTGCATATAGGCCTGAGGCCCTATTGCAAACAGTGTTTAACAGGCCCAGGCAGCACAAAGACAGGAATGGCAGATTACAGGGAGGGAGGGAGAGAGGCCGGGTTTGGGGCTCAGCAGGATCTTCAGGCTTTTTAAAATTCAAACTGCTGCCTGACCAATACAAATCACGGACACACTGCTGACTACTACATGGATTTACAGCATTAAAAACACGCCTCCTATGTGACAGCTATATTAACTTCATCCTTTTAAACATGTATCAGGCCATAAAAGCACAATTGTACTTTCTTAACAAAAGTTATTTTACTGAGAAATGTAAGACTAACTTCCAAAAAAATTAGAACATCTACAATTTAATAAGAATTGAGCACAATTAAATGTCACTTTGTCTTACCCACCCCAGGATTTAAATTGGTATTAAAAACAGCTATCAGACTAGCTGAATATCACAATTCCTCACACATCTATATCAGAGAAATCTATATTTCTCTATATGAGAAATTAGAATTACACTGGAAAAAAATTACAGGCATCTATCTGGTTTCTCAAAAATCCTAATGTTTTTACTAAAGTCATTCTTCATTTGTGAGTATTACAGAATTATTAACTTTCAGATATCTGATTCAAAGTTACACAAACTAGACACATTTGAAAGTAAGAATATTTTTCAACCCAATAATATAGGCTATTCAGAGGTATGCATCACTGTCTTGAATACAACGTATTCCCATATAAACATACTTAAAACGGCAGGCTCAATTACTATAGCAGTGGTCTGACCTTTAAAACGTCAAGTGGCTACATAGATAACTCTTTTTCAAATAGGATACCTGTTCTTACAAAATAACTATTTTCTCTTAAGGACCAAAATAGCTGTTCACTGTGTATGTAGAAAGTATGACATAAATGGTACTAGGCAACCCATGGTCTCCCAGTGAACTGGAAATGTTTGTTCTGCAAATTATTCAGTAGGAACTAGTTTTACTTTTACAATGCATTTGAGGGGATGTATACAATATTCACCATACCTATCCAACTACAGATTTGAAACTAAGAAATAAAAGATGCAACTGTTGCAAACGGAAAACAAACGGGCGTCCGTCTCTCCCCTGTTCTGACTAGGACCATTACGTTCGTCTCTTTCCTTTCCGCACTCTTCTCTCCCCTCTCCTCCCACCCCCCGAAGTTGTAAATATGGCACAGGTTCGGTGCCCAGTCGCTGTTTAACTGTATTGTTTCCTCCTCCCACTTTTGCTCTCGGGCGCCGAGGCCTGTCACAGTGAAACCACTTCGACTCTCTCATCCCCGAGCTGGAGTGAAAGCGCTGGCCGCTGGGCCTGCGCCCTCCTCCGGGCCTAGGCATCTCCAGCAGCTCGGCAGAAACCACTCTCATCCGCCAAACCCCAAGAGGAGGAGGCGGAGAGAAACGTGAAACACCCCTGGCTGCCACTCATTATTCACCCCCCTCTTTTCTCCCACACCGGCCGAAAAGGCTAATCCCCGCTCTGCTTCCAGACTGGGCCGCCTCGCCTGAAAGAAGGCCCAACTCGCCGCTTATCTTGAAGCGAATAGAAGAAACCCGGAGACGGGAAAGCGCGAGCGGGGGCTTTTACCTGAGCTAAGCGTCGTCTGAATCCAACCGAAAACCAAGCGGTGGGGGGGGGGGGGGAGGAAGGAAAAAAAAATCCGCCCCCCTCCCTCCTCAGAGGATCCGCCACTGGGCCGCCGCGGAGCGGGAGGAGGAGGAGGGGAGATAATATAACAACAATAATCCGGGCCGGGAGGGGGGCTGGCTCCTCTTCCGTCTCCTCCTCAGTGCAGCGAACATGTAGAGCCGAGGAGGGGAGGAGAGCGGCCGAAGCGAATCCCTGAAGTCGCCGCCGCCACCGTCTTCTTCTTCTTCTTCCTCCTCCTCCTCTTTTTATTTTTCTTCTTCCTTCTCCTCCTTGCCGTCGTCCTCCCAGCGAGCTTGATTCACCCCAACATCCACACAGGCCGGGCCGAACCGGATTCGATAAACACCTCACGCACCCACCGAGCGACCAACCCCGGGAGGGGAGGGAGGAAAGGAGCGAGCGGAGGGGAGGGGGATCTCCTCGGCCGCGGCTTGTTCCTTCTCTTCTTCCGCCGCCGTCACCGCCTCCGCCTCTCCTTCTGTGGACGCGGTCGGGGCGGGGCAGGGAGGGGATCGCTTGGGTTACGGTGAGTCGGTACCGGGGAGGGAGGAAAGGAAGAGGGAGGAAAAAAATAAGAGGCTGCGTGAATGTGTCGCTCTCGCTCCCTCTCGGAACAAAATGCCGACCGGAAGTGCAGTTGGAGGAATGACTCCCTCCACCGGCGCCAAACACCAACAAGCTCCCCCTTCTCGCTCTTGCTCGCCGCGGCCGTCGGCTTCGCTCGCTTGGCTTCTCCCTTCCGAGGAGAACAGCTGGACCGTCTCTGGAGTTCGCTGCCTCTGCCCGACAGCTGATGGCCGCCCTGCGTCGTGAACGTTGTGCCCCTGGCTTCCTTCTTCCTCGCAGTTTCTCTTTCTTTTTTCTTCCCTGCCTCTCTTTTCTGACGTGCTCGAGGAAAGCCGGAGCGTACAGATAAAAGTCTGACCTGCTTGAAGAGGAAATCTGCGAACTGTCAACATGAGTAACGTGGCGGAGATAATTTTGTAAAGATATTGGTGTACCTTTTTGCCTCTTTCCCCCCCTTTTAAATAGACTCTTTGTAAACTGTTGGTGTCATGCAAGAGAATCGAAGAGAAAATCTGTCTTATAAAAATACTTATCTTAGAAGATGTTTTCTTGTAAAAAAAATACTTAACGTAGAGAGATATTTTCTTGTAAAAATATTTATCTTTCTTGGGAAAGTGTGTTCATCGGGTTCTCACAACTCGAAGGCTGAAAGATTATTCGCCCTTGTAGTACCTTGCTTTTCTGTCCCATTGACGTTTGTGCCTGATTCCGATTTTGACGGACTTGAAGCTTCCATTGTATTCTGATTTTTAGAATGGAGGTGCTTTTTGCCCCAACCTTTTTTTTTTTTTAGGTAACGTGAAGTGAAAGCATTCTTCTTTAGATAATGGGGGTTTTGTTGATTCCTGACAAATAGATACATTATGCATTGGGGAAGATAGTGACAATCTGTAAAGCTATTTTGTATTCATGTAAATTTTGTGAGCAATGAATCAAAAGGAAGTACCATTTCAATTTAATTAAATGTCTTCTGTTTTGGCTTTTATTGTGGTGCAGCACATCCTGATGCTTTATTTTGAAAGATAAGAAATCTAGAATACTGTACTCCATAGTAAAAGGGGAAGTACAGCATTGCTAATTTTCAAACGCAATTTCACTTGCATCAATTTTCCCTAATGTTTAAATCCCTAGTTTTTTTTTAATTCAGTCTGATCTTTAATCGTGAACCAGGCTGACACTAGATTTGCTCAGATTTCTAACTAAATTAACTGCATGTAAGAAAACTGTTCTTAAATATATACTGACCATTGTACTTTTAAAGCTTCTTGTACAATAACCCTTATCAATCAAGAAGCATAGATTTACTCCAAAATTAAAAGCCCAACCACAAATATGGCTGCCATTATTGTACAATTATTTAGAAATAAATCTGAATGAATATAGTAAAAAAAATTTTTTTACAGTTTAAGCCTGGGTAGAATAGGGTTGGGCATCTCATAGAAAGCTGGAGGTGCTAGTTGCTTTTGGCTTATTCCATTGACTCCAATGGGATTTAATTTATCTTAGTTAAAGCCAAAATGAGTTTATTTCAGCTTTTTTTATCCTGCCTTTATTATTTTTATAGATAACGTAAGATAATGAACATACTTAATACTCCTCCTATTTTTCCAACAACAGCAACCATCTGAGGTGAGTTGGCCTGAGAGAGAATGACTGTACCAAAGTCATTCAGTTGGCTTTTATGTATATGGCAAAATCAGAAATCACAGTCTTGTGTTTCTAGCCTAATGCCTTAACCACTAAACCAAACTCACTAATCATTTAGTCATTTGGTGCCATTAAGTTGGTCTCCATCTCTGGCAGCTTCTTTTCAAATGCTTACCAAGTTCACTTGTTCCTACTCTACAAATATTCTTTGATCTTGTTCTTATCCATCCTTTGCTATATATCATCATCTACTTTCTTAGACTCGCCAAGCATAATTTTATTTGTTTTCCTATACAGACATTAAATGCCCAATTATTGCGTTAAGGAGCAGTCAATTTTTGATCCAGGATTTGATCATTAGTCCTCCTTACAATATATAATCATCTCCAAATTCATAATTCAAGGGCCTTATCTTAATTCTCTCACTCCTTATTAAGGTTTATGATACAATAACATTGAAAACTGTTGTCGCTTTAAGTATTTTTATCTTTGCTATCACTGAAATGTCCTTTTCCTTCAGAATCTTGTTTAAGTTTGTCACTGCTTTCTCCAATAGAATAAATAATCTCTTTGGTTTTCTATCATAATGTCCATCTTATCTGTACTGGAGCACAACTACTTTTCTACCACTTTCACTTCTCTATAGTCACCTGTAACATTCACCAAATATCCAGTATGGCATTATATGTGTCCTCTTTATACACTAATACAGGTTTTCACTTTCCATTTTTCTTTCATAATGAACTCTTTAAAGTCTTTTGTACTTTCAGTTAAAAAAAGAGGTATCATTTTCATATCTCAGATTGCTAGTGTTTTGCCTCTAGTTTTGATTCCAGCTGTTATATTTTGTAATGTATTACTTACAATATATTTCTTAGCATTTAAATATTTACCAGTTAAGCAGATTTATTCAGCAGGACAGTATCCAGTCTTAATCTTCTGAACATTTTATTTTCCTCAAAATCAGCTCATACTGTAGCTTCTTGTCCAGGTCCCTTAAAATAATTAAGGGTTCTGGCATAATAAGAAACTTTTACATATGTCATATTTGCAATATCTATATAGTCAATGGCTTTGCTTTGTTTAGACAAAATCTACACAATCAAAAGCAAATTTTAAAGTAGCTGATGCCCTCAATTAATTTTGTTTTGCAATATATATTTTAAATTTATGAATGTGTAGTCAAAAAGATTCCGATTTTATGAATTACAACATGGAAAGTAGGTTGTAAAATGGTAGTTATGTTTAAAATTCTTAGGGCTGTAGATTTTTTTATAAAGTCTTCTGAAACAAAATTGAATAAACATATGTGTGTTCCATATATATTTCAATAGGATGTTGGGGGGGCGGGGGAAAGCCAATGACATCAGCAGCTATGGGAAGGTAAAGATAGGAAGCTTCTGTATTCTTGGTTTCAAGGGCAGCATATTTAGCCAGGCCACCTTGGGTTCCAGTAATTTCTCTGTCTTTCTTTTGTTATCCTTGAAGTTGTATATGTATAGAGAGAGGTAGTCCTTGACTTACAACAGTTCGCTTAGTGACCATCTGAAGTTACAACAGCACTGAAAAAAGTGACTTATAATCATTTTCCCACTTAACGACCATTACACATCCCTATGGTCACTTGATCAAAATTATACTTGGCAACTAAGTCATATTTATGATGGTTGCACTGTCCCAGGGTCATGTGATCACCTTTTGTGGCTTTCTTACAAGAAAAATCAAAGGGGAAGCCAGATTCACTTAACAATCATGTACTAACTTAACAACTGCAGTGATTCACTTAACAACTGTGGAAACAAAGAACATAAAATGGGACAAAACTCATTTAACAACTGTCTCACTTAGCAACAGAGATTTGGGGCTTAATTGTGGTTGTAAGTCGAGAACTCCCTGCATGTATGATGCCCTTAAGGTATGGCTAAAGTGAGATAGGGAAATAAAAGGTCTGGAAAACTCAACAGGGATGCTAGTTGAAGCCAAGCATAGGGTCAGCATATGGCAGTTAAGGGAAGGTAAAGAAAGGTGGGGACTGTGAAGATCAAGTGAGTGGGCAGCCCAATTGAATAGCTGTCAGTAATATCATTAGTAAAATCAGTACATAGTTGATCAAAAACTTTATGAACTGTTGGTGTCTGCTTCAAAATACATTAATGATTTCCTAGGTCCCAAAAACCTATTCACCACTATTTAACCTCACTCTTTTTGGTACTGTGTCCAGCTATGCACATTCTCAATGAAAGTTTTCTTTAGAAATTGATTAACACTATATTATTATATGTATGGCTCCAATATTTGATCAATTTTAATCTTACAGTTTTTCAAGTGGACTTTACTATTATTTTCATATCTCTGTTGAAATCTTTTCAAGTTTCTCAAAAAATGAAACAGGCTAAATCAGTTTTAGAAGACCTAATACAGTATTAAAAGCAGTTTACTAAAACAAATATCAATCAGATAAAACATCTGTAAATAAATATGTCTAGATTATACTCATACTTATTAAAATGACAGGTTCTAAATAACTTACACAAAAATGTATAAATGTTGCATGTACATGCACGCCTCGAGTCCCTTTGGGGAGAGAGAGCGGGATATAAAATTAAAATTATTATTATTATTATTATAAATGTTCAAACTATGATAAATATAGAAAGTTTTCCCTTCTATGAACAAAAATTAAAAAGTATAGCAAATTCTCTTACTTGTTTTCGGGACTCTTTTTTGGAAGAATCAATTCATTTCTTCATATTCATTCTAACTTCATTCTAAAATTCAAAACAATTAGGTAAATCTCAAAATATGTTTATCAATATATTCTCCTGGATATTATAGCACTCACAGTCTAAAAGTATAGATAAAGTTGAGCAATGTAATACTGAAGACCTTATAGAACAGTACCATGAATCCTAGATGTAATGTTTTCAAAATTATTTTCAAGGAGTATTTTACAATAGTATGCAAAATTCTTTTTATTTGTTAAAGAACATATACAATCCTTGCATCAAGATCCTCAGGATAAAAGGCAGGCTAGAAATATTTTAAATAAGTCAGTAAATAAATCAATATTTATAGAAATAAATTAATATTTTCTTACCGTGCCTTCTTTCTTTCCTTACTAAATCCTCTCATTTTGAATGTGTGATTTTTTTTTCAAAAAACAATGTACCACAACCTATTTCAGGCAGTACTACCAACAATAAAGAGTTGATTCAAAAAAAATAATCTATGACGATTTGTTCCTACTTGTTTCTTTTCAATTTTTTTTTATTTGTTCATAACAATACATTTTAAGACAATTATTTTTCTTTTTACCTGTTGGTAAAATAATAATTTAATAGAAATTTCCTGTCAAATAATTTATAATGTAACAGTTGATTAAAAGTTGATAAATCCAGATTGTCCAATTTCACTAACCTTAACAAGAACATTTGGACTTGGCAATTTCCACATAAATACTTATTTGAACTAGAAATATCAGACATTATCTTTCCAATATAAAAATAAGTCTGATTTTAATAATGTTCCATATTGGGGTAGAGCCCTTGAGCTTGAGTTACTAGTCACTTTTTAATAGTTAATTTAAATTGATAGGAATTGTTTTCAAACATTTTATTTCCAAACCATATTAATAAAATCCAAGTATGATTTCCATGTGACAATGCTTCTGTTCTTTTTATCCACATATTCAAATAAGAGTCCCCAAATATTTAATTAACCAAATGTATCTTTGTGGGAATGTATTCTTATTTTCTGTTTAGAAACATATTTAAAAAAAACAAAAATGGCAGAAATGTTTTCCCTGCTTACATGTAATTCTGCACATTACTTTTAAGCTGAGGGACTTCTTTCAGGGCAGTGATGGCGAATCTTTTCAGCACCGGAGCCCATAAGGAACGTGCGCCGTAAATCAGAAGACCAGCTGGCCAGCGTACATGCCAGCCAACTGGTCTTCGGGTTTCCTACATGCATATGTGCACCGCCAGCTGGTCTTTACATATGCCGGAGTGCTAGAAACCTGAAGACCAAGTTGCTGGTGCGTCTTTCAGTTTCCAACACTCTGGTGTGCGCAAAGAACAGCTGGCCAGAAATAAGAAGGGCAGCTGATGACAGTGCGTGTGCCCACAGAGGGGGCTTTGCGTGCCACCTCTGGCACATGTGCCATAGTTTCACAATCACAGTAGATCTTTATAAGATTGCATTGACTTGATTCACACATTACATTTAGCCCTAGTTTCCTTAGCCACATTTTATTAAATTAATTCATATTTAATTTGGTCAGGGTCACACAAATGTAGCTGACCTGCAAAACTGGTTTGGGAGGGGGTTTATGTAACTACTATTTTCTTGGAAAAAATAAAGAACAAACCCAAAAACAGGGCAAATCAGAAAAAAGTTCATAAGTGACGAGTCACCCAGGCTCCTTGGTTTACTGAGGAGCTGAGGGAGATGAAACGCCACAAGAGACACGTAGAGAGCAGATGGAGATCCTCTCGCTCCGAAGCCGACCGAACACTAGTGAGAATCCATATTAGGACTTACTTAGTGGCGATAAGAGTGGCCAAACGTGAGTATTGTGCCATCCTTATTGCATCAGCAGATAACCGCCCTGCCGCCCTGTTTGGGGTGACCCGCTCCCTCCTTCACCAGAGGCCGCGGGAAGCCCCTCTGCAGGGACGAGCAGAGGAATTTGGGATTTATCTGCAGGACAAAATCACTCGGATTCGGAATGAGTTACCCTCCAGCGAGAGTGGTCCAGCGAGATTGTCCGAGGTTGGTCTTGAGGCTCCATCCTGGGAGGAGTTCGACTTTGTTACTACCGAGGATATGGACAGGTTGTCAAAGAGACTTAAGACTTAAGGCTACTACATGTTTATTGGACCCGTGTCCCTCCTGGCTTGTACTGGCATCCTGGGAGACGACACGAGGCTGGCTCCAGGGCATTGTCAACGCATCTTTGAGTGAGGGGTCCTTGCCTGCCGTCATGAAAGAGGCGGTGGTAAGGCCCCTCCTCAAGAAGCCGTCCCTGGACCCAGCATTATTAGAGAACTTCCGTCCTGTCTCCAACCTTCACTTTTTAGCGAAAGTTGTTGAGAGTGTGGTGGCCCAACAGTTTCCGCGACACCTGGAGGAAGTTGATTATCTAGACCCGTGCCAGTCCGGCTTCCGACCCGGTCACAGCACCGAGACGGCATTGGTCGCGTTGGTGGATGATCTCTGGAGGGCGCGGGATAGAGGATATTCCTCTATCCTAGTCCTGTTAGACCTCTCAGCGGCTTTTGATACCATCGACCATGGTATCCTATTGCACCGACTGGGGGGGCTGGGGCTGGGAGGCACCGTTTTGCGGTGGTTCTCGTCCTACCTCTCTGGTCGGTCGCAATATGTGTTGGCAGAAGGGCAGAGGTCGGCCTCGAGGCCCCTCGTATGCGGGGTCCCTCAGGGGTCGGTCCTCTCGCCCCTCCTATTCAACACATATATGAAGCCGCTGGGTGAGATCATCCGTGGTTTTGGGGTGGGATATCATCTGTACGCTGATGATACTCAGCTGTACATTTCCACCCCAGTCCACCCCAACGATGCCGTTGAGGTGATGTCCTGGTGTTTGGAAGCCGTACAGATCTGGATGGGTAGTAACAAACTCAAGCTCAACCCGTCCAAGACTGAGTGGCTGTGGTTTCCGGCACCCCGGTTCAGCCAGATTACTCCAACTCTGGCCATTGGGGGCGAAACACCGGCCCCCGTGGAGAGGGCGCACAATTTGGGTGTCCTCCTGGATTCCCGGCTGTCCATGGAGGACCATGTGGTGGCCGTGGCCAGGGGGGCGTTTCATCAGGTACGCCTGATGCGCCAATTGCACCCCTTACTGGACCGGGCTGCCCTTCGCACAGTCACTCAGGCCCTCGTGACATCCCGACTTGACTACTGCAATGCTCTCTACATGGGGCTGCCCTTGAAGTGTACTCGAAAGCTACAGTTAGTGCAGAATGCAGCCGCGCGGGTGATTACGGGAGCCTCTAGATGCTCCCACTTAACACCGATCCTGCACGAGCTGCACTGGCTTCCTGTGGTGTTTTGGGTGCGCTTCAAGGTCTTGACGGCCATCTTCAAAGCGCTCCATGGCTCGGGACCTAGTTATATAATAATAATAATAATAATAATAATAATAATAATAATCTTTATTGTCATTGTAAAAATTACAATGAAATTGTATTATATGCGAGACCGTCTCCTGCCCCATACATCCCTTAGACCGATATGCTCCCACAGAGAGGGCCTTCTCCGGGTGCCATCGGCCGGACAATGTCGGCTGGCGACACCCAGGGGAAGGGCCTTCTCTGTGGCGGGCCCTGCCCTGTGGAACGACCTGCCCCCTGAACTCCGCACCATCACCGACCTCCGCCTCTTCCGCCAGTGTTTAAAAACTCACTTGTTTCATCAAGACGGCCTAACATAGCTTCCGCTGTGACTAATATTAGATAGTTTTAAATGGGGGATTTTAATTTAATTGGTTTTAGCGCAGGTTTTTGTTATTTAATAGGTTTTAAATTTGTGTATTTTGTACTACTTTTGTATGTTGTTTTAAATTCCTGTGCGCCGCCCTGGGTCCTTTCGGAGAAGGGCGGGATACAAATTGAATAAATAAAATAAAATATGGTCACTGTAGTGATTGCAATAAGATGGAACCAAATGAGGGATAAGCACAATGTGTGGACCCAGCCTAAATCTCACAGGAGATTTAATACAAGGGTCTCATCCTTCCTTAAAAACCATCTTTCATATCTCGAGAAGAACCTTAAGCAATTGAAAAGTTAAAAAGTCAATTCAAAAGTTGCATTTGCTCACTTGTAAAGATCTAAATACCTCAGCAGCATCCGAGAAGTAAAATACCACATGACAAGATTACTTGACTAGCACTCATATTTTTAGCACATTTAGAAATCGCCTTCCCCTCACTCTTAGCTGTGTTGAAATGATTTCTAAATGAGGTTTTATGATTGTTTTCACAGGTTATTTTCTTGTATGCTATCCAGAGGGTGTGTGAGATGGTGGCTACATAATTTTGAGAATTGAATTAAAAATTAAAAATGTGACTTATCAATTACTGAGAAATAGGGGTGGTTGCCATGTCCCTGAGGCATCAAATCAAAATTCTTTATTGTGGTCAGTGACCAAATGTTGGCTACCTGACCCATCAAAATACACTTCTTCCTCAGTCATATTTATTAAAGAAGTGCCCTTTCAATGAAAAAATGCCTCAAGGGTGGAATCTTTAAAATTAAACTCCTTTGCCCTTTTTCCCGTTACTGTGAAGAAAATACTAGGGAAAAACTACTTTTCCTACAGGCAGGAAGAACTTTTTACTTAATTATCACCAAAACAATTTAACATATTTTATACACTCCAAATAATCAACAGGGCTTATTAAAAATATCACTAAGACTTACCTATGACCTAACGTGGGGATTTTAAGAATCCCCTCTTTTTTTCTTTACCTCAGGCTACTGTCATTGTTGCTCACTCGAACCCTACCATCCAGAACATACTGTTGCCCTTCAAAATTTACCTCAGGTTTAATAGTTCTCATTCATGGATGCATAGCTTCCATTTTTATTAAGTTATTGCAGATTAATGGATAACTTTTTAGCCACAGAAAATGTGGAAATGTATTGATAGAAGAAATAATCTCCCCCCCCCCTCCACGTTGTCTAATGGAATCTCCTATAAGAGCAATGTTTTTCAAATCTAGCAACATTGAGATGTGTGGACTTCAATTCCCAGAATTCACTAGCAAGCTTGCTATTAGATATTGATACCAACACAATGTATTGATGGTTTAAATTATTATAAATTATTCATCATGTTTCATCATGTGCTTTTTCTCCACATTGGAAAAACAGCAATAAACTTTTCTCCTTTTAAAAAAAATATGATCGACTGACCCTAATAAAGCCCTAACCTTCACATTAAAACAACAATAATAACAACAGTAAAGGAAAACTGGTCAGGAGTTTAACTACTATGGGGAGCAAATGACAATCCAGGATATGTTTGGGAGATGCAATTGATAGGCAATGTGAGTCCCAGAATTCAGGTTTGTGCACAATTTTGTTTCACGAGATTGCAGGCTTCTATCACTTAGATATACTTGGTGTATAAACTGAGACTTGACTATTGTGGGTGTTCAGGCAGAGGGGATTTTTCTGTCATTTTGTGGGTCAGTAGCACCACAATTTGAAAATTGTTGATTCTGTAACAGATTGAAAGGAGATAATGTCAGATGTTTTTCTGTCACTGCACTATGTAGGGAGAAATTCCTAAAAAGATTCTGAGGAATCATTCACAGAATTCCTATGAACAATTTTAAAACTACTAATCTAACACACTCAGTATGCCATTTTTGCATCATTTAATTTTGGCTATTCACTTGGATGTTACTTCTTTTTCTTCCATGGCATATCATCAAAGGGTATATTATCATATGTTCATCTTCTGGATGTGCATACTGTATAAATAAATGCATGAAACATTCAATCAACAGAAAATCAAAGACTAATTTTAATTATAAATGCTCAAACAAACCATTAACTTTGATATCTATTTTAACTGGACCAGATCAACAAATCGCATATGTGTTTATTGCAATAAATTAAAACACATATGAAAGCAGTTTTGCATAGAAACATAGAAGCTAGAAAATGAGAAATGGTGAGTTATATTCTCGCCTTAGGCATAAAACCAGTTGAGTGACCATAGGCCAGTCACACTTTATCAACCCTAGAAAGGAGGCAATGACAAATCACTTCTGAAAAACCTTGCCAAGAATATTGCAGGACATATCCAGGCAGTCTCCAAAAATTGGATATGATTGAATGGAAAGTAGGGTGCGTGGGGGAGCTTATCATTGTCATATCTTGGCCATATCACACACAGCTTTTTATTATTTTGAGATAGTGGAAATTAAGCATACCTTCACTAACCATTGTCTATTTTAATCATGATACATTATATAAATTTAGTTATTCACGCACTGTGTTAAGATATAAACCACAACTTAAGGCCTCCTGGGTCCAGATCAATACATCTGAACCCAGACTATTTATGGAAGCAAGCTTACCATTATCATCATTGTCTTCATAACTAATCAAGGAGAGAATCAACCTAGAAACTAAGGAGAAATTTCCTGACAGAATAATTAATCAGTGGAATGACCAATGGAACTGCTTGTCTTCAGAAGTTGTTCTAACACTGGAGGTTTTAAAGAAAAGATTGGACATTTGTCTCAAATGGTATAGGGTTCCTGCTTGAGCAGGGGATTGAACTAGAAAACCTTCAAGGTTCCTTCCAACTCTATTATTGTGTTAATGTGTAATCTCATAACTTCTGGGGGGGACCCAGTGTTTCTGATCATAATCCTGATTTCCCAGTGAAATGATATTATAGCAAGAATTCATAGGATATTGGACAGTGCCTCATGCGTGTCTCCCATCCAGGCTCCAGCCACTACAAAAAGGCAGCCACAGCATCATTATGATCACCAGGGATACTTGTTGTGATTTGTTTCACCAGAACAATTGGATGTGGTGTGTGTCTTCCTTCTAGAATTATGACCACAGATACAATGTTCCCATATATCAGGATGAGGCTGCCCAGAACAGTATTCAGAGGATGCACATCTTTGCTATTATTTTAGGGATTCACAGACCGACAGACAGACATGATGAGTTTTGCAGCTGGTCTAGTTTTACACCTGCAGTGAATTACATCCTATTCTTTTGGTTTCAGGATCTGTTTGAGTTTATGTGCACTTCAGTAATGTCTACTTAATTTCTTCCATTAAAAAAATCCATAATATACAAATGCTTGGTTTGTTTGTTTGTTTTGCTTAATGTCTTTTTTGTAGTTATTAGGAACTGTTTTTAAGGATGCAATTCATTATTTTATATTTCTGGGTAGTCTTACACTTGAAAGCAACTGAGAACAGTAGAGGCTGTTGAGTTACTGTACATTATCAACTGTGATAAATTGATGCACAAATAGAAAACAAAATACTATTTTCCAAGGAGAGCTTTTTCAAGTTAGGTTTTTGATACTATCCCAACCCACAAATGTCATTATATCATTCAATGCTCTGTCATTTAGAAAATAGATAATATTAACTGTTCATTATTTTCAAATGGCAGATGACTTGTTTTATTACATTCACAGATAATTTTGTGGGAAACAAGACTGCCTGTTTATCTAAAGAAATATATATAATTCTAAATTACTTAGGATAAGTATACTTATTTGGAAATAGTGTACTATACTCAACAAAATGCTTTTGAGTAAATATATAGAGGATTGGGTTTCTTGCTTACAATTTGGCAATATGCTTATAAGCAAAGTGGGATCTATAGTATTGCCATCATGTTATGGTGAACTCTGAATGTGTTTTGAGAAAATGAACACTTTTGGGATTATGTTGTGGGATATAAATTTACTACAATTTTCTTTTTATAATTCTGATTGTAATTTGCACACAACAACATTGTACTTTCTTAATAGCTGGCCATGTATTAGCAGATCATTTATGACAGGAAAAGGCAGTATCTCTGCTCAATTAGATTACTAAAAAGATAATCCTAATAATCCTATTAAGAAGCAAACTACTAAGTATTTCATTTAACTTGTTTGATGTTAATAGCCTGTCTATTCAATAGGATTAGACCCAAGATTAATATTTGCATACAATAAGAACATATTTATAGTAATTTTATTTTTAAAACATTACAATTAAAAAAGATAAAAATGAATACAAACTAAAAAATAAAAGAATATTTTTTAAAAATAGTGCAGAAACAAAAAATAGAAAAATGGAAAAGAAAAAAGCATATTGTAAAGCAAAGAAAAAAATGACTTTATCACAACAGGTAAAACAATTTTAATAATAATAATATATTTAATAATAATATATTTAATTTGTAAAACCGCTCCCTCTCCCCACAGGGACTCGGGGCGGTGCACAGGGAAAAAATAAAACAATAAATATACAAACATAGCATAAAAACGAATTAAATCTAATACCTGTGCTAAAATCCCATTAAACACTAAAATACCCAATAATTAAATAAAAACCCTATAGCAGAGAGACTACCCTAGGCCAGCCAAGCAGAAAAGATGTGTTTTTAGTTTCAGACGGAAAGAGCGGAGGTCCGTGGTTGTCCTAATATCGGGGGGAAGGTCGTTCCAGAGGGCAGGGCCCACCACAGAGAGCGCCCTTCCCCTGGGCGTCGCCCGCTGACAAAGTCTAGTGGACGGCACCCGGAGAAGCCCCTCTCTGTGGGAGCGAATCGGCTGTGAGGATGTATGAGGCAGGATCCGATCCCGCAGATAGCTAGGTCCCGAGCCATGGAGCGCTTTAAAGATGATAACTAACACCTTGAAGCACACCCGGAAGACAACAGGCAGCCAGTGCAGCTCGCGCAAGAGTGGTGTTATGTGGGTAGACCTAACGGTTCCCATAATTGCTCGCGCGGCTGCATTCTGGACCAACTGAAGTCTCCGGGTGCACCTCAAGGGGAGCCCCATGTAGAGAGAGTTACAATAGTCCAATCGGGATGTCACGAGTGCATGAGTGACTGTGCGAAGGGCGTCCCGATCCAATAGGGGGCGCAATTGGCAAACCAGGCGAACCTGGTAAAACGCCCTCCTGGCCACGGCTGTCACTTGATCTTCCATGGACAGCCGGGCATCCAGGAGGACACCCAAATTGCGCACCCCATCCACAGAGGCAAGATGTTCGCCCCCTATGGCCAGCGATGGAGTTAGCTGATTGAATCGGGCAGCCGGAAACCACAGCCACTCAGTCTTGGTCGGGTTGAGTCTGAGTCCGTTGCTTCCCATCTAGATCCGTACGGCTTCCAGGCACTGGCACATCACCGCTACGGCATCGTTGGGGTGGTTTGGGGTAGATATATACAGCTGAGTATCATCAGCGTAGAGATGGTACTCTACCCCAAAACCACGGATGATCTCACCCAGCGGCTTCATATATGTGTTGAACAGGAGAGGCGAGAGGACTGACCCCTGAGGCACCCCACAAGTGAGGGGTCTCGAGGTCGACCTCTTCTCTCCTGCCAACACAAATTGCGATCGGCCAGAGAGGTAGGAGGAGAACCACCGTAAAACGGTGCCTCCCACCCCCAACCCCCCCAGCCGATGCAATAGGATACCATGGTCGATGGTATCAAAAACCGCCGAGAGGTCTAATAGGACCAGGATGGAGGAACAACCCCCATCTCTGGCCCTCCAGAGATCATCAACCAATGCGACCAATGCCGTCTCGGTGCTATGCCCGGGCCGAAAGCCGGACTGGCGCAGGTCTAGATAATCAACTTCCTCCAGGTGACGGGGAAACTGTTGTGCCACCACACTCTCAACAACCTTCGCCAAAAAGGGAAGGTTGGAGACTGGACGATAGTTGGTTAATAGAGCTGGATCCAAAGAGGGCTTCTTAAGGAGGGGCCTCACCATAGCCTCTTTTAGGGAAGCAGGCAAGGAACCCTCACTTAAGGATGCGTTGACAACCTCTTGGAGCCAGCCTCGTGTCACCTCCCAGGATGCCAGTACAAGCCAGGAGGGACACGGGTCCAATAAACATGTGGTGGCTCGCAGTCGCCCACGTAACCTGTCCATATCCTCGGAAGCAACGGAGTCAAACTCCTCCCAAACAAGATCTGCCTCATGGCATCCCAATGGGCCATCAATGGGGGCTAGCTCGTTCTGTATCTGAGCGATTTTCTCCTGCAGAAAAGCCACAAATTCCTCTGCTCTACCCTGTAACGGGGCTTCCCGCACCCTCTGTTGAAGGGGGGAGCGGGTCACCCTAAACAGGGCGGCAGGGCGGTTTTCTGCAGATGCTATGAGAGTGGCACAGTGATGGCGTTTGGCCACTCTCAGCGCCACAATGTAAGTCCGTAAATGGGCTCTTACCTGTGTCTGGTCAGATTCGGAACGAGTAGACCTCCATCTTCTCTCTAGGCATCTCTTGCGGCGTTTCATCACCCTCAGCTCCTCGGTAAACCAAGGAGCCAGGGCGGTTCGCCGCCGCAAGAGAGGCCGCAAGGGCGCGACCCGATCCAAGGCTCCCGTGGTCGCAGTATTCCATGCGGCCACGAGGTCCTCCATCGGGGCGCGGGTCAGGGGTACAGGAAGTGGCCCAAGCGCCGTCTGGAACCCATCAGGGTCCATCAGGCGCCTGGGGCGGAACCAGATAGGAGATTCTGGTTCCGCCTCCCCGCGGAGGGGAGCAGCGGTCGGAAGGTTGAGCCGGAGAAGTGAGTGGTCTGACCATGACAAGGGTGTGATGACTATATCCCCTATACCCAGATCACTCTTCCATTGGCCTGAGACAAAGATGAGGTCCGGTGTATGTCCACCCTCGTGTGTGGGGCCTTGAATTAGTTGGGTCAGGTCCATGGCCGTCATGGAAGCCATGAACTCCCGAGCTACCTCAGATGATTCGCCCAACGATGGCAGATTAAAGTCCCCCATGACTAAAAGTCTGGGGGTCTCAACTGCCACCGTAGCGATCACCTCCAGGAGCTCGGGCAGGGCTGCTGCTACATAGCGGGGAGCCAGGTATATAACCAGCAAGCCCAACTGCCTCCCTAGGCCCCACTTCACGCAGAGGGACTCACAACCGGTGGTCTGTGACACAATGGTCTCTCTCGGCTCAAGACCTTCCTTAATAATGACCGCTACCCCACCACCCCTACCTAGGGCCCGGGGCTGATGAAAAGCGCGGTAACCTGGTGGGCACATTTCAACGAGGGGGAGTCCTCCCTCGTGGCCCAACCAGGTCTCCGCAATTCCTTTTATTTATAAATTCCTTTTATTTATAAATTAGATCTTAAAGCCCTGGTCAGCAAAAGACTATTATGGGTTACCAGACATGACAACACATCTATTTTAACCTTGATCAAATAAACTATTTTTATATTCCTTCCTTTTACTTTTAACAAACTTCATCTTTAGTCCATTCAAATAATATACTAGAATTTGATTTCTTTTAATTTTTTCTTTTTTCCTTCTCATAAAATTTGTCAGAGGTTTAGCAAATCTCTTTTGTAAATCCAATATAGGAAAGTTATCCATGTAACCATCTTGGTTTGTCCAATCTCATCCGATGAGGGTTTTTTAAAATCAAAACAAAAGCATTTTCCCCTAGCAAGGATTATTAATTTTAAAATCTTATTTCAAATCCATCTGGATTGTTAATTTGTAATTTTCCAAAACCCAAAATTCTAATGATTCTTTTGCTGTTTATTCAAATTGTTTTTTAAAACTCTAAACTTGTATTTAAAAGTTTGCAAAGGATTAAAAGAAACTGATCTCATGCTGTACAAATTGTTGATCCAAAAGTTCCCAATAGCTGAAAAGCAAACAATTAACAATTTCCACATTTGATTAGAAAAGGGAACATACAAATCCCAAATCCTTTTTAAAGCACAGACCATGCTTTGAACAAAAAGATGGCTACTCCCTTGTCTTCCACAGCTCTAAACTCACCTGATACTGCTGTTTAGCAGACTTCTAACCAAGAGCAACTGTCTGGAGACCTTATGTGCAATCTCAAATCCTCTCCTTGTCCAGAAAGGAGTTACGAAGAGCTGGTTTACTCACTGGCTCTTCATTCTTCTCTGGCCATCAGCTCTGCCTTTAATGGAGCAATTTTCAGTTTGCTATTTCTTCTCCACATTCTAATAACATATTTTCATTGTAGTAATAATCATAATACTGTTGACGCACAGTATTGTTGTCAATCACTTCTGTACTAAAGAAGATGATGATCTTTTATACAGAACATACTAACAGGTTGAGAATAGCCGTTGGGTCATTGACCTTTAGTGAGATAGGGACTTGTCTATCCCGAGCATGGGAAGACAGATTCCAGCTGATTGAGCAGATGAAACCTACTAGAATAGGACAGCGGTCATGAAGGCAGTCTCTGCAAGCGATGGGGTATGCTAAGAGCATGGCAAGACACAAAAGACGCCTTGGTCAACCATTTCACCCAGCCCATTTCCAACTGTCTTGATTCTTGTCCTACTATTGGAGCAAGATGGAATCTGAGAAGAGAGAGTGAGGCTGACTCTGATCACCTCTCCCTCACTTTAATCCAATTTACGCACCAGTCTTGGCATCCTCTCAATTAGATGTCAAGGTCCTCTTCGAACACGATGGACGAACATCATCATATCTTGCCCTTTTATTTTGCTATCTTAAATATTCATAGTTTTGGCAAGAGGCATGAGTAAATAATAGAATTAAGAGTTATTCCCAGTGGAATTGGAAGAGTTAATTATTTTTCCATTTCCTCTAGCAATTAAACAAGAATTGTATTTTCCTTCAGTGAAATTAAAAGTCTCTGAAAATTGATAAAAACAGATACCTATTTCAAGACCAAGCCATTACCCAGTTAACCCATATAAAAATATTTGGAAACTGGTATCCAGACTCTGTTGCCAATGTTCTTGGATAAGACAAAGAAAAAACGATTGGAGCAATGGCATCCAGGGCTCTTCGTATTCAGGCAAAATATGCCTCGCCATAGCTTTGTGAATTATTTGAAAGAACGACAACTATAGTCCAAATACGCATACCTAGAGAATTCGGCATTTGAAAGAAAATAATTTATCCAGTGTCCATTCATCTTTACGTATCAACAGATACAGCATCCATCCATCTAGATTGGATTGATGGCAAGACTGGTAAAACAAAAATCTACTTTATTTTTGTCTCTTTCAGACATTTCCCTCATCCCTGTTCCCATTTCCCCCCTGGCATTCTTCCTAAAGACTCAAATGTGAAAGAGCAAAAGAGGGATTGTGAACAGCCTGGGCTGAGTAGAGGTCAGATGTATTATGGGCCTTTACAATGGAGAAGATATTCTGTAGGCCAGGTGTCCGCTTACCTTTGAAAGATGAAAGAGGATTAGAGAGCCACCTGTCCCCATCAGGTGTGCTCCCTCTGGCAGTGGACTGAGCCTCCCCTTCACAACAAAAGTCCCTCACCAGAAGAGTAAGAGTTATATAGGGGACAGGTATATCAGGTGATAGTTTGGAACAGGTTAAAGGAAGTTCCGTTGTTATAGAATTAAGTGGAAGTAGGAGATACTGAATAATGCTCTTACTCTGGGTCTGTGTTGTTGCAATGTTGGAATATGCATAATGAACTAAATTATCCAGCATAGAAATGACTTTAAGGGTCAATTTTGTTAGTTTTATCTTAGTCTCACACTTTTGGCCATTTTTGTTTCTTGAAAATAGCTGGGGGGGGGACAGACGGGGAGGGTGGGGACATTAAGCAAGCAACATTAAGATTAATTCTTCATCTAAATTTAGCTGCTGTTAAGGAGTTAGAGGTAGGACTGGGGGAAAAAAAACCTACTGCCAGGCATAAACACTATTTTTATCATATAATGCATAGGTAAAGGTGAAGGTTCCCCTCGCACATATGAGCTAGCCGTTCCCGACTCTAGTGGGCGATGCTCATCTCCATTACAAAGCCGAAGAGTCAGAGCTGTCTGAAGATGTCTCCGTGATCATGTGGCCGGCATGACTAAACGCCAAAGGGGCACGGAACGCTCTTACCTTCCCACCAAAGCTGGTCCCTATTTTTCTACTTGCATTTTTATCTGCTTTCAAAATGCTAGGTTGGCAGAAGCTGGGACAAGTAATGGGAGCTCACTCGGATACGCGGTGCTAGGGATTCAAACTGCTGAACTGCCGACCTTTCTGATCGACAAGCTCAGCGTCTTAGCCACTGACCCTACATAAAATGCATAAAGATTGCCAATTAACTAGAAAGGATGCCCAGTTTTCATTAAGAATAAATTAATACAATACTTGGGAAGATGACAACATTGCAAGCATTGGACCAGGTCACCTTAGAATGGTCTAGAAAACAGTCCATTCTCCAAGACGTGGAATGCAAAGTTTGCCTCTCTGCTCTTGCCAGAAAAAAAAGTACTTTAATCATAAAAATGTTCCATGGAATAAGTAACTGCTGTATCATGGAATGACTTTTTGCATTCAGGCTAGTAAATTAATACATTCTTCCACTCCCACCAATAGAAATACATGGTACCAAGCTGTCAAAATCCAGCAATAGATAATGATTAGTTTAAGTATCTAACTACTATACTAATGAAGTATTTCCCCTTTCCCTTTGTAAGAAATACCATGTGTCAAGGGATTGAGAATTGCACACCGAAGAGCTACTTGTTGTAACATTAATTTCACTGACAAGGCTTATTTGAAAAAAAACTCTACCAATTGAAATCTGTGTTCTTTTCAGAATTAATAAATTTCAATTAAAGCAGTAAACCCATTGCACAGAAGTGATGTATTTGAGATTTTCTTCCTGTAAGTATTTACAATTTCGGAATATAGGGAGAAAATAATGTGGCACCTTTCCATTAGAAAAAGAGAGAACAGATGGGATATACCCAGGATGGCGAACCTATGGCACATGTGCCAAAGGTGGCATGCAGAGTTCTTTCTATGGGCACACACACCGTCACCAGCTGCTAGTGTGATTTATGGCACACATGCGTGCCAGTCGGCTGGTCATCGCACGCATGTGCACGAGCAGTCAGCCTTTGAGTTTCCTGCACTCCGGCATGCACGCGCATGCACACATGCCAATGCATGTGTGTACGTTCCAGTTTGCTCTCCCCTACCCCCAGGAGCACTTTCCAAGCTCCTGCATGTCCAATTTTGCAAAGGGGGCATTTTTGCATGAATACATTAGCAATTGTTATCAGCACACTGTTGCTCTGCTCTGCTCTGCTCTATTCTATTCATAAAAATGCCTAGGTAAGGCAGGGTATATTGTATAGAAATAAATAAAAATAAGGGAAAATAGACTCAACTGAATTCATATCAAGGATTGCTATCCAAATGTTGTCACAGCACACTTTTTTTTCTATTTGCTCTGTATGAAATTGACCATAACAGATTACATTTGTAATGTAAGAATATTTAATGGAGTAGTTAATTCAAGAATGGGGCTGATTATACATCATATAAAACAGCTGCAACAAGAATGCATTCAGCAATCTTAATTAACTAGGCAGATAGCAACAAGGGAGAGATAGCAGCAACAGTGTGCTGATAACAATTGCTAATGTATTCATGCGCCAACAGAGTCAGTATGGGTGAGCACGTTCTTTTGCTCTCATGTTCAGCGAGAGCACGTCAAAAGTTCAGTCCTGCTAAAATATAAGGTCAGCAAGTGACATGATGGGCTTCTCTTAAAAATCATGTCATTATTGTATGCACAAAAATGGAAGGACACTTCAATTCCTTCTATGGACGAATGGTTGCAGAAGTTGATGGAATTGGCTGAAATGGCAAAATTGACCACTTTGATTAAAGAAAAGAAAATACCGTATTTTTCAGAGTATTTTTTTCGTCCTAAAAAGAGGGTGAAAAACTGGGTGCATCTTATACACTGAATACAGCAATTTTGTCCTACCCAAATTTTGCCCCCTTTGCAAAATTGGACATGCAGAGGGTTTCGGAGGCTTGGAAAGTGCTCCTGGGGGTAGGGGAGAGCAAAATTGGGCAAGAAAAGGGCCGTTTTTGCTCATTTTTGCCCACCACAGCAGCGTTCTACAAATCTCCCCAAACCTCTGCATGGCCTTTAAGACTTGCGTGCTTCAAATGCCAGAGTTTCTGAGCCAACATTTTGGTTGCTAAGCAAGAGCGTTGTTAAGTGAGTTTCACCACATTTTACAAGTTGGCCACTCCCACCCAGTCACATGACTGCCAAGCCACTCCCACAAAGCAGGCCACACCTATAGAAGAGGTTCTAAAAAAAGTTGAAACCCACCACTGATGCCCACCATCCCATCAGCCATTCTGTCAAATTTCCATACAGGCGGTAATGGCAATCAAGGGTACCTATAGAATGTTGTTGCTTTTGTCAAAATAATTAAAGCATAATAAAATAATAAAAGCATAATAGCATTGCAAGCAGCTTTGTGATGCTTTTACTGTACACAAGAGGTGACGCTTGTGTTGCAATGCTACAACATTATTTTCTTTCAGGCTGACCATTTCTCTTGCCCATAGATGCTACTAATGATAACTAACATTCACAACATGTTAGCCATACAACCAACAACTGGTTTAAAGATCTGACCTCATTTCTGTCCTCCTTACTTTCTCCAGGATTTGGCCATCTATCTGGACAGTACCAAAAAACTTTTATGATGTTATTAAACTTTTTCCCCACACAGGCCAGCTAGGCAGATTTAGGCTTAGTTTGGCTGCAGCTGTTATAAAGTATAAAGTATAGTATGTTCATCTAGCTCAGGGGTAGTCAACCTTTTTATACCTACCGCCCACTTTTGTATCTCTGTTCGTAGTAACATTTTCTAACCGCCCACCAGTTCCACAGTAATGGTGATTTATAAAGTGGGGAAGTCAATTAAGGAGGTTGTGAATTCAATCCTAGGTAGAGGCAGATGCAGGGTCTCCTGTTTGGGCAGGGGGCTGGACTAGATGGCCTGCAAGGTCCCTTCCATCTCTGTTAATCTGTTAAATTAAAAAAAAAAGGAAGTGCTTCAGTATCAGACAAAATCCCTACCGCCCACCATGAAAGTTGGAACGCCCACTAGTGGGCGGTAGGGACCAGGTTGACTACCACTGATCTAGCTTTTAGTAGTAAGCTTTGTATTAAGAGACATCCTTTTTCAGTCACCATTTCTCTCATTATTATTATTTGGCCGTATGCAAATTAGATTAGCTGACTGAGTTTGGGAGTTTTGTTTTGCCTTGTGGTTTTTGGGCCTTTGAATCAGTCTTGTCTCCTGGTGCCCGACTGGGCAGGTTCAGAGGTGGGTTCCTCCTGGTTCGGCCGAATAGGTAGTAACTCGGCCAGACATGTGACCATACCCGTTCTATTCTCGGCGGCACCATCTTGATTTTCTATTCTGCACATGCACAGAACAATCTTCATTCATTCATTCAATCCCGCCCCCGCTTTTAATGTTGTGTGCATGCACAGACCTTTTTAAGTGCAAATGTAAAATTTGCATTTGCACTTAAACAGTGCAAAATGTTTTGGGCGCCAAAAGCGATAGCAATGCCGGCAAGAACCTACCCCTGGACAGGTTCCTGGCAAAGTTATTTTTTTCTTCCCAGGAGTGGGTTGCCATTGCATCCTTTCTAAAGCTGAGAGAGAGTGGCTGGCCTAAACTCTCTAAGCTGGCTTTGTGCCTAAGGAAGGACTAGAACTCACCGTCTCTTGATTTCTAATCTAATGTGTTAACCGCTACAACAAACCGTCTCTATGTTCCCATGATACAATTGACTAAACGGAATTAATGTAACTCATGTGGTGAGTGTAGGACTGGATATATTTGGAGACTAATTTTAAATCCCTGAAAATTAACTCATTGGATCATTTAATCTCTTTTGATGTTTGTACAACTTACTAACCCTCTATTGACCCTGCATTTTGTGAGAACAGGGTTTGAATTTGTAATGATACTGAGATGTATCACCTAAAGATAAAGGCAAAGGTACTTTGCACATATGTGCTAGTCGTTCCTGACTCTAAGGGGCGGTGCTCATCTCTGTTTCAAAGCCCAAGAGCCAGCGCTGTCCAAAGACGTCTCCATGGTCATGTGGCTGGCATGACTAAACGCCGAAGGTGCACAGAACACTGTTACCTTCCCACAAAAGGTGGTTGTTATTTTTCTACTTGCATTTTTATGTGCTTTCGAATTGCTAGGTTGGCAGAAGCTGGGACAAGTAACAGGAGCTCACTCTGTTATGTGGTGCTAGGGATTCGAACCGCAGGATTACCAACCGTTCTGATCGACAATCTTAGCATCTTTAGCCATTGAGCCACCATGTTCCTTAATGTATCACCTACTCTCCCCTAAATTATTGTTCAGCCATGTTTTGTTTAGATGAGCATACTCTTATGATTCAAACTAGAGCATTAATGTTTATTAACAATGATAATGCGGCTTGATATGTTGCATTAATGTATCCATTACAGATTATTCAATTATGTTTAATCAGATCATGAATTAGCATGAATTAATCGAGCTGGCACCATTTCAAACTGCAGGAAAGTGTTAAAACCCAAATAATTACAGTGCATGTGTAAGTATATTAATAAAATGAGATATATTTATTCCTCAACTTTTTTTTCAATAGAATGAAAGGGAAATAGATTTTACCAAGGACAAGTCTACAAAAATTGTGCTTGTGCCAGCTAACAGTTGCAAAATACTGACGTCAAATAGTAAAGCTGTTCATTGAAGCAGGATAAAACTTAATAGGCAGCTTCAGTTTAGGATGTGTTCAGCTAAAGAGGATTTTTAATCCTTCATGCTAAACTCTTAACTATTCATTATTTCTCCCTAAATTAAATGTGTATTGGAGTGTATATTTCAGGTTTGAAAAATCAGTAGTTGTCACCTGCAGCTTTTACATTTTGAAATTTATTTTTCATTTTTCTGCTGTTTTCGAAAGGGCTTTGGAAATATGTACCCTGGAAAGCTGTGCTGAGAGTTGCTAATTTAAACCAAAATGGAGAAAGAGTAAACGGAGGCATATGTACAGTGAAGAATAAAAGTAGTTTGTGGAAGCAACCTCTGAAAAAAATGAAATAAACTAATCAGGCTGAAACATAATGGAATTAATAAAAACAAAGAAGCGTGTTTCAGCTTCTTATTATTAGATCTTATTTTACGAGGATTGAGAAAGTTTTGTTTACAACCCTTTTCTTTGACCAGAAGGCTCTTACAAACGTAATATTGTCGATAACCGATAAACGTTTGTGTCTTGATCTTGTACTGTAAATAAACAAATAATAAAACAGTAGTGTTGATATTATTGTCCCCACAAAATACAAAAAGATGAGAACTTATTAGCAGGAATCATAAGGATCAGGCAGCACCTGTCACATTGCAGGGAAACCAATGTGGGTTGGTTTCCCTGCAATGGGTTGCTCCTGGTTGGGTGGGTTGCTCCTGGTTGGGCCAAACTGGAAGTAGCAGCAGCAGGAGGCCCCGCCCACCTGCCCGAATACTTCTGCGCATGTGCAGAAGCGTTGCCCACGCACCCGAACAGGTAGTAAAAATATTTGCAACCCACCACTGGGGTATACTATAAGTAGTTCTCTAATTAAGGTAGTATCTGATTTCCCCCCCCAGAGTTAGGTGAAGTTTTCTTTATACTAGCTGAATAAGTGACAAACTGGTACTCAGTTTTTTTCTAAAAAGTTAAGTTCTGTTTGATTAAAAACCTACTTTGAGTTTTGTGGATCATTGCCCTCTGGTGGTATAATTTGGTAATTTATAACTGATGTTAAATTGTGGTGTGCGTGTGCATACATGCAAAGCAGAGCAAAACAAACACCAGATAAATAAACCCCATAATCTTTTTTTCTCAATCAAAATTAAAAATTAAGATTCCATTTTAGTCAGAATTCTATTCAACTAATTCCATAGGTAATTGTACCTGATCAAGGCTTCTAGCCTCATTTTATTAGTTACCTTATATATTCTACTAAGTATGCCTTAATCAGCAATATAGTTTTGTCATCTGAAATATGATGAAGAACCAGAGATTCCAAATTTGTAAAGTGACAAATGAAATGTCCTAATTCATTGGTTGATTACATGTAATTAAGTCATTTTCAACTACAAGCAATATATTACACAGTTCCTGTAAAAGGATATAAAATGCACAATCCTAAACATATTTACACAGGACTAAATCCCTCTGGATCAGGGGTGGGTTCCTGCCAGTTCTAACCTCTTCTATAGAAGAGGTCCCACAAATCTACAGTGCCGTTTAGAACCGGTTCCAGCTAACTCCCTCCGCCTGTCCACACATCATCAAGATGAAGAGCGAGAAGAGGAATTCTGGGAGTTGAAGTCCACAAGTCTTAAAGCTCTCAAGTTTGAACACCCCTGGGATTTTTCCCCCTAAAGATTTAGGGGTGCAAGGGTCTTGTAACTTGACAGCTTTAAGACTTGCGAGCTTCAAATGCCAGAGTTTCTGACCTAACATTTTGGTTGCTAAGCAAGAGAGTTGTTAAGTGAGTTTCACCACATTTTACAAGTTGGCCATGCTCACCCAGTCACAGGGCCGGCAAGCCACTCCCATCCCAGTCACAGGGCCGGCAAGCCACTCCCACAAAGCAGGCAACACCTACAGAAGAGGCTCTAAAAAAATTTGAAACCCACCACTGCTTACGATTGAATACAATTGTGAGATATAATATTCCAACCAGTCTTATTTTCATGCTATTATGTATCTTTACATTAATGGAGAGATGTGAATGCTCGCCAGTCTGGTACTTGCCAATGAGATGGTATTATTAATATCTAAAATTCTCAATATTGTTACATTATCTAGGCAGTTTGTCTATACATGTCCAAAGGAGATCAGATTCAGGAATATTGCCATATCTAAGTATCAGGATTGTGGTTCCAGGTTGTAAAAATATTACTGTTCTAAAAGACAAGGTATATTATTTTTCATCTGATAAAAAACAATAACTACATATGTACTAATTTAAATCTGCATCACGTTAATCACTGCCTTTCATGGATTTTAGCACAGGACTTTCACATCACCTGCTTCCTCTCTTTTTTTAACTTGGGTCCTTCAGAGATTGATCTTGAGTTTCTTTTAATCCAAAGTACGTCTTCTAACATAGTGTTACAATTCCTGTCCTTGTCCTATTTTATATTTTAACTAAACCTATTGCGTTGAATAGTTGACTTCTTTATCCCTACCAGACAGCCTTTGCAGCTTCCAATGTTAGATGAATCTTCAGGAGCCCCATCATTTTAAACTGCTGATAACAACAGCAACACACTGTCACTTATTTGAATGTCTCGATGAGATGACATTCAGCGATGAGCTGACTGGGAGGCATCTCCAGTTTGGGATGGTGCCTGATTGGACCATGTGATGGACATATGAGTGCTGGGCAGGGACTTGAACCTTATTTTGGGTGGGGAAAACCTGGAAGCTTTCAGATTTGTATTTTCCCAGATGTGCCAATAGGACATCTCTAATAAAATGGAACTTTGAGGAAACTCCAGCCTCGGAGTCTCCTTTCATTGGGGGTGTTACTCGGAATCTTGACAATGGTTAAATGGGACATGCCATTTCCACCATACTGTACCAAAACCATTATTTTTAACTAAAATATAAAATCGTGTAACCCAGGGGTCCCCAATCCCTGGGCCACGACCCACTGGGCCTTGACCCATTTGGAACCAAACTGTGGAAGTGGTGAGTGATATGCACGCCCGTCGCATTCCCATTTGCACGAGCAGCAGGTGAGTGTCCTCCATTTGTGCGAGCAGTGGGCGTACGTGCCCACCGGTCATGCAAAAGAAGCTGCCTGCCCCCACTCACGCAGAATCATCCCCCCCACACCACTCTGCAGAGCCAGAAAGGTTGGGGAACTCTGGTCTAATCATTTCTTGAAATGATAATTAAAATATAAAAGACTCCGTGTGGCATAGTTGTGAAATATTTCAATAAGACCAGAGAAATCCTAGGCTTACACTTCCATTCAGCCACAACATTCATTGGGATAATTATTATTTCTAAACCTAATCAACTTAAGCCCAGTTATTATAAAATTAAACCCAGAGGGATGGAGGTGGAGAAGAATCACATACACCCCCTGGAAGACAGGTGGGATATCACTTTTCTTAATTTAATTAATGGAAGCAGTTCTCCTTCTTGTTACTAGATAAATGTAACCGTGTTCACAAGTTTGACCCTTTTTATTCAAATGTTAGCCTTAATGAAGGACACATGGTGGCCTATTGTCGTTATTATTTTTGTTCAATATTCTGTCTCATTATGGGTTGGTACTCAGTGAAACACAGCTGAACTGGCATTTGGTAAGTTTCTCATGCTTGGCATACAGGAGATTGAGAAATATTGTGGAGATTAAGGACAGAGCAAGGTGTGTGGGAGGCATAAGGAAGAGGAGGTGGAGATGAAGACAGATGCTTCAAGGAGGTGTGTTTCCTGAACAATATTTACTGAGAGTAAATTAAGCTTCTGGGAATCATTAATTCAAACTGAAGATTAACTCCTTCTTCCCTTTCAGTAAAAATGCATGAAGACAGATCTTCTGAGTTGAACACAAATGTGTACAGTAAATGAACGTTACATTTTGAGTGGGCACAATTAATTATAATTCACACTCCCAACCAATACACTTTTAAAGTCACCTCCATTATTTGTGACTTCTTTGCCCTTAAAAACTTTAAACAACCAAGACGATATAATACATTCATTCGCTGCTTAGTGTTTACCCATTTAGTAATCAAGGTGCTTCTGGGTTGAAAGGGTTAGCCAGTGTCATCATTGTGGTCTGGGAGAATGGTACAGTGGCCTAGAGGTGGAGCTCTTACCTCACAACTAGGAGGCTGTGAGTTCGATCCTAGATAGAAGCAGATATTTCTCTCTCTGGGCTGTGAACTCCGCATTGGCGACTGGAATGCAAGGGATAATGGCAGAGGTTCCCAAACTTGGCAACTTTAAGACTTGTGGACTTCAACTCCCAGAATTCTCCAGCCAGCTCTGCTGGCTGGAGAATTCTGGGAGTTGAAGTCCACAAGTCTTAAAGTTGCCATGTTTGGGAACCTCTGGGTTATGGGGTCCTTTAAAGACCAAAAAAAACCCCATCCCATTGTCTGGGAGATACCCAGCTGACAGCTCTTTTCATGACCCTGGCAGGAACTGGAACAAAGGATGGGAGCTCAACCCTGCCCCACAACACCCCTAGGATCTCAAACGCAAGCTTGCTAACCTTCCTCCCAGCATCCTAATCATGCAAACTATAGTGCTCCTTTCATCGTTCCATTTATTTTCAATCTTTTTTTATTTGCATCATACGACATAAAGCTGATCAATATTTTTTGCAACCAGGAATCAACCTCCTACTCAGGATGGGTTCTATAGAAGAGGTTCCACAAATCTACAGTGCCGTTTAGAACTGGTTCTAGCTCCCCCCCCCCCCCGCCCATCCACACATCATCAAGATGAAGAGCCAGAGGAGGAATTCTGGGAGATCAAGTCCACAATTCTTAAAGCTGTCAAGTTTGAACACCCCTGGGGTTTTCTTTCCTAAAGGGTTAGGGGTGCAAGGGTCTTGTAACTTGACAGCTTTAAGACTTGCGTGTTTCAAATGCCAGAATTTCTAAGCCAACATTTTGGTTGCTAAGCAAGAGCGTTGTTAAGTGAGTTTCACTACATTTTACAAGTTGGCCACGCCCACCTAGTCACATGACTGCCAAGCCACTCCTACCCAGTCACATGGCCAGCAAGCCACTCCCACAAAGCAGGCCACACCTACAGAAGAGGTTCTAAAAAAATTTGAAACCCTCCACTGTTCCTACTTTTGCATATTGTGCAAAACTTTCCAAAAGTCATTCTTATTCACTTAATCTTAAAATAAATCAAGTAATTTAAAATAAACTTCTATACATTTCAAGAGTAAAAATCTGCTGTGCACATATTTTGTCTTAAAACTGCTCTTTATTGTCCCTTCTTGACCCACGCACACTCAATTAAATAATTCCTCCAAAGTTTTTGCATTCATTCTTGCTACTATTCCCTTTGCATGTCACTCTACCTAATTGTCAGGCATAGATGTAATTTTCACACACATTAAACATGTCACAGAGCCACACTACGAGCACATCATTCTTCCGTACCACGATTTCTCAGGTTACATTATTTATACCTAGAGCCTTACCATTTTTCCCCAGTGTTCTCATAATGTTAATACTTATTTTGTCCAACATTATATAGCTTGAACTCCTTTTTTTTTAAATAGCTTTTTGTGATACTAAATATATAAGTACATATTTTAAAAAAGGAAATCACACACAAACCAATGAATTTATTTTCAGTATTTAAGCTATTTTAAATGTGCATACTTTGCAGTTTTTAATTAACTAAGAACAGAATTACAAGAAGGAAGATGTTTCGCACCACATGACAACTTTATTTAAGAAGAAAAAGAAGAGAGTTTTATCCTAAAATCTGATTTGGCATTCAGTTTAGTTATTATACATTTGGGAGGGAGAGGGGGAATGAAGATGAGAAACCAGTTCATCACTTTTGACAACACGTTGCATCAAAAGACACTGCTAAATTGCTTTTTCATACAAAATATCAATATCAATTTTTACAATTCGCCCAACAATAATCAAGAAGAGTTCATTACATTTTTAAAGACAGAATCAGAAGAAAATCTGTGAATCTGCTTCTGATGTATTTAACTGTTTTTCACTTTTGGTATCAGCAGTAAATGGGCTTTTGACTCACATTTTCCTGGTGTTTAACTGGATGGAAATATTCATTTAAACTTCATTTAGCTCAGTCAATGTTTTATTTTAAATTGCTGCAGAAATTATTTCTGGGATAATAGTTTTATCACATTTCTCCTGTAATTTAGTTAAATGGAAAAAAAGGAAAAGAAAATTTCTTTTTAATCCACACTATTTATAAATGGAAAGAGGGACGTGGTGGCTCAGTGGCTAAGACACTCAGCTTGTCGATCAGAAAGGTCAGCAGTTTGGTGGTTCGAATCCCTAGCACCGCGTAACCGAGTGAGCTCCCGTTACTTGTCCCAGCTTCTGCCAACCTAGCAGTTCGAAAGTACATAAAAATGCAAGTAGAAAAATAGGGACCACCTTTGTTGGGAAGGTAACAGTGTTCCCTGTGCCTTCAGCATTTAGTCATCCCAGCCACATGATCATGGAGATGTCTCTGGACAGCGCTGGCTCTTTGGCTTTGAAATGGAGATGAGCACCGCCTCCTAGAGTCAGGAACAACTAGCGCATATGTGCGAGGGGAACCTTTACCTTACCTTTATCTATAAATGAAGATTTTCAATTGTTGCTTTCAAACTTGTAAAATGTTAATTTTGGTGCATTGTAAATTCAGCTTTAATTGATTTAAAGGACAAACTCTGTCATGTATATCACTGTTGTTAATCACTCAAATCCATGAAGCTTGTTTTTAAATTAAATCAAAGTACAATGCCTTTTTCTTAGAGTAACACTTTCCTCCCTGTTTTGATCTTTCAGGTGTAAATTGGAGCTATTAGTCTGCTGTGTTGTCTCAAAGCTCAGAATGATTAATAATGGAAAATGTGTATTATATGATCATAGAATGAATACATCCAGCATTTCTGTCCACTCTGACAATCAAAAATGGGTAAACGATTCTTCCTTATATTTTCAGAAATCGCAGTATTTGAAACTTTTACCATCACACAACTTAACTTGGGGTGGGGGGGACACTCTAAACCAGTTATCCTTTTAAATATTAGCTCTATTGGGCTGAATGAACTGTGATTCTTTTGCTAAATATGAAACCATGCATATTATTACACTAAATGTGCCCAGCATTCAGCTGCCAAAGGAAGCATATAAGCTTTTTTTTGGCAAGAAGATTAAAAAGAAAATAGGGGAAACTTCATCTCTAAGTGTCAGCCAATTGCCAAAGGCAGTGCTTTAAAAGCGTTGCAAATTTTGTTAATGAGAAGCAAACGATAACCACAGGTCCAGGAAGGGCTATTTCCAGTCTGGCAAGCTCTAATAGCAGAGCTTCGAACCAAATCGTCCACCAAGGGCTTTTAAGCCTTGCATCAGATGCACAGGCCGTTTCATCACTCCATTCTGTCAATAGAGCTACAGATGAAGACTGATGCAAGAGCCGTTATAAGGAGACAGCAAGGGAATTTGCCATTTCCTCTGGGAAGCAATGGTAGAAAAGGAAGGTTTATAAACAAAATAGTCTTTCAGCGCCTCGGCGGTAAAAGGGACGGGAAGGACCGATTTCCAAAGCTGAAACCGGCATCATATGAGAGGAGAGGAAACAAAAGGACCGCGATAAAAGGGGAGGCCCATCCTGCAGTCGCATTTTTCTAAATAGCTGGTGGACTTGTGACTTAACTTTGATCGAGTAATATGACCGTAAGGGAAGAAAAACTTTCGGCTAAGTCTTGGAGGTTGTAGGGAGAAAGATGTATTCCCATGACTAATGATCATGAATTCGTAACACTAGAACTCAGGCTGACAAAACACCTCTGGTCGTAGACAGTTTTCTACGTTTGTAGCATAATTCGGTCCTTCGACTTCTCCTGTGGTTAGTCACATCAAGCAACACAGTCTGTGGGGTATAAATGAGTCAGTGGTGGGTTCCGGATCCTGTTGCAACCGGTACACTGTAACGAGGTGAGGTGCCCACCACGTGCATACAGGCAGCATGCGCATGCATACCCACCGCCCGCGATGCTCCAGCTGCTTGGCGAAGCGTCATGCAGGCACTGTATACTCTGTGTGCATGAGTAAAAGCCCCAGTCGGCTCAAATAGAGGTGAGGAGAGCGGCGGGTGAGCCCTCAGCAGCACTGTACTGGAACGGTACCTGGTGCTCCCAGCAGGAACTGGTACACCCATACCGGGGTATACCGGTTGTAACCCATGCTGGCTGCCTTGTAAAGCAATTCATGGTGGCCTTTAAAAAAAAACCACCAAAAGTTAGGTTACTGGATGTTTTCTTACCGTGATGGCTAATCTTTTTGTCCTCACATTTTGTAATTGTAATTGTATTCGAATTTGTATTCGAATTTGTATTCGAACATGCCAAAAGCATGTACACGCATGCAGGTGCCCACATCCATAATGCAATGCGTGCGTGACAATCCCCTGCATGCAACACCACCCCGCGTCCCCTGTCCCCTGCGCATGCACACATGACACTCTCGTGCTCCCCCTGCCCTCCACATGCTTGTGCAACCCCTCCCCCTCTCCCTGCACCTGGACATAGTAGGCCTCCCTGCAGCCTCCTGGGACCAAAAATGGGCCGTGTGTGTGTGCGCACACCGCATTCCTTCATGCTCCCCTCGCCGAACCGGGAGCAACCCACCTCTGATCACATGCCCTGGAATGTTGCAAGCATCATAAATACCTTCAGATTTCCAAGCGCTTGAATTTTGATCACATGACTATGGGGTTGTACGTATGAGGTTAATAAGTCTGGTTTTTTAAGTGTCCATGTTAATGAACAGAACAAACATGATTTCATCTCTCTAAGCCCATCTAACTTGGTATGAAATATGATAGCAGCAAATTCCAGCTTTAATGAATTGTGTATAATAGTATTTCCTTTTCTTGGTCCTGAATTTCTCCATGTTCTGTTTTGATGGACTTCTAAATTCCAGCACTGCGAGAGAGGAGCTTTTTCTGACCACACGGCAGCCTGTGTTGGTGGATCAGAAGCTGAGCAAGTTAATTGCCATTCAAAGATCCCAAATTTTTAATCTTTCACACGTTGCTTTATTAACGTTTTAAAAACCCACCAATTGTCCAATATAGACTTTTGTGGGGAGATAAGGGGAGCAAATTTAAAACAGCAGTCAAAACAAGTACCCAGTATGGTTTATGAACATAACTATGACAGCATCCACTGACTAGCAAGTTGCATTTTGGCTGTGTTCAGCACCATGAAGATAGCAAAGTAAGGATAAGGTAAAGGTAGTGAGCTCCCAGCTTCGGCCAACCTAGCAGTTTGAAAGCATGTAAAAATGCAAGTAGAAAAATAGGGACCACCTTTGGTGGGAAGGTAACAGCGTTCCATGTTCCTTCAGCATTTAGTCATGCCGGCCACATGACCACGGAGACGTCTTCGGACAGCGCTGGCTCTTCAGCTTTGAAACAGAGATGAGCACCTCCCCCTAGAGTTGGGAATGACTAGCACATATGTGCGAGGGAAACCTTTACCGTTTTATGCATCTTTAATGCTCAGGTTATCCTTCCACAAAAGAAAAGATTGTTTCCCACAAGGTGGCAGTAGAAGCTAGCAGTTTTAGGAAATATGTCTGTGATTTGTTAATGGCTTCTAGCAACCAAGGCTTCAAAACTCACAGATGGGGAGAAGCACAAAACTTTGGCAAAGTCTCCCTGATCTCTTTACAGGAACTACAGTGGCATTTATTCTTCCGGGAATGTGTCTGTGTGTTGTTGTTGTTTTTACATCCTGCTTTAGCTGCTAAATGAAGGCTTAATGGGTGGTCTCTTTTTATTTGGTTCATTCATTCATGCAACTCACAGAATGACTGTGCAGCTTGGCACAGACATGGTTAGAAAAGATGCAGAGGCCAAAGCTGACGATAAATAGCCAGCAAAAAGTTCGATGGGAACACGCACAGCACCTGTTCTCACCAAGCTAGAGAGATTTGTTCTCATCAGCCCCAGGTTTCTTGTGCAAGAAATTTTGGGTGAATTTCCATCTTGTGTGTCATTTTAACTCCATGCAGAATCGCCACTCCAGAGGGATCTCAAAACTACACAATACAAATCAATTGTCCTAAACTGAAAATGCTGTACAGTTTCCTTATAGAACTGAGACATTTCATTTACTGCCGATTATGATGTGCCTTCCAAATGACTTCATAATGAACTTGGCTTTCCTTTTATTTAGGATATTGGCATGCTGGCTATTCATGTGGGAAATCAAGGTGATGTACAGAAATAGCAGGAAGGCAATGCAAGCAAGTCCTAAAACAGTATTCAAATAATACAACAGTACATCATGGAGCTGTGGTGGCAAACTGGTTAAAATGCAGTATTGCAGGCTAATTCTGCTGGCTGCCAACAGTTTGATTCTCACCAGGCTCAGGGTAGACTCAGCCTTCCATCCTTCCGAGGTTGGTAAAATGAGGACCTAGATTGTTAGGGGCAATAGGCTGCCTCTGTAGACCACTTAGAGAGGGCTGTAAAGCACTGTGAAGTGGTATATAACTCCAAGTACTATTTCTACATGGGGTAGCACTAAAGTATTTAAAAAGTTCAACAAAAGTAAAAATGAATCAATTAAAAGATCTAGATAAACTATCACGTATTTACACATGTATTGATCTTAGAAAGCAAATAGTAACTATATGATGGTTTAAAGCAGTGGTAGTCAACCTGGTCCCCACCTCCACTAGGGGGCATTCCAGCTTTCATGGTGGGCGGTAGGGGTTTTGTCTGATACTGAAGCACTTTCCTTTTTTAAATTTAATTGATTTTCTTACTTTATAAATCACCATTATTGTGGAACCGGTGGGCGGTTAGAAAATTTTACTACTAACAGAGATACAAAAGTGGGTGGTAGGTATAAAAAGGTTGACTACTCCTGGTTTAAAGACTGAAAATTTCTTTCAATCATTCATTCATTCATATTAATTATCCCAGATTTATTATGTTTATAAACAACTCAAGGCAGCAAACATACCCAGCATACCTTCCTCCTCCAGTCACCCAACTGGTTCTGATGGCTAAGGCCATGATATATCACCTTAGCCATGAAATCAGGGTGACTGTAATTTCCATATCTTCAAGGATCACCCCATGAAGAGGATAATGTAGTAATCCAACTTTGAGGCCACTCTCACTTGCATCATTGAAATAACAGACTTCTCCTCCTTATAAAAAGGACGCAACTGGTTTCTTAGTTTTAGTTTTAGGTTTTTTTTAATTAAAATTTATACCCCGCACCTTCTCTAAAAAGGACCCAGGGCGGCGCACAGGAAATTTAAAAAACATAACAAATATAACAAAAGTACAAAATTTAAAAAAGCTATTAAATCCATAGCCTTTGCCAAAATAGTATAAAATCCCTCAAATTAAAACTATCTAAAAAACGGTCAAAACGGGAGGTTATGCTAGGCCGGCTTGTTGGAAAAGGTGCGTCTTAAGATGCTGGCGGAAGAGGCGGAGGTCTGAGATGGTACGTAGTTCGGGGGGTAAGTCGTTCCAGAGGGTAGGGCTCGCCACAGAGAAGGCCCTTCCCCTGGGTGTCGCCAACCGGCATTGCCCGGCCGACGGCACCCTGAGAAGGCCCTCTCTGTGGGAGCCTGCCAACACACATTGCGACCGACCAGAGAGGTACGACGAGAACCACCGTAATACGGTGCCTTCCAGCCCCAACCCCCCCAGTCGGTGCAATAGGATACCATGGTCAATGGTATCAAAAGCTGCTGAGAGGTCTAATAGGACTAGGATAGAGGAACATCCCCTATCCCGCGCCCTCCAGAGATCATCCACCAACGCGACCAATGCCGTGTCGGTGCTGTGACCGGGTCGGAAGCCGGACTGGCACGGGTCTAGATAATCAATTTCCTCCAGGTGTTGCGGAAACTGTTGAGCCACCACACTCTCTACAACCTTCGCTAAAAAGTGAAGGTTGGAGACCGGACGGTAATTTCCCAACAATGCTGGGTCCAGGGAAGGCTTCTTGAGGAAGGGCCTCACCACTGCCTCTTTCAAGACGGTAGGCAAGTACCCCTCACTCAAAGAAGCGTTCACGATATCCTGGAGCTAGCCAAGTGTCACCTCCCAGGATGCCAGTACAAGCCAGGAGGGATACGGGTCCAATAAACATGTGGTGGCCTTAAGTCTCCTTGACAACCTGTCCATATCCTCGGTAGTAACAAAGTCAAACTCCTCCCAAGAGGGTGTCTCAAGAACAGCCTCGGACAATCCAACCGGACCACTCTCAATGGAGGGCAACTCGTTCCGAATCCGAGTGATTTTGTCCTACAGATATACACCAAATTCCTCTGCACGACCCTGTAGAGGGGCTTCCCGCGGCCTCTGGTGAAGGAGGGAGCGGGTCACCTCAAACAGGGTGGCAGGGCGGTTATCTGCGGATGCAATAAGAGTGGCACAATACTCACGTTTGGCCACCCTTATCGCCACTAAGTAAGTCCTAATATGAGCTTTTACTAGTGTTCGGTCGGCTTCGGAGCGAGAAGATCTCCATCTGCTCTCTAGGCGTCTCTTGCGGCATTTCATCTCCCCCAGCTCCTCGGTAAACCAAGGAGCCTGGGTGATTCGGCGCCGCATGAGAGGCCACAAGGGCACGACTCGGTCCAAGGCCCCCGCAGCCACACTCAACCATGCGGCCACTAGGTCCTCAGTCGAGTCGCGGGGCAAGGCCACAGGTATTGGCCCAAGCTCCCTCTGGAACCTTTCAGGGTCCATCAGGAGCCTGGGACAGAACCATCTGGGAATCTCAAAGTCAAAGTTGGGAAAGAGATCTCTTTCTAGAGGTGGTACAGACAAATTCAGCAGCATGCAATTATCTTTTGTTGAAATCAGTAAGAAATTAATGCCAAAGAAATTAAAGCAATAACATAAGAATCAGAGAAGAAAATTTAGCTGAATTTGGTTTACACCAGCACCATCCACAATAACATTCAATGCAGTGGTAGGTTACCGCTGGTACGCCCTGATATGGGTGTACCGATCCCTGCTGGGAGCACCAGGTATCATTCCAGTACGATGCTCCGGAGGACCCACTCACCCGCACGCTCTCCGGAGGACCCACTCACCCGCACGCTCTCCTGTGTTTGACCCAACCAGGCCATTTGCGCAGCTGGAGTGTCATGAGCGGTGGGTGCACATGTGCATGAAGTGCGCGTGCACGTGGTGGACATCCGGCCCCATTGCAGTGTACCGGTTGCAATGGATCCAGAACCCACCATTGATTCAATGCCTTTTTATCTTTGCAACCCATCCTTGTTTCAACCATATCCATGCACAACTTCAGTCTTTGTCTCATCTACACCAAACACAATTGTCTTGCTTTTCTTCTTGTTGACCATTTCTTCTTCTTTGGCGTTCTATGATTCAACTCTCATTCATTCTCTGTATATGACCAAGCTACTTTATATATCCAAGCCACTTCAACAACCTTCTTTCACATTGGTCACTAATTTTTGCCATTGATCCTCATTCATTCAGCACCCGATCCTTCTTGACCCAATCCTTCTTCTTTTGTATCATAGACACGTCTTGTAATAAAGTCCAACTTCATTCAGCTTGTTTTTATGTTTCTCATAGGTTTCTCATGGAGACTCTTTTACATCCTAACCCTAACTCAGAATATCAAAGAGAACTAGCTCCAAAATGGGGATCATCGTGTTGTGGCCCGCCAGCAGCCAGTGGAGCTGGCAGCAGATTGGGACAGAGAGGAGGTTGGGGAGGAACATGGGCCAGTCCTGGAGTCTGGGGAAGGCTCTGATGAGGGCTCTGCGTCAGAGGCAGAGAGGGGGGCAGAGCCGTCTGACAGTTATCAGCTGCCTTCGTAGTCAGACATCAGTGAGGCAGATGAACAGCTGGAGTCTGTTCCCAGTGTGCGCATGTGCAGAGTTGCCAGATGAAGGGAACAGCTAAAGAACAGGGGTCAACTTGGGAGTAAGGCCACAGGTGGATGATGAATGAGCCCTCCCACAGGAAATAAAGGAGGAGTGAAAGGGGACTTTGCAGGAGACAATTTGTTTGCTTAATTGGTTCGTGACTCTTCTCTTTGCCAAGTTTTGCAAATATCGGCCTGGCAGCTCTCCAAGCCAGATAAGGTCTGTGAGTGTAAATCCTCCTTTGAAAGATTTTGCTGGATGTGAATGAGCAGAATTCACAGTAAATTAATAAAAGGGTTTTTGTCAGGACAAAGAGTTTGCTTCATGCTCTTGGGAAGCCTAGTCAGAACACATCCTTTCCAAGTTAAATAAACACCTTGTAGGATCCCACTAAATAATTCCGAGGAGGTTGAGCAGAAATTCTCCTTTCTAGCTGCTCCTGGAGAGCTAAATCATAATGGTTGTACAGCTGCACCTCCATTATCTAGAAGGTCATTCAAGAATATTCATGTTCAGTTTGAAATTGAATGGCAACTTTTGGAAAGACTTTGTGAGGACAGACCAAAGGCTTTCAGCAACTGGGGCTCAGACTATCCCCACATTTTTGTCCAACCAGGCTTTACCTACTACAAAATTGTCACATCAAAATGACAAGTACATAATGAAACCATCAAGCACAGCAGTTAAGTCTTGAGTCATGATGTGTGAGGGAAATATAAAAGCTGCAGCATTTTTATGATGACTTCATCACAATTCAGTTGCTATACCACCATTTCCTCCTCACATAGACATCCTCATGTAGAAATCCATGTCTCTGTCTTTCTTGCATAAAATATAAAATATAATGGTTATCTGTTTGATTTATTGCAAAGAATAAATAGAATCATCTTCTTCTTCTTCTTCTTCTTCTTCTTCTTCTTCTTCTTCTTCTTCTTCTTCTTCTTCTTCTTCTTCTTCTTCTTCTTCTTCTTCTTCTTCTTCTTCTTCTCCTTCTTCTCCTCCTCCTCCTCCTCCTCCTCCTCCTCCTCCTCCTCCCATTCTAGAACCCCAGAACACTCTGCAGTCTACATATACAGTATATGATCCAGGAACCCAAGTAGCCAGTCAGACATGTCAGGATTGAATCAAAGATTGTAACTTCCCATCCAGAGCCAGACAATGGTCTAGGACCTTGACCTAACTTCACCTGTACATCTCAGAGTAGAAATGCATAGGTGAGTGATATCCGTCCACTGATAATATTCAATTCTAATAGTATTCAAGTTTTATGTAGAAGTTAAACAGGATGAAGGAGGGTAATTTTCAATGTAATGCTTAATTATATTCAAATATATTTTTGTAATATTTTGATTATTAAAGATTATGTTGCATATTGTTTTATTTCTCGTAAGTCTTCTTATGTCTTATTTCTATAGCACTGCTTGCACATAGTTCAAAATTTGATTTTTAAAAGTGTCATTCTACTAGTCTCTTATTAAAGCATTTATAGTATTGTTCACAGTGACCATTAAAAAAAAAATTTAAGGTGAATTTGGTTACATGTATGCTTATTTCATTGTTTAATAATACAATACAATACAATACAATAGCAGAGTTGGAAGGGACCTTGTAGGTCTTCTAGTCCAAACCCCTGCGTGGGCAGGAACCTTATACCATTTCAGACAAATGGCTATCTAACATCTTCTTAAAGACTTCCAGGGTTGGGGCATTCACAACTTCTGGAGGCAAGCTGTTCCAGAGGTTAATTGTTCTAACTGTCAGGAAATTTCTCCTTAGTTCTAAGTTGCTTCTCTCCTTGATTAGTTTCCACCCATTGCTTCTTGTCCTGCCCCCAGGTGCCTTGGAGTTTACCTTAGGGATTTTTGATGGTGCAAAGTTTAATTGCATTCATGCTCCATACTATATACCCATCTTTCTGTTCAAATGGTACACCTGTTCTTAAAGGCAAAACGTTAATTTTTGCATTTTCAGTGTTTTGCTACCGTTGAGATGTTTCCTGATAACCTATTAGTGCTGCAATGAATTAATAATTAATGTCCAGGAAAATGCATCCTCAGGAGGTTTTTCAATGCTTAGAGGAATAATAGGGGCCCATCACAACTTGTGAAGCTGAGCATTCTCATAGCAGGGAGAGAGATGAGCCTCTCTCCCTGCTCATCATACAGATGCTCCAGATCATTCAGCCTCTTCTCCATTCCTAATGGCTGGACCGGCGAGCCCATTAAATAGGACTTAAGCAGTTCAGGACTTGGAAGGTCAACCCAAGCACTTAAATAATGCTTGGTAAGCAACTGGTGGCCACCTTAGATCTGCACAGTTGCCAGCTGCGACTTCCAGACTGTTTCCCAAGGGAATCCCACATGTAGCGTGTTGTCGTAACAAGGGAAGATGGAACCAAGGCTAACTGGCACCAAATATAAGTGGTTCAGGAAAAGAGGCCAAGTGGTTTACTACATCTCATTGCGCAGACTTTCTCCTTGCTACAGATGTCATTTGTCATTCTAAGGACAGCTAAGAATTAAGGAACACTCCAGTGGTGGGATTCAAAAATCTTTACTACCGGTTCTGTGGGTGTGGCTTGATGGGAGTGGCATGGCTGGGTGGGTGTGGCTTGGTGGGCATGGCAGGGGAAGGATACTGTAAAATCTCAATTCCCTCCCCACTCCAGGGGAAGGTTACTGCAAAATCCCCATCTCCTTCCAATGAGTTGGGGCTCAGCAGGCTGAGAAGAGAAGGGGGCAGGGCCAGTCAGTGGTAGTATTTACCGGTTCTCTGAACTACGCAAAATTTCTGCTACCAGTTCTGTCAGAACCTGCTGAATACCACCTCTGGAACACTCCCAAGCTGCAGACTTGCTGTATCAGGAAAGCATAGTCCCAATTATAATTCTCATTTCCTGTTAACTGAACACATTTCCATCTTGTTTGGAATTAACTTTAGCCTGTTCTTCCTCATCCATCCAATTATTAAACTTTTGGTAGTATTCAAATGTGCCAATTGCTTCCTTGGACTCGATAATAAGGAGAATTGTTGCTATGTGTAAACAGTCTACTAAAGGCGACCCAGGTCAAGGTTCTGGATAATATCCAGATGGTAGCATCACGTAGCTATTGAACAGCATATGGGGCACCATAGCGTACTAGTTTTGTGAAAACAAAGTATTGGATCCAGTGTTGTCCTGCTGCATGTTGGTTTATGGTTGTCATGGGAGACACAAATACTTCAATGAGTAACACACCATGGACCTTAAAATTCTCCAGAAGAAGAAAGCCAGGGGAATCCAACACTGCATCATGGTAGATATGGTAGCATGATTTGTGATCCCAGCTAACTGTGGTTTGTTTGACAAGCCATAGTGAAGCAAATAATGACTTAAGTGTATGAAACAGCCACACACTCACCTTTTTCTATATCATGCTGTGCTATTCTGTTGTGAGACCTTTTTATGTTCTGTGTGATTTATAATAGTAATAGTCTTTATTGTCATTGTACAAAATAAACACAATGAAATTGGTTTCAGCCCATTGGTGTAATTCATGACAACGAACACAAACAACATAAATAGTGTAAAGAATAATCCCAATGCAAGTAATTAGGGGGGGGGGAAGAAAAACTAGTCATGTTTCCACATGTGCATGGAGTGATTGTGGTTGCGTTTAAGAGTCTGACAGCCCAAGGATAGAAACTATTTTAAAACCTATTTGTTCGGCTGGCTATGCTTTGATGTCTTCTGCAATGGTAGAAGTGCAAAGAGACACTGACCAGGGTGTGAATTATCTCTGAGTATCTTCTTTATTCTGCTAAAGCAGCAAGACCTGGCAATGTCATCCAGTGCTGTTAGAGGGCAACCAATGGTTTCTTGTGCCGAGTTGATCATTCTCTGTAGTGCCTTCCTGTCCACAGCATTTAAACCAGCATACCAAACTGTAATGCAGTATGTGAGGAAACTTTCTATCGTGGACAGATAGAACGAGGTCAACAGCTGTTGTTCCATCTGATTTTTTCGCAAAAATGGCACTTTTTCCCGCTCATTTCTGCCTTCCCCAGTCCCCAGGACACACCGAAATCCTCCTAAAGGCTATGCACGGCCATTTTGGTGAAGGGCACAGGTTTCAGGATGCAAAAATTGCTGTATTCACTGTATAAGACGCATTCAGATTTTCAGTCTCTTTTTTGAGGGAAAAATACTCGTCTTATACTCTGAAAAATACGGTATTCAATGGATAAGTGTGTCAGAAGCGAGAGCCAAGTTTTTATATTTAGTCTTCTGAGTCCCTGCTCTACTGTTTTTAGTGATTAATTACACAGTGAGAATGTCTGCTTTTGTCTGGGTGTAGGTGAGCCTTTGTGTTAATTAAGCTAATTATAACTTTTGTTCACAAATACCTGGATGCAGCCTCATCCACATGTAAAACATAGAAACAGTAAATACAGAGCTGACAGATCCTTTCTATTTCCATGCGAACAGTGGCCAAAAAAAAAGCATTGTATGTGTTTTTTAGCGGCATAATTTATTTTAAAACAGTTTTAAAAGAATAGCTAGAGAGCAAGGGTAGTATTAACTTACCTTCCCCACCTGTTCACAAATGTGAGCGCAAGTGCCCATGAGCACACTTCGCTTGCCTGCGCCATGCCCGCCAGTGGTGGGATTCAGCCAGTTCGCACCTATTCAGGAGAACCGGTTGTTAACTTACTAAGCAGTTTGGAGAACTGATTGTTGGAAGAAATCTCATTTTGTTTTTTTCCACTTTACAGGGCTAATCCTGGAAGGAAGGCAGGAAGGAAACATTCTGGTATTGATTCTAGCCTAATCTTTATTGCCCTGCTTACAGAAACCACCTCTCTGGTTAACCCTTATTACATTGTAATAGCTAAGGCGAAGTGCCCATCGTCCTGAGTGTTGTTCAGTTGGCCACACCCACCCAGTCACATGACCACTGAGCCCTGCCTACCCAGCTGGTCATTAGGGCAGAGAACTGGTTGTTAAATTATTTGAATCCCACCACTGACGCCCGCACATGTGCTCAGCCTTCCGCGCATGTGCTTTGGCTAAATAAAATGCCTAAATGGGATGCTATAAACCCAGGGTGGGCGGGCGTAGCGAGCCTCGATTTCTGCTACCGGTTTGGGTAAACTGGTCCGAACTGGCAGAATACCACCTTTGTTAAGAGAGCATAGTTTTCATATTAGATGAAAGGCTATCCCCCCCCCCCCCCGGGTTCTTCTATAACTGAGCTCTTGTTTCTAGCAAAAAGATAAGTCAAGCAGAGGCCCCAGGGAGGAAAAAAAGTGCCCTAATCCAATTTGAATTCTTCAGTTCTTCTGGGAACAGTTGCATTAATTGGCAGCAAATTTCAACCCCTGAGTTACGAAACACCCATCAACTGCAGTGTATTTGCTAAAACAGGCCTAAAGCAACCCCAGACTCTGCCAAACCACAGGAAACACACCCCTGGAAAACTGTGTCCCTCTCCCCCCCTCTCTCACGATCTCACTTCACAATTACCTGCTGGTTGCTGACCACAAAAAAATTGCTGCCACCTGATCTGTAGAATTCAATTCCTGTTTCCATTGAGAAACACCCTTGTATTGTATGCCTTTAGCTCTGCTGCTGGGACCAACTTCAGACATCAATAAGCTGTCTTCTAGGTTAATTGTGGGAATGGATGCTTCTTATCTATGGATTTTATACAGAACATAGAATAATAAGGTTGGAAGAGACTTTGGCCTATTCCCATGATGGCAAACCTATGACACGTGTGCCAGAGGTGGCACGCAGAGCCCTCTCTGACGGTACGTGCGCCATCACTAGCTGTTCTTCTGGGTTCCATCATGCACATGCACACTGGATAGCTGGTCCGGTGTGCATGTATGTGGAGGTCAGCTGCCCTCTTCCAGGTTCTGGCACATGCATGTGTGCCAGCCAGCTGGTTTTTGCATGAAGGCCAGCTGGCCGTCGCACATGGACACGCTGGAACCTAGAAAAGAGCAGGCCAGTGCGCATGTGTGCTTGATCACCTGTCTGGCGCGCATGCGTGTGATGGAACCTGAAGTGCTGCTGGCCGCCGCATGCATGCACACTGGCCAGCTTCTCTCTTCCAGGTTCCAGCACAAACACTCAGTGCCGAAACGGTTAATCATCACTGCCTTATACAATTTCAGGCCAATGGCTGCACTGATTTTATTTTTATCCTACTGTAATCTGGCAACTCTCAGTGGTTATTTACATGAAAATGATCTCGCCAACTACTTACATGATATTCATAATCTTAATGATTTTGAAACTCTGCCTAAGGTGAAAAGTGAGCTATAAATTTTATAAATAACAAGTAACTCGAATCATGTAAAATAAATGTACAACTGATCAGACACTTATGAAAAATTCCCTGAAGGTTTGTGTAATTTGAAATTAAGATTTAAATTCCCTCTGGTCTTTCTTAGACCAGACTTTAAAAAAATATGTGTGTATTTAATTATACAAAGGTTAATTGAATATTCTATAGATATGTTGCCACTTGTTTGCATCCATAATTAACATTCCAGTAACCAAATCTAGAATTTTGAGTACAAAACAATTAGGGGGTTTCCACTTGCCACAAATCATTTAAAAATATTAATCTGTTTAATGGGGATGAGCCTCTCTTGTAGGGAGGCAATTAAAAAGGTGTATATTACAACTGATCTAAATTTTTATATTACATTTAAAGGACAACCACTTTAATAGTATTCCTTGTCAAAAGATGCACTGCTCTGATTCATCTAAAATGCTAAAAGCATCACATGTTCTTTAATGGCACTACGTTGAAACATGTTCCATGACACTCAGCGTTGGCAAAATTAATTATTATGTTTGATGTAGAAAGTTCACTCCTCGATATTGTTCACTTCTTAGTACAATGGTCCACTCCTTGTTATTTCTTCAATATTCTGGGATGTTTTGAAGTTTCATGTGTGTGTGTGTGTGTGTGTGTGTGTGTGTAGGCGTGTGTGTGTGTGTGTGTGTGTGTGTGAAGAATTCATGTTGATTCTGTTCTCTGGATGCACACAATCAGGTTGGGGAGAAGAAGAGATACAGTCCAATGCTTAAATTCCATTCTCTGCCCAGTTTAAACTCTATTTTTCCTTCAGGTTTTCTGGGCCTACCAAAAGGGACAATGCCGTTTTAATATGAAGTGAATGAAATGAGCTTGGGGAAAGTAAATGAACTATATACTTATTGTATAATCATGAACATCCCCTCAGACTTCCAAGATTGGAGTGGCATATAAATTAGAATAAAAACTGGGGGTGGGGGGAGGGGGAAAGGCAACACACGTAGGGAAATAAGACAAAGGCCCAGCAGTTGGATTTACACAATATGTTTGAGTAGCTGAATACCCATTCTCTGCTAGGAAACTATGTGATCAGGCTTTATAAATGGACACAGTTTGAAAATTAATGGGTAGTTACGATTGGCCTCTCCTCTTCCCCTTCTCTCCCTCAGGCTTGCCACAGAGGCCTCTCCTATCCTATCCCCTTCTCTCCCTTGGGCTTGCTTGCCCCACAGAAACCTCTTCTATCCTATCCCCCTTCTCTCCCTCAGGCTTGCACCACAGAAGTCTCCCTATCCTATCCCCTTCTCTCCCCTCAGGCTTGCCCCACAGAAGTCTCCCTATCCTATCCCCTTCTCTCCCTCAGGCTTGCACCACAGAAGTCTCCCTATCCTATCCCCTTCTCTCCCTCAGGCTTGCCCCACAGAAGTCTCCCTATCCCAGGGGTCTCAAACTCGTGGCCTGCGGGCCAATTGCGCCCCCCAGGATGGTATCTTGTGGCCCCCACCGTGATATGAAAGTATAATATTAGTGCGGCCCGCAGGGGGAGTGAATCCCAGCCTCACCCAGCCTCTGCCTCCAGCGGCCCCCAGGTAAATTGAGTTTGAGACCCCTGCCCTATCCTATCCCCTTCTCTCCCTCAGGCTTTCCCCACAGAATCCTCTCCTCTCCCCTTCTCTCCCTCAGGCTTGCCCCCCAGAAGCCTCTCCTATCTTATCCCATTCTCTCCAAGTTATTTTCAGGTTGGTGGGGGGGACTAGAATGTGTAAACTCCTCAGCATCAGAGCATGTTAATAATAATATAAGAAATACTAATGATCTGATGGTAATTTCAAAAAATCCTTTCTTAGCAAGTACCTAGAAGCCAAGAGGAACATGCGTGCCATATTTCAAATTTGTAGGCTTTACAGTTCTGGAGATTTCGTGATCACAGCATGAATGGTTTTTGCCTCTTGTTTTTTCCAGAAATTGGGTTGTTTCAACAACTTGAGTTCAATGTGTTGAGTGAATGCAGTCAATATGAATAAAATTAGCACTTATTGGGGAGCTGGGGGTGGAGTGTAGAATAACAAAGGGTTTATGATGTTCTTCATTGAGCACACTGAACTGTTGGCTCAGTTCTGATTTAAGCTGGTATGAACTTGCCTGTACTGCAACAACTTACCAGCAATTCCTATATACGTTTCCTTGTATGAAAATCTACTTCAGAATATGTCCCACTAAAATCACTTCTTTTGAATATGCTTTTCCTTGTTTTATAAAAGCATGCTATAAAAAATTCTGAAACTTATAGGAATAATACAGAGGTGGGTTGCTCCCATTTCGGCTTGGATCAGATGAACCAGTAGTAGCGGTGGCGGGAGGCTCTGCCTACCCTCCCGGACCAGTAGTAAAAAAATTGGCAACCCACCACTGGAATAATAGCTACTTCCTATAGCACCCTTGGTGGTGTGGTGCAGTGGTTAGAATGCAGTACTGCTGGCTAACTCACTACTCATCACCAGGAGTTTGGTTTTGAATGGCTCAAGGTTGACTCATCCTTCCAAGGTCCCAGATGAGGATCCAGATTATTGGGGGTGATACGCTGACTCTGTAAACATCTTAGAGAGGGCTGTAAAGCACTATGAAGCAATATATAAATCTACTGCTATTTTGTAAGAAGACAAGTTGGATGAACAGGATTCAATGCTTCTGAAAATACAGTGAGTATATAATATTTGGCAATAAAGTTGAAAAAACAGAAAGTTACAATTTGTGGAATCCAGGAGTCATTCTATCTAGTATGATAGAACCTAGAAACATGAAGGTCTCTACTGTTGATGCTGTGTTGTCTAATATTGTAAAAGGTGGTAGTATAGGAGAGTTTCTCCTAAAATCTACCACCATTTCTATGGTTTTGAGTGTATTTAGTTCAAGATTGTTATGGTTGCACAACAAGGCTAGTTGTTCAACCTCCCGTCTGTATGCAGATTCATCGTCTCGAATGAGACCAATCACTGTTGTATCATCTGCAAACTTCAGTATTTTAACAGAGGAATCTTTTGAGATGCAGTCATTGGTGTACAGAGAGAAGTGCTATGGTGGCACAGTGGTTAGAGTGCAGTGCTGCAGGCTACTTCTGCTGACTGCTGATTGCCCGCACTTTGGCAGTTCAAATCTCACCAGGCTCAAGGTTGACTCAGCCTTCCATCCTGAAGTCGGTAAAATGAGGAGCCAGATTGTTGGGGGCAATATGCTGACTCTGTAAACCACTAAGAGAGGGCTGTAAAGCACTATGAAGCGCTATATAAATCTAAGTGCTACTGCTAATGCTATTCTAGGATTCCAGGAGGAGTTCTCTATTCTTCCATATATGCAAATAGCAGATGATCTTGTAAGTTGTCTTTCACTGTTCTTAGAGGGGGACTATTATTTCTTTCAAATGTGATGTGATGACAATATAGAACTCCAGCCAGAAAAAATGACATTTGTTATAATCCAATATATCTGGACACACCTATCTGTTTTACTAGAATACAATACTGCAGAATACAATACTGCAGATTCTTTATTAACTATAGTTAATAATATTGTTAGTGCCTAACTAATTTAATATTTCCTAACATCTAATAAATGTTGAGATATTCCATAAAAGCCAGCAACTAAGTTTACATTTCATCACAATCAAGCTAGATGTGAAAAATCAACCTGGAAGAAGAAGGTAGCAAAACACTTATTAAGAAAACAGATCAACAAGATCAGATTCAACTCAGACACTTCACTGACTGCATATAGATAGAATATTTGCATTATGCTCACTGGTACATAACTTGGGAGGAAGTCATTTTCTAAAGACCTCTGGGTGGAAAGACTGGTTATATGGTTTAACTGAAGATCTTATGTTAGGGTTGCCACACTTGGCCTGCAGATATTCAAATGATTATTAGATGACAGCAAAGAGCTAGAACTTTCTGCATTGTTGTTGCCACTTAATGGCCATCAGGATTTTTGTAGGGCAATCTACAAAATCTCAACCTTTTCCCATGTGGTCTCTGATAAAATATTGGAATGAAAATAGAGCCTTATTAATTCTGGACTATGGTGAGAAATAGAGTTTTGTGCTAATAAAAGGCAAGACATTCCTTTCAATTATATATATATTAGTCTCCCTGACTTATTTATTGATCAGCTCAAAAACATAACACACTCACACACACACACACATATATACTTGTGTCATAACACCCTGATAAGCCCCAATTAAAGGAGGAAGCATACTGCTTTCCTTTTCTGCCTTTCGGCTCATCACCAGAGACCATCTACTGTAGACAGAAAGCTATTAGTTTCATTGTGTATTTTTTTTTACACGTGTGTGTTAGGTTTTTTGAGCTTGTGTTGTGACACAAGCATATACTTATTTCCCCTGTCTCAGGAGGAGAACCTGGTGGCTTAGTGGCTAAAACATCTGCCTAACATGTAATACAGCCCGGTTCAAATCCCAGTAAGGGTATGGCTAGCTGATGAGAGCTAAAAAGCTTGAAATAGATCTATCCTAGTTGCCCTTATTTATTTATTTATCAGCTCAAAAAACCTAACATACATACATACATGATGCATTTTTCCAGGACAACACAGTAAATGCATTCAAGGCATGCTTACATGTCAAGCTTAGTATAAATCATAGTTAAGAGATTTATTCTTGGCTCCATCAGAGATGACATAACAACTCAAGTTCAGCTGCAGTTTTTGGCCACTCCAGAATCTATGCCAACTTCATGGTTGTTGATAGGGTGATATTTCCACTCCCCCATTCATGAATGAACTCAACTTAATCAAGCTGGAGTCATGACATATGAAACCAGCATCTTTGCACACTCTTGGGGTTTCCATTTCCTTGCAGCCCACCAATGCCCAAGGATTTCAAAATAGAACCAGAGAAATGAAGCTATTGCTGCACCTTGAATAGTCTCAGCCATTGATTCTGTCCAGACACTGAAAGAGGATATTAATGATAGGTCAACTTCTCAAGTTTGGAACACATACAAGATTGGTATTGTATTGGTTATTGGTAAGCTAACAACTAAATCATGAGTAAAATCATGGTTAATTACTTCACCTTGGCTTAGAATGCAATACAAACTGGTTCGCTCTCTTTTTGTGATATGTAAATATAAGATTGTGTTTGATTGTGTATGCGTATGGAAAGGGGAATGGCAGATATCACACAACAGAGCTTAATGTAAGTTAACATGCATCATATTATTCCACCTTGTCTTGTCTCTTACCTGGGTGCAAATAAATAATATTTTGAAGCACAGACATAGGCAATTTTTTACTGCTGCCTGCATTTTGTAGAGTTATTTTTCAGGTATGACGAGAGTAACACTGAAGTTGAAAGAAAACATTTTGGAAGACTGCAGTGCTAAATAACTTCTGCCTCCCCACAAAAAACCCTGTTAAAACGTAGCAGTCAGTTGACAAAAGGCATCCTTACCTTTATCTTTCCTGGATGAAATCAGGTTTATGTCTGGGTGAGCATTCTTAGGATTGAGGCCAACATATATAATAAATAGCTATTCTAAGTGTGAGCAAGTGTATAGATCAGAGGTGTCAAACTCGATTCCATTGAGGGCTGCATCAGGGTTGTGTTTGACCTCAGGGTACCGGAGTGGGTGGGGACAGGGTGGGTGCGGCCAGCTCAACATCAATCGTTCTGGGGGTGCCCCTGGAGGCCCAAATGCTGTGCCAGCGAAAACGGGCGTCTGGGCTCCATTTTCACCTGCAACAGCCTCCTGCAACCCTCTGCCAACGAAAATGGAGTTCGGGAGGAGCCGCGCGCAGCCCTCCTGAGCTCCATTTTCGCTGGCAGAGGCACTGCAGGCCGGATCTTCGCTGTTTCCATGGCAGCCCCGCAAGCCAGAGCTAAGCACCCCATACGCCTTGAATTTGACACCCCTAGTGTAGATTCTAGCACACCTCAAGACTCATTATTCACCAAGGAGAAAAAGACCACACTGTTCAAAAAGAATAATGTAAAACTATTTGCTTTTTAATTGAAAATACACCTACAAAGTAATATTTCTCAAGCCACACCCTGGGTGCATCAATTGCCAACTCAGAATAGGCACAAAAGAGAGAATATTCTATGGCTCATGATTTCTGTAAGAAACAGAGTTAGTATAAAGTTAAAGAACTGTCACCCTTTATAATACCTTTTTCTCCTAAAGTGACAGCACAGAATGATAGCCCTTTACATGAAAATCTTTTCAGCCCCTTTCCAAAAATAGTATCCATTCAAAAGCAAACCACAGTAAAAGTTATTCCATACAATTTAATGTTAACTTTGTACACATTACAGTACCGCTATAAAAATATCTCTAGTTACATTTCAGAAAACACCTGTCTCTAATCTAGGTTTTCACTTTGTTAGCGCAAACAAGAAATGAATAATTAAAAAAGGCACATCCATTTACTGCGTACAGTCAGAGATTACATAAGAGCTTTCAGTACTTTAAACACCATCAGACACACTGAGTTAATTCCTATTCTTTTTCCGAGGGGAAGCTGAGCAAGTGCCCTGCCTACCTACTTTCACCATTCAGAGACTGTCGCTACAACAGAGGTGGTATTCAGCTGGTTCGCCCTGGTTCAAGTGAACCAGTAGTGGTGGCGTCGGGAGACTTCGCCCACCCACCCAGATGTCATCACAGACCAGGGATGGGTTCCAGCAGCCGCTACTGCCAGTTCTCTCAGGGATGCGCCGTGCGCACGTGCTTGATGCTTACTACGCCCACATGCACTGTCCAACAAAAATTGCTCTGTGCATGCGCAGAAGGAAAAAATAAAATGGAGGCGGCACCGGAAGAACCAATTCAGGAGCGTGGCAGGCTTGGGTCGCTGCCAAGTTACTACTGGTTCGGCTGAACCAGTCTGAACCGGTAGGAACCCACCACTGTCACGGATGCTCTGTGCATGCACAGAAGGTTCTGCACATGCGTAGAAACGCCATGGGTGAGCACTCCCGGTTCTGAACTGGGAGCGAAGGTAAGAGGATTTCATACCTGCACTATAACCTCAAGAATCCCACTTAACAATCTGAAATGTTAAATCTTTGCGGGTTTTATTCACCTGTTGCACTTTTAAGATAATCCTCAATGTGTTTCAGAAACTTCAAGCCAGCTTTTTATTGTGTGTGTGTTATCGGTTTGACAATGTCCCTCAAAAGGTGCCATTGAGCAACAGCAGGAATTTAGGGTAGTGGTGCTTTTACCCCTGGAAAGGACATTATTGCTGTCATGTGGAAGAGTGTATCATTCTTGCATTTGTAATATAGCCTGGAACAGATCTGGGCATTTTATGGCCTCTGGGCCACATCTGGCCCTTTGGCTGTCCCTGTCCAGCTCAAATGAGATCAATGGAAAATTAGAAATCAAATGTAAATAAATACAACAAGCCAAACACACAATGCAACTTCATTGCTGTTATTTTGAGGGCGGCTGCTATTTTTTTTTCTAGTTTATGTATGCGCATGTGTGCATGCCTACACACTTTCACAGGCCTATTGGGTAGGTCCTTCCACAGGCCTTTTGGTTAGTCCCAGTTTCTCATGTGGCCTCTTGGGAAAATTAATTGCCCATCCCTGGCCTGGAACATGACAGGAGGCATCCAGTGGAAATACAGGCTTGTGAGCGATTTGTGGTTCATATTAGGATTACTGGATCTGGGTTATAAAAATCCACAATGAAAATAAAGAAGTATTACAAAATGCCAACTCTTTGCTGCTCTCTTGTGATTGTCTGGATTTCCACAGCCCAGATAAGGCAGGCCTCACTTATGTTAAACCTACTTAGTAATGAGGAAAGACTCTTCACTAGCCACAAAGAACAGACTGTTTATTAGTAAACTACTCCACAACTAGTAAACTATTCCACGAGTAGGCAAAAGGAATAGAAACTAAGAGATTAGTAAAGCACAAGGGAGCTATTTCCCTTTATTAATCAGTATAGTATAGTGTTTACTATACTGGTTTATAAAGGGGAGAGGGGATGGATAGTAAAGATCTATTGTAAACTCTGAACAGCAGCTGGTGGAAAATGAGTTGGTCTGCTATAAGCGTGGATACATAGAAATATAATTTCCACATTTGATCGTCAAAACTCAAAAACCTAAATCTTTCGCTTCCCCGACCAGCAGTTTACTTAAGATTTCAACACTGAATCCGAGAATTCGATTGTAAATCATCTCTCCTTTAATCTGCCTAGATTTGTCTGTAATGCTCGGTGGCTCTGAATCTAATTGAGAGATTGAACCTTGAAAATGTCTTTTGTTTCATCAGACAATGCCAGCTACCTTAGCTTAAACTGGATCATGTCAAGTTTTACGTGAAATAACCATTTTGTAAAAAAAATAAAAATCAGGGCATAACTGCAGAATTCTGAGAATTAGCCAGGATGAAACGTAGCTTTCGGTAGTCTTACAATCTTGGGAACAAATGAATGAACCTTGAAATATCATATTGGCAGCTATAAGGAATAACTCAGCCCTATTTTACAAAGATGCTATTAAAATACTGTTCCAACAACTATACAACCAATTTATGTTTATATTTACACCATCCTATGAAATCAAACTCTTTCAAATGTGGGACTCTCTCCCATTATTCCTGACTAGCAGAAAAGGGAATAATGGTTTAGGAGTCCCACATCACAGGTGGGATTCTACAGGTTCAGCCTGGCTTGGGCAAACTGGTAGCTCCAAAGATCAGCTATGAGTGAAACGGTTCGCTCCAACCTTCAGGTGGGCCTGTCCTATAGGCTATACTCACCTATATTTCCTTGTTTTTTAGCTCAGCTGATAGGCGCGGCAATCCACTCTGTTTTCCTGTGGACTGCGGATGTGCGTGCAGCACATGTCAGGCACGTAAGACGCGTGCATGCGCGCTCAGCGAACCGGTTGTTAAACTGGTAGGATCCCACCCCTGTCCACACATATGGAATGTAACAGGTCACAAAGGCTAATCTCTTCCTTCAAGCATCTCATTGCAGAGATTATTCTGCTTGCATAAAGCTTTCCTTCTTGCCTCCTGTGACCATGCATGTAAAATATAATTTAAAAATCTTAACTTTTAAAAAAATAAATGGGCTCTGTGAAACAGCAAGCTTCAAATGGACAAAAATCACAATCTCATCCCAATTTAAAAAAACAAAAACAAACCTGTCCTTTCTTAGTCCCGAAGACCTCTCTTTTAAAAAGGGTCTTTTATATTTTCGATAATTATTAAATGTTTTCATTATTCTCTTTATATACTCTTTTTCTTAATAAAAAATAATCAAGCACCATGTTAGTATTATTTTTATACAAAATCATCTCCTCTCTGTGTGAGCAGGGTCTATCAGATGGATGCTGCTAACACAGAGAAAGTGGTAGTGGAGTAGAAAGTTTAGTTTTTAAACCAGTACTTTAAAAAAAAAATGCATTTAACCAAATTTTGGAAGATTCCCCTTCCTGAAAGCATTTTTGGCTCTGTAGTTGCACTATGAAAGCACAAATGTAGCCAAACCTCGACACATGTTTTGTAGGCACTGCTGTCTAGAGTTCATCTGTATGTTCATACTTAACATGGTGTCAAGAGACTCTAAAATCTTCCCTGCTAGAACAGTGTTTCTCAACCGTGGCGACTTTAAGTCCTGTGGACTTAAACTCCCAGAATTCCCCAGCCAGCTGTGCTGGCTGGGGAATTCTGTGAGTTTAAGTCCACAGGACTTAAAGTCACCACGGTTGAGAAACATTGGGCTGGAGCAAGGATGTCAAACTCAATTTCATTGAGGGCAGCATCAAGGTTGTATTTATGCTTGGGGCAGGTAAGTGTGGCCAGGGTGGGCGTAGCCAGCTTGATATCACTTGAGGCTCCGTTTCCGGTCATGATGGCCTCCTGCAGCCCTCTGCCAGTGAAAATGGAGCCTGGGAGGGCCGCATGTGGTCCTCCGGTGCTCCGTTTTCACTGGCAGAGGGCTGCATAAGGCCATTGGGTCCGGAAACAGAGCCCAGGAGGCATGCATGTGGTCCCCCAACCTCTGTTTTCACTGGTAGAGGCACCCTGGGCTTCTACCAGTGCTGTATCCAGGGTGGGCCTGCAGGCCAGATCTAAGCACGCTGTGGGCTGGATTCAGCCCACAGGCCTTGAGTTTGACGCCCCTGTGCTAGAGGGCTAAACACAGGGATTGGCAGACAATTTAGCTGCAGAAGTTTAATTTAAACTCATACTAGCTATAATTGCAGGAAGTATAACTCACAAATTAATACAGGTAGTCCTCGACTTACAATCATTCGTTTAGTGACGGTTCAAAGTTACAACGGCAATGAAAAAAGTGTTGTATGACCATTTTACACACAACCATTACAGCCTCTCTGTGGTCATGGGATCAGAATTTGGATGCTTGTCAACTACTTCATATTTATGACGGTTCCAGTATCCCAGGGTCATGTGATCACCTTTTGCGACCTTTTGGCAAAGCAAAGTCAATGGGAAAGCCAGATTCACTTAACAACCATGGTACTAAATTGACAACTGCAGTGACTCACTTAACCACCCTGAACAGAAAAGTCATAAAATGGGCCAAAACTCACTTAACAAATTCTCACTTATCAACATAAATTTTGGGCTCAATTTTGGTCGTATGTCAAGGACTACATCACTAGTAGAAAGAATTTTGGGGAGAGCCATTCCTACGCAACAAGGAAGGACAAACCAAACCCAGTTTTCTTTCAATAGCAGATTCCTGGTGGCTTGACTTTATGTGCAATCAAGCATTGTGGTTTAAAATAACCTGCAATCTATTATTAAATAAACTATATCACAGCAAACCCGCAGGTTTTTTGCTACGTTTTAATAAGCTTCGTTTCAGCTGCAATCTCTAGTTCCTATGTAACAAGCAAGCAAGCAAGCTGCTAAGAGAAACAGAATCCCAATTTATTTCTTAGTGTGATCATAACAGATCACCTCTATGTGAGCTACCTCTTTGTTTTGAGATCTTTTTGCTCATCTGTATGATGATGGCTTAGCATTGTACATAAAGCCCAGCAAAGTCTGTCTGGAAACAAGGGTTTTTTATTTCATTTGGGTTGTTTTCAAAATGTGGGTGTTTTATAATTCATATCTTGGTCTTTAGGTTGCTAAATTCAATTCAGGAGAGTTGCAATGGTGATGATGAACTGTTTGATTAAATCTTTGCCAAAAATTCTAATTGGCTTAAGGTTGGCTTCTCTTTCATGTAAATTTAAGGTGTGTGTGTGTGTGTGTGTGTGTGTGTGTGTGTAGGCTAAGGATCTTCAACAAGATTCTTAATGTCAGACTAAACTATCATTCCCATGATTGATTGGAAATGCCATATGGATATAAATCAGCGAGGATCTCAATTCTCACTGAAAACTCAGTGGTAAATTGAGATTTAAGTCAGGACGATTTATAAACCATGGTAATCTTCCTGGAGTCTAAATGTTTATAATCCCACCATATTAACAGTTCCTGTAGGAAGCAAAAGCAGTTATTTTCTGAAAACTATATATATGATTGGCGGGTTATAATTTATCTAGGCCTCACTAGATTAAATCAGCAGAATATTTACAGTTGTTTGATCAAATAATGACATCATGATTGCTGTGACAGCAATAATTCTATATGCCCATAGCAATGAAGCAACTAAGATAAATTTCCTGTTCCAAAGTGCATATGTTTTTAAAGTGTTTGTATCTGATCTCTGATCCTGGAAAGAAAAAACAGTGTGTATGAGTAGCAGTATTTGTGCTAAATACTATCATCTAAAAGAGAGTCATAATGTTACACATACACAGAGGTATTTGCAGGTTTGTGATATACAAAATCAATGGGATTTGAAGGTGCACAGTACCAAGAAGCACAAGGCTCTTTTCTGATACTAAAATATCCCATTGGTTAGAAATGAACACATGATTAGTAGTTTTTGCTTAATTCATAAATATAGTGACCTGTGGGAAATACTATTCACTTATTTCATCCTTTGGGGGAAAAATGTATTCGTACTTGTGCTGTTCTAACAGCAATGAAATAAGGTAACACTATCTTTTTAAAAAAAGATATTAATTCTATTAATTTCTCTAGGAATAGCATGAAATGTCAAAGGTTGACTTGATGGTACTAAGAACATGTAGCATTTGAACCAAATGGAGCCTTTTTCAGGATATCTTCTTTTTTGCTGTTTCAGCTTATATTAAATGAGATCACATTAACAGGATAAAGAAATATATATATATATTCTTGAATAAGCTTGCTAATTTGATAAAATATTTACCACCCATTAAAATGTTGCATATCACTTTGTGTAATGCCTATTGTTTTTTTTTTTATGGCACGTGGCCACAAAATTGGAATATTTTTCACCAATTTTGGAAATCGTGCAGCTTAGCTCATCACTATTTTCTCCTGCACAGATTGTGCAGCTTTCTTCAGCCAGATGTCCCACAGATGTAGTGGATGACGACTTCCAGAATTCTAACCAGCATGGCTGCTGCATGTTTCCTAAGAATTCTGGGAGTTGTAGTCTCACACCAGGAAGGCATCAGGCCAGAGAAAGTATGTCTAGGTAAACACAATATGAGACATGGTAATACTGTGCTTTGCTTTGCCCCCCTCTGGCCTTCCTTACGGGAAGGAACAAGGCGAGGCATATGGAGCAACAGCCTGCTGTTGTTCATTGCTCTAACCTAGCTATCACAAGGCAAAGGAGGCAGGTCACACACTCTATGTCTCTCGTAATATCTAGTTCAGCCTTAAACCTTTTCAGTGCTTTGAGAGTACAAGAAGAAATGAGGAACAAGCAGGACCAAAGAAAGTGTACATTTTCCATATCTCTAGTGCTTTGTGTCAACTTTCTTCTACCTTACATCTTGGTTTCACTGTCTAAGGGCTTTTCATTCTCATTCTCTTGTGAAATCAGCTGATAAGGCATCTTCATTTCATTCTCCTCAATCACAGAGTTGCCCATTTCAGCATCCTTGTTCCGTAACTCATGGCGGGATAAGTGTTCGACAATTCCTGCACCAATCGAGTCTCCCAAAACGTTGGTAGTAGTGCGCAGACGATCCCTGGGGAAGACGTTGAAAATTAAGTAAACCGGGCATTGTTTACCAACACAGTGAAAGCTTTCACTAGAAGATATAACAACAAGTCCACATTCTTTCCTTAAAATTACATCGGCAATAATAACATGAGCTTCAATATCTGCACAGCAGTAAAGAGCAAACGTTACTGGACTGACGGGGGGAAAAATAAACAGTGAAGCGAAATAACAGCCAACTTGAAAAATTAAATATCAGTTCCAAGAAGGAACAGCATGTAGATGTTTTGTAACATTCATGTTTTCTTTTGGGTCTCTTCCTTCTCACATAAGGAGATTCAAACTAACTGGCCACAAGCACAGTTCACTATCTGACTCAGTGGTTTCATTCCCAAGCCCCATAACTTTAACCTTAGACCAGGGGTGGGCAAACTTTGCAACTTTAAGTCTGAAGGACTTCAGCTCCCAAAGCAAAGCTGGCTGGAGAAGCAAAGCTGGCTGGAGAAGTCTGGGAGCTGAAGTCCTTCAGACTTAAAGTTGCAAAGTTTGCCCACCCCTGCCTTAGACTGTCTACTGTTGACCTCACCCCATTCCTAAGAGGTCTGTAAGAGGTGTACAACATGCCTACCATCCCTGTCCTACTGCCCCTACGTATTCGTATCCTTTTCATAATCATGTTTATACTGACATCTGTTATCTTATACATGCTTGACAAAATAAATAAAATAAATAAAAAATAAAAGCTGAAAGGGTTCATTAAGAAACAAAGCACAGGGAAATTAAGACTTGCATGCTGAAAATATGGTTGCGGGTGGGACTGAATAATGCAGCTTTTAAACAACTAACAACTTGGAAGGTGAACAGAGATTGAATAACTTTCATATCTCTGCCCCCCAAATTCTCATCACTATCCTATTCTACTCTTCTTTTTATATAAGATGACAGTTTGACGTTTGTATGCAACATAACCAAGTATTGTTTCAAAGAGACTCAAGACATTTCTTCAGGAAAGTAGCTACAATGACATTTGGTTTCCACTCGTCTCTTTAGTCTACTTCATATAGAAAAATACTCACAGAAACCAATCCACCGCAATGATAAGTGTTATGTCATCTGTAGGCAAACCAACAGAGGTTAATACAATCACCATTGTGACCAGGCCTGCTTGGGGAATTCCTGCTGCACCAATGCTGGCAGCTGTTGCGGTAATACTGTTAGAAAGGAAAGATATATAAAACCAATCATATTGTCATTTTCATTTTTTTAAACATGTCCTTATGTCATAAAACTCTTTCAGCCTTGAAGAAGTTGTTGGCTAGAAGTTCACGAGTCTGGTCGGAATCAATTGCTAGTTTGCTATGATCAAAAGTCTTTCCTCTTTCCTTTCTCTTACAGGAAAATGTGATGCTTAAGCTAGATAAACTATCCTCAAATAGGTATTCAGCTTCATGAGTTAGATCAGTCTTCCCTAAGCTGACATTTTTCAGACGTCTTAGATGTTCAGATTGTGATCCTCCCTCCCTCCCTCCTTTTTTTTATGTCAAGTTTTTAAATTTTATATATAAGCATTTTGAATACAATGTATTATCCGGGCATACCATTTTACAAAAAGGAAAGAAAAAAAAAGATAATACATATCTTTATTATCTTTATATATTATTGCTACTGATAGCAACAATAATAATAATAATATAACAAAATAATTCTAACCACATTTATAATTATATTCACTTATTTATGTTCCTAATAAATATATTGGCATACATATCAGAGGTGGGTTCCTACTGGTTTGAACCCGTTTGGCCGAACCGGTAGTGGTTCCTACTGGTTTGCTGGCTTGGGTCGCCGGAACTGGCAATGACCCAGGCCTGCCACGCCTCCAAACCACTTCCCCGGTTGGTGTGGCATGCTTTTTTTAAAAATCATGCCATGTTCTGCACATGCACAGAACAATTACTTGGCAGCTGTGCAAGCGTGCGGAACAAAATTGCATGTGAAACGAACTGGCAGAAATGCCGGCAGCAATTCACCCCTGAATTGTAAACAAAATTCATCTTTTACTTAAACAAAATACTCTTTCTTCATCTAATTTCTTCCTCCCTTACTTCTATATTACTCTAAAAGCAATAATTAGCACAATAGGAAGAAGACCTGCGATCTATGTAGCTGTCTCAATCTGGATTAGGTCTCGATATTATAATTTGCATTGCAAACAATGATTCTGTGATTTCTGAACTGTTCATGACCTCCTACTTTATCATCCTCCTGTCCCCCTGTGTTACCGTGCATTCCAATCAGAACTGCCCCTCATTCCAACTTTTCTAGCTTTGTTTCCTTGCATAGGTATACAAGGATATATCAATGCAGGCTTTACCAACCTGATTGTGATAATTTGCCCAAAGTTCAGATCCATATTGTTAACCTGTGCAATGAAAATTGCAGCCAGGGCTTCATACAAAGCTGTCCCATCCATGTTAATAGTTGCACCGACGGGCAGGACAAATCTCGTAATGCGTTTGTCTACTCCATTGTTCTCTTCCAAACACTTAAAAGTGATAGGCAAAGTGGCAGAACTGAAATCAGATGGGGAGAAAAAAACAAGATACCATTATCATGTATGTATGTATGTATGTATGTATGTATGTATGTATGTATGTACATACATACATACATACGTACAGAGAGAGAGTTTGTTCGTATAGTTAACCTTCAGACAATGCTCCAAATTTGAGGGAATCTGCATCCAATTTGGATTCCTGGATATATATTATAGAAAGACCATACAATACAGTTAGGTCATGTATGGTGCCTACACATTTTCAATGCCTTTCATTTCATTGATGTCTGTCTAACTTGGAGACAGTATTAGGCTAAAAGATATATCTCAATATAAATATTAATTTTCAGGATTAAGAATAATTCATATAAAAGAGATGTCCAATTAAAGTATTTATTGGAGTATATAGCCAAATAATACGATGTGTATCAAAATCTAGACACTGGCTTATACTGTTCTCTGAATGGTACATAGATTCAGATGAATGTTGCTACACACATATTGGAAGAACATGTTAGGGATAAATTAAAATCTAAAGTAGAGTTGAAGCATGACAGAAACCTGGGATAATGACAGAAATCTGAAATAATCACTTCTTCTCTCAATCATTTGCAATAAAAATACCTGTATATACTCATGGACTAGCCTATCCATGGATAAGCTCTCAGATTTTTAATCAAAATACTATGAAAAATGTTGCTTGTCCATAGTTAGTTGTGAAAACTGAAAATTTTGAGGGTCAGCCTTAATGTGGGTGGCACATATTTTATGGTATTTTAGTTAAAACTTGAAAAATCTGCTTACAGGCAGATGGGCTTACACTCTAGTATACAGTATATGGAATGCATAGCATTTTAAAAAAGTATGATATCTGTAGATAAGTCCCAAAGGTGCTTTTTCAAGACTCAACTGGAATTTCTGGTTTTTCTTTGAAGACATTTCACTTCTCATTCAAGAAGCTTCTTCAGATTTGATTCTTAGAGCTGAAGAAGCTTCTTGGATGAGAAGCGAAATGTCTTCAAAGAAAAATCAGGCAGTCCAGCTGCCTCTTGAAAAAGCACCTTTGGGACCAGGATGACTGAGAATTTCCATAGACATCTGTAAATAAGATGAACCCAATTTGGTGTGTGTATGTGTGTATTTTGGGGCCTATTATTCTTGGTTTAGGTCTATGATACAGGCAGTATATACCCAATAAAAACTCCTGTATCCCAAGCTACCTGATTGTGAAAACCTACCTTGAGGAAGTTCCCAAAGCTGTGATGAGAGCTTGCAATAATCCTCCAATAAAAACCCAGGGATTTTTCCGAGTAATGAAGAAGTAGAGAAGTGGGAGAACAACGATTGCATGGATGAGCAAACCAATGACAACAGTAACTGTATACATGGCTAGCTGGCCTCCAATCACACCCATATCTTCCATCTCAACAATTTTCCCAGCAATTAAAAACAAAATACCAAGTGGTGCGTACCTGGAAAAAAAGAAAGATAAAGACAGACAGAAAGAGTAAAGAGAGAGACAGAGAGAAAGATAAATTCATTGCTTTGTAACTATCCTATAAGTCTACTTGTGTGTAATGTATCTTTATTCTCTTGCACTTGGAAGTTCCTTGTTGCATTCTATATATATATATACAGAGATTGTGACCCTAAATATATTGTCCCAAGTATGTTTTTGCATATCATAATATCTGGAGATCCTTTGAATGAAAAGCAGTCTATGAACCAAAAGGTCTCTGGAAACGCAATAGAATTTATTTTTTAAATGAACTCTGCAAATTAGTGGCAAACAAAGGAGAATATAAAGATACCAATTCATTATGAGCAGATTTTAATTGTGGGTAGTATGTTTTATTCCAAAATATGTATATATATATTTTTAAAAAACTTTTAAATTTTTTTCATCACATTCCAGTTGGGTAAAATATTATTTTGGTGAAATAATGAATTCTGAAGCCAGTTACACAACAGCTTGTATAGTATGGATGTAATTCAGTCAATGAATACCGTACCGAATTAAACTAACTCTGCCCAAATATAGGAACTAGGCAGCTTGTTAGTGATACTAATTTTTTTTAAATCCAGAATTTATTTTAGCTTCATATTTCTGGTTTTATATTCCAATAGAGACCATCACACATTCCTAGTCTCTTAAGAATCCCTGTTTTTGCTTCCTGCTGTTATAATCGCTTTTATAATAATAATAATAATAATAATAATAATAATAATAATAATAATAATAATAATAATAATAATAATAATAATAATAAATAAATAAATAATAAATAAATAATAATAAATAATAATAAATAATAATAAATAATAATAAATAATAATAAATAATAATAAATAATAAATAATAATAAATAATAATAAATAATAAATAATAAATAATAAATAATAAATAATAAATAATAAATAATAAATAATAAATAATAAATAATAATAAATAATAAATAATAATAATAATTATTATTATTATTTTATTTGTAAACCGTTCTCTCTCCCCGAAGGGACTCGAGGCGGTGCACAGGGAATTAAAAATACATATATAAAATCAACAGACATTATAATACAATTTAAAATGAATTAAACCTGGACCCTACGCTAAAATCCCAGACTGTCTAAAACTAATACCCCTAAAAATCCCTAATAAAACAGTTTGAATATTCAGCTTGAGGTAGATGGGTCAATTAACCCAAGCTCGCCAGGCAGAAGAAGTGAGTTTTTAGTTTTTGACGGAAGGAGCGGAGGTCCGTAGTTGTTCTAATTTCGAGGGGAAGGTCGTTCCAGAGGGTCGGGCCCGCCACAGAGAAGGCCCTTCCCCTGAGCGTCGCCCGCTGGCATAGCCTAGTGGACGGCACCCGGAGAAGTCCCTCTCTGTGGGAGCGAATCAGCCGTAGGGATGTATGGGGCAGGATGCGATCCCGCAGATAGCTAGGTCCCTTTTGAAACAACTGTGTGAAGATTCTTCATTTCTTCCCTACTAATCACTCATCAAAACTGCATTCCTACCAGTGATGGGTTCCGGATCCCGTTGCAACCGGTACAGTGCAACAGGGCCCGGCGTCCACCACATGACCACATGCAACGTGCGTGCACGTGTATTTACCGTCTGCGGTGCTCCGCAAGACCTCTGCGACACTCCAGCTGCTTCCACATGTGTGGAAGCCCCAAAGAGCTCAAATACTGATAAGGAGCGCAGACGGGCAGGCGGGCCCTCCAGAGCACCGTACCTGAACGGTACCTTGTGCTCTTGGCAGACACTGGTACGCCCTTACTGGGGTGTACTGGTTCCTACGTACTGGTTCCTACTTACATTTTTCCCCATCTAGAGGCCTCCTGATTGTTTGGAATTCAAATCCCAGAATTCTTAGTCAGTGTAATCATGCGAATCAGGGAAGTCTAGGAAATGATCCGAGACTTCTTACTGGTTTATTGTTTTTAGTTTTTAATAATAATAATAATAATCATCATCATCATCTTTATTGTCATTGTAATAATATTACAATGAAATTGGTTTTATGGTTTTATTCATGAGTGTAAACTGCTCAGAATTTAATTTAAGATATACAGCTGCACAAATATTTTATACAAATTAAATCAATAAAATTAAGACATCAAGTACAGGAAGGCTGTTATCCTATACCCTTGGTTAAGTAGGCATCAATGGAATATTGTACATTCTTCTTCCTTCTTTTCCCTGAATATTTTTCCCTTCCCTTTCTCCATTATCTACCACTTAAAATACAGACCATCAGACTTTTGGGCTTTTAATACAATATCATGTAAAGTGATAGCCTTGTCATGATTAATAAGAGTAATTAAATAAGGGACCAATACGCCTCTGATTAAGTGGAAAGTTTTGTTGGGCACGGACTTTCTTCAGTTTTGCCAATATGGCTGGGAGTAAATTCAGTTTTGGAGGTGTGCAAGTATATTCATAATTTTGCTGAGGGAGCCGAGGTGGCACAGTGCTTGGAATGCAGCATTGCAGGCTACGTCAGCTGACTGCTTGCTGCAGTTTGGCAGTTCAAATCTCACCGTCTCAAGGTTGTCTCATCCTTCCATCCTTCCAAGGTGGGTAAAATGAGGACCCAGATTGTTGGGGCCAATATGCTTACTCTGTAATCCGCTTAGAGAGGGCTGTAAAAGCACTATGAAGTGGTATATAAGTCTAAGTGCTATTGCTATTTGCTAAATTATACTGTATATCTCCCAGAATCCTTTATATAGTTCTTAGGACAACTGAAAGTTTGTGTTCAGCAACATCTAAAATGTCATAGGTTCCCACCTCTCATTATCTGAGTCCAGTTAATGAGTTGGAGTGCAGCTAAAGTGACTCAGATTCATTTCCAGGTTTTTTTTGTTCAAAAATTATAGGAAGATGTCAGAAGTTATTGCTGAGGAACAAGCAGATCTATTTCACTAGATAATGCACCAGATCGGAATTCAGTACTTCCTGGAAAAAGGACTCTGAGTTGATTCCTGGATCATCCTTTCATTTCATATATATGGATCCTCTATGATCACAGAACAGGAAGAGGCAATCGAATCCATTTCCCTGCACATTGGAGGATACTTCTTTTTCTTTCCATTCAATTGTGTCCTATTCTTGGAGACTGTCTGGACAAGTCCTTGAAGATTTTTTGGCAAGGTTTTTCAGAGGTGATTTGCCATTGCCTCCTTCTTAGGACTGACTGCCCCAAGATCACCCTATTGACTTTGTGCTCAAAGCAGGACTACAAGTCATGATCTCCCAGTTTCTATCCTGGTACCTCAAACACTACACCAAACTGGCTCTCAAGATTCATTAGGTTAATGTAAAGATTCCCCTCAGACATATGTGCTAGTTGTTCCCGACCTAGGGGGTGATGCTCATCTCTGTTTCAAAGCTGAAGAGCCAGTGCTGTCCGAAGACATCTCTGTGGTCATGTGGCCGGCATGACTAAACACCAAAGGTGCACAGGACTCTCTTACCTTCCCACCAAAGGTGGTCCTTATTTTTCTACTTGCATTTTTACATGCTTTCGAACTGCTAGGTTGGCAGAAGCTGGGACAAGTAACAGGAGCTCACTCTGTTACATGGCACCAGGGATTCGAACCACCAATCTTTCAGATCAACAAGCTCAGTGTCTTAGCCACTGAGCTACCGTGTCCCCAAGATTAATTACATCTCCACAAATGTCTATAGCCTTTGTTTGAAAACCTCCTGGGAAGAAGAAACCGCTCCATGCAGTAACTTATTCCATTGATTGATGGTTGTTATTGTCAAGAAGTTCTTCCTAATGTCTGATCAGTATCCACCTCCTTGAATTTTCATCCCAGAAACTGTTAGAACAACCAAGAAGGAAGTTCAGCTTAGATCTCAAAGTAAAGAGGTGTGAGGGATCAAAACCAGATAATAGTAGGACAGTGAATTTAATACTTACCACATTATTAGAGCTACCAGCCGCATGATAGCCTCATTAAGGCTGTCAAAGAACTCTTTCAAGGCCCGACCTTGTTCCTTCATATTGCCAATCACTAATCCAAAACTAATGGAGAAGACAACCAATCCAAGTGCATTCACTCCGTTTACAGCCCCTGGTACAGGGATCATCTCCTTCTTCATCTGAGTTAGATTTTCCACAGCTTCTGTTACATTATTTATAATGCCAGCAAGGACCGACGTTTCGTTAGCATCATCATGTGTATGATGACGGACATGCTCTTCATAGTTTGTTTTGAACTGTTAATGATGGTCAGAAGGACAAATATTACACTCATGCGTTAGGAATTCTGTTAAGCTTTATTTCTAACTGCTCAAATGCAAATTATCAAAAGATTTGTCTGACCTCCCTGGATGAAGACAGAAATAATCTAAATAAGGGGGAGGGCCCTTGGTGCTCTCTGAGCTTGCTTGTTTTCTTGAAGACCTTTCATTATACAAACTAGGTAATATCATCAGTGCTAAGTAAGGAGTGCAGTTTGCTGTCAGTTTATATTCTGGTGGCTGGTCCTGTCAGTATTGGTGGGGTGATTTTAAGAAATTATTTGGTTGGGATTGATTAGTTGATTGTTGGTTTGCTATTGACCTTGGAGTTAATCTATGCTGATCTGGGTGCTGATTGCTGGTGGAGTGGTGCTTGGATCTTTTTGTTCCCTTTTTGGTTGGTTGATTGTCTTTTTTGCTTAGTCTATAGATCAATGATGGCAAACCTTTTAGGCACAGAGTGCCCAAACCAGAAGGTGCTTATGTGCGCATGCGTGCATGCACCAGAGCACAGGACACCTGATAACCAGCTGGCCAGCATGCATGCACACCTTGGAAACCCGACAACTAGCTGACTGAGCTGGGGCAACGGTGTGCGTGCCCATAGAGAGGGCTCTGCGTGCCACCTCTGGCATGCATGCCACAGGTTCGCCATGACGGCTATAGATGCTGTTAATGTCTATGTGTCTATTGATGACTAATTTGTCAAAGTGCCAGGTTTCTAGAAATTCCCCACCATTTTTGGACTTGGCTTGGTCTAGGAAGGTTACATGTTCCCAATTGAAACTATGGTTAAAATCTGTCTATATGTTGTGAAATTAAAGAATTTTCAATATGTTAATCTCTAATCTAAACACTGCTGGCTTCTAATATTATGATGTACTATTAATAATAATGACGCACTTGTCTTTTCTGCATCTATGGTTGCTGGAACATCAGCAATAACCATTGGAGTATTTTAATACTTTTGATAAGTCAGAGATCTGTGCAGACGAGCAACTGGGAAACCTAAACCTGGTTGGATCATGAGTGCAGATAATAAAACCTTTTGGAATCTTATCTTATAGAATCTGTAGGTGCTTCTCCCTGGGAGACAATGAATAACAATTCCCTGCATTATAAGCTTGGTCTTTGTGTAATTCCAATTGAATCTGAACATGTAATATACCCACATATAAGAAAGGATTCAATCATTTTTTACCTGTTTGAAGCAGGCTTCTACAAGATTTGGAGGAAACATGTTCCTGTAAAGAAGGAAAAAAATAGTATTTACCTATTAGCCATAATTTGTCATCCGATCAGGATCACGCTAAGGACTAACGCTCAATTTTTTTTTTCTTCAATATTCCTTTAAATATAAAGTACAATCCAAATCCACATTTTATGGGTTGGATAATTGGGTTGCTGGTAGCAGAAACCTGGTCAGTAGCAGTGTTTTCTGGCCTTGTACAGGCAGGGCCAGAAAACAATGGAAGAGCTTTGAGTCATTTGTCAGGTATCATCATGGTCTTAGTTGCTTCACTGCTTCAAAATCAGATTTACTTCTTTGTAAGCAAAGTGGCTCCTCAAATGATTTGCATACCCTGAATCAAATTATGCTATCCTCCTGTAATTGAAATTTCTCTCACCAGTTAAATCTCTCCCCAGCGCACATATTCAGAGAAGTGTTTCCTTCATTCAGAATATAATAAACAGTATAATAAATAAGAATACCAATGTTCTGATTTTTAAGATAGCCTCTCTCTGAATGTTGACTTGTATGCCCAATGTCAACCATCCCCAATGAAATTGGAATGAGACCTAAGACATACAGGAATATCTCCTTCTCCTTCTCCCTCCTCCTCCTCCTTCCCCCCGGCTTCTCATTATATTTATTTACTTTATTCATTAGACATGAAACTCAGCCAACTGAACATTTAAAAATGCATTACAAATACCATTGACTGGTACTAATGGTTGATACAGTTTGCTGCCAGCGTCCTAGGTATCAACCAAGTACCTTCTTAAAATATAAGATGTTCCAAGTAGCGCAGTTTTTTGCAGTTCCACTGGTATTATTGTAGGAAGCTGCAATTTGTTGATGTATCTTGTAAAATTCTTGGACATGGTGCCAAGTGCCCCGATGACAATGGGTGTCACTGTGACATGCTTCATACATAGCCGTGTAGTTTCGATGGCCAGGTCGCGATACTTCACTATTTTTTCCACTTCTTTTTCTTCGACTCTGGCATCTCCAGGAACAGCGATATCAATAAACTGTACACTTCGGCCCTCTGATATCTGGCGTGTTGTGCTCCAAATGATGATCCGTTTGTATTTGAAAGTCCCACAAGATCTTCACCTTCTCATTTTCGATAACTTTTTCCACTTTATGTTCCCATGACTTTCTGGATACAGGTAAATCATATTTTTTACATAATGACCAGTGGATTAATTTAGCAATTCGGTCGTGTCTACCTTTGTAATCAGTTTGTGTGATTTTGCTGCATTCACATATTAAATGTGAAACAGTTTCGACTTTATTATTGCAAAGTCGGCAGTTTGGGTTGTCAGTGGATTTTTGTATCTTCGCTTTCATGGCATTAGTTTGTAGTGCTTGTTCTTGAGCAGCCAGTATTAAACCTTCTGTTTCTTTCTTGGAAGTTCCCATCTTAAGCCATGTCCATGTCAAGTTGTCATCACATTTTCATATTATTATTCTGTGGTTAATCTTTGGTGAGATTCACAGACTTTGGGGCTGGTTGGTAGCTCAACAGCTCGAGTCCTAACCAAGGACCTAGGAACTGTTAAGGTAATGTCGGAGGATGTAAACTGTTCCAAGTAGGGTGGGTTTTTGTAGAATCAGAATGTTCAAGTCAGGTAAATTTAGAATTTCCTAATACTGAGGCAGCCCTTTAGGTATTGCTCCAAGGGCTTCAATTGCAATTGGAACAACACACAATTTATTTTTCCACAGTCACTCAACTTCAATTTGCAGGTTCCGGTACATCATCATCATCATCATCATCATCATCATCATCATCATCATCATCATCATCATCATCATCATCATCATTTTCCTTATATGTAGGAATTAGTAACGACTTTAATTGACATCAGAATGAGAAACTAACAAGAAAACAAATAAATTCACCCAATCTTGCTCTGCTTGATGGTGAGCTATACTTACTTTGTTTAAGTGTGCAAAGCTTTTGAAAACTGTGGCTCTCAGGTTTCCCAAAAATGTAAAGTACTGTATTTTTGGGAGTATAAGACGCACCGGAGTATAAGACACACCAAGATTTTGAAGAGGCAAATTAAAAAAAAAGTTTTTGCACTCTGCAGACATCCCAAAAATGGCCTGTTTTTCATGAAATGGGACCATTTTTTTTAAAGGGCATACATAACCTTTAGGAGGCTTGTAGAATGCTCCCTGGGGGCTGGGAAAGACACACAAAAAGCGTTTTTCATAAAAAAAAAAAAGGGCATGCATAGCCTTTAGAAGGTTACAGAGTGCTCCTGGGAACTGAGAGAAGGGGCAAAAACGAGCAAAAAACAGCCCATTTTTTTGCTCATTTTTGCCCTCCCCAGCCTCCAGGAGCACTCTAGAAGCCTCCTAAAGGCTATTCATAGCCATTTTTGCAAAGGGGGCAGAGTTTCAGGAGGCTAAAAATGCTGCATTCAATGTATAAGATGCACCCAGATTTGCACCCTCTTTTTTTTAGGGAAAAAGGTGCATCTCATACTCAGTAAAATACGGTACTGCCCACAGCCACAAAAGGTTGTTCAACTATGATCTGTGGCTATCTGGCTATTTTTGGGACTACGTTTCAGAATTATTTCCAAGCTTGGGAGGTCACCTTGATGTTCCATTGTATCACTCATTTCCTTAGCTTTTCATTATCACATGTGAAGTATCTTTTTTTTACTTAGTAAATAGCTTTTCTCCAGGAAGGCCCTCCTAAAATTCACACTAACTGTGTTGCAATAAGAGGCTGTGATCTAACACAATTGATGGAGCCAAGATGCAGAAAAATGCTGCCTACCTGATTAAGTCCAGAAAGGCATCTGCAGCTGTCACTTGGACAATCTTGCCTTCTCTGTGCATTTTTTCCTTTGACCCTTTCCCGGGATGGATGATGACTACCATGATTATCCCAATCAGGACAGCTATAATTGTGGTGCTCATGTAATACACCACGGCTCGGAGTCCCATTTTCCCTGAAGCTTTACTGTCCAAGGCAGCCACTCCTAACACAAAGGATGCACAAGGGGAAAGTTAGAGTCATACATCTCAGAAATTTAACCTTCTTTGCAGAAGAATGTCCTTCACTCTCAATGTTCTCTTTGTGTGATCCTTCTTCAAAGCTTTGTGAGGAACAATAAGACTGAAATTCTTTACAATTATACCCATAAAGGTAGTCCTTGCTTAACAATCAATCGCTTAGTGACTCTTTGAGGTTATGACCAACCTCTTCAGAGCTACTTATAACCCAATTCCGGAGTTCAAGTAGATACATACACACATACATCCTACAGTTACATGATCAAATTTGGGGTGCTTGGTAAGTGGATCACAGTTGTGGCTATTTGCAGCATTCTGCAATCATATTATTGATTTTTTGTGTTTTTTTCCTGTTTCAGGCATTTACTTCCAGTTTCCAGTTAAAAAAAGATGCCCATTAAAGAAAACAATGGTCCTTACTTAATGACTGCCAAAAAAGGTCATAAAATTGAGTGTGTTTATGTGGTGGCCCACTTAACGACCACCAAAACATACGAATGTCATTGTGAGCTCAATTACAGTCATATGTCAAGGACTAATTGTATAATGTTTTAAGGTTTTAACTTTTTTTTATGATTGTAAGTTGCCTAGAGTTGCCTTTAGGCAAGATGGAAGCATATATGTTTACGAAATAAACAAATAGGACTTTGAGAAGGCACCGAATATTTATCTACCTTACTGTGATCAATTCTAATATATTTCAATTTTAGCTATAGCAATTAATTCTACCTTTAGTATTTCGCATTTGACTATTCTCTACAAATATTGCCATTCTTTGCTGGAAATGGATTTCCTGTTTTAATTCTTTGATTCATATTCATTTATGTATTTCTTGCATTGATATGTTAAATAAAGGTAAAGGTTCCACTTGCATATATGTGCTAGTCATTCTCGACTCTGGGGGCGGTGCTCATCTCCATTTCAAAGCCAAGGAGCCAGCGCTGTCCGAAGACATCTCTGTGGTCATGTGGCCAGCATGACTAAATGCCAAAGGCGCATGGAACGCTGTTACCTTCCCACCAAAGGTGGTCCCTATTTTTCTACTTTCATTTTTACATGCTTTCAGACTGCTAGATTAGCAGAAGCTGAGACAGGTAACAGGAGCTCACTCCATTACATGGCGCTAGGGATTCGAACCGCCAAACTGCCGACCTTTCTGATCAACAAGTTCAGCGTCTTAGCCACTGAGCCACCGCGTCCCTTATTAATATGTTACCATTCTTTTAAATAATTAACAGAGGTGATCCTGGGCACACCCTCATTTTATTCTCAGAATAACCACCTTGTTAGATAGATGAATGGAATGGCTGCCCAATCCAATACACTAACTACTGTATCATATTGGCTAACATGTAAATGGCTACTCAGACAATTATGTGTGAGGGATGGTGCCCATGGAGGGGGTGATGGTGTGCTGGACTACAAAGAAACAGCAATTTCCAAAGAAGGAAGGAGCACATTCCAAAAAGGAGGATGAGACAAGAGGCAACACAACCTTGATGTCGGGGCCAAAACTAATAATCCTACATGGTGATTTTTCCAAGCTGAATTCTTTATTCTTGCACCTATAGACAAAATTTGCTAGATTGAGCACTCAACTATCTGCATCCACAATATATTCCACAATTTGAACTATTGGGAAGGGGATGTTTTCACCCTTTTTCTCTCAACCTGTAATATCTGAGCAATGTTGCTTATTTTTACTGCTCATCAGCAACTTGAGGACAAAATTCACCCCAGAGAGGTGGTAGTAACTTCTAAAGAGGGAATTCAATAGAATAGAATAGAATAGAATAGAATCCTATAGTATATATAAGATTGAGACCTAGGGAAGTGGTGTATGGATTTCTGTATAGTAGATTTGGGTGGGGAATAAACAGCGAAAGAGTGAACTTTGATTTTGGAAAACTGCAAACAGACTAAGGGTCCAGATGGATTTGAAAAGAAAAAGATTTTGGAATTAATTCAAAGAATGCTTCCTGTAGGAAAATGCTTAATAATTAAAATAATTATACAAATAGTAAATCAAATGAGTGACCCGGATAATTTCTCTATATTAGATATACAAAAGAGACTTGTTAAAGCTTTGCAGAATTCTGTGAGAAAGAACAAAGAAGAAAACAAAAAGAAATCAAGTTCTTAGGATGTTATTTGAAAAAAGATTGAGATTGTTAAATTAAAAGGAAGGAAAATAAAGTTGGGTTGTTAGATCAAGGTTAAAATAGACAGGTTAGCTCTGGTAACCCTTAATGGATACTGAAATGACAATATTTTAAGGATTTGTTTATAGATAAAAGATGGGAAGTGGAAATTTGCTGCATTTTAAAAGAAGGTGACAAGTTACTAACTGTATATAATTGTGATGAATGGGGCAGCCATTCCTCTCGCTCTCTCTATATATATATATTATTTATTTTTCTTTACTATATTCTTATTTTTATATTTTTCTTTTCTGCACTTTATATTTTTCATGTTTTTTAAATTTGTATTAGTTTTTATCTAACTGTAATTTTTAATAAAAACTACTATTAGAAATATAGCAATGTCTCACTAGCATGAGACATTGCTAGGGAAAGCTACTAAACAAATTGTAACTCACCTGGTTTTGTGGAAATTAAATATTAATGACAGTACAAGTGGCCTATATCCATTTTATGCATGTCATGTGCCTTCAGCTGTTACATCATTCTATCAAAATTCTATGTAATTTTCCCCCTCCAACTGCAAAGAAATCTTATTTGTTTTTACATGTTGTTACCCTGAACATTCATTTCGTTATAGGCACATTTTCTCAAAGTGTGGATTTTTGCTTCCACAATATACAAGTTCTATAAAGATTCATTGGTCTGAGAAATACCTAAAAAAAATGTGAATCAAATGATGCAGCTTAGCAAATGGCACAAACTGACAGGTAATTAAATTGTATCTGAAAAGGAATCCAGGGTGGAATTAAATTACTGGCTTTTAAATCAAAGAATAATAAATATAACCAAGGGATACCTATAGTGCTCCCTAACATTTCAACCCCGCAGCGAAAGCAGAAATGTGGTACATACATACAGGAAGAGCAGCTCTGTTACTGGGTGAGGATAGAAGTTAAAAATCTAACATATATGGTAGGCTTGAGATTAAGGGAGATTGTTTTGCCTACAGTAGGGATGCATAACTTTTCTAAGATTAAAACTTACGCGTCCACTGGTCTGATGGCGTTATCAAAGTGAGGAGAGCAGAGCTGCTCAGCTGCAAAGCAAGCTCCTCTCCTTTTGTACATGTGTACAATGTCACAACACATGTACAAAAAGAGGTGCTGCAGCATAATGCTGGTTTTATCTTTTGCAAACCTTGCCCCTCGCCTGTCTCTGCAAAGGGTATGCTAATAAAGAGTAGACAGCATTTTTAGGAAACAATACAATACAATAAAATACAATACAACACAATACAACAGCAGAGTTGGAAGGGACCTTGGAGGTCTTCCAGTCCAACCCCCTGCCTAGGCAGGAGCTCTATGCCATTTCAGACAAATGGCTACCCAACATCTTTTTAAAGACTTCCAGTGTTGAGGTATTCACAACTTCTGGAGGCAAGCTGTTCCACTGATTGATTGTTCTAACTATCAGGAAATTTCTCCTCAGTTCTAAGTTGCTCCTCTCCTGGATTAGTTTCCACCGATTGCTTCTTGTTCTGCCCTCAGGTGCTTCGGAGAATAGTTTGACTCCCTTTTCTTTGTGGCAGCCCCTGAGATATCAGAAGACTGCTATCATGTCTCCCGTACTCCTTCTTTTCATTAAATTAGACATACCGAGTTCCTGCAACCGTTCTTCATATGTTTTAGCCTCCAGTCCCCTAATCATCTTTGTTGCTCTTCTCTGCACTCTTTCTAGCGTCTCCACATCTTTTCTACATCGTGGCAAGATGCTGCATTATAGTTTGTTTTGAACTGTTTTTGCATTCTTGTTTGCTATTATATGCATGCACACTAGATTTGCGCAACTCATTGGATTTAGTTTCCAAAAGGTTCTCAGCATAAATATAACACCTCTGTCTAACTGCTTCATGCAAAGTATTGGTTGAATCGGAAGCATTGCAGTGTCCCAATGACAAGGGGTGGAATATAATTCTTATACGCTCCATGGCTTAGGACCTGGGTACCTACGAGATCGCCTTCTGCCACCGGGAGCCTCCCACCGGCCCGTATGCTCCCATAGAGAGGGTCTCCTCATGGTGCCGTCGGCTAGACAATGTCGACTGGCGACACCCAGGGGGAGAGCCTTCTCCGTGGGAGCACCTGCCCTCTGGAACGAATTGCCCCCGGAATTAAGAACTATCCCTGCCTTCCGCACCTTCCGCCGTGGTCTCAAAACCTTTCTCTTTCAACAAGCCGGGCTGGCATAAAACAGGATTTAAAAAATTTTAAATTTAAATTTTTAAATTTAAATTTTTAAATTTAAATTTTCATTATTTTAATCAGGGTTAGTTTGGGTTTTTTCCACGCTTCGGCTAATATTTTAATTATGTCTTTTAAAAGCTATCTTTTAACTTTTATATATTTGTTTTTATTTTGGCTCTACACCGCCCTGAGTCATTCGGGAGTAGAGCGGTATAAAAAACCAATAAACTAAACTAAACTAAACTAAAATAACTAAACTTAGTTACAGTAAAAGAAAACAAAAACAAAATGTACCCCTGATTAATCTAGTTGGGATGTTTTAGATACAAATAAAGCTAAATGAAGCTATCTTAGAGCGTGCCCATCATGGATGTAACTTGTGACAATTTTATGGCCTTTTCTGTGCCAGTTGTGATGCGAATGCTGTGGTTGTTAAGTGCACCCATGGTTTGATATGGGCAGGTTTTGCTGAAAACTGGAAGTAAATACTAGTTTTCGGTAAAACGGTCATAAAATATGATCATGTGATTGCGGGGTGCCACAAACAGCTGTCCCACTTGCTGAATGCCTGGAGTATCGTGGACAGAACCACTGGAACTTTGAATGTGGGTGTAAGTGCTGATCTGTTAAAGTCTGTCAAAACTTCAAATGATCCCTAAGTGGCTGGTCGTAACTCAAAGACTACCTGTATCTTGTAATTCAGTTCTTAGGGTAAGTCTGAGGAAGTAACTCGTCCACCTGTTCCTTTCCATTTCAGAATTTGCCACTTGTATCATGACCGCTCAACTGTACTCCATTCCCCAGATTTGGAAAACTACCTCTGACATCTTAGAGATTTATGGAAAGTATTTTCTTCAAGCTCAAAAGTAATTTTGTCTTTTGTTGTAACTTCTCACAGCCCTTGATGCTGATGCCAGGTTGCACAGTTGGAATAGCCTTCTCTTTTTCAGCCTTGGAAATTTTAAGATGGGGGTGGACTTCAACTGCCAGGATTCCCCGACCAGTCTTGCTAGCCAGAGACTTCTGGGAGCTAAAGTCCACCCATCTTAAAATTGCTGAGGTTGAGAAATACTGGAATAGCCTTGTCGAAACGCAAACACAGAGACCCACAGAAACCCCGAGGCCCTTCTTCTCAGAGCTGCCTCCCATTTCTCTACTCTCAACTTTGCAAGCACAAAGTAACACAATATTTCTAGATATCCAAGTCAGTGGCACATTTCCTGTTCTTCACATCTGCCAGAGTAGGAGCCTACTGTGTGGGCTGTTTAGATACCACTTTAACTCTTTGCATTATTCCATCTTTTCCTCATGATATTGGAATGCACCACACAATATGCTTTTTGAAGAGAAACTAAGGGAGTAATTTATCTTCTTTATGTGTGCTAAGCAGAGCAGGAGGTAAAGACTAGCAGGGATTCACAGCAAGCCATAGAACGGTGATTAGTAACAGCTGACAGCCTTGAACCGAGCTTCTTTCTCTTGGGTTGCCTCATTGTAATACCAGAGCACAAAGAACTAACTGTCCCAATGCCAAGAATCTGAAACGAAGGCTCACAGAAATAGCAGCCCAAAATTTTTCGGTAACTAAAGGCAGCCAATACCTGCTAGCTAGAGACCTGAAGAGACCATCCTTGGATGGCTGCGACACTTAAATTAACCTGCTCTCCTATAAAAGCATTTTCCCATATCATTAATTGGCTTAAAATGGCCTTTTCTGGTAGCTGGGCTATGAGTCGGGTGAGGATATGAAAGTAAATGATGTATAATCAAAGCCCATTAGCTTCTGAAAAAAAGGACTTTCACTTGATGATTTTGCTGGATTCCCTAATGTTGAAGTAACACAGTGAAACACAGTGATTTAATTAGAGGGAAGTCCATCAAAGTAACTTCCCAAGCCAACCAAACCTCTTGGAGCATAGCAAATTAGCAGGAAACCATTTTTTTTGGTCTGAGGTAATACATCTGCAACATTTTCCCAATCTGTTACAATAGTAATAGATTTAAATCTGCTTAAAAGATTAGCACGTTAACTTGGCTAGGAAACACCATTCCTTTCCCCCCAATTTATCCATCCACAGATATGGTAAATGCTCAGATGTTATAAAGTGTCTTTTATTTAAATAATGCTTTTCTTAATTGCTCAATACATATTAGCCCCCCAGTGGTTTCATAGGCAGGGCTAAACCATGGTTTATTAATGCTTTGTAACTATGCCACAACTGGCTGAATTCACATATTGTTCTAGGCCAGTGTTTCTCAAAATTTGGTAACTTTGTGATGTATGGACTTCAGCTTCAGGAATTTCCAAGCTAGCATGTCAAGTTTAAAATACACTGTTCTAAGCTAATATAAATAAAACATTGTTCCAGGTTGATAAGAAACAAGTATCAAAAACTTCTAAATTCATCAGAGTTAAGAAAAGGCCGCAGCTATTATTTTTAAAAAGTCTTTTTCTTCGGAACTCGTTTTAAAAATATTTACAAATATCCTCACCAACTCATATCTGGTTTTCTGACAACAGGAAAATGATAGCTAGTAGGCACTTTTCATTAGAGTTAGGATAAGAACAAACATTTTAACAAATATTATGCTCACTCTGATTGGCTATATAAATACTGACTTCCTGTCCCTCAGTTTATATAGTTTGGTGAGATAATCACATGCTCCTACAACTTTGGGAACATTCTAGTCACCGAGGGTAAGTATATTACTGATTTCTCACATTTGCATCATTTGAATGTGGTAGCAAAATGGAGAGCTTATTTTAGTTTACAAGCCAAGGTGAACCTATTCAAATGTTATTTATTATTCCTTCCTTCTTTCCAAATTTAAGGACAAAACGATCAACAGTGATGATGATAATGGCACAAGGAAGTTGGGAACAAGAATGTAAGGCAAGTGATGAGATGCATTCCTGAAAAACATGAGCCATGAAGCTATTCCTCTGTAAGAAGTCAAAGGGTTACAGGGTCAAATGCAAACCAGATCTCCAGGTTCACAGTTAGCCACTATATTTTGACCTGGAAACATAGGTCAGTGTTTATAGCCTTGGCGGAATTCCTGGCTTAAGGCAGCAGAATAAAAGTCAGACGAGGCAGCCAGACTGCATAGAGAAGGAGCGTCAAACTCAAGACCCAGGGTCCAGATCTGGCCCATGTGGTACTTAGATCTGGCCCACAGGGCCAGCATGGAAACAGCAAAGGACTGACCTGCAGTGGTTCTGTCAGCAAAAACAGGCTCCCGAGCTCTGTTTCAGCTGCTACAATCTCCTGCAACCATCTGCCAGTGAAAATGGATCTCCCAAGATCCATTTTCACTGGCAGAGGATTGCAGGAGGCCCTGGTGGCTGAAAATGGCGCTTGGGAGCCCGTTTTCGATGGCAGATTGCTGGGGCCACCACATGTGGCCCTGACAGGAGTGATGTCGAGCTGGCCACGCCCCCTGGCCACACACAACGTCTCCCTGAAGTCAAACACAACCCTGATGTGGCCCTCAATGAAATCAAGTTTGACACCCCTGGCATAGAGAAAGAGGTTTAAGCGCATAATGGTGCTCTTGCCTTCCTTTGAACAAGGAAGCAATGTCCTAAGCATGCCGTAAGTTCTCTGCTTCCTAAATGCATCCATGGCACCGAATGCAAGGCAGAAGACTAGGTTAAATAGGTTCTTGGCCTGATCCTACAAGACTCTGCCGATCTTAGGCTTCTAGAATGGAGAAGAAGGATGCTAAAAACCACTTACAGTGATTGGCTAATAAAACCACAGGAAGTGCCAGAGAAGGTGAATAACACCTTAAGTCTACTACAATGGGTACAATACTTTGAAATGAAGTGGCTAGAATTTATGAAGAAGCAGATGCAATAAAGTTCACGGTGGGAAATCTATTTGATGAAAAATGAATTACTCCGCAAGAGGCAAATATTGCCCTATAGCAGATGCTGGGCATAAGATTTGTGTGTGTGTGAGCCTTAGTGTGTTGTGTGAGCCCAACCTATGATTTAGTTCTAATGCTGCTCAACTCCATGTGATTCTGCTCTTTTAACGGACTTCTGAAGTTACCCATCATCTTAAACCACAATTTTTTAAATATGGTTTGCTCCATAAATCATAAGCAATTGGGGCCAGGATTGTATTAATCCATAAACTGACTCTGGGTGTGTTCATATACCATATATTTCATATCATATACGGAGTATAAGATGCTCCGGAGTATAAGACTCACCCAAATTTTCATCCTCTGGGGGGGGGGGGGGGGAAGGTGCATCTTATACTCCAGAAAATATAGTAGTTAAACCTCAAACATCAAAGATCTAGCAGTTATATTCACATAGTACACTAAGCTTGGTGCTAACCTTAAGTAGGGCTTTTTGGCTAAGTTTGTTAGCTATTGGATAAGTGTATAATTCAATGTACAGATAGTCTTCAACTTATGGCAACAATTGGGATGGAAATTTCCATCATAAGTTGGTATATTTGTAAGATGAGTTATCATCTTACAACTATTTTTACTGCTGTTAAACCAAACACCTCAGTTGTTAAGTGAATCATGTGATCCTTAGGCAAATTCGACTTTCCCAATTTATGTTTTTGTCAAAAACTGGGTGGGAAGGTTGCAAATGGTTATCACATGATTGCAGGATGGTTGCAACTGGTTGAGAATGTGAACTGATTGTCAAGTGCCCAATTGTGATCATGTGACAGTGGGGTGATGTGACATTTGTAAGTGCAAGGGGAGGTCATAAATTGCTTCTTCCAAGGCTGTCCTAATTTTTAACTATTGTTAAACAAATGATCATAAGTTGAGGATCACCTACACAGTGGTGGGTTTCTGCAGGCTCGCACCTACTCGCGAGAGCCGGTTGGTGAAATTTAGAGAACCGGTGAGAGGGGGTTCCACCGGCGTACCTGGAAGTAAATCTGGCCCGCCGCTGCCAGTGACCCAACGGGAAGGAAAGGAAAGGAAGAAAGGAAAGGAAGGAAGGAAGGAAGGAAGGAAGAAAGAAAGAAAGAAAGAAAGAAAGAAAGAAAGAAAGAAAGAAAGAAAGAAAGAAAGAAAGAAAGAAAGAAAGAAAGAAAGAAAGAAAGAAAGAAAGAAAGAAAGAAAGAAAGAAAGAAAGAAAGAATTTATCGTCACAATTGAGTCCAAAATTTTGGTTGCTAAGCAAGAGCGTTGTTAAATGAGTTTCACCACATTTTAAAAGGTGGCCACTCCCACCCTGTCACATGACTGCCAAGCCACGCCCACAAAATAGGCCACACCTACAGAGTAGGTTCTAAAAAATTTGAAACCCACCACTGCACCTATATTCACGGGTGGGATTCAGCCGGTTTGGGCAAACTGGATACTAATTTTACATCTGGTTCGCTGAACTGGTAGTTGCAAGGACTGGGTGCCACCCCCCCACCCCCTGCATCCCTCCCCTCCCAGGAGTCTCCACATGGTCCGTTTTGGATGCCAGGTTAAGTGTAGGGTCCATGTGGAGGCTGTGGGAGAGCGAAAAATGGACCTCCCAGAAGTTCTGGAAGTCTGGAAATGAGCCTGTTTTCGGCCTCTGGAGGACCTCTGGAGCTCGGGGGAGGCCTTTTCGCCCTCCCAGAGACTTGAGGGAAGCCTCCGAAGCCTGGGGAGAGTGAACCCCCCCCCCCCATGGTGCAGGAGGCTGAGTAGGGCACGCCTACCATGGCCACGCCCACCCAGCAACTGGGCAGAGAAGCAGTTGCTGAAATTTTTGAATCCCACCTCTGCCTGAATTGCACGAACCATCTAATGCTTAATAATTCAAAGAACCAGGTTCAGAGTGTGATTGAAAACAATCTCTCACACAGACTTTCTCCAGGATAAACACTATTTTTCCAATATCCAAGAAAGCTTCCTTCTTTCTCCAGCAGTTGCTTTAACTAGGATAATTATAAGTGACACAAAACAGATTCAGTTTTTACCACTCTACTCTACGTTATACCTGTAATTTTAACAACTTTAAAAAAACGAATTATTTTCAAATTCTGCCGGAGAACATTTTAGCCATGCTATATATCTCTCTCTCTCTCTCCTCTTAAATAATAAAGCATGGCCATGAGGATTGTACCCACCCTTCCTAAGAATTAAAAATGGTAAAAAACAATGGCTACCTGAACATTACGGCTTGTACGGAAAACATGCACAGTCTTAAAACAGCATTAGACTCTTTTCATCTAATGGGCTTGCAAAATCCAACAATATTATTATCATTACTTTAAAAGTAATCTTCCCTTTCATTTGTTTTTTTCCCCCTACTTTAAAAATCTCCAGTGTTTTACTGGCAGTTATACTCTCTCCTTCTTAGCTCACACGCCAGTGTTTTTCAGAACTGAAATGTGCATAAGTTACCCATCTGTGTTTGCGGAAGGGAGCAGTGGGAAATTCAGACATTACCAGCTGCTTTCAAATAATTCCAAGTTACCTTGGGGGTCCCATTGATAGAAGGTGGCCATAATATTAAACATCTTTCCCTATAAAACAGCACCCTGAGGCCAACTTCCAGTTTTCTGCAAGTATTCTCCGAGGGCACCTTCTACAGCTTTAGTTGTATAGGCATTTTTGTTGCAATATTGTAAGGAAATCCTTTGTAAAAAAAAAAAGCTGTAACTCAGAGGAATATGCAGGAGATACTGTAAATAATTATCCTAGTTAGAGCAGTTGTTGGAGAAGAAAGCTCTGTCTGCGATGTTGGGGAAATCGTGTTTACCTGAGAGATTCAGAGAATGGTGGATACCTCTAGAACACTATAGGAAGGCTGGGGGTTGCATAGGCTGGGCAGTTTTTCAGAAAGATGATATTTGGAAGAAGTAAGAGGAACAAAATATGACACGGCAGGTAGGAGGAGGCCCAAGCTTGTGTGAGACCTGGCAGGTTGGGAAGCAGGCCCAAGGCTGTGGGACCCAAAGGTCAAAGGTGAGACCCTGTTGAGTGGGAAGCTGTATAGGGAGGTCCTGGGAGCCCAGCAGAAGGCTTGTATTAAAATGTATGATACTTATTTATAGTTTTATTGTTTTGTAGTGAGTTTTAATGGACTGTCTGTAAGCTGCCTCGAACTGCCTCTGGTGAGATGGGCAGCCTAGAGGTCAAGTGAGTAAGTAAGCAAATAAATAATAAATAAATGAGCAAGCAAGCAAGCTAGGAGTATGAGTAGGTGAGACCCTGTTGAGTGGGAAGCTGTATAGGGAGGTCCTGGGAGCCCAGCAGAAGGCTTGTATTAAAATGTATGATACTTATTTATAGTTTTATTGTTTTGTAGTGAGTTTTAATGGACTGTCTGGAAGCTGCCTAGAGCTGCCTCTGGTGAGATGGGCAGCCTAGAGGTCAAGTGAGTAAGCAAGCAAATAAATAATACATAAATTAGCAAGCAAGCAAGCAAGCTAGGAGTATGCTGCAGTGTAAGCCGGGAATTTAAAATAGAGCATTGCCCGGCGCCAGGCCTCTCGTAACCTGAGGCACCCCATTCTCTGCTTAATGACCTGCACTGTCATTTAATGACTGCAACTGGGAGAATCAGGACTGCAGTCATTGAACAAGGCAACCTTGCTTATCAACTACAACCACAACAAGGGACTATCTGTAGTCATTCACCTTACAATTGTAATCAATTAATGAATAAATATTTTATCTCAGTTTTTTACTGAAGTTGTTGGAAACCGAATCTTTCAGCTTCTTTGTGCAAGCAAATATCCTCCCACAGAACTCTTATCCTTTCATTAAAAGAGCTTATTTTTGACCTAATAATCACGATCAAGAATTGATACGGGGGGCCAGGGAGGAGAGAAAGAAGATACAATAGCCAAAAGACTTAGATCAAAAAAATAACTTTGCCTTGATTTTTCTTGAACAATTTTGCATAATATTTCTATCTGGACTTTTTGTAAATGTCTGACAGCATGGAACGGAGAATTTAGGTAAATGTACTTGCTTTCATCTTGTAGTGGTATGGAAAATGTTTTCTATGTTAACTTTTTTATTGTGTATTTTGAGGTCTCGGAAGGTCCGACGACTCTAACGTGAATGCTCTCAAAATTTCTTTGTAACCATTACCCTATCCTGTTAAAAAATGTAAAACCAATAAAACTTTTTCAATATAAAAAAAGAATTGATACGTTACACCAGGGGTCTGCAAAGTTGGCTCTTTTAAGACTGGTGGACTTCAACTCCCAGAGTTCCCCAGCCAGCATAGCTGGCTGGGGAACTCTGGGAGTAAGTCCACCAGTCTTAAAAGAGCCAACTTTGCAGACCCCTGCGTTACACCATCACATTCTAGATTCTTTGACAGGCTTAGAGAATATCCTTAGATACTATTTTTTAAACAATACAGTACACATATACCCCCAAAGAGAAATGTTAAACTTGAATGACAGTAGTAAAACACAAAAAGAAATTAGAAAATAATTTACACCAGTACCTGTTACTAAGCTGGACACAATGAGAGGCAAAACCAACATTTGCAGCATTCTCATTAACAGTTCGCCAGGGAAGGAAAAATATTTCACTTCTCGGTAGCTGAAGTGATAGGATCGGAGAGAAAAGCCAAGGATGACACCTAAGAAAAAAAGAAACCATGGTGCTTTATTCCTCTGCAAGCATTATTTAAACACATAGATTTGGTACAGCTGTAACTGACAAGGACATTCATAGATCCGCTGAGGGAAGAACTACAAATTCTCACCAGTTTGATGTTGGCTGCAACTGAGCTTGTAGACTATGGGGTTTGCGAGGCAACAAAATATTCTCTGCTGAATTATCTAGCTCTCATGACTTCCAGAAAAGAAGTAAATAATCTAAAATTGATTTTCCTGAGGTATGAATGTGCTTGGACTTTGCACACTTAGGGCTTGCCCTGAAGAGAAATCCTCATATAAACTTTTATTTTATTCTGAAAAATTGATGTACAATCAATCTATTGATCATTGATTTATCATTGTACACATACTGTTTTCAGTAGTCTACTTTTCAACCAGAAAGTAGAATAACCCATGTACCTGAGATGGCGAACCTATGGCATGCGTGGCAGAGGTGGCACACAGAGTCCTCTCTGTGGGCACGCATGCTGTCACCAAATGCTCTTCTGGTTTACGGTGCGCGCCCACTAGCTGGTCTTCATGGGGCCTGAAAACAGCCCCCAAAACAGCCCAAAACCAGGCCATTTTCAGGCCATTTTTCAAGCCGTTTTTCGGACTGTTTTTGGGCCAGTTTTGGTGCCTTTTTCAGGCAGTTTGTGGCCCGAAAAATGCTGAAAACTGGCCTGAAAATGCCCCCAAAATGCCCCGAAAAGGCCCAAAAGATGGCCCAAAAACAGACATCCATGTGCAAGCTAGCTGGCGTTCTGGTCTCCAGCACTCCAGCGTGGGTACACGCATGCACGCGCGTACCAGTTTGGGCACTCGGTGCTGAAAATATTCACCATCACTACCATATACAGTACTAAAGGCACAGTCCCCTATGCTATTCAGAAGCCTCACCGAGGGCAATGAAGTTTATTCCCATCTAATTTGGAGAGAATTACAAATTCTGGATGTTACTCAATTCTGTTTGTGTTTTAGGAAGAAAAACAGTTCTTTCCATCCTTTCTTTTGATTGAAAATGAGGGAAGGGCCTTTGTAGGCCATTCATGGTTGTCCCTGCTTCCTTTCCATTGACCACAGGAGCAGTTGGTATGCAGCTCCTACAGTTCTGAATGAACGTACGGCCATTTTATTTTATACCCTTCAGCAGTTTAGCCAGGCCTAAACACAAAGGGGCCTTAAAAGAGCACATGTGAACTCATGCTTATCCTGAAATTACAAGTACCCTTCTTTTCACTATGAGTACAAGGAGTAACCCACACAAAAATGAGGACAAAAATGAAGCGGATGAGGTATCAGGCTGCAAACTGGGAGACCACGAGATCTTCTTAGGCATGAAGTCTTGCTGAGACTTAGACATGAAACCAGCTGGGCGGCTTTGGGCCAGACACCATCTCTCAGCCCAAGGAAAGCAATGGCAATGGCAAACTGTTGAGGTCCTCGACTTGCGACCGGTCCTTGAATTACGACAGGCTGCAAGTCTTCGACCTCAGCCTGAACAGCCAGGCAACAGCCAGTCGTGCCTGAGTGGCTAAGATGCGACTGGCTGAGCCTGGATTACCAGGCTGCCTGATTGGCTCCCTGCTTGACAGCTCCAATATAAATAGCTGTCAGGCAGGGAGTACCCTGTCTACCGCACTTTTGTTCTTTTCTATTACTGCATGTCTGTTTGAGTTTTTGTAAGCCAATAAACAGCTGTTTGTTTTATCCCACCTTCGTCGCCAGTGTTAGATTCTAACACTGGGAGACCACGAGATCTTCTTAGGCATGAAGTCTTGCTGAAACTTAGGCATGAAACCAGCTGGGCGGCTTTGGGCCAGACACCCTCTCTCAGCCCAAGGAAAGCAAGAGCAATGGCAAACCACTTTTGAAAAACTTTGCCAATAAAACTTCAAGGACTACTGTTCAATACTCAGAGCATGTGTGGGTATCTCAAACAGGCAGACAGTTATCTTTGCAATAACCTTTATTCACAACTGCAACAATATAACTAACATGGTGTCTTGACTCAACACTAACAGTAACAGTAATGGACAATGGGCTACAATTAATTTCCACCCTGTTTGAGGGGTTTCTAGCGACCCCAGGGATCCGCCATGCATTGATGTCGTCATTCCACCTGTCAGGTAATGGTTTGGCAGAACAGAGGGTTCGCATTTCTAAGGAAGCGTCAGTGAAAATGGGACCAGGGAATTGGCAGGAAAGGGTAGACTGGTTTTTATTGGTACAGCATGCAACCCCTTGCCCACAAACGAATAAAAGTCCAGCTGCTTATGGGAAGGCGCCTTAGGACTACATTGGATAGGCTGCACCCTAGCTATGCTCCGGAGAGGCCGTTAGATTCCCACGCCCTGACCAGGGAGTTTCCTGTGGGAAGCGCAGTTTACATAAGGAATTTTGCATAGCATCCTTTGTGGGTGCCTGGCAAGGTGGCGGCAGAAACGGACCTGGCTGGCTTCAGTACGCAGCAACTACTCTATGCAAGACATCAAACCACAAGATGAGCAGCATATAAATTTTATAAATGAATAAAGGCACACACAGACAAACACACAAACATTTCCATGCAGTTTCCATGCATTTCTCTCTGTGTTCTTGCAATTAAAATACCAATTTACCGATGAATTGGTTATTGGCTTTCATTTCATTAAAGGCACCATAAATACTATGCTTTGACAACAGAGCAACGATTGCAGGTGAAAAAAATAACAAGCAAGGCTGGTTGGAAATCAAAGGGGCTCCGTTATAGATTCTATGTAGAGACACCCCCTCCTCTACAAAGGTTTAAGTTTCCTAACAATTTGTGAGCCTATCTGTGGAACAAAGCCCACTAAGAAATCTCCCAAAGTTGTTCTGCAGGTTTTCTCCTGACTTTTTACAAAGGGGCGGGGGGAGAGAAAGTAAGCATTCCAAAAAAAGGCAGGGGGAGCACATATTTTTTAAAGAAGACAACGAAATTCTGATGCCCTGATTTTTTCAGAATGATACATTGAAAGAAACTGTCCAGATGTGCAGTCTAACCAAGGAAAAAAATGAAAAAGCTTGCAAGATGTAGCTCTATATAATCACCAAACCAAACCAAACACAAATTTTTGATTCTATTTTGTACATCTTCATGTTAAAAGGGAAATATAAATGCGGATTTCTGAAAGGCAACTCTGCTTTGTTACTAAATTGAATTAATAATTTAAATCTTTTGATTAGAAGACATGCAAAATAGCAATATATGGAATATACTGTTATTGCATGATATAAATCTATAGATCTCAATACCAATCTTAAGTAAGATAGGTTGCACTATAGCAGTATTTTTCAAACATAGCCATTTTAAGATATGTAAACTTCAACTCAATTGGTTGAGGAATTTTGGGAACTGAGATCCACACATCTTAAAATCGCCAAGTTTGGAAAAAACACCAATCTATGGCATTTGAATTTGGAACAAACTAATATTAATATCCAAAGCAAAAATGTCAAAAATTGCTTTCTTACTATTATTGGCAAGCCAAAATAAAGGAAAAAGAAATAAAATTACAATATTTCCATAAAAACAAATCTCACAATTGTACGCTTAAATAATTGTTTCTTGCCCAAATCACTCAACCAATATTGATCTGTCCATTATTATTGTGTATTCCCACAGTGTTAAAACCTTGGAATTTACCTATTATGGTTTGGTAATGTGTGAAACTATTATTTCTTGCTTAACAAATTGGGCTATTAAAAAAAAATCCTGCCTTAGCATTATAAAGTACTTCCCAAACTAGATAAATTATCCATATCTGGGTAAAAGTGATATTTTTTTTCTTTCGGTAACAAGACATTAACTATTACCCAATCACAATAGGGACATTGAAATTGACTTAAAGTGTTTTGACCACATTAGGTAAATAGGGCTTTTTTGTTAGCAATTTTGAGTATGAAAGGATCAAGATTGGGAAATTTTGGTCAAAGTAATATCCTTGTCTCTCAGAGAAAACCTGGAAGGTAAATCAAATCAAGAAACTGATCAAGAACTTTGTTTCTCTTAAACTAGACAAAAGGATATATGAGACTCTAATCAGACACAATTATATACATCCAGGGGTCTTTTTCAGTAAAGGTAGTCCTCAACTTCAACAGTTCATTTAGTGACCATTTGAAGTTACAACATCACTGAAAAAAGTGACTTATGACCATTTTTCATACTTATGACCATTGCAGCATCCTCATGGTCATGTGATTTATATTCAAATGCTTGACAACTGACTCGCATTTATGACGGTTGCAGTGCCTCGAGGTCATGGGATCCCCTTTTGCAACCTTCTGACGAGCAAACTCAATGGGGAAACCAGATTCCCTTAACCACCGTGTTACTAATTTCACAACTGTGGTGTTTGAGTTAACAAATGTGGCAAGAAAAGTCATAAAATGGGGCAAACCTCACTTAACAGATTTTTCACTAAGCCAACATAAATTTTTTGGGCTCAATTGCAGTTGTTAAGTCGAGGACTACCTACTGTCCTTCATGAGATTAAAAATGTATGAGCAGGACTTCCTTCCTGTTTCCCGGAGGCGACGAGTCTTGGACTCGTCCGCCGTTTTGTTTCTTTTACTGCCCCCAAAGGGGCAGGAAATTCCTTCCAAAGGAATCCTGCCGTACGGTCGGCTTGCTGGGATTCCCCCGTCCTGACAGCGGTCGGGGGGGGGGTCCTTGTCTTCGACCCAGGAGTGAGAGAACATGCTGCGGGGGGCCTGGTTCCCTTCGCTGACGGAGGATCGGAATGTTTAACGCTTCGAGAGAGGGCTGATTTGTCGGAGTCGGAGGCTTGGCTGAGACTCTAGGCTTCAAAGTGGATTGTGAGTGACTTTTTTTGCTTTTGCTTGCAACTTTTGCTTAACAAGGCGATGGAGGGGGGTGTTTTTGAAACCCTCCCTCGGAACCGAAGATAAGCGGCGTTTTGAATTTGCTTCTCCGGCTGGAGAACGCATAGAAACTTGCATTCAAATTTTTTCTAATGATGAGTTAAAGTCCTTCTGGAATGATTGTGGATACATTGAATCGAAGTCTGGCAACTAAGAAAAAATCTTTCACTTTGTTGATTCCCGGTGGCTCCCAGCTGGGCGGGGAAGATGGCGTTCCTTTGTTCTTCTGAGACACTAATTAAGGATGATTGCTGACATTCCCCTGTGAACGGGACTGCCTCTCCTTTCTTTTACCTATGATTGTTTTTAATTGAGATCCTTTCCCTGAAGTGCCTTCTTTCTGTTACATGATTGTTACAACTTGGATTCTCTCAGGACTTTGATTTGGTAACAACTACACCTTTGTTTATTGGACATTGCTCTTTCCTGCTCCGCTAACAACTCTCCAGCAGGCGCCATTTTACTGACACAGACATAAACTTTTCACCATGGCTTCAAAGAAGCAAACCCACCAGTCTAAAATTACTTCGGTGTTATCTGAAAAACCTGACGCAGATGCTAGACTAACAGCTGTCGAAGAAACTCTTGCAACCTTGGTGAGAGAAATTAAAGAAATGAGGAAGGATCAAGTCAGCTCTAAATTAGAACTTTTGGAGGTACAGAAGAAATTAATGGAAAATTCACAAAAGACTGATATGCTGGAGGTGGGGTTGGATGGGGCAAAGGGGGAGCTTAAAAGTATTAGTAATGAAATTGGTGATTTAACTGGTCATATGTCTAGGATGGATTTTGAAAGAATATCATATTTTTTAAGATTTCAGAACATTCCTGAGGAGAGTGGGGAAGATTTACCTGAATTAATGAGTACAATTTTAGCAGACTACCTACACAAACCTAAGGAGGAATTAAGGGGTGACATTGATTTGATATATAAAATAAATTCAGCATATGCCAGGATAAATGAAGTACCTAGAGAGATACATATTAAATTTGTTAGAAGGTCGACAAGGGAAAGGATATTGAGGGCACAGAGAGACAGTCCCCTGGTTTATCAACAGATAGAGATCGCTATCTTGAAACAGGTCCCGAAGAAGATTAGAGAGATAAGAAGGAAGTATTCCTTCTTGTCCAAAAGATTATTTAAAAAGGGGGTCTGGTTTAAGTGATGCCGGAGGGAATGTTGGTGTTTTGGGAAGGGGGAAGAGTAAGAATTAAAACAATTGCAGAGGCGCAAGCCTTTCTTGAAAAACACTCCTCAATCCTTGAGGATGAAACTGGGGGAGCAGAGGCGGCCTGGGCGCCAGGGAAAAGAAGATACAATTGCCAAAAGACTTAGATCTCAAAAATGACTTTATTTGATTATATTATAACTTTGTTTGGATGTTTAAACACGTTTGCTAGCATAGTTTTTTTCCTTTTATTATATTGTTATATTTGCATTTATTTCCACTTTGTAGTACAAATGTATGTTAAATGAACCATCTATTTTATGTATGAAGGCTCGGAGGGAGTCAACGACCTCGATGAAAAAGTTCTCAAAATGTCTTTACTCAACTTACCCTTTACCTTATTTGTAAAAAATTTATAAAACCCAATAAAACTTTTTTCATTAAAAAAAAATATGTATGAGCAGAAAATGTGCTATTTGCTGAGCTTTCCCCATCCACTTCATCTGCATTTTATCAGATATATCTTGGGAAAATGCCAAGGATTCTTTTGCTTATACTGTACAGCTGAAATCATTTGAGAGGCAAAAGGTGTGGAATTCCAGACTTGTGTTTCCCCTCTCCTGCCGCTATGAACTGGCTCCACTACCATCTACATCATGGAGGAGAAAATTTGATACAGCACCTTTGATAGCGCATAAAGCTGTTATGTCAGGCCTGGAAGACATCTTTTACAATAGGCCTTCAGGCCTGCCACATTGTCTGCTGTGGGAAAATGGGAGAGGGGATTATATGGAGTATGGTAGATATATAGTCTAAATCAGGGGTAGTCAACATTTTTATACCTACCACCCACTTTTGTATCTCTGTTAGTAGTAAAATTTTCTAACCGCCCACCGGTTCCACAGTAATGGTGATTTATAAAGTAGGGAAGTCAATTAAATTTAAAAAAGGAAAGTGCTTCAGTAATGGGCAAAACCCCTATTGCCCACCATTAAAGCTGGAACGCCCACTAGTGGGCGGTAGGGACCAGGTTGACTACCATTGGTCTAAATAACATTCCTTTCTCAGAGAGTCAAGGACATTTTGCCCTGCACCTGGGAGGCATTTCCGTTTTGGATGGTGTCTGATTGGATCATGTGATGGACATGTGGGTGCTGGGTAGGGTTTAGACTTTCATTTAGACTTTTATTTGGGTGGGGAAAACCTGGAAGCTTTCAGATTTGGGATTTCCCAGGTGTGCCAATAGGACATCTCTAATAAAATGGAACTTTGAGGAAACGTAAGCCTTGGAGTCTTCTTTTGTTGGGGGTGTTACTTGGAATCCTGACACTGTATCTGCTCAAAAAAAACTCTGCATGATTTAGAACTCTTGTGAGCCAGCTTGATGTACAGAGGTCAAGTGCTGAACTAGAGATCAGGAGATGTCGAGACTTTGGGGGGGAAATGCAAAGAGCAACTAAGATTATTAAAGTCCTGGAAACAAAAACGCATGAAGAACAGTTGCAGGATTTGGGTTTGGCTAGTCTAAAGAAAAAAAGAACTAAGGGTAACATGATACAGCATTCCAATATTTGAGAGGGGGCCACAAAGAGAAGGGGGCCAACTTATTTTTCCAAAGCACCAGAGGGTAGGACAAGAAACAATGGATGGAAACTAAACAAGGAGAGAAGCAACTTGGAATTAAGAAGAAACTTCCTAACAGAGAGAATAATTAACCAGTGGCACAGCTTGCTTTCAGACGTTGTGGGTGTTTCATCACTGAAGGTTTTTAATAAGGGGCTAAACAGTCACTTGTCTGAAATGTTATAGGACAGTGGTGGCTAACCTTTTCTAGACCAAGTTCCCAAAGAGTGTGCATGTGTGCACAAATGCACGTGCGCGCGCCCAAACCCTCAAAATGCAATGTGTGCGTTGTCTCCCCGCATGCGCCCTGTTGCCCTGTGCAGTCCCAGCACATGGGCCCCACCCCATGCATGAGTGGCAGACCATCTGGATGGTGGGAGGTGCACGCGCATGCACAGCAAAGCTGACCTGGGGCAATGGCTCACAGGCCCACAGAAAGGGCAGTGTGCCACCTCTGGAATGCAGGTCATAGGTTCACCATCAAGGTTATAGGGTCTCCTGCTTGGGCAAGGGACCCTATAACCAGAAGGCCTCCAAGGTCCCTTCCAGCTCTATTCTGAATGATTGATTGATTGATTGAATTAGATGTCTCTTGAGCATAGAAGCTGGCTGGGTAACTTTGGGCCAGTCCCTATTTCTCAAAGCCCAACCTGCATCATTGGATTGTTGTGAATGGTAAAATACAGGTAGTCCTTGACCTTCAACCATTTACTTATAAAATATTTTTGATTACCAATGATGCCCCAAAAGGTACTTATAATCCAGATTTGAAGTTCCAATGCGCCCCCACCCTCACCCATGGTCATGTGAATGCATATTGAGATCTCGGCAACTAGCCCACATTTATGGCAGTGTAGTATCCCACGGTCATGTAAGTGTGATATTATTCCTCCCATGATTAAAACTACTATTGATGTAGCCTAAAATTGCATTTGCATTTTTTGCAACCACATCTCAAGGGTAACTCATTTGGACATTTTTGCTAAAAATTGGTCTTTACTTCACAACTGCTGCTTCCACTTAATGGATGTTGCAAAAGAAGTTGTAAAATCAGGCACGTTTATGTGAATAATCTGCTGAATGACCAGCATGACTTACAACTCTAATTGTGGGCTCAATTGGTCTTGGTCCAAAAAGATTGGGACAAGGATCAAATAAATAAACTCCTATACAGTAATCCCTCGTTTTCCGCGGCTTCCTTTTCCGCGGCTTCAGTGCTTCGCGGGTTTTTCAATAGCAAAAAAATGCATCAGTAGGAGGCAAGCGCCCCCTAGTGCTTGCTTTAAACGATGTCCACCAGCTCAAGTTTCCGGTATAGATATACAGAATCCTACTTCGCGGTTTTCAGTTTCCGCGGAAGGGTCCGGTCCCGATTAGCCGCGAAAAACGAGGGATTACTGTATCACTGTTTAAATTACTAATTTAAATTTAACTGAATTAGGTTAACTAATCACTGATCTTCAACTCAGATCTTCTCCAGTTTGTAAGTTCTCTATATGGGGCTCCCCTTGAGGTGCACTCGAAGGTTACAGCTAGTCCAGAATGCGGCCGCGCGGGTGATTATGGGAGCCTCTAGGCATTCCCACATAACACCTCTCCTGTACGAGCTGCACTGGCTACCTGTGGCCTTTCGGGTGCGCTGCAAGGTGTTGATGACCATCTTCAAAGCGCTCCATGGCTCGGGGCCTAGTTATATGCGAGACCGCATACATCCCTTCGACCGATCCGCTCCCACAGAGCGGGCCTTCTCAGGTGCCGTCGGCCAGGCAATGCCGGTTGGCGACACCCAGGGGAAGGGCCTTCTCTGTGGCAGGCCCTACCCTCTGGAACGACCTGCCCCCCGAACTGCGCACCATCTCAGACCTCCGCCTCTTCCGCCAGCATCTTAAAACGCACCTTTTCCAACAAACTGGCCTAGCATAACCTCCCGTTTTTGACTGTTTTTAGATAGATTTTAATTAGGGGGATTTTATACTATTTTAGCACAGGGCATGGATTTAATAGCTTTTTAAAATTTGTATTTTTGTTATATATGTATTGTTTTAAATTTCCTGTGCGCCACCCTGGGTCCTTTTTGGAGAAAGTGCGGGATATAAATTTGAATAAAATAAAATTAAAATAAAAAATAAGCATTAATGAAATGAATTACTAGAAATATAACTGAAGTGAACAAGGCGAAAAATCATGGTGCTGTTCTCCTCTCATATGATTTTAACCTCATGAGAATACTTGGTGCCTTCTCAAAACAAAGATGTATTTGAGATGGGAAGTGAATGTTGAGAAAGCACCTTTGAGGCAACCATGCCCTGGATGACTGAGAATGTCTATAGACATTTGAATTGGGAAGTGAATAGAACCTTGAAGTAGTAAAGAATGTAGCAGGAGACCAAATGCTGTATATATTATAAGGTAATGGTAAAGGTTCCCCTCGCACGTATGTGCTACTCATTCCCAATTCTAGGGGGTGGTGCTCATCTCCCTTTCAAAGCTGAAGAGCCAGTGCTGTCCAAAGACATCTCCGTGGTCATGTGGCCGGCATGACTAAATGTTGAAGGCACACGTAATGCTGTAACCTTCTCACCAAAGGTGGTTCCTATTTTTCCACTTGCATTTTTACATGCTTTCGAACTGCTAGGTTGGCAGAAGCTGGGACAAGTAACAGGAGCTCACTCCATTATGGGGCACTAGGGATTCGAACCACCGAACTGTCAACCTTTCTGATCAACAGGTTCATAGCCTTAGGTGCTGGCCACTGTGTCCCTATGTGTATATTATATAAAAGATCAAAATATTTGTTTTTGGATCTTAGTATTCGATGCGTTGCCAGTGGAGAACAATAGGTGATGTATGGGTTTGTATTCAAAAGAATTATGTTATTGTCCCATTAATATCCAGCTAAGAATTTTTAGAAATGACTATGTCAAGCAGGCTTGAAATTAAATATTGAAAAAAACGAAGAATAACCTTCAATTGCTTCTTATGTTATTCTTGGATATTCTTGGATATTCCTGTCCTGTTTTCTCTTTCAGTCTTGTATTCATTGACTATTGGTCAAGGAGCCTGCGGCAGACTGGGAAAATTTATTTCTAGATAAGGTCTTCCAATATGTATGTACAAAGAAGCAAAGATAAATAATTCGACATGAAACAACTGAAAATTTGGAATTTAAGTTGAGATTTAAGTTGAGAAGAAGCTGAAGACAGCTAAGAATTTTAATGGCAACACAATAATAAGGCAATTATCTCTTATCACTGATAATGTCACAAATTGATATTTTCTAAGTTGCTATGACAACTAAAGTAACTTATTTTGGGAAAATCAGTGTGATGTGTCTATACATGTTTGTGTTTGAATATAAGTGTGTTTCTATCAATATGGCACCTCTACATTTTCCTTGAACATTTTCCTCTTACCAAAAGCTAAAGCCACAAAATCAAAGAATAGTCCTCAAACTTTAATTTCAATTACATCAAATCTTAATTAGATCTAAAGACTATGAGACAATACTGCTGCTTTTAACTTGGTTAAATGAGAAACACATGTAAATAAAAAGACTGGTATGTCAATTTGCACATTCTAGAGGTCAATTATTCACATATTGATCCACATTTCTACAAATGTGTACGCTTGACTATACATCCATTCAGTATCTCAGAAACTTACAGTCTATTGTCTTACCTGGCAACCTTTTTTCTATTCAACAACTATTCACATGTTTGCAAGACAAAATCAAAGAATTAATGGACTTTTTAAAAGAAGTATGAGGTCTATTACTTACAATTCCCTTTGTAATCAGTGGTATTTGCAGATACCTGGTCTTCTCTAGCTGATAAACCAACATTAACTTATCTGCAAAGTAAGACATAAAATTGCATTGGTTGCACTTTGGATGACCTCTGCTGGGATGAGTAGGATGAGAGTAGTGTGTATGTTGATGATATTCTCTTTTTATATATCCACTCTAGATCAACTAATGCTGATTAGTATATGTTTAAAGTGGCAATAAAGTTTCTACTCTACTCTACTCTACTCTACTCTACTCTACTCTACTCTACTCTACTCTACTCTACTCTACTCTACTCTACTCTATTTTAATACACTGCTTGCCTGATACAGATTTCATGGCAAATCATGAACCAAAAGTAATGGGGCTGCAATCCATCTTTTTACAATCAGTTTAATTCTCCTTACAATGTTACCATGGAAAACATACTTTTTAAATACTAGAATCACACAAATAAAAACGAGAAGAGATAACATCAGTGAACTTCCATTAAGGTCATCCAGGAGCTTTTCATGGACCAACAAGAAAAGTAAGAAAGTAAGAACATAGGGACAACTGATTATGCCAAAGGATCATCTCATCTTAAAACTAGCAAGAAGTTCTCGAACAACAACACATACAAACACAGAGTATTGTTTTCCGCTGTTGGAGTAATGGGAAAACATTTTTGGACCACCAGCCACACTAGATCTTTATATAGCATGCCAAGACCACTCTTTTTGAAACAAACAAACAAAGCACACACACATACAACCCAACAAAATCCTTCCAAAACCTAATCTCACTTAACCAATTCAAAAGTTTAACTTGTCGAAGAACTAAAACTTATTGAATTCCACTTCAATTTCAGTTACAGTTGGGGGATGGGTCAGGAGCACATTATTAGATATTGAGAAATATGTTACACATGAATAAAAACATAGGATTGTGCAGGAGTTTGGATTCAATTTTGAAAAGTTGCTTTGGAGATCTCTCTCTCTCTCTCTCATTCTCTCTCTCTCTCTCTCTCCCCCCCCTCCGCCCCTTCACACCACACACACACAAATGCACATAAACATATGCACATACTAAACACTGGCAATATTTTCAATATTCATAGACAGCAGTATTTGAAAAACCTGCTCCCCATGCACTCTCTAATGTCAGTTCTGATCTTTGTGAGGTGGCTGTTCTATCAAGCATCATGTTGTTCCCATGAAAAAATGTTCAACAACCCTTTCACTGTGATTTTAATGAATGTTATCAAACAAAGCTATTTTTAATATACATACATACATATACAATAGCAGAGTTGGAAGGGATCTCGGAGGTCTTCTAATCCAACCCCTGCCTAGGCAGGAAGCCCAATACCATTTCAGACAAATTGCTATCCAACATCTTAAAGACTTCCAGTGTTTTGGAATTCACAACTTCTGGAGGCAAGTTGTTCCATTGATTAATTGTTCTAACTGTCAGGAAATTTCTCCTCAGTTCTAAGTTGCTTCTCTCCTTGATTAGTTTCCACCCTTTGCTTCTTGTCCTGTCCTCAGGTTCTTTGGAGAATAGATTGACTCCCTCTTCTTTGTGGTAACCCCTGAGATTTTGGAACACTGCTATCATGTCTCCCCTAGTCTTTCTTTTCATTAAACTAGACATACGCAGTTCCTGCAACAGTTCTTCATATGTTTTAGTCTCCAGTCCACTAATCATCTTTATTGCTCTTCTTTGCACTCTTTACAGAGTCTCCACGTCTTTTCTACATCTTGACGACCAAAACTGAATGCAGTATTCCAAGTGTGGCCTTACCAAGGCATTGTAAAGTGGTATTAACACTTCTCGTGATCTTGATTCTATCCCTCTGTTTATGTAGCCTAAAACTGTGTTGGCTTTTTTGGCAGCTGCTGCACACTGCTAGCTCATATTTAAATGGTTGTCCACTAGGACTTCAAGATCCCTCTCACAGTTACTACTATTGAGCAAGGTACCACCTATACTGTACCTGTACATTTTGTTTTTCTTGCCTAAATGTAGAACTTTACTCTTTTCCCCATTGAATTTCATTTTATTAGATAGTGCCCAATGTTCAAGTTTGTCAAGATCCTTCTGTATCTTAAGTCTATCTTCTGGAGTGTTGGCTATTCCTGCCAACTTGGTGTCATCTGCAAATTTGATGACTTCCCCATTTATTCCCTCATCCAAATCATTGATGAAGAAGTTGAAGAGTACTGGGCCTAAAACAGAGCCTTGGGGGACTACACTGCATACTTCCCTCCATGTAGATGCAGTTCCATTGAGGACTACACGTTGAGTGCAGTTGGTCAGCCAGTTACGAATCCATCTGGTGATGATGCTGTCTAACCCACATTCTTCTACTTTATCCTGTAGTAGGTTATGGTCTACCTTATCTACCTTAACTAATCAAGGAGAGAAGCAACTTAGAACTAAGGAGAAATTTCCTGACAGTTAGAACAATTAACTTCTGGAACAGCTTGCCTCCAGAAGTTGTGAATGCCCCAACCCTGGAAGTCTTTAAGAAGATGTTAGATAGCCATTTGTCTGAAATGGTATAAGGTTCCTGCCCACGCAGGGGGTTGGACTAGAAGACCTACAAGGTCCCTTCCAACTCTGCTATTGTATTATTGTATTATTGTATTATCAAATGCCTTACTGAAGTCCAAATAAACTATATCGATGGCATTCTAGGATTCAAAATTTTTACTAACCAGTCCTGTGGGCGTGGCTTGGTGGGTGTGGCTTGGTGGGCTTGGAAGGTTACTGTAAAATCCCCATTCCCTTCCCACTCCAGAGGAAGGTTACTGCAAAATCCCCATTCCCTCCCAATCAGTTGGGACTCGGAAGGCAGAGAATAGATGGGGCGGGGCCAGTCAGAGGTGGTGTTTACCAGTTCTCCGATCTACTCAAAATTTCCACTACTGGTTCTCCAGAATATGCCCTTCATAATGGTCTAAACTTCAATTATATGTGCCTTGTTTCCCCAGTCAAATATAATCACAGAATTGGTAGGAGAGATTTAGACACTGAGTTTATATAGTGTATCTGGTTTGGACAGGAGTCCAAAGAAAGAATCCAAGACAGTTGACTAAAAACTTGAATAAAAATTTGCTAGTTGAAGACTGCCATTATATATTGCCTCATCTTCTTCCCCCAAGACTAAATATTCCCAGTTCTTTCAACCTCTTTCCATACAAAATAGTCCCTTCTCCTCTGAATATCTTTGTTACCTTTCTCTGAACTAGTTCCAGTTTTAGTTTGTTTGAAACCTTTCTAACATGCAATGCTTCGAAACAACACAAGAATGTGATGTCCCAAAGGTGCTTTTTTCAAAAGGCAACTGGACTTTGTTTTTCTGAACTGAAGAAGATACTTGGATGAGAAGCAAAAGGTCTTCAAGGAAAAACAACGCCCAGTTGCCTTTTGAAAAAAGCACCTTTGGGACAACCATGACCTGGATGACCGAGAATCTCTATAGACAGTGAGAATGTGATATTATTTATTACTGATTAGAAACTACTATTAATATAGCCTAAAATCACATTTACATTTGTTTGCAACCACATCTCAAGGGTGACTCATTTTGGTCTTTTTATCCACTCAGTGCAAGACTATTTCTGCATGTACTATTGCTAATATTGGTATTTTACCATGCTATATCTGTGCAGTTACATATTCCCTATTGGAATAATTTTACATTGATCATGTTTAAGTTTACTTTATTATTTTCATCTAATATCTTTATCAAGATTATCTTGACTTTTATTTATTTCTTCAAGGTTATTAGTTATTAGTTATCTATTCCAATGGTGTATTTTCTTTTGATCTAATAAAATTAATATTCTCTCCATCTTCTCATCCAAGTCATTAATAAAACTATTGATGAGTAGAGGATGATGACCGAACCTTGAGATATCTCAATACTTCTCTATGGTTTCATACTCTGAAAATGATTTTCGAGAATATAGTTTTTGACAGTACTCAATTATCATATCAGCTAGCTCACACTTGAATAGCTTGGTAAGAAAAATGTACAAAATGTTTTGTTGGACTTAAAATATAATAGGTCCATAATGTCTTAGCATTCCACTGAGTGTGATTCTAGTGTTATCCTCTGCAGCATTTCTCATTTGATGAGAAATCTAAATTTCATACAGTATTTTATATTTAACAACATTTGTGCTTATCTTATAATACTGTAGTTCTCTGACAGTACAATAGGCCAAGTTGATGTTTCCCCAATTATTCATTATTACAATAAACCATAATCTGTATCAGGGGCTTCATTGAGGCCCAGATCAGGGTTGTGTTTGACCTGGGGGGGGGGAGAGGGCATGGCCAGCATGACATCACTTGTGTTGGGGGGCACTTGTGGTGGCCCACTCTGCCAGCGAAAACAGGCTCCTGAGCTCTGTTTTCGGCTGTGACAGCCTCCTGCAACCTTCTGCCAGCGAAAACAGAGCTCGGAAGGGCCAAGTGCAGCCCTCACAAACTCCATTTTCCCTGGCAGAAGCACCGTGAGCCAGTCCTTTGCTATTTCCAGGGCAGCCCAGATGTAAGCACCCCACAGGCTGGATCTAGCCCTAGAGTTTGGCACCCCTAATCTATATAAACAACTGGTATGCAGTCACTCTACCCCACATTCTGCAAAGGTAGTTATTAAACTAAGGTACATCACTTACTGTACTGTAGTTTCTTATGTTGTGGTAAGCCTACAACTCAGATAAACACTTGCAAACAAGAAATAGAAATCAGCTTGGAGATGTGGGCTTGTTACTATTTCACCACAGTTCGGATGTGAAATTCTAGTTGTCCTATTACCAAATCCTAGCCTGATGGCTGGTCACAAAACAAAAAACTTGGCTGTATATGAATTGCATCCTGATTTCATTAAGCCAGAATTTTTAGTTTATAGGGACATATGCCGTACAATATTTTTCCTCTTTGGTTACAAAACAAACAAAAGAGAGAGGGAGAAAATCCAGATACCAATTTAAAACAAAAAAGCATTTGGGATCCTTTCCTTTCTCTCCAAGGCCTGCTTCCCTCCCACAAGGTTGGTTGCAACCAACTACCTTCAGCATATTATTTTTAAATTTTTGTTAAATTACTAATTCAGGGTCAAAAGTCTATCTTGCAACTCAGCCTTCAAATTATAAATCCAAACAACAACAAAATCCATATTTCAGTAACATGTTTGTGGAACAACGGCATAAATATTTACTTTTTCGCTGGTGAGGTTACCGAGTGAATGAAAGAAATATCTACAAAGAAATATCTAAGTTCCCAGATCACCTGAAACCTAGCAAACATGAAAGTAAACATGGTAACATGACATAACATTATTTCACTTACCCAAGAACCCTGGTGTAACACATCCATTACACCATGGATTCCATGCATGTGAAATCATTTTCAACCTTACTTGTATACGTAGTGGTTGGTTATGCTCGTCATATTGTCAGATGACAGTAATTCCCATTACCCTCAGCAAGGAAAATACAAAGCAAAGAATGGATAAGAGGTGCTGCAATTGTTCCTCCAAATGAGGTCTTAGCTCTTCAAAAAGTACAGATGCTTTTCATTCAAGGGAAACTATAGTTCAGGGATGTCAATCTCAAGGGCCAGGGGCTGGATTTGGCCTATGAGGTGCTTAGATTTGGCCCCCTGGGCCACCCTGGAAACAGCAAAGGACTGACTCGCTGTGCTTCTGCCAGCAAGAATAGTCTCCTGGGGTCTGTTTTGGGCTGTGACGGCTTCCTGCAACCCTCTGCCAGAGAAAATGGAGCTCGGGAGGACATTTTCTCTCGCGGAGGGTTGCAGGAAGCCGTCACAGCTGAAAATGGAGCGCATGAAAGAGCACTTGGGCCACCATGGATGTCCCCCAACATGAGTGACGTCAAGCTGGCTACATCCACCCTGGCCACACCCATCCTGGCCCTCCAAGGTCAAACACAACCGTGATGTGTCCTTCAATGAAATCGATTTTGATACCACTGCTCTATATATATCTAGATAGAGCATATCTATATACCGTATTTTTCGGAGTATAAGACGCACCTTTTTCCCTCAAAAAAGAGGCTGAAAATCTAGGTGCATCTTATACACTGAATACAGCATATGTTTGCCTCCTGAAACCCCGCTCCTTCACCAAAATGGCCGTGCATAGCTTGTACGAAGATTTCAGAGAGCTCCTAGGGGCTGGGGAGGGCAGAAATGAGCAAAAATAAGCCGTTTTTTGCTCAATTTTGCCCCCCCAACCCCCAGGTGCTCTCTATAAGCTTCGTAATGCCTCTTTTTTGATGTTTTTTGCTTGTTCCCCTCCCCACAGGAACATTCTATAGGTCTCCTAAGGACTATTCATGCCTTTTTTGGAAAAAAAACCAAATGGGCCCGTTTTTGTGAAAAACGAGCCGTTTTTGGAAGGTTTGCAGAGTGCAAAAACCTTTTTTTAAATTTGCCTCTTCAAAACCTTGGTGCATCTTATACTCGGGTGCATCTTATACTCCAAAAATTACGGTAGCTTCTTTGACATTAAGGCAAGGTCTTTATTGATTGATTGATTTCGAATTTGGTTTCAACTTCCCAATGTAGCTTAAAACACTAATTTTCCTTTGGTTTCCCATCCCAATTACATCTGATCTTTGTTAATTTTTGGAGTTTTTAGAGTTCTGAAAGGGAAAGCAGATAATCTGAAAACACAGGGCTAAAATGACCATACTCCAATGCATAGATGTTTACCCCTATTGATCAGGCAAGACAATACTGGACGTTAGGTTGGGCGCACAGGAAGAAGCTAAACAGAGAAGAAACAGACAGGAATTGGAGTCACAGAGGATAATGTATATCCCTTGGGAAAGAAAACTAGCTTCCAGGATAGGTATTTATATAATACTAGGAATTAAGAACAAACTCATTATCTGAAGAATTTTCCAATGGATGAATGTAAGCAGGAACAATTTTTTGAGGTATAATGTGATGGGCGCTTCCATAAACGTTTGCCATGATTGATAATCTCACTCACAAAAGTTCTATTTACTAGAAGGCAACTAATGATGTTGATTCCCTTCAAATTCTCTGGTTCCAACTCCTCAGGATACACTGGTTACACTACTTGGTCTTTGTTTTTCTTGGGAAAGTGGCACATTTCCAAAGGAAGACTTGGGCTGCAGCCATTTACTAGACCAGAAGGAGGTCAATTTTTCTAAACAAATGCTTTGAGGGCAGAGAGAATAAAAGTACAGGCTACATCCACTTAGATTTGGTGTTTCCAATCCAAGTTGGTCTTCTAAATTTTCCTCTAAAAAAGATTTTAAAAGGAAGAACAACCGTGCAATCTCTATCACACCACTCACCTTTTAGCTATTTGAGAATTGAAGTTGCCATTAAAAATGTCGTCGTGCCTGCTGCCCCGTCATTTGATTTAATTTCTGAGACTCCAGATATTACAACTTTGAATGGAAAAAGTGGTTCAGAGCAGCTGAGATATGCTGCCTTAAACAGTAGAAGACAGAAAGTTTGGAGCAATCAGAAAATAGTGAAGATTACATTAAATCTATCTTCTTCTTCTTTTTCTTATCTTATATATCCATGATGGCGAACCTGTGGCACGGGCAGCCATTTCTGAGGGCACACGAGGCGCCCTGTCAGCTCCAGCGCACATGAGCGTCCTGGCGAGCTGATTTTCGGCCTTGGTTTTCAGCCATTTTTTGCCCTCCTGAAGCCTCCAGAGGGAGAAAAATGGCCCAACGGGCAACCTAGAAGTCAATTCCCGAACTTCCGGTTTGTGTGTTGGGCCTTTTTTTGCCCTCCCCAGGATCCTAGAAAGCTTCTGGAGCCTTGGGAGGGTGAAAAATGGACTTACCGGGCTCACGGGAAGTCAGAAAACGGGTTGTTTCCAGCCTCTGGGGGAGACCATTTTTGCCCTCCCCAGGCTCCAAAAAAGCCGTGTGTACATGCACTGGACAGCAGGGGGTGTCACACATGTATTCTCAGGGGAATGGCATGGGAGGCATTAAATTATGGGGTGGGCACATGAGCATGCACAATAGCACGAGCGTGTGAGCTTTAGGCACTCGAGGCAAAAAAGGTTCACCATCACTGTTATATATTATTTATATTTTATTTTATACTAGCTATACCCGGCCATGCATTGCTGTGGCCCAGTCTGGTTAAATGGCCAACCAATCTGTGTGTAGATCTACACCTGCACACATACACACAACCACCATATAACCCATAACCCACCTACCTACTGTATTTCTCCCTCTCTATCTATCCCTATACCTACCTACCTACTGTATTTCTTCCTTTCTCCCTCTATTTACCTACCTACCTACTGTATTTCCCCCTCTCTATCCCTCTACCTACCTACCTACTGTATTTCTCCCTCTCTCTCTATTTCTCTACCTACCTACTGTATTTCTCCCTATCTATCTATACACCTACCTACCTACCTACCTACTGTATTTCTCCCTCTCTATCTATCCCCCTATCTACCTACCTGCCTACCTACTGTATTTCTCCCTCTCTAACTATCCCTCTACCTACCTACCTACTGTATTTCTTCCTTTCTCCCTCTACCTACCTACCTACCTACCTACCTACCTACCTACCTACCTACCTACCTACCTACTGTATTTCTCCCTCTCTATCTATCCCTCTACCTACCTACTGTATTTCTATCTATCTATCTATCTATCTATCTATCTATCTATCTATCTATCTATCTATCTATCTATCTATCTACCTACCTACCTACCTACCTACCTACCTACCTACCTACCTACCATATTTCTTCCTTTCTCCCTCTACCTACCTATCTACCTACCTACCTACCTACTGTATTTCTCCCTCTCTATCTATCACCCTACCTATCTACCTACCTACCTACCTTATTTCTCCCTCTCTATCTATCCCTCTATTTACCTACCTACTGTAATACAATAATACAATCGCAGAGTTGGAAGGGACCTTGGAGGTCATCTAGTCCAACTGCCTGCCTAGGCAGGAAGCCCTATACCCATGATGGCGAACCTATGGCACGGGTGCCACAGGTGGCATATGGAACCATTTCTTAGGGCATGCAAGGCATTGCCCTGTCAGCTTCAGTGTGTATGTGTGCCCTGGCCAGCTGGTTTTGAGGCTGTTTTTTGCCCTCTGGAGGTGGGGGAAGGCTCTTTTCACCCTCCCCAGGCTCCTATAAAGCCTCTGGAGCCTGGGGAGGACGTAAAAAGCATGCCAAATGCAAGGGGTCATGCACATAGCATTATGGATGTGGCACACCTGTGCACATTGCCCCTGCACTCCCCCTGCTTTTGGCACACGAGCCAAAAAAGGTTAGCCATCACTCCCTAAACCATTTCAGACAAATGGCTATCCAACATCTTCTTAAAGACTTGCAGTGTTGGGGCATTCACAACTTCTGGAGGCAACTTCTGTTCCACTGGTTCTAACTGTCAGGAAATTCCTCCTCAGTTCTAAGTTGCTTCTCTCCTTGATTAGTTTCCACCCATTGCTTCTTGTTCTGCCCTCAGGTGCTTTGGAGAATAGCTTGACTTCCTCTTCTTTGTGGCAATCCCTGAGATATTGGAAAGCTGCTATCATGTCTCCCCTAGTCCTTCTTTTATTAAACTGTATTTCTCCCCCCCCCCTCTCTCTATGGGCCACCTGGGAGTTTGCTATCCCAGTGCCTTTTTGGCCCTCAGAGGCCTCCATATGAGGCCTCTTCCAACACTGACAGTTGAAAAGCAGTCTGATGGGCGGGGCTACAGGGAGGTGAAAACCTGATCAGTGGGTACATTTTACATTTGTGTACCTTGCACATGACACACATGTGCTAGGCACAAAATGAGTAGGTATTCTATTATCAGAAGTCCTTGTGAACATTGTGTCAAAATTTGAGGTAAATCGGTCCAGTAGTTTTTGAGATTAGTGGATTCGTACAAACTATTTTACATTTTTATTTATATAGATATTATTATATTATTATACTGTACTATTACATATTATATTATTACCGTATTTTTGGAGTATAAGATGGACCTTTTTTCCTCTAAAAAGAGGCTGAAAATCTGGGTGGGTCTTATACAGCATTTTTTGCCACCTGAAACCCCGCTCCCTTCACCAAAATGGCTGTGCATAACCTTATAGAGGCTTTCAAAGAGCTCCTGGGGGATGGGGAGGGCAGAAATGAGGCTAGAACGGGCTGTTTTTTGCCCCCCCCCCCAGCTCCCAGCAGCATTCTATAAGTCTTCATAGGGCTATGCATTCAATTTATTTTGACATAAAAATTGCCTGTTTTTGCGAAAAACGGGTCGTTATTTTGCTCATTTTTGCCCCCCCTCCCCAGGAGCACTCTACAAGCCCCCCCCAAAGTCTATTCATGCCTTTTATTTTTTTTTAAAGGGCCCCTTTTCACGCAAAACGGGCCGTTTTGGGGAGGTTTGCAGACTGCAAAAAAACCTTTCTTTTTCCTTTCAGAAGGCTGTTTAGTTACTTAGCAACTTTAAGACTTGTGGACTTCAACTCCCAGAATTCTCCAGCCAGCATAGCTTGTGGACATAGCTGGCTGGAGAATTCTGGGAATTGAAGTCCACAAGTCTTAAAGTTGCCAAGTTTGGGAACCCCTGAGTTAGAGGGATTGATGAGAATTACATTGATCAAGTACTGTGCCAGCAGAAACAAAGTTTTAGGTGCCACAGCTATTTCCTTCTCCAGCACATGTGTAAATACAACTGGAAACATCTACCTACCTACCTACTGTATTTCTCTCTTCCCCCCTCTATCTACCTATATACCTACCTACCTTCTCTCTTTCTCCCCCCCACTTATCTTCTGTATTTCTCTCTCTCTATTTCTCTCTCTCTATCCCTCTACCTACCTATCTACACACATACACTCTCTCTCTACCTAGTGTATTTCTCTCCCCCCTCTAGCTACCTATATACCTACCTACCTTCTCTCTCTCCCCCCCCCATCTACCTACTGTATTTCTCTCTCTCTCTCTATCCCTTTATCTACCTACCTACCTACCTACCTACTCTCTCTCCCTGCCTACTGTATTTCTCTAGCTATTGTGTATATGGGTGAATATTTCTGTTCACTGGCAGAAGTAGATAATTTTTCTGTAATCAGTGCACTGAATGTAAGCTCCTGCTGGCTTTCTTGTTGTCCACAGCTAGTTAAAGCCAACTAATACATTGGCAGAGCACTGTATCTGAACAAGAATGCTATATTTTAAACATTTGCAAGAGAAAGTTTGCCTGGGGCACTTAAGGGTCTGCGCTACTGCTCAGGTAAAAAGTGGCATTAAAATAGGACCAGGATCAGCCCGAAACAGTCTTTTCCCAAGTTCTGGATCCTACATTAAAGCAAGTCTTTCAATTCAATTTTAAAAGCCTTTTTCAGCTTGTAATAAAAGTAGCATGACAAGACTTATTTTTCAAAGACACTATAATTTAACTGATTGTCATGACCACACAGATTAAGGTAAAGGTTCCCCTTGCACATATGTGCTAGTCATTCCTGACTCTAGGGGGTGGTGCTCATCTCCGTTTCAAAGCCGAAGAGCCAGCACTGCCCAAAGATGTCTCCGTGGTCATGTGGCCAGCATGCACAGAATACTGTTACCTTTCCACCAAAGGTTCCTATTTTTCTACTTGCATTTTTACATGCTTTTGAACTGCTGGTTGGCAGAACCTGGGACAAGTAATGGGAGCTCACTCCGTTACGTGGCGCTAAGGATTCGAACCGCTGAATTCTGACCTTTCTGATCCACAAGCTCAGCATCTTAGCCACTGAGCCACCACGTCCCCTTTAACAACTATAGACCACTGTTTTACACATGTTAAATCTTGTATCATCTTAGCAAGGATTGTACTGTAAGAGTGGCACCAGCTATTTTGTCTGCACTATATTTATTTTCAGATTTTATAACCTGGCAATCTGCTGAAGGCCAATTGTTGGTTTGGAGTACTAAGTGTTACATTTATCACTCATCTGCAGGGAACCAAGTTGGAAAACCCTGCTATATCCCTCTGAACCACCTAGAGCTTATTTCTGCTATAAGGGCTAATATTACAATATGCAGTTTGTTCTAGTATATTGCTGTCATTTTATTATAGGACAGGAAATATTTCTTGCTAATTTACATTTACTAGTTGAAATCTGATGTCACGGGAGATTTGCCTCCTATCCTTGCTTTATATCAGTTAGTTCTAATTACTTATGATCAGAGATCAGCAATAGATACAACCTGATAGAATCAAACAGTTAAAAGGAAAAGAAAGAAAAATGAATTTCCATTTATGTTTGATGTTAGTTGCTGTTTCATTTTAATTCATTGTAAATTTGGCTACTGTGTAGGCGGTTTCATGGTTTAAGTCCCAGGGTGTAAAAATTGTCCATTCTCCCAGATGTACTTAGTAAAATAGGGGTTATGATATCCTTTAGGACAGGGTGTCAAACTCAAGGCTGGATTCGGTCCATGGGATGCTTAAATATGGCCTGTGGAAATAGCAAAGAATCCTCTGGCGGTCCCTCTGGCAGTCAAAACAGGGTGTGGGAGGGGGCATGTATCCTCCCCGTGCCCCATTTTGGCTGGCAAAGTTCTGCAGGAGGCCATCCACGCCAAAAATGGGGTGCTGGGGCGCACACGCAGTCCCACTGTGCCCCGTTTTGGCTGGCAAAGTACTGCAGGAGGCGTTTGTCCCATCTTCTCCCCCAGTCAGCCTGCAGAGAAGAGCTACAATGCTGATCTGGCCCTTGAAGAGATCCAGTTTGAAACCCCTGCTTTAGGAGATCCTTCTAAAAATTACATTAAAAAAGGAAATGGCTGGAGAAGTCTGGGAGCTGAAGTCCTTCAGACTTAAAGTTGCAAAGGTTGGAGACCCCTGGCTTAATTTACCATCCCATACATCTATTTTGTTTTATTGCCACCCTACTTTCCTTTCCTTTCCTCCCTTGCTCCCGTCTCTCCTTTCTTCTTTCCTCCTCTCCTTTCTCTTTCCTTCTTCCCCTTCCTCTTCCCTACTCCTCTCTACCTCTTCCCCTTCATAGCCTCCTCCTCTTCCAATCCTTCCCAATCTTCCTCTCCTTTCCTTTCTTCTTTCCCTCTCTTTCCCTCTCTCCTCCTCTTCCTATCCTTCCCAATTTTCCTCTCCTTTCCTCTTTCTTCTTTCCCTCTCCTTTAGGAAATAGTTCTAAAGTCCTTTTCATACAAGGGATTATGAAGCAAACTAACTTAGTTCCTTTGACTACAATAAGCAAACATTCTTTCCTTGTTTTTAATGTTATCTAAGTACCTGATACTCCCTTTAAATAAAATAAAGATTATGACTATACATCATAGAAATTATTTTTGTTGATTCAAATACTTTCCTTCGCTTGGTTTATTTTTTTTCTTCTTATAAAAATACTTTCTTTTGCAAAGCAAAGCCCAATGGCTAAAGTTCAAGAAGCTCTTTAGCTGTGCCCGACATGAGTTGAATGCATGCGATCCTGAATGAAAAAAGATGCCAACTATTCATCTGTTGAAGGGGAAACCCATCATCATTTCAATGCCTATCTTACCCTTGTCAAAAAAAAAATTTTTTTTTAGAAAAATCAAAGCATTTGCAAACCAACAAATAGAAAATCATTGAAAACACAAACCCATGTTCTTGACACACAGAACAAGTTACACAACTCTTTGGATTAGATTGCTCTAAAGTCTCTAGGAGCAAGGATTCTTCCCAAACCAACCTTTTTCCTTCTGAACTAAGAAATATTTGAAATATTAAACCTTTGCCAATAGCGCTCTACAGAAATCCACTTTGCAAACAATATTGAACTAAATCCCCGTATTTTATTTTTGCCAGCTAAATCTCCCATCAATGATTGAATGACACAAGTAGAATATGTGAGATATGGCCTTGAAGGTATGAGTTCAACTCCGATTAAAAAAAAGAGAAAGAGACCTAAATATTTTAGTTGAAATTCTTACTCCTATGGTTTGGCATTGATCAGAATTAAATGATAATATGACCTTTGATGTTTATTTATAGCTTGGTGGAAAATAAATAGGAAGTGGGCTAAGACTGTAGAAATCTTTGATTTCTAATAAGTATCAAGAGATACTGCAATGAATTCCTAATTTAGGAATTATTTAAAAATAGGATCCATTAAACATCTTAAACAATTTCTTTCCAATTGGGTCCCTTTAGGTCTAAACCGATGGGATATGTAAGCAGAACTACGACTGTAAAAGGAGGAAATATTTCTCTACAGCTTATCCAACATGAAGGATCAGGCTAAAAATTTTTGGAGCAACAATATATTCTCAGCAGGGAAGGAAAATGAACAGCCATAACATTGTCCAAACAAAATTTTCAAGATTCTAGTCTTGATCAAATTACTCACCCACAATGACTGCAATGATAGTGAAAAGCACAAAAAAATTTCTCAGTAGGTAACTTTTAACATCTTCCTTTTTGATGTTTTGAACCTTCTTTTTTGCCATAAGAGTACGTTTCCGAACCCCTTGTTGGAAGCGCTCAATCCTATTCCCCGATCTTGCATCTTCACCGTTAACTTTAGTCATTTCTATTCTCAGGAATTTAAAAAAATTCTCCCTTTTCTGTGTTCTTAAAAAAATCTTCCCAGTAATAACAAGGAACCAAAAAAAAAAAAATTTAAATTAAAAAAATGTTTTTGACCAGAGATAAGACCTACAGAGAAAAAATAAAAAGAATGTGAGTTTAATTTATAATCAGCTACATTTTTAAAAAGAGAAATCATGTTCTGTAATAACATTCTTAAAAATAGACAGAGAGATATGGTTAAGCAAATTTCACACTGATCAGCAGTTAACTTTTTAATAACTAGCTATCCAAAAAAGCGAAACGTTACATAAAATGGACTTGCAAATTTAGCTTCAACATTTTTTAAAATCCAGTATTATGATGACATTAACTTAGTATGGATGGAGATCAAAATCAAACAACAGTGAGCTTATCATGATGAATCTGGAAAACTGATATTGACAATATGTGCCCATTTTACATTGAATCACAGAAGAAATGAATAATTCTCATTAATACATGACACATGTGGGCTAAAAGAAAAGTTAAATGTTAAAAGTTAAAGCCCTTTCCATCCCAACACTGTGTTAGGGATAGGAAGAGGAGGAGAGAGGGAAGGAGAGGGAAAGAAGAAAGAGGAAAGGAGAGGAAGATTACCCCCCCAAATGTGTCTCAAACACTGTATCCTCAAGGCCTCATGTGCGTGAAATTTAAGCATATACTTATCATTCTCTGAAAGGTCAATGAAATTTAATTTAATTCAATGCAATACAATCTTAGAAAATGTTACAGTAGTTATGCTAGGTTTTTAACGTTGTTTCTAATGATCCATTGAGATTATTTGGCATATATCACACCTGACAAGATAAACTATTTCAGAAGAATGTTCTGAGTATGCATTCCTGTCTCAGGTGCACGCTGTAGTTACTTTACTAACAGGGCAACGTAGAATTTATAATTTCAATTTTAGTACAGGTGTTTATAAGGGAGGCTACATCTTTTATTATAAATCACAATAAACCAAATCTCACAGGTCACACACTCCATGCAGTGTCTACAGATTTTTTTTTAAACCTCATTCATTTAAATGAAATTCACGTTCACAGTCAGAGATTCCTCTTTTATACCTTCAACGGCAGGTATGTCACAGATTTGTTTCTAGGGTACCACTAGATTTTTGCCTTCTTTCCAAACTCTTAAAAGTGTACAACAATAAAAGATGCAGAATTTCTCCTCAAGCCCATAAAGCTACAGATATAGAACTACTGCTATCGTAGATTCAATATTGTGCAGTTGAAAACTTACTGCTAAATAACTGCTTAAGCCTCCTTCAGTAATATTGGAACAGATCAGAAATGATAATATCTACCACCCAGTTATGCATTTGGGATTTCGCTCTTCATTCCACAATCCTGTTCTTTTTTTTCCCTTCCAAACTCCTGAAAGCGACAGAATTGGAAGAAAGCGCACTCACTCAAAAAACCAAATCCTTTTGTTTTGCCTGCGTGATTAAATATTCATTTCTACCCACTTCAGATGGCAGGGGGGAAAATCCCACTCTCCATCCATCCTTGTACAAAAACACAATTTTCGCACAAAGCGTCATAAACATTTGCTTTAAAAACCAAGCCAAACACCCAAACCAGAGAGTCAATCTTTCCCCACGTCCCAAATCCCGAGCGTTACAAGTCCCCTTCCCACCCTCCTTCTCATTTTCTTTTAAAACCCGAGAAAAGGAAGCGAGTCAACGCCAAGGTGCGCTCGCATCCAACCGGGCGGCGGCGGGGTGGGGGAGAATGGAAAAAGGGGGGGGGGGGGAGGGAGGACAAGACAAGCGAAGACACACAATTGGAAATTAATAAACGCACCCACCTTTTCAAAATTGGAGTCCTCCGAGGGGGCAAATGGGCCAAGGTAAGGCTCCCCAGAAGATACCAATGAGACTAAAAAAGGGGGGTTTGGTGTGCGACCATAAAGTCAAGGGAGACGAAGTTAGGCGAAAAGCGTGTACTCCGCGGAGCAAATCGCAGCGAGTTAAGGAAAGGGGAGGAGTCTACCAAGCCAAGTTTGAGGAGGGGGTGGTGGTGGAAGGCACACGCAGAACAGTAAAACGTGTGTTCGGGAAGAGGGGCGGCGGGGGGGGGGCGGCGGTGAAAGTTGAGCTTTGGGAATATTGATGAGCGTTGGTACCCTGGAAGCGGGCGGCTTTCTTTCCCCTCCCTTCCCTCCCCCCCTCCCTCTTTAGCCCACTTTCACGCTTGGTCAACTCAGCCGATGCGGCGAGGATGGCCAAGGCAGGCACGCATCGTCCGCTGCTTCTCCTGGCTGGACGTGGCGGGCGAGAATCCCGTTCATCTGGATCCCCCAGCATTATCTACCCTCCTCAGGGAACAGAAGAGAAGGCTGTGCGAGCGTTCTTTCAGACTCCAAAGCTCCCGGGACGAGGCGGGCTGTGCCATGTCTTGAGATTGGCTTATTATTCTCCCGAACAAACGCTTTGGGAGCTTCTTGAGAACTTGACCTCTTCAGCTTCTCAAGGCTTGAGAGGTGCACTAGCTAGAAAAGATTGAACTTGACCTGGGATCATTCTTCCTTCTTTTCTTTACAGGCAAGACAAAACTTAATTCTTGTAAGAAGTTAGCACCCAGCCCTCTCCTACAAAAATGAAATATCCTGGGAAATATTGAAAAGGCAGAATATTATATTTCCCTGGATCAGAAATGGAGAAACGTGTTTTTAGGCAGGAAACAGACTCGCTCTTAATAGCCGCCCCCTTTTTAATGGGCCATTTAAAAAGCCTGGGTCAGTCTATTCTACATAACAAAGACCCCCTCCCCCCTCAGGTCCAGGGTGATGGGATTAAGGCATGATAGTATTAGCCCTCTACCCATCTCACCACATGGCACCTGGGAATGCTCAACCAAACTTGGATTCAAAGCACAACCTAAAGACTTGCCCCTGCATGGCTCCATGGGAGTCTGACAACCAATCAGAATACATTTCTTACACAGGAACAGGAAACAAGAGAGCATAAAGCCAGGAACTTTCAGCCCTTCTCTTTCTTTTCTTCTTCACCCAACATCTGGAAGCACGCGATCACCTTTTCTGTTCAGGACCTCCAGCCATGTGGTCCTGTCCACCATTAAACCATCTTTAAACCAACCAGCAGCCTCCATGTTTCCAGTGTCTTTTTCCCTACTTGGAGCTGAACCCAGAAGGCCATTTCTTCCAACATTCCCTCTCCTTCCCTCTTTTTTAAAGCCTTCAGAAATAACTTGAAATCCAGTCTGTGGAGATTCTCAGTCATCCAGATCATGGTTGCCCTCAAGGTGCCTCCTCCATCCCACCCTAAGAGGCAACTGGACTTTCAGGTTTTTCTTTGAAGTCGTTTCACTTCTCATCCAAGAAGCTTCTTCAGCTCTGCACATTCTGGTTTTTCTTTGACGACGTTTCGCTTCTCATTCAAGAAAAACCAGAAAGTCCAGTTGCTTCTTGGGAGGAAAAAAAGCACTTCTGGGACAACTTGAAATCCTGTTAAACTTTTACTGTCAAAATCCTGAACGATAATGAGAGAATATAGATGCCTCAACTTCTCCCACTATAATATCCATTTACTAGGAACCCATGGGGTTGCAATAGGTCAGTCATGACTTCACAACTACAGTAAAAGATCCCAAAGGTGCATTTAAAAAAATATTTTTTTATTTCACTTTTTTTCTTCTTCGTATTTTCTGATTCAGGTTTTCCACCCTTAAAACTGAAAAGCAGAGGAAGGTTCCTCCTGGCACTGGCATGCAACCTTTGCTTCTTTACCTGGACAACCATGAAACCCTTGCGTTGCCTGTTTGTATTAACTGACCTAAATTAACTGAGCCAAAGCCCTTTTGGGGAGCAAGGAATTGACCAGGAACTGGGAGGGACAGAATGAAATCTCATGCAACTAGAATGTTAAAAATGGCAATAATGTTTTGAGTTACAGCTTCAAATTTGACTTGGCATAAGACATTCCTCCTGCCAATAACTAGCCCACCTACAGGCTGGCCCAGTCTGCACGCTGAGTAATGTTAGGAGGAGGGTTACAAAGGACGTAATAACCGTGAACCTATTTGTGTGGGCCTTTCCTCCAACTTGTGATGTGTGATTGTTTTTTGTTGGGCTTTTTTGGCTAGCAGTTCAGATAAACTGGATTCTGAAATGGGAACTTCACATTTCTTTTATGGGGCCCTCTTTTTAAATTGATGGGATGTCCTAAGTAAGCAATGCATATTTTGAAAGTAAGCGATATCTTTGATAACAAATTGTGATAGAGAAAGAGAAAGGCATAGGCACAAGAATTCACTTATTCATTGGACAATTGTTTCTGAAAGGAAAATTCAGGTTTGGCCAGTGACTGATTCCCCTAGGAGAGGGCTCAGTAATCTTAAACAGTCAAAGAGCCACAAAGGTCCTAACCGGAAGCCTCTCGTTCAATTCTGGAGCCGACCAGAAGTCTGGTTCCCCCACCATAGAGTCTCCTCCTAGCATGCTGTCCCTTTTCCTCCGCTAACTAGAAGTCTGGTTCCCCCACCATAGAGTTTCCTCCTAGCACTGTGTCCTTTTTCCTCTACCTGTCCTAACTGAAAGCCCTATCAATGGTGGAGCTGACCGGTGACAGGAAGCCGCAGCAGTGGGACGAAAGAGCCACATGTGGCTCCAGAGCCGCAGTTTGCTGACCCCTGCCCTAGGAATAAGGAACGCATTTGGGAAGGGGCAGTTGGGAAAACAGCACCAGGGAAGACTGGAGTCCCAATATGAAGTGGACCAGAAAGAGAACTCTCTGGGTCTTGACTGTTCCTAGCTTTATTTTACAAAGAACTAACGGACATCGCTGACCTATCCCTCAGGGTTCTCCCAACACACCACATCACCATTTGGGCTACGGTTCCTTTTTTTCCCCATCAGCAGCTTACAATGGAGATTAGTAAAAGAATGCTAGAAATTGGGTATGCTGAAAATCTCTTAACTGGCTTAAGTAGAAAGGGTAGAAGCCACTAAAATATTAAGAATGTAAACAAATTATTTCTTTGCTGGGAAGAAAGTCATACTTTTGATATATGAATTTCTTCTCACATATGGTGAAAAACAAATGCGAAGGGTCACAATACAGCCTGCATGCTCCATAGCAGTATACTTTCTCTAGATCTTTATAAATTTGCAAATCGTAGGTTTCGTGGATTTAGTTTTATCAGAAAGGCATGAACCTTCGTAAAGTCCAATCCTAAAGCAGAGGTCTCCAACCCCTGGGCTGTGGCCTATTCAGAACCTGGCTGCATTTTTTTAAAAAATTAAATTTATACCCCGCCCTTCTCCAAAAGGACCCAGGGCGGCACACAGGAATTTAAAAATACATACAAAATCAAGTAAAAAATTTAAAAAACTTATTTAATAACCATCCTGCGCTAAAACTAAATTAAAATCCCCAAAATTTAAAAACTGTCTAAAATAGTCATTATGGAGGTTACGCTAGGCTGGCTAGATGAAACAAATGTGTCTTTAGACACTGGCGGAAGAGGCGGAGGTCGGAGATGGTGCGGAGTTCAGGGGGTAGGTCGTTCCAAAGGGCAGGACCTGCCACAGAGAAGGCTCTTCCCCTGGGTGTCGCCAGTCGGCATTGTCTGGCCGACGGCACCCTGAGAAGGCCCTCTCTGTGGGAGCGTATCGGTCTAAGGGATGTATGGGGCAGGAGACGGTCTCACATGTAGCTAGGTCCCACATGTTTTATGTGTCAGCCTGACGAGTTCAGTTGCCTCTTGGGGAGGGGGGAAAGCACTTTTGGGACAACTTGAAATCCTGTTAAACTTTTACTGTCAAAGTCCTGGATGATAATGAGAGAAAATAGAACTTCTCCGACTATAATATCCATTTACTAGGATCCCACGGGGTTGTGATGGTTCGGACATGATTTCATAACTAACAACAAAAGACCCCAAAGGTGCATTTAAAAAACTATTTTTTATTCCACCTTTTTTTGTGTTTTCATATTTTCTGATTCAGGTTTTGCACCCTTAGAACTGGAAAGCAGAGGAAGATTCTTCCTTCCAACCTCTGGGCTGTGGCCTATTCAGAACCGGGCCACATATGTTTGCCTGCCAGCCTGACACTTGCACAAGAATAGAACAGATAGAAAAGAATAGAATTCTTTATTGGCCAAGTGTGATTGGACACACAAGGAATTTGTCTTTGGTGCATATGTTCTCGATGTACATAAAAAGAAGAGCTGCGTGCATGCACACATGCGCCAGCTTGCCCTCACACATCCTGGTTCCCCACTACCTCCCCCAGCCAGGCTGCTACACTGTAAAGGTTGTGCACTATCCCAAAGGGCATGGCATTACACTTTGCTGGAGAAGAGTTTCTCATATTTTGCCACAGTCTCAAAATTCAACTAAGGCAACACATTTCTAAATGTTAAGATTTCAAAACTGAAATGTGGTGGGAAAGGAGAAGCTATAGGATAAACCTGATTCTTGTTTGTCATGGTTGACAGCAGATGTACAAAACTGCATGTTATAATCATTCCTTTTGTGACTTCTAGAACTTCACCAGTAGATAAGGCCCATATATACAATGCAATACAATACAATAGCAGAGTTGGAAGGGACCTTGGAGGTCTTCTAATCCAACCCCCTGCTTAGGCAGGAAACCGTATGCCGTTTCAGACAAATGGTTATCCAACATCTTCTTAAAGACTTCCAGTGTTGGGGCATTCACAGCAATTTCTGTTCCACTGATATCAGGGGGCATTCCATGCTAGAAGTTGCTAGTGGACTAAGATGAAGATCCCATCTCCATCCAACTCTTGAGCTAGTTCTTAGTTTACTGATTTTTTTTGTTAATTTTAATGTTTTTGATATTTTAATGTTTTTGTATTCCTGTTTTTATGACGTTGTAAGCCATACAGATCACTTGATAGTGAGATGGGTGGCATATCAACTTAATAAATAAATCAATAAATTTGCACACCTTCATTTTTTATCCATTGCCCCAATGTTTATTAATATTCTATCGAAGTATACACAGTCATGTACTTGTACTAAATTTTTGTCATTTATTATTGCCATCACTCACTGTCATTATCAACACAAGAACTTTTGTCAATTGCCAAGAATCAGACACAAGTGAAGGGATATCATCACCATCACCATCATCATCATCACCTTGATTTTCACATCCAGATTCCTCACAATAGTATTGCTCCCAGCAACTGGAAATAATTGGGGTTCTCAGCCAAAACATAGCATTTTCTAAATCAAAAAATACATATACCATACATTCACATACCTAGCAAACCCACTTCTAACATCATCATAAACAAGCCTATTCACACCTATTTTGCATGTCATATGCTCTGTAAACAACAAGGACAAAATTACAGTTAGCCCTCAAATTATTTAGTTGATTGAGTGACTGGTCATAAGTCAAGAAATATCTTTTAATCAATTTTGGTATATTTTAGCCAGTGTTGGAAGAAATGTCCTTCTGGGTTCAGTTCCAAGTGGGGAAAAACACTGTAAATATGGAGGCTGCTTGGAAAGATGGTTTAATGGTGAAAAGGATCACATGCTTCAAGATGTGAAGAAGAAAAAAGGGCAGAGATGCTGAAAGTCCCTGGTTTTATGCCCTCTCTGGGCTTTGAACTTGAGCTTGTAGTCTGATTGGTTGTCAGACTCCTATGGGGCCATGCAGGGGCAACTCTCTAGGCTGTGTTTTGAGTCCAAGTTTGGTTGAGCGTTGCTTCTTCCCAGGTGCCCTGTGGTGAGATGGGTAGGGGTTAGGATTACCTTTGTTGTGTAGAATAGACTAGCTCAGGCCTTAATGGCTCATTCACAAAGGTGGGGGAGGCTGAGTTTCTGCCTCTCTTGAGTTTCTACTTCTCTTTTTAGGGGAAATATTCTGCCTTTTTAATAATTCCTAAAATATTACATTTCTCTAGGAGAGGAGTAGGTTTTAACTTCCAACACCAGCACACTGCAAGTGTTACCAATGTCCAATGCTATTGCAAACATGCTTATGCTATTTTATGCATGCTAGGATCTGTAATCTAGCGTCTTCCTTGCAACCAACAACTGAGTGATATATGCAATGTACTAGCAATTACTAAGAAATTTGGGTAGATACATACTTTGCAAACCAACAACTAGGAGGTACAAGCAGACTACTGACAACAACAAGGAAGTATATGTACAGGTAAGTCAACAAGTAGGAGATGCAGTATATGCAATCTATACTGTATATTTTGGGTGAATACCTCAGGATAAAGGCAAGTGATTGAATACTAATCTTGAAATACAGCTCAGTATTGTTGGGACAGGTACTGTGTGTACTTTGATTGGATTATAGCTTTTAGGAACCTTGGCTTAGTTGTATTTGTTCATTGGTTCTTGTTTTTAACACTATTATTGAGAGAAATCTACCGGTAGATTGAGACGAGCAGCTGTAGAAATACTGTAAATATATAAAAAAATAAATTTGGTCTGATGACAATGAGAAAACATACCGGCAAAAAGTTTCCGCCCCGAACTAAGTCTTGGCGATAATGTTTAAACATGTTGAAGTGGGAATTCCCCTGGTTTTTTGCATTTATTTTTGTTGCAAATGTTTAAAAATACCTTGAGTTGACAAATACAGAACATAAGGATGATTAAGTGTCTGCATTTAAGAAAGTCAGAATGAATTCGTACAGTTACTGTACAATTGACAAATGGTACATTTTTGTTTTCTTTTTCAATATTGCATTTCTAACACTTTACTAAAAGTTATGATGAACGGTGGCCTGAAGAGGAGGCATATATTATTATTTCTCAGTAATATGGAAATATAAGATTATCTTTAGGTTGTATCTGTGACCTAAATTAAAGATAAATCATATGCATATTTTACTTATTATAAACGACTAGTTGATAGCCCGGCATTGCCCAGGTATTTATTTATAGAAGGAAAATATCCAGACCAAATGTAATTTCTAATGTTGGATTTTCCCCCTTACTCTTGTGGAATACTGTAAAGCTGTTACCATGGAAATTCCATTGCGCTGTACAGTAGAAGCCATTTTACGGCACAACAGACTGCATCTTAACAGGACACAGAGACCGAGGGGTGTTAGGAGTGTCTTACCCTCACAGTATTGTTTCCAGAGATTAAGTCATCTGTGTACAAAATTTGGTTGAAATTACTGGAGGCATTCCAGAGTTATGCTGGAACATACACACAAGCAGCCATTTACATATATAAATGGTGACTATAAGACTTGTGGATTTCAATTCCCAGAATTCTGGAAATTGAAGTCCACAAGTCTTAAAATGGCCAAGGTTAGAGACCCCTAATATAGATTGTGTAAATTCAGCAGAATTGTACATTTGAGAAATATTTTGACCTGCTCATTCTGACATTCACTTCTCATAATTCTTATTTACATGCAAAACAAATTTTAGAGTGTCTAAGATACATCTTATTCCCAGGAACAGCTAACTCACAATACATTTGAATATATTTAAAAGTAAAACAAAAGAAAATGAAGTCAAGAATGTCTTGTCACCAAAGACTGAATGTGATATTATAATGTATATAGTAAAATATCAGTAAACAACACCTTATCATTTTAATTGGAATCTTCCGGGGATGTAACAAAATAGAGAAAAACTGGATTCCATGATCCACTTTGGATATAGTAATCTTGCATCTTGTCATTGGCCTTTAGAAAATTGGTTCCTGTTGGTTTGGTAATCAACTTGAAATCCAATTCTTGCCAAGATTATTTGATTGAACAATTGCTTTTATTAGTTTGCATAATTTTAGGATTTGGGACTACATATGAATAACAAATGATGATACAATCAAATAGAGAGACAGCTTCTTGTAGTGATTAAGGCATCAGGGTAGAATCTAAGAGACTGGGAATTCTAGTCTTGCCTTAGCATAAAGTCACTCTCTCCAAGCCCTAGAGAGCCGGCAATGGCAAACTACTTCCAAAAAACCTTACCAAGAAAACTGCACAGAGAAGTCCAGATAGTTGCTGGAAGTCAAAATTAACTTGAAAGCACACACAAAAAAAGTTCAACAAGCTCAAAACCATTTAACTTTCCACAGCTGAGGAATATAATTCTTCCACAACTATTGTATTTCCCTGAAAATAAGACAGGGTCTTATTTTCTTTTGACCCTCTGAAATTAGCACTTGGCCTTATTTTTAGGGAGATCTTATTATTTTTGAGGTGCAGGAGAGGCGAGTGTGGTCACCTCATGGCTGCTGCTGTAGTACAATATTTTCAGGGAGGGCTTATTTTGGGGGGAGGGGCTTATTTTGGGGGAAACAGGCTATGTATACATTTATGTTATACAGGTAGTCCTCAATTTACAACATTTATTTAGTAACTGTTTGAAATTACAAAGACACGGGAACAAAGTGACTTACGACCATTTTCTACACTTACAGCATCCCCATGGTCACATGATCAAAATTAAGATGCTTGGCAACTGGTTCATATTTATGACAATTGCAGGGTTCTGGGGTCATGTGATCCTTTTTTGTGACTGTCTGACAAGCAAAGTCAATGGAGAAGCCAGATTCACTTAAGAACCGTGTTACTAGCAACAACTGAAGTGATTCACTTAACAACTGTGGCAAGAAAGTTTGTAAAATGGGGTGAATCTCACTTAACAACTATTTTGTTTAGCAAAAGGAATTTTGGGCTCAATTGTGGTCGTTAGTCAAGGACTACCTATGTTCACATCAACACAAATCCTGCAGATTTTAAATTTTTACATATTTTCAAATCCGGACAATGTCTTCAACAAACTGAAATTAGCAGAGAATTTAGGGGTTTCACACCAGACTCTAGATCAGAGGTTCCCAAACTTGGCAACTTTAAGACTATGCTGGCTGGAGAATTCTGGGAGTTGAAGTCCACAAGTCTTAAAGTTGCCAAGTTTGGGAACCTCTGCTCTAGATCAAAGGGTTAAACATTTCCATTGATTATCTTTATTTTTCCAGCTTAGCAAATTTGAACCAGTTCCGTTGGTTTTCATAAGCACATATAAAGAGGAGTCCTTACAGATTGTACTCCATTAGTCCTTGCCGGCTATATGGGGCAATGCTCATCTCAATTTCAAGACCATTGAACCAGTGCTGTCTAATGACAGTTCGGTGATCATGTGGTCAGCATGACATCATAGAACGCTGTTACCTTCCCACCATAGTGGTACCTATTGATCTACTCACATTTGCATGCTTTCAAACTGCTAGATTGGCAGGAACTAGGACAAGAATGGGAGCTCACCCCATCGCATGGCCCTCGGGACTTGAACCTGGGCAGCTGGCTTCCCAGCTGACAAGTCCGTGTCTTAACCACTGAGCCATCACGTCACCCACCAGCAAATATACAATGTTGTAAATGCAAAAGAGACAAATAACTCCGCTCCTTCCGCCAAAAAGTTTATTTATTTATTTATTTTCGGATTTATACCCCGCCCTTCTCCTTGTTATGACCCAGGGCGGCGCACAGGTATTATTAAAACCATAACAAAAAACAATATACATCATTAAAAACATATTAAATTATTAAACCCGTGCTAAAAACCCATTTAAAACCCGAGGACTTCCTTCCGGTTTCCCGGAGGCGACGGTCGAGTCTTGGACTCGTCCGCCGTTTTGTTGCTTTTACTGCCCCCAAAGGGGCAGGGAATTCCTTTTAAAGGATTCCTGCCATACGGTCGGCTTGCTGGGATTCCCCTGTCCCGATGGCGGTCGGGGGGGTCCTTGTCTTCGATCCAGGAGTAAAAGGACATGCTGCGGGGAGCTTGGTTCCCTTCGCTGACGGAGGATCGGAACTTTTAACGCTTCGTGAGAGGGCTGACCCGCCAGAGTCGGAGGCTTGGCTGAGTCTCTCTGCTTCAAAGTGGATTGTGAGTGACTTTCTCCTTTTGCTTGCAACTTTTGCTTAACAAGGCGATGGAGGGGGGAGTTTTTGAAACCCTCCCTCGGAACGGAAGACAAGCGGCGTTTTGAATTTGCTTCTCCGGCTGGAGAACGCATAGAAACCTGCATTCAAATTCTTTCTAACAATGAGTTAAAGTCTTTCTGGAGCGATCGTGGATACTTTGAATCGACGTCTGGCAATTAAGAAACAATTTTCCACTTTGTTGATTCCCGGTGGCTTCCAGATGGGCGGGGAAGATGGCGTTCCTTTGTTCTCCTGAGACATTACTTATGGATGATTGCTGACATTCCCCTGTGAACGGGACTGCCTCTCTTTTCCTTCACTTATGATTGTTTTAATTGATTGGTCCTTTCCCTGAAGTGCCTTCTTTCTTCTATATGATTGTTACAATTTGGATTCTCTCAGGACTTTGATTAGGTAACAACTAAGACTTTGTTTATTGGACCTTGCTCTTTCCTGCTCAGCTAACACCTCTCCAGCAGGTGCCATCTTACTGACACAGACACAAACTTTTCACCATGGCTTCAAAAAAGCAGACACACCAGCCTAAAATTACTTCGATGTTATCTGAAAAACCTGATACAGATGCTAGACTAACAGCTGTCGAAGAAACTCTTCAAACCTTGGTGAAAGAAATTAAAGAAATGAGGAAGGATCAAGTCAGTTCTAAATTAGAACTTTTGGAGGTACAGAAGAAATTAATGGAAAATACACAAAAGACTGATGAGCTGGAGGTGGTGTTGGATGGGGCAAAGGGGGAGCTTAAAAGTATTAATAATGAAATTGGTGATTTAACTGGTCATATGTCTAGGATGGATTTTGAAAGGATGTCGTATTTTTTAAGATTTCAGAACGTTCCTGAGGAGAGTGGGGAAGATTTACCTGATTTAATGAGTACAATTTTAGCAGATTGCCTACACAAACCTAAGGAGGAAATAAGGGGTGACATTGATTTGATATATAGAATAAACTCAGCATATGCCAGGATAAATGAAGTACCTAGAGAGATACATATTAAATTTGTTAGAAGGTCGACAAGGGAAAGGATATTGAGAGTGCAGAGAGACGGTCCCCTGGTTTATCAACAGACAGAGGTCGCTATCTTGAAGCAGGTCCCGAAGAAGATTAGAGAGATAAGGAGGAAGTATTCTTTCTTGTCCAAAAGATTATTTAAAAAGGGGGTCTGGTTCAAGTGGGTGATGCCGGAGGGAATGTTGGTGTTTTGGGAAGGGGGAAGAGTAAGAATTAAAATGATTGCAGAGGCGCAAGCCTTTCTTGAAAAACATTCCTCAATCCTTGAGGATGAAAATGGGGGAGCAGAGGCTGCCGCGGCTCCGCCCACAGGACGCCAGGGAAAAGAAGATACAATTGCCAAAAGACTTAGATCTCAAAAGTGACTTTATTTTATTATATTACAATTTTGTTTGGATGTTTATATACGTTTGCTAGCACAGTTCTTTTTATTACAATGATATATCTGCATTTCTCTCCACTTTGTAGTACAAATGTATGTTAAATGAAAAATATATTTTCTGTTATGAAGACTCAGAAGGAGTCAATGACTTCGACGAGAAAGTTCTCAAAATGTCTTTTCACAACTTACCCTTTACCTTATTTGTATAAAATTTGTAAAACCCAATAAAACTTTTTTCAAAAAAAAAAAAAAAAACCCTGCAAATTACAATTTATATATAAAAAGTCAGAAACGGGGGGCTATGCCAGGCCGGCTTGTTGGAATAGATATGTCTTAAGACGTTGGCGGAAGAGGCAGAGGTCCAAGATAGTGCGTAGGTCGGTGGGTAGGTCGTTCCAGAGGGCCGGGCCCGCCACAGAGAAGGCCCTTCCCCTGGGCGTCGCCAACCGGCATTGCCCGGCCGACGGCACCCGGAGAAGACCCTCTCTGTGGGAGCGGATCGGGCGAAGGGATGTATGGGGCAGGAGGCGGTCTCGTAAAAGTTAAGACCTATCTGTTCCATCAGCCCGGCTTGGCCTAATTTATGCTCTCGCCCCAGTCTGTAATTTAAATTGTTTTATTTGGTTTTAATGGGATATAGTTTTTTAATGTTTTTATAAATTTTTGGTGCAGGGTTATTTAATTCGATTTTAATTATGTATGTATCGTTATGTTTTTTAGATGTTTTTAATTTTTCCTGTACACCGCCCCACGTCCCTTCGGGGAGAGGGGGCGGTCTAGAAATTAAATAAATAAATAAATAAATAAATAAATAAATAAATAAATAAATAAATAAATAAATAAATAAATAAATAAATAAATAAATAAATAAATAAATAAATAAATAAATAAACTAAAACTAAAACTAAACACAAGTAACATTGTTCAATTACGTAGGTAAATGGTGGCATGATTTATAAAACATTCATATTTATAATTGTATAATCATTAATCAGAGCCGTTAAGAAACATAAAATTCTCTGTAGTTAGTTGTAATTTAAGAAGGTTCATAATTCAAAATTGTTCTTGTAGTAATGACTGTTATAGCCACTCATTAGCATTTGGACATATCCTTGGCAGGCGATTCGGATACTGTATTGTCTATTGTGGGAAAGAAACAAGCTCTGAAAAACTATGTAAATTTTTAGCGAGGGAAAATGCAGCTTCAAGTTTAGAATGCTAAGGATGGTTTCAAACCCTTCCATTTTTTGATGGGGATTTTCTGCAAAATTCAACTGTATATTATATTGATTCTTGGCAAATATGAATGAGGCACATTGGCACGGAATGATCACATAATGGTGAGAATTAATTTTCTGTCCCAAATCTGATGGCTTGATAAGAAGAAGAAGAAGAAAGAAAGATCTGTGGATTTTTTTTTTCATTTCACTATAGAAAATATTCAAGAGTTTTCAAGATGAGATTTCACAAAGCTTCTTAAAAGCGGCTACTTAAAATAAAAATAAAATACTGCTTTCCTCATTGCTAGGTAGCCATACTTTGCACACATTTTCTTTAAGTGTATTTACCTATGCTGGTCAAAGACTGTAATAAAGATATTTAATTAGATTAGATTAATGTGAGTAGCTCTCAATTGCAGCCTTTAGTGTTAGGTATATTGAGAACTAGACCATTATAGACAACCAAAGACTATCAACCATCTGTCTATGGAGATTCTCAATCATCCAGGTCATGGTTGTCCCAAAGGTGCTTTTTCAAGAGGCAACTGGACTTCCTTGTTTTTCTTTGAAGACATTTCACTTCTCATCCAAGAAGCTTCTTCAGCTTGGCTGGATGGTTGGGGAATGGAAGGATTTATACTCCTTGCAGACAGCTGGTCATTTGCATTCCTTTAGTGAGTTCTTGAGGCCACCTTGAGGTTTATCTGTGTCCTCTCAGGGTCACCTGAGTAGTGCAAATGGGTGTGGAGCCTTCTTGGAACTGGTGAAAGGACTGTGTTGTGATCCTCTCTGCCTTCCAAAGGCTACTCTTTTGAAGATAGCACATTTTGAATAGAGAGGACCGCTAGTTTGAAAGAGAGCAGTGGTGAAATCTAAAAATGTTAACTACCCATTCTGTGAGCGTGGCTTGATGGGTGTAGCTTGGCGGATGTCATGTGACTGGTTGGGCGTGGCTATGTAGTCATGTAACGGGGGATCAAAAGACAGAAACTCACTTTAACAATGTCCTGCTGGAGCAGGACTAGATGACCTCCAGGTCCCTTCCAGCCCTGGATTATCCTCTGAAGCTGCTTCTAGTGCCAGGTTTGTAGTCCTTCCTTCCTCTCCCTTCTTCCTTCCTTCCTTCCTTCCTTCCTTCCTTCCTTCCTTCCTTCCTTCCTTCCTTCCTTCCTTCTTTCTTTCTTTCTTTCTTTCTTTCTTTCTTTCTTTCTTTCTTTCTTTCTTTCTTTCTCAGCACGCCCCACCCCTCCCATTTTTGACCTAGCAGGCCTCAGGGAAGCCTGCTGGGAGAAAAAACGGACACCCCCCGATTTTCCAGAGAACCTGTAGTAAAAAAGTACTTTAAAAGTTTAAAAAAAAACATTCCGAAGATCAGCTGTGCGATGTGCGATCGTGGGAATGTGGGAGTTTTTAAAACTTTTTTTTAGTATTTTTTTCTACCAGTTCTGCAAACCAGTAACATTTTTTACTGCCGGTTTGGGCAACCGCCCCAAATTGGTAGCATTTCACCCCTAAAAGAGAAGTCATTTGGCTTAAAAAATAAACCTAAAAAAGAGCCAGCTATGGTTAATAAATTCACCAAAGAAAGAAAGAAAAAATTATCTGGAGAAGAATTAGATGTAATAGCTACATATAGTATGCTTGGCCAAGTGGGAAACATGGACACTAACCTCATAATCGATATAAAATCTACAAGTGGTGCAAAGAACCATGGGCAAATACATGCTTGGCATTACAAGACAAGATAGAAAGCCCTGCATGTGAATTAAAGAATAAACAAAAGTGTACAATATCGTCGAGAGAGTAAAACAATTGAAATGGAAATGGGCTGGTCACATAGCAAGAAGAATTGATGGCAGGTGGACCAAGGCAGTCATAGAATGGATCCCACTCAATCAAAAGCATCCACAAAAGAGACCTAAAACCAAATGGATTGATGACATCAGCAATTGCCAAAAGAAAGCTCAGGATTGTATTGACTGAAAAAATGTGGAAGAGCCCCTCATCCTGCAATGAATAGATAATGGCTGAAATGAGGAGGAGGAAGAGGAGGAGGAGGAGAAGAAGAAGAAGAAGAAGAAGAAGAAGAAGAAGAAGAAGAAGAAGAAGAAGAAGAAGAAGAAGAAGAAGAAGAAGAAGAAGAAGAAGAAGAAGAAGAAGAAGAAGAAGAAACTACTCTGGGGAAGAGATAATTTACATTAGAATGAAGATTCTTAATCAAAGGAACAGATGTCAGATCTTCTTGTGATAATATCCAGTCTTAAGGAGCGAAACACTAAATCATTCTTAGTTTAATTTAATGTTATACCTCTCTCTATGAATAATGAGAGAGACATCCTAAAATAGACTCTTAATAGGCAGTGTAACGGGAAAAAAGAGGTGGTTAGTACTGTTCTATAAAACCCGATTCCAGAAAATACCAGCATCTCTGTCGAGTTCTGTCTACCACCCAGGGTTTGCCGAAAACTTGTGATCTGTTGTCAAATGTTCCGGGAGGGCATCCCATTCAACTGTATTCCGGACCCACTTCTCTCTGTACACTGGGAAGCCCCTTCGTTGAAAGCAGCCATTCTTCTCACTTGGGTTTCTCTTTCTTTCTTTTCAACAGCAATTCAGTTTCATTAACTTTGCGATGGGACTCTCTAGGGGAGGAATGAGCAGTTGCTAGGGGAGATCCAAGCATTTCCTCTACGCTAGACCAGTTCTTGAGTGAGTCAGCCGGCTGATTGTGAACTAGGGTTCTACACCACCCACTCTATCCTAATCCATCTCTCTCTCTCTTTTGTCCCACCTGGCCTCATGCCTGGCTTAGGGAAGATAACAGCCACAGCTGAAGTGCTTTTCCCCCTCATTAATTCCCTTCATATAGACATCAGTATCAAATTTATGTTCTATTTATTTTGTCTGTTGGCTCCAGAAGTCCGGCTACTTAAGGAAAGACTTTGTATGGTTATACCGGATTGTATATCCCTCATGCGTCTACTTCCATTTCCAAGGAACATTTTTTGGACGCCGGCAGAAAAGTTGTGCAATGGGTCAAGCACTTGACAGATTGGAAGATTGTGGTGAGGAGTCACCCATGACAAACTTGCTTCTATTGTCTGCATAGCAATGCTGGACTGGCAAAGCTGATTTAGTCATCATGGATTACTGCAAACACATCAACAAAGTTGCCATATTGCGCAAAGATATGCAGTCAGCACATGGCAACATCATGTGCAGACCAGAGGTAGTATTCAGCCAGTTCTGACCGGTCCTGGTGAACTGGTAGCAAAATTTTTGAGTAGTTCAGAGAACCAGCAGATACCACCTCTGGCTGGCCCCACCACCTTCTATTAACTGCCTCCTGAGTCCCAGCTGATCGGAGCTGATCGGCTTGGTCTTCTTCTATTGCCCTGCACAGGAGAATGAAGCTGGAAAGCAGATTAGTGGGGTGGGGTGGAAATGGAGATTTTACAGTATCCTTCCCCTGGAGTGGGGTGGAAATGGAGATTTTACAGTATCCTTCCCCCAGCAGTTATGGCTATACCCACCAAGCCAAGCCATGCCCACCAAGTCACCCCTACAGAACCAGTAGTCAATTTTTTTGAATCCTACCACTGGTGCAGACATCACCCTGGCACAAGTGGGTCATCTGGGACAATTCTAGTTAGTTAGAAGCGACTGTTATTTTTTCCTTTTGTATCTGCCTGGTTTTCCCCTGGTCTTTCCAACCACATCATTAGAACATTAAAAGGATGATATAGTTTTCTATGGCTTGTCTTCAAGTGTTCCATCCTTCCATAGGTTTCCTTTACTTTGTCTTCTCAAGTTCTCTGAGCAAAGCCATCCTCAACAGATAGCTCACTTTGGGATACAAATTCAGATGCATAGGAGTCCACTCAATTGTCATCTAAGGACATTTCTTTTTACTTTACTTTTACTTTTATTTGATTTCTATACCGCCCTTCTCCCTTTCAGGACTCAGGGCGGTGTACAGCCAGAATAAAAATGATAATACAGAATTTTAAAAAACAATATTAAAAAGAAATATTAAATAATTGGCCAATATTTAAAATCCCAAACTAAAATCACTATTAAAAATCCCTTTAAAATTATGATAGCCCGGCAGCGCAAAATAAGTGCGTCTTCAGGGCCCGACGGAAGAGATGTAGCTGAAGCAAGCGATGTAGCTGAAGCAAGAATTCCTGTATGTACAGTAGTTCCAGTTGAATTTGGATTCTCGAAATAATGTATTACATTTATTTTACAAACAGATTATCTCTTGGGCAATCACAATACTTCCTTATTTCTTATTTGTAGGATATAGATATACTGGAAACAGGCCCAATTCTGGCCTTCCTGAACATCCAGTAGGCCCGTTTGACACCCTCCCTGAGTCTACGCATGCGCCCTGCACTTACCTGTATCCAAAACGGGCTGCGTGGGAACTCTTGGGAAGGGAGGGGCATGGTGGGCTTGGCAGGGCCAAGTTGAGTGGGAGTGGGATTTGGGGGTTCTCCGAACTGCACAGAATCTTAGCTAGAGGTTCTCCCAAACCCCTGCGAACCCCCAGCAGCCCATCCCTGGTCCTAGTCCTTCTTCATATTATTGAGAATTCTTTCTAAAAGAACTCTGATCCCTCTTTAGCAAGCATATTTTTTACAGATAAAGCTAAATCACTCCATTTTCTGAGCTTTTCTATTCTCTTTGGTTTTAAGGTTCAAGATAAACATGCCAGAAAAGTGGGCATTCATTGCCCCCAATTGGATGTTGTTACCCCTAATAACTTTTTCAAAATACTGCAGTTCTTAAAGCTGTTTGCTCATCCTGGCACATTTACCATGAGACAATGAAAGGGCTCCCCCCCCTCCTGTTTGCAAATCTTCATGAATTCGTTCCCACCAAGATCCCTCTGGACAGGATGCACAATGGTGTTTAAAAACAGCATGAGAAATTCCACTATGATTTATCTTTTTAGTAAAATAACGCTGTTCTCATTCAGCAGGAGGACAGTTGTGTAAATAGGTCATTGCTTATGGGCACTTCACATCATTTGTAGGCTTTTCTGTTATGCATGCTGGGTATATTATGCATTAATCTACAGACAGGATGAATAATGAGCATATCTGACATATTTGAATTTGCATGTGTATATGCCATATGGAAGGGATGTAGTGGCTCAGTGGCTAAGATGCTGAGCTTGTCGATCAGAAAGGTTGGCCGTTTGGCTGTTCGAATCCCTAGCACCATTAAATGGGGTGAGCTCCCGTTACTTGTCCCAGCTTCTGCCAACCTAGCAGTTCGAAAGCATGTAAAAAATGCAAGTAGAAAAATAGGAACCACTTTTGGTGGGAAGGTAACAGTGTTCCATGCGCCTTTGGCATTTAGTCATGCCGGCCACATGACCAGAGAGCTCTTCAGACAGTGCTGGCTCTTTATTACTGTAAAGTATTTCCTGTAAATAAATCTCCACTATAAAATAATGTTAAATCCTTCTCCACTATTATTTGCTCAAGGTGCATTTCCATTCTTAGGAACATTTAGATATTCACCTATCCACCTAATCATATACCACACTATTTTTCAACTTGGCAATAGAATTCTGGGAGTTGAAGTCCAAACATCTTTAAGTTGCCAAGTTTGCAAAACATTGACAAAGACAATGCTTTAAGGTCCAGTATAAATACCATCAGAGCAGGAACTTGAAATACACTTAACGGCCTTAACAGAAGGACCCACTCCTAGCTTACTTCATTTTGAACTAAACAAACCAGGCACACTATCATAAGTGAGGATCTACAAGAACATTCAGTCAAGGCACCACATTTATTTGATTGTATTGTGTATGTGCATATATGGCAAAAAGTTACAGGTAAAGGTTCCCCTCGCACATATGTGCTAGTCATTCCTGACTCTAGGGGGCGGTGCTCATCTCTGTTTCAACGCCAAAGAGCCAGCGTTGCCCGAAGACATCTCCATGGTCATGTGGCCAGCATGATTAAACGCCGAAGGTGCACAGAATGCTGTTACCTTCCCAACAAAGATGGTCCCTATTTTTCTACTTTGCTACATTTTTACATGCTTTCAAACTGCTAGGTTGGCAGAAGCTTTGACAAATAATGGGAGCTCACTCCATTACGCGGTGCTAGGAATTCGAACCGTCGAACTGCCAACCTTTCTGATTGACAACCTCAGTGTCTTAGCCACTGAGACACCCATTCTTTGTTTGCAGACAAGGTAGCAAGTCAAGTATCTCTTAAATGAATGGGCTCTGACTATGGGTAGTCTCTGTTCTTGCTTGCTTGCTCTTTATCGTTTCCTAGCAAATCCGGTGCTTTGATATGGAATGTCTCTTTCTGTTAGCAGCGTTGTGTTGGTTTTGTTAAAAAATACAAAACCAAAAAATAAATGGAGGAAAATAAGACTTAAAGCCTATGGTTAACTTCATCTCTATTGAATAACTTTGGATTTAAAGTATATCAGAAGTGATGAAATATAACGTCTAGGACAGTGATGGCGAACCTTTTTTGGCTCGCGTGCCATAAATGGGGGAGCGCAGGGGGGTCGTGTGAGGGCGTGCCGCACCCATAATACAATGTGCGACCCCCCCAGTGGGCATGCGCACACTACAGATGTGACCCCCCCCCCATTTTTTGCATGCTCTTTTCGCTCTCCCCAGGCTCCAGAGGCTTTATAGGAGCCTGGGGAGGGCAAAAACAGCCCCCGCGGAGGCCCTCTGGAGGCTTCAGCGTCCTTCAGGAGGCTTCCCTTAAGCCTCCGGACCGCTCAAAATGACGCTCCAAGCAAATCAGACGTCACTTCTGGTTTTGGCGGCGCGTCATTTTGTGTGCTCGGAGGCTTCAGGGAAGTTCATGACGCCTCAGGAGGGCCTCGGGGGGGGGGGGGGGGGCTCTTTTCACCCTTCCCAGGCTGGGGAGGGTGAAAAAAGCATGCAAAAAAGGGCGAATACATGCACACTGGTCAGGTGACAGGGCATCGCCTCATGTGCCCTGACAAATGGCTCCACGTGCCGCCTGTGACACGCGTGCCATAGGTTCGCCATCACTGGTCTAGGATGTTGTACCACCTTCTCCTCAAATAATGTGAAGTGAAGTGTTAATGCCACTGTATAGTGCCTTGGTAAGGCCACACTTGGAATACTGCATACAGTTTTGGTCGCCACGATGTAGAAAAGATGTGGAGACTCTGGAAAGAGTGCAGAGAAGAGCAACCAAGATGATTAGAGGACTGGAGAATAAGACATATGAAGAACGGCTGCAGGAGCTGGGTATGTCTAGTTTGATGAAGAGAAGGACCAGGGGAGACATGATAGCAGTGTTCCGATATCTCAGAGGGTGCCACAAAGAAGAGGGAGTCAAACTTTTCTCCAAGGCACCTGGGGGCAGGACAAGGAGCAATGGGTGGAAACTAACCAAGGAGAGAAGCAACTTAGAACTAAGGAGAAATTTCCTAACAGTAAGAACAATTAACCTCTGGAACAGCTTGCCTCCAGCAGTTGTGAATGCCCCAACCCTGGAAGTCTTTAAAAAGATGTTAGACAGCCATTTGTCTGAAATGGTATAAGGTTCCTGCCCATGCAGGGGGTTGGGCTAGAAGACCTACAAGGTCCCTTCCAACTCTGCTATTGTATTATTATAATGTTCCATGATTAAATACCTGGATAGCCTTTACAAGTCTTAGGCCAATCAGGAATGTCCTCAGGGCGTGGTCAAAAAAGGCAAGCAGGTTTGACAGGCCTGTCAGCAGCTCTGCTGGCTTGGTATTAATTTCAATAAATTAAGCAACAAATGGAGCTGTCTTTCTTATAACTTGCTAACGTATCCCTCAAATAAACTTTGCATTTTTCATAACTTGTTGCCTTTTGATGCTGATGATGCCGATGATCTCTTTTATTCCTTAAACATGAAACTCAGTCAACTGAACATTTAAAAATGTTATCATAACTATCATTGGCTCTGATGGTTGATATGGGTTGCTACTAGCATCTTATTACTATATTAGTATTCATCGCACAGACAGCCAGGTGTTCAGTCTGGGTTTGGCATTTTTGTCTAACTATCGAGTTCTTACCAAGGACCTGGGATAGCCAAATTTGGATGTTTCATGGTGTTACAGACATCGTCGTAGGATGGAAGCAGTTCCAAATAAAGCCGACTTTGGCAATTGACTGATGGCAAATTTATCAATGCCAATGGTGTTCAAGTGGTGCTCCAGTTGTTTTAGGACTGCACCCAAGGCACCTATTACTATTAGTACTACCCTTGCTTGCCTTTGCCATAATCGTTCTATTTCTATTTGTAGGTTTTTGCATTTTGTTATCTTCTCCAGTTCTTTCTCTTCTCTTCTGCTGTCTCCAGGCACTGCCACATCCACTATCCAGACTTTTCTTGTCTTCCTTATTGATGATGATGATGATGATGATTAACAAAAACATATTTAGAATATGTCACAATCTGCTAAAGAAAAATATCCTCCCATTTTACATTACAGTATATCACTTTGTAGTGTAATACTATCAGGTGGACCTGTGGCTGACATCATTCGCAGTTGGCTTAGAAAACCATAGATGTGATAGAAATCTAGTAATCCTGAATTTAGGAATTTGGAAATGGAGCCACTAAGTCTAGACATGTTGTTGCAAAGATGCCCGACTTAAGTATTGTCACTATGTCCTGAGTCCTATGTCAGCCATTATACACTTTATGACTCACAAAAAGAACCTCTGTAGAACCTGAAAAACTAGAATTTGATATTGTGTGAATATGTGCATCACATTAAATGCGACTTCTCTGGAAATACTCTCATTACCATTTCCATATGATCTTCCTTCTCTACTTGAGGTTGGGGCCATCCTGTCTTTTCAGAAGCCAGTGAATCAACCTTGTGAAGAGTATAAACAGAAGATGTTAATGCAAATTGAGGTTCCCATCACCTTTACAGAAAAACAGAGTTATGAAAGGGCAGGCAGGAAACCCTATACTATTTCAGACAAATGGTTGTCTGAATCTCTTCTTTAAAGCTTCCATTATTGGAGCATCTGCAATTTCTGGAGGCAAGTTATTTCACTGATTAATTGTTCTAACTGTCAGGAAATTTCTCCTTAGTTCTAGGTTGCTTCTGTCCTTGATTAGTTTTCATCCATTGCTTCTTGACCTGCTTTAAGGTACATTGGAGAATAGATTGACCCCCTCTTCTTTGTGGCAACCGCTGACATATTGGAACACTGCTATCATGTCACTCCTCGACCTTCTTTTCATTAAATTCGCCATAACCAATCCAGCAATTGTTCTTTATATGTTTAAGCCTCCAGTTCCTTAATCATCCTTGTTGCTCTTCTCTGCACTCTTTCTAGAGTCTCCACATTTTTTTTTACATCGTGGCAACCAAAACTGGATGCAGTATTCCAAGTGTGGCCTTACCAAGGCATTATAAAGTGGTATTTACACTTCACATCATCTTGATTCTGTCCCTCTATTAATGCAGCCCAGGACAGGGTTTTTTGGCAGCTTCAGCACACTGCTGGCTCATATTTAAGTGATTGTCCTCTAGGGCTCTCAGATCTATTTCATAATTACTACTATTAAGCCAGGTATCACCTATACCTGTGATAGCGAACCTATGGCACATGTGCCAGAAAGAGCAACAAGCCATTGCCTGTTGCTCGTCCGTGTTCCAGCACGCTGGTCAGCTGGTCTTCATGCGCATGAGAGCACTGGAAACCAGAAGACAGCTGCCCCATGCACATGCGCACACCGGGAAGATGATCTTCCGGTTTCTGGTGTGCGCATGGACCAGCTGCTCTTTCTGCATGTATGGACACCAGAAACTAGAAGACGAGGTGGCCAGTGCACATGCGTGTGCCAGAAACTGGAAGAGCAGCCACCCAGAACGCACATGCACCCAGGGCTGCTGCTATTCCGGTGCACATTCCCATTTTGGCACTGGGTGCTGAAAAGATTCACCAACACTGACCTATATTATACCTATTCATTTGGTTTTTCTTGCCTAACTGTACAACCTTGCTTTTTCCCCCATTGAATTTCATTTTGTTAGATGGGGCCCAAAGCTCAAGTCTGTCAAGATCCTCCTGTACCTTAATCCTTTCTTCTGGAGCGTTGGCTGTTCCTGCCAGCTTGGTCTTTACAGTACAATGCAATTCTATGCATGGCTCCTCTGAGTTCAGTGCAATTTACTTCCAGCCACATTTGTTCTTTGCAGCACTTCCTCCCCATTTCCAGCTTCTGGACTACCAGAAACACCTTTTTCACACTGCCTGCAGATGTCCTTGCTGCTGCTGTCTCGCAGAAAGTGTAAAATTCAGCTTGCAACCCTTCAACCTCATTATGGCTTTGCTGTGTTTACTTTTAAAATCAGAAAAACAACTATTTGTTCATTAAAAAAAATGCAATGAAATGTTGGCAAGGCACCTCGGACCTTGGGTTGTGAGAGAAGCTCAAGAAGATGGATGTGAGCGAGTGAAGGAATTGGAGGGTGGCTGAGAAGAGAATTCCCACTAATGGGAAATAACCTACTTTTGCTGTTTCATTGTTAAGTACTAAAGGGCTGTTCTCACATCCCCTCCTGAGCCACAGCTGAGCTGGAAATTAGTCAAGCTCATTTACTGGAAAGCTGCAGAATCTCAGTAGTGTCCTTGAAGGAGGGCCCTGCATATTTTTAGTTGCCATTGTTATTAAACTGTGAAAGCTATTATAGTAGTCAACAGTAAAGTGAAAATACTTTAATTAGAAATGAATATTCGGGAATGACCGGTTTTGATTTAATGTAGCTTTAGTACTGTGTAAGATAAAAATATGTACTCCAGGGGTGGGTTCCTGCCAGTTCTAGCCTCTTCTATAGAAGAGGTTGCACAAATCTACAGTGCCATTTAGAACCGGTTCCAGCTCCCTCCCCCCTCCTGTCCGCACATCATCAAGATGAAGAGCGAGAGGAGGAATTCTGGGAGTAGAAGTCCACAAGTCTTAAAGCTGTCAAGTTTGAACACCCCTGGGGATTATTTTTCTAAAGGGTTAGGGGTGGAAGGGTCTTGTAACTTGACAGCTTTAAGACTTGCGTGCTTCAAATGCCAGAGTTTCTGAGCCAACATTTTGGTTGCTAAGCAAGAGCGTTGTTAAGTGAGTTTCACCACATTTTACAAGTTGGCCACAGCCACCCAGTCACATGACTGCCAAGCCACTCCCACCCAGTCACATGGCTGGCAAGCCACTCCCACAAAGCAGGCCACACCTACAGAAGAGGTTCTAAAAAAATTTGAAACCCGCCACTGATGTACTCCCATATAAACGTCTACAAACTCTGACATTGTCTTTGGAAACACTGCTTCTGCTTTAAATGGGTTAGGATGTTCCCACTTTCATCAATGGTTAAAGGAATCACCACTATATGCACTCTGTCAAAACGCTGCCCCTGTGCTAATAATGTGCTTACCGATGGTTAGCTGACCCATACGGAGTTCAATCAATTTTATGCAATCACAAATATTCTCTTTTTAAATACGCAATTTTTATTAAACTTTTTTACAAAAGAAAACATAAAAATCAAATTCAACATCCATTCTTCCCATTCCTAAGACACCGGTATATCCCCCTTTTTTTAGTATTTTACATACCTTCCATTCATTTTTCATTTGCAATTTCTTCTTTACATTTATAATTCCTATAACCTAATCTTTACATATATCAATATTCTACTTTCATTTGTTATTCCCATTATCTAACCACTGATAATGTTTGTCCCATACTGTATAGTATTCTTTTTCTTCTTTATCTTGCAGTTCGAAAGTTAATTTAACCATTTCTGCGCAGTCCATTATTTATTACCAACTCCTACTGAAGACGGCAAAGAACTTTCAGTGTTACTGTATAAAACAATAATACCAAATCATATACACACTTTTTAAAATCCACAATATGAATGCATTGAACCAGAAAGTAACAGGAACAACTGCTATTTTTTGAAATGACGCTGTCCCCAAAGCTGCAGGAATGCATAGCTGCCTCATGGCCTTGGGATCCTTGACTGAAATCCTTCCTTGAAAATACATTCAGATGAATCAATCCCTTCAAAGTAAACAGGCTGAGATGGAGGAGTCAGATTCGTCAGGCAACATTTTTATTATGTAAACAAATAAGATTTAAATCTGGATCTGGAGAAAGCAAACGTAAAAGACAACTTTTAAGAAGATTGTGGAATTTAGGTTCATCCTTTCACAACAATTTTTTTTAAAATAGGCCTTCCTATTTGTCATGTTTTACAGGCAATTCCTGTTTTCTTATATTCTCTTGGCTGATTTCCCCCCCCAGAATTTTTAAAAATGGTTTTTGTTCAGATTGTAAGTCCGAAAACAGATTGTGCTGCTTTTATATTGCTGAATGGTTCCTAATATTAGAGAGTTTAAGGCATCTTTGCATGCAGGTTCATAAAATCTTCCTACCTTAGCAGGCACACCTATCTTATGGACTTATTAGACAATATATTGTCATAAAGTTTCCCATCAACAGTACACAATAATATCAGTTGTGCAATTGCCTCCTTGATTAATCTCCAATTTGACTGATCAATGTAGATGAATACAATACATACAAGACATACGGACACCTTCAGGAACAGAAGTGGGGAGGAATCCACAATTGTTAACCTCACAACACAAATACCACACATGTGTCAAACATCAGGGCTCAAATGGTGGGAAGATATAATTACATACTCATTGTCATTTTGGCATCATGCAGTTTGCTTCATAATCCACTGACAGTGCAGGATAAAATTAAATAACCTATGGCAATTTTCTCTACTTCCTAGAGACAAACAAAGCAGGGAGTGGGAAAATATAGAAAATATGGTTTACAGAATATTTTCTCTTTACTTGCAGTGGTATTTTCTCCTATGTAACCAAATAGCATTCTATATTTGAGTAAGCACACATATTTGTCAAGGTTGAATCAAGACCTGTTGTGGAATGGCATTTTCATCTGAATGTTCTCTATAGCATCCTGAAATAGATGCTGAGAATGCTGAGGATCGAATTATTAAGATCTTGTGTCTCTCCATTTATATATTTTTCCTCCAAAGGTCAATTAAACTTACTGTCAGCTTTCAAAATGACTCATTCTCAATGCTGGCCCATTTCTAGCCTCACTGGTTCAGTCAGGTGGGTAACAGGGATCCCCCCTATTAACGCCCCAATAGTGAATGAGCCCATCTGCCCCTTTGCTATTCCTGTGAGGATTGTGCTGCCCAGGTTGGAAGGTGAGGGGAGATTCAATGCCCTAATAGACTCAGGGTGTGCTCGATGTTTAATGAGCCTACCGACTGTGTTGAAACTGGGAATCTGAGTGAAGCAGCTATCCAGGGCCCTGAGGTCAATGGCTCACTAACATAAAGATGTACAGACTGCCTGCTCAATTAAACAGAATAAATTCAGACTTAGTCAGAATGGACATACAAAACACTGACTGGGGATGATGGATGATATGGCCTTATAACCCTGAGACCAACAGATCGAGAATGGCTACTAAATCTGCATCTATGCAAATTCATTGTTCACAATCATATGGGAAGACACCATTTCTTCGTGCATTAGATACCACCTGTTTAAGACCAAGATGGCCCGTGAACAAAAGTCAGTCTTCAAGATGAAGAAGCTGTCAAGCGCCAGGGAAAACCAGGCAGTTCAAATGAGTATAAAGATCTATTACATGCTTAGTTCTTTACAAGAATCTGGCCAAGAGACTGTTAAAGGAAATGCATGGGAGTTAAGAAAGGAATTCAAGGTGGCTGGACTTAGAACTCATGTGGGTGCTGCAGGGACTTGTGATTTATGACACATTTGACTCCTCCCTCAGTCTCAGCCTGGTCATCTCCTATAGTTACTCAGTCTTCTTCTGTCTGGTTTCATCTTCCATCTTTTCCAAGGACAGCTTTACCTTGGCTTTTTCGGGGGGACAGAATATTTGTCTTAGCAGCTGGACCCTGTGCTTAAGCCTGTCTCTTCTACTTTTGGCGGCAGAATTATGCCTCTCAACAGGAAGCCAGAACAACTTGGAGTTGGTGCACACAAGTGCCGAAGCCAGCATGATGAAATTTCAGAAGAGAAGCAAACTCGTTCGTTTGTCGCATAACTTATATACTTAGATGTAGTTCAAATATTTGCAAGGTTAGACAAATAGATTTATAAAATGAAAGCTGTACTCTGAGCAAAAAAATAAGGAAACACAACTCCACATTTCTGGAAGTGGAAATCTGAATATTTAATTTTCCTCTGAACAAGCTGTAAGAAAAGGCACAGAGAGGATTGCGGTGGGGGGGGGGATTTCTATGTGGAAGAGTGAGAGAATATTAATAGTTACCATGGTCCCATTGTTGCCATAGCAATTGTAAACAAATTACTTTTGTGATTGAAGCCTCCTGTTTGCTGAAAGAATTGCCCCAATGGGCAATTCCTGTCATTAGTGAAGAGCGATTTTTTTTTTTAAAAAAAGAACCATGCCACTCCATCCAAAAAAAGGAAGATAAAAGAACACTTTTGAGAAGCTTTTTCAAGCTGCAGGTTGTCAACCAAATACAATGGAAGAGTCTACTTCTCATTAAAATGTTTAAGAATTCCAACATGTTTAAATCCAAAGTCGTGACTCTGCATTTTATTAGGATTATTTTCTCAATGAATAATGATTTACACCTATCTTTTTTTAATCTATTATGTGCATGTGCTTCAGCATTACTGCCATCCATCAGGTATAGCTAGCTTCTTAGTTTATGCAGCAATATATGAGAAGATCCTATGGTGAGATGCACTATTTATCCGTGTAGTTTTGATACCCTCAACAAATGCCATGGTATTGGGAAAGGAGAGAGCCAAATCCCAAGGGGTTATCAGATATGGAAGCAATTCAAAAGATCAGTCAAACAAAAAACACTTCTTGATGAGTTCAAATTATTGTGACTCATTCTAGGTATTTTCTCTTCTGGAAAAAGCTTAGACATAATTTTCTTCCTAACTTGTACCTGGGTTACCAAGATGTTAACTATCAATAATAATAAATAGTTATATTTTGAATTATTTTAGGATTGTTGGAATTCTTTTAGACTCTGAAAAACAGAGACATTTATTTGTTTACTAGCTCTTCCCAGCCACGCGTTGCTGTGGCCCAGTCTGGTTAAATGGCCAACCAATCTGTGTGTAGATCTACACCTGCACACACAAACATGTACACACAACCACTGTATAACCCCCAACCTACCTACCTACTCCCTCTCTCCCTCTCTCCCTCTACCTACCTACCTATTGAATTTCTCCCTCTCTCTATCCCTCTACCTACCTACCTACTTACCTACCTACCTACCTACCTACTGTATTTCTCTCTCTCCCTCTCTATCCACCTACCTACCTACCGCGTTTCTCCCTCCCTCTCTCTATCCCTATAGCTGCCTACCTACTGTATTTCTCCTTGAATCTAATTGACAGAGTATTTTATGTCATAAAGGATGACATAATACTTGTGGCCCACTGCTCTCTCTGTATCCATCTACCTACCTTTTTTACAATTTTTTACATTTCTGTTGCGTGTACCTGGCACAGGTGTGACATCTACACAATCTATATATATCATTGGTCCCGTACTTGAAAGGAACGTTGTGTGAAAATTTGGAAGCGATCGGTGCAGTACTTTCGGAGATTAGCGGTTTTGAACTCTTGTTACATTTTTATTTATATAGATTCATTCATTCATTCATTCATTCATTCATTCATTCATTCATTCATTCATTTGTCAAACATGTACAAGATAACAAGTATAGGTATGAACATGAACAAAGGAAGTAAATACAGATAAATGGGGACAGTAAGACAGGGATGGTAAGCACACTGATGCGCTTATGCACATCCCCTTTATGGACCTCTTAGGAATGGGGTGAGGTCCAGGGTAGATCGTTTAAGGTTGAAACTGTGAGGGTTTGAGGATGTATCAACAGAGTCAGGTAGAGCATTCCAGGCGTTGACCACTCTGTTGTTGAAGTCGCGTTTTCTGCAATCGAGTTTGGAGCAGTTTACCTTGAGTTTGTATCCATTGTTTGCCCGTGTATTATTGTGGTTGAAGCTGAAGAAGTCATTGACAGGCATTGCCATCAGCCCAATCTGATCTCTTGTTCCACTTGTTGTTGATGTGACTTCGTATTACTTGGCTGTTCAAACACATTTTCAATCACAGTAAAGCATGGTTCCCTTAACTAGCCAATAAAGTTGAATGTCCAGTTGACTTAATCTCTTGAGGGGATGCCAAATGAATGAGATTCCTTTTGTAGGAGTTCTATGTCACCACATATCCTTAGCCCTGTACCTGAAGGCATACATTCCAATCATGTGTCATTTATTATAAATCAGTGTTTTTGCTAATGGAGCAATTCTTATATTCAAAATTTTATGTACTAGGTTTAGGTCAGACTGAAGGCGACATAGTTCTAAATTGTCCAAGCCCAAAATTTCAAGCCTGGTGGCATAAGGTATGCTGTTGCAAGCAGAGGAGTGGAGGACTCTTCTTGTGGAATATCTCTGGACTCGTTCAATTGCATTAATGTCTGAGATGCAGTGCAGGTTCCAGACAGATGAGCTGTATTCGAGACTTGATCTAGCAAATGTTTTGTATGCTCTGATTAGCAGTACAATATAACCAGAGAAGAAGCTATGCAAGATTAGGTTAACAATTCTTAATGCCTTTTGGCAATGTTGTTACAATTGACTCTGGCACTTCGATCATTAGAGATGAGTACTCAAAGGTCCTTGACAGAGTGGGGGTCATCTACGAGTGGGGTGGGTGGGTCATCAAATCCGCCCAACTTGTATTTTGTTTTATGAATTTTTGTTGCCAATGTGTAAGAGAGCATTTCCTGGTTGAGATTTCAAGTTGCCAATTGTTTGACCATTCTGACACATGGTCAAGGTCTTTTTGAAGGGTTGCAGCATTGTCGGTGGTGTTGAATAGTTTTACATCATCACCAGGGAAGAAAACATAGTTACTTATAATATGATTGCAAAGGTCATATTATAAGATTATATTATATGATCACTCATGGTCAGAGAGATTGAATGTTTAGAGCAACTGTTAAATGGGCTGTTTTAGTCCACCTAGATGAATCTGGGCATTTCCGTCCTACATATTTATATCTATTCGTGTTTGCACACAATGAGCTTTAAATGCAGAAGAGCTGTAGCTGTAATGTGATGGATTCCAGGCTGTGATAACAACAATAGCACTACTGTGTGCCATTCAGTGGCAGTGCCAGGGCTCTAGCACATGACAGTGTCAGATTTCTGAAGGTTGATAATAACAGTGAATAAGTGGTTACTGTGTGCTACCTGATCATTGGATGTGCCGCTTGTGTTTTGCAGTCTATAAACACTCACACACTAATATTTTGCGCTAGCACAAATTTGCAACTGTGAATCTGAATATGAAAATGCCAGTAGAATTTTTGATTATATCTCTTCCTTATGTCAATGTCTCAAAATCACAGCACAGTTCGAAAGGAGTCTTGTAAATATCTACCACCGCATAAATGAAAAGAAACTATTTGTATTGCGCTGAGGTTTGATATTATTTAATGACAAACAATGGCACATCAGCATGCTCAGAAATAAGTCAAGTTGTGCTTAGTCAGGCTTACACTAAGCAGTGTGCAAAAAACTGTTGACCAATAGCTTGAATTAAGAACGAAACTATTTCAGATTTTAGGTTAAATCTTTCTCTTCCATATATGCTAGGGAGACACACTATTTGTAATATTATTAAAAGTAATGGCTGTTAACACTGCAAAAAGATGAAATTTGGGATGTATTTAGAGTAGTAGCAATTAAAAAAAAAAGTTTAAGTGATTCAGTTGTAATCATCTGCTTAGTAACAAATTCGAATTGACACATACATTGTTTCCCCCCTATTTAAGTGGGTTCCATTGTGAAAAACATGACAGAACAATGGTTTAACACATACAGTAGATTCTCAAATAATCAGGTTAAGGCTACCAGCTCACTGCAGAAGAATTTCATAACTTTCCGATTTTGTTGATAAATACAGTTGCACAAATCCACTGGAACAAAATTCCTTTGTCGAAACTTTTTTTTTTTTTAAATGAAAGCGCTCCCCTTACTCTCAGATTCCCTTCTAGCTGCTTAAGTTCAATTAGCAATAAAATGCTCTATTCTTACAGTCCCCATTGAAGTAAAGTTTTAAAACAATCCCCATTTGTGCTTAGTATGCAGATCAGATGAACTCAAACTCCCCAAAACAGCATTAGGATTCTGGACACCTAGCCTCGCCTGGCTGTGAATAGAGAATAGGGTTGAATGTTTGAAGTCCAGTTCCTCAATTCTGGTAGTTAATCCTCTTTGTAAGTCGATTTACATGTTAGGAAAAAATAAGTTAAAAAGACAGGAAGTACAGAGCTTGTCTTTGAATTTTCGTCTTTAGCGTTTCTCCTTTTATTTATTTATTTCTGGGGATAAACTTCCAAATTTGTGAAAATGACTGCAAATGATGTTGATTTGGCTACGAACGTTTTAAACCTCCCAAGTGGACACAATTCATTAAAATTAAGCAGTTTTAAGTCACATAGTCTTCCACAGAAGATTCAAACATGTGCTTTGTTTATACGTCGTGAAATTAATGGGATAATTAATAACGTAAATGCCTATTTGAGTGAATCATCCGGTCAAAAGAGATTCCAAAGTGTAATTTATTGCTTAAAGCGGGGTTCTCCCATCTTTGCAACTTTAAGTCTGAAGGACTCCAGCTCCCAGAATTCCCCATCCAGCAAAGCTGGCTGGAGAATTCTGGGAGCTGAAGTCCTTCAGACTTAAAGTTGCAAAGGTTGGAGACCCCTGCTTTAAAGAAATACACCTACATAAAATCATGCAAAAATTTAATTTACAGAGTCTCAACCTGGCTCTCAACATGTACAGTTAGCCCTCGACTTACAACAGTTCATTTAGTGACCGTTCAAAATTACAATGGCACTGAAAAAAGTGACATGTTTTTCACACTTACAACCGTCGCAGCGTTCCCCGTGGTCATGTGATCAAAACTCAGAAACTTGGCAACTGACTCATATTTATGGCAGATGCTCCTGGGATTATGCAAACCTTTTGCGACCTTCTGGCAAGCAAAGTCAATGGAAAAGCCGGATTCCCTTAACAACCGATGATACTGACTTAAGAACTGCTGTGATTCACTTAACAACTGCGGCAAGAAAAGTCATAAAATGAGGCAAAACACACTTAACAAACATTGCATTTCGCAATGGAAATTTTTGGGCTCAATTGTGATAGGAAGTCAAGAACTACCTATACTTTGAAATGTCGAATGTTACTTCAGGCTATGCCAGAAACAGGCACAGCTGGCAACAAATAACCCTTGCTTAGAGAAAGTATCTTTTAATATTTAGCTAAAGTCTGCTTCTCTAACTTCTACCCGTAGGTTATTTATTTATTTATTTACTAGCTGTTCCCGGCCATGCGTTGCTGTGCCCCAATCTGGTTAAATGGCCAACCAATCTGTGTGTAGATCTACACCTGCACACACAAACACGTACACACAACCATCGTATAACCCCCAACCTACCTACCTTCTGTATTTCTCCCTCTCTCCCTCTACCTACCTACCTACCTACTTACCTACCTACCTACTGTATTCCTCCCTCTCTCTATCCCTCTACCTACATACCTATCTACCTACCTACCTACCTACCTACTGTACCTACTGTATTTCTCCCTCTCTCTCTCTATCCCTCTACCTACCTACCTATTGTATTTCTCCCTCACAGTTTCTGAATATGTCATAAAGGATGACATAATACCTGTGGCCCTCTGCTCTCTCTGTATCCATCTACCTACCTTTTTTTACAATTTTGTACATTTCCGTTGCATGTACCTGGCACAGGTGTGACATCTACACGATCTATACATATCATTGGTGCTGTATTTCAAAGGAACGTTGTGTGAAAATTTGGAATCGTTCGGTGCAGTACTTTCGGAGATTAGCGGCTTTGAACAAACTCTTGTTACATTTTTATTTATATAGATTTATTTATTTATTTATTTTTGGGTGTTTGTTTGTTTGGCATCCCACTTTTATTTATTTTTTTACAAATAACTCAAGGTGACCATCCTATCCAACACACATGCCACCTCTTATTTTCCCCACAACAACAACCCTGAGAGGGAAGTTGGGCTGAGAGAGAGTCACCCAAGCTGCCTTTATAGCCTGGTGCCTTAACCCACTGGTCTCCAACCTTTGCAACTTTAAGTCTGAAGGACTTCAGCTCCCAGAATTCTGGGAGCTGAAGTCCTTCAGACTTAAAGTTGCAAAGGTTGGAGACCCCTGCTTTAACCACCAGGGCAAAATGGCTCTTATATCCTGGCCTTCTGTTTTTCCTGGATTGCGCTGAAAATCCACCCCTATCGCAACTTCACAAATAGATTTTTATTTTTTAGGACACAAAATCTAAAAAAATTCAGTTCATTGGAGAAAAGCTATGACATTGCTTCGAAAGAATTCCACAGAACATTGATTTTGCCTATCTGAGCATTGCCATGGGCTACTTTCCAGGCGTGGGGTCCAGCTTCTTCTACTGCAGGTTCGTTCAAGGATGCGTTTCGAATGCATGCACACATGCGCAGTAGGTTAAAAAAAATGCTTCTGCGTAGAATGGAGGCATGAAAAGGATAATGTCTATAAAATATATTTGATGTGATGTACTTGAAATAATATGAAATGATATGAAACTTGGATGAATATTGAAGAGATGTATGAAAATCTTTTGTAATCAGCAGATACGCTTTCTATAGCATGTAAGATGGAGGATTTTTGTGTTGTGTTTAAAAATAAAATAAATAAATAAAAATTATTTTAAAAATGCTTCTGTGCATGTGAAGCAAAATACAAGATGGCACTGCTACTAGAAGCAGTTCAGGGGTGTGGCCAGCTGAGTTACTACCTACCTGGCCAAACCGAACCGATAGGAACCCACCTCTGCTACTTTCCATCTGTCCATATAACACTGTCCGACAATGTAAGACTGACCTCTGAAAAAAACCTGACCATATACAGCAGGGGTCCTCAAACTACGGCCTGCAGACCAGACACCGTCTGCTGAAGCCATTAATCTGGGCCACGTGGGACCATGAGGCTGCCCCACCCACATCATTCCCAATCACACACACACACATGCACACACACACATGTCCCTCACAAACACACCCAAGGCAGCCATATTCCTTCACTAACATGCTTTCCACCCCCAGGGAGCATAACAAATTAAAGTTTATTTTGTATTGTTTAATGGACTGGTAAATTGGCCACTCCCACCCAGTCACATATCCACCTATGAATTTATGACCACAGACCTTATCTAGCTTGGAAAGCTGCCATGTAAATATTTGGCGCTGGCCACTGGCGGGCCACAACACTAACTTCATTCTTTGCCCTGCCCCTTCACATGTATAAGAATGCAACCCCCAATATTCTGTACTATTTAGGTACATGTAACCTTATTCCCCCAAACCCTCACCAAGTTGCATGCCCTGATTTAAGCAGATGTATGATTTAGCCCGGAAAGGTTTCTCCCCCGATCTTCTGCTTCCTGCTTCAGACCAAAGCCATCTTTTTTCTGAAACGGATGATTTAAATTACATCATTCTAACTGCTGTCGTAGAAGATGATGTTTGGCAAGACCTTTTTGAACCACGCGATGCAGAAATATAAACCTGCAGAATCCCACATGGCCCTGTAAATAAATCTTGCATCTTTTATTTAATCTTGCTGGCTTCCTGAAGATAGGTTAGGGAGTTTCCATCCCCTCCGGACAGAGTTGCATTGATACTGAGATGGAGAATTGGAACCATGTGAGGTCACTGTGAGGACAAACAACAATGCCGGCACAATGGGGCTGGATGATTCTCATGGATTAAACTTCAAATGAGCCAAGCCTCCTCAATTATTGTTGAATGGAAAATGACTTCAGTTTGTTCTTACAGAGGAGAACAAGAGATCGTTTTGGGGAAGCATCCAGATCAGGGACATACATTGTCTTGAGATTATCTTTCTTGTTCTCTGCATACCTCGTCCACCAAAATGCACATTATTATCATTTTGAACATTTCTTTGGTGGGGTAGGGAATATATTGGCATTGGCTGAGATCCAGGCAGCTGACATGCTTAGACTTCACTTTAGGACAGAAAAGACTTGATGTTCTAGGAGTAATCCTAAAGGCCTGGAAATTGAATTTTTAAAGATGCCTTTGGGTGAATTATTGGGATGAGGTAAGCTGTTTTTAAGATAAGTGAGATACAATACAATGCAATACAATAGTAGAGTTGGAAGAGACCTTGGAGGTCTTCTAGTCCAACCCCCTGCCTAGGCAGGAAGCCCTATACCGTTTCAGACAAATGGCTATCCAACATCTTCTTAAAGACTTGCAGTGTTGGAACATTCACAACTTCTGGAGGTAAACTGTTCCACTGATTTATTGTTCTGTCAGGAAATTTCTCCTCAGTTCTAAGTTGCTTCTCTCCTTGATTAGTTTCCACCCGTTGCTTCTTGTTTTGCCCTCAGGTGCTTTGGAAAATAGTTTGACTCCTCTTCTTTGTGGCAACCCCTGAGATATTGGAACACTGCTATCATGTCTCCCCTAGTCCTTCTTTTTATTAAACTAGACATACCCAGTTCCTGCAACCGTTCTTCATATGTTTTAGTCTCCAGTCCACTAATCCTCTTTGTTGCTCTTCTCTGCACTCTTTGTAGAGTCTCCACATCTTTTCTACATCGTGGCAACCAAAACTGAATGCAGTATTCCAAGTGTGGCCTTACCAAGGCATTATAAAGTGGTATTAACATTTCACGTGATCTTGATTCTGTCCCTCTATTTATGCAGCCTAGGACTGTGTTGGCTTTTTGGGCAGCTGCTGCACACTGCTGGCTCATATTTAAATAGTTATCCACTAGGACTCCAAGATCCTTTTCACAGTTGCTACTATTGAGCAAGGTACCACCTATACTGTACCTGTGCATTTTGTTTTTGTTGCCTAAATGTAGAACCTTACTCTTTTCACCATTGACTTTCATTTTATTAGATAGTGCCCAATGTTCAAGTTTGTCAAGATCCTTCTGTATCTTAAGCCTATCTTCTGGAGATAGAAGACAATGAGTAATTACACTAAGTGTAGAATCTTATGACTCTTTATGAATTTGTTTTATTTTTCTTTATGTATACTGAGACCATATGCAGCAAAGACAAATTTCTTGTGTGTCAAATCACACTTGGCCAATAAAGAATTCTTTTTTTCCCCCAAGCAAAGTTTTTTAATATTTATTTTTTGTTACATACTTAAAACTTCTTTATAAACAAAGTATTGTCCCAGTTTCCCCCTCTTTATCCCTTCTAATTATACATAGTACATTTTACATCTTTTTTCCATTTTCTATTTCAGTCATCTTCATTCCATAATCTCCCACTTAATTTTAATTTCTTCTTAATATATTGACAATATCATTGTTTGCCTCTCCAATTTAATCATATTTAAAATATCATTTCCATCACTCACTCTGGCCAATAAAGAATTCTATTCTATTCTATTCTATTCTATTCTATTCTATTCTATTCTATTCTATTCTATTCTATTCTACTCTACTCTACTCTACTCTACTCCATTCCATTCCATTCCATTCCATTCTCTTCTCTACCCTATCCTACCCTACCCTACCCTACCCTACTCTATTCCCAACCACTGGTCATGTTGGATGGGGCTGATGGGACATGCTCCAATGATACCAAAATAGATTTTTTTTCAACATCCTTCAGCCAGGTTTCTGAATTTAGTATTCATTCTACTGTATAGACTTCCCACAACAGAGCCTGGTTTTAAAAACCCCAAGGTTAGAATTAAGGTTAGTGGCAATGCTAGAATCAGCGGGAAAGAATCCTAAAACCTAAGAGATGACAAAGGAGAGAGGCCAGGATAAGGGGGAGAAGAATAACTGTTATAATTGAACTAAAGTATAGGAGATGACCAGGCTGAGCCTGAGGAAAAGGTCAGCCTGATTATCTCCCATATGAACAGAGGTGGGTTCCTACCAGTTTGGACTGGTTCAGCCGGGTAGGTAGTAACTCGGCTGGACACACGCCCGAACCGGTTCTATCCTCGATGCCGCCATCTTGATTTTCTGTTCTGCACATGCGCAGAACAATCTTCATTGAAAAAATGTAATTTTTTATCTTTTTTAATATTGTGCGCATGCGCAGACCTTTTTAGGTGCAAATGCGTACCCGTGCACAACATTTTTCAGGTGCTGAATTGGTAGTAATGCCAGCTTGCCTATGTTTAGGAGGAATAGCCATTCAACCAACAGAGCTTTTAGCCAATTTGATTGGGTCAATTTTCTTGAATGGAATTTGAATTTTGACTTTTATTGAATTTTTATACTGCACCTTCTCCCCAGCGGGACTCAGGGCGGTGTACAGGCAAACAGTAAAAGTCAGTTAGTAAAAATTAATGATAAAAACAAGTAAAATGCTATTAAAAGTATATTAAACAGTACGCCTAATTTTCAAATTTTGATAAAAACCCTATCTAAAAGCAAGTTAAAAACTACGCCAGACCGGCCGCACGAAATAAATGGGTCTTCAAAGCCCGCCGGAAAAGGCGCAGGTCCGTTATTGTGCGAAGGTCAGGGGGTAGGTCATTCCAGAGGGCAGGAGCAGCCACAGAGAAGGCTCTCCCCCTGGGCATCACCAGCCGACATTGCCTAGCTGACGGCATCCTGAGGAGGCCCTCTCTGTGGGAGCGGACTAGTCGGTGGGAGGTATTAGGTAGCAGGAGGCGGTCTTGCAAATAGCCAGGTCCCATGCCATGAAGCGCTCTAAAGGTGGTTACCAGCACCTTGAAGCGCACCCGGAAGGCCATAGGCAGCCAGTGCAGCTCGCGCAGGAGAGGTGTCACATGGAAGCATCTAGAGGCTCTCAGAATCCCCCGCGCGGCCGCGTTCTGAACTAACTGGAGCCCCTGGGTGCACCTCAAGGGAAGCCCCATGTAGAGAGCATTGCAGTAGTCCAGGCGGGAGATGACGAGGGCTTGAGTGACCGTGTGTAAAGTGTCACGATTCAGAAAGGGGCGCAACTGGCGTATCAGGCGAACCTAACTTTATCTGAAGGGACTTCCAAGAGTTGTTCAAAGGTTATTTCCTCCATTATTCCAATAGAGGTTCAAACCTCAGGCTCTAGCCATGTGATATTTAAGTCTCACAGCCTACATCATAACACCGAAGTAATTTCCTCATAACTTTTGCCAATCAACCTTTGTAGGCTGTTTGGACTACTCAAAATATCATCTCTTTCCAAAATAATTGTTGTTTCCTCTATTATGGAAGAAGGAAAAAAAAATAAGAATGAGTGGCATCTAGAAATAGGACTGAACAAGAAACAGATGAATAGCAACATGTTAAAGATGTCTGGGACACAATTTAAATGTATGCATAATAGTATCTCTGCCTAGATATTATCTCTTCAAAGTATAATCTACTAAATTATTGCATCTTTACAGTAATCACACAATGAATTCATAAATGATTAATTAGAAGGATTAAAGGAGATTTACAGTGTTATTTTACCTTCAGTGTTTGAAGGTAAGAAAGTGTCAAATACATTGCTGCTTATTAAGATAATCTGATAAGAAAAAAAAATAATAACTTCATTTTTTTCCTCTGGAATCAGGATTCTCTGAAAATCTGCCCATTGTGCAACTTGCCATATTCCATTACAAAACTAGGAAACATTGGAACGCGCAAATAAAACCTGTCACTTTCCCTGAGATGGGCTTTAATTCTGGGGGCCAATATTTATTTTCATTGGCTTCTTCAGTTCAACATCTTTGGTAACATCAACACACAGCAGTTTTGTTTGTGTTGTTTGCTTGTCATCCGTGCTCAGCAAAAACAGAATTATCAAAAAACATGCATGTGGAAAGCACTCCAGCATGGATTGTGTGTACAGGAAGAGTCCAAATGCCAGGTCGAACATAAAAGGAACAAAGTTAGAGGTAGAAGATGAGGGGAAAAAATCTGGGATTCAAGAAAAATGCAGACAGGAGAGTATCTATGGTGGTGGAGAAGACTCCTGCGACTCCCTTGGACTGCAAGGCGATCAAACCGGTCAGTCCTAGAGGAGATCAACCCTGACTGCTCATTAGAAGGCCAGATCCTGAAGAGGAAACTCAAGTACTTTGGCCACCTAATGAGAAGGAAGGACTCACTGGAGAAGAGCCTCATGCTGGAAAAGATTGAGGGCAAAAGAAGGAGGGAACGACAGAGAATGAGGTGGATGGATGGAGTCATGGAAGCAGTAGACATGAGCTTAAATGGTCTCCAAAGGATGGTAGAGGACAGGAAGGCCTAGAGGAACGTTGTCCATGGGATCGCGATGGGTCGGACATGTCTTCACAACTAACAACAACAACAACAACAAAGAGTAAACAAAAGATTGACAGAGCATCCTGGAATAACATGGGAACTCCAGTAATGTGAATCGATTGTTGGCTTTCGGCTATAGCATGAAGTGTCTCATCACTTAGTTTTCAATAATTCTCATCTTTTGTGCATAAAGTACTAATGTGTGCTTATTCACACATATGCATCTTGGCAGCATCCTACCAGGCATTTTATTTTGCTATGGATGTTCAGACAAAAATTGGCTGGCTTCCGTTTTGAAAAATCAGATTCTGGTGTCCAAACATCTCACCTTCTTTTTATGTAGGAAACACTTCTTTTATTGCCCAGGGTCAAAGGCTGCCTTCCCTAAGAGAGCAGCCAGTATAATAATTAGAGCAGGTGGCTATAATTATTATTATTATTATTTTAAGGGCCCTTCAGCCTGATAATAATTTTATTTTTGTCCAGCAGGATGGTTAAACAAGATTAGTTTAGCAGCACATTAGTGCCACCTTTAGGTAGAAGATAAGAAGTTTAAATATAATTTTAAGACTGGAGGATTTTATGGGCAGAATTTGGGAAATGGAAACCAGAAACCTATCTTTCAGTACTCATTTTGTCCTGACACTTACCCTGGACGTATCTGGGAAACTACTGCGAAGCAGTCCTCTTATTCAATGCCGTTATAAAAAAGCCAGAAATATGCTATGCCGAGGCCAGTATTTGTAACCTTGGTAAGTTGAAGATGGATGGACTTCAACTCCCAGAATTCCCCAGCCAGCATGCTGGCTGGGGAATTCTGGGAGTTGAAGTCTACATTTCTTTAACTTAATACAGTTGAGAAATGCTGGTCTAATGGTTCAGTGATGGATCCACTGATGTGCCTGAATGCCCAGCGTGCTTCATATTTTCCCATGCAAGCACGAAAGCTTTCATTATTTTCGATAAAGTTCAGCAGCGGGAGGCTTATTTTATTTTATTTTTTTCTGTTTTGGTCTTCTAGAAATCTTTCCGGGAAAACTCTGCAACTTCATCTCCCTGGCAAGGATGTGAGCCTACAATTTTGACCATGCTGAGACCAGGGGGAAAAAAAAGAGTTAACTCTACTAAAGCAAACACTCCATATTTCAAAGATGTATTTTCAGTAGAATTTTCTCTGACTTGGGAATGCTGAACAGTCCGCCATTATAATTGCTTACCAAATACTGTGTCTTGCTGCGCCCTGCCTTTGAACTGTGAACAAGCGAAGTACACTTGGCAAAACAAAAGAGACTGTACATATTTCGGCGAAGAGACACACAACAGGGTGCAGAGTCTGGAAAACAACAGCCATTAATGAAGCAGGCAACTAGGTCGCCTCCATCCAAAACACACCAAGAGCCACCGTGATATATTTTTTTATGAGAAATGTTTCTTTTCATTCCATACTTTTGGCCTGCGAAGAGCAGCTGCTTAGAATCAGCAGGGCACCCCTTTTGTTAGTCATGCTTTTGCAGGTGGAAGAAAATAAGCAAGGCGTCCAGACTTGAGTTAAAAAAATATATGGGTTTTTTGGAGTAAGATTGGGTTGTCTGTTGAATATATATGTCAAGAAAGCATTATTGAGTGAGCTTGTATGCAAAAATGAGGATTCAGCAATTGTGTCATCTGCAATGATCTTGATTGACATCATTCCTCCCTATTCTTTTTGTGCTGATAAATTCTTTTTTTTCCCCCGGGAAAATCTTCAGCACAACTTTTGTTGATTTTCCATGTGTCTCCCATTTAGCGCCTAACCAGTTCCTCCTTGCAATAGACTCAACAATACCTAGACCAGGGATGGCTAGCCTTTTTGTTGCTGAATGTGTGTGAAACAATGGTTGGTTTCAAATTTTTTTAGAACCTCTTCTGTAGGTGTGGCCTGCTTTGTGGGAGTGGCTTGCCGGCCATGTGACTGGGTGGGAGTGGCTTGCTGGCCATGTGACTGGGTGGGAGTGGCTTGCCGGCCATGTGACTGGGTGGGAGTGGCTTGCCGGCCATGTGACTGGGTGGGCATGGCCAACTTGTAAAATGTGGTGAAACTCACTTAACAACACTCTTGCTTAGCAACCAAAATGTTGGCTCAGAAACTTTGGCATTGAAGTGTGCAAGTTGTCAAGTTAAAGCTGTCAAGTTACAAGACCCTTGCACCCCTAACCCTTAAAAAAAAAACCCCAGGGGTGTTCAAACTTGACAGCTTTAAGACTTGTGGACTTCAACTCCCAGAATTCCTCCTCTGGCTCTTCATTTTGATGATGTGCAGACGGGCGGGGGGAGGGAGCTGGAACCGGTTCTAAACAGCACTGTAGATTTGTGGAAAATCTTCTATAGAAGAGGTTAGAACTGACAGGAACCCACCCCTGGCGTGAAAGCACGCATGCACACACCCACAATGCAATGAATGTGTGACACATGTCCAGTCATGTCTGACTTTATGGGGGTGATGCTTACCTCTGTTTCTTAGTTGAGGGAGTCAGCGATTTCTGAAGACATTTCCATGGTCGTGGCCAGAATGACTATACACTAAAGGCACACAGAATATTGTTACCTCCCAATTCAAAGTGGTACCTATTGATCTACTTGCATTTGCCTGCTTTTGAACTGCTAGATGGGCAGGAGCTGGGACAAGTAACAGGAGCACACCATGTTGCATGGTGCTCAGGTCTTGAATCCAAGCTATTAGTTTTACAGCTGACAAACTCAGTATCTTTAACTCCTGAGCTATGCGCCTCCCTCTCCCAGGGGTGGGTTCTGGATGCTGCTACTACCAGTTTGCTCAGGGATGCGACGTGCACGCTTGATATGTGCTACGTGCTTGATTTACACTACGTGTGCATGTGCAGTGCTAAAAAAAATAGTGCCGCCAAGAGAACCGGTTCGGTTACTACCGAGCTACTACCTACTCAGTTACTACCAAGTTACTACCTACTCGCTGAACCGGGCTGAACCGGGCCAAACCGATAGGAACCCACCTCTGCCCTCCCCCACCAATATATAGTAAAATTACTGTACAGAGAAAGAAACACAGCTTGACAGAAATAAGTAAGCATTACTACAAAATACTTAGGAAAACAGAGTTAAGACATTTTTGTTAAACTCCAGAGAGACAAAACAGCATTTGGAAGTGACTCAGATGCTGAGTGGATTTACTGGAGTAAAAGAAGAAAGAGGTGTGGCACAATCAGATTTGAAGATTATGTTATTGTAACACATTTCAATCAGTAGTTTTAGCCTTCCCATGGATCTGATTTCCTGGCCTGGCCTACCTGGTGCAGTTGACAATTACATACTGTGCGTATCTAAGTTACCAGGATTATATTAATATATTTCCCAACCTAAACAACAAAAGCTTTCCTGGACAGCTCTCTATCAGGTCTGGGAGCCATCTTTTGCATTGGGCCTTCAGGCCTGCCACATTTTCTACTGTGGGAAAATGGGAGGGGGGATTATATGGAGTATGTGATATATATAGTCTAAATAACATTCCTTTCTCAGAGAGTCAAGGACATCTTGCCGTGCACCTGGAGTGGTATTTGTTACTGGGAGGCATCTCCAGTTGGGACAATGCCTGATTGGGCCATATGTGATGGACATATGAGTGCTGGGCAGGGACTTGAACTTTCACTAGGATGGGGAAAACCTGGAAACTTTCAGATTCGGGTTTTCCCAGATGTGCCAATATGACATCTCTAATAAAATGGAACTTTTCAGAAACTCAAGCCCTGGAGTCTTCTTTCATTGGGGGGTGTTACTTGAAACCCTGACACTCTCTTTTCACCATCTTCTTAAATAATAATGGGGAGGGTACCACACTGTATGCATTTCTAGGATGAGGTGATCCCAAACGTTGGGTACCAAGAAGGACTTCTCCCTATAGATTCTTATGGGAATCTTTAGACTTTTTCACCTGGGATGTGTGAACGGGATGGTTAGGTTGTATACATTAGCCACATTTTATAGAAATGCTCGTGACAAGCATTTTACTCGCACTCAAAGCTTATATCTACTTTTCAAAACCAAAGCCATAACTGTGTAGGATTGACAGCAACGGTCTTGTTTTCCAACCCTCAGTAGCCAGAAGATGTCAGCAGTTTCCTTCAGAGTCTACAACGTTTGTTAAAAATCTTAATTGGTAGCACAGAATTGTTATACAATAAACAAACAGATTTTGCTTCATTAAAAATTTAATCATGTCCTTTGAGTAAAAGCACTGCATTCCTCTCTCTCCACCACCTTCCCTCCCTCTCTCTCTTTCTCCTTTCAAATTCAGCTTGGCAATTCACCAGTCTGGCAAGTATTTAAACAGTTGTACGTGTGCACTACATTTTCATATCCGTCAATTTCTGCAGCTAAAGCACTAGAAATTTTGACAGCTTAAGCTATTAAGCATAATAAAGTCGAGACAGAAGTGGATTACTAATAATTACATTTAGTATTTGCATTTGTTTATGTGCATTTGACACCAGCGCACTCTGGGCTATTCCGTAATATAAATACAGCTTATAATAACACCTAAAAAGAAAGTCTATTTAGGTACAAATAGAGCATGAAATTGTAATATACCAAGTGGTAGGTGGGTGGGGAAAGGAAGCCCAAAAAAAGGCCTCGAGTGAGAAAACAGAGGGTCAAATGCAGTGGTTTTTACCAGCGCTGGGAATGGAGCCCATGATAAAATTAGCTTCTATGACCCAGAAATAAAGTATTTTTGTTTAAAAAAAAAAAGATATTTAAGAAACAGGAAAGGACTAAGAGAAAAAAAAATGGCCAGATGACATTCTCTTACTGTATTTGAGTCTCTGATTTCTGGAAGGAAAAGAGAAGGGAAAAGTAAGACAGATGAGAAACAAACATGTTTTGGAGAACACCGGTTATAACCACACCCATTTGCAGATCACAGCCGTTCAGCTGAATCGGTTGGGTTGCTTATTGTTGAAGGGAAACATTCTGTTCCAATTCCTACCTAGAGGAGAAGACCGCTGGGCATATTAAAGACACAGCACAGAAAGGGCTGTTTTTGGTGGGGGGTGGGGAGAGAAGTGTGATGGGGAGAAATAAATAAAACAAATCTCTTTGAAAAAAGCGAGACACAGTTGTTGTTGTTGTTGCGCCCGCTTGTCTTGCGGATGTGCCCATGCACAGGACACTCCTGATTGGCTGAGCTGTCACCAGTATTCTGGAGGGTGACTGGCTGGGCAAGGACTGAGGCGACGCAGCTCGGCTAACAATAACAAATCCTTTATTTGGATTACAACCAGTAACTCACGCTACAAACGGCAAAAGGCAACGAGAGCAAAAACCTCCATTTGACAGCGCTTTATATAGGAGCAGCTGTCAAACGGCAACCAATCAACGAGCTGCATTTTCCCGCTTCAGCTGCCGACAGCTCAGCCAATCAGGAACGTCCACGAGACACAACAATTATAAGCATGCATAATATGAAATGATCCCAAAAGAAAGGTATATTCACAGGTTGATAAACCAAATTATCATAAGGAATAGAAAATGGCAAGAAACTGGTTTGCATGACCAAAATTTCAATGCGTCAGGTGGAACTTTACTCTCTACAAACCTTACATGTCCTCTTTCACCCAACTGAATCTGCTCCAGAAAGTCTTCAACTTTCTAGACCAGGGGTGTCAAATTCAAGACCCGCAGGCCGGATTCGACCTGCGGGATGCTTAGATGTATCCAAGATGGCGGTGCGCTTAGGCGCAGCGGCTTTGAGCTCCTGGTGTCACAGCAGACTTTTCCATCAAAACTCGCTCTGAACCTACTGTAAAAGAAAAAAGAAAAAGAGACGTGCATTTTCCTCTTCCACCAACTCCTGGGATGCCAAACAGATTTGAAGAAATGGATAACAGAAGACAGGGTGCAGTTGATCCTTTTCAACTGTCATTTGTCAGTCATTTTGTTTCAACAGTCATTTGTCGGCCTTTTCGTTTGCCTGGAGAGATTCCTGTTGTGGCTGTCACTGCTGTCTGTATCCCACCTGGTGCAAGTGTTGGCACGGCGCTCAAACCAATTTCATTGTAATTTTATTACAGTATTATTACAATGACAGTAAAGATTATTATTATTATTATTGTTGTTGTTGTTGTTGTTGTTGTTATTATTATTATTATTATTATTATTATTATTATTATTATTATTATTATTATTATTATTATTATTATTATTAGATCTGGTCCGCAGGGCTACCTTGGAAACAGCCACCCCAAGAACCCATCAGAGAAAGTAAATAAGCAAGGGCAACAACGGAAAGGAGAGGGGATGAGGAGAGAAAAGAAGAAAGGGTAAAGCAGAGAAAGTAAGGGTGGGGAAAGAGGAGAAGGGAGGAGGGGAAGGGAAAGAGAGGGGAAGAAGGAAAGAGAGGAGGAAGGAAGAAGGTACAGAAGGGAGGTTGAGAAGATGGAAGGAGAAAGAGATTGCAAAACAAGATGGAGGCATGGGTTGGCAAGAAAGTGACCCAAACTGGATTATATATGTGTGTGTAAAAATGAATATAGAGACTATGATGACTAGACAAATGTTAAATAGCAGTTATAAGAATGTATATCTATGAATGAATTTGAAAGGGAAAAATAAAAAACTTTTTATTAAAAAAAGAAAGAAACAGTGAAGGACCGGCCCACAATGCCTCTGTCAGCAAAAACAGAGCTTGGGAGGGCCGCGTACATCCCTCCCAGACTCCATTTTTGGTCACAACGGCCTTCTGCAGCCTTCCGCCAGCAGAAACAGAGCTCAGGGGGAGTATGCCCCCCCCTTCGAGTTCCATTTTCACTGGCGGAGGGCTGCAGGAGGCCATCACAACAAAAAACAGAGCTTGGGAGCCTGTTTTGACTGACAGACCACTCGGGCCACCACAGGCACCCCCCCCCCCCCCATGCCTCCCATGCCTCCCGAGGTCAAACACAACCCTGATGCAGCTCTCAATGAAATCGAATTTGATATCCCTGTTCTAAACAGATTTGAGGGAAGACACCTGGCTCCAGACAGTACAGGCCTCCTCTACCAATGTCGTCCTTTACAGAGAAAAGAGAAAATGAATATTTCTCGTAGTTGGTTGAGAACTCTGGGACTGTACATCCAGCAACAGCATGGGAAAAGCTGGGTGTATTAGTGGAGTATGTTGCCTTTCTATTTCAATTATAGGGATCACATCTCAATGTATCTAACTAGGAATCCATAAGCTCTCAGGAAGAAATTTCATCAATCAGGTGTGAATGACATAAATGTAATTTCACTGAAAAACCTCCTTAGCAATTTATGTATGCTTAGCAACATAAATTCTGGTTCCAATTGTGGTTGTAAGTTGAGGGCTACTTGTACTAGATAGGTGGCTAAACCATCATTCGAAGTCGCCACCTGTACTAATTCAGCCTGACCTTACCACACAATGAAGCGAATGAGGGCAGTTGTTTTTTCTGTCAGTAAATTTCGCTTGGTGAGAAGGGAAATGAAGCCCCGGGAATCCACCAATCATTTTCCTCATTTTACTCTGCATGAAAACAATCACAAGAGGGTCACTTTTTGGCCTCATTAGTAGTACAGCTTGTACGTGTTGGTTGCAAATTTAATGCTAGCAAACTATTTTTTTGGCAGATCAAGGCATATCATGGCCATCTGATTGTGCTCTTTGTTAATACAACAAGTTTCCCTTGGTTTACTAAATTAATCCCATGTACAGGAAATGCACAGCAAACCGGTACATGAATTAGTCACACAAGATTGCATTTATAAACCATGTTAGCATAAAGGCAGTTGGATGCTTTGCAGTTCAGAATGTTCCATATTCACACTTCTAGTGTTTTGGATCAGGAATCTATTGTCTTATGACCTCTATAATACTGTTGCCAGTGATAGTAAGCTTCTCAGAGAATTCGTCAGTATAAAAAAAGGCAAGATCACTTTAGAAAGAGGAACATTCCTAGGATTTAGGAAAATAGATAGATAGATAGCTAGATAGCTAGATAGCTAGATAGCTAGATAGCTAGATAGCTAGATAGCTAGCTAGCTAGCTAGCTAGCTAGCTAGCTAGCTAGATAGATAGATAGATAGATAGATAGATAGATAGATAGATAGATAGATAGATAGATAGATAGATAGATAGATAGGTATAGGTATAGGTATAGGTATAGGTATAGGTATAGGTATAGGTATAGGTATAGGTATAGGTATAGGTATAGGTATAAGTATAGGTATAGGTATAGGTATATGTCCTGCATGGAACTACTTTCTTTGAACTGGTCCTCATGCATGCTGAGCCATTTGCTTATTATTCAGCACGTTATCCAAACCTACATAATGAGTCTGGTTAATCTGGAGAGTCCTAGCCATTGTTGAAACCATAAATGTAGTGAATTATGGCTCCGTGTGTCATCAGAATGCAAACAAGTGGCTAATACCTCCTGCCAGTCTTTGCAGGCAGAGCTACATGGAAGACTGGTTGCATAGCAGCATCACAGTTGTGCTTTGAACACTAGGATGTGGGGAAGGATTTCTGAATGAACAAGGACACTTGGATAACATTTAGCTTTTCAGCAACCCCCTGCATGATGTCTAAAGTCACAGCCAGACCACTGGGAATCTGTGTCATTCTTTATTGTTTAAAAAAGAATGACGTGAAACTACTGTGATACAGTATACTATACCAAGGTGGGGAAGAGGTAAAAGAAAAAAGAGTTAAGAACTGCCTAACTCTTTTCTTACAATTGTTAAATAGATATTTGAGGTGGAATTGAAGAGGAAAAGAACCGTATTTCTCCTCTCTTACATTTCAGGATTCCTTGCCATTATTGATTCTTTGCTCAAGGTTATGATAATTGGAATGCATTGTAAATGGAAGACACCAGAGGTGGGTTTCTGCCGGTTTGGCCCGGATCAGACGAACCAGTAGTGGTGGCAGCGGCAGGCTCCTCCCACCCACTCAGATGCAAACCACTAGTAAAAAAAATGGAAACCCACCACTGGAGGACACCTGTTTTGTCTTGTGTTCTGTGGAGGATGCAGATAGCCCTTCTCAAGGTTGAAAGCTTGTAATTCAGCCCTACTGTTACATTATAATCAAAGTATGGTCCGCCCCAGTAATTCAAAACCAATAAATGCAACATTAGATACAAGAAGAGTCTGACAAGTCAAGTATGGTCCAGGCAGAGGTTAATATATCTAGGGAACAGGTCAGTTTCTCAAGGTAGAGTATAACTTTCAGTAATCAGCCTTTCCCAGGCTCATCTAAAAGATTCTGATGCCTAAACAAGTTTAGTCTAGGGCAGGGGTCCCCAACCCCTGGGCCGCGGATTTGTGCCGGTCCGTGGCTTGGTAGTAACTGGGCTGGAGTGAGCGGCAGAGAGAGTAGCGCAACTCTTAGGAAAGTGTAGCAAACACTCTGCTATCCTGGTGGCTGGCCGGGGTGCTCCCCGGGGGCAGGACGGGGGCAACGGCCTACATTGGGGGGGTTTGGGGCACCACCCGGCCCTGCGCGGGGGGAAGGGGCTGCGAGGCCCTCCTGCCCGGGACGCAGCCTGTCCTTCCCTGCCCCAGCCGAGGATCCTTTGCCTGGGACCCCAGGCAGCTTTCCCGCCCAGTTGCACGTGACCGCCGAATGCACGCACAGCCCACGTGACTCGACTCACCTGCTGGAGGCTCCCACGGGCCCGCGGAATTTTTTTTACATGAAACCGGTCCCTGGTGCCAAAAAGGTTGGGGACCCCTGGTCTAGGGAGTTTGGGAGCCTAAACCTGCAATCTGAGTTCCCTCCACCATTCAGCTCTTTATGTCCATAGTTGGCATCAACAGCACTGCTTAGGACTCAAGGATAGGCGGTTTGAGTTTGTGGCCCAAGAAGAACTGGTACTGTTTCAACTTCTACCTCCATCTCCTGATCTGAGCTCGGGATCATAATGGGTCTCCCCTCGATCCTCATTCTCATTCGTTTGCATTTTTATTTTCTAAGAAAGAACTTAGGGAAAACGTGATAGCTAAGTAGTCTGAATCAGAGGAGTTCTTCTAATCCATATTCTACGACTCAATAGCACAACATTAGTGCCAAAGGTCATTTTTGTAGTGGCAACTTAGAGCATATTCTAGAGTCATCCAACCATCCTAATGTCAATTTAACACTAGGGCAGACAAGCGTTAGGGATGTACGGATGAAGTACTGTACAAGTGGAATCAATAGCTCCCTCTCTGTTGGGAAAAAAGAGCAACAAAGATGATTAAGGTACTGGAGGATAAAACAGATGAAAAATGGTTGCAGGAATTAAGTATATCTAATGAAAACAAGGACTTGGGGTGACATGATACCAGTATTCCAATATTTGAGGGGCTGCCACAGAGAAGAAGAGGGAGTCAGCCTATTCTCCAAAGCACCGGAAGGCAGGACAAGAATCAATGGATGAAAATTAAACAAGAAGAGATCCAACCTAGAATCAAGAACAAAACTTCCTAACAGTTGGAATAATTAATCAGTGGAACGACTTGCCTCCAGAAGTTGTGAGTGCTCCAACACTGGAGGTTTTAAGAAGAGATTTATCTGAAATGGTATGGAGCAGACATGTCAAACACACGGCCCATGGGCCGGATCCGAGGTGCAATAGGTTTCCCATGGGCCATGCCGGAGATGGTGATGGACTGCCCCATGCCACCCGTGTCCCGGTCCCCCAGGCCACGTCCACTCTGGCAAACAAAATCCTGGCACAGCCTGCAATGGGATTGAATTTGATACCCCTGGTATAGAGTTTCCTGCTTGAGTGGGGGGATTGGATTAGAAGACCTCTAAGGTTCCTTCCAACTCAGTTATTCTGTTACTCTTTCCCACCATATAGTAATCTATAGCATATTGCCTTTGAGCATAAAGCTCCTTTTTTACAGTTTTTGATCAGTCTTACTAAGTCTTACATGTACTATTAATATAAAATCCCACTTAGTCTTATAAAAAAAACCACAAGCGATTGTATTGTAACATCTGTGAACAATACAGCAGCATTCTTGTTTAGGAGGCAACCTTACTAAGGTTTTTGCTGCATTTATTCCAACCAGCCTATCCTGGGGACAAGATTTAGATAAGGTATCCTTTAGTGGGTGTGAAAACCACAAAACAGCAACAAAAGAAATGCAAAAAGTAGCTAAACTGGTTCAGATTTTTGCAGCTGAGCCCATTTCAGTTTTTAAAAAGTTGTGGAAAAGATTATCTTATGATTAGCCATCTTCAGGAATCAAATGAAGCCCATTATAAGTCATTATCATTATTGAAGAGAGTACATTTTTGCGGTGCAACAAAGAATCACAGAAGCTTGGGATATTGAGGGTTAAAAGCTAGAGTTGGCTAGAGAGTAACAGTGGAAATTTCCACTGTATGCTTTATTGCAAATGGAACAAGTCATACTCATCAAGAAAAGATGTATAGCATACCGTATGCATATGTGATTGCTTTGTAAACACCCTGGAATGGGGGGTATCACATTATTTTCTCCAACTTTTTCATAACTTTTGAATGTTGTCCTTTCCTGTATTTTTATGAGACTCAGCAAATAACCTTCAGGCTGCGCCCATCAAATCACCCCTTCCACTCTGTTCTTTATTCTGAGCATTGCCTTCCATCCTATAAACTGTGAAATATCTTTGTTGTATAGATATTCTAATCCTGTAGTTTGTTGCTCAACATGAAGGGACTGCCTCATCAACGGGAGAGACTCCAATGAACTTGGAATGGAGTTGATAGAGTTGGATGGGCAGGTCCTAGAAACCACCTTCTATCTGAGGATGGAGTGATTACAAAATAGATCTAGGAGGGTCCCACCCAGGGCTGGGCTGCTGGAGGATTTGCAGGGGTTCGGGAGAACCTCTAGCTAAGATTCTGTGCAGTTTGGAGAACCTCCAAATCCCACTCCTGGCTGGCCCTGCCCACCCCTCCCTGCCCCTCCCAGGAATCCTCACACAGCCCATTTTGTATGCAGGTAAGTGCAGGGCATGCACAGAGGCTCAGGGAGGGTGAAAAACGGGACCACCGGAAGTTCAGGAAGGCCAGAAACGGCTCCGTTTCCAGCCTCCAGAGGGCCTCCGGAGCCTGGGGAGGCCGTTTTCACCCTTCCGGAGGCTCAAAGAAAGCCTCTGGAGACTGAGGAGGGCACATATGCTGCCCCCACCATACTGCAGGAGGCCAACTAGGCCACACCCACCCAGCAACCAAACAGAGAATCCTTTGCTAAAGATTTTGTAGCCCTCCCCTGGGCCCACCCATTTTGAAGTCGTAGAGAAGGCAAAAAATAGCATGTATCAAGTTATACATCTACACTATATTTGGAGCATCCTGGCTGCACATGCACATGCACACTTAGGGGACTGGAGACTAAAACATATGAAGAGCGGTTGCAGGAACTGGGTATGTCTAGTCTTATGAAAAGAAGGACTAGGGGAGACATGATAGCAGTGTTCCAATATCTCAGGGGCTGCCACAAAGAAGAGGGAGTCAAACTATTCTCCAAAGCACCTGAGGGCAGAACAAGAAGCAATGGGTGGAAATTAATCAAGGAGAGAAGCAACTTAGAACTGAGGAGAAATTTCCTGACAGTTAGGACAATTAATCAGTGGAACAGCTTGCCTCCAGAAGTTGTGAATGTCCCAACACTGCAAGTCTTCAAGAAGATGTTGGATAGTCATTTGTCTGAAATGGTATAGGGCTTCCTGCCTAGGCAGGAAGTTGGACTAGAGGACCTCCAAGGTCCCTTCCAACTCTGCTATTGTATTGTAAGTGACTTACTCAATGTGCTTTGCTTAGCAATGGAAATTCTGATCCCAACTGTGGTTTGCTTAGCAATGGAAATTCTGATCCCAACTGTGGTTGTAATGCGAAGACTACCTGTATTATTATTTGGCCTTTTTCTTTCTTTCTGGTGAATAACATGGACACATGAATGAAGGCAAGAAGTTACATTCTCTCTGACAGGAGTTCATCTAAGCCTTGGGTATATCTTGATTATCGGTGTTACGTTGAGTTATCCTTGAAAAATGCCCCTAAATTTCCATTACTGCTAAACACGGCAGTAAAATTAACTAATTTGGCTTATCAGGATCACACAATGTCTGTATCATCTGCCAATTTGAGGAGTGGGAGGGTCTTGTGGCTAATTTTAAGACCCTGAATTGCTTAGGATTGGATTGTCATTTTGCCAGACCATCAAGAGTTGCAGAAGATGCTCTAATCTATCATACTGAGTGATGATGAAAATTTGTCCATTCTTAGGTATCCTTTTGCAGCATTGTCCTAGAGCAGGGGTGACAAACTCAATTTCATTAAGGGCCACATCAAGGTTGTGTGTGACCTTGGGGGAGAGCATGTGGCCAGGGGAATATGGCCAGCTCGATGTCTCTCATGTCAGAGGTGCCTATGGCGGCCCGAGCACTTTGCCAGTGAAAACGGATTCCTGAGCTCCATTTTCAGCTGTGACAGCCTCCTGCAATCATCTGCCAGGGAAAATTGAGCTCCATTTTTGTTAGATCCTCAAACTTACGACCGTGCCAGTAAGTCTGGTGAACTCTTAAGTTACCGCATTCCTGTATGGAGCAGACAGCCGCGTCTGATTGGCTGAGACGCGGCTGGCCGGATTCTGTCTAGTTAAGTGAAACAATGTTGCAACTGCCTCGCTGAGGTTTTTCCCGCCTGACAGATCTATATAAACTGCTGACAGGCGGGAAAACCCTTGCCTGTATTGTTCCTGATGCTCTTGTATATAGTTGTTAATAAATGTTGGTGTTTGACTATGCCTGAGTCGGAATCCTTCTTAGAATCAAACACTGGCGACGAAGGTGGGATTCAGGCTTAGTCTGTGAGACCACAACGGGGAACGAAACATCTACGGTCCGCGTGCCTAGCGCCCACCACAGCCTAGCCATGACTACGATGCCACCGTTTGCGCCGTTCGATCCAACGAAGGAGCAATGGGCGTCCTTCTTAGCACGTTTCGAGTGCTTCCTGATTGCCAACGACTACGGTGAGCTCGCACCGGCAAGAAAATTAAGTCTTTTCCTCGGGTGCGGAGGTCCAGATTTATTTGCCACCGCGCAAACTATCGCAGCCCCAGCAGCGGTGCATGAAGTTCCGTGGGACGATCTCCTAGGTCGTCTGAGAGCACACTATGCCCCTGTACCATCACGCATAGCGCACCGCTATGCGTTCAGACAGTGCGTGCAGCAGCAGAAACAATCCATAGCCGAATTCCTCCAAAAACTAAGAGCTACGGCAATCCCTTGTGAGTTCCCGGCTGCCTTCCTGGAGGAATCATTGCTGGAACAGTTCGTGTGCGGCGTTAAAGACATCCGCCTCAAACGCCGCTTGCTCTCTAAAACTGTTCTGACGCTGGAGCAAGCGGTGGAAGAAGCCCGCGCGGCGGAATTATCAGAAATTTCAACATCTGACATGGGCCGCGCTCATCCTCCTCTCTTCCCCTCACCACGAGCGTGTCTAGTGGACGAAATAGCCCCGCTAGATGAAATGGAAGAAGAAGAACAGGGGGCATGCATGAGGGTGACCGGACGCATGCCCAACTGCTCATTTACGCCCCAGCCAAACTCCGGAGCCTGCCTGGGTTGCGGAGGCGCCCACCAAAGACCCGAATGCCCCTTCAAGGCATCGGTATGCCGGCATTGCGGCAGGAAAGGGCACCTGGCCGCTGTTTGCCGCGCCGCAGCTCCAGCAACAGCACTGGCAGCAGCTGCGTCCCCAGCCAACTGATCGGCTTCACCGCGCCAACAAACGGCACAGAAAAGAGCGAGACGCCACCCACCACAGCCGACTGATTGCTTCGCACTGTCCGAGACCCCCCCGGCATTGAACTACGACCTGGCCGAGAGTACGAGGCTCACCACGGTAGTTTGTGTAGAGGGGGTGGGAGTCAAGATGGAAGTAGACTCCGGGTCATCTAGATCCCTCATTTCATGGGCCCAGCTGTCCCAGTTGTGCCCTAAACTACGTAAAAGGGATCTCACCCCGGCAACAACCATCATTAAAGATTACCAGGGCTCAGCTATTCCTATTTTAGGACAACAACTGGTGAGGGTGGACTATGACCCCTTTCACGGATCCCTTCCCGTCCTGGTAGTGGCCAATTCCCTAGCCGCCCTGATAGGATTGGATTGGTTTGCAGCTTTAGGGTTGTCAGTACAGGGGGTGAACAGCGCGCCCGCCTGTTCCCCGGTAGACGCCGTACTCAAAGAATTTAGTGACGTCTTTGATGGCAGCCTAGGGAAGTACAGGGGCACCCCAGTATCCTTGAACCTAGACCCTAGACCCTCAGGTTGCTCCCGTACGCTTAAAGGCCCGCAGGCTGCCGTTCGCACTGAAGCCCAAGGTTGAAGCGGAATTAGATCGATTAGTGGCGCAAGGCGTGCTCGAACCCATCGATCAGGCGAAATGGGAGACCCCGATTGTGGTCCCCATCAAGCCCGATGGGTCCGTCTGTATCTGCGCCGACTACAAATCGACGATCAACCTCGGACTTCAGGCGAACCCGTATCCGGTTCCGGTAGTACAGGACCTGCTCCACTCTTTGGGGCAGAGCCGTGTCTTCTCGAAGCTGGATATGGCGCAGGCCTACCAACAGCTCCCGGTGGACGACGAGGCTGCGGAGGCGCAGACCATCGTCACCCACCGAGGGGCTTTCCGCTGTCGCCGCTTTCAATTCGGCGTGTCCGTGGCCCCGGGGATCTTCCAGAGCCTCATGGAGCGATTGCTCCATGGGCTCCCTGGCGTGGTACCGTACTTCGACGATGTTCTGATTGCTGCTTCTAGCATATCAGAACTCGCCAAGACGTTAAGGAAGGTCCTCAGGATTTTCAGGGGCGCGGGTTTGAAATTGAAGCGCAGCAAATGTACATTTGCTGCGCCGAGGGTCGAATTCCTGGGCTTCATGATTGACGCCCAGGTAATTCACCCAACCCCCGCTAAGGTCGAGGCCATCCAAAAGGCCCCCACACCTGCCTCCAAACCGGAGCTGCAGGCTTTCCTCGGCCTTTTGAATTTTTACGCGCCTTTTATTCTCCACAAGGCATCGTTAGCCGAGCCGCTGCATCGGTTGCTCGAACGATCCACGGCCTGGTGCTGGGGCAGCCGTGAGGTGCATGCGTTCGCGGCTGTCAAAGCCATGCTTACGTCTGACACAGTACTAGTCCAGTACCATGACAGACTTCCTCTGACGCTTGCATGCGATGCCTCCCCTTATGGCGTGGGGGCTGTCCTGAGCCACGTCTTTCCAGACGGTTCTGAGGCCCCCATCGCTTTTTACTCCCGGACAATGTCTCAAACAGAGAGAAACTACAGCCAAATCGACAAGGAGGCTTTGGCTGTAGTGTCCGGGATTAAGAAGTTTCACAATTACCTCTATGGGCGAACCTTTTCTGTCGTCATGGACCACAAGCCGCTCCTTGGGCTGTTGGCCGGTGACCGTCCGACCCCCCCATTCTCTCGCCCAGGATGACCCGTTGGACGGAGTTCCTGGCAGCGTATGATTATACGCTGCTTTACCGTCCAGGCAAGCAGATAGGGCACGCTGATGCCCTAAGCCGCTGCCCTCTTCCCGGGGTGGACCCGGCTCCGGTGCCGGCCCTCTCTGTCCTGGCGATAGCAGAGTCCGATCTGCCCTTGTCTTCCTCCGCCGTCGCCGCTCACACCCGTGCAGACCCAGTCCTCTCTCAGGTTGGACGAAGGGTGCTGAGGGGGTGGCCTTCGGGCAGCGTGGCCGAAGAGTTTCGGCCTTACAAGTCACGCCAAATGGAGCTCTCGCTCCATTGCGGGTGCTTGTGTTGGGGAGATCGGGTCATCGTTCCTCAACCCCTGAGACACATAGTTCTTCAGTCGCTCCATGCCAATCACCCAGGCATAGTCCGCATGAAGGCATTGGCCCGGAGCTATGTCTGGTGGCCTGGCATGGACGCTGAAGTGGCGGATTGGGTGGCCGCCTGCTCCACTTGCCAATCTTCCCGCCCTGCCCCGCCGGTGTCCCCGCCACGGGAGTGGAACATTCCCAGGAGCCCATGGTCCCGGCTTCACTTGGATTTCGCGGGTCCCTTTCATGGCCAGACATTCCTGATTGTGGTCGACGTGTACTCCCGCTGGGTGGAGGTGGTTGCCATGGCTTCCACCACTGTGGAGAGTACTGTGCGCGCTTTGCGCCGCCTTTTCGCCATTCATGGGTTGCAGGACGTCGTTGTGTCCGACAACAGACCGCAATTCCAGTCCTCCACTTTTTTGGATTTTCTGGCCACCCAAGGGATCCGACAAGCGCCGGTTGCCCCTTATCACCCGGCGTCCAATGGACGCGCGGAACGAGCTGTCCGCTTGGCCAAGGACGCCTTGGCCCGTTTGGATAAAGGGGACTGGCCTGCAAGGGTGGCAGCGTACCTTCTGGGACAGCATGTCACTCCTTGCCCGGCCACAGGGAAAAGCCCCGCGGAGCTCTTGATGGGCCGTCGCTTGCGGACCACACTGGACAGGCTGCACCCTGACTATGATGGGGTGCAGAGGAGCAACCTGCAGGTTCCCTCCCCACGCCTTTTTACTGTAGGGGACTCAGTCTGGGCAAGAAACTTTTCTGGGGAGCCACGTTGGGTTCCCGCGACCATCCTGGACTTAACCGGCCCCTGTTCTTACAGGGTCGGCCTACGCGATGGATCTGAGTGGCGGCGCCACCTGGATCAACTAAGGCGCCGCCTGCCTGACCCGGCCTTCGCCACACCAGGCCGTTCTTGCCCGTTGGCCCCCGTTGGGCCCCCGTTTCCAGTTCAAGCCGACCCGCAGAAATCGACTCCGGAGGCCTTTGCCAGTCCAGGCCTCTCCTCGTTAGGACTCGTTTCTTAGTCCCTGTCAGGACTCTACAGCTCAAGCCGACACGGATTTACTCTCTGCCTGGAGCCCTCCCTGCCAAGCCGCTGCCTGCCAACGGCCGATTGGATCCTCAAGCCCGGTCGACACGCCCCCCCGATTGAACTTACCTGTATCGTCGATCCCAACTCTGCCGACTCCACCTCCGGTGGCAGGCCGCGGTGACACAGGTTGGAGCTCCACTCCCCGAAGGGAGGAGCTTCCCCAGGAGCAACTCACCTCGCCGAGCTCTCCGCAGCAACTAAAACGGTCGGGGCGGGTCCGTCATCGCCCCACCTACTTGAATGAGTACGCATGCGCATCTATATTGATGGACAGTTGGACTTAGCGCAAGCGCACTGACTACGGGGGAAGGAGTGTTAGATCCTCAGACTTACGACCGTGCCAGTAAGTCTGGTGAACTCTAAGTTACCGCATTCCTGTATGGAGCAGACAGCCGTGTCTGATTGGCTGAGATGCGGCTGGCCGGATTCTGTCTAGTTAAGTGAAACAATGTTGCAACTGCCTCGCTGAGGTTTTTCCCGCCTGACAGATCTATATAAACTGCTGACAGGCGGGAAAACCCTTGCCTGTATTGTTCCTGATGCTCTTGTATATAGTTGTTAATAAATGTTGGTGTTTGACTATGCCTGAGTCGGAATCCTTCTTAGAATCTAACAATTTTCCCTGGCAGGGGCTTTGTGGGCTGGTCCTTCACTGTTTCAAGATGTAGGCCAGATCTAAGCATCCCACAAGCTGGATCCAGCTAGTTGGCCTTGCGTTTCACACCCCTGTCCTTTAGCAGGGGTCTCCAACCTTTGCAACTTTAAGTCTGAAGGACTTCAGCTCCCAGACTTCTCCAGCCAGCTTTTCTTCAGACTTAAAGTTGCAAAGGTTGGAGACCCCTGTCCTAGAGAGTATCATTTGAATTACCGTCCCTGGAATTTTCATAGATAATCATCTTAACCCTGGTCACTTAAGACTTATCTTTTCCATCAAGCCGGTCTAGCTTAGCCAATGAGTAAATGTATTTTAGAATTTTAATTGGGATGTTTTAGCACAGGTTTTTAGTTTAATCTATTTTTAGTTATTCTGTATTTATTGTTATTTATCGATTTTAACTCCTTGTGCACCGCCCTGGGTCCATTTCGATGGAGAAGGGCGGTTCTATAAATCGAAATAAATTAAATTAAAATTACAGATACTTACAGAAGAGTTACCTCTCTAACTCTTTTGCTCCTCAGGGAAAGACAGGATTTACACTGAACAAGTAAATAAATTGGTGCTTTATAACTATACGGGGGTGGCTAGATGATATCATGAAGCCAAATAAAAGCAAGGGCAATGCTTTTATTGCCCAGTCAGTTTTGGAAATATTCCGTAAGAATAGGGAATAGAGTGGCGACTATGATGATAAACAAATGGGCCATGGCGGCACACTGGTTAGAATGCAGCACTGCAAGCTAACTCACTGCTCACTGCCAGGAGTTCGATTCTGACCATTTCAAGGTTGATTCAGCCTTCCATCCTTCCAAGGTTAGTAAAATGAAAACTCAGATTGTTGGGGGCAATAGTCTATAAACCACTTAGAGAGGGCAGTAAAGCATTGTGAAGTGATGTATAAGTCTCAGTGCTATTAAACAGGAATCGAGCATAACGAAAAGGGAAAAGGGAACAGTTTTCAAAGAACGTTTCACTTTAGACTTACTTTTTATGCCTCTTCATGTGTAGATTAATATAAGGTAAAGGTAAAGGTTCCCCTTGCACATATATGCTAGTCGTTCCTGACTCTAGGGGGCGGTGCTCATCTCCGTTTCAAAGCTGAAGACTCACTGCTGTCCAAAGACGTCTCCATGGTCATGTGGTCGGCATGACTAAATCCCGAAGACGCACAGGGTGCTGTTACCTTCCCACCAGTGGTCCCTATCTTTCTACTTGCATTTTTTACGTGCTTTCGAACTGCTAGGTTGGCAGAAGCTGGGACAAGTAATGGGAGCTCATTCCATTATGCAATGCTAGGGATTTGAACTGCTGAATTGCCGACCTTTCTGATCAACAAGCTGAGCCACCTTGCCCCTATGTAGATTAATATACATTATACATAAGGCACCTGAGGGTAGAACAAGAAGCAATGGGTGGAAACAAATCAAGGAGAGAAGCAACTTAGAACTGAGGAGAAAATTCCTATTATTTTATTTTATTTTATTTTATTTATTTTAATTTATAGACTGCTCCCTCTCCTCGAAGGGACTCAGGGAGATGCACAGGACTTTAAAACGCATTTAAAAAGTACAAACAATACAATATTTAAAATAGAATTAAATAATTTACCTGCACTAAAATGTAAAATCTAAAAACCTTAAAAACCCATTAACCCTAGTTCCTGGCAAACCCTATTAAAACATTTTAGGTTAATATTACAGCTTAGGATGGATAGATTAGGCCAGACCAGCCAGATGAAAAAAAGTATGTTTTTAGCTTTTGGCGGAAGGAGCGGAGGTCCGTAGTTGTTCTAAGATCGGGGGGTAGGTCGTTCCAGAGGGTCGGGCCCACCACAGAGAAGGCCCTTCCCCTGGGCGTTGCCCGCTGGCACTGCCTAGTGGACGGCACCCGGAGAAGTCCCTCTCTGTGGGAGCGAATCGGCCGGAGGGATGTATGAGGCAGAATGCCTGACAGTTAGAACAATTAATCAGTGGAACAGCTTGCCTCCAGAAGTTGTGAATGCCCCAACACTGGAAGTCTTTAAGAAGATGTTGGATAGCCATTTGTCTGAAACGGTATAGGGCTTCCTGCCTAGGCAGGGGGTTGGACTAGATGACCTCCAAGGTCCCTTCCAACTCTGCTATTGTATTATTATTGTATAATCTAGATTATACCTTAAATATTCTATGCCAATGCCTTGCATGGCTTTTATTCGTATTACTTGTTATACAGAAGTAATTTAACTACAAATACAAGAGCTCTGGATGAGTACCAGCATGGGGTTCTCTGAACAGCACATCTAAAGGTTCATTTCTGCACTGATTCCATTTACCTGCCATTTTTTCTCCCAAGGATTTTATGGCACCATACAAGTGTTTCCCATCCCTCACTGAATCTTTGCAATTCTGTGTGATAGGTTACGTGGCAAGCAGATAAACAACCTCTATCTAGTTAAAAATCAGAAAAAGAATGCAGCACCTTTTCAAGACTAACAACTTTTATTATACGACATGAGCTTTTGTGGGCTGCCAAAGCTCACAAAAGCTTATGCCGTATAATAAAAGTGGTTAGCCTTAGACTTTTCCTGACTTATGGCTACCATAAAACTAGTACGGCTATCTTGCAATACTTACCTAGTGAGTTGTCCTAAGTTCATTGAGTTAAGCGTCATTGAGTTAAGGGACTTGTTTCTCAGTAGAAACGGTGTTGTTAAAATCTTTATGCAGATTTTTTAAATTTACTTATTTTGTGGGTGCCTTTGCCACAGCCTGTTTCCTGAGGCTGAGAGAGACTGACCAGCCCAAGGTCAACTAATGCCTAAAGCAGCATTAGAACTCACAATCGCTCCAGCTTCTCTGCCTTAACTACTATACCACACTGCCTGTCTTTGTATTTGTAGCACTTATATGGTAACTCTTCAGCCAAATGGGCATTTGATTTCTGCTGGCAATGGGTCAGCCTTAATCCATTGACTTAATCCAGCCAGGGCTCCCCATTGTAGTCTAGTAGTAGAATGAAACACAATATTAGAAACACATATTCTCTTTCTACAGAGGCTGACTTTCTACCAAATATGCCTAGGACTGGAGTATTGATACCTTTTTAGACTAAAAAGCACGTCCTGAGTTTTGTAAGTTCTCCACTGGCATTATCGCTGAGGAATAAGATAGGAACAGGAGTTTTCCACTTGACCCATTCATTAAAGTTACTGGATACCTTTATGTGATATTAATTTTCCCTTAAATATGGTAATTGCAGATGCAATTTACTTTAGCTGGATTCCTGTTGTAAAGTGGAAAGTTACAGGTATGCCGAACTCTGCAAACCACACAAGTGAGGTCAGAGAAATTGAATGCATAACCCTTCTTATAAACTAGAACAAACAAAGCTTTAGCTTATAAATGTTTAGAAGTGATTTAAAGTTTTCAACAGGCCAGCAGCAGAGTGGTATTTACACTCCTTCTCTCATGTGTCGTTCACTAAGAATTAAAAAATAAATCTGATAAACAACCCAAACCGCTTCAAAAATTTGGAACGTTTTCCAAACAAACCCTTTTAACACGACCAGAGTTAACTCAAACTTATAGAAAAGAAGCAAACATTTCTGACAATAAATGTTTGTTGCCACTGAAATTCCACCTGCAGATAGAGGATTCTTTCCTGCCTTAATTCTTTCAGTGAAATCATTTCATCTGGTCCTGTCCCCTACTGTGTAATTGACAGATCTTTTTAAGAGCCCAACAAGAAAAGAATCTTGCGTGAGCCTTTCCTTTGAATAAGTCTTGATTCCTGGTGTCAAGTCCCCACAGATTCCTTGGCAAGATTTTCATAAGTGGTTTGCCATTGCAGTTTCTTGCAGCTGTTTGAGAATGACAGCCTCAAAACCATCCAGCTGGATGTTGCACCTAAGACAGGACGGAAACTTACATCTCCCTGATCCTATGTATAGATGCATAGTATCAAACAATATTTTAATCAGGGAAACTCTAAATCAATTAGGTGAATGTATCAACTGTTGCAGGGATGAGTTCCGGCTTTTTTTTACTGCCGGTTCACTTAAGGATGTGCTTCAGATGTGCGCTACGCACGTGTGCGCAGAAGTGAAAAATTGCTTGTGTGCATGCGCAGAAGCAAAAAACAAGATGACGGTGCCTACGGTGCTGCTGATAGACCCAGCTTAGGCACATGTCTGGCCAAGTTACTATGTACTCGGCCAAACCGGTCCGAACCGGTAGGAACCCACCTCTGAACTGCTGGTTCCCAAGTGATAAACAATTAACATTTTTCCTCCCTCCCTCCCTCCCTCCCTCCCTCCCTCCCTCCCTCCCATAATGTTTTCTTTTACTCCACAGCAGAGGTGTCAAACTTGATTTAATTGAGGGCTGCATCAGGATTGTGTTTGCCTTCAGGGGCCGCGGTGGGCTTGGCCAGGGTGGGCATGGCCAGCTTGATTTCACTTGAGTCGGGGGCACCTATGGTGACTCAAACACTCTGCCAGCAAAAACAGGCTCCCGAGCTCCGTTTTTGGCTGCGACGGCTTCCTGCAACCCTCTGCCAGCATAAATGGAACATGGCAGGGCCGCCTGAGCTCTGTTTTCGCTGGCAGAGGTACCATGGACTGGTCCTTTGTTGTTTCCAGGGCGGCCCCATGGGCCAGATGGGCCCATGATGGGCCAGATGGGCCCATGGGCCTTGAATTTGACACCCCTGCTCTACAGGAAGAACAAAAGGGATTGAATTCCCAGTTCCTGGCTCCCAAGTGTGACAAAAGTGGTTATGGCACAGTTCATATCTTTCACAATAAAGATAACTCCCAATTGTCCAAGGAGAGCTGTGTTAGTTCATCACATTTCCTTAATTCATTAAATCCTACATCAGTCTAGCCAGCAGATGTGTGCATATGATGAAGTGGGCAACAGCTCATGAAAGCTCATCCCTTTAATAAGCTAAGTATAGACTTAAGAAAAAGTGTTCATCAGAAGAAGTGCTTTGATAAAAGATTTAGTTGGAACATTAAAGGCATCTTTTCATACAGCACATTCCTCTCGGGTTTCTGGCAGAGAAACTATTTGGATGCAACTCCAGAACTCTTTAAAGCCCATTGTGCCTAAATATTATTGTCAAACTGTGTTTGAAAGACATGAATTTCCCCAAAATATAAACCCCTCGTGTGAGTTCCAGCCTTCCGCATGGGAGAAACCCCAGCATCCGAAATACATCAAATTATTCCAATCTCATGTTTTCGTGACATGAACTTATTACTTTTCTTTCTTTTCTTGTAAACATGTTATAGAAGGTTGGTTAAGAAGAATTCAATACAATACAATACAATAGCAAAGTTGGAAGGGACCTTAGAGGTCTCCTAGTCCAACCCCCTGCCTAGACAGGAAACCCTATACCAGTGATGGCGAACCTTTTTTGGCTTGCGTGCCAAAAGCGAAGGGAGTGCAGGGGGGGTCAAACATGGGCGTGCCACATCCATAATGCTATGTGTGTGACCCCTGCTTTTGGCGTGCTTTTTTCGCCCTCCGCAGGCTCCAGAGGCTTTTTAGGAGCCTGGAGAGGATGAAAACAGCCTCCCCTACCCACCTCCAGAGGCTTCAGGAGCTTCCCTAATGCCTCCAGAGGGCGAAAAATGGCCTCAAAATAAGGCCTAAATCAGCTGGCCAGCGCACACATGCACGCTGGAGCTGACAGGGCAACGCCTCGCGTGTCCTAAGAAATGGTTCTGCGTGCCACCTGTGGCACCCGTGCCATAGGTTCGCCATCACGGCCCTATACTGTTTCAGACAAATGGCTATCCAACATCTTCTTAAAGACTTGCAGTGTTGGGGCACTCACAACTTCTGGAGGCAACTTCTGTTCCACTGATTAATTGTTCTAACTGTCAGGTAATTTCACCTCAGTTCTAAGTTGCAAAAACAATTTCGTTTATAAAGAGCGATCTGATATTAGAGATAGATGTCTTGTCTGGGGCTGTTCACCAAGGCACCTGAGGGTAGAACAAGAAGCAATGGGTGGAAACTAATCAAGGAGAGAAGCAACCTAGAACTAAGGAAAAATTTCCTGACAGTGAGAACAATTAATCAGTGGAACAACGTGCCTCCAGAAGTTGTGAATGCCCCAACATTGCAAATCTTTAATAAGATGTTGGATAGCCATTTGTCTGAAACGGTATAAGGTTCCTGCCTAGGCTGGACTAGAAGACCTCCAAGGTCCCTTCCAATTCTGCTATTGTATTGTATTGTATTGTATTGTATTGTATTGTATTGTATTGTATTGTATTGTATTAGTTTAGTTTAGTTTAGTTTAGTTTAGTTTAGTTTAGTTTAGTTTTATTTGATTTATATACCGCTCTTCTCCAAAGATGGTCTCAGGGCGGTGCACAGGAAATTAAAAAACAGCAATAAATAACAATAAATACAGTAGTAATAACTAAAATACAATTCAACTTAGAAACTGTGCTAAAATATTCCCATTAAAAATTCCCATTAAAATATTCCTGTTTTGTATTGTATTGTATTGTATTGTATTGTATTGTATTGTATTGTATTGTATTGTATTGTATTGTATTGTATTGTCTAGGTTTGTAAATATACATTTCAGGTGCATTATTTGCACCTTCCTATTTCTACCCCTCCTCCCCGCAAAAGTTCCTCACAAGAATAGTCCTGGAGATATGCTACAGTTGTTGGAGGAGAGGCAAGGGTGTATCCACTCTATTTCTCAGCACATTTCTTATTCTTTGTCCCCTTTTCAACTCAGGAACTGTTTCTTCCCCTGCTTGGGCCCCTTTGCCATACCCCATTTCTCCTCAGATGTACTCTCCCAAGATTTCACTCCCATGCCTTAGGCTTCCTGCAGGCTTCCTTCATTGTCCAATCAGCTGCTGTGAAACACTCCCATCCAAGATTCCCATCCTCCCTTCTGGAAATTAATCTTGGACATGGAAGCAACTATAATGCAGTGTTTCTCAACCTTGGCAACTTTAAGTCCTGTGGACTTCAACTCCCAGAATTCCCCCAGCCAGCTATGTTGGCTGGGGGAATTCTGGGAATTGAAGTCCACAGGACTTAAAGTCGCCAAGGTTGAGAAACACTGCACTATAGAGAAGCAAATACAGGCCAGACAGAGAAGGGCGATGGTGGTGGTAGTGATGCATTTGTGGCATTTGATCTGATCTTCAAGATCAAAGGGAGCCTCAAATTTAGACGCTGGATATTCTTTAGACCTCAAAATATTCAAATGATGTCTCACTCTGAGATACGTGATCTTGTTTCAATATTTCCTCATTCTTATAGCTCAGGGCCTTCAAAACGGACGTAATAACAGAGTCGGAAGGGACCTTAGAAGTCTTCTAGTCTAACCCCCTGAAGCAGGAAAGCCTACACCATTTCTGATAAAGGGTTGTCCATTCTCTTCCAAAAAACCTCCAAGGTTAGAGCATTTTGGAAGCAAGTCGTTCCACTGATTAATTGTTCTAACTGTCAGGAAATTTCTCCTTAGTTCTAAACTGCTTCTCTCCTTGATTAGTTTAGTTTCTGGATTTACAAGCAGCTGCTGGAGCCCCCCTTCTGCCAGCCATACGAAAATGTGGCCTGCATAAACCAGCCCCAGTTCAAGGGCATCTTGGGGGACTTGAAGCTGTGTGAGGAGATAGCGCAATTTGACGGTCAGGAATTTCACCCCTGATTCTCTTTGAAATGGCCATTCTGTCTTTTTAAGGTTGGAGAAGGACAATGGGAAGTGGGATGCGTTGCAAGCAGCTTACATCACCCCTGGACTTAGTGTAGTTTAAATCCTTCCCATTAATTCCAAACAAAAAGAGAGCAAAAACCTCATTAGGGATGACATAACCGGTATTCCAGTATTTGAGGGGCTGCCTCAAAGAAGAAGGGGTCAAATTATTCTCCAAAGCACCAGAGGGCAGGACAAGAAACAATGGTTGGAAACTAATCAAGGAGAGAAGCAATCTGGAATTAAGGAGAAACTTCCTAACAGTGAGGATAATTAACCAGTGGAACAGCTTGCTACCAGAAATCGTTGGTGCTCCATCACTGGAGGCTTTTAAGAAGAGACTAGATCCATGGTGGAGAATCTATGGCACGTGTGTCACAGGTGGTACATGGAGCCATATTTGCCGGCACGTGAGCCATCAGCCTCTGTCACGCAAGTATGCCAACCAGCTGATTTTTGGCCTTCTGGAGGGCAGGTGGAGGCCATTTTTGCCCTCTCCGGGCTTCAGGAAAACCTCCAAAGCCTGGGGAGGGCAAAAAATGGGCCCAACTGGCCAACTGGAAGTTCAGAAATGATCCATTTCCACCTTCCGGAAGGCCTTCGGGGGCCCGGAGAGGCCATTTCTGTCCTCCCCAGTCTTCAGGAGCCAGGGGAGGCATATGCACATGGGGGGGGGGATCACACACACATCCGCAGGTGGGTGAGGCGCATTCCATTGTGGGTGTGGGCACGTGCACGCATGCACAATTTTGACACGCCTTTACAAAAAGGTTTGCCATCACTGAACTGGACAGTCACTTGTCTGAAATAATATACTATAGGTTCTCCTGTTTGAGCAGGGGGCTGGACTAGAAGATCTCCAAGGTGCCTTCCAGCTTATTCTATTCTAGTTTCCATCCATTGCTTCTTGTTCTGTCTTCAGGTGCTTTGAAGAATAGGTTGACCACCCCCACCCCCGCTTCTTTAGATATTGGAGCACTGCTATCTTGTCACCCCTAGTTATTTTCATTAAACTAGACATGCCCAATTCAGGACCTCTGAGAAAGCTTGGAACTATCGTTTATCATTCTGCCCAAGGCATAAAATTTGTGACATCCCTATAGTTAACAATGGATGACATGATTTCCACCAAACCAGAGGTAAAATTCCCATCATATCAGGGTTTTCATATTGAACTGACAAAAGGTAGGGCCTGTTCTGTCCTTTATCATAGGAACCACATTCCTGAAGGTATTTTCTCCATTCCTGGCTTGGGATTTAATTACCGTATTTTTCAGACTATAAGACGCTCCGGAGTATAAGATGCACCAAAAGTTTGAAGAGGTAAATAAATAAATAAAAGGTTTTTGCACTCTGCAGGCCTCCCAAACCCTCTGCATGCCTCATTTTTGTATGAAAAACAGGACATGCAGAGAGTTTGAAAGGCCTTCAAAGTGCTCCTGGGGACTGGGGGGGGAGGGGAATGGGCAAAATACAGCCTGTTTTCCCCTCATTTTTCCCTTTCCCAGCCCCCAGTAGCACTCTACAAGCCTCCCAAAGCCTATGCACATCCATTTTTGTGAAGGGGGCGAGGTTTCTAGAGGCCAAAAATAATGTATTCAGTGTATAAGACACACCTAGATTTTCAGAGTATAAGGTGCATCTTATATTCTGAAAAATATGGTAGCTAGAATGGAACACATAGACTGTTACTTTTTCTTCAAAACTAATGTAAGGCTTTTAACGAATGAAGAACTTAATACACATTATTATTAATAATCAAAAATTAATGTAAGAGTCACAGTCTTCGGAAGTATTACTCACACAAGCCTTACACAAGTGGAGATCTGAAGTCCTGCATTATCTCCTTGGGATTCTACACTCCTGCTGTAATCAGGAGCCCCAGTTGACTGACCAGAGTGACCTTTGCCATGTGATTCATCTCAAAATAGCGATGCAAAGAGAGAAACTTTCAATCCATTGCCAGACCCTTATATATGCACTATTGCATCATAGGTACAGAACCTGAATTCACAATAGGAACATACTATTCTGTCCCCAGTCAGGATTAACAGTGGTAAATGTGCATTACACAGATTGAGGTCAAATTCCCACAAAGGTTACTGATGGCCACAGAGCACACAGAAAAAACAGGCAGTAAATCAGTCCAGAAATCAAAAGCCAAACCACTTGGAATCAAGGCTGCAGATGTCCAAGATAGAAGAGACAAAACCTGGGCCTCGGCAATGAAGAATTAGAATATCAGGTTGGCCTAAAGGGTAGCTGTAGTTCAAAGTACAAGGGAACCCATGATGGCAATAAACATTGCTTCTGGGAATAACCTATTCCCAAACAGAGCTTTATACTACAAGATAGAGCTACTTCTCCTTTAATCTGCTGCTTATTAAGCTTGATCTACCAGGTTTCCCACTGTGTACAGACTGAACAGTCAAAGTTAATTGGTGGTCATGAAGATAACCAAGAATGCTTTGTTCTGTATTTCTAAGGTAACATCCATCTGACATGTGCACATAGGGCCAGGACCAGAGGTGGTATTCTGGAGAACTGGTAGCTGAAATTTTGAGTAGTTTAGAGAACCGGTAAATACCACCTCTGGCTGGCCCTGCCCCCATCTACACTCTGCTTCCCGAGTCCCAGCTGATCGGGAGAGAATGGGGATTTTGCAGTATTTTCCCCTTGCTATGCCACCAAGCCACACCCAACAAGCCATGTCACACCCAACAAGCCACACCCACAGAACTGGTAGTAAAAAAAATTGAATCTCACCATTGGCCAGAACCAATATGGCTTCTAGGTTTTAGGAACAGTTTAAAGAGATTCTGCTAATTCTACTTTAGTGGTTTTGTGTATTTCTTTCCTCAAAAATGGAAAAATCCGTAACATCAATCTTCAGCAATTAAGGTTTGAGGCAGAGGTGGGTTCCTACCGGTTTGAACTGGTTCGGCCTAGTAGGCAGTAACTCGGCCTGCCACGTCCCCGAACCAGTTTTGTCTTGTTTTTTGCTTCTGCACATCCACAGCGCGCATCAGGCGTGCGCACAAAGTGCGTCCCTGAGTGAACCGGCAGAAGCTGGAACCCACCCCTGGTTTGAGGGAAACTTCAAGATATGTCCCCATATGCATATGCGTAAAGAAACATGCGTGCCCATTCATTCAGGGGCAGCATGTAACTCTGGAGTATCAGCCTGCTCAGCCTGTGGGAAATTCAGGTTGTCAGGTTAGGTGTTTGGAATAGTCAACTAGATTAAGAAAAAAATGTGGGACTCTGCAGAGGTCAAGGCAGCAGTGGGTTTGTTTGAGCGCTAAGTTTCATGTGGTGTTGATTTTGACTCTATCTAATCACTTTTCCCTAGGTGAGAAAAGTGATCTTGCTTGAAAAATTACAGGAAAGGGAGGATAACCTGCCCTTTCCCGAATTTTCTTCTCCCCGTCATATAGCCAGTCCACATTGAGTTTGGCTGAAGATAGTAGCAATAGGAAAGGTCTGGAGAACTTTGTGCACCAGTAGCTTCAGACTGAAGACCCCATTAACCAGTTGCCTGTGTAGGTCCTAGGACAGAGGGACCTCTGCTTTGCTGGATTCAGTTTTTATCAAGAAACACATGGGGGAGGAGATGAAATTATGAAAAGGAAAGGAAAAGAAAATGATATTGAAATTACAAAAGAAAGGTTCTGTATTAGTGGACCATGAAGCCATTAAAAAGCATATTATTTACACATCTGTGAGTGAGATGGGCAGTACCTACATCTGTCAAATAAATAGAATCATAGAATCATGGAAGGGACGAGATGACCTGCAAGGTCCCTTCCAACTCTGTTAATTTGCTACCTTGGAGGTCTTCTAGTTCAATCCTCTGCCCAAGGCAGGAGACCTTATTCCATCCCATACAAAGGGCTTTCCAATGTTTTCTTGAAAACTTCCAGTGACGAAGCATTCACAACTCCGGGAGGCAAGCTGTTCCATAGATTAATTGTTCTCACAGTCAGGAAATCTATCCTTAGTGGCAGGTTAGATCTCTCTTTAACAAGTTTTCAACCATTGCTTCTTGTCCTGTCCTCAAGCTGCTTGGGACAATAAGTCAACCCCTTCTCCCCTCCAATACTAGAAGACAGCTATCATGTCACCTCTAATTCTAGACTAGACATAGCCAGTTCCCTTAACTGTTTAGTGTGCTGTTTAGACTCCAGAGCCCTTATCACAGATCTGGGCAGCTTATGGCCCATGGGCCACACCTGGCCCTTCAGCTATCCCTGTCTTACCTGCATTGGCAGCATTAGTAGGTGGGTTGTTGTGACAGCTGGTGGAGTGGCAGTAGGCACTGTAGTGACAGAGTGTAAGAGGAGAGTAGGACGGCAGCAGTGGCAGGAGGTGGGGTGGCAGGAGGTGGGTTGGGAGTGGCAGCCGTCCACCAAAGTTCCAGTTTCTCATGAGACACCTTGGGAAAATTGCCCACCCCATATCAAAATGAACGTTTTGCCTAGAATAATGTTTTTGTTCCAGAAATACCGCTTTTGACAACTGATGTACCATTTATACCATTGCAGAAAGATGCATCTAAATTTGAATGGCAGGGGAAAAACATGTGTTAAATATAAGGTGTTACAAGATGCAAAGAAAGAGAAGGATTGGGTTTATCTGATTTGAAATTGCATTTTGCAGCTTATGTGTTTGGTTTGGTTGAAAAAGTGGGTGCTGCTGGAAACATGAAGACTTTTGGAGTTAGAAGGAAAATAAGATTTGGGTGGCATGGATATTTCTGGGAAAACAACATAAAAATTAATGCGATTTTTAACAAATTGTTATGTTGAATTGTTATGTTATTGAGAATACGGGGTATATATCAGGGGTGGGTTCCTACCGGCGTTGGTACCAGTTCGCTTTGGGCAGGCTTCGCAGTTCACTGTAAATTGTTCTGAGCAGGTGTGAAGACCTTGAAAAACTAATAAAAACCATGCCGGCAGCAGCAGTGGAGACTGGGGAACTGGTTTGAGGGCGTGGCCAACCTGGGTTGCTGTTGGTTCTGCAACCCAGGCCAAATTGCCACTATCTGTTCGCCCGAACCAGTACGAACCAGTAGAAACCTACCTCTGATATATATTAACACAAGTTGTGTTTGAAAACACCTTTGTGGCTCTCAGCACAACAAGCATTTTATAGAGGGGAAATCTGTGAGTCCCTTGGACTGCAAGGTGATTAAACCGGTCAGTGCTAGAGGAGATCAACTCTGACTGCTCTTTAAAAGGCCAGATCTTGAAGATGAAACTCAAATACTTTGGACATCTAACGAGGAAGAAGGATTCACTGGAGAAGAGCCTAATGCTGGGAAAGACTCAGGGCAAAAGAAGAAGGGGACGACAGAGAATGAGGTGGTTGACTGGAGTCACCGAAGCAGGAGGCATAAGCTTAAATGGACTCCAGGGGATGGTAGAGGACAGAAAAGCCTGGAGGAACATTGTCTATGGAGTTGCAATGGGTCGGATACGACTTCGCAACTAACAACAAGAGGGAAAATGTCAGAGGAACAGAAATGGCTAACTTACCATGAGCATTTAGAATTTTGTCAAAGAGAATCTATATAAATAAAAATGTAACTATGAATTTGTTCAAAACAGGTAATCTCCGAAAGTACTGCACCAATTGCTTCCAAATTTTCACATGTTTCTTTGAAATACAACACCAATGATATATATAGATTGTGTAGATGTCACACCTGTACCAGGTACACGCAACGGGAATGTAAAAAATGTAGGTAAATGGATACAGAGAGAGCAGTGGGCCACAGGTATTATGTCATCCTTTATGACAAAGATTCAATGAGAAATATAGTAGGTAGGTAGTTAGGTAGGTAGGTAGGTAGCTATAGGGATAGAGAGAGGGAGGGAGAAATGCAGAAGGTAGGTAGGTAGGTAGAGGGATAGAGAGAGGGAGAAATACAGTAGGTAGGTAGGTAGATAGGTAGGTAGAGGGATAGAAAGAGGGAGAAATACAGTAGGTAGGTAGGTAGGTAGGTAGAGGGATAGAGAGGGAGAGGTAGAAATACAGTAGGTAGGTAGGTAGAGGGAGAGAGGGAGAAAGGGAGTAGGTAAGTAGGTTGGGGATTATACGGTGGTTGTGTGTACGTGTTTGTGTGTGCTGGTCTACACACAGATTGGTTGGCCATTTAACCGGACTGGGCCACAGCAACGTGTGGCCGGGAAAGGCTAGTATAAAATAAAAGAAGAATCAGTTGTAGAGTGATATAGTTATAAATTGTTCTCTTATTTACAGTTATTAGAAAGATTTAAAGTAAGCAAAAGAGTTTATGATTTTGAACGTTGTAAGACTAAGTTTAAAACAGAATTATGTACAAATGATGAACATGTAAGGAAATTTGTATAAACTTTTATTGTAATATGAAACAGAGGAAGAACAAGTGAAAGAATCTATGATAAAGCAGGCTAAAGTTTTTGGTTATAACTTACAAATGGATTAATGGAAAAATAGGTGGTTGAAAAGACTGAAATTTACACTAAATTATAATCTTAAAGGGAATTTTAATGCAATGATTTACCATTGATATATGTTACCAGAGAAATTGTCCATAATCCATAAAGGCACTTGTAATTTATACTGAAAATGGGACATGTTATTGTGTTGGGTGCACATATAAAAAAGCTAGAAAAAATTGGATGTTAATATACACACTGATTCAGAGGATTTTAAAGATTAATATACAATTGAGACCAGAGGTTTTTCTTTTGGGACTGATGGTTGAACAGTTGGGGTGGAAAGTCATGGAACTTGTTTTTATACACAATAGCTGCAGCGAGATTACTTTATGCACAAAGTTGGAAAGATTTGTCATTACGCACAATGGAGGAATAGTTGGAGAACATGATTGAACTTGCTGAGATGGCTCAATTGATTTTTTGGATCAAAGAAAAGACAGTATCTATGTTTATTGCTAACTGGAAACCTAGCATGGACTTTGTGCATGAAACATTTAAAAATGAACTTATGGTCCATGTTCTGATGATTAGACAGGATAGGTGGAATGTTATATTGCAACCATAGAGTAAGAGGTAAATTTATATTTACCTCTTATATTTATATTTTTCTTTCCTTTTTTTCTTTCTTGAACTTTGTGTTTTCTCTTTGATTTCTTTCTTTTTCTTTGCTGACTTTACATGGCAGTTTTTAGTTTTTAGTATTAGTTTTTCATCTTCCTTTCTAAACATGTTTTAATAAAATCATATATAAAATATTGCTATTTCTAATATGCTTTAATAAATAACTATTCTATCAATCTGTCAATTTTCATTCCTAAAAGAGTAAATATTGATAAATATAACCCATAAAAACAAAAGCACTTCTAGGGTCTTATTATTAAATTATAATTTTTAAAGTGAGAAGAGGTCTTGGCAAGAAACCAACAACTCTTTCCCCTAGATCAGTGGTTCTCAACCTTCCCAATGCTGCGACCCTTTAATACAGTTCCTCATGTTGTGATGACCCCCAACCATAAAATTGGTGTCTCAGTTCCTAAGACCATTGAAAATATGTGTTTTCTGATGGTCTTAGGCGACCCCTGGGAAAAGGTCATTCGTCCCCCAAAGGGGTCCTGACCCACGGGTTGAGAACCGCTGCCCTAGATTGTGCTGTAGCTGCAGATAGCTGCTATTTTGTAGCTGCTATTTTGCAGTCCCAGGAAAAGACATAGCTACTTTAAAGAGATGCAGACAGGCGATCCGTGTGAGCTGTCAAACACATTGATTTTTTTTAACCTTCAAATCTGAAATGCTGAACATTTAATTGTTTAAAATGTATAGTTTGGTGGCCTCTTTTGTGTGGACTTTGGGCGAATGTGTTAGGATTGCAACTTGAATATTTTTTTCCCATTTTTTAAATACCGTAATAAACTGAATTTACTGAAATGTTTTCTTTTCATTGTTAAGGATAAATGTCTATGTTGGGTTTTTTTGCTATCTACAGTTTTCAGTGATAACTAAGGCTGCCCTTTTTTCTACTTCAATAACTACATTGCTGTTAAAACATTTTTAAAAACTAGATAGCTTAAAAAACTACATTGCAATAAAAACAAGCATGACAACAAAATATTTTAAAACAATCATTGGGGTAAATATTGGAACGCTTTACTGAAAAAGCTATAACTTGAGATTATACATATGGGTTATAAGAAAATACTAAACGAAGTTTTCTGCTTCTGCCATGCTATAATTTTAACATTTGCATTTAGGAATTCTGTTTAATGACTTATAAGGGTGGAATTACTTTCAATTAAGCAAATTAGTTAACCTTAAAATTGGTTGGACAGAGTGAGGATAAGAATATTTAAGTACAAAACATATGTTTATGCTAAAATATAGTAGAGATGTTATTATTAAAGGGTCACTGGTCCTCATTGAGGCAGTCTATTCATCCAAATGTCGTGGTTGCATTGCTCTCATTATTAAAAAAAACCCCTACTGTTTCTCATCACTTCTGTGTTTTGGCTGAAAAACACCTTGTCGGATTATTCCGAATAAGTCTGGAAAAAGCTTCCATCTGTTGAAAGGCAGCCAAAATATCCATCCAGAGAGAAGCAAATCTCCACTTAAACTTTTGCCAGAAGCCTCCTTAGTCCTTAGAGCTAATCAAGCGCCGCTATTATCAGCTCTAGAATCAGTCGGCTGGAGATTCTGCTATGCTTTGAAAAAAAATTTCCTTAAGCTATGACACTGTGGTGGAAAATCCCCAGAACTCTTAGATGGATTGAGAAGAGAAGTAATAATTTACCTGTTGCTGAGTATTTGCACAGAAGACTTTCAACGCTGACTTCCCAGGTATGTGAGCTTTCTCTAGGACAGAGCAGGGAAAAAGCAATTGCCTGTCAAAAGATGCCCACGGGCAAATGTACCCCTTGTTTACACTCAGGGGTTCAATAATTGCATTATTTGGTTAAAGGACAAGATGGAATTGTCTCTAGGATATCACTACATCCTAGCATTTGGGGGCTGTATAAGGTAACGGTAAAGGTTCCCTTCGCACATATGTGCTAGTCGTTCCTGACTCTAGAGGGCGGTGCTCATCTCCATTTCAAAGCCGAAGAGCCAGCGCTGTCTGAAGACATCTCCGTGGTCATGTAGCCGGCATGACTAAATGCCAAAGGCACACAGAACGCTGTGACCTTCCCACCAAAGGTGGTCCCTATTCTTCTTGCATTTTTAGATGCTTTCGAACTGCTAGGTTGGCAGACGCTGGGACAAGTAATGGGAGCTCACTCCATTACGTGGCGCTAGGGATTCGAACCGCCGAACTGCCAACCTTTCTAATTAACAAGCTCAGCATCTTAGCCACTGAGCTACCTTTGGGGCTGTATACTGATTGCATATGTCTTCTCAGTAAATAAAAATGGGTACTCACAGTCCGATACTTGGTTGGCCTACTTGCTGAACTGATAAACGGAGGATTCTTTCAAATACAGGTAATCCTTGACATACAATAGTTCATTTAGTGACCGATCAAAGTTACAATAGCACTGAAAAATATGGCTTATGACCGCTCTTCACATTTACAACCTTTGTAGCATCCCGGTGATCATGTGATCAAAATTCAGATGCTTGGCAAGTGGTTCATATTTATGACCGTTGCTGATTCCCAAAGTCATATGATGATTCCCTTTTGCAACCTTCTGACAAACAAAGTCAAAGGGGAAGCCAGGTTCACGTAACAACCAGGTTACTAAGTTATCAACGGTGGCAAGAAAGATGGTAAAATGGGGCAAACTCACTGAACAAATGTCTCCGTTAACAACAGAAAAATTGTGCCAGAATTGTGGTCGTAAGTCAAGGACTATCTATAAAGTATATTCCTACCATCTTGCAATTAGAGAATGCCCTGTCTTGGCAGCTGTTTTGCTAGCATCCGTATAACACGCTCTTCTAACTGCAAATGTTCTTCCTAGTCTTAAAAGTTGGGGCTGAGACACAGAGCCTAACAGTGCTAGTCAACTGTTAAATATTAAATAGTAAATATTTCATAAATTACATAGAGATTATCTGCAATTAATCCTTGATTTAGGACCTGTCACTCAGCAATCGTTTGAAGTTACAGTGAACCCCCTCCAAAGTAGGAGTGTCAAACTTGATTTCACTGAGGGACGCATCAGGTTTGTGTTTGACCTCAGGGGGAGTGGGTGTGGCCAGGGGGGATTGGCCAGCTCAATGTCACTCATGTCGCGGCACCTGTGGTGGCCCGAGCCAGCTGCCAGCGAAAATGGGCTCCTGAGTTCCGTTTTTAGCTGCTTCGGCTGCCACGGACTCCTAAAACCCTCTGACAGCAAAAATGGAGCTGTTTCCAAGACAGCCTCATGGACCAGATCTAAGTACCCTGCAGGCCAGATCCGGCCCCCGGGCTTTGAGTTTGACACCCCTGCCCAAAGGAACTTATTATCAAGTTTCAATGTTCTGATGTTGTGGCCTCTGCATGGTCAGGTGACTACATTTTGGCAGCATAGCAGCTGGTCTGCTTTTACAGCCATGTGCAGTGCCCCATGGCACATTGCACATCATGGTTTTGCCACAAACTGGCTTTTACTTCTGATTTCCAGCAAAGCCCAGCTCATATTAATGCCTCTTTTGTGACCACTATGTTTGCTTTATGACTGCTGCGAAAACTGGTCACCCGGCTCAATTATGGTCCTGTGCCAAAGATTATCTCTATTTTAATACCTGGAATAAACATAACAATGCAATTACTTTGATGCTGTTGAGTTTTCTGGTTACAATTAATGTTAACATTATTTCTTGCTTCACTTCTGCGTCTTTTACTTCCCCGTGGGCTCTAGCCAATAGATACTCAGCTATACATCTCTACCCCAAACCACCCCAACAATGCCGTCGAAGGGACTTCTCGGGGTGCCGTCCACTAGGCAATGCCAGCGGGCGACGCCCAGGGGAAGGGCCTTCTCTGTGATGGGCCCGACCCTTTGGAATGACCTACCCCTGATATCAGAACTACCACGGACCTCCGCTCCTTCCGCCAGAAACTCAAAACTCACTTGTTCCATCAAGCCGGCTTGGCCTAACTCATGCTTCTCGCCCCAGTCTGTAATTTAAATTATTTTATTCGGTTTTATGGGTTTAGTTTTAACTTTTATAAATTTGTACAGGATTATTTAATCTGATTTTAACTTTTTATGTATTGTTATGGTTTTAGTAGTTTTTAATTTTTACCTGTACACTGCCCTGAGTCCCCTCGGGGAGAGGGGGGCGGTCTAGAAATCTAATAAAATAAATAATAAATAATAATAATGGCATGAACTGAATGCAGATGATGTCATCAAATGGCCGAGCCAATCAGGTTGGATATCCCTAAAGTAATTAAGGGAGGAAAGCAATATATCTGATAATTCACATGACATGAACCATCCCATGGGACACGAGATATCACTTCTGTGTTTGCTATTGAATTGAACAAAGTCACACTGAGCCATCATGTGGTATCTGTTTTTCAGTTCTGCTAAAAATATCTTTTAAAAAGATCAGGATGTTTAGAACACGCTTTAAAATCAAGATTTAAAACGGTGAATGTAAAATGCATTCCTGCTACTGTTTTGATATCTGTTCAGAAAATCCAACTTTCACTTAGTTTATGCACCTAAATGTAGATGTTTGCTATAGAAAGAAGAACTTCATTGGTGCAATAATTTCAGTCTTCCCTATCTTAGAGTTCTTCATATGTCTAGGACTGTACTTTCTATCATTCCTTGCCTATATCATCAATCATTGCAGCTTCATAGGATTTATTTACTGTATATCCAATATCTATATATATATACTCATCACGAAATCTCCAGAACCATTAACCCTATAAACTTGAAATTTGGTGTGTATGTTCCTCTTGGCTTCTAGGTTCTTGCTAAGAAAGGATTTTTCAAAATGGCCATCAGATCATTAGTATTTCTTATACAGTAATTAACATGCACCACAGGCCAGTCCTTTGCTGTTTCCAGGGTGGACCTGTGGGCCAGATCTAAGCACCTTGTGGGCCAGATCCAGCTCCAGGCCTTGAGTTTGACACCCCTGATATAGACTGTATCACAATAGTCCAGTCATGGCTGAGTCATGAGCAACCACAAGTAATCCCTCCCAATTAGGGACAGGCACAGCTAGATCAGTCCTAGAGGAGATCAATCCTGAACGCTCTTTAGAAGGCCAGATCCTGAAGATGAAACTCAAATACTTTGGTCACCTAATGGGAAGGAAGGACTCACTGGAGAAGAGCCTAATGCTGGGAACAATTGAGGGCAAAAGAAGAAGGGAATGACAGAGAATGAGGTGGCTGGATGGAGTCACCAAAGCAGTGGGCATGAACTTAAATAGACTCCAGGGGATGGTAGAGGACAGGAAAGCCTGGAGGAACATTGTCCATGGGGTCACGATGGGTCGGACACGACTTCACAACCAACAACAACAACAGCTAGTGCACAAGATGCACAATGACTGACCCCTGTGAGTTGTGAGTGTTAAAAATGATCCCATGCACACCCTTCTAGTTAGATGTTTATGGAGATTCCCAACGATCCAGGTCATGGTTGTCCCAAAGGTGCTTTTTCAAAAAGCAACTTTTCCCCGCCCTGAAGACGTTTTACTTCTCATACAAGACACTTGGATATCTGGTGGACTTGTAAAAAGGTTAAAGCTTTCTGGACAAAAATATGGTGGATCATGCAAAAAAAGATTTTTAAAAGGAAAATAGAATTTACTCCGCAACTTTTTTTACTGGGTATAACCACAAATTGTACTGTTGTTGAAACAAGGTTAATATTGAACTTAATAACTGCTGCAAGATTGCTTGTAGCACAGTATTGGAAAAAGGAGGATTTAGGTACGATAGAGGAATGGATTTTTAAGGTTTCAAATCTGGCAGAGATGGCTAAGATCTCTGCGTATTTAAAGGATCAATCACATGACAAATATTTGTTGGAATGGAGGAATTGGATTAGCTTTATACAAAACAGATATGGATCAGATAAACTTGATACAGCTTACTAGGGAAAAGGTTTATTATTAATGCTCATAGATACAGATTGTTTAAGTACTGTGTTTGTTTTCTCCTTTTCTTTTAGAATGTTTGATTGTAACAGGCAATTTTAAATAAGCAGATTTGAAAGTCTGATACCCTGTATCCAGCTCTGGGAAGCTCCGGGGAGGGGGGAGGAGGGGGGGATTAGTGGGGAGTGGGGGAGGGGGAGGGGGAGGGGGGGAAATTGTATTGAAAATTGTATTTGAAAAACTTTTACAATAAAAAAAAAGACACTTGGATGAATTCAAGAAGCATCTTTGATGAGGAGCAAAATGTCTTCCAAGAAAAAAAAAATGGTCAAAAGTCCAGTTCCCTTTTGAAACAGCACCTTTGGGACTTCTATCTTGGATTAATCTTTGGAGAGAAGGAATGACTATTAATATAAACCATGTGGTGTTTTTTCATGGAACAACCACTAAATAGTGTTTTTCATGAAATGACCATTAATATAACCCATGAAATATCTATATCATCAAGATAAAAGCACTATACTTTTTGGATGATGTTGCCATCAGATATGGCAATTTGAATGCAATTATTTCTGCAATTTTATTCCTTACGCTTTTTTCTCCCACCCTTCCTCTGCTGATCAAGGCAGCATCAAAGATTCCCCCTCTTTTGTTGATTCATGTTACAATCAGCCAGCAAACTTTAAAGCTCAGTAGCTGAACAGTGATTTGAACACAGGTCTTACAATACAATACAATAGCAGAGTTGGAAGGGAGCTTGGAGGTCTTCCAGTCCAACCCCCTGCCTAGGCAGGAAACCTTACATCGTTATGGCTATCCAACATCTTCTTAAAGACTTCCAGGGTTGGGGCATTCACAACTTCTGGAGGCAACTTCTGTTCCACTGATTAATTGTTCTATCTGTCAGGAAATTTCTCCTCAGTTCTAAGTTGCTTCTCTCCTTGATTAATTTCCACCCATTGCTTCTTGTTCTGCCCTCAGGTGCTTTGGAGAATAGCTTGACTCCCTCTTCTTTGTGGCAACCCCTGAGATATTGGAATACTGCTAACATGTCTCCCCTAGTCCTTCTTTTTATTAAACTAGACATACCCACTTCCTGCAACCGTTCTTCATATGTTTTAGTCTCCAGTCCCCTAATCATCTTTGTTGCTCTTCTCTGCACTCTTTCTAGACTCTCCACATCTTTTCTACATCGTGGTGACCAAAACTGAATGCAGTATTCCAAGTGTGGCCTTACCAAGACCTTATAAAGTGGTATTAATACTTCACGTGATCTTGATTCTATCCCTCTATTTATGCAGCCTAGAACTGTGTTGGCTTTTTTGGCAGTTGCTGCACACTGCTGGCTCACATCTAAATGGTTGTCCACTAGGACTCCAAGATCCCTTTCACAGTTACTACTATTGAGCAAGGAATCACCTATACTGTACCTGTGCATTTCATTTTTCTTGCCTAAATGTAGAACCTTACTCTTTTCACCATTGAATTTAATTTTATTCGATAGTGCCCAATGTTCAAGTCTTCCTCAGCAAGGCTCCAACTCCTGCATTTTATACTTGGAAATGCCATTCTAGCAGAAAAACAAAACAAAACATGTAAAGAGGCCAATGTTTTATTAAAATAAAACAAAATAAAAGAAAACAGGTTTTTTCCCCCTATGGATACACTTGAAATGTTTTTCTAACTGGGAAAGGAATTCAAAATATGTCACATGTTCATTCACACCCCGGAGAGCAAAAAAAAAGAAAGAAAAAAGCTTTAAAATGCAAAGAAAAGTAAACAAACATGCCATCTTTATCAAAAGAAACTTTTGTTTTAAGGACTGTGGGGATGGGCTAAAGTTACAGATCTAGCTAAATATCTGCAGAGAATAAGGGGGACACATGATCAGGTTAATGAAAGAAAGAAATTTAATCAATTTAAAATAAAATGGAATACTTTACCAAGCAAAAACAATTATTTTCCGCATGAAAAGTAATGTGTATCTGATTTGTCCAGGATCCTGGATTAAATAATTTGGCCTCCTTATGTTCTTAAAATTAGTGTCTATAGCACTGCGGGATTTTTATTTTTTTCTACATATAAAAATGTTGGGCATTCAATCTATTTGCAAGAGACTGGGTGATAAAGAGAACAATACTGGAGAGCATCTTTAAAAGGTAAAGGTAAACGTTCCCCTCGCACATATGTGCTAGTCATTCCTGACTCTAGGGGGCGGTGCTCATCACTGTTTCAAGCTCATCTCTGTTTCAACGCTGTCCGAAGACATCTTCATGGTCATGTGGCCAGCATGATTAAACGCCGAAGGTGCACAGAATGCTGTTACCTTCCCAACAAAGATGGTCCCTATTTTTCTACTTGCATTTTTACATGCTTTCGAACTGCTAGGTTGGCAGAAGCTGGGACAAGTAATGGGAGCTCACTCTGTTACACAGTGCTAGGGATTCGAACTGCCGTATTGCCGACCTTTCTGATCAACAAGCTCAGCATCTTATTTCATTTCATTTCATTTATTAGATTTCTATCCCGCCCTATCTCCCAAAAGAGGGACTCAGGGCGGCGCACAGGGACTTAAAAACCAACAATACAAATAGTACAAATCCTACAAAATTTAAAACTACTATTAAATAATTTAACCCGTGCTAAAAAGAGACAATCAATTTAAAACCCAAATCTAATAAAATATGGTTGTAGCAGCTATGCCAGGCCGGCCATATAGAAAAAATAGGTTTTTAAAGTCCGGCGGAAGAGGCGAAGGTTGGTGATAGTCTGGAGGTCTGGGGGGAGGTCATTCTAAAGGGCGGGACCTGCCACAGAGAAGGCTCTTCCCCTGGGCGTTGCCAGCCAGTATTGTCCAGCGGACAGCACCCTAAGGAGGCCCTCCCTGTGGGAGCGGACAGGTCGAGTGGAGGTATGCGGTAGAAGGCGGTCCTGCAAGTAACCAGGCCCACTGCCATGGAGCGCTTTAAAGATGGTCACTAAAACCTTGAAACGCACCCGGAAGGCTACCGGTAGCCAGTGCAGCTCGCGCAGGAGAGGTGTTACATGGGAGTATTTTGAAACTCCCAAAATCCCCCCCGCGGCCGCATTCTGCACCAACTGGAGCCTCCGGGTGCATCTCAAGGGCAGCCCCATGTAGAGAGCATTACAGTAGTCCAGGCGCGAAATGACAAGAGCTTGAGTGACTGTCTGTAAGGCGCCACAATCCAGAAAGGGGCGCAACTGACGTATCAGGTATACCTGATAGAAGGCCCCCCTGGCCACGGCCGTCAGATGTTCATCTAAGGACAGCCGGGAATCCAGGAGGACACCCAAGTTGCGGGCCCTTTCTGCGGGGGCTAGTTGTTCCCCCCCGATAGCCAGAGATGGAACTAACTGGCTATGTTGCGGCGCCGGAAACCATCTTAGCCACTGAGCCACCTTGTCTTTAGATGGAATCAAAGAGTAATTGTTTAATTCACATTTGAATGCGTACTAGACCTGTGCAAAACATTTGGAATTTCATTTGCTAGGGCAAATAGAAGATTCTCAACACGTACCCAGAAGAACTTGGGAGGGCTTCTCAAAGTAGCCAAATTGAAGCCATATCTGTAGAGTAGGGGTGTCAAAAGCACCTGAGGGTAGAACAAGAAGCAATGGGTGGGAACCAATCAAGGAGAGAACTTAGAAATAAGGAGAAATTTAGAATGATTAACCAGTGGAACAACTGGCCTCCAGAAGTTGTGAATGCTCCAACGCTGGAAGTTTTAAAGAAGAGGTTGGATAACCAACCATTTGTCTGAAGTGGTGTAGGGTTTCCTGCCTAAGCAGGGATGTTGGACTAGAAGACCTCCAAGGTCCCTTCCAACTCTGTTATTCTATTATATGTGACATAATATACAAGGGGGGTAGTCACACAGAAATGGCAGAAGACTGGCCATATCACACAACGAACTTGTCAACACTGGAAACAACAATCCTCAATTTGAAGGTGTTAGTTGGAAAAATCTTTTGGTGAAACAGTAGAGCTCCATTCCTGCACTGGAGTTATTCATACTGCTGCTGCTCGTGATGAAGATGTTGAATGAAACAGCTCCTTGTTTGGAAAACACCAAATCTAAGCTAATTATAAGTCACCAATTAAAAAGGCAGAGACACATCAATCAGCCCAAGCACAGGATTTTCCAGATTAGATAAAAATCAAAGCTTAGCTGCAGATCTGAAGTTATTAAAACATTCAGAAATAGAGATGAGCAACTTTTTTGATCAAAGATAAACTTGCTATTTGCATCTTGCATTTTTTGTACAATTGAAAACATGTCCCATGTCTTTTATGGAATCTATTCCTATGTAAGGGCATACATATTTCAGCATTAGAGTTCAATGTTATAATTACCAATCAGAATGGAGATGGAAGGAGGGTCTTTTAGTCCAGCCACCTGCTCAAGCAGGAGACCCTATCAGTCAGGTGGCTGTCCAGTCCTTGCTTTCAAACTTCCACTGATGAAGCAGCTAAAACTTCTGAAGGCAAGCTGTTCCACTGGTTAATGAAATATAATGTATAATTGTAATGTTCTTATACAGTTTGATTAAATATGGCCCTTCTTTTTTAAATTGTGACTATATATCAGGGGTAGTCAACCTGGTCCCTACCACCCATTAGTGGGCATTCCAGCTTTCATGGTGGGTGGTAGGGGTTTTGTCTGATACTGAAGCACTTTACTTTTTTTGAATTTAATTGATTTCCCTACTTTATAAATCACCATTACTGTGGAACTGGAGGGTGGTTAGAAAATCTTACTACTAACAGAGATACAAAAGTGGGCGGTAGGTATAAAAAGGTTGACTACTAAAATGGGGGAACGGGAGGTGCCATGGCACCGCCCACTGGTGGGAGGGAGGATGAGGATACAATATCTAAAAGACTCGGTTTACAAAAATGATTTCCTTTAATATACTGTAACTTTTTCTTTTGGATGCTTTGTAGAAACATTGTATTGAATGCATGAACTTTGTGAAATGACATATATGTAACTCCTGCCACCTTAAATGGAAAAATAATTAATCTTTGTATGAAGCCCTGGGGGCGGCCTGCACCCCCGATATGGATGCCTCCAAAATGTTTCTCTTATACCCTTTCCTTGCTAAAAAATTGTAAAAACCAATAAAACTTTTTTTTGTAAAAAAAAAAGGTTGACTACCCTTGCTATATATTGTCCAACGAAGAGACTTTTAGACTTTTAATTATTATATTTCTGGATTTTTATTCTACGTTTGCTTTAGTACTTGTTAAATCTTGTTAACCCAAGATTCCTGATTTTAGATAGCAAAAGATATATATTGCAGTTTCTCTATTGCGTATCTTACCAAAATTAAAGCAGCTTATAATGTTTAGACTGTTTATATATTTTCTTTGATATAAATAGTGTTGAATAAAGGTAAAGGTTCCCCTTGCACATATGTGCTAGTCGTTCCTGACTCTAGGGGGCAGTGCTCATCTCTGTTTCAAAGCCAAAGAGTCAGTGTTGCCCGAAGACATCTCCATGGTCATGTGGCTGGCATGACTAAATGCCGAAGACACACAGAATGCTGTTTCCTTCAGACCAACGGTGGTTCCTATTTTTTTTACTTGCAATTTTTAAATTCTTTAAAACTGGTAGGTTGGCAGAAGCTGGGACATGTAACGGGAGCTCACTCCATTATGCAGCACTAAGATTCGAACCGCCGAAGTGCCACATTGAACAGTACAACTTAAAGTCTAATTAGGTATTTTGTGTTCTGAAAATAATAAAGGTTGAGTATTTAATGTTTAAAGTCCCCCCCCCTCCCCAAAATCACTACTTGGCAAGGGGGTTTTCAGGGAAAAACATTGCAGTTGCACATCTTTAAGAAATGTGACTTCTGCAGGGTAATCCTGGGTGAAAATATCTGCATCCTTCTGCCTTAAGAATGAGGGTGCTTAGAGGAGATTCCCCGAAGTTGTTTCCGACAGAAAAGTTCAGATTCTAACCGTGGTCCTTTCACCTCTGGCAGAGCACACTAAATCTCTTGCAAGCGTGCAGTACAGCTTCATGCTCTGATGTTTGTTCTGAGCTTTTACAAAGCAATCCCAAATGGCTTGTTCTCCTGATGCTGTCCCCTCTGGTTTCAGCAGGCGTCTTCAAGCAACCAACCAGCTCCAGGCATGACCCAAGGTTCAGAAAAAGTCCCTCTCTACGTGACATAGTGCACATAAGAAGAAGCAGGCTCTGTTGACAAAGCCGAAGGCTGCCATAAAAACTCTCCGTTTATTCTCAAATCCGTAACTGGAGAAGCTAGTCACCTGCAGGCTTTTGCTACTTATCATCTCCCATTCCTAGTGGGTTTTGGTGATCTGCTGTATTACTTGGGCGCCTCTCTAGAGCAGCGGTGTCAAATTTGATTTGAATTGAGGGCCACATCATGGTTGTATTTGACCTGGGGGGGCGTGGCCGGTGTGGGCGTGGTCATCTTGAGGTCATTTGTGTCGGGGGTGCCTATGGTGACCTAAGCACTTTGCCAGCGAAAATGGACTCCCAAGCTCCGTTTTCGACTGCGACAGCCTCCTGCAGCCCTCTGCCAGTGAATAGTTACAATAGTTAAGCTGAGAATGGGCTTTCAACAAACCACACGAATTAAACAAATTATTTTGTCTTGTCTTCATTAATGGGATCAACTGCAATAAAGATTCCTAAACCATTTCCCCATTTTTTATTTGCTAAGAAAGTAATAGACATCTATGAATATTTAATAATTTACAAAGTAGAAGATTGAAAAAAAATCAAGAAAAGTAGAACTCAATAGGAATTATTTTAGTTCATGTCATATGCACTTCTATCTATATTGGGGCACATTTAGTAAATTTTTCTTCTGTTCATTTTTCCTTTTATTCTGAACTTGATCAGAAGGGGGGAAAAATAGAGGATCATGACCTCGTATTAATATTTTCTATTCCTTGGCTATTGAGAACAATCTGCTTCAATTGCAGCTGCAAAAAATAAAAAAGCTCCCCCTTGCAATTCAACGTAAACAATGTCAGTCAAATATAAATGCAAACTTACTCAAGCTATTCCTCTAGAGCAGGGGTGTCAAACTCAAGGCCCGGGAGCTGGAGCTGGCCCATGCAGTGCTTAGATCTGGCCCCCAGGGCTGCCCTGGAAACAGCAAAGGACTGGCCCGCGGTACCTCTGCAAGTGAAAACAGGCTCACAAGCTCCATGTTGGGCTGCGACAGCCTCCTGCAGCTCCGTTTTCACTGGCAGAGGGATTTGGAAAAAACTTCCCAGAATACTATGGACAGCCAAAATAACAAACAAATGGATCGTTGAACAAATCAATTCACAGTTATCACTTGAGGCATATAATCAGAATCAAATTATCTTACTTTGGTCACAATACTACAGAAAAATTAGCTATCTGGAAAAGGCTGTAAAGCCAGGAAAGGCAGAAGGAAAAGAGAAGAAGAGAACAACCAGCAGCAAAGTACATGGACTTAATTACAGGTAGACCTTGGGTTACAACCATTCAATCAGCAACCATTCAAAGTTACTATGCCACTGAATGAATGATACCTGCAACCAATCCTCAGAGTTCTGGCAGTTGCAGCATCTCCACAGTCACATGATCACAATTTCCAATGTTCTCTGCTGTGTTCTCAACCAGTGGAGAACCTGCCAGGAAGTTGGAAGTTGTGATCATGCAAGGTTCTTGCTTAATGTCTTCTGTGTTCAGTTTTAACAACAGCAACCAGGAGCTCCAGAATCGCTACTTTTAAGTGATGTACTCATATGGCATTGTTCTTTATGTTCACATTGCTTAGGAACAGAAATTCCTGTCCCAAACACTAAAATAACCCGAGAATTAACTGTATAGTGGCATTGGAAGACCAGAAAGACCATGTTACAAACAGATCATCAAAGATAAACTCTATCTATATGATTATCAGAAGTTGACATTCACTTGGAGGCACATAGTCATTCAGTCAACATCTGCCCTATGGTCTCTTTTTCCCCAGGTGCCAGGCCCTGTTTCTTCCTACCAGAAGTTATAATTTTTTTTATTTTATTTTATTTATTTTATTAAATTTATACCCCGCCTTTCTCCTTATTAGGACCCAGGGCGGCGCACAGGCATTATTAAAACCACAAAATACAATAAATATCAATTAAAATATATTTGATTAGTTAACCCGTGTTAAAACCCATGTTAAAAACCTTCCCAAATTATAATTTATTTTTAAAAAGTCAGAAACGGGGGGCTATCCTAGGCCGGCTTGCTGAAATAAATATGTCTTAAGACGTTGGCGGAAGAGGCGGAGGTCCGAGATAGTGCGAAGGTCGGGGGGTAGGTCGTTCCAGAGGGCCGGGCCCGCCACAGAGAAGGCCCTTCCCCTGGGTGTCGCCAACCGGCATTGCCCCGCCGACGGCACCCGGAGAAGGCCCTCTCTGTGGGAGCGGATCGGACGAAGGGATGTATGGGGCAGGAGGCGGTCTCGTATATAGCTAGGCCCCGAGCCATGGAGCGATTTAAAGATGCTTGTCAACACCTTGAAGCGCACTCGAAAGGCCACAGGCAGCCAGTGCAGCTCGCGCAGGAGAGGTGTTACGTGGGTTTGCCTTGAGGCACCCATAATCACCCGCGCGGCCGCATTCTGTACTAATTGTAGCTTTCGAGTGCACCTCAAGGGGAGCCCCATGTAGAGAGCGTTGCAGTAATCCAGCCGGGATGTCACAAGCGCTTGAGTGACTGTGCGAAGGGCTCCCCGGTCCAGTAAGGGGCGCAACTGGCGTATCAGGCGTACCTGATAGAACGCCCCCCTGGCCACGGCCGCCACATGGTCCTCCATGGACAGCCGGAAATCCAGGAGGACACCCAAGTTGCGCGCCCTCTCCACGGGGGCCAGTTGTTCGCCCCCAATGGCCAGTGTTGGACTTAACTGGCTGAACCGGGGTGCCGGAAACCACAGCCACTCGGTCTTGGACGGGTTGAGTTTGAGTTTGTTACTACCCATCCAGATCCGTACGGCCTCTAGACACTGGGACAGCACCTCGACGGCATCGTTGGGGTGGTTTGGGGTGGATATGTACAACTGAGTGTCATCAGCGTACAGATGGTATTCCACCCCAAAACTACGGATTATCTCACCCAGCGGCTTCATATAGGTGTTGAACAGAAGGGGAGAGAGGACCGACCCCTGAGGGACCCCACATGTGAGGGGTCTCGGGGATGACCTCTGCCCTCCTGCCAACACCCATTGCGACCGACCAGAGAGGTAGGACGAGAACCACCGTAGAACGGTGCCTCCCAGCCCCAACCCCCCCAATCGGTGCAATAAGATACCATGGTCGATGGTATCAAAAGCCGCTGAGAGGTCTAATAGGACAAGGATAGAGGAACAACCTCTATCCCGTGCCCTCCAGAGATCATCAACCAACGCGACCAATGCCGTCTCGGTACTGTGACTGGGCCGGAAGCCGGACTGGCGCGGGTCTAGATAATCAACTTCCTCCAGATGTCGGGGAAACTGTTGAGCCACCACACTCTCAACAACCTTCACTAAAAAGTGAAGGTTGGAGACGGGACGATAGTTCTCTAATAAAGCTGGGTCCAGGGATGGCTTCTTGAGGAGGGGCCTCACCACCGCCTCTTTCAAAACGGTGGGCAAGTACCCCTCACTCAGAGATGAATTCACAATGCCCTGGAGCCAGCCTCGTGTCACCTCCCAGGATGCCAGTACAAGCCAGGAGGGGCACGGGTCCAATAAACATGTGGTGGCTCTAAGGTTCCTCCGCAACCTGTCCATATCCTCGGTGGTAACAAAGTCGAACTCCTCCCAAGGTGTTATCTCAAGACCAGCACCGGACGCCCTGACTGGGCCACTAGTGGAGGGCAACTCATTCCGAATCTGAGTGATTTTGTCCTGCAGAAATACTCCAAATTCCTCTGCTCGACCCTGCAAAGGGGCTTCCCGCGGCCTCAAATGAAGGAGGGAGCGGGTCACCCCAAACAGGGCGGCAGGGCGGTTTTCCGCGGACGCGATAAGGGTTGCACAATACTCACGTTTGGCCACTCTTAGCGCCACTAAGTCCTAATATGGTCTCTCACTAGTGTTCGGTCAGATTCGGATCGAGAAGATCTCCACCTACTCTCTAGGCGTCTCTTGCGGCGTTTCATCTCCCGAAGCTCCTCGGTAAACCAAGGAGCCTGGGTGACTCGACGCCGCATGAGAGGCCGCAAGGGTGCGACTCGGTCCAAGGCCCCCGTGGCCGCACTATACCACGCGGCCACTAGGTCCTCAGTCGAGCCGCAGGGCAGGGATACAGGTACTGGCCCAAGCTCCCTCTGGAACCTTTCCGGGTCCATCAGGCGCCTGGGGCGGAACCAACTTGGTGTCTCCCGTTCCGCCTCCCCGCGGTGAGGTGTGATGGTTGGAAAGTCTATCCGAAGGAGAGAGTGATCTGTCCATGACAAGGGTAAGATGACTAAATCCCCTGTTCCGAGATCACTAATCCATTGTCCAGAGACAAAAATCAGATCCAGCGTGTGTCCTCCCTCGTGAGTGGGGCCCTGAACTACTTGGGTCAGGTCCATGGTCGTCATGGAAGCCATGAACTCCCGAGCTGCCTCGGATATTTCGCCCGCCGATGGCAGGTTAAAGTCCCCCATGACTATAAGTCTGGGGGTCTCCACCGCCATTGCGGCGATCACCTCGAGTAGCTCGGGCAGGGCTGCTGTTACATAGCGGGGAGCCAGGTATACAAGCAGCAAGCCCAACTGCCTCCCTAGGCCCCATTTCACGAAGAGGGACTCACAGCCGGTCGTCTGAGGCACAGTGGTCTCCTTCGGCTCCAGACTTTCCTTAACAATAACCGCCACCCCCCCACCCCTGCCTAGAGCCCTAGGCCGATGAAATGCATGGTAGCCTGGTGGGCACATTTCCACGAGGGGTAAACCCCCCTCGGGGCCCAACCAGGTCTCCGTAATTCCCACCAGGTCCGGGTCCCCCTCTGGCACAAGGTCATTTATGAGGGGGACTTTGTTCACCACGGACCTGGCGTTGCAGAACATCAGCCTAGGGCCCCGGCTCTGTAGTCCCTGACCGCCTAGCCCACGAGTGGAGCACAGGGGGTTGGGGCAAGCGATCGCTCGTAGCCAGCGACAGCAGCAGACAGGCAAGCTAATATGATATAAATGCTTTATATAATCCATTATGTACTTATTTACTACTGCTTGTACAAATCAGACTGTCTGTGCTCTAATGTACAGAGGACACCCACTGAAAAAGCTGATAATTCCTTTACCCTTCTAATTCAAGCCATCTTCCATGGCGCAAGAGAATCTTAATTCATAGTATAAGAGAGTAAAGAGAGTAAAGTTCTCAAGTTTCTATTTGTGCTTTCCTCCATGACTGTGATCCATAACTGTCTAGCCAGCATGAAACTGGAGGAAGCAACAAGTAAGGAGTGGATTCTGTCCACAGCTAATGTTGCAAAGGAACAACAGTACTGGTTATGAGTAGCTATGGCTGGGGCCACCTGGAAATAACCCATGGGATCAGGGGTGGGTTCCGGCTTCTTCTACCGCCAGTTTATTTAGGGATGTGCTGCAGGCACGCTATGCGTGCATGCGCAGTAGGTAAAAAATGCTTCTATGCATTCGTAGAAGCAAAAAACAAGAACCAGTTTGGGGGCATGGCCAGCTGAGTTACTATCTACTTGGCTGAACCGGTCCAAACTGGTAGGAACCTACCTCTGCATGGGATATATACAAAACAATATACATGTGGGCAAAATGCCACTGGGCATGCCCCCAAATAGTTAAAAAGTACAAACACTACAGTGTTAGTGCAAAACTCCTTGTTGGCAGAACCAGCAATGGTTCTTGTGTGTGTGTGTGTGCGCGCGCGCGCATGTGAAAATCTTTGGATTAGCACTATCTCATGTGAACCTTAATGTGTCTCTCTTTCAGTTTTAAAAATGTCTAGCACTCTCTCAAAAGAATGATAA